>CM027865.1:32388240-33665045 GCA_016097605.1 Eucalyptus guilfoylei | reverse complement strand
GTTGAATCAAAATTGAGAAATTCAAATGAAGCAAGGACATTTCAAGAACAGGTAATGTTTGTATTCTTGGGCACCTTTTTAAGATTTTGGTTGTTCGGAGTCTCTCTTTAAAGTAAATTATTTGATTTAATGTTCATGTCTTAGATTTCTACTAAAGGGTTACTCGAGACAGTAGAACGATGTCCATTAAGTTTGTCTTTCCATAATATTAGATCTTTTTCCTTTGTTGTTATTCGTTCTTCTTAACATGTGGACTGCCTAGTAAGCAGGTGCCCAAACTTTGTGAATACTTAAAGAGGTAGCACTTGATATATCTTCCATCGTTTTTGCATTTTTTGCCAGCAGTGCTTTTACTTATCAGCATGTGCTTCTAATCTGCTTTGAGCATTGTAATGAATCTTCTCCTGCGTTAAGGGCTTATTCTTGCATTGCTGTAGGGATCGTGGCTAATTAATCCGTTTGTTGTTTGCTGTGTTTGTCCTCTGACATTATGGGTATCAGACTGTAGAGCCTTCAGCATCTTGTCCTATTACTACAAGTCCTATGGTTGCAAACAAGGATCGTCGCTATAATCCCTCCTCATCTGGTAAGAAAATTGTTCTCTTTGAGTTTTGGCAATGTGAATGCAATCCTTTTGCCTTCACTATACCAACGTGCATGACCAATTTGCATGCTCTTTTGCAACATTGTCTTCGGAAAATGCTTGGTTGGAAATATCATGAGTCATTGTCGTCACTTATGGTGAAGTCGTTGTTGTTACTTACAGTGAAGTTTTCACCTTTTCAGTTGGGTAGCCTGGTGGTGAGTATTATTGCATCTGATGTTTTCAAACAAGTATGCTTTGCATCTAGCAATTTCAAAACTTGCACTTAAGCATCCGAGTATTTCTACAATGGCAACAATTTACAACATTCCAGTTATGTGTAAATAGTAGGAAAATAATTTGTTTGATGGTGATGTTTCCAAAATTGTCTCTGCAATAAAACTTATGGAACCATGTAGTTGTGTTATTTTATTAAGATAGACATTTTATTTGAACTTGGCTGGGTAAAAATGGTTATGTCCACTTTTATACTATTGTATATTGTTTTTACAAAACTTTGCTTTTCAGCTTATACTCAATGTAAAGAAATGGTTAAAAGATTTTTTTTTTTTTCCTTTTTTGAGAAAGGATAAAAGATTATTAGGTGCTCATGTGGCTACATGGAATAGCATGTAGAGAGCTTTCTAATGATTGTTAAGTCTCAAATTGTCATGCTTCATTGCATTAACTGAATTATGCACTGCTGCTTATTAAGTCTTTTTGTTGATGTTTCAATGTGAATAGGACCAAAATCACAAAAAGTGCCTGTGCAAAAGATGGTTAGAACGGATTCATTAGATCCTGCTGGAAGGTTGCATGCATATTTACAGGCCAAGCCTCTTACCGATCTGGAGAACAGTAATAGCTTGACTGCCATCAGGTATTGGCCTAGATTGGTTTCTTGTAGTACAAATCCTTTCTTTACCCTGACAGTAGCATATTATACTTGTTGCTGTGTGGATTTTTGGTACGGCATATAAATTTGCTGGGGCCAATATGTTGGTAAAACTTTTTTGATTTCCAAGAACATTAGCCATGTTCTAGCACATAAATCATTACATGTCATTCTTCAGTCACCCAGCTTCTCAATCATGGCTTTCTGCAGCTTCTTATTATTTTCTGTCGTTTTAGTTCTACATTATTCTTATAATATGTAATTGACATTATCTTCGATAGCTTTACCAGATCAGGCCATCTATTTTTGTTCTAACATCCCATTTTAATTATGGAGTCACAGTAAGGTTTTGAATGCATGTGTTGTCTGATATAAAGGTAACTGGTGACTCAGATGCTAGCCAAACTAACAAAGAACTTCAGACTTGAGCTTTAAGGACTGAATTGTTTAATCTTAATCCTTGACAAAGATAATGATATTGATATATGAATATGTAAGTACAAATGAAGGGAAGACAGCCAGTATGAACTTTTGATGTTTTAAACAAATTAATGACGAAATTGACTCCATGCAGTTACCCTTTCTTGAAACTCGTGGACAAAATTTTGGGAATAATCTGAAGATGCTTATTAATATTTTGACATTTTGCAGTGACTTCACATGCTTTGCTCTGTACTCTCTGTATTTCTGGATTTGCTGTTATTCTTTTAGTTTGTATGAGAAAGGATTATTAGCTTCATTACTTCATGATAAACATCTTTTTTCCTTTCAGTTTTGAGCTGAATGTGTATTATCAGTATCTTCTGTTAGGTATCTCATCCCTAAAAGTTTAAAACTCTCCATGCAGATCTTCAATTCGGCAAAGAAGAAACCCTAAGGAAACTGCAGATCTTTCGAGTATTCAGGAGCTTGTAGATGAAATTGATTCAAAGTGCCATTCTGGTGAGCTCTTTAGATTTAATTGACTTATTCACTGCTAATTACAATACTTTACAAGTGTTTTTGTGTGTGTGGTTATCTGATGCATCGCTTTGGTTTGTTTGTAGGATTGCTTGATATTGTTAGGCACTGCACATATGTTGGAATGGCAGATGATGTTTGTGCATTACTTCAGCATAATACTAATCTTTATCTAGCAAATGTTGTAAATTTGAGGTAGTACTTTCAGCCCTATGCTCGCTGAATTCTAGACGTATTAGCATTTAGCATAACTTTTTACTTTGTTTTAGTATTCATTTGACTCTGCTGCCGCAACTTGGGCATATTATTCTTTCAATCCCTTTTCTCGTTTTACTGAGAAAAGATTGATTTTTCTACAGTTGACTCAGTGACTGAGTCCATTTTTTTCTTTTTCTGTGTTAAATGAGCCAAACCCTTGTTTCGTGTTGCTGAGACATGCTGTCTCTTCAACTGGTTGTTGCTTGGTACATTGATGTATGTCATCATGAATATCTGATGGATGGAAACTGGTGTTTTATATCTTCATCCACATGCTTTGCCCTTATCTTTAGTGCTGTCTATCTTTTTTCCCTTAGAATCTTGGATGTTCTTATATGATGTATTGTTCCATAGTTGTAGAAACGAAGATGACTATATCTGGACAGCAAACTAATTGGCTTTTGAGCTTGCTCTTAATCATGACCCCTGACCAAAACCCCCAATATATGGCTTGAATCTCAGATATGTGGATTCCATGATGCTGTACCTCCTGTTTGATCCGTTGCCATATAAAATCCACTAATTTATCATTTCTTTTGGTCTTTTTCTCTTCCACACTTTTCAGATATCTCCCTTCTTAGGAGATTACCCTTTTATATTACCTTTTTGTCACCAAATGCTTCAAGCCGGTACCCAGAAGTAGCTAAATGTGTCTTTTCCTTCTCAATCAAGAGTTTTTGGCTGCCTGCCTTTTCAACGTATAACAATACTGAAATTAGGACATTCTGCATTACAGCAAGGAGCTAATGTATCAGCAAGTGTTGCGTCGTTTTGCACATTTCAATGGTATAAAGCTAAGTGATCCCGCCCCATTGCCAGAATTGATTACTTTGGCTCTAAAAGAGGAGGATTTGGATCCAGAATGCTCTGAGAATGATGATTTAAAGAAAAAGATCGCGGAGGTGAGTTATTTCCTGATTAATGCCTTTGTTTGATCCGTGCTTGTTCATATGCCTAAGACAGATGATCATTATAAACTAAATTTGAAGTACTGTTTTTGTCGACTGAGAAGGGTCAGCCAAAGTAACAAGATTATGTGGGTAAATTGACTTGTTCTAAGTTTAGTTCATGCTGTATCTTCTATGCTAGATTTCTGAGAATAAGTGTTATGTTTTTTGTAATAAATAATGAATTTCTCTCACATGTCACTGGAGCCGATAGTGCATTATATAGAGAAAAGTTTGAATATGCAACTTTGCTAGCTCTAGTTTTGAAATTTTGCTTTCGGTGTTAATGTATGGACAAGGTAGTTGATATTCTTGCAAAAATGCTAAAGATTTAGTAGATAACTCTATCATTGATGCCAACGACGAAGGATCATAGAAACAATTCAACGTTATATGAGTAGTGTGATTTTTCTAGAAGATAGTCGAGAAACCTCAAACTTTGTGGACTTGAGGTGTCAATCATTCGCATTGATTAAGCTTCCATTTTGCCTTCTTTTTTCAAGAACTTTGCCATTCTCTTTCTTAACATCCCTCAATGTCATTCTTTATAGCAGTGGCTGTAGATTGGACTTAAATTTTCAAAAGAGACCCCCAAACAAAAATTTATATACCATGTTGAAGATGCCGCTGAAAATATCAACCAATGCACATATTTTGCTCTTGCATCATCAAATCAGTGAAGAGACAGATACGTAGGGTTCTGCTAGCTATTCAGATAGCCAAATCTCATCATTGGCACTCTTAAGTCAAATTTAGAATACTATAAGTGGATTAGCATCATGGCTAAGTTAGTGATGTATTGACTGATTGTATGAGAAATACCAGAAAAATCTAAAAAACCCTCATGGTAGCAAATCACATGATGGGGTGGTGAATCACTGAATAGATACTATGTTGCCACTGCCTCTGTGATTGTGTCCTGTGTTCCTTTTTTTAATCTGCTCTTTCAATGACTTGTATCCTTAAAGAACTTCTTCAATAGCCATTCTATAATATTGACCTATTTTTAGTTCCACAAAATAGTATATCAATTGCCTTTAGCTTCTTATTGCTCGTTAAAGATAAACATCGAATGGTTGTTTTCTATAATCTTGGAATAATTGTTCTTTTTTAACATGGAATAATTGAACCTTTTTATGCAACGAGCCACGGGGCTAGTCTAGATTTTTCATTTTTATAGGCATTGCTCTTGTATTTAATCCTAATTACATGCATGTTGATGATTTGTAATGTGTAGTTTGAAACATGAGATTTGGAACTCAATTTGTATATCCATTAAAGTGCCCACTGTTTGGGTTAATTTTTACTATTTGCTTTTGCTTCATTAAATCTTGCTGCTCCCGCACTTTGACATTTTTATTTTGTCCGAAACTCCTGAAACTTTTACAACACTCAAATGTTGACATATAGATTGCATATAAATTTTTCATAATTTGCTGAAATTAGTGATAATTTAAATTTTAGTGGAAAGCAACTTTTTTGCTTCCATTTAAGTCCAAACAAACAGGCTTGAAAGCTCTGTGACTTTGCTCTTTAATTTGGCAATACTTTTTCAGAAACTAAAGTGTGGCCTTTCAAATATCTAAAGCTGCAAAGTATGATTCACCTTCAAGATGATTAGAGTAGCATCTGAAATATACAATCAAATGATATTTTGTTTAGCAAAGGATTTGCACACATTACCTCCTCAATGTCATCGAAGAACTCAAGTTTTGCATGGCAATGTTTTAGGATTGAGAGACATTTTCATCATAGGTATCTGCTCTAACCAAATGCTATAGACCATTCCTGGCTGGAAAACACTATTTCAAAGCTTGACATCTAAGGGCGCGTTTGGTAACGTTTCTGTTCTAGGAAACAATTTTTGAACAGAAATAGTTTTTTTTGTTTATGTTCTTGAAAACAATTTCTGAGTATAAAAATGCGCTTGGTAACTGCAAAAATTTCTACTCCAGGAATAGAAATGCGTTTGGTAAACTTGCATAATTTTTTTGTTTCTTTTAATTTTTCAATATTTTTATTATATTTTTCCTTTTTTTTTGTTTTTTTTTTTGTTCTTTCTTCCTAGTCGCCGGCCCTCGGCGAGGCCGAGCTCGCCCAGCCACCGGTGAGGCTCGGCCTCGCCAGGCCAAGGCGAGGCCAACCTCGCGCCGCCTGGGCGAGGTCGAGCCTCATCGGTGACCTTGCCTAGCCACCGAGGCCACCGATGAGGCTTGGCCTTGCCCAGGTGGCGCGAGGTCGGCCTCACCAGTGGCTGGGTGAGCTCGGCCTCACCAGATCTGGGCGAGCTCGAGCTAGCCCAGCCAAGGCAAGGCCAAGCCTCATCGGGGGCCGGCGATGCTCCGGCGAGGTCACCGACGACTGGCCAAAAGGAAGAAGAAGGAAGGAAAAAAGAAGAAATAGGAGAAAAAAAAGAAGTGTTTCTTGGAATTGTTCTCGGGAACAAGAAACAAGTTTTTTCTACTTCTTGTTTCTGTTTTAAATCTGTTCCCGGGAATGAAAAAATAGATTTTTTGTTCCTAGGAACAAAAGTTTTGCCAAACGCGTTTCTGTTCTTTTTTTGTTCGGAACAAAAGAACAGAAATTTTTGTTCCGAGGAACAGAAACAAAAATAAACAAACAGGCCCTAAATTTCTACTGAAGAATACTTCTCTTCCACAAATTGAGAATCTAAGGTGGCATGGTCCACGAAGTACCTGCTTGATTGCTGACTTAAAAAAAACGAAGAAATGAAAAAAAGAAAAATTGAAAACCATACCGAAAGGATGTCGCAGTTCACATTGATTAAAGTTTTGAAAAGCCTTGCACCTGTTGCCTTAAGGGAAAAAGGACTGTCGCATGGTCCATGTATAGAACCAAATGAAATAAACTACTGAAAAGATCTCGCCTGTTGTGGTTTCTTGATTCTCTTACTGTGGTTCTCTTACTGACTGCTAGTGCATTTGAGCGGACAATGGGATTATTGGGTTGTTGTTGAGGTTTTAATTTTAAGGTTGCTCAAAAAGTTTCTCAGTACTCCTTGACACTGTTGTTGAAGATTGTGAAGTTCCTTACTGTGCTTATTATCAATGCTTCACTCCTTTTCAGTCCTGACACTGTTTTATGTGTCTCTTATTGGTTGGAGAGAATATAATAGTCTAATGATTGTATAATTTTGCTAGCTAAGCCATCCAGTTTACTTGGTTTATGGCTGCTATCACTTCTGATCCTTTTTTTCATTTTGGGTTCAGTTGAACACCAACCTGCTCAAGCAAAAGGCTGAACTACTGGATGAGTATTTTTGCGTTCATGTTGATGAAGATGGCAATTTGTGCTGGCTTCCTGTCATTCTTGACCAATATACGCCTGACATGGATCGTCTTCCTGAGTTTGCCCTTTGTTTGGGAAATGATGTATGTGTTCTCATCATTTTCCTCATCTCTGAGCTGTTTTTATACTTTGTCCTGTTTTGCTATCTCAATGTTTTTGAGTTATCATTCTTCATTTCTATAAAGCATATGTGCTAAAGTTGTGAATAGATCCCTTGCATCTTATAACATTTCACCAAGGGATTCACAACCTTTGTTCATTATCTCCGATATTATGCCATTGTTTTGTCCATGAGAAAGTTTAATGTTGATATGGTCTGTGAAATTCTTTTAATAAACCACTGCCGCATCAAGTTCAGGAAAAGAAGTCTTCCAAATTATCGGAATAAAAATCTGTCCAATGTTCAGAAGTGTCTGCCAAAAAAATACCTTTGTTTTAACTGTATACTCACAGTTTATGCTCTTCTGCAACTTGATGGAACATCCAAGCTTTTCAAATTCATAAAACCCGTAGATGCATGGAAACCGAGTTACGTAAGTGTTTCTGAAAGAGAGACAAAGAGAAGATAGCTAAGGCTAAACTAGATATCCTACACTGACTGATGGATTAGCTTAAAAATCATGTCATTAAGATGAATATGATTATTTGATGTTTCTTCTCGTGGGTGCATTTATCACTGAACATTTTAATTTTCCCCTTTAATGCCACGTGAAAATGTCTCTTTACGACAGGAAGACAGATGGGATCCATATATTTGTTCCAACATTGCTCTTCTCTGATAGGATTTGTTGCTTAAATTGCAATAAAAACTATTGTCGCAGGTTGATTGGGAGGATGAGAAGAATTGTCTACAAGGAATTTCAGCTGCTTTAGGAAACTTCTATGCTATGCATCCGCCTCTGCTGCCCAATCCCTCTGGTGACTCGCAATTTTACAAAAGTAGCAAACATCTCAGTGCTTCTGACGATGGAATTGATATTTCTGTCAATGGAGGTATATCTTATTGCTGTCATGGATCCTACTCCTTGCTTGATGTCTGATCACTTAAGTTTGTGATTCTAGCATTTGTCACGGGCACTGAACGAGCTAATCATGATAATTACGACCCAGCAATACTCGTGGTTTAAAGTATTTCTACTAGCTAGTTGGATGGAAATGGCATCTAAGAAGTTCGTTGAATCCATTTTTTTCCCAGTGGGGAAGATTGATAGGATTCCTTCATTGTTGATCTTCTCGCATCATTGACCCATTCTTCTTTCAGTTGGTTTTTCACTGCTTGTTTATTTTCTCATGGCTTGTGACATATAAGCTGTTTGCTTCACTTACATGATTGCAATAAATTTTCACACTTGGATTCATCTTATAGATATCTATTATATTTATATATTCAGAAAGACAGTAAAAAGTCTCTTTTGTATCTGCAGATGTGGATGAACCTAGTAGATGATTGAAAATTGATCTACTACAGTAATATTTTATTTTTTTTGTTTTGTGCTGATTTTTTATATTAGAACGCTTGCAGAAGCTCGTTATAATTTTAATATGTTGTAGTTAAAATCCAAAGTTCCCAGCTTTGGCCTCTGTCCTTTTGTTTCAAGATGATGGATTCGCATTTTACAATTGTTATCATCGGTATTATGTACAGAAGAAACAAGATAACAGTCCTTTTGAGAAGAGTGTGATAGCTGTGATGACTTGGTTTAAAAAGGAATGGATTAATATGGCTTTGTACATATTACTTCAAACATTTCACCGTCTTGTCCGCCACCAGCAACAATGTTCATCATAATACAAATTATTTTTTGCTTCAGAAACAAGAAAGGGGAAGGGTTGAATATTCACATTGCGTGTTCCTTCCTTTCCAGGCAATGACAGTAAGATGGAGGATGAGGTTGATCATGAACTACTGTCAGAGGCACAGATTGCCTGGTCACAGCGAGAATGGTCAATTCAGCATGTCTTGTTTCCCTCCCTGAGACTGTTTTTGAAGCCGCCAGTTTCTATGGCTGCAAATGGAACATTTGTCCAGGTACTGTACATTTCTAACCTATCGGGATCCTTCATGTCATCGTAGGAAAGCATGTCAACTACTTTTAATTTGAGCTATCTTTGTGTAAATATTTCTGCCTCCATGTCACATGTGGAGATGGACCTCAACACGTTTGTGTGATCATGGACACGTTCTATGCTGAGTTTTGCCTATTCACTTTCTTCACCAAAGTGATTGAGCCTAGCTACCTGCATCTTTTCCCTGCCTCCCATATGTTGGATGTAAAGATTGGATGGGAAAGGGAAAAGGACAATTTAACTTAGTTGGTGACTCTTCTGTTCTTCAGGTGGCTTCGTTGGAGAAGCTTTACAAGATCTTTGAGAGATGCTAGAAGCGACGGATTCAACTTGGTCCAGATATCATCGCTTACTGGTGCAGCAAGTACTTCTGTGCAGCTGTGCCAATCTAAAGTCTGATTGTAAGAGGCTGTCTTCTGTAGCATGATCAACATGGAAAGTCTAGATCATATATGACTTGACCGCTGTGGAAGATAATTCTGGTTCAGTCAGTTTCATTTGTCGATGTTGTCCAACCGTCAATGCATTTGCAGTTCTCATCTTGTGCTAAACTCGAGCCAAATAGACTTTCCAGGAATCACCTTATACAACAATAACAACTCGATACTTGGAATTTTCGATATTCAGCTAGATTATTACCTATTTCATTTCGTGTATATCATATGCTCCTTATCTAACGCAGATAGTATGACACACGTTCCTTCGTGCCCGTTCTCGAGTGCAACTTCACGTCTCAACTTTTTGCCGATGGTGCGAGCAAAAACTCTCACAAATGAGAGGATTTAAGGTTGAGGACCCATTTGGTATCTTATCTTAGCTCTTGCTGAATGTCAAATCTTTGTTTCCTTTTGCACGTTCAAATTCTCTAACTAACTTGATTCATGCAATCGATCGTTCATTATCCACATTTAGTGACATGAGCAGTTTCTTCTCATTTGGTACGGGGCATCGCTGCGAATATTGCCAATTAAATTGTCCAAAATGGTGCCAGACGGATCGTAGAAGGAAAATTCTTCGGTGTACCGGGTGCATGCGATCCTGTCGCATTAAGACCCTTGCTTGATTTGAAAGTGTCAAACGAGACTTATATGGTCCGATTATTGTAATGTAGTGGGTTCATACGAACTCGATGCGCTTCATAATGGCTGTGGATTTCAGTCCAGATTTGCTTGGCTTCTTGCATTTGCTTATCCTTGTCTCTTCTAGTCACTATTTTGAATGTTCTCTCGGTGTACTTCTCTCGAATCATCTCGCTCGGCCGCAGGCAGAGCGTGTGATTCTCCTCAGGCGGCCAACATCCGGTGAGCCCTCCTACATTTATGCTTATTCTCCAACGGACAAACAAAAAAGAAGAATAAAAGAGTTCCCTCTTCGTTCACCTGTTTTAAAAAGCTACATTCTAAGTCTCTCTAAGAAGGGAAAATTATCTGAAAAATTTCTAAATCTTTTGTAATTGTGACACAAACAAAAAAGAAAGAATAAAAGAGTTTCCTCTTCATTCACCGGTTTTAAAAAGCTACATTCTTAGTCCGTCTAATAAGGGAAAATTATCTAAAAAAAGTTCTAAATCTATTATAATTGTACCAATTTAGTCATAAATCTTTTTTTTTTATTACTAATTCAGTTTTAAATATTTTGTATTTATGCCAATTCAATCTATTCGGTTAATTTTGACTGGCTGGTACCAAGGTGGATGCCGGCCAGCACCGACCATTTGGTTGACACTGACGTGGCAATTTTATAATAATGCATATTTTTTAAATCTCCTTCCGCCAGCCTCCTGCCGGGCAGGCGAGATTGGCCGGTCATAGGTGAAACCCTGGAATACGTCATGGCCGCAAGGAAAGGGAAGCTGTAGAAGTTCATATGCGACCGGATGAGCAAGTACTGACGTCTTCTGCACGTCGTTGCTCGGCGAGAACCTGGCTGTTATCTGCAGCGCCTCAGAAAACAAATTCCTCTGCTCGGGGCAGAGCAAGTAGGTTGTTTCCTGGTGGTCTTGCTCCATGAAGAAGGCCTTAATGTTCCCCGCCGCGGTCAACAATTCCTCCGTTGAAGAGTCGGCAAAGCTTCACAGCTTCCTTCCCGAATACCTCGAGCCGGAGACTCTCCAGCATGACATCCCTATCATGGACTCCATGGCTACGGAACACTTGGAGAAAGAATGGTCTCCCTCCAAGGACGTCAAGGTCTTCCTATCCAAGAAATACACCTTCACTGGCTTGTGGGTTGTTCATGAGCGTCGAAGATCCCAACCACGTGGCCCGGTTTCCTCGTCCCTTCACTCTAGCCACGGCCAGGCTCATGTCCGTGCCAATCAACTTCCCCCGCATGACCTACCGCTGAGCCATCAAAGGAGGGAAAATGATCTGCGAAGAGCTCGTCACAATAATCAGGAGGAGGAAACAAGAGATGCGGGATGACAGGGAGGAAGGAGTGGAGGACTAGCTGTCGAGCATGCTTCTTTATCGGGATAAGAATGGCGAAGGCGTGAGCGAGAGGGACATTGCAGACAAGATCATAAGCTTCTTCATTAGCCAGCCAAGACGCCACGAGCACGGCGATCACGTTCGTCGTCCACTATCTTACGGAGTTTCCTGAAATAAACAACGCCATCTTGAAAGGTAGCCGACGTCCGCAGTCGGGTTCTTGTTTCATCTCATTCGTCAGTTCTTTCAATGGCTCTTAATGCAGATTTCTTTCGATAGAACAAATCATTATTGTTAAGTCCAAATTTCCTGGATAGTTGTTGGACTGGAAAGATGCTCAGAAATGAAGTACTCATAGAACATGGCATGCGAATCAATGAGGCTAGCACTGCCTGCCCAGGGAGCATTTCGAGAGGCCATAGCGGAGTTCGAGCACTTACGTTTCACCATTCCAAAAGGACGGAAGGTATCTAGGGTTTTGCTCGACTATATTATTCCCAAGTTGACGGTTATATGGCCCTGCATGCAGAGCTTTGCTTAAAATGAAATGGACCGACCACTATTGGGTTAAGTTAAAAGGACATAAGAAGCCCAGCTGCATCTTCTATTTAGTTGCTTTGGGCTTAGACAACCTTCAATACATCGTCAAACCATTTCAAAAGACCAAAGGGCGGCATTGTAAATCCTGTTTTGATTTCCTTTGTTGTGATGCTTTGCAGGCATATTGGACAGCACATTCAAAGCACAAGAACCCCAAGTATTTCTCGGATCCAGAAAAGTTCGATCTGTCGAGATTCAAAGGGGATGGTCCGCCGCCCTACACGTTCATACTGTTCAGCGGAGACCCATGGATGTGCCCCGGCAAGGAATACGCTCACCTCGAGATACTCATTTTCATGCACAATCTGGTCGCGAAATTCAAGCGGGAGAAGCTGATCCCCGACGAGAAGATAACCTACAATCCGTCTCCAATCCCGGAAAAGGGTCCTCCCATTCGCCTCAAGCCCCACGAGAGCCCAGTTGTATACAGATCTTACACGCGAATGCTATTTGCATGGCCTTCAGTATCTACCAATTGCCAACGTGCCAATAAATGTTTCAATGGCACTTCCCTTTTTTTTCCCATCCTATGAATTAAAAGCCTGCTTTCGCTTTTCCATTTCCATCTTTTCTGAGTACTACTTTGCTGCATCTGGCTTATCACACTCACTGTAGGACGATGTGATAGATAAAATTAATCACAACATAAAATATGTGTAGAGAAGTGTTATTTTTAGCAAGACCCATTACATCGTGGACTCCACGTATTCTTGAAGTGTGAGTGGCTTGGTCTAATATATTTAGTCTACGTAACACTTGTGAGGCTCGAGAACTTGAGTATGAACTTACAAAACGGGAACAAGACAATTTGGGTCACGGCAGCGGTCGAAATCTGTGAAGCTAGGGTCACGGCAGCATATTCTTTCTTGCACTTACTATTTATGGGTTAAATCTAGTGATCTTAATTAGTATCAATTAGGCAGGCAATTTCATAAAGGAGAACTTATAGCGAATCTCGACTCAAAAAAACTAGTTACACCAAATCGTGGTAGCTACTATTTCAATTTCTATCACTTAATGGAATCTTTTATGCACATAACCTAGACCTGTTAAAATGGGTCATTGACCCAATTCTTAACTCGTACAGGTATTAGATGGGTCACAAATGAATTAGTTATATTAAGTAAACATGTCATAAATGGATTTAAATATACTATGAGTGTTGATTGAGTTATAAATGGACTTACAACCTATTTATGACTCTTTTTTCATTTCTTCTCGCTCTCACTCAATTTCACACTCACTCACTCACGCTCTCATCTCAGTTTAAGTATGATTTTTAGTAAATTGAATTAAATATGAAAGAGTTTTAACAATATGGGTCAAATTGGGTATAAATCGCAAGATTTATATTGCATAAAAATGGACAAAAATAGATTAAATTGATCTATTTAGATTGACCCATTTTCAATCCAACCCGTCCGTTTAACAAGGTCTAACACGTAATTGTCTTGGTGAAAAGTAGAGTGATATTTAGATTGACCCATTTTCAACACAACCCGACCGTTTGATGGGTCTAACACGCAATTGTCTTGGTGAAAAGTAGAGCGATATCTAATGCATGGACCATTTTGTGCTCTAACTTGTCCTAATGCTAGGGTTTCCCTTTCACGAAATCCTGAACTGGAAGGAGAGCAGCACTGAGTCGATGATGATAAGACTAAAAGTTAAGACCAATCGGCAAAGGCCGGCCCCTTTCCCTCGGCATGCGTACCCCTACAAATGTCCATGGAAAGCAACAGAAGCGCTTTGGCGCACTACAGCTCGGAGGGACAAGGACAAGAGCATCACGCAAAGTCAAACACGGCTCCCCTAAATCGAGTTGCATCTCTCTACTTCTCTCGTCCTCTCTCCCGAGGACATGGGACAAGCCAAGATAGCGATGCGAGATGGAGAGGCTTGGTACCGTATATGGAACGATCTCTCTTTGGAATTTGTCACGCCCGGGCAAGCATCCCCTTCTGGCTATGATTCCATATCTTTGCTTATCATTCTCGAGCCCAACCGTTCACGCCTCGTTGCCGTGTTTTATCTCCTCTTTTCGGTACAAGGGTGGATTAGCTAGAGAAAAATATCAAAAAAGTTTTTCAATTTAGTTTTAAATCTTTTCATATTAATATCAATTGAGCTCATTTGAAAATTGCCGAGGTAAACGCCGATCATTCTACGTGACAAGGCTGAATGAGGGTCCCTTGTAGGATTTGGTGAGGGGCAGCCTCGCTTAGCCCTCATCGGCCTTGCATGTAGCGAGCAAGGGCATCCCGTCACTCACCCTCGCCATTAACCAGCAACTTTTGTTGGTTATCAAGGAGGTTGGTAGAGAGAAAAAAAAAAATTAATAAAAAATTCAAAAAATATTAAAATTAATAAAATTGTTTATATTAACATCGATTGTCTAGTCATAAATGCCATGTCACGCGTCGTCATCGCGTAAGGCAATCGCCGACATCTACCTTAAAATTTTATTTGCTTAAATTGGTTAGATGAACTTGATTAGTATCAATGTAAATATATTTAAAATTAAATTGGTTTAATTGAAAAGCTTATAACTAAATTGATATCGGTGCAATTCATTTATAACTTTTAGGGTGTTTTTCCCCGGTAAGCTATCCATTTGATTCACCTACGATGAGTGAGACGCACGCGGTGTGTTAAACGGATCTCCATGTAATTAAGAATTCTCAGCTATTCCTTTTCCGATCAGTCGAATCCAACCAAGTGGCTTTTCCTGTACGTTTCCTCCTTCTCCTGTTTTTGGAAGTTCTTTTTCTTTTTGCCCCCCCGAAAAAAATAGTCGCGTTGATTTGCCAATCTCAAGTTGCGATTTTTAACGGCATTAGATGACGTGTAGCTTTTCAGAGATAAAAACCAGATGGTAAAAGTTTAAAGAGCGTCGGGCCAAAATTGCGAGCGAAAGTCTAAAGTTCTTTTTGGGGTCATTGGCCTTGAATTTGCAACGTCATTGATTTGATGAGTTAATACTTTAAAAAATTCAAAATTGATATATACCCATAATAAATTTATCTAAAATTTAATTTTTTTATTATGAAAAACTTCAAAATGATATATTTGTGACAAATTTACTCCAAACTAATTTGTTTGACCTCCAAAAATCCAAAAATAATAAATTTGTGACAAATATATCTTCCGTTAAATTAGATTAATACTACAAAAAATCACAAAAATTATATAATTATGAATCGATACACTAATCAATTGTCACGTGTCATCCAACTTAACAGAAATTAACAAAATGTAAATTTATCACAAATGTGTCAGTTTGGGCTAAATTTATCAAAAGTATATTAATTTGGGATTTTTTATGGTCAAAAAATTAGTTTGAGATAAATTCGTCATAAGAACACTAATTTGAGGTTTTTCAGGGCATTAGCCCTAATTTGATTCCATTTACTCCATTTTACCATAACTATCTACGTGATCATGTTTAGATATATATTATCCTCAATAATAATAATAAATTCATTAACTAATTATTTCAATTGAATATTTTTTGAAAAATATTTTTTCAAATCATTCATTTTCCACGATTCGTTTGTTTTGTAGTATAGGATTTGGTAGAACCACTGTCGATTGTTTTAAAACTTTAAGTTATAAAATAAATGCATGATTTATTATTCTAACGTGCATAAAATGAATTATTTGAAAAAAATACTTGAAAAAAATTAATCAATAAAAAAAATTTTCATCATTTTTTTAAAATATTTTTTTGAGTGGTGAAAATATTTTTTTGTTTATTTAATTATATAAATGATACGAGCGATTGTTTTGAGAATGATATCTTTTAAGAGACAATCGGGATTGAAGAATTGGACTACGTGAAGATCGTTTCAATGACTTTTTATTCACACGTGGCGCTGGACAAACCTCGTTTTGCTCAATGTGTCTGGACCGGACACGACTCCTTTCTAATCCACACAGGTCGCAAATCCCGCGATAAAGCATGCCTTCCTTTAATTTTCTATTGTTCTTTTTGGTAAGATGCCCTTTCCTTTTCCATGCCTGCCAACTGTTGTCCATGCTCATCCAAGCCCCCATTTTTTGTCTTCTCCCTCATCCTCTTCCCGTACCAAAAGCAGAGGATATATAGCCCAATTCCAGTACTTACATAATTCCCATTTCGAATCACATCTATTACATTCATTTCTTTTTTCTTTTTCCATTTTTGCAGTCCCGATTTCTCGACAGAACACGCCGAAGAGGGCGACGCGTGGCATTCTAGAAAATTCGCCACGTAGTCTTCGCACCATCTCAATCCTGCATCGAGAGGGTGGCCAAACTCCAATGGCAAACAAGACCATCAACACGAGCGAAAGTTTAGTGCATTGGACGGTCAAACCCAAAAAGCGGATGACCTCAATAAAACTCCACTAAGATTTAATACGTCAACCATTCTATTGAAGCTTCCGAAGCATGAGTTAGATATTAACACTAGGACAAGCTAATCAATTGCAAACGTGTTCTTTCTATCGTCAGATAGAGTTGTTAAAATGGGTCATGAGTTCATTTTTTAACCCATATGGATGTTAAATAGGTAATGATTTAGTTATATTGGTTAAATTGATCGTAAATGGTTAAAATACAATATGAGTGTCAAATGACTCATAAATGGGTTTATAACTTGAACCCAATCCAGTTATATGATTCTCTCTTTAGTCTCTTTGCCTTCATATGATCTTGGTCTCAATCACTTTATACTCTTACCTTAATTAGGCTATGAGTTTTCGTAAATTGGGTATATGAGTCAAGTTGGGTATGAGTCATTAGATTTATATTGAGTCAAAATGAGCCAAAATGAGTTAAATGCGTTTATTTGGATTGAACCATATTTTTTACCTAGCTCACTCGTTTGATGGAATCTATTCGTTAGAAGGCTCGCATGGTATATATGCATTCTCCAGCACCTTGTTAGGCCTCATTGAGTGATCGAACTATAAAAATTTAAGTTAATATTACAATAAATTCCAAATTAGTACATTTATGATAATTTTATTCAAAATTAATTTTTTGACTATAAAAAAACTTAAACTAATGAGGTTGCAAAAAATGGTTAGATTGGTCGATGCAAAAAATGGTTCGATTATAATTATTGATACGGGCCCTTCCAGATAAAAGGGGAATCTTTTGTTACAATAGAAGTAGAAGTGATTTCCTTCTTGATCAATCACAACTTCATCATATCGTTGTCACGTTTAAGTTCTTTACAAGTATGTTACAGCTCTGATCACCTCTGATCTTTCTAGAGATGTGTTTGGTAATGCTTCCTTGATCACAGCAACAATAATGTCACCGATATGAGCATATCGGCAATTACTAGCTCCTATGATTCTAACACACATTAATTCTCGGGCCCAACTGTTATCAGCTACATTCAAATAGCTTTGAAGTTGATAGAAAAGGATCCCATGATCCTCCACTGATCTTACGAATCGCAAATCCCAAGTTTGTCTATAAAGAGCATATCTAATTATATTAATATCAAAAATTGATTTTTTTTTTGTATAATACTAATCGGGTGATAAATTTACCCTTTGTTAATTTCTATTATCACATGTGTATCAATTTAAGTTTTTTTACGGTATTATTCTAATTTAACATAAATTAAATGACGATAAATTTATTATAAATATATCAGTTTAGGATACTTGGTTTAAGATAAATTTATCAATTTAGTATTTTCGGTCACAACAACCATAAAAATTTCAACCAAAACCCCAGGCGTGTCCGAAGAATATTCAAATGTCGATCAACGACAGGAGGAAACAAATGACGCACGCGGGAAACGCTAAATCTGGGAGAGTTCGTATAGAAACGGTAAGTCCCCCCCGTGAATAAAGCCCTCGACGACCATATCTCCTCCTCAAGTGGGGCCCACCCCCTCTCTCTCTCTCTCTCTCTCTCTCTCTCTCTCTCTAGGGATTGGCCGGGAGCAGCAGGCCAGTGTTGCTTTCGAAGCCTCCACCACTGATGACTTCCGCTGCTCTCAATCATTCTCCATCCCTTCCTCTTCCTCTCCCTCTCCATCCCTCCCTGTCTTCGCTGTCGATAGCTTATTAATCCCGGACGCGAAGATCGATACATGCAGTAACCCAGTTCGTCCCTTCCTGCTTCGTCTTCTCCCGTGAGCTCCCCGTGCATATCTCTCTCTCTCTTTCTCGTCCTGGCCGACCATGGAGAAACGAGGTGGTGAAGGGGTGATGAGGATGCATTAATGGGTTTCTAGGAAACCTCCTATTTTTGCTCCTTCGAGATCGGTCCCGCCTTCGAGGTAACCACCTCCATTTCCCTCCCTTCTGTTCGTTCGCGTTTTTTAAAGCATCCTCGGGAACTACCCCCACCTGCTTACTTCCGTCTTCCTAGACGACGCTCCGACGGCGCGAGCGTCGTCGGATTCCCCCGAGCTTTCGAGCGCGGGAGCTGTATCTCGGTTGTTGAGGTGGCGAGCGCGAGAGCGTCGGACGAGCACCGAACCGCGACGCGGCCCCGACCGCGCCACACGTGGAGGATCTGGCGCCTCCGGGGTCGCCGACCTTTGACGGATGTTTCGCTTTCAGGTTCCTCTCCTGTGCCAGTCCCTCTCCCACCTATCGTTCTACCGAGACCGCGAGGCTAACGTCGTGACTTCTACGGTCTCGCTCAGGACATGCTTTGCGCTCACTCATTGAAGCGATGACGATCTCAGTTATTCATTACAGCGAATATATCGATATAATATTGGAAAAATTAGGTGGCGTTAGGTTCGATTTGATTGTACTACCGAGTCGGACTCCTCTTCGCTTTTTTTTCTTCGCCATAGACGTCTAGTCCGTCCGTTTTGTCAAAAAGGCGTCGCCTTGGATTGCTTTTCACCTAGCCGCACCATCATGGATTAGGCCGATGTTTCTTCAATTATCGCCCGTTGTACGTGAATGATTAACGAATGATTTGGAGGGAAACAGATGGGAAATTTAAAAATGAGATTTCTATGTATTAGGTGTGAGTGACAGTGTAGTAATGAGTGACTTCAAAGGGTTGTGATCTTCTCTTCCTTTTCTGTATTCATAAGAATCCACAGCTACAAACAAATTGACGTATTAACGTCATCTCCCTCGCGCTCACTCGCTTGTGTCGCTATCGCTTCTGTTACTGAGCTCAATTGTTTAGTGCTTTGTTCTTGTCTTGTGTATGACTCTCATTATCTTAATCATATATGCTTCGTGGAATTATTGTTGGGTAATAGAAATATTGTCTGATCTTCGTCTCTTTTCGTAGGTTGGTGCACACAACTGACGCGAGTAGCACATTGGTTCTTGGACTTCGATCGGGGAGGACCGCCTTCTCCGCGATTCCCTTATGCCCGAATGACTCTTCCGGCCTCGGGCTTCTTCGCAATGGCCAGAGCCTCCCTCCTCTGTTTACCGTTGCAGTTCCTGGTGGTTTCCCTCGTTTTCTTGTGCTGCCAAGTCCCGCCATGCACGCCCCTGGCGGTCGAGACCCGGGCGCTCCTCGAAATCAAGGCTCTGTTGAAGGACCCTCGGAACGTCCTCGAGTCCTGGAGAGAATCAGGGTCTCCGTGCGACTACTTCGGGGTCACTTGCGACCAGGTTTCTAGAAAAGTTGTGGCGATATCGCTGGTAAACCAGTCCCTCGCGGGGGCGATATCACCCTCCGTTTCGAAGCTCAGGAGCCTGGCCTCTCTTTTGCTGGCTTCGAATTCCATTTCCGGGAAGATCCCTGGAGAGCTTGCCCATTGTAGCAATCTCCAAGTCTTGAATCTCACTTGCAATCAATTGGTGGGAAGCGTGCCAGACCTTTCTGCGCTGAAAAGCCTCAAGGTTCTTGACATTGCAGTGAATCGTCTGTCCGGCAAATTGCCGGGGTGGGTAGGGAATTTGACAGGGCTGATTTCTCTGGGTATTGGTGACAACGATTATGATGAGGGCGACATCCCTGACACTCTTGGGAATCTCAAGAACTTGACTTGGCTCTTCTTGGGCAGATCCCACTTGAAAGGAGAGATCCCGGAATCCATCTTCGAACTCACCTTGCTTGAGACGTTGGATTTATCGTTTAACAGGATCTCGGGGACATTGTCCAAGTCAATTGCCAAATTGCGAAATCTTAAACAGATCGAGCTCTTTCGTAACAACTTGACCGGGGAACTCCCGCCTGAGCTTGTGGAGCTCACAGCGCTGCAGCAATTCGACGTATCTGCTAATAACTTGCACGGTGAATTACCTCCAGAAATTGTTAACCTTAAGAACCTGACGGTTTTTCAGCTATACAGTAACAATTTCTCTGGGGTGCTTCCCGAAGGCTTCGGGGACTTACATCACCTTATTGGGTTTTCGATCTACAGGAACAGTTTCTCTGGCAATTTCCCTGCTAATTTCGGTCGGTTTTCTCCTCTAGTCAGCATGGATATATCCGAAAACCAGTTTTCAGGTGAGTTCCCGAGGTTTCTGTGTGCAAACAGGGTCTTGCTGTACTTGCTTGCTCTGGAAAACAACTTTTCAGGTGGCCTGCCCGGTTCTTACGCTGAATGTAAGTCTCTTGTGAGGGTCAGAATAAACCAGAATCACTTATCGGGGCCAATTCCAGGTGGGGTGTGGGCGTTACCTCATGCAGAAATGATTGATTTTTCTGATAATAATTTCAGTGGAGTCGTGTCATCAGACATTGGCAACTCTACCAGCTTGAATCAGTTGTTGCTACAGAATAACAGGTTCTCAGGTGAGGTTCCATCCGAACTGGGCAAACTTACGAATTTAGAGAAACTTTTGCTGATGAATAACAGTTTTTCTGGAAATATACCTACCGAAATCGGCAATCTCGGGCAACTTGGGTCCTTGCATTTGGAAGAGAATTTGCTGACGGGACCGATTCCAGCGGAACTGGGTGAATGCAGTAAATTGGTCGACTTGAATCTTGCCGCAAATGCTCTGAGTGGCAATATCCCCAACTCCCTTTCACAGATGAGCTCCCTGAACTCCTTAAATGTATCGGGAAATAAGTTGATGGGTTCAATACCAGAGAGTTTGGCGAAACTGAAGCTAAGTTCCATTGATGTGTCCGAAAACCAATTATCTGGTGAAATTCCTTCTGATCTGTTGAGGATAGGAGGGACCAAAGCATTTCTTGGAAACATGGGATTTTGTGTCGACCAAAATTCAAGACTGCAGATGAATCCAGATATCAAGATTTGCAGTGAAAAGCATACTCGGAGGGGGATTTTGGCAGATAAGCTGGCTCTGTTCAGCATCATACTATCAGCTCTGGTTGTTGTCTTAGTTGGTTTACTCCTGGTAAGTTATAAGAACTTCAAATATGTGGAGGCTGATCTAGCGAATTCTATGGACGAAGAGAAGGAAACATATCCGAAATGGAAACTTGCATCTTTCCACCATGTGGAAATCGATGCAGATGAAATATGTAACTTGGAAGAGGAAAACCTGATTGGAATTGGGGGGACTGGAAAAGTATATCGTGTGGAGTTGAAGAAAAGTGACGGGACAGTTGCTGTGAAGCAACTGTGGAAAGCAGATGGTGCAAAACTATTGCTTGCTGAAATGGAGACTTTAGGGAATATCAGGCACAGAAATATACTCAAATTGTATGCTTGTCTGATGAGAGGAGGTTCGAGTTTCTTAGTCTTTGAATACATGGCAAATGGTAATCTGTTTCAAGCACTTCACCGACAGGTCAAAGATGGACGGCCAGAACTGGATTGGTTTCAGAGATACAGAATTGCTGTTGGAGCAGCAAAGGGAATTGCTTATCTGCATCACGATTGCTCACCGCCCATTATTCATCGTGACATTAAGTCCACAAATATTCTGCTTGATGAACATTATGAGCCGAAGATTGCTGATTTTGGAGTTGCCAAGACTGTCGAGAAGTCCCATAAGGGACCTAATTGTAGCTGTATAGCTGGAACTCATGGCTATCTTGCTCCAGGTAAGTTTTCAGTATTACAGCATACCCCATTTAGTTGAATTTTCTTTAATTAGCTAGAGTTTTTGCTTGTGTAATGTTAAAATACATATTGGACATATTGCTACACTTTCTTCACATCAATATCTTTCTTCTTTTTTATTTCCTTTGCAGAGCTAGCCTATACCCTCAAAGTGAGTGAAAAGACTGATGTATACAGTTTTGGAGTCGTTCTGCTAGAAATTGTGACTGGTAGACGACCGCTTGAGGATGAGTATGGTGAGGGAAGAGATATCGTTCACTGGACTCTAACTCATCTGAGCGACCGCGAGAATGTCCTCAAAGTATTAGACGATAAAGTGGTATCAGACTATATTGAAGATGACATGATTAAAGTGTTGAAAGTTGCAGTTCTCTGCACCGCCAAACTCCCATCTCTGCGTCCAACTATGAGAGAGGTGGTAAGCATGCTCAGTGATGCCGAACCGTGCACATTAAGGTATATGGAAAATGATGCTGATAAGAATGGAAGGCCTGTCTTTTGTTAAACTTCTCTATAACTAGCATAAGCTAAGGTCGAGCTTCAAGCTCTTATGTAAATGTGGGTGCCTAAAATGCTCCTCAGCTATTCCATATGTGTGGTATTGGTAAGTTTTTGGTTGTCAATAGCAGCAGTGGGTTTACCATCACATGAAGTGAATGCATTTTTCTGGGATATAGGTATTTCTATATAGCCTACTTTGGTGTGATTATTCAGATATCTCAAACTGTTTGTCTGTACATAACTTATGCTAATACCTGCAATAAACTTCTGTTGCACCGTGCTTTACTTAAAGCAGTCATTCCTTTCCATCTTTGTGAGCACAACTTGAAAACAGACATCCGCAATATGAATTGATTTGTACATTGTCGCATAATGTTAGAAGGCTGAAAGGCCTTCATACGGAATATACTGAAAGTGTACGAACAGGTTTTGTTCATTTCCACCGTTAATGAAATCATAGAAGTTCACATTTTGCTCAATGGGGGATCTCTCTCTCCCTCCCTCCCCTTATTTCCTGTTTTATACTGAATGAACAGCATGTCGCATTTGATGTCAATTGTACTGCATCTTCCTCCCACAAATTTGTAGTTAGATCGGGGAGATGAAGCTAAAAGAGGAATGGCATCCACAGACACTAGGGCCTCCATTTCTGAAGCGTAGATGACCAGCATCGTCCAAAAATTTAAACCTTGATTTGGACTTGGGGCGTAAACAAACTTGCGTGCATTAAAAAGCTCTGTTTCCATGGGTTACCCCCTCATTTTGGATTTATCGATACAATCTTCTTAATTCTCAGATTAATGTTCCAGTTTCATCTGAAGTGGCACTCCACCTTTGGCAGATAATGATGTTTCTTCGAAACACTCCAAATGCAAATATCTTTGATGGTAAAAGCCCAAAAACTTCTCATTATCAACATAAACGAAATACGATGGAGAGCATAGAATTAAGAAATTTTTTTGGTCCAGTGAAAACTAAAGGAACTGGGAAGCAAAGGTGAACATCCGGTCAAAGCGTTGTGATAATAACATGAATTATTAAGTCATTTCTTATACCAATAAGGGCGTGCATAATAATTATTTTATTTTTATTCAAGAATTATTTTTCTATTTCAGATTTGTTTTAGAACGAAATCCACTGATAATGCAATTTTATATTTCTATTTCTAAAATAATTTTTTAATCCAAAAATAAGTTTGGAATAGAAATAAGAAGAAAGGGTTTTCAAATACTTTATTTTTGAAATAGAAATGAAAAATAAAAACCCCTTATTTCTCATTCTCGCTACTACCTAGCCGTCCACATGTCGTGGCCTATTGCCATTCTCTGGTCGCCATCGTCCGCTGTCCACCGCCGCTTAAGAGAGAAAAATTTTGTATCATTATCAAACGAAATTCTATTTAAAAATAAAAATTTATGTCGTTATTAAACACATTTTTCTCATAAACTCAAGGTCAATATCTTGAAAAACCTCAAACTAAGTATCCCGACAAATTTACCCAAAACTAATTTAACCTAAAATCGGTACACCTTTGACAAATTTATCCAAAATTGGTACACTCACGACAAATTTACCATCTATTAGTTTTCATTAAATTTTATTGTTAAATTATTAAGTTAAATGACACGTGATAATTAACTAGCATACAAATTTGAGATTTTACTCTCCGTTTATCATAGTTTATAATTTTTGTGATTTTTTTTGTGGTATTAATCCAATTTAATATAAGGTATATTTGTTACAAATGTACCAATTTGAGATTTTTTACGGTCAAATAAATTAATTTGGGATAAATTTATCATAAATATACCAGTTTAGGATTTTTTATGGTCCGTCGGAATAAATTTGTCACAAATATACCAGTTTGAGGTTTTTTATGATAAAAAAAATAATCTGAGGTAAATTTGTCATATATGTATCAATTTTCGGTTTTTCAGGAATTAACACTAAACTCAATAAAAAAATCTATTCCTATTCCAAAAATATTTCTATCTAAAGCATCATATGGAAGGATTTTTGCATGGAATGTCATGCTTAATTTAGGAGTCTCTCTCAATCTCTTCAAGACTTCAATCTCTCGGTAGATTCTTCTCGAATATGACTGAAATAACTGGCAGAGTTCTTCCGGTGCATAAAGAAAGAAAACAAACTGCATTTCTTACTCATAACTATAAACAATGGAACGAGCCCCATGCAGGCTAGAATTTGACTGGCACCTTGACCTACATTTGCCATTGTAGAATCATAAATGACAAGCTTCCCTTCAAGTAATCAGTACTAAATGCATAATGGACCGGTGATATCATTCAGGTTCTTTTTTTCTTCTTTTTTTCAAAATAATTACACTAGGAGGAACATCAACTTAGTAAGTGCCCGACAAATTCAAGCTTCAACACTGCCTTTTTCACAGCAGTGATGTAGAACCATTCAAAAAAGTTGTCTCAATAGTTGTTCAGTATATTCTTCATCTGTTATGCTGCAAGAGATCCCGAAGTAGCTTTCCCTTCTTCAAGGAGTTTCGAGAGAGCATTATCAATTTGGGCAAACACATCCTCCTTTGGAGCGTCTCCATTTACCTGATCAGATTAATTAATCATTTTATACATAAGTTTCCAGACGGGTGTATGAATATAAATAGGTGCTATAATATGTACAAGCATCGAGCATGAATGAGGCATGATTAAAAGCTTGAGATATCATATAAGACATATAGGTAACATTCTATGCGGATTATGCAGGGGATCTCAGAGAATCCAAGCATCAAGGTAAGATTATGTGGAGACAGAATTTGCAGTTGACCAATCACAGATTAAAATGTCTTTAGCCAATTTTCTGCACTCGTGTATCTTCCAAACTCTGGTTCAAAGGTCAAAATGCACTCCTCTTTGCATCTTAAATGAAAGATTAAAGAATTCACAGGTCAAAATTCCATTCTCTTCGTCTCTTCATGTCACAGGTTAAGGAATCTATAGTAGCATTGGAGTTGACACTACGTCTGGCTGTTTTTGCTATAGAAGAAGTTGGCAATATGATCTATTTCAAACTGTCATATTGACAAAGTAAGATTTATGTAACTAGTGATGCAAAGAAGTAAGGGTTTTTGAAGGAGATATAAGCAAAATTCTAGTGATCTGCTGTTGAATGACAGTGATAAGTAACATATATTACATGACTGCAATTTGTATAACGTGCTACTAAATATCAGGTAACTCGCAAACTGTCTAGCTGGAAGCCTAGTCGAGAGAGAGAGAGAGAGTGAGTGAGTGCCTTGATTGTTATGTCTTTATACATTGAAAGCACTGCTTCCACATTTTGATGATGAGTGCACAACCGCAACTTCACCTGAAAGAAATCAATATACACACTGAGTCAAAGAAGCACATAATGGCCCCCAGTAGATCTTTAAGATCATGGCTTCAGGTACTCAATACCAAAGCTCTAAGAATGTACTCGCTTGACCTTTTGTTATGTGTATATTGACATACCTTTTCTTCGGTATCATCAAACCTCTGTGTCAATCTGGCAGCAATCTCTTCGGTCTCTGGAGGAGAATACTTCAAGTGATATATCCTACCAGTAACAGGATCTAACCGTCTGCCAACAACTCTTTCCACAAGAATCTCTTCAGGGACCTGGCAAATACAGTGGATATTGCATATGATAATTACAGATATTTCATTCTTAATCTTTTCTCATCCAACACCTAAGCAGCGGGTACGTAGTGTAAATTCTGCCCAGTTACCATATAATATCCCAAGAAAATATATTTCCAACCAATTCAGTCATTAAAAATGAGATGACTGCCAAAAAAAAAAAACAATTACACCACCTACTCAAACAGGAGCTTAAGGTCAATTCAAAGGCTAAATGCGAAACAACAACAGAAAATAGAAACTACAGATTCTTACTTCCAAAAGAATGAAAAGATCTGCCTGGAGCCCAAATGCTTGCAGAGCTGTGGCTTGGGATAAGCTCCTGGGGTATCCATCTAAAAGCCAACCATTTTCTAGAGAATCTGATTGCAACAGCCGCTCCTTAACCATCTAAGGGTCGAATATAAGGTAGCATCAGCATGAGCAATTACTGTATTTTAAAAGAATGTCCTATTCCTACCATTACAAATTATTTGATGAGGCGTGTTTCAAAAGAATGTGATGTCTCTACCATTACCACTATTCTGTCAAGTGTATTTCGAAAAAATGTGCTGTCCCTACCATTACAACTATTTCGTCAGGGACCAATTGCCCTTTCTCCATGTACT
The DNA here is from genome assembly GCA_016097605.1 of Eucalyptus guilfoylei. Lineage (NCBI taxonomy): Eukaryota > Viridiplantae > Streptophyta > Magnoliopsida > Myrtales > Myrtaceae > Eucalyptus > Eucalyptus guilfoylei. The sequence continues at coordinate 33,638,262 of CM027865.1, read as the reverse complement.
CCTTTGCTCGCTTTCCATTTTCACTCCCAGCTGCAACTTCTGCCCGTAACAGATCCCCAGCAGCAACGTGCACCAAACCGTACTGCATATATGAGGACGACTTGATTCAATCTGCTTTTTCTCACGGGCAACCCCAATGTGAGATAAAAGCAGTAACTCATAGAGATAATGACATTATATCACTCAAAGGGAGGAAGATACATGTTAAAAGGAAGGAGAGAATATTATAAAGTTTCCTTTTAATGCTGATATAAGAACTATTACCACTACAACATTATATCATCCAATGGCTAGTACCCAAAGATTCAAGTACACGTTTCTTGGCTGAGACTATATTTACTACATGCGTTTGATTCAATAACATTCCTGCCGAAACATCTTTATTACAGCTAGAGTTGGCCCATGAACAAAAAGCACAGGTAAGGAGTTATATATCCCTCTAGTTGTTTACTCATTGGATGCTTGTCGGCATCTGATAATCAACCTTATGCTGTAAAATTACATGGCTGTCCAGCAATATTGCTGACTCTTTTATGGAAAAAATTAACTCATTCAGATAAATAGATATATCCACTCAAAGGTAATAAAATGAAGCACAGTCGCAAGATACAAATTGACTTATTTCCACTTACTTTTTTTTTTTTTTAACTTAATGAACTAAAATTTCAAGCAATTATCACTCTTGTCCTCTCAGTTTTTTTTTTTTTTTTTTTTTTTTTTTTTTTTTGATAATGTACTTCTTATTTTACACTCTCAGTATTTCAGTAATTTAATGTTAGACTCTTTTGCCTAATATATTTATACTATTTTAGAAAGCAAGAAAAAGTTTCTCAAGTAAGACAAGCTTCATAATAGGTCCCTTCAATTGAAGGAAAATTAGTAGAAAACCAAAAGAAGCGATCACCAAACTCCTGCTCAGCAAGGTACTGAAGTAAATTGGTCTGAGGAGTCCCCTGATATAGCAGTAATAAGGAGGCTCGTTTTGAAAATGATCTCTAAAAATTTAGCTCACCTTAGAATTTGATAATCGATCTGCCTATAACTTCTTTGCTCTACTTCTCATGAAAGAAAGAAACAGGGGATTGCAAAGAAATGTATGATAAGGTATTACACCAAAACGATAGAATTATAATATGATAATCTTTCAGCTTATTTTTCCCATCCCTTTCACTTATTATCAAAAGGTCTGTAAGGCAATACAAAGTCAAATTCCAGAAGCAGATTTTACTGGTAAAACATTTAGACAAGCATATTTCAGCGTGGCCCTTATCTCGACCAGTTTAAGAGATTATTCTCACATAAAAGGAGAAACAAACTTTCAGTTTATTTTTCCCATCCCTTTCACTTATTATCAAAAGGTGTCTAAGGAAATGCAAAATCAGATCCCAGAAGCAGATCATGCAGAGAAAAGAATTTAGGCAAGCATATTTCAGCGTGGCCATTATCTCGACCAGTTTAAGACAGTATTCTCTCATGAAAGGATAAACAAACGTGACAGTCCTTAAGTAAACAGCTTTTCTTGCTTTCTTTGGAAACTCACCCAAACTGCATATGCAGCTGCCGTGTTCATGCTTGATTAACGAAATCAGATGGTAGAAACTGTCACTATGCGCAGTGAACTAAGAAAGGAAGAAAAAGATATATAGAGACTGATGAGTGCTTGGAGAAGGCCACCAGTGTATGTTTCTTTTGCTGAATTGCCCGTATAGGTGATCGGTTTCCAGTCTGGTTCAGTCCAAACGATAGAACCGGCCACTTAGCCAAAAAAGAATTAAAAAATTAAAAATTTAAAAAAAAATACTAGAGTTATTACAGTTTTAGGGTTTATTGTTATTTTTAAGAAATTAAAAAAATATATTTAAAAAAAAAAAAAAAGTCGGTCCTGTCCGTCAGTCCAATCTGGTTCCCTCCCCCTCGGGCGAACCAAGAACCGGATCGAAAATCACTGGTTCCATAAACCAAACTGACGCCCTTGAGAACTAGACCAAACCGGCCGGTCCGGTCCGGTCCGGGCAGTCCGATATGCTCACCATTAGTTGCCTGTCTTACCAGTTCGGCATGTCATAAGATTAGACTGCAAGGTTATTCACATTTGACGCTTAGCATAATCCAGACAAACCACCGATGCTTCAAAAGGATTTCATTGGGGAAAAGCAAAGCCAGCATTCGCGGCTCCTAAAGAATCATGCCAAACTAACTCCACTAACCACCTGAACTAGTGGACTTCAAGAAACTCCTGTGACGGGGCGTATCACCATGGAGCCTCCAGCTCAGTTAACCTTTAACCAGATCACCCTCTTCAGATCAACGAGCATAAAATTTCTTCCTTCTTTTTTTTTTTTAAAGTAAAGTTCCATCACATGTGATCAACATCGGCGCATACGACATATTACCAAACACATGGAATGCAACGGGATTCACGAAAAGCGAAAGCAACCCATCAATGATCAAGAGTTGCAGCCAAAGAAAAACTCTTACTTTTTTAGTGATGAGCTCGCATTGAGTCCCTTTACCCGAAGCGGGCGCCCCGGATATCATAATCCTCAGCGGGTCGGGCTTGGCCATCGCCACCACCTGCCACACGAACCAAAAGACGAAAACTTTCAACAACAGGAACGCCAAAGATGCTCAGAACTCGCGTCTCCAGGCACCGGGGAACGAGCTTTTCATGGCCTCGAGACGACAGTCCCGGAATCGGGAATCGCTTCTGCTTACCGCGGGTCCTCCGGGACGCCGCGCGAAAGGCGCGTTCTTGATGGGGGACGCGCGGAGACGACGAGGCGGGGCGGGATCTTCGCCGAGGAAACGCAAACGGGAAGAGAGAGTCTTGCGGGAATGACACGCGAGCGGGGGAGTCCGGGGCTGCGGCTGGGCTACAGCTGGAATGTGCCCAGAGCAAGCCATCGCCATCTCTCTCTCTCTCTCTCTCTCTCTCTCTCTCTGTGCGCGAGACGGAGGGAAGAGGTCGTTGGGATTACCTGGCCATCCTTTAGAGGGGGGGTACGGAAGGTATGGAAGGAGGATATTCTTGGAGTTTGGCGAATGGCGATGGGGGTGAGTAGGTCATTACCTTCCACCAGCTATCACATCAATCTGGATGAAATTTCCCCTACGCCACCTTTGCAGTTAGGGGAGGGAAGGAAGGAATGAAAGATTGTGAAAAAGAGAAATTCTCTTCTTCTTTTCATCAATTTTTTTAATTCTTCATCATGCTTCACCCAAATTGTCATTTGCATAGGCATATATCTTAGCTATCTAGCGAAAACAAATAATGGATTTGCTCAAATGATAAGCGGGTTTGTCTTTTTCGCTTAAGATTTGGATTTGAATCATCACATTTGCACATTCTCTTAAAATCATCTCAGGAGCATAAAATTATGTGTTTTCGTTGCATGTGTGAGATAAGGGAACCGGTGATAACGGTAATTAATTGGATTCTCAAAAAATAGCGAACATTTATTAATAACTCAAAAGAAAAAGAACTATCTAGTCAATTATTTTGTTGAGATTGAACCAAATACGAAAAATGCGACTTGTGAATTGCAAACGGAAAAATCTCGGATCAATTATTATATCTATGGATTGGGGTGAGTTTAATCCAATTATGCACCCTTGATATAAAAAATCTACCTCAATAAAAATATTAGTTTTTGTGCTTTGGCATACTTGAAAAATGAATTATTCGGTAACGGGACGGAGAAATTCTATGATTGTAATCCTGGACAGCACGCCTCTGGGATAGAGTCTCGTTGATTCATAGCAAAAATGTGGAAGATTTTACCTCCCTTAAGAAGTTGCACGCCCCGTGTTTCATGAGTAAATTCGATCTTCGTCAAAAAGTTTACCAACCGGAGTTGACGTAGGCGTTGAGACCACTTGAAAACAAAGCGATGGACGGACCAAAGGGAGGAATGTGCTTTTGCTCTCGATAAAATAAAAAATATTATATGGAGTAAGCCACATCAACGTTAGGGGCATTATTCAATCGAACTAGACAATTCAAAAGATGCTCGACCGACACACTACACGTCATGTCATTTTTGTGAATGAAGTCGAGTCTACATTAGTAGCCAGGAAGAAAGTGGAAAGACCGTTAACCTGAAACGGCATGTTATTAAGGGTCCCATAGAGAAGCTAGAGAGGTTAGTTGATGAAACCGCACATAATATCTCACGTGAACCATTGACACGTTAGAGAAATGACAACTCGGTTGCCTTCTATCTACGGACTGAAAGGCATGAATAGAGCAGCAGAGAGTGAATAGAAATGAGATAATCATTCATAATCCAATTTTGAGTCGAATTTCATCAAATATTGATGGCAATAGAAAAGCCATTCGTGCCAAGATTTTGACTTTTCAATAGCAAATTCGATCGCTCTACACAACCATTTGATCCGACCCTTAGCACGGCCAAAACTCGTGCTTTGCATGCTTTTTCCACAGAAAAAGAAACTACAAGCTTTCATAGAAGAGAAGGCGCAGTATACAAACTCAACTTACAGCTAAATTGAAGGCCAAAAAATCAATAAAAGAACCTTACAGCTAAATTAATTAAATTGATTATGCACATTTACATAGTATAAATGCCAACTAGATTCGTCACGCTAGACAGCCTAGACGATGTCCACTCGAAGCTTTAACATTCTTGCGCCGCCACAGGGAAATAAATGTGGTACAACAGAAATCGTCCCTTTGTATATGTAGCTCAATGGCCCTGGATGAATTAGAATTGGATAACTGGATGGCTCCTACCATCTAGGATAAAGTCGAGAAATAAAAGGCACCACATAGTTCTAGTTAAGGAATTTGAGCAATTTCCACCAAAATTTTGTGCAGCGACTGTGGTTTTGAGAAGAACGGGCAGTGGTCGCTTCCTTTAATCTTGAAGACACCTTCAGGAGGGTTTTCTCGCACCAGCTTCTCTTGCACATCTGGAGAAAGGGCACGATCATCCAGTGTCTGAACATAAAACCGGCGGGAAGTACCATACTTTTCAGGGGACAATGATAATTCTTGCATTATAGGCCCAAGTGGAATAGGTCTCATCGAAACCATGGCCAACGCAGCATCCTGAAAAAAAAGTTCATACGAAAACAGTTAGACCGAGCATGCACTAAATTCAATTATCAGTTACAATTGCAAGATTAATTGGGGCCACATAGTCAATAATCCACGGGGGTCTAGAGCAAATAAACAATTCCACTATGTTCATGATTGATATGACAAACCAAGTTTAGAAACAAGCTCTGCATAGAGGCATGAGAGCATTTAAAATCCACAACAGTTTTACCTACCACCAAGATTGTTCATGAAGAAACGGACCGATGAATTATAAATTAAACCATGCTTTGATTAGGCAAAAATGAATGCAGAAATTTCAACCTCGAGCAGATATTAAACAACTTTGATCACAACAGTAATAGTTCATCCACTGTAAGACATAGTCTTCAGCCAGGAAACTTTTTGAACAAAAGCTAATTTGATTAGTACATGCTATTTCAAACCTCTGTAAGATAAAGGGTTTAGTAAGCAGAAGTCTTGTCTCTATATAAATGCTGGTAAAACCGACTAGTGAATACACTAGAGTTTGCAAGGAAGGAGACATCAAGACACTTTCTATTCAGTTCTAATTGGCTGCAGTAATTATGCCATGACATCTGAGAGGAATTGCACTAATGTAATGGAGTACGACTGATGGCAGGTATGGATTAGTTAGTGGGAGTTCAAAAACTGGAGATCTGCTAACAAGCTTACAGTATGAGTTCCAGCAGAGGTTGAAAATGGGTTGGATTTACTTTTGGAAAGTCAGGGATGAGCAAAGGAATAAATGATGCAAGTGCAAAACTGGGAAGTGGAGGAAGGGATGGCTCAATTTGGTGGACGTCAGCAAGAGGCCACAAATACACTGGAGTCTTTATATTAGTTCTTAAATAGTCAAATGAATAATAAAATGGAAATTCCTTGGGTAATAGTTGGTCATGTCCCAAGCAAGCAGAAGCTGCATGGAAAGCTGTTTGAAGCAGTATGTGGACTCTAGACAATCTTCAGATTAAAGAAGATCACTGCCCATCTATTTTTCCTTTTTGAAAGATGTCAAACATATCGTGATAAATTTTCACTGATTTTTTTCTTGGATTAAGATGTTACGGATATGACTTTGCCGACAGTTATAGACTATATGTTAATTGGGCAGCAGAAGAGGCCATGGGAGACATAAGTCAGCATGCAGGAAGGCTTTAAAGTGGCATAAGGAAAATTCTGTAACTCATTTTTCCAACTATATTTGTCGGTCTGGAGCTGGACAGTGAAAAATAGAAAAGGTGAATCAAAGGATTTGCCACATAAAAACACTAGTCACTTAGAGCATAGTCGCAAGTAAAGCCTAATAATGGAACCAGACAAATGCAAATAAAAAATGCATGGGTCAATCTGATCAGGCATAAGAGGTGGAGACAGAGTGAACAATAAGAACATTATGAATTCCCCAAGTGAGTAAACACAATTCTACTGTATTCAACTCACACAACTATGACACGTTTACTTCCAAGAGGAATCTGAAGCAAATGATGGTCTGCTCTTATTTCTCCAGGTCAAAGAGAGAGACAGTGAACTCTCTTCTTCACCCATAAACTCATGAAAACAATGCAAACGTGTTTTTCTACCCAGCTCAACTTTTTGGCCACTATAAATTGGAAATTGTAGATAGTATGGTATAATATTCACCTAGGATAAGGCTCCCCAGTTATTTGGCTGTTAATCCCCATAATTTGCATTTGCACCATAAGTCATTTAAAGTAAATACATTACCAAAGTCAATGAGGTACTCCAGTGAGTTCGCAAGCACAGAAGCATACTAAAAACGTGCCTGAGCATGCACGCACCAAAAAGAATGATGGCAAAGCATGACAGGCACTGTCTCTGATATAGATATGTCAGGTCAACATCTCCACCATCATGTCAGATTTGTTATCATCACAATTCCTAGTATGTAGCAATATATCATTGTTGTTTTTCTGGTGTTGTCGGGTCTGGGAATTGAGACGGAGACCTAGTGTGTACATTTAGTGTACATTGCAGTAGCTCACTAGTGTGCAGCAACTTCTTTTAGTGAGATGCATAATAGAATAGACTCTCCTTTAAATATAACACCCAAAAGTGCTTCTAAGAATGCAACCAACCTTAGCAGGGGATTGATTAAAGTATAATCCCTTCATTTGATTTTTCTCAAACTGAAATCCTGTAGGAGATTTGTCCTTTCCGTTCCCATGTATTAAGTACTTCGATTCTTGCATAAAGAGTTCTGCAGAGCCGAGCTGCAAGTGGCATACAGTCACAACGTTACCAAATCATACAAAACAAAGCATGAGGCAACACAGCAAGAGAAGCATGAATATGCCAAGTTAGGAGGAGCAAAAATTGCATATCAATTGATAAAAAGTTATAAAAATTAGAGGAATTGAAAGGAAAATTTTTCGTTGAATCTTCAGCAGGTAAGGCTGCAACAAGTAGAAAACATCATCTGCACAGCAGAGACATACAAGATTTCACTCATCAGGGAACCTTCCCTTGCTCCTATGAACCATATAGCCATATAGGTGCATACCTCTTCAGCAAATACATCAAAAGGCCTCTGACCATTAGCCACCATTGTACCACAAATATAAATTGCTTTAGAAATCTTTTCTGGGAATTGCTCCAAAGCATAAGAAGCGCATGCACCACCAATGCTGTGACCAACCAGTATTACCTGCATGAAACAACAGTATCACTCTTTTACCTGTAAAAAAAGAAAGAAGGTTGTTCAGGACATAAACCTAATGATGCATCTTTAGACCTTTTCATCCTCTGGAAGGTTCTGCAGATAGTCAATCAGTGGTTTTGAATATTCTGCCAGCGTGCTGACACTATTAGTATCAGTCGTATCAATACCGGACCCTGTGAGATCAATAGCTGTGGGGATGAGTCCCACTTCCTCTAAAAGAACTATCGTCTTATACCAGCACCAAGCTCCAAACCCTTCTCCATGTATCAGGACCAATTTCTTCCATTTTACACTTTCCAGAGAGTCTGCTACCTGTGTAAGGACATTCTAGTTACATCTATATCAAACAAAGAAAGAATTGAAATTTCCAGAAGGTGAGCAGCTAAAACACGTTTTGCAGAAGCATGGAACCTCTGCTCAATACTTGTCATACACTAGAATAATGTAAAGCTGGTTCAAAGCACCCTTCATTAGTTGGATCAAGCCATGTCCCAGTGCAGCTCAGTTTCATATGAAGAACAGAAGAGGAAGTATAAACCATGTAACTGAAGTTTGGGCAAAAAGACAGGATCAAGCACCAATCACAACTGAAGTTTGGGCAAAAAGACAGGATCAAACACCAATCACACAACGAGGACAAAAAGAAACCACGATTGAATACAAAAATGGAGTTTACATAAAAAAATCACTACTTTTCCTGCAAATTTTACTTTGCATCTTGCTTTACTTAAAGAAAAAGTCAAAGAAAATATAAGAAAAATGCAGCGTCAACTTGGGGTTAATCTCTCTAGATTAACACTAATGACGCTTTGCTCAAAAGATCGGAAACTTTCTCATGACTAATCGCACATAATCGGTCCCACAATTTCTGCTCCGGAAAAGGGGCCAAAAAGAAAAGCAGATCATCGTCTCTTCAAAAGCTTCCCAGAGCAGGAGACAAAGTACAACATTAAAAAAAAAAAAATGGAGGAAAGCGAGTGTGCATCATCAATCATTGCACTTTTCTGAAGCTCTGAAAGAAGAGAGACGATGTCTTTCCTCTCTTCTTTTTTTTCTGCGATTCCCCTCTTTTCCCCGCAGAAGTGTCGTTCCGTGACTCGCCACCAGACCACTGACCGACCGGCACCGACTCAAATTGAATTCGGCCACTACCACCCCTGCTGCTATCGCTAACCTCTCCAGATCTTACTCGCCAAAGCTCAATTCGCACAAGATCCGCTCAGAAACGAGCGAAAACCCCAGCCCAAAAAGGAAAGAAAAATCGACGAGGACTCGGAAGTCGAGCTCACCGGCTTCCCGTTGGGGAATTGTTCGGGGAGAGCGCGCCTGCGAGAGCTGGTGTTGCCGTTGATGCGGCGGGACATGGATCCCTCGAACCTCTGCGACTGATGCAGGGCCATGGAGAGAGCCTGGCGATGGAGGAGCTCCTCGTCCACCGCCAGCTTCCTCTGGGACCGGCCGCCGCCCATCCGCTTGCTCCGGGATACGTGCCCGCTATCCCTGGCGTCCTTCTTCGTCATGCATACGAACCGATTCCCCATGCTTGCTAGCTTGCTAGCCTCCTGCTGCTGCTGCTACTGCTTCTTCTTCTTCTCCGAGGGGGAGCGAGACCGCCGCGGCGGCGGCGGCGGCGGCGGAGCGGGGAAAAAACCTTCAGGAGCGGTGGCCGGAGAGCGGAGTACCGGCGGAGAAGAGGAGGAGCATTTGACTTTCTTTCCGCGGGGGCAGGTGGTGCTGATAATGAGCGAGCGAAATGCGGGAAGAGACGACGAGAACTTCTACTACTAATCCTGCGTTCTGCTCCTTCTTCAGTTTTCCCGATTTTATTTCCGGTTTTTTTTTTTTTTCTCGAAAGCGTAGGAATTTTCGACGACACGTCTAAAAGAGTCTTAGGCGGGCGTATATTAAGGATTTAATTAATTTTACGATTCGGCAATTTTTTTTTTAAGAAACTTAAATTATGACAAATAAAATGTACTGGTAAGCAGTGTCCTCTATAAATTAATTGATTTGTTTCTCTGGGTTGTACGATTCGATATTGGGAAATTTTTTTTTTTTTTTTTTTTTTTTTGGGGCTTATATCGGATCAAGAGAGGAAAATTCGTCTCCCAATTTAATGGGTCCGAGTCCTTTCTTCTTCTTCTTTTTTTTTTTTGTCGAGTTTCGAGAATTCATATGAACGATGGGGACCAAGGTGCAGCCGTGGGGGTCCCACGTAAATTGGCATGAACGGTAATTCAATTGACGGTCATTTAATGTTGACTTGCCTGTCGGGTAAGGAGGGCATACGGATGGCCCGGCGCCCGATTGCTTGCGAGCCTTTTTCTTTCTTTTCTTTTTGGCCTGCCGCGCGCCGTGCTGATTTCCAGTTTTGCTGCTTCGGCTTCTTTTTTGTTCTTGGCAATGCCGTGGGAATCGGCTCTTCCCAGGTGTCGTGTGACGTCCAGCAAGAGCCCTCACTTATTATAAAACAAACTGAAGAAAGGTGCTGGACTGGGAGCATGTCCAGCTCATGGAATGGAATATCAAGGAAACGAATATTACATAATCGTTGCCGTAATTGAATTGAATTTTAATGATCTTTAGACCGTGCCAGCTCCGCTTCAAATGATGTCCGTTTGACAGTTTTTTTATACTATTATAAAGTTTTAAGATCAAACCTCGCACCAGATGTGATTGAAAGATCAAAATACATGTGTGAATCGTGAGGTGCCCTTCTCTCTCTCATTTGGTACTTTCTTTTCTAAGTAATTAATGGGTATATAAACATTTTGACTCAGTTAGTCTCTATGCTATTTACAAGCTGTCCAGTCATGTCCATTTAAGGCTCTGTCCGCAAGTAGGCCTTAAGGATTTTTTTTCTGTTTTTTGAGTGAGACATGTGATTAAGAAAAGACGGTCATTATATGCAAATTTTATACAAATTTGGTGCTTAACCAATCAATCCCATCAAGCTATGATGGATTCACGTGCCGTATCTTGAATGGTACCGATGCATCTAGGCAAATAATTATAGTGTCCGGTGTGTGTGAACTTGCTCGGTCAATCATATCATGTGAATCCAATTTTTGTCACACACGCTTGTCAATAATTAATGGTTGAGATAGGGTGAATTCACATATTTGGCCTTAATGGGAAAAATCCCAAAAATATTCGAGAAATAATGTGAGGCTCCTCTTACGTCCACGTGGCATGTTCTTATAGGCACACGAACAACATAGATGATGGTGAGCTCGGACCACTCCTTGCTGAGGCGTCGTCCACTCACGGTCCCTCGGAAGATTCTGATCATAAAAACCGATGGCTCTTACGTGCTCGAGCAAGAGCTTCGATGGATAAAGAATATGCAGGTGCGTTCACGCCCACGCCCAAGCACGCATAAGCCAATTTGATCGCCCCCCGTCTTGCTCTAGCATAGCATGGTTCATACGATAGCTCCGAATTGTCACCTCATTCCGAGTAGCCGCTTCGCTCGAGGCCTGTACCACGACGCTGGCACCAAACAAAGCACCGGTGGCGACGATCTTGTCTATCGAGTCGTCCGCTGTGGAGAGTTCCGGGAGAGAGAGACGTGGCGACACAGGGAGAGAGGCGGAGTCCCCGCGTTACGGTGCGCCTTCTCATCGTCGGAGGAGGCTGAATCCGGAGGAATTACAGGGCTGAGAACAGAGCGGAGAGGCGACGGCGGTGGACGGTTCGAGTATCTGGCGAAGGCACACGGATGGGGAGTGAGGAGGCTGATTGAAGACGGAGTCGAAATGAGGGCGGTGGCTCAAATCCAGGCCGAAGCGTTCCATGAACCGGTGGCTCTCTTCAATGATCTCTTCTTCCAGTTTTTCCAGGTTCGCATCTCTTTCGTTGCCCATTAATGCCATCAAACAACTTGAATTTTGTTTAGGAAGCATACCAGAACTTCTTCCGGGAAAAGTTCATTCCTTGATTGATTGTCGATCCAATACTGCTTTAGAGTCCTCCCCATTTTGCTCGCCGGAGTGATCTTCACCTCGGGTTAGCGAATTACGGTATGGATGTCACTGTGCGATATCGACGTGATTGAGTGTTAGAGTCTAACAGGTCCTTGCTTTAACACACCTTGTCTTAGGCAGAAGTGCTCGCGGGGCTCGTTTACAAACTCCGAAACTCGCCTTCAGACAGGCAAGTTTCGCAGTTTTATCCTATTTCATCGACAATGCGAGCAGAAAGAGAATCTGACATTGATCATAATAGGTATGCCTGCTTAGTGGCTGAGCCGGCACCAAGCGTTCCCGGGATCGAAGACGGAGTAGTCGGAGTGGTCGACGTCACGGTGCTGAGGGAGAAGGCCGTGCTCCGGCACTTGCCAGGAGCGGAAGAGTACCTCTACGTGTCTGGCATTGCAGTGTCCGAGAGCTTCAGGTCGACATCTATTTCACCACTCCATAGCAGTTGTTCAATCGGGACAAGCTGAACGCATAGCGATTCTACTTCTAAAACAGGAGGCGAAAAGTGGCGACCGCGCTGCTCAAGGCCTGCGATGAGCTCTGCATCGGATGGGGCTACCGGTATCTGGTGCTCCGAGCCCACGAGGACGATTCCGGCGCTCGCACGTTGTACGCGAACGCGGGCTATAGAGTCGAGACCAGCGATCCCGTGTGGGTCTCTTGGATCGGGAAAAGGCGGCGCGTCCTTATGATCAAGAAAATCGGGTGAATTGTAGTGTGAAATTCGACTGCTGTGCGTAATTCACGTCTAAAAATTCAGAGTAAACCCAAGACAGGAGAGGTGATGACATTGATTTTATGCTCAGCACTCGCTCCATCCAGTCGAGAAACCAAGCTTGAATTGGAAAATCACCACAAAATTTTAGACTTTCCAAATTTGACCTGAGAAACATGTATCTGTCCCAACTGCGTCACTCCTATTTTAATTTGTGAGGACCATGATGGATCACTATGTTGAAAGCCGCGTTGTTTTTTCTATAGTCGCCCCCTAATCCTAAGGATAGGTCAAAGCTACATTTCGAGATTGAGAGAATATTTAGGTATATTTAGGGGTATGAAATTTTTATTATACCGAAGTCAAAACTAAACCAATTATAAGGATTGTAAAAAGCATCGACTCAATGAATAAAATTGACTATAACATTTAAAAATGACTGACCTTATCATACAATCCGGAAGATCAATGTTCATTTATGGACCATTAGACTCTTAGTTGGGATATTGACTATTAGTTTGTAGTCACCTCCTCTCTCTCTCTCTCTCTCTCTCTCTCTCTCTCTCTCTCAACCCATAAATGTTTAGTAGGACCAGTGCGTGGGGATGAACCTTCTTACCGATGAAGTTCTAATAATAGTCCTAATAACAAACATTAGATTTATAAACAATAACAAGTTAGTAGGACATGATAAATTTAACTTTATCAAGTTCTATCTTAATGAAAACTTGTGAATAGTATCGAAAAACTAAAAAAGACTTCTTTGAAAAGTTGAAAAACTTAACTAAATAAATTGAAAATTTTAGGGATTGCATCAAACAATACTGAATAATTTAACTATTACATTGAACAAATTAAAATTTTATAAATGATATAGCACATTAAATCAAAGCTTATGGATTATTAATGTCATTTTCCCTACTTTAAAAATAGCTAGAATAAAATAACTAGGCTTTAACTATTGACATAATCTCAAGCCAAATAAAGTATTTCCCACAACCATCGTTTGAGATGATCATTAGTTTTAAATTTTGAATACAACTCAAAGTTAAACTCACCTTTCTGGATAATCATATGATTTTATTGCTCATCAATGATATGATTGAAAGCAAAGAGGACCTCAGATTTTTACGGAAGGGTATATTAATCACCATTTTCTTTCGCAAATATCTTCATTTCATTTATTTTAAATATATTATATTCATAGACAAATGAGTAAGTTTATCCAAAACATATTTGAAATAACTAATCAAACAATGGATCCATGCTTTGGAATGTCTGGTTTAAACCAAACAATTCCATGCCAATTGATTTTTTTTTGGATAAAACCATGCCATTGAATTTCAGTCCCCTTATACCGAACATATTCCAAGCATCACTTTCATTAAATTTTCCAAAATCCCAAGCTAAGGGGCATTACTTTGCGAATGTCAGCGCAAGGTACCGTTGAACATTTCTTTCGAGTATTTTCTTCGATGACGTCGCTATTTTTGCTAATTGATAAACTCTTTGGATGTATTCAAATACCAGCATACACGATCCTACAATATCTTTTTAAGCAGATTTTCTTAGATCTAAATAAATCATTAGTTTTCAAATTCTAAAATGCAATATCCCAAGGAGTTCATCATAATCTCCAAAACAAACGAAGGCGCCGGTTTAAATTCGATTCAATTATATATCTTCGAGGGGGTATTTATGGTTTCCCTGTTCGAGGAAGATAAGAGCGATCCAGCCAAGGAGAGATGGTAGGTCCCAGTCGCCGACGACTCTCCGTCTTCTCCGTATGCTGCGGATAAACGCACCAGATGCTTTCCCCTTCCTCTGCGCCTCCGGGACAAACAACCGAATCCAATCTTGGCGAGTGTTTCTCCCTCCCCGAGTCCGAGCGGTGAAGAAAAGCCATCTCTTTCTTGGTCCTCGCGCCGCTTTATTCCTTGTCTTCCTGATCTACCTGGGCTTGGAGTCCATCCCTCCCTGCGTTCTCGTGTTGTTGGTTCCTCAGTAAGTTGATCTCGCGACCCTTCTCCCCGTTTCCCGCGTGAGTGAAGGTTTCGCGCCTCTTGGGTTCGTTCTTGATCTTGTGAATTGATCTTGATGATCAAAATCTCACCTTTGGTCTCTGGCTCGTCAATTGTGTGTTTTTTCGATTACTTTCCGCCGTTTGAGGATGTGGGTTGTTGTCAAATTCGACCATCGTGGTGATATTTAGGTCTTCATGTAGCGAGTACCTTGTTTGTTAGCTGTTCTGGCTTTTTGGCTCGTTTACGTGTCCGGAATTGAAGGGGTCGCAAATTTGAGAACAGATCTCAGGGGAATTTTCACGAAGGCCAGGGCATGATATCTGTTCAAGTGTAATTGGGAAGCATAAGTCTCCTGATTACCTTTGTATGTTAATAACTGATGAGTCTCTATGGACGTCTCGATTTGGTTATAGTAGTAAGAGAAACGGAAGTAGGGGAGGAAACGAAATAATTGGGAAACGATATGCTAGAAAAGAGAACCGAGCTTTGACATAATTTTTTCAAGTTGTGTCGAAGCGCTATCATGATGTAGCAAATGTGATATATATGTAACGTAATCGTGAGTGTATAAATGCAGGGTACAATATGGGGGGAAGTGCAATCGATGATGACTGGGAGCTAACTTCCCCAAGCAATGGGATCAAGACATTGGTACTTGTTGGCCGTACTGGCAATGGCAAAAGTGCTACGGGGAACACCATTCTCGGAAGAAAGGCCTTTAAGTCAAGGGCTAGCTCTTCTGGCGTTACAAGCACCTGTGAATTGCAGAGAACTGTCCTGCGGGATGGCCAAATTGTGAATGTGATAGATACTCCAGGTATGATCGTGGGATCGATCTTGTACATGAGATTATATTAAACCAATTCAGGAGAAAAAATGTGTGTCGAATCTTTTGCTTATTGGTTAGTCCAGTAGACATTTATTTGGCACATAGCAGCTCTGATATCGCGTATCATGGCAGGTCTATTTGACATCTCTGCTGGAATTGATTTTGTTGGCAAAGAAATAGTAAAATGTATTGATATGGCAAAAGATGGAATTCACGCTGTACTTGTAGTGTTCTCCGTCAGAACACGGTTTTCAGAGGAAGAAGAGGCTGCTCTCCGTAGCTTGAGAACTTTATTTGGCAGTAAAATAATTAACTACATGATCGTAGTATTTACTGGAGGAGATGAGCTTGAGGATAATGAGGAGACATTGGAGGACTATTTGGGTCGTGAGTGTCCACAGCCTTTGAAGGTTGATTTTCTGCCTGATTTACTTCTTATTGCATGATAGAAGTAGAGGTTTTTTTCTGTCTTTCACTTGATTAGGTTATTTCACAATAAAAGATAGAGTTTTCTCATGTTTCTGTTGTTTGAGATGAATTCCACAATTTATTATGGATCATTGGGGGGAAATATGCTGACTGCTTGTTTCTTGAGCAATATGAGAAATGCAGTATAATGTTGTTCTCTTGTTCTTTTATAAAAATTTTAGGGCCAAGAGGGAATTGCTCTATCAAAGAAGAGTTTACCAATGAAGAATCTACATTAGAACAGTTAAACAGCTCTGTTAACTATATATTGGGTGCTTCATGAACTGCAATTTCTTTTCTAGTAGTTCCTATGATCCTATCTAGAGCTTTTTGTTCAAGAATCAATCTTCACTTAAAAACCAGGAATAATGTGATTTTCAATCTGAAATTTTATTGTCACTGAGAATATTATGTACTTATACTACTTTTTGATGAGGTAAATTATCACGGAATACTATATAAACTTCAGCTATCGAACACTGATCTGGGTTCCCATAAACCACATTGTGTTCAACCATACTTAGTATTGAATGTGTCGGTCAACACCTTATTCTTATTTTCTTGGTAAGTGTTGTTGATCTTGGAAGTTAAAAGTATTAAAGCAGCCAGATTTGTCTGTCTGTGTGCCTTTATGATTTTCATCTGAAATGAATGGCTGGACATGCATGTGCACTCAAAATTTGATTAGTGATGCTATCTTTCTTGTTTGTTAACCCAATGTACATAGGATGTTAAACTCTCTGCATGAAAGCTTTGTCTCTCTTTAGTGTGTTATCTCTTAAATTCTGCCATAACATCTGTTAATGCACCATCCTCCTTTTATAGGACATTTTACTTCTCTGTGAGAATCGAAAGGTGCTTTTTGACAACAAGACCAAGGATGAAACCAAGAGGATTGAACAAGTTCAGTATCTGTTATCCCTTGTAAGCACAGTCATGGTGCAGAATGATGGAAAACCTTATACAGATGATTTATTTGTTGAAATGAAGGTAAGTTGACAACATTAGGTTGTAATTGTTGGAAGCATATTGAATAATGTGTGCCAGTGACATTCTTGGCTCAATTATGTAACTTATATGTCTGTCAACAGAAAGGGGCGATGAAGCTCCATGAGCAGCAAGAAGTTGTTGGTTCTTTGAAAGGATACACTGAAGGAGAGCTCATGAAGTTGGAGGAGCAGATGCATAAATCTTATGAAGAGCAGCTGCAGCGCATCACTGAGATGGTATGTATATCAACTCTTGTTTTGTCCTTGTCGTCAGGTACTTTCATTGATTCTGAATTATATGGTCAGACCTTTTATCAGCAGACAAACTAGGAAAGGTTTCTTCCCATGCCTGTCTGTTCTGCATTAGTCCAAATTTATATGCTGAGAGATTCCTAATTGTGCTTCCTTTTTCTCTATAGTTCGTTGTAGGTCCTAGTTTTCAACCTCGAAAGTGGAGGGTGCTTGATAATATTCTGTTCCTTGGAATTGAAGCTTTTCAATTGGGTCAGTTTGTCTTTTAGCTTATGAGTGATTCTTTTATCTAGGTTGAAGCAAAGCTGAGAGAGACAACAGTTAGACTGGAGCAAAAGTTAGCAGAGGAGCAAGCTGCTCGAGTGAAGGCAGAAGAGCTCGCGCAATTTGCTCAAATGAAGTCAAATGATGAAATCCGTCTTCTGAGGGAGAGTCTAGAAAAAGCGCAGAGGGAGACCCAGGAGCTCCGTAAGCAAGCTGAAAGTCGATGCGCCATATTGTGACCTAACTGCGAAAACATTCTGGCCTGGACATAGGCTGGATGTCATCTCTTGCATTCCTTTCTAGTGGGGTATCCACAATGGTAATTTATAAGTTCTTATGGTACATATTGTCAAATATCATGTTTATCTATGCGCCGACATTATTTCAATTGGTATCAAGCAACTCAGTTTTTCTAAACATGCCTTGCTTTTGTTGGTTCATTTGATGTAATTATGGCGTGTATATATATATCTCTTCGTCAAGAGGTATTGTTTATGCAGTGGCGTGTATGATATGTGTTTAAAAGATCTTTCTTATGAAAGGGGCTTAACCAGCAAAATCTTGAAAGAATAGGAGCAATTTTCGTACAATCCTTGTTAGGTTGCCTATGATATCCCTTATTAATTGATCATGCAATAATCAACATGATAATGGAGAAAAATATATATTTCTATAACTCATTTATACTAGGTGGAGGGGGCTTCACATCTGATGCATTGGGATTTCATCTTAGATTTGTAATCTCAAGGCCTGTCAAGCAAGGAATACTTCATTGGATTCATTCAATCCATTGCAAAAATAAACAATCGGTTGTTTTCCAACGATTGTACTACCCTTTCTCATATTTAAGAACGAGATATACAATGTACTCAGGGATTGCCGTGACATGTAAAGTCGTCAATTAAAAAATAATCGGAAATCACGTTGATCTTTTTCCATGATGAGGAAGAGATTCGACAACATAGGATTAATAAGAGTGTTTTGTACGAGTAGATGGTGATCATGACAATTTATAGACTTCGTTACAATGTAGCTTTCGTAGTCACTTCAAATTCAACAGATGCTGTAGTACCGCGTGAGATATGGAGGGTGGTTTCAAAGGAAGTTTCCTTCTCTAAGCAAGAATTAGATATAAAGTTCCCATTTTCCTTAGGAAAGAAAAGAAAAAGTTTTTACCAAAAAAAAGCAAAGAAAAGAAAAAGTCCGCTTTTCTATAAAGTTGAATATATTTCATGATATAAAGATTTCAACATTATGACATACCAGATATATAAGATGCTCCACTTAAGATTGGGCCATATGAAAACCCACCCAAATTTTAAATGATGATTAGTACCTAGGGATGAACATGTACGTGCCTGAAGCTACTCAAATCGGCGCGACACTTGTCCTCACCCATCTTATCATGACTAGTTTAGGTACCCTTGATTCGTGTCATGGTGTATTGGTCTATAAACGAACGGCCAAAACTGTCAATCTCTCATTTAACTTTCAGTAAGATACCCAATTCTACTTCAATTTCTATCTTTCCTAGGATGGGGCTCTTAAAATATATAACATTGTCTCATGTCTGTACTCTCTCAAATGCAATACCATACGGTGCTTCTTGTCAAGCACCCCTTAACACACCCCAAAGTACAGGCTGATCTGCATAATGTTCATCAACATAATGACATGATCACACATCAACATAGTTACTGTAATAGTTCCGAAGACGAAAAGACACGACACTGCCGCTTCAGTATGATCGTAATAGAAATGAGTACGCACACATACATTACTGTAAGTTTGTAAACCAGTCATTGTTCAATCTGAGTTATTGGACGCACACATACATCTTCAATCCAAACCACCTAGGTGACTTACCTGCACAATTAACAAGCAAATATGTTGAATGAAATGCCGATCGATTCAGAATGAAGTCACTTTCACAATAAGACAAGCAGGTTACAAATAGACTATTGCACATTAGTCATCTACGATAGAATGCCATCACTCCGTGACGAACACGAAAAGAGTCGGAGTTCAATGCATAAGTGATCGATTTTCCACAAAAATCAAAGATTTTGATGCTCATCAGATAATCAGAGACAAATTGAAGAAGAATTTTACACACGCAATAGGGAGGCAATCTAACAAGTAATGAGATAATTAGGTCAACTCTCGATGACTCGAACACTTGGGATGTTTACTAGGGCGAGAATACCTATCTGACTGATCCAAACTTGCATGTTGCACAGATAAGTATGAACGAGGAAATCACAATGAACTTTCGACACGGTAAAATTGAGTACCCAAGATGGAGAACTTTTTTGTCGGAGTGTGAGTAGGCAGTTCCGCCCTCGACCATGTTAGCAGGGAAGAAATTGCGAGAAGCTAATGCTTCCATTGCGTTAAGCTGAGGGCCAGCAACCATGTTTCCTTGTTGAATCCTTTCCACCTCGCCTATCTGTAAGAAACCAAAGAAGCAATGTGCAAGGGCATCAAATCGTTTTCAAAGAGGATTGAGGAAATTAAGTTAAGATCATTGCCGCGACGGCTGACAACTGAATTTGCCAGATCAAAGCATGTGTCCGCATTGATATTTTGAGTCTTTACAGAACAAATTGTGAATATGTTTATAGCTTCTGGCCGTAATCTTGATTGCATATCAAGTAAATGTAGTCTCTACCAAAATATCATTGAGCTAATTGCAACGATGCTATGACAACGTTTGTACCTTCGTGCGGAGGAACACACTTTCATTTTCAAGCTCAATCTCCTGAAAAGAAAGAATATCCAAACTCCATGCTTACACTATGGTCAATACTATGAATAACATGGTCGACAAAAGGTGGATTAGAACTGATCTTACCCTTTTCTGCAGGTACTCGATCTCAGTCAATAACATCTCATGCTGTTGGGTGGAGTAATTATTAGTACACATATAATCAATCTGAAACGTACGTTAGGAACATCTTCTAGTTGGAAAGGAACGACTCAAAACGAAAAGTATCACTGCCGAAGAACCGGCTTAGTGTGACAAAAGTAGGTGTTTTTGTGTGAGAGCAATAGCACAAGCAGCTTTTATGCACTTGTGATACGAGATCTATTCATAACATGCGACGCAATTTGCACAGATTCAGAATCTTTAATCAACTAAGAACTTGTGGTCCTAAAACCTTGTACCTTCTTTGACCTGATCCTCGTGATGCCGCGTTCGAGCCTATTTTCCAGCTGCTTCAGCTCCTTAACAGAGAGTGAGCTTAAGGAATCACCCATCAAGTGCCTGGAAAGCGTGACAAGGTTAGAAGGTCCTGAGCACCGAATAAAGCAATCTACTTATTTGAAAAGGATTTCTCTCAATTTTACTAATAAATTGAGAGATCTGTGTATATAAAGAATTAAGAATCAGGGAGTCATTGGCATTCCTTCAAACTGATTAAATCCATTACAATCTTGAGTCTTAGCTGGTATCAAACGCATGGGCTGATATATAAACGGATCAAGGAAAGTTTACCTGTTGGAGTTTTGCAGCATTTGGATCTGCTGCCTCAACTTTGCAGATTCTTGCTGATAATACTATGTTGAGTGAATCGTAAAGGCAAAAATCAAAGAAAAGAGAACATTAATCACTATATCATGAACATGAAGAGATAGCAAGAAAAAATCTGACCCGGATGCATTGACAGTTTAATTACGTCTGCCAGCATGATCCAAATGATAACCAACAACAAAAGTGGAAAAAATCCTTCAGCGCAAAATGTCACAGGTTATACAATTTGGATTCAACTCTGGAAGGGAGGAGGCTAACCAGCTATATATTAATGCTAGATACACAAAAGTAAATATACAAAATTGCTATCCTAAGTATATAGTCCATGGCATGGGCTTCATCGTTGTTGTTTGTAATATTAGTTGCTAAGCATGAGATGTATATTTCTCAAGAACAATGCAAAACTTACAACGAGCATGATATTATACTTATGAGATCATTGTGCACAAAAATTATGATATAAGTGCTTCCTTATGAAGGAAATGACGAAGAGAAATTACCAGTCTTCTTTGAGAAAAATACGAAATCTATAAACCTGACGTTAGTTGATCAAAGAATATAAACCCATTGATTTAGGAAGCAATTTGCCAAAATTTATGGAAAGCATTACAATTTTCGCAATGCTGATAGCTACCAAGAGCATACTTAACTACAAACATGAAGGCCAATATGTAAATTTATCATCTTCAAATAAAAATAATCATTCAAAATTGAGCACTGTATGATGTGGCTGTGTTTTCTATCAAAGGCAGTCCTTAAGAATTCATTGCTATTATATAGATGTTAGAATATTATTGGGTGTCCAATATTCGCGGCCACTTGTTTAAATGTACATCTACAGTCTACCGTATCACTTCATATATAAGTATAGATCAATTTCTGTATATCTAACAGTGCTCATTCTTTTAATCTTTCTAAGATAGAAGGATCTCAAGCGACGGAACTTTTCAATTAGGGAAATTCTTTTCAAAGTAAAATACCGTGTGCACACGTCGGTGGAAGAAAAGGGACTTTTTTAGAAGATTAATTTATAGGTAAATGACAATGCATTTTGAAAATTATACATATATATTAAGTCCACGGGGATTTTTACTGATGTTGAGTATGTTCTCGTTGTTCAAAGTGCCCATGGTTACAATATCACCTATTATACCATTTGTAGATCAATTTTAGTATACCTAGCATTAGCCTTTGGAGAAATGCCAGGATTCTCAGCTAAAATTCAAACTTAAAGAATTGCAGAAATATCTTCTCAAGACACTTAGTAATAACATGATGTTTTTGTGTAAAAGTGACAAGGGCTAAGGGCTAGAATCTGCTTCATTTGAAGAGCATCTTGGATGGCGCATGAACCCACTTAAAAATAAACAGATGGTCAGGGTTTTTGATTGCTAAGTAAATCTCAACCTTTGATTTTTAAGCGGGTTGATGTATCATGCATTTCAAGAGCGTAGATTGATGGTGGCAATCCACCATCTTAATGTGGAGGATCCATGCCCTACTAACTAAACATGCTAAGAGTAACTTTAAGAGAATAGAAAGTAACCCACCTGGGCATTGATCTCTGTGACAGTGCTTGTGTTTGAACTATCTGAATTAGCCTTTTTGTACCTCTCTATAGTTGACCTTATGCTACACATATAAGCAAAAAGTATGTCAGTATTCTATATTTTCACCACAAAAGCGCTACTACTAGTTTAGCATGAATGTTCATAAACTTAAAGGAATTGTCAGCTCCAGTTTGAAGGTATCTGCAGCTGCATCTAATAGAGTTTAATGCACAAAATTCAACGAAGAAAAGTTTCATTTGCTAGAGGACCGTGCATGTTACAATTTGCATCTTAGCAACATTCATATAATGTAACTGATAAAATTACATGTGCTGCTTTATTGAAATAAAATGGAAAGAACGCAACTGCATCAATGAAAAGATGAAACATAAAATATTTACTTTTTTTTTTTGTTAATAATGGAAGTTTTCAGGACTCTTTGAGCATCTGACTAATCCTCACTAGGTACTCTATCCCCTTTTCACACACCGAGTAATCACCAAAGACACACAATTAGGTGCTCCTAGGGGTGACTTAAAATAAATGCACAAATGTGGTAACTCAAACTAAGCATTCAAAACATTTACTTGTGGTGGCTACTGTATAAAAATTCAAACCACTAAATTGGATTATTGTCATCCTTTTTCTCGATTGCTAAAGGAATTTGGATTCCTTCTCAAAACTAAATAAGAACGTTTGAAGAAAGAGTGATTCCCTTTAATATATTAGCTCCGCTCAGCTCAATTATACCCCTAGAACGCGACATAGTGTGATAAGGCGACAATGACAGCCAGCCTTAGCTTGTCTGGGATGTGACCTTGTGATATTGCTAGGAGGAGACATTGAAAATATGGTGTGCTATTGTCTCAAACAATTCTTACACATTCCGGAGGAAGCGGGAAGAACATCCTAGGAGGAAACCAAAGCTATGGAAGCTGGAAAGCACGATACAAGTGAAGGTGGTGGTTTTTGTGACGATGCGACATCCATGGGAAGGCCAGCATATGCTAGAGGGAACGAGGAAGCACGGTGGACTTAGCCAGAACAGGAGGCACTGAAGAGCAAATTCATGCTGAATTAATCTTATGAACTTTTTTTTCAAACAGGTTTGATGTAAGAAAGAAAATTGCAAAGTGCGAGTACTAAATTTGTTCTAGTAAAATATTATCTTTGAAGTGATGGTGAAACTTCTATTCGGAAAATGAACAAAGCAACCATAATATCTTATTCACAGTTGTACTGTCCATTCAAAAGTCCCTTGTAAGAATTTTTTTTTTTTTTTTTGGGTAAGATTCTAGTCTCCCTAGAAGAAAGAAATTGTCCCCACAGACAATATCAGAATAAGCAATTTTTTCAAAAAGTAATTTTATATCGTGATTGGTTCACATAAAAAAATCAAATCATATATAGAATGAATCTTATCCAATACACTTTCCGAATAAATATCTTAACGTGTATGTGACATGACTTGAATCCATGATGGTGACCATTTGACAAGTTCGTCCCTGGACCTAACTTGAATTCATGCGCACTTTGATAGTTGGCCACTAGGTGTATTTTTTGTGGTTTTCTAGGTTTTCGTAGACAAGGATATTGGGTTGCATTCCAAATATATTATTTGCCTCATTGCTTTATGGGCACTTTTTACTCTTCTTTCCTTATGGACGTAGGTCACATGTATATCGGACGCAGCACACAATTCTATCTTGAAATAATTTTGGGCAACAATATGTGCAAAAAGAATATGCAATAAGAGAAACTTAAGAAAACATTACTCATGAAAGCCTAGTTTTTTTCATCTTCTCATGGAGAAGTTCCCCATGTATATCACTTCAACTGTTATACATATATGTATTTTTTGCTAAACTGTAACTACACATGATGTTAGTGAATCTTTTCTAGATGCAAAACCCACTCAGATAAAACAGTATCTCTTGTCATGAAACAATGTTCACTGATTTTCTGCTTCATTTATTACCCTCAGCTTCTCTTGGTTAAAGTATGGAAATATGCACAAATATTCATAAGATGCGTCAAAAGATGGAAGAGGCAAATGGTCAGAATAGAGGTAGATGCCCAAACCATGGTGAAGTTTCTGCTTTTCACTTTATTCAAGCATTCCAAATCCCTGCTATGTTTTTATTTAGAACTTATGCTGAATTAATGAATTTGTACTATCCTTAAGCCTCTCATTTACAGGAGTTCATCTCTTATACTGATATTCATATTGTACAATTCAATGATCCACACAAAGAATTCAAAAAAAAAAAAAAAAAAAATCAAGTACCAGGGGCCTACCAACCAGCTTGCATAGAATTTGAAGGAAGCTTAATCTTTGGATTAGTCACCTTTCACATAACTTTAGGAATAGCTCAATCGAGGTTTCATCGGTTGGATTAACAAGAAAAAAAGGAGGATGTTCAGATAGATGAGACACATCAGCACACACAGAAAACAATCACAAGCAGGTGAAAGGAATCGAGATTGCTTTATGCTTACCATACTCAAACCACAACACCGATACACAGCAGTAAAGAAGTAACATCATTTCTTTAAGGGAAAATTCAAATAAGCCCTCATATATGTCCTAATACTGTTTTGCATCCTCTACTTTCCCAAATCACCACTCTACTCCATTAGCTTAGTAGATTCATAAGAATACCTAACATTGGTTGATATGCTCGATTTTTACATACCATTATTTTTTTTCTTCCCAAAACACCTCCACAGCTCTTGTAACCCTCACCCCTCAAAAACCCAAAATCCAAAACTAAAATTACTAATCTCATGAACCTAGTAAGATACAAGAGCTGGAAATACAAGTGGCTACCACTGTCTGCGCTTGATGATGCGAGGAACCAAACTCATTCGATACAATCTTTTTCACCAACAAAAGGGCAATAAGTTATGAATCAAGTAAAAATATCATTTCTTCAAACAATAATCATATAAATGTCAATTTTCCTTGACACTCAGGCAAAGGGTTGGGAAATGGGTGGTGCCCTATCTTGGGCGTGGGTCGAGTAAGGCCCATGGGCCCTAATGGCCAACCTAAGCCCAGCCCATATATTTTCTTTCTTCTTAGAATGAATTAATTGAGCCCTAAATATCACAATGGAAAACAACAATAACTATCATGTCTGTTCAATCCAACTCAATCTAAACTTCATCTTGCAGTTGTCGCAAGACTCATTCAATGGAAACCACAATAATAATGTTTACATGTTGGCTATGCTCTCACATCTATTCGAATTCAATGACGATAAGACACAATAACCCTATGATTAAGAGGAACTGTCAGGGCAAATGCTGAAAACTAGTCCTCATCAAGACGCTTCTCCAGAAGATACCGATACGCTCGAAGAGCTGCAAGCAGCTCCGATGCCAGCTTCATGAAGAAGAATGTCAAGTGTCTGGTGGATATTCTTGAAATCGATGCCAACAGTCTCAAGAAGGCCATTTGCACTATATGTGGCAAAGAATTGGCTAGCGAATTGTCAAGTGGGATAGGGCCACTCGAGGAGGCACAACGTCAAAAAGAGGAAGAAATGTCCCAGGCCGGGGAGAGCTCTCCAAGAAAAATGCCACATATCAAAAGCTTGCTTAAGACAAGTCAGCGGGAGCTTGCATATTATAGCCTTGCCACTGAGCAATCATTTGCTATTGATGGGTAACTTTTCGGTCTCTTTGACTTTTGGTTTATGCACTAGTCCTACGAAACACATACCATATGGTCACTGGCCAATAGATCAATGAGAAATGGGAATTATGTTATAGATCTCTTGTTAAGAAGTTGATACTTTGGCAAGATTCTTGAAATGTGTCAGCCGAAATAATGATTGCTATCGATAAGTTTGGCATCACCGATAATATCTAGATAATGTTAGGGTGAACACCTCCCTCATCTGCCCTCTAATCTGACAGCTAAATACCATTTGCAATGGAATTTTCTTCCATGTGCAGTGCGTGTGCCATTGCATTAACTTGTGCATGCAAGTCAGCCTCCGACTGTTTTGTGATTATGTGGCCAACATACATGGGTGAGTTCAATACATTAAATTTACCTCATTGAGGCATCAAGAGTTGGAGATCCAATATTTGACGCAGGGAAGACATGCTAAAAGCTCATTCTAGACATAAGAATGAGATGGAACTTAACGTAGTAGACGTTGAAGAAGACATGCAAGGAGATGGGTGTGCTGACGCTCTACTCTACCACTCATAGCGAAAGTATCAGTCTCCTGCCTTTGACATAACAAAATTGTAGGGTTTCTGAAGTATATGGGGACTTCTTGCAGGTTTTCAGCGATGCAATAGATACTTTGACTGCCAGCAATTATCCATCAAGTAGCCCGGCCATTCTGCTTTTATAAATGATGCATGTTCAATTGGTGAACAAGGAGGATGATACCTTCTTGAACAAAGTTTATCCAAGATTCGAGTTGAAGGGGCTCGAAATTCTTATTGCTCCGTACTAAGAAAACTTGGGAGTGGGTGTTAAGGTCCAAGTGAAATAGATATTGGCGATGATTATGAGTTGGTTTCGAAAGATGTATGTTGCATTTGCTAGTCAATTGGATACTATGAGTTCCATTCCACGAACGAAGATGATACCCTCACCAATTTATGCCCAGACACATGTATGTTCTCTACTTCGTAAGAAGAAGAACATCCTACGACCTTCCACTAGGCCTTCATCTTCACCTACCAGTGAGTTAACATACTACTCCAAATACATTGATAGAGTAGGCAAAAACAATATCGACATTCTAAAATTATGTAAGAGGCAAGCCATCCATTTCTCGGTTCTTTCTACCATGGTGCGTGACTTGCTAACTGCACCAATGGAGTCCATGTTCAATACTAACTAATAGATCTTGGAAGACAGCGGGTTCAACTCCTAAAGAAGAAATTTCATGAATGCCTATTGTAAGGCATATGTTGCTTTTTGCAAGAATTGACTCTGGAGAAATATGCCCTACAAGAACAAGAAGACAATGATAACACTGCATGATTCGAATCATAGTGAGGGACACGACGCCAAAGACGTCTAATTAGACGTTCTTTTTTGGCGTAATTGAATGGGTGTTTCTCATTCATTTATGGGTGTACTTGTGTATCGTTTGGTTTTAATTGATTGAGTCTTCTACATTAATTCTGCTCAACTAATATTTTTTACACTATCTGCTAACACTTTAAAAAACAAATCAGTTTAATTGACTACCCGGTGCCCAGCCCTACTCATGCATGTACAATGCCAATGAGCTCACTGACAGAACTAATGTGGCGAGAGCTGAAAAATGGAGGGGCAAAATCTTCCGGTGAGTGAACAGTGAGCATATGGAAGTGTTGTTCTGAAAGATGAGAATGGAAATGGCATGACCGCCAAAAGACTAGATTTCTTTTTCCCTTTTGCTTTCCATCTTTTTGCATGCATTGGAATTTGCAGGAGGCAAAAGGATCAGAACCCCCACTCCATGCAATCACCTTTTCCCGTTCGTACATGGACCGGCCATCATTCCACCCCGATTGGACCTCGATGGGTGGACTGGCTGAGGCATCAAGTCCCATGATAAAAGGGGTCTGTCTAGGGGATTTCAAAATAAAATAAGAAACAAAAACACTAAATAAAATGTTTTCGTTTTGGCCGAGAAAACGTAGAAAACAAAACAAAAAAGCCAAATTCTCGTACCGTTCTTTTAAAAAATCTTACATAAACTCAATCAATATAAGTCAACACATGATCATATAGACATTATGATTATACGGATCTCATTACTTATAACTTAATCCTTAGCAAAATACTATATCTAGAACTATAATTTAAACCGAAATTGTTCCTTCTATGATCAACATCATGAAGTGATCATCTTGGCAATTTATTTTATAATACTTTCAATTGTTCCGTTGTTTATAACCTTAAGAAGTTGTGGAAACAAACGGTACTTTGAAAGTGAAGGAATCGTTAAGCCCCATATAATCAAGCAGCACATAACGGGCAACCAAAACATCATTAGCCACTCATTTATAGACTTGACGTTAGGGAATGGACTACACTGCAGTAACCTGACATTTCTAAAATGCTCAGAAAGACATGATTAGCGGTAGTGAGTGGACTGTCACCTTCTGTCCAACGAATCATTTTTTTTAAGAAGACAACAGTTCAATTACAATCCCAGGAAAAAAAAAGAAGGAGAGAAACAGTAGACATCCATATCTTGAGGACGTGAGTCCTATAACATGTATTAGTGGGTAAGTAGGGTAAGTATATGAACATAGGAGAAATCGTGGTTCGTAGGAAACGTTAGACTGAATAGAAAACTTCAATTGCCCATCTTTAGAGCGAAATAATAGAAGTCATGGGATATATATGAGCAAACGTAGTGAGTTGAAAGTGAAAATGGAGCTTGCAGATCCATTATGGCTGATTAAGCGCTGGAGGACACTATATAGTTTGAATTGTTTGATGAAGAAAATACAGCCCCTTTAATGGTATTCTTCTATTAATATATCATTAAATATTTCATCATTAAGCATAAAACTAAATTACATGCAACTGTAAAATCAAGGGATGTCAGCAAAATATATAGATATTAATTATACATGAAAAGTAATGACCTAAAACTATTTTAGTGCAAAAATAAAATGTTGACCCGCTTTATGTACATACTACAAATCAAAAGTTTTTTTTTTTTTTTTGGTGAAACAAATCAAGGGATTTTAGGATGTTGAGAAAGATGGGGTGATAGGTTTATGGCAGACAAGTACAAAGGATCATTATTCTCTTTCTTTTCTTTCCCATCGTGTCATGTCCTTATGACCTCATAATCAATTAATTTGAGATTAAGTTATGATAACGAAATAATGCTGAGCCATGTGAGAAAGCATTTGCGCTCCATGTTCATCCCACCCTTGCCAAAAATAGAAACAGTCAACGGTCGAAGGACAACAAGTTTGAAACTAGGGTCAAAATTCAAGAAAGCTAAAGAAGGGAGTCAACCATGTGATGTTGTGAAAAAGAAAAAAGGCTACAATTTCCAAAACATACATAGTACCAACTCTATGATATAATGCCTATCAAAAGAACATATGATGAACTTCAAGGGCTCTTCAAACATAAACTCAAATCCACGAGTTCCAAAGAGATACGGTATGGTGAAGGGAAAAAAAAAAAAGAAAGTCGCGTGTATGGATTTGTCGTTGTTGTAACAGCCCTTTAATCCATCGTAAAGACCCAAAAAATTAATATGTTAATTTTTTTAGAGTTGCAACTCTTAAAATTTAACTCGAAGTGTTGCATCTTCCCAATGGTTCACAATCAGAACCTTTTCCATACGTCGTAGCTTTTAGAAAAGAGTTGTTCTTTGTCACTCTTGGAACAAAATTATTCTCAACATAAATATTAATTCACTTCAACGGCCAACTCGATTAATTTGACTGACATATTATTTCTTTTTCTTTCTTTTTTACTCCAAAACTAAATATATACATAAGTACAATTTGTGAAATATGAAAATGAATTAGATTAGATATTTTAGTGACTATATTATCTTGACATACACAACACGTAACACGAAATTTTATGCAAATTTATGCATCTTCTTTTTTTCCCTCACGAACCAGCAAGAAGACCCAACTCGAAGAATACACACACACACACACATATATATAGACACACGTATATAATTATATACCAGATGAACGCTTGAAGTATATAACACCGAAAAAATAAAAAGAAAAGTTACAAACTTACCTGTTGTTGGAGTACTCGTAGAGGCGTCCTCTGCTGGAGAAGACGATGAGGGCCACTTCGGCATCACAGAGGACGGAGAGCTCGTAGGCCTTCTTCAACAGTCCGTTCCTTCTCTTGCAGAACGTGACCTGACGGTTCGTCGTGTTCTCGATCCTCTTGATCTCGATCTTTCCTCTCCCCATGATCTGATGATCAAGCTCATCAGATAACCAGCCTCGTGTATTAGCGTATGGTTTAGGGTAAGAGTTCGTGGGTGAGTTTATATCGTGTATAACTGCTTCAGTGAAAAGGGTTAAGTTTCTGAACAGACATGCTTATGCAAACGCATGAAGAACAGGAAAATCGATAACATGTGTCGAGAAACTAACAGATCTAAGCAACTGGGCATTTGGTTTGACCGTTCTTCTCTTTTTATCAAAAGTGAAGACTCACGCTTGAGGGTTTTCTCTTTTGGCGCATTAAAGATGTGAAAAAAATGAAAAGTTGACGCCTGTTGTGTTCATGTTCAACTCATGGAGAACCCCGAAAAGGCCGTACGACTTGTAACACAACTTCGTGTAAGATCTTGAGGAAAACAATTTTTTTCCCCAAATCTATGTCGGAACATTTCAAGAATGAGTGAAAAAGAAGCAAGGATTTTCTCATTCCATATGCTTGCTCCATTTCGTGTCATCTCTCTCTCTCTTCACTGCCAGTTCGTCTGCTGTCGCATGCATCTGCAAGCTTTTGGTTTCAAGAGAGTACAAAGAAGTTCGTACAAATCCTTCCTGTTTGGAATTTAACTCACGGAAATTCCACAAGATCAGGAATTTATGATGAGGATGGATATAAATTATATGACGAAAACAAGCCTTAATTAGGTAAATGGTATGATTTTTGGACGAGGGTTTCGGAGAAAATGCCTGTTGGATTGCTCGAGGCCATGACTTTCCTTTTTGTCACTTGAGGAGACACAAAGAAGATCAAAAATAGAATGAAGGCTTGGAATAATCTCAGAAAATAAGGCTATGAATAGATGAAAATGAAGATGAGAGAGAGAGGGAGAGAGGGGGAGAGAGAGAGAGAGAGAGAGAGAGAGAGAAGATCTTGGAGATGATGGCAAGAAGATTCTCTTCCATCAGCTGGCCAATGGCCATAGATCTAAGATAAAAGATCTCTGAAGGACCAAAAACTGCAATTCATGAATTAAAGGGAAAAAAAACAACAACATGGCGGGTGAAGATAGATAGATCTCTGGTCAAATGACAATCGTATAAATTCTTTCCTATAAAAAACCATCAAAACAAGGACTGACCTTCGGGCTTTTGGTGATGGCTCTCTCTCTCCTAAACTTCACTCTCCGGCCACTTCAGCTTTCGGAAAATCTCGGGTGGTGCAAAAAAGAAGAAAGAACACACGAATTCCAAAGACAGAGCGAGAGAGATGGAGAAGGAAAGCCAAAGTGTGCAAACTACTACTCCTACTCCTCTCTCTCTCTCCGTTCTATTTATGGGCTCTTTCTTTCTTCGTCCATTTTCTTTTTTCTTTTTTCTTTTTCTTTTTGTGGAGCTTAGAGAGAGAGAGAGAGAGAGAGAGAGAGAGAGAGAGGGAGGGAGGGAGGGAGGGAGTAGGGAATGGTGCTTTGCCTAAAACCAACAAGAGACGTTGCGAGTTATAGCGAAATGGAAGAGCTTTACAGGTGCGCATTCTCACCATTTACCGCAAACATCTCGTTCATCTCTTAATTGCCTTCTTCAACGGGAGGCCCATAACATTAAAATTAATCATCATTTTCTGACCATTCTGCCCTCCCCAAGAATCTAGCCATTACGCGTTCAAACCCACCGCATGCTGCCCCCCCAATTTTTATGGGGAACGAGAGGAGATGATCATGATCATGATTTGATCTGATTTGACGAAGCATGCGGAAGAAAGAAAACAAGGAGAGATTATGTTGCATGGTTCTGAGATTTTGGACAATGTCTTGAATATCATGTTGGGTGGTTTCCACGTATGCTTGCACTAGAGAGATTGTGAAGGAAGAACCAAAGGAAAAAAAAGTTTTTGGATCAGTCTCTCGATGCGCTTGCTTGCTCCACAAGTAAATGTGGCTTGGCGTTGCTCTATAAATGGCAGGCATCTAATCTTTTTTGTGGTTCTCGTCAAAAATGGCGCTCCAATGATGTTGTTCATGTTAGATTCCTGAAAAACCCTAAGCGCATTGCTCGCTCAAAACACAAGCTGAGGAAGCCATTGCTAAAAGAACAGACTCTGTTTGTTGCAATCGTGACAGGTTCCGTTTGGATTCGAGATACGTGCAGTCTCTCTACTCCTTATGTCACTTTCATTTGTCTACTTGATGGTGTACATCTTCAAGTACTTTGTTTACCTAATGGTGTACATAATGAACTAATAACAACCAGCTGCACGATGCATGAAATTTGTGTTTGGTATGTAAATGTGCATGCTTGTGCTACAATCGTTGACGGAATGCGCGCTTTAAATGTTACCTTTTCAAAGTGTCATAACTTTCGTACGATACTCACTTTAGTGTCAAAATTTTTCGTCAAATCACTTTTATGTCAAATTGGAGAAAAAAATAGTCACTTAAGTACTTTGGTGACAAATTTCTGCCAAAAATCACACATAACTTTTATAACTAGATAATATTGTCTAGGTAAATTTTTTATAATAAAAAAGTCCACCTGGATTTTTTATTAAAAAAAAGAAAGTCCACGTGGTCTAAATCTTTGGTCAATTAAGTTTACATGGACAATAGAAACACACCATCGTTGTCGTCCAAGGCGTCCAACAAGCCATCTCATCCATGGCCACCGTAGATGCCGCATGACCAATAAAGCGGGCCGTCCTCCTCTGCATTCGCTGTCCATGGCCGCCGTAGCTGCTCCATGACCAACCAGTCCGGTCGTCCTCCCTCTGCCTTTGCCGCGGCAAATCATATATGGCCTACCGAATCTAGAGTCATGGCGACGGCAGGAAGACGAAGCCGACCAGATTCGGACAAGTGGCTCGCGTCGAGCAAACAGGCGAAGACTTGGCGATTGTTCTTTGAGCGGCCTTTGGCGCGACTGTATCGATGAGTCTTCCCGTTGTGATAGCGCTGGTCAATGAGCAGTTGATTTAATCCCTAAGTTGTTTCAAGGACGACAAAGGAAAGCTTTCAAACCGGAGTTCAGACTCTCTCTATGGAGTTCGATAAATTCTAAAATATGAATTCGATTCCTTCTTGATTCATCTTCTACTTTCTGTTCCGTTTTGTTGTTTTTCGTTCTCTTGTTGTCTGCCAAATTCAATTGCCATCGGTTGCATTTTGGACGGGGAAATTGAATTTTTACAAGGAAGGTGTTACATGAAATGACGTAGTTGAACTCTAATTTGTTCTCCTCCGAATACCAAGGCACTAGAATTAGAAACCAGAGAGCTTTAGACTGGTGATCAGGCGAAGTGACTCTCTCGAAAATGGAAGATGCAGACTCCCGCACCATGACCCCATAAATCCCTGTTCTATTAAGCTTGGTCAATTTTTGTATACTAAATTCTGCATAAGCAGCTAACTTTCTTATTGTTTTGTGAGTTACGCATGAAAAATAAAAGGCAGAACATTGTCCCCTAACATCACAAAAACATCGAAACATAAAAGGCAGAACATCGGCCTGGTTCTCCATTATCGAGTGCAGTCTATTGACTTTGGAAAGTGAAAGAGGCTTTGTTCTCTAGTGTAGGGTAGATTGGTGCCATCACCACGGCTGCAGATCTGGAGATGAACCAGCCGCGTGTTCCTCCTAATATGGAGATGGAGCTCTTCGTGGCCGTGGGGTCTAGAATCAATGGGGTGAAGTTGGGGACGAGCCCAGATCCAGGAGGTCGCCGAGCCCATATCCGGCTTCGACTTAGGCGACCGACTTCGTTACCTTCCTCATCTTCATCAGCACCTCATCATCTTCCACCTTTTTCTTCCTATTTCATTGTCTGCAAATCGAAAAAGATTAAAAAAAGTTGATGTCAAACGCAGACAAGAACCCTACTTTGGACAAATCAAATTTAGGGTTTATATTTGGGGCAAAGACGTAGATGATATCGTCCAGGGTTATTATTACTGACTAGGTCCGCTGGTGAGTATCGTCGATTGAAAAATTGATAAAAAATTACCACATCGAATTTCCGACGTCCCAAATTGGAGTTAGCACCTAATTGATTTTTTTTTTTTTCAAAAGTGGCACCAAAATGATCCAATGAAAAGTTTTGGCATCAAAGTGAGTGCTAGTGTCATTTTTCCTAATTTTTCAAATAATGATAGCGATACAAATCACGAGTCATCACTGACCAAAAAAAAAAAAAATTCAAGAGTCGTCACCGACTTTTTCATTAATGGGTCATCTTCTAATTAATTGCTGAAATGAATTCATTGAGTTAAATGAACACTTACAGACTATCACATCATTTAATATACCAATTTAGTACATAGGTGCTGATTATTATCCCCAGCATTGCGCAAGTTCTTTGATGCAACTCTATTTTATATTTGATTAAGCTTTATATTTGATTGAGTTTGTGACGTTCCAACATGCCATGAACGTCGAGCCACCAAAATGAGTGCTCAAGATGGTGGCCTTCCATGGGGCGATCTCATTTATTTACGCATCACAACCTAAGCCTTCTTTCAGCAATAGTGATATTTAGGACGTTACAAACTCCCCATTTGTCTCTGACATCTTCGTCAATATCAACCAGTCATGTCCCCCGATGGCATTTGCCCTATTCAGGGCCCATTTGGTTCGACTTTTGGGGAATGCATTTGCAGTAATGCAAATACCTTTGGATGAAAGGGGTTTTTCGAAGTGCAAATATCGTTTGGTAAAATTTGCATTGAAAAACAACTTTGGCCAAAATACCGTTTGGTAAAATTTGCATTTGTAATTAACTTTTATTAAATTTTTTTTACCATTAACTTTTATTAAATTAAAAAAGCAAAAATACACTCTCTCTTTTTTGAAGTTTGGCCACCGAACCGCCGGATCCGGCGGTCGGACCGCCGGATCCAACAGTCCGGATGGCCGGATCTAGCCTCCGGAGGGTCCCCAGGGTCGGGCGACCCTAGGTGACGGCCGCCTGAGGCCGCGCGACCCCAAGCGACGGCCGCCTGGGCCGCACGGCCTCAGGCGGCCGTCGCCTAGGTTTGCGTGACCCAGGCGACGGCCGCCTGGGGTCACGCGACCTCAAGCGGTCGTTGCCTAGGGTCACCCAACCCCGGCGACCATCGCCTAAGGTCCGACGACGGTCGCCGGGGTCAGGTGACCCTCAGGTGGCAGTCGTCAGCGCGTTGCCGGCGTGCACAACCCCCTTGGCAGATGATCGTCGGCCTCCATGCGGTGGTTTTTCCTCGCGGATGAACAGTAACCGCGAAGTGAACAGTAATCGGAACTTGCATTCCGGAAATGCAAGTTTCCAAAGGACCTCTGGACCTACTTTGGCCTGAAGGCCCTTAGGGCCCTTTGGAAATGCAATTACATCTTGCCAAAGTCGCTCAAAAACTCGAACCAAACACATTTGCATTTGGCCAAGGGACTTTAGAGTCCAAATGCTCATCTCCAAAGCTGAACCAAACAGGCCCTCAATTTGTGATTCCCTTTGAGATTATATAAATTTGTGGAGAGTCATACCTTATTCAAGTCCATCCACTACAATAGATACACCTTGAACTCTTTTGATTAATTTGAGGCCTGATCCTCTCTTGAACTCCACATCAAGTGGAAGAGTTCTACTCTGATGTAATTTGTTACTACACGATACAGTTCATGTGGGCCAAATCCTTAAAAGGAGCAATCAAGATGATGGCCTTTGGGGTGGCTTATTTACTCGTTAATCACCTCAACAGCTTTCCCCCATCTAATGTGGGACTTGGGAAGTCGCAAAATTGAAAACAGAACGTTCGAAGAAATTGCGATCACTCGAACATACCACAGACGACCTTAAAAAGCATTCTCCACTATGGATGCATATGCGGAGGAAGAGAGATGACAACAACGTTTCAGACAGATGGATCTAAGACAACGAGCTTGAGCGCAGAGGTTACTCACTGTGTGCGATTCGGATCGAAATCGGACCATCGGATTCAAAACTCAAATCGCTTTCCTTGATGTAGACAAAAGTGAATGGAGGGACCACCTAGACTTGAACGAACCCAGGCCTAACCTAAACGTTCGCTTTCGACAAGAAAGAGCAATCCCTAACTTCATATTCCAACCATTGATTTGGCGAGTCATGGGTTGGGCTGAAGACACAGCGAAAGACCATAAGAACCTTTGCTACGCTGAGAATCAAATGGAACTCGCTTTCAAAATCGTGCTCGTAGTTTCTTGCATGATTGAAGTCATTTGCAGGTATTGACTTGCGTCGTGCGCTGTCATTTTCCGTCATTTTGTACCCGATCTCAATTTCAATGTTTGACTTTCGCCGATGAGATACGAGTCTTTTTGAGTACTTGACTCATTGAGCATTAACAATACAACTTATGTATTTCTATGTTTAAATTGGAAACCATTCAATGTAGTTCGTAAAGTTATTCGTTAGAAGAACAAATTCTGCCCTCGAGTAATTTATATTAGGGAAATTGTTATTTATTTTTGCCTCAATTACACCTTATTCGATTTAGTTTCCCACTTTTCAGGATCAAGCCAGATTGACAAATTAGTTATAATGTACCGAAGTGCAAAGCGATCGGATTTGTGATGACCAACAAGTTATCTACTTAGATGGTTAGGGAGTTTGCTCCTTTATTTATGAATTATGATATTGGGTCCAAATTTTATTGGAAGCACTCTAAGAAGTAATTTTGAACATCACTCGACCGTTCTATATAAGAGATAAAATAGATGTGACAAAACCAAGGACAAATGCAAACCCTTACGTGACCTATGACCATATGAAATAATTATTACAACTTTAGACCTTCTAGAGGGCATGTACGTCCAAATTATATCACGAAATGATATAGATAGAATTTCAATTTCGATATTTTTCATTAAAATTTTCGGTCGATTAAATTTCATATATGCTGGCAAATTACTTCATCGGCTGATTGAAGTAGAGCTGGTTAATCGAGGTTTAATTTTTCAATGCGGTGATTGATGTTATATCAGAATTGAGGACCCGTGTGGTTGTGGCTCCAAAAGTCCCTAACCCAACCCCTCAAGGAAAAGAAAGGAAAATTCCTTTTTTATTGATGTGATTTTGTGGTCCAAGGATGGGAAAGAAAGGAAATCGCCTTCATAAGCAACATCTAGACCTTTTCTTACGTGACTTGACGATTATTTAAGAAACTTGAAAACAACACGCACCGTAAGCAACACGAAACCAAAAGGCTTCTTGAAGAGCTTTGTTTGAGGGAAATTACTCAAAAAGTTCTAAACTTGTTATGCTTATGTTAATTTAATTATAAACCTCTTAACTGTGTAAATTTAGTTGTTTGCCAATTTAATTCTCCCGGCTAATTTTGATTGAAGCTAATGTGACGGTCTATTCAACGTCGTTCATCCTATGTGACACCGCTGGTACTAACGTAGGCAATTTTTATAATTTTTTCATAATTTTCTGAATTTTTTTTCCTTTTTTCTTTCCATTCTCTTTTTTTCTTTAATTTCAGATATTCTTCGTCCTTAATCGCGTCATGTCCGCGCCACTTTGATGCTGTAAAACCTTACTCCAACTCCCTCCTTCACTTACACACAAAAGCCATTTGCAAAACCAGAATGCTCCAACAACAGATACAACGTCTCCCTTCCTTCACGTCATACATACTCGAAGATCGCCGTTCATTCATCGTATTGCTGGGTGATAGTATGGATCCCGAGAACAAGACCACCCACAAGTGCGACAAAATGATTGTCCATGGAGGAAAGGTTTTGATCTGTTAAAAATTCAAGCCATTCATACTCATGTTTGGAGGAAGATCCTGAATATGAGGATTTCATTAAGCTTTGTTTCAAGCACATCAACCATTCAAACCAAGGCTATATTAGTAAGGACAGATGACAGCAATGTGCTTCACTCAAACATAGGTACCATACATAATAGAACATCATAATGAATGGATCAAGCTGCCAGGCATGTCTGTTTAGTACAATGAATGCTTAATTGAATGGATTAAACCCTCGAAGAAAATCTTTTGGACAATTTTTCAGGGTCAGGTTTTGAGATTGAAGCCGTTAGATTTTCTGCTGAGACAGGTTAGTGAGTCCCCCAGGAGGACACCAACACGACCGCAATGCTGTTCGGATTTGCTCATTTTGCATAATCAACCCCAATAGCAGGTAATCGACCAGTGTATGCTAACAAGAATCAGGATGCGAGTCTCCTGCAAGTGCACTCGTAAAGAATCTGTAAGAAGCCCTTGGGTGGCTCATCCTCCAACTTCAGAAGACTTGCGATTTTCGAAAAACTGGCGTGATGGCTTAAGTAAAGCGATTCTTCAATTTCCTGATTTTTTATTTCCTGCCCAAAAAGTTTGGGTTTGGACAAGGCCCACTGCATTGCCCAAATAGCCAGTGGCCTCATGTAACAAATTGATCTGAATTCATCATTTTCATTCCATGCTTCTGGAGTCTGAAAAGAATAACTGCAACAAGGCAAAATTAAATTATTCATCATCGACTTAGATACGTTTGAAGGGATGCTAGGCATTCTAACACATCCATATAATCACATGCAAAATATAGACATTGGCAGAGACCTAAATAATCTCATGCGAAAATTCAATTCTCAACATCATTTATGATTTCCTCGCCCCACTCTCAGCAAAAAGAAAAAGCCCTTTTGCTTCAAATTTCTTAAGCGTTCGTCAGCATCTTAGCTAGCAGATAGATAATGGTGTTCACAAGAGATTTTCAGAATTTACACATGCATGATCTCATAAAAAGGAAACTGGTGGCTGATTCAAAGCTTGCATAAAAAGTTCACTTACCCTAGACTTTTTTCCGACCATGCTGCTTCATAGACGCCAGCTGCAGTCTGAAATGCCATGTCCATCATTCCCTCTTGGATCATGGTAGCAGCCAAAGAATACGTAACTCCTGGCCATACTTCCCTTGATTGCATTGCCGACATATCAATTCTTCCATCAGGCAGCATTCCATTTACTGCTCCACGAGTCCCTCCTTTCATCTTCGATACATTAAAATCAAAGACCTTTTCCAGTGCACTTCGGATTTTGTCACTATCAGCAATTGGGAGAAGACCACATGCTCTGGCAATCCTGTAAATCCATAAAACATTCAGTTCATCCATGCAATTCTTCCATAATCAAGAAAATCACCTAGTCATTACAAGCTCAAGAAAAATTATTTGACAAAAGGTGCATATTCAGTCATACAAGATCAATTTCAGTTCTGTTTCTTTTATGACGTATTTATCAGTTTTTTTTTCCTTTGATCTTGCAATGATACATTAATATTCCCCTTCGGCAATATTCTGAACCAATAAACCGCTGCACACCTCATATAAGATGTGAGACAGTTATCAATGCTGTGGTACTTTATTAGAGGAAAAAAGTAGCCTGAAGATGATTTTACTAACCACTGTCCGGCTAGTTGATCTGCTTGAATTGATGCACTCACACTACTTCCACTGTCATCATAGTTATAGTAGCAACCATTCCATAACTTGTCATAGACCACTTTTGCCTTTTGGTACTTAACCCAAAAATAGTTTCCAGAAGTAATATCACCAACTTCACGTGCCATAGCTGAAGCAGCCTGAAGGGCAGCCACCCAGAGCCCACCACAGTATGCGCTTACTCCAGAAACAGACCATGCATCATAAGTTTGATCAGGAAAGCCCTCATTTTCTATCATCCCATCACCATCTTTGTCAAACTGATCCATATAGGCCATTGCAATATAAACTGAGGGCCAAACAGCTTTTGCAAAGTTCAGATCACCAGTTGCAATGAAGTCCCTGTAAACTTGAAGGACAAATTTTGGGTTTAAGTCCTTCCATCTATCTGTGTTGAACAGGTTATAAGCATTAACTTCGAACCACGGATTGTTTAGTCCGATATCATGCGGAACAGCTCCAAGAACCTTGCGAGGAACCCACTTTCCATCACTCATGATTTTCCTCTTTTGAGGATCATGTAGCATCACTGCTGCTGCAAAGTCTCGTTGGATACTGAGTTCAAGCTTTGGGTATAGCATGATAAGTGCAAAAGATGAATAGAAATGGACATCATATGTATTCCACATGAGGTATTCATTTCCTTCTAGGTAAAGGAACTGTCCAATATTTTCTTCCCCCTCCTGGAGCAAACAGGTCCCGAAAGCAGTATTTGATGTCAAGGGACCATGGATTCGGGATAAGGTTGATGCCATTCTCTCAATTATTTCAACAGCCGTGTCTTTGCCCACCTCATTTTTCAGACCTAACTTGGCCTGGTCAAGGGAAAATTTCACATGTCCGCTCAATAAGTTCCGCACAGGAGGTGAACCATCTACAAAAACAAAAAATAGCATCCAATAATTGAAGTCGAAAGATAATCATCAGCAGAAGTCCACAAAAAATGCGCATACCTGTCCAAATGGTTCCACCAGAATTCAGATAGTAGAGCTCATTAAAAAGAGTAACTGGGTACCTGGGAAATGTTTCCAACCCAAACATTTCTTTAAGCATTGATTATATGCAAAGTCATTAGGCAATGGAGAAATAAAAAGCAATCTCATAAACATATTTGCAAAGGATTCACCATGAAGGGAGTCTTCTGTCATGAAGAATTGGTCCTTGCCAAGCGTCTATCTGGGACTCCCACTGCGTATGCTCTAGTTAAAAGGAGATCAAAAGTTTAGTACACTGAATCATGTGATTCAAGTTCCCAGCCAATTTCATTAATTAATTTTGTTGTCATGAGGACAATGGAAACAAGACAACAAAGCAATGGTCGTTTTCACAAAGGCATGTAAATGTTCCAACCCAAACCAAACGAGCAAAATGAAAGAAACCATCCCCATAATAAATCCATACTGTTCATCGACCACTCATCAGTACATAGGTTCTGCTGTAGCAAATAAGTTGCGTTTTATCCTTTTCAAGACCTAAACTCAACATCTATACAATGTACACTTCAATGAGAATTTCCCGCTCTTCTAGATAGGCAACTATAACAGATCCTCATATCTTTATCGACAGAATGT
This sequence comes from Eucalyptus guilfoylei, assembly GCA_016097605.1. Classification (NCBI taxonomy): domain Eukaryota; kingdom Viridiplantae; phylum Streptophyta; class Magnoliopsida; order Myrtales; family Myrtaceae; genus Eucalyptus; species Eucalyptus guilfoylei. The sequence continues at coordinate 33,596,960 of CM027865.1, read as the reverse complement.
CAACCATTATGGTAGATACAGCAGATATTTCCATGATTCATGCACCAGTTAGTTATCTGAACCATACAAGATTGAATCCATCTTCAAACGCATGCAAATAGAGCTATTAAGTAGCCAACGATTACCAGACCGTAGCAGAAAAGGTCAGATACAAGCCACATTTGGAGTTGCAGGACAATCATAAATAGTAGATACAACATACCCCGTGAAATCATTACCTAGAATAGCATCACGTGCAATCTTTGCTGCTGCATCCCCATTAGTCCCATAAAATTTTGTATAACGCCTGCTATTGCAAATTGGTTTTAATAGACAAATAGGAATACTTTACTTGCATAACTTAAAAAGTGTAGGAATACTCTCACCTGTAATACACATTGTCGCCAAATCTCACCTCTGGGCAATCCCATGCCAATGAAAATGTAACCGTACGAACAGATCCTGGAGGAACTACCAAAGAGGCAGCTATGGCAGCACCAATAGACGAACCTGCTTCTGATGGAACGAGATTATCATTCTGGCCGGTATGATCAAATGACCCATTCTACACATGCAAGAGTAGTAAAACATAAGAATCTCAGTACTCTTCATTGAGAAGTCATTGACACACACTACACGTGGATAGAAGATCTTTCAGTTCATCCCATAAATAATATAATAAAAGCAATATCAAGGAGAATTTACTTTTCAAAAACGAGTTTGACATAAATTTAAAGAGTAAATTGGCTTTCTTTTTCGTTTTACATGCAGCAGTACAAAGAGTGTTGCTTCTGCAAAATAATGCTTGCCAGAACAGAACTTTCAATACACGAAGTAATGAGTTTGCAGAGTGGCCCCTTCAACATGCCATCATTCTTTTGCCTTATGGGCAAACAGCAAGCTACATGCACTATTAAGTACCAACCTAGGCTGCATTTAATTAGATTAGGTTGAAGAGATACGATCTTGAGAAATTATGTCTAATTCTTAAATACCAAAAGAAAGCCCCATATCTCAAAATATTTCCCTTTTGTTTTTCTTTTGTATTGTTAAAAACATATGTTCCATGTTATCATTTCATGCATTCTTCTATTTCAAAGTGTTTCATACAGAATATTGGTTGCACTGAAATGCTAGTTATCCAAAAAAAGGTTTGTCAAAATGCCACTGGAAAGAGAGGACTGGAGCATGTCATCATTTACCTGGATTGATACTCATACAGTAATTCAAGGCCACTGTTAGGGACCGGTGAAGAGAGAAATTATGAAGATTCAATTGCCCACCAAATATAAGATTGAAAATCACAATTCATATGCATTTATGCTTAAGAGAGTCACATTTATTATTAAGCGATCTAGCGGGGAAAAGGAAACTGTAAGAAGGGTCAGCTGAGCTGACAAAGTTACAGTTCCAATTCTTTTACGCTGCATACTTTCTTTAGTTAAAGCCCTCATAAATCAACGTGCACTACTCCAGTGACAGTCGAGCATCCAACAAAACAAAGAAATAGAATTCTTTATTGCAATGAATCATATCTACATTCCAGCATCTTATATGTTTCAAGATCATCAGTTAAGTTGATATAACAAGATAATGAGGCTTCAATAAGCCCAATGATTCAGAGGGATTATATGACTAACCTTTTTAATTTCATACCACATATCCTTTGCCGTGAAACCATGGGATGTACCAGAAATCAGGAAATAAGGACACTTAGAAATATGTACATCAGAAGATTCCTCAGCAGCAATAGCGAAAGTCACTGGTGGATGTCCATTTGCAGTTCTGGACAGTGAATAAGTACAACCAAGAAATAAGACGGGCAACATGGGCATTGAAGTGGCAACTAAATTAAGATTTGAATGTCGAAATTCACCTGTGATGTAAGAGAATTCCATGAATACCATCAGTGGTCCTGCAAGGAGACAGAAAATTATGATTTAAGTAAGCCAACTACTTTTATTTCCTGTATATTTGAAAATGATATAAGTAACCAAAAATTAAAGACACTGAACATTTCTTACTCCATATTAGAGTTGAAATGCCCACCAGAAAAACCTGATACTCCTCCCACAGAGTTCTACAATGTAAAACGACCAAACATGTTAGTTATTGGTAATTCTTCAACTCAGAGACTCCTGTATCTGAAAGACCAATAGTGAGCATTATGCCAAAAAAAAGGGTGTATAGTTCATAAAAAAATGTCTTCAATTGTGTCTCCATTCCAAGTAAACTAAAGACTTGCCATGGAGATGACTGAATATTTAAAAATGCATCAATCGAATAGGGAATCTAAAAAAGTGCATTGCCTACTACTGAAAACACAATAAAGCTTTACACCCTACCACCCATGTAAAGAGCAAGGAGACGTCTGCAGAAGTTCTTCCTTGATTGGAAACCTGAAGAAACAAAAGCAGCCAATAAAGCATAGGTGATAAAATATTGTGAAAACTAAATAAAAAATTCTAGATGTTTTACCGTAAAGGTAAATACAGAGACAGGAAAACTGCTCTCTTTGTAATTGTGGGGGATTATGGGCGATAACTGACGAGTTACAATTTTGAGATCTGGGTCAGGTTCACCTGGTTTACAAAGAAACTAAGATTACCTGCAATCATAAAAAACTTTATCTGCACTAGCAATTGAGGACTCATCGATTAGTACCATCATATATTGTCCATGCCCTTGGAAACAAAGCATGGTATGTACACTTATCCCCATTCAAGTTCCAATCCCAACATTCAGTCCCTGAACCTGTTGACTCTCTATATAACAACATACATCGGAAATAGTTATTATTCGTAGAGAAAATTGTAAATCAACACCATATGCCGGTGGAGAAGAAAGAACTTGTACGGCAAGAAAACTTACTTGCGCATCCCAGCAGTCTTTGGACATAATACTGTTGAAAACTTTTTACCATTCGGACGCGAAACCATGACCTGTATAACCCCATATCATGGAAGGCCTTGAACAGTTTGAAATGACTATAGAGGCAGTTACACTGAAGTTGTGCTCAGAAAAATCATCATGATTGATCAAAATGCATAATCACTGCATTGGTCCCATGATGAGATCTAACATGTGTATTCTTACAGAACAGAATTTTGTTCCAGCAGACTTTGGAGGAACCAATCCAAATTCAAGGAAATAGAAGGGCATTTAGCAAATTTAGACAATAATTGATTGGGTTAATGTGTAACTCCATCGTGCCCATGAACATATTTTGGATGGTAGCATGACAAGAATATTTTCTTCGCAGAGTCTTCAATAAGAGAGGATATTGCTGGTAGAAATGGGTGATCAGTGATTCTAAAGAATTTATAAGTGCAACAGATAAACAAAGATGTTTTTGTAGAATGTTCTTTATATTCAGAAAAAATTGTTTAAGCAGGTTTCCAGTTAATAAAATTTCAATAGAATTCATAGTCTCACAAAGGTAAAGCATAAAAACCAATATTAGTAGGCAGGAAAGCTATCAAATCTTCAGTCGAATATTCTTCATAGAAGGAATCCACTTATTTTCAAGCTGGTGACAAAAATAAATTCAACTGGCTATCCTTCTACTGACAAATGCTGTAGTCTTTTATCTTTGAGAAGATGGATCGGTTTGTGATCATAGTGGCCAAAGAGCTAGAACTTCTTGCATATTTTGAGCTTGTGCTGTCATGCTCACTGCTCCAGATCTTACCAAAATAACTTTCTTTTTCAAAAAATACAAGCATCTTCTACATTTCTATGATGGCTAATAGTTTCATAAACACAGATGCAAGTGTTGCTGTCATAAAGGTAAACTTGAACTTCGCCAACATTTGAACTTACAGAGAACTGATTTGCTAGAATTGGTACGTCTTCAGATACTTTTGGAAATAGTTGAAACCGTTGAAACTCGCCTTTGTAGCTTCTCCCAATGCTTCCTGCACTAAATGTCTTGCAAGAAGGTATCATGTCATCAAATTGGGCGAACACTTCCATTAAAAGATGGCAAGTGAAGAACACATCTGTACTTCTGCATCTGATAAACAGTTTATCTGGTGGTTTGTGAAATAAGACGGCCTACCCAATACCACCCAAAGGAACACCCTGGTGACCAGTTACGTGGCGCTTTTTAGTAAAATCGAATATCGTATCCTACAATCAAGAAAAGGGAATAAGATGATATTAGAACCAAAAGAGTACCAAATATATCAAAGAGAGGTTTGTAGTTGGTATACTCTTCCATGAATTGCTTCTTGTTTGGAATGATGCCACAACCGAACACCTATTGGAGCCTTCAAAGGCCAAATGAAGAAGGAAGGAAATTAATTGTGTGATAAAGCTCACTTGTAAAAATAGCAATACGTTTTATTCACAACTAAATGAAATTATCACACAATTTCAACAATATTATTCCTTACTTAATGAAAAGACCATACAATTTCCTATTTCACTTTTAAATGATCATATTTCACTTCCCCTATGGGGCTTGTCGTCAAGGACTAACATGTCTATGAAACTAATAAGACTAGCTGGCTTCATCATAATAGGCAAAAGCAGTTCTATAGAGATATCACCAAATGCATGAGAGCAAGCAACTGCAGATCACAGCTCTACGCACACTAGGATTTCTATTTCCACAATCTCTCGTGACTTATCTACAGTTCAACAAAATACAATGTTTCTAGAAGATGGGAAAAATGGGTTATGGTTACATTTTGGTAGGTCAAACGAAAATTTGGCCAGAGTAAAATTTTTTGCACCAAATGACAGAACCAAAACATAAGAAACTCCAGAATGATAAACGATTTGAATTTTCCCACATGTGGTCACAATTCTTGCACGAGAATTATATCAAACAAATCTATTCAAGTATTTAAAAGTCAAATGTCTATTCCCTGTGTCCATAGTCAATACATTGGAATATAAGACTCCCAGTGCATTTTCAATCATTGTTGTTTTTTCTAAAATCCTTGGAAACAAGCGCAGAGGTTTGATAACCTGGAGGCCCATGAATTGCCTTGCAAGCCCCATGAACAATAAGTCCAAGCCTTTCCCTGTGCAAACTGCCCTAACCAAAAGCAATTTGCACGCAGTTTGTGGGATTTGATTTCTTGCTTATGCTATTGTCCACTATTAAGAGGACCTACAGATAGAAAGGAATAGTAGCATATTGTTTTATCTCATCACACCAGGAAGTTGCAGGAAAAGTGAAACATGAAAATTGTTCTCTAAAGCCGAAAGATTTCTAAAAGATTATGCTTCAGAAAAATCAAAACATGATGCATCCAGCTTCAGTATGCTTATTTGATCCTCCAAACCTTACATTACCACTCTCCAAGGAGGCCAGTTGTATGTAAACACCCCCCCTCTCTCTTTCATCCCCACTCCCTAAAGTAAGGGCTCTTCGCACTTGAACTGTGAATAACATTACTAAAGGAAAACTTTCTTCTTCCATTTTTACTTGGGTGAAAGATTGATTCTGGATAGCTTAAAAAAATTGACTTCAATGAATTGCTGATAACTATTCTGTTAAGGCTATTTTGACCACCTAAGTCATCTTTTAAGCAGGTAAAAGGATCTATAACCAACTAGAGTACTAGGAATAGCAACCAATCACTTAACAGCAAAAGGCACACATAAGGTAAATCAGTCTCTTGAGCTGCAGTTCTACTAAGCACATGATCAATCTATTAAACACGTTCAGAGAGAAATCATACGCATATTAAAATTGCTGACATACCAGATGCAGCTTTTCTTGGAGTGTTAAAGTAAACTGCGAAGGCATTCTCCCTTCACAACTTAACTTGCGGTGCCAAGTCAATGGAGCAGGTTGCTCAGGTTGAACCTAAAACAAACAAAAACAGATGGAACTAACTGTGCAAAATAAAGATATACAACAACAGTATATAACAGGAAGCTAAGTTAAAAAAACCACTTAGATTTCAGATGATTTAACAGTTAGTTTGTAATGCATGATTCATCTCATGTTCTAGGACTGTTGACCAAGAGATTATGAAAGGCAAGCGGGCTTTAGTTTTTCCTTTTTTTTCCCCTAACCAAGCTCAACATGGAACCTGAACGTGAAGACTATTAATAACCTTATCATAGACATTGAAAAAACAGCAGCTGAAAAAATTTGTGAAACGAAAGTTAGAATTTATTCAAAAGAAAAGGGACTTGATGAAATGAAGACCACACCTTGTGTCGAGAAGAATCATCCAATCTGTCTTTCTCTCCATTCTCTCTTATACCATTCTCCATCTGTCAATTCAACTTGAGGGGAGAACAACTTAAGAGCTCTTGAAACAAATCAGCAAAGGCAGCAATGTGTGCACAAATCTCTCAACTTCAGCCTTAGCCAAGGGACACGTGAAGAGAGCAAAGAAGAGGAATGACTATTCCCCGCAAGGCACTGAAGCAGAAATGGATCAAAATTAAATGGAGGCATTAAGATCACTTTTCATCGGTAAATCACGGGGGGAAGGGGAATAAGAACTCATGCTTAAATCCACCGAGCTCAACCTCAGTTGGCTTTCACTCAAATATTGCTCGACCTTGCTGAAAGACCTCATAACTCAACAGACATCCTTAGTGAAGATCATGCAGAGAGCTAAACAAACAAAGTAGCGATTTTAATTGTCGACCCGCCTCTTCTATGATCCAACCAGTATCGAGATGATTTTCCGCGTCCATAAAAAGAACAATAATCTCGAATTCCACACATTTTCCCGCATTAGACCAAACAGTATTCCATTTTCTGCTAAACATAACTACTGGACAAGCTTCGTGTCCAAATCCCTCGTGAATCTGAACTCCTCCTCTATTAACAACAAAAACGCACATCAAGTATCAACATGTTCAATCCCCAACAGACCTCCGTATTCAACCCCCTCCCCCTCCCCAACCCCCCTCTTTCGCCAGCATTGCGCGGACAGATTAATTACGAAAATCCTCACAGATCACGCGGATCCCGTCGGTGGTACAAGAACCTCAAATCGATCGCCGATCGTAGAAATGAAGGCGGAATGCGACCAATCGAAAACATCACATCAGAGAGCGCATACGTACCTCGCGAGCCGCTCGGTTCAGAGCGAATCAATCAACAACCGCGCGAGATTCCAGGCAAGAACGGCGCGCTTTGCAGCAGCAGCAGCAGCAGCAGCAGCAGCAGCAGAGACAAGTAGCAAGAGAATATTAGAGACGATCAGAGCTGCGAGAGTTGTCAATTTATAGCTCTCCGATCAGTCGCCGGTGACCACTGCTGACCTGGTCTATGTGACCACAACAATATAATAATAATTAAAAAAATCATTACTCGTCGGTTCCTTCCCCTTAGATATTTTTTCGTAAAATATGATTAATTTTTCGCAATTAACTTACATAAAAATGATCGTTGGTCAAACGTACTTTTCCATTGCATTTTTCTCTCGATTCGCCCTTAGACCTACGATAGATCCGAATCTCAGTAACACACCTGTAATTAGTCTTAAAATCGAAATTATTGACTACTTTATATCTAATTAAAGTGCCTTTCCTAGGCCTACGAGGCATAGGGGTTAAACCCCTCCAGAATGGGAGGCCCCATTGCCCCCGTTGCCGTTGCATAATGATGGCCCTGCCTTATGGTAGGGTAAATTACTTGATTGCCATCAATATCTTTTTTACGTATTCTTGACGTTAAATTCAAGAGTTAAAAGCAACTCTTACATCTTAAAAAATATAGTGGTTGGGATCCTTTCTATAAAATCGCCGCATCTGAATTTTAAAATATTTCATTTGTACTATTCAATTGCTTTTATTCCTTGATTTTCCCTTAGATTTAGACCTATGGTAGACCCAAATCTTGATAGCTACACCCTCGTTAGTCTCAAATATCGAAATTATCGGCTAATTAAAAGTGCCTTTCCTACGATCTATTTTTCATCCAGCCGCGATTATTATATGTCGGCCCTTCGCGTGGGGGGGCCCAAACAAGTAGACAGGTTCGTTCTTGCTTCGGATCTCTAGGTAGATTTTTTAAGGGGGACATGATTCGGCGGAAATGGTGATGGGACCGTCGTAGTATCCTATGCTCCGTCCAAATGTACAAAAAGATCGTGATTCGGAGGAAGTACATACCTATCAATCCGATCGCGCCCTTTCAGCCGACGTGATTTCTCGTCCACCGATGTCTTCGATTTGCCACTTGTCTTTTGGTTCGTCCCTGGAGCGGACGGGATTCATCATGTCTAAAGAGCAGGATTCCTTAGTTCACTTTACTTGGTACCGTGTGAACCTAATTTCCTAAAAAATTATCAACTTTAGATTTAGTCTCAATTCACCTTAGAATTTAAAAAATGAAAAACAAACTTTAACTTTAAATCAAATTCTAATTTTGCCAGAAACATTACAAAAACCCGATCTAATCTCAAATTTGCCCTTGTTAAGCATTTACTCGAAAATCATCCTTAGTTGTTTGACGTGGCATTTCCACTTCAGTAATAAATTAACATTAGCAAAGTGACATGGAAAAACCATTCCCAAAACGGAACCATTTTATAATATGAAAATTAGGGACCACTAACAATGATTTTCGAATAGGAGTAGACTTGAATTAAAGTTCAAGTTGGTGAAACAAAAGAAAGTTTGAAACAAATTTGGGACTTGACATAAAGTCAATTTTTTTTTTGTAGATAAAAAAAAAGTTCAAGGCAGAATCAAGACTAACCCTAAAATTGGGTAATTTTTAGAATAAAAAATTATAGGCAGATTTTGGACTTGACCTAAAATCAATAAATTTTTTAAGTAATTAGACCGTAACATATATGTACAGATTTGATTTGTGCAATTTTTTTTTTCGATTGGATAAAATAGATTTTAAAATTTAATTATGCAAATCGCATTAGCTCCCCCTCATTAGTCTGAAATTGAAATTAATTAATAAATATTAATATCTAAAGTAAGATCACTAGAAATTTTATGACGTTCCTATATGCACGTGCTTTGGACCATTCTTTTTTTTTTTTTTTGAAAATATTATATTTATTACTCAAAAAGATGCAAAAGTACATAATCTTCATGACAAAATAAATCAAAACAGATCATATATACTGAAAAACAAAACCGAATCGAGAACACAAGGAGGATTGATAGAACAATTGCAAAGTTAAGCACAAATTCACTTCACAGGACACATCTATTAAACAAAATGAGGTTGATCGCTAGATTTCGTGTCTTTGTCAATGATGAGCATGTGCTGATAATTCCTTCTACGATAATCACGACATTGTTAGTTGGTAATGCGTGTTTACATTTGGTTTTTTCTACACCATCGTCGTAAGAAAACAACCATAATAAATTAAATAAACACAAATTCAACATGTGGAGGAACAAATCTTCATAATTCAATGATATGCCAAAAAATCTACGATTATCATTGAGATTAGAAGCAAAGAACTTATACATAAATAGAGAAGAGAGGTATTGAATCCCTAACATCATATTTATTAAACTCCCAAATTTAGATCGGGAGAGAAAAAAAAGTAAGAAAAGAACAATAAATCGCAAATAAAATCAATAAAAGATAGAGGGAGGGTGCAATTAGCTCAAACCCTTCTCATGGTTGAAGGTCGAAGAAAACGGTAGGAAAAGAGAGAGTGAAAAAAAAGACTTTTCGGCTCCTCTGAAGTTGAAGAGTTGTGCTTTGGACCATTCTTAGAGTGTTTTTTTCTCGAATAGTCTAATATCATCCATCTCCAGCGCTGCAGGATTCTCTGTGCTTTCTTTTTTTGGTCGGTAATTCGCTCTATGCTTTTCTAGGTATAATTCTCAGAATAGATTCGGTGAATGGTGGGACCATGTTATACCCCTACGGGCTCGGCTAACGTGACCGTCCCGTTAATTTTCAAGATTCACGGGCTAATGTCAACTGCTACTTTTGATTGGGAGATTGACTTTTGCTCGATTCCAGAATATTTTGAACACTTTCTTTTATTTTCTTTCTCCTTGACTCGATCAAGGAGTTGGAGAGAAGACGGACGATCTTCAACTGAATTGTTCATCACTAACTAGGGTGATCAATTCTTAGGTGATCTGTTCCCATCTAGGAATCGACAACCGTACCATTGGATTAGTTATCACTTTCAAAAATTGAGAACTAGATTGAAATTTTTCAGAATCGGATCAAATCGACCGGCTAATTCAATCTAATTATCGGGAGGGGCAATGGAACCGATTCCATATTTATTTTTTAATCATATGCAACCCGTTAATTGTTCATTTGAATAGTTTTCTTCGCAAAAGATAGGTGTTTTAGTTCGGTGGTCATTGCAATTGGGCAAACGAACTCACTGAAGTAATGCCTTACACTATGGAATCTATCCCACACGCAAATGCCTTTGACTCCGAATGACAATCTTTGTCGATATCAATAACAGCTTTAGTGCACTTATGTGGGTATTGAATTATTTTATGCATAAGGTAAAAAAAAAGAAAGATGGTGAGTACGGGATACTAAAGAGTCGTGTGTGGAGGTGAACAAGTCGCTATTGTCTCGAAGGGGGTCTCCAGGGGTTTTAATTTTATTAAGTTTTTATGGATTTTCACGAATATAAGGAAAAAAATCAAAATCAATCCAATCTAATTGATTCGAGTGGGCGGCTCCACACTTGGAATTAAGAACTAGATGATAATCTCCAGAAACCACTCAAAACGGCTGATTTAGTTTGATCCGAGCAGTTTCTTTTGCTCGCCTCCATCGCGAATATTATCTCCATTGATCTAATCACTTTTAATACAAACTTCATTTACCCAAACGAGATCACAAAGAAAATCAAGCATTGTATGTCTAGCATGTATACATTGACTAATACCGACCCTAGCGAATACATCTTTACTATCTTGCAATTAAAAGATGCTGAGACTTCTCGAATTATGCGTTAATCAATTACAAAATCCCAAAACAATTGAAAATTTAGAGAATATTAGATTTTTTTTTATTGGTCAAAAGAGCATTAGACATTCTTTTTTTTTTTTTGGTCGGTAGAGCATTAGACATTCACTTTCCTACTTTTTTGAGTTCTTAAATTTTCCTTTTTTAAGGAGAAATATCCACCAAAACTTTTTTGTTTGTTTAGCTCAAGAACAATATCCTCTATCTTAAGAGTCGCAGCCAAATCCTTCATATTAATTACATTTGTTTCTTTAAAGGGTTAATATCCTGAAAAATCTCAAATTAGCACACGTATAACAAATTTACCCCAAACTAATTTTTTTACCATAAAAAACCTCAAACCCATACCCGTGACAAATTTACCCTCACTAACTATAAAAAAACCCCGAACTAGTATACTTGTAACAAATTTACCCAAAACTAATTTATTCAATTGTCAAAAACCCTAAATTGATACATTTATGACAAATATACCATCAATTAAATTTTATTAATACAAAAGAAATCACAAAAATTGTATAACTGTGACAAACGGAGAGTAAAATCGCAATTTGATACACAACTCGATTATCACATATCATTCAACTTAGTAATTTGATAGTAAAATTTAACGGAAATTAACATAGGATAAATTTATCACAAGTATATCAATTTGTGATAAATTTATCAAATGTATACCAGTTTAGGGTTTTTGGTTGTCAAAAAATTAGTTTTTGACAAATTTATTACAAATGTACTATTTTAGGGTTTTTTTAGGGTATTAACCATTCTTTAAATACAAAATCTCATCATCCAAACAAGTGAGAATTTCCCTTTCAAATCGATGCTTCTCAGCCCTTCTTAAATCCTCCAAAGTCCTTATTAAGTCAAGGAAAATAGAAATAAAAGAAATTAATAAAAAAAATTGAAACATATTATGTTTATTTATCAATAATAATTTTCATTAATTTACTTTCATAGTCCATATAAGTCATCATCTTTCCTCTCATTCATTACTCTACTTCTGATATTGAATGGAGAGACTTTGAAAGGACAGCACTAAGAGGACTCAGAGCCGAGATATGTTCTTGCTATCCAGGTAAACACCGATGTTTACTTATTACGTTTACCTTTGCCCGTTACTTTAGATGTATTGACGGTTGAAGTTCTTATGCTCATCATGCTTGATAAAGCTTTTAAAGTTTGTCAATTCCCTTGCTCTGCGAATATGGCGATCTCACCCACTCGAAGAACCAGGGGCTAGGTAATTGATTTGCTGTACTAATGTCAGGTATTCTCCGTGTTTTGAGTTGTGCCTTTTTTTTTTTAACAGGATGAAGAGCTTTGTTCTGTCCGATTCAACTTGATTGTTTTCTATGCAAGCTAGGAATGAACTTACATCATTCAAGATGTACAAAATAGGTAAAGTATTCAGGAGGAATAATGCTTTTCCCCAATAAGACTTTGATTGTTTCATTTGAAAGTTATGAATTGACTCATATCATTTAAGACGTACAAAATCTATGAAGTATTTACGAGGGATAACCCTTCTAATGATGGCTGCCGCGAGTTTCGCCGGTGTGTCCTTCATATTGCTGGGCAATATGCCATGATAGAGCGGTGAGGTCATACAAATTCTTCTTGAGCTGCCTGACAAACTGTACATTGGAGATTATGAGGCAAACTCCCTATAGTCTCCCCACTTCCTCCCCCTCCACGTTTGTTCATCTATATTCTGTCAGTCCATTGTAATGGGCCACAATATGGCTAACTGGGTAGTGAAGGCCCATGGGAAAAAGCCCTCCCCGAGAATAAGTGGGTTCGTCTTCCACAGGCCCTTAAAAATCTGCTATGTTATGAGACCCCACTAGTGGGTTCTTTTTCTTCTAACGATTACTGAAAAGTAAATATATCGGAACATCAAAGAGAAAAAAAAAGTACAGATCATAAGAAGGATGGCTGATGTGGAAAACTTTTTCTTATAGCTTTCTCATATTGTGCAATTGTTCAATTACTTATTATATTTAGAGATCACACTATAAATTGAGTTAAAGTTTAAGAACCATTTATGTCATTATCCCTAAACTAAAAATCTAACTTATGACATATTAAAAGTTCAATTTGTATGATCTCTCATCGGATGATTTCTGTTCTTATTATTATTTTTTTTTGCAATCAAATTAATTAATGCAATAGACTTGATGGGCCACTATTCCTCTCTGACCCAAACATCAATCCCGAGTTGTTATTGATCAAATCAAACAGATATTTGATCCCTCAAAATTGCATCTCATAACATTAGCTCTGTCAAAAGATCAAGGGGCCGATATAATAAAGAGAAAAAGGAAATCCTTGAGCCCGAAATATAAGCAACTTGATGTCGGCAGCTAGCTGTTTCTTTCCGACTAAAACCAAGAACCGAGTAATTCCGATACAAAATAATTTTCCGACTAGAACCAAGAACCGAGTAATTCCGATACAAAATAATGCTACGATTTCTCGCCTAAAAACCGCACGACAATCTCACTACCATTTATTCTCGGAGGGGTTAACTCAGCCTCAGTTCTGTCTCTTAAGCATCCTTTTGTGCATGGCTGCGACCGAGGAAAACAAATGCAGAAAGAACACGAGAGGGGACAATCTCGTAGACATGCAGCACTTACTTGACCAAGAAATTGATTTCAGAAGTATCATAGTTGAATATCTTGATGAGTACCTGGCTGCTGCTTCTTCGATGATCAACTGGAGGAAGAATGAAGGGAAGGAGAAAAAAAGGAAAGAGTAAGTAAATAAATGAAAGAAGAAAGAGAAATAAATAAATGATTTGAAAATATTTTTTAAAATAAAAAGTATTAAAATATTATTGAAAATTATTTACGTCAAAGACTACTTATGTAGATTAACTGGTGTCCATGTCAAGAATAACTGGTTAACTAGCTGAAATGATTGAATTGTCATTAGCTCGAATAGTTTATGACTAAATTGACATAATATTAAAATGTTTATGATTAAATTGGTATCGGTATGATAGGTTTATGACTTTTTAGACACTTTTCCTTTGAAAAAATGTACGAATAAAAAATATTTTAATCGCACACGAACATATTTACACATCAATTTTGTTTGATAATGAAAACATCTTCTATTGATTATTTATTTTAAGTAATACAAGCGATCAATTTTAGAAAAATGTATTTTATAACATTTGAAGGAAGCCTTGAATTTGAAATATTCTTTGCAAGGAGGAAATCTAGGGCAAAAACTTCTCAGCTAAAACCATTCTTTCAACCTAATTCAATCGCCCAAATTGATGGGGGCTGCCATACCCAAAGCACAATAACTTAATCCAAAAATGAATGATTTAGAAAAATATTTATCACTTGTAATAATTGGAAATAATTATTTAACAAAAAAGGGTTTGCGCCATGGACAATGATCTACGCTTAAATATTTTTGTGAGTGATAAAAATATTATTTATTTATTTATCTTTATAAAGAGTACAAATCATCATTTAGAAAATATTTTCTTCTCAAAATCTCTTACTTCAGTAGTACAATCCAGGGTCTAATAGGACGGGCGAGAGATCTACTGTCAGCGTAAGGTATATTAACCTTCCAACCCCTTTAGAAGAGGCCACCCCCATCAAACCCGCGAGCGCGCTTCTCCACCGAGACGAGACCGCCCTCGAAGCAAGAGCATCCGTAAGCTCGATCGTCTTCCTCCTCCTCATCGGACCGATCGATCGATCGATCGAGCGAGAGCGATCGGCGCAAATGGATCCGTCGCACCTCGGCGCTGTTCCCGAGGACGGCGCCTCGGAAGAGCGAGGCCAGCCACGAGGCCAGCCGTCCGCCTTTGCTACTCCGCCGCACCGCCCTCCTTCTCAGTGAGCTTTTTCTTCCGGCTTTCTCCCTCTCTCCTCCGCTCGCTCCGCCGTTTTTCGATCGCTTCGGCCTTTTTTAAGAAGTTAGATTGTTTCCAGGAGGTGTTGAGACGGATTTCTTCTTCTCCTTTTTTTTTTTTTTTCTTTTTGTTTGGGGTTCGATTTACAGGAGTTCTCAGAAGAAGTACTCGCCCGTCGACTGGAACGAGTATTTCGACCGGGAGGAGGATGTTGTCATCCCGGAGACGAATGACGTGAGTAATCCGTCGATTGATGTCGGATTCGAGCTCTTTCTTCTTTTGCTCTTTGGTCGTGTGTTTGATTCGGTTCTATTTTTTTTCATGTTGTTGTTTCATTTGCTGCGCGCTTTGGATTTTAGAGCTTCCATGTTTATCTGGCTGGGGAAGAAGGACCGGTAGTGCTTTGCCTTCATGGAGGTGGCTACTCCGGGTAAGCTCCCCACTGCTGAATTTAGTCTGTAATGAATACTTTTAGAAAAGAATTCGATCATTCTCTGCATGATCGAGTCGTATGTACGTCTCATTTCCTGCTATTTTGCTGAGGATCGCAGCTACGATTGTGGCATACAGTGTGCGTAGAACCAGGCCTTGTTCCCTTCCTGTCTTGACCTTTTCCCCATCATCGATTGGTTTTTTGGCACTTGTTCGCAGCTCTGAATTTCTAGTTTGTGTACCTCATTTGTTTTGTTAATGTGGGCTGTGCATTGATTCTTGGTTTCTTGGTTTGTTTAGGCTTTCATTTGCATTATCTGCTAGTAAAATCAAGGAGAAAGCACGCGTGGTTGCAGTGGACTTGCGAGGACATGGGAAGTCCTGCTCAGAAAATGAACTTGACCTATCAATTGAGGTATGAATCGTAGCTTGGAGTTTTGGATGAGGACTGGTTTCAGTTCCTCTACTAGCTTGTTTAAATCCTAAGTCCCCTTCATATAACTGTTGTGTGTATCTTTCTTTTAAATACAATGCATTCGATTTTCCAGACTTTATGCAGTGACGTTCTAGCTATTGTAAAGAGAATGTATGGAGAGTCCCCACCAGCAATCGTGCTCGTCGGCCACAGGTTTCATATCTTTCTTTAGCTTTTTCAGACTCTTCAGAAATCACGATCCAAAGGGATATTTTATTGGTGGAAGGGCAATGTACTTTTGAACATTTTGCGTGCCTTCTGCATTATAGATTTCCTTCATTCCTTAGTCCTTTCTGTATTTGTAAGTCACCATAACGTGTAGGCACTGTCATGTTTAACTCAGTTCATTACCAGTTAGTGTGAAACTTTACTGATTGTAAATTGTTTAGCCATTTTTATGAAGTACGAGAAGTGGTAGATTGGGTGGGCATACATATGGGTTCTCTTGAAATATGTGTGGGGACAAAGAGACAGGAGTCATGAAGATTGCCTCTGGTTATGGACTTTGTTTGTGCCCTAGAGCAAGGATTTGTACTGCAATCCTGCTTGAAACACTGGTTAATGGGGCGATGAATCTGAGCAGGGGTAAGGTTTGTACATAAATGGAGGATTAAGTGTATATTTTAGTATTTTTCTTAAACTGTACCTTTATGGAAGGATATTTAACGGGTCAAACTACTTTTCTTTTCTTTTCTGTTTTTTCATATAATTGAACTTTGAGGTCAGAACTCAGAATTTTAGGTGGATTATCCTGTGAAATGATCATCAAGAAGTTTACTCTCTAATGACAAACTTGGGCAATGCCATTGAGGACCTATGAAAGGCATGCTAAGCTGGGATTAGAGCTAGCATTATATTAGGATTTGATTAAGTCTTCTTTTCCTATTTGGAGATACCATGTTTCCTACTTTATCAGAAGTAGGGTATTATGTGTCTATTCGAGGATTCCCTTTTCTTAACTTGGACTAGGGTTGTTGTTCATTTTGCTTGTCCAACCGGAGTGGTTGGGCTAAGGCCCTTTGGTTTATCCTGGCTTGCGTGTACTCTTCTTCAGGTCAAAAGGATTGTTACTGTTCATTTATAATAAGGTTTGTGTTTTTAGAATTGTTTGTTATTTAGTTGAGTGTTGCAATTGTGATACTTAAGTACCCTCAGTTTGGAGTGACACTACAAAAACATTGGGTATGGTGCCTAAAGATTTGTGACCCTATCCTTCCAAAATCCCTTACTCACCCAATATTTTCAATCAAACCTTTCATTCAAACCTTCATCCATATGATTGTAATTCAGCCTAATACTAAGTTTACTGTCATGAGTCCTGTTCACTGTCTTGAAACAGTACTTTCAGGATCTGATTAACTTGTGATCGCTTTGTCCTATCTAGTTCTCTGCCTTTTTATAGGTGGCCATATTGCACGCTGTGCATAAAATCAGCATTATGATCCTCACTTGTCAACTTCAGTTATTTGTTTGATCATATCATTTGAAATATTGAAAGCTTGCATCCTTCAGAATTCTACTCTCACCCATTTTTACCGTAGTGGGCTGATTGTGCATGTTAAACAGTATGGGAGGCTCTGTAGCTGTTCATGTCGCTGCAAAGAAAGCACTTCCTACCTTGGCTGGGCTGGTTGTTGTGGATGTGGTGGAGGTACAATACTATTCTTTGCTTTGTGTGGCTTGTAACTTGACAATATAAGATATCCACTCTTTAAATTACTTATTGAATGACAGCTGAGTACAAAGAGTTGTTTTAGGGTACAGCCATGGCTTCATTGATTCACATGCAGAAAATCCTATCAGGCAGGATGCAGCATTTCTCTAGCATTGACAAAGCAGTATGTTTGGGCTTCCTTTCATTTATCGCCTCTATAATTACTTGTTGCTCTTTGGTGATGCTCCTTTAGCTGAGGTTCAAACTCTTTCCGTGCAGTTACTTGTGATATATCCTACTTCTTTCAGCTGTGGCCTTAAACTATTGATGTGTCTCTTGGAAAGATCGGAAATCTAGGTGCTGCATAAGTTGGAAATAGAAATGATTAACTATCAAAAACTTTATTGCATGTGATATTTCTTGGACCATATAACATCCAGGATCTGATTGTCATGGAAATTTAGTATTATTCAAGTTTGTGAGCCAACATAAACTGTCGAAACATGTTGAACAAGAAAAAAGAATGATAATGATGACGGTGAATGTTAGTGGGGAAATACCGTAGGCAGGAACTCAATCCCCAAATCTGATATTGTTAGAATCGCTTCCAAAATCATGATTTCGACAATTTTTCAACAGCCCAACAAGCGATTTTAGCTCAATCTTTCCTTCTCTGATTTTTTGGAATGAGCCGACTCGTTCCAACATATTTGAGCCATGAGATCAATCTGATTCAAATAGTGAGTTTAATAGCATTGATCATTGTTTACTTTTTGGGGCTTGGACTCTCTAGCCCATGAAAATAACTTTAAAAAGCCCAAATCTAATACTGTTAGAATCGCTTCCAAAATCATGATTTTGACGATTTTAACATCCCAACACACAATTTTAGCTCGATCTTGCCTTCTCTGAGTTTTTGAATGAGCTGACTTGTTCCAACATATTTGAACCATGAGATCAATCTGATTAAAATAGTGAGTTTAATAGCATTGGGTGGTAATTTGTACCCTTTTTTACTTTTCTTTCAATAGATTGAATGGAGTGTGAAAGGTGGCTCTTTAAGAAACATCGAGTCAGCTCGAGTATCGGTTCCCACCACTTTGAAGTATGATGACTCAAAGAACTGGTATTGTGAAACCATCTGGAATTGTATATTCAATTATGTTCAGCCCATTTAAATGTTCGCTGCTTAGATCTCATGCGGTACCTAGCCTAACGAGCATTATCATATTATGATTTTCTTATGCAGTTACATGTACAGAACACGGCTTGAAGAAACAGAACAATATTGGAGAGGCTGGTATCATTTTGTCCATAGTTCTTGTTGGAAGTAGCACTACAGCACTGTTTTAATCCTGTTGATTGCTTGTGGGTGCTTGTGGTGTCGTCAAATGGAAGTCTGTAGGGAGTATACCCTATTGTGAATTCTTTCATTAGTAACACCTGTTTCCTGTAAACATGAGACTGTTCTTATTCTTCTTTGATTCTAGCACTCTTTCAATAAGTTTTCAATCAGAGTTAACACATTATTAGCAGTCTCTGTGCAGGCTGACTGTGAAAAACACTTTGATCTTCTAGTTTGAATCGGTAGCACTATATTGATAGATGTGTTTAGCACTGAATTATAGTCGTTTGTTTTTTTACTTTATTACCTTGTCAAATTTTGTCTCATGGAGTTTTACCTCAATTTTACTTTGCCTTATTAATTTTTGTTAGCTGGTGTTGCTCCTGTGGCGAAGTTTATTCTTGTAAAATCTGTTGGTGAGGCTGTCAATTCTGTTGCAGGTATGAAGGCCTTTCAGAAATTTTTTTATCATGCCCAGTCCCAAAACTCTTGCTTTTAGCGGGAACTGATAGACTGGATAGGTTAGTTTTGATGCATTTCTAATGAAAGTATTTTATATCTATCGCAACTTCTATATACACATTCTTTACTTTTATAAAACAGTATTCAGTGGACGAACTCTCTTGTAATTATTGCTTCTAAGTTCATTAATTTTTTTATGTTTTACTTGCAGTTTTATTTATTATCTAGTTATGATTAAGAAAATAACCAGTGAAGTGTACACAATGCATGCAGATGAGATGTACATATTACTGTTAAGCAAGTATATTATTGATGATAGATAATAATAGGCACAGCTCCTTAGACTCATGTAGAAGCAGCTTCGCATGGGATGTTGGCTGCATTTGGTTCAGCTTTGGAAATGGGCCTTGGGGAAATGCAAATATCTTTGGCCTAAAGGGCTTTGGGGAAATGCAAATTGTGTTTGGTAAAAAAAATTCATTGCAAAATTATTTTGGTATAAAGAGTGTTTGGCAAATCTTTTTTTTATAAAAGGGCTTTTGGATTTCAATTTTCTTTTTTCTTTTTTTTAAATATTGAACTTTTTGCCGACTCTAGTGAAGGTAAGGGTAGTTTTGGAACAATGAGAGGTAAAATCAAAGAACTAAAAAATTTATTATAGTAGTTTTGAAAAAAAAAAAAAAAAAAAAACAGTTTCTACATTTGACCAAATGCTGAAAGCCCAAAGCTGGTCCTTATCAGCATTGGACTTTTAGTTTTCCCAAGACCAGCATTTGACCGAAAGCCCCTTGGAATTTCCTTAAGGGGCTTTGGAGGCTGAAAGCCCATTGGGAAAGCTGAATCAAACACACCCGTTATCATCTCAAGGCTTTTTAGAGCATTAAGTGCTTTATCCAAACGGGATAGACTATTCAATGGATAATTCTTCCAACTGACAATGTGGGCTTAAATAACACGGCAGGTTTTTTCTTTATATTGCTTTTCATCATTCGCAGCTTTGTTTACTATCTTTTGATAGCCAATATACACCTATATCTCTGTTTAGACCTGACAAATTCATTGTGGTTGTTAAGTGTGCTTAATCTCATTTATGGTATATGTTGATGAGGTTTTAGTTGATGTGATGACAGATCTCTTACAATAGGTCAGATGCAAGGAAAGTTTCAAATGGTGGTTGTCAGGCATACTGGCCATGCCATTCAGGTTTACGTGACTCCTTAATTTTAAATTGCTTTTAGTCTAGATATGCCTTTTTGAAATTTAAAACTTTTGATGTGGACCATATACAGGAAGATGTACCTGATGAATTCGCTAGCCTGATTCTTAATTTTCTCTCTCGCAACAGAATAGGCCCTCATGGTGTCCAGGTAAATAACTATGCAGAACGTTTTTCTGCATTCAGTTTTCAGAGTTAAGGCATTCTTACTACAATCTCTCTCCAACAGAGTAGGCCCTCATGGTTTTAGTTGCATGGTGCATGAAAAAGAAAAAGAGGAACCAATATGAAGTAGATGACTTTGTTTGATCTATCGAATACTCTGAGGAAAAGAAGAAACTATTGAAGACTCACACAGAGTCAGCAGTGGATGCTGTTGTCACTTGTGGCATCAAATTTACTAGCATAGCCCAGAAATCTGACCTGACCCAGCTGTGACTTGAACTGATATTCGGTTTTGGTCCAGTCAGAAGATCCAGTTTTCAGGGTCAGGAAACCTAATGAAGTACTCTGTTCAGTTCGGTGTCTGGACAAACCCATTCCAGACACTTGACCTGGTAATGTTAAAAAAAAACCCAAATTTAGGTATAACAAAAGGGAAAATTTCAGATTTCCCAGCTAGATCTCTCTGAAATCAAGTTGAATCTGACTTAATTATCGAAGAGAGATGCAGTGAAGTGAATCGACTGATCACTTGACGTCCCCTGGGTTCAAGCAACCATTGACTGCCACTTTTAGCCGATCTGGGATGGCCATATTAGTATATTTGGTGCATTAAGTTATTAATTACAACAGGTTTTTTGCTCAAAATTTTTCTGTTATTTTCTGCAGATCCCAGGGATTCGGTCTTGGAAATCTTGAGTAGAGTGTGCCTTCAGTGCAATAAACCTTGTGGTTACAAAAGAACTACATATCACGCTTCATCTTGAGTTTATTCCTATTCGCTCTGTTCTTTGGCGGAAATGGGAAAGGCAGCTCATTTGGAGGTTAACTTGCATAGAATTAGAAGTCACTATTACTGGTCTCATCACTTCATCTCTATTGGTGATGGCTCGCATCCGGGAGTTTTTTTTTTTTTTTTTTTGAGATGTCTCAAATAATTCAAACATGGAGTTTTTCCAGTGTGTCAGTGCCGGGTTCTTGTAATCCGAGTAAATGAAGGCTGCAGTTTCTAGCTCATGCAGCTCATGTTCTGTGCATGAGCTTCTCTTCTTGGTATTTAGTCAGGAAGTTCGATAACAGCGTCCGTGTTTGGGGATTTCATTGGTCTCATCACTTGATTTAACAATATGCTCTGCCTGTTCCACTAATATTGCGCTGCCATGGCAATGTCCTCTTTTTGTTATGTAGCCTTATATTTTGCTACCATTTAGGTTTGGACTGTCGTGATTTCTAAAGAATATCACGCTTGTTCAGACTTGCAAAATTTCTAGTCTAGAAATTTATTGTTTCCTAGGATTTACAAGATATTGTATTCCAACTTGCTATTTCTAGAAGTCATCGTGATGTGATACAAAAACAAGTACGTGCAGATATTTTCTCGTTATCGAACGTTCGATCAGGCACCAGCCAAACACATTCAAGCCAACTATGGGCCTTCAAATCAAGATGATAGGTTGAATATTATAGTGTTCTCGCACGGTTAAACTTTTCCTTTGTCCATTAAAAAATATTCTGTATGTAAATCTTTTTTCCTTCCTAGAGAATCAAAATCTTTGCCAAGAATATACCACATTAGCGCTGACCGCTCTAGACAACGGATCTATGATTCTGGTCAGGTTGAATTTTGGCAGTTGATTAGCATGATATATTTGAGTGCAAGAGATATGGCCGCTTAACAAACTATCGCAGTTCTGCTGAAATTCTTTACTTGTCTGCAATTGAACCATGAAATTTGGTCGCTTAACAAAGCATGCTAAGCAGTTCATTATCATAACAAACTTTAACCACAAGATCGATATTCGACCAAAGCATACTGGTGCAGAAGCTTTAAGCAGAACTATGCCAAAGATTTGGCCGCTCGTGGTCAATTTCACTGCCATATCCTCAAAAGCAAAGAACAAAAGCATCACAGCTCATGTTGAGTACCGAGAGGAAGCCATCTCGAGAGGGCCAGTTACTTCGCAATCAGGCTAGCCATTGGCTTTTCAGCCAAACACAATGCCCCCAAAAAGATTTAAGGCGTCTTTTGGTTATCGACTTCTTGTAAATTGCATCATCTAGGCCTCCCTCAATCAAGCCAATGTTTATACGAGACCCTACACAAACTAGGCATCGACCAATCGAGCCACTGTGCATATGAAATGCAGCATAAATACGAGAGATGATCTTATAATAAAACCTTGAAAAATTCCTGGTTTTCAGGAGTATATGGTTCAATTGGCAGCTCACGGCAAACAACAAAATGCAGCTCGGCAATGCTCGCCAAGCCAATAGTTTGCGAAGACCTACATAGTGTCTACTTTATTAGGGAAAAGAATAACGCCTCATTCTCTCTGGCTGAACAGGAATCTCAATATTAATCAAATGGAACAGGGGATGACATTAGTCGCTTAAGATGCAGTTGACTGCTTCAAATACGCAATCAGGTCAGCGCGATCTTGGGGCTTCTTGAGTCCAGGGAAAACCATCTTAGTTCCAGGAATGTACTGTAGAAACACAGACGAATGAGAAGTGAGTGAGAAGATATACAAAGAGATGAAAAGGAGATGAATGCAACTAACATAGATATGGCACCACAGTTACCCCTATATATTTATATAATCCAGTAACTCCCAACAGAATATATTAACCTATAGCATCTTTGTATAGTTCACATGCATAAAAAGGAACACATCTGGTTCAACCATGCATCACAGTCCCAAGGCTATGGTCCACAGGCATAACATAAGGATAGGCACCAGCCCATAGTAGTTAACAAAATTGCACTACCAAAACAACAAGGTCAAAGTTACAGTCAATAGAGATCATCCTATCATGTCTCCCTATCCATGTATAGACCATCTATAGTGACACAGTCAGGTGTAGCATCCAATATAAGTCAGGCTTCCTCATTGCATCTCACAGTACAACTGCTGCCAGTGTAATATCGGCGACGGCAACTGATGACCAAAAAACCTATAATTTAACGATAGGCAGTGCACAAGGACAAACTAAAAGTTTCAACTCCAATCCGCCATTCTCCAGAATAAAGACATAACTTTTGGACTCTTTGAACTTAAAACAAACCAAACGATTTAAAATGTTTCAGAGCACCGGTGCATCCCTTAAAAATAGTTCCTATGCTAGAATAACACCCTTGGCCCCTGTTATACAAATATCTACGCTCAATTTGTATTTATGGCCCCCCTTCTCCGAGATCATATAAGAACGTATGGCTACCGGAGTATGCAAAGAAAAAGTACCCAAATGATTTCACAAAGAATACATTAGTCCTATAAGTCATCCAAATTTCCAAGGCAGCAAAAAGCATTAGGCATGACAGCCCCAAAGGCATCAATGTTCATCAACCAAACGTACAACACGAGTACGTGGCAGCAGAGGCTAACTAAAAAATCAGTATGAACATGGGTACCTTCTTGGGGTTTAGCAAGTAGTCGTACAATGTCTTCTCCTCCCAGTTGACAGCCATGTTCTTATTCGCAGCGGAATAAGAGTATCCTGCGGTTGTGCCGGACTGCCTACCGAACAGTCCATTTAGGTTGGGCCCTGAAAATCCAGAGTATGAGCACATCCCAAACGATATTAAAGAAAATCCAAAAGACAAAAAGCTTCAGAATGACATAAATCAAGACAGGCAGAAAACGAAGCTGTATATGAAAATGAAACAAAAAACAACAGAAACCCCAAATCTCCATGCGCGGCCACAACCTAACCTCAAAGACTTATGTCCTGACAATCAGTCGGTAAGATGTGCGTCCTTTACAATACTAGATCACGAGATAAAGCACATCCAAAAGTACAGAAACCCAATCAAAAAAGCTTTCGGTCGTCCCAGTACAACACGAATTTCTTTACTACACAGATCCGCCACCACAAAAAAGCACCAGTTCGAAAATCGTTCGCAGCTAAACCTAAACCAAAACCAAACAACGTCCAGAAAGAACACAAGCGCGCAGAATCCAATCCCAGAAAAACCAATCGGCGAATTCCATTTCCCGTCGTTCCCGATTCATTTCACCCCGGACGTCAATAGGCACAAACCACGCGGGAACCACGCACCGCCGAAACGGATCTAATCATTCCACCTACGAGCGCGAATCGCTCAGATCTAACCAGACCGAGCCAACAAATAGAACCTCCGCGGGACAATCAGATCACGGGATCTCCATCGGAAACGAGATGATCACGGGAACAAGAACCGCACGCAAAAAACACGAATCGACGAAGATTCTCGAGAGGGAGAGCGAACCTTGCTTGTGGCCAGCGCCTTTCTCGACGGTGTGGCACTGGGCGCACTTCGTCTTGAAGATCTTCTCCCCGACCTTGGGATTGCCCGGTGGAGCTTCAGCGAAGGACGCCATCGCCGCTCTCTCTCTCTCTTTCTCTTCTCTCCCTGTCTTTCTCTGTCGCTCTCTCTCTCTCTCTCTCTCTCTTGCTCTCGCTCTCGCTTGCGTGGTGTTCTAGGGTTCTCTCGCCCTGAATGAGAAAATGAAGCGGTGTCGTGCGCAGGTGGAAAGGTCTAGACCGAGAGGGAGGGAATGTGGACCGCACGGGCCGCTCCCACGTGGCGCGTCCTGAGTGGCGCACCCCGCCTTTTTCTCCCCCTTTTCCCCTTGAACGGTGGGTCTTCGTCAAATTTGGCACGCCCGTCCAGGGTAGAACTGGAAATGCGCCTTGCCGTGTCGGCGCCCGATCGCCACGTGTCCTCCTTGCTTCTTCTTCTTTTCTTTTTCTTTTTCATTTTTGGATGGCAATCCTTGCTTCGCTTCTTAAAATATACGGCTCTCTCTCTCTCTCTTTCTTTTTCGCAATTTTTCTAGAATTTACAGGTAATTTTAAAATTTTTTACCCAAAATGGAAGTAAATACATAAGCCAGTTTTTATCTAACACGAAATAGATAAAAAATTTCGAAATATATCAACACCAGCAACAAAGCATTTTTCGTGCATAGGTGCACTCAACTAGCATTTTGATTTGTGACTAATATTGTTATTGATGAAAAGGGTGGAGAGAATAGCCTTCGACAAACAATCCCTTCTAAGTTTGATTATAAGAGTCTCAAACTTGTTATAAAATATGCGATTTTAATTATAACTACTCAGCACCAGACATACCCTAAAATCCAAATAGTTTTGTGAAAAAAATAAAAAATAAACTCATCACCATAGACACAATCCCACCAAAATATTAGTTACTAGAGACTGAAAGTCTTTATAAAAGGTACAACGTAAATAGGCAACATTTACATAAGCTGTTCAAATGAAAATATTCCTCACAAATAAAACTCATTCATCATTATACTGACCAACTTCACTTTATTTATATAAATGATTGAAAAATTCGCCATTGTGCTCGCTACTTCGAAAACTCTCTTCCTATCAAATTTTGCATATAATAATCTTCTTGAAGTCAATCTATGAGGCTATGAGCATTAAAATTTCCACTTTCTCATGATGCGAATATGATCCTCTATTTCTTTTCCAGGGAATCAACGCCTTAGAGTCATATACATTAAGAACGGGTTTAATTTAACTTATCATTTCTCAATTTCTGTAATTAATAAAACTTTGAAATTCTCAACTTTATTAATTCTTATAGATCAATCGAATAAAGTAGGGACTTTTAATGATCCGTTAGTCTGTTTCGAGTCCGTAAAACAAAGAAGACTTTGTATATTATTAAAATTAGTCATTCGTAATGATCTAGTCCTGATCCTAAATTTAAGCTTTATCACACTTTAAACAATTACAACTTTTGGAACCAAATTTTAAATGGTGGAAGGAAAAGTATTGTTGTTAATAATTTGCAAGTGTATTTTTTATTTACGATTTACCTATTAATAGGAAATCTCACTATTTTTTTATGCTATTTTCTGTTTTTTAATCATTTTTTAGCAAATTAGATAATTTTCATTAACATTCAGTGTTCAAGTATTTTCTTTTCACTCTTCTTTATATCGCCCTTATTCATGCAATTCGTGTGTATTTGATCGGCCAATACCTTACACTTTTATTCCAAAACCGATAGCCAAATAGCCAAAGTAAATAGAAACTCTCTCAAACTATTTACTATAATGTTGCAGATCATGTAGAGATATAATATTTTCTCTAATATTATTACAGTTTACAGGTAAAGTACTAAATTTCAGCAGAGAAAACAATGAGCAAACTTGCTTTTATTAAGGAATGGGCCGTTGGGCTCTTCCAGCTCGCTGGTCCAGAGCTAATGGGCCCCAATTATCAGTCTTCAAGGCAACAGACTGGGCTGGGCTGGACGAACGTGAGCATCCCAATCCGGTCTAAATCCAATGGCCACAATTAGTCCTTTTCCTCATCCAGCGACCGCTGAAAGTCCGAAGCCCGATCGTTCCTTTTAGAACCATGGTGTTGTGGGTCCCTTTCATACTGGGAAAATTAACCCCTCAAAAAAAAAAATAAATTAATCTATCGTATTATGGATGTTCTTCTACGAGTGACGGTGCAGTCTGCACCTCCCATTTTTTTCCAAAAAAAAGGGGACAATTTGCTTGTCTAGTTTCCCAAAGATTGTCGGTTTCTTTTTCTTTTATGGCTTTGTATTCCTTCTCTTTTCCTTTCATTTTTTGCTAGGTATTGTTGATAGTTATCTAGTCCCATTGGAGCTCTCTCCTCTCTGACCCTTAGACGTCGTCTCTGCAACTGCAGCTTTTAGGGTTTTCTTGATTTCCCCACCTACGACTATGAGTAAGTGGTGGGCAAGAGAGCAGAAGCAGAGCGTGTGCTGCTGCAAAGAGAAGAAGATGTTCTGAAAATGACCCAAATCGGTGGTTCCTCTCTCTATCCACATCAAAGTGAAGACAGTGTTCCCAAGCTGGTCCTTGAGTCCTTGAACATGACCAAGACGTTGGACACTAGACCGGCTTGACCCG
Source organism: Eucalyptus guilfoylei (assembly GCA_016097605.1). Taxonomy (NCBI): domain Eukaryota; kingdom Viridiplantae; phylum Streptophyta; class Magnoliopsida; order Myrtales; family Myrtaceae; genus Eucalyptus; species Eucalyptus guilfoylei. The sequence continues at coordinate 33,569,535 of CM027865.1, read as the reverse complement.
CTTCGCGTCCTCAGCCTCAAGGACAACTCCATCTCCGGCAATGTCCTCGACCTCTCCGGTCTGGTTAACCTCAAGTCCCTCTACCTGAACGACAATTCCTTCTCCGGCAGCTTCCTCAACTCTCTGCCTCAAGATCCTCGTACAAGCCGGGACCGCCTCTTCAACTAGATACGTGGCAGTCAATAACTCCATAAATTTCTTTCTCTTGAAGATTAGTATATTTGTTGTTTTAAATGATACACGTATGCAAAAGAGATGGTCTTGTACAGCATATTAGTGATCCGTTTGCCTATTATGCACAAAACAAAATGAATGGTCTAAATTGCACCGTTACTTGTAGGAAGTAACCGAGCACAGTCCCCTTCAATTTGGCCTATTTGGTCCACGGCTATTGCTAATTCCACCGGCGTCGGTTTTGGATATTCATTCTCTTGTTAATACGCAAGATGAGTGCGGCAAGCAACTCACGAACACTCTTTTGGCGGTGAATATTATAATTACAGGTACAGTACTATCTCTAATTACATTCTAATATATCAACTCGAGCTCAAAGTACAAATCTAGTTCAAGTTTAGATTGAGATTTACTTATCGATTGAGTCGGGTTTGAGTTTATTAAGAACTTATCAAGCAAAGTTCAAGTGCGAGAAATTGAGCTTGACAAGCTCGAGACACGCATTGACCGTGGCATATTTAAGTCAAATCGAGTTTGAATTTTACTTGGTACAAACTTGGCCCAACCCGACCCGAACAACCCCATTGGCAGTGAATATAATAATTATTGGCGTAGATCGATAGATACAATCTCTAATTACATTTTACTATAACAACTCGAGTCGAGTTTGAATGTTAAACCGTGCTAACTTGACTCAAACTCATAACATTCCTAATCAACAAGAGGTCATCTAACAACCTAAGGTGAGAGGTACATACATAAAGATTCCATCGACATGAATATACTTGCATTAAATTTGGAGGCTATATGATGGATCAAATTCGCCCTAACATTCCATTTGATCATCAATAAGGTCAACAGCAACTTTGCATGACTGAACGGACATGCATACAATTAAATCAAGACCTGCATTATACGAGTACGGTTCAATCCCGAACGATGCCGTTCATCATTCAATTAACTCTTGTTTCCTAACTACATAAATAGGCAGGCGTGCTGAAAATGACGGCCTGCCGATCTTCAGGGACAGTTGACTTCTCACTGTCCTAGTCAGATTTATTAAAAAGGAACGGAAAAAAAAAATTCCAAGGAAAAAGGCTGCCGAAGTTCGATGCTTGCTAGTGCTAATGGCTTCTATCATTTGCTAATCCCAGATGGATTGTTGGAGCATTCCCCACTGATCGACCTCCATGTCGCCAAGATCGAAGGCCGCTGCCGAATCGGCTCCTGCACCGAGCTCCTCCATCCACATCTTCGGCGAATCCAGCGGCGCCTCGTTGATGGCTTCGATTTGGCTCGGGCTGAGCCCCACTCGCGCCGGGGCCGAGCTCCTACCACCCGTGCTGTCGCCATCGCCGCCGCTGGCTCCCGGCCCTCCCTCCGCCCTCCTGAACCTCAATGCCGCCTCCTGGGCCGCCATCTGCACTGCCTCGGAGCTCGAGCCCGCCGGCTTCGGCAAAGCCTCGACGAGCTCGGGGAAGTTCAGGGCCGCCCCCGGCCCCCTCAGATGCAGCGCCGCCACGTCGTAGGCCGCGGCGGCCATCTCCGGCGACTCATAGCTCCCGAGCCAGATTCGCGTCTTTTTGCCGGGCTCGCGGATCTCGGACACCCACTTGCCCCACTTCCGGCGCCGGACGCCCTTGTACCGAGCGGTGCAAGGCGCATTATCATTATCTCCGCCGCACTGATCACCTCCTGCTTGCATTCCTTTCATCTGTCGCGCCTCAAGAACGAGCGAAGCGTGTCAAGGGGATCGAGTCTGAGGTCCGGGATCGCTTCGTTTTCGGGGCGAATTTATAGGGCCTTGAGCTCTGCATTTTGCTCACATGGCGAAGAGACTGTAGGCCGGTCACCTCAAGGAGTGAGCTTCCACGTAACTCACCATAGTGGGAACATGCTGGCGAAACCCGAACTTCTTTTGATGTTATGCGTTCGAGTTTCTTGACATTTCCGAGGTTTTTTTTTTTGTTTTGTTTTGTTTTTTTAACGTTAAATGCCACGTTCGTAAAAACCCACGTATAAAAAAACTGGACTTCGACCAGGTTGAACCGGGCTACCAAACCATCACCCGCTACTACAAACCACATCAAAATTCAATGATGCAAAATGGAAATGTCAACTGTTGTTTAGAGAGTAAAACCCTAACCCAGTAGGTGAGTTGAATGGTTCATGGTCAAGCTAGGGTTGTCTTTCTGATTTCACAGCCATGTGAAAAACGTCGTGCAAATATCCTCATATGAGGAGAGTCTTGTTGGTGTGTCAAAATCATTCTAGATGGGGAGGAGACAATTGCAAAAAAAAAGTTTATGGAGTGGTTTAAGACACGCAAGGAATCGAAGATCCTGAGCCCACTGGCTGGATTTTTGCACCACGTGTACTATCGTCAGGCGGTGATGTTTATCTATGGAAAGCGATGCAGTCGCTGGTATCAATTTCAGGAAGTCCTTCATAATGTCTTCGAGGCGGGATTGGATTCAATTTTCCTTTTTGCGCTTTTCATTTTAATGTAAATCTTGCTGCCCGTACACTTTTGACTACCTAAAACTTTCACGATTTATAAAGATAAAAGGATAAATAGGTTTGCATATACTATTTCATAATTTTTAGTAACTTAAATAATATTTCAAATTTTGGCAAGAAGGCAGAAGGATGCATTTTACTTTTCAGTAATTGTAAACAAACAGGCTGTGTCCAAATTGGGGAAGCGATTATGGTTGTGTTTGACCTCAGAATCTTCCATTTTCAGTGTTTCGATGCTTTTTTCTATCTTGGGCTCGTTTATTATTCACATTTTTAGCCCATTTATTATCCTTCATTGCCCATTTTTTTAATGTATTGATGAAAGTATTTTTTTTTTTTGCTTTTCTCATCGTATTTAAAATCGAAAAGTTATATGTAAATTTACATATTTATATTTGTAGATATTGAAGGTGTTGCATACGAGTTTTCATTAGTATTTTGTGTTATTATACACACCACGTATAAATAGATCTACCAGTAATTTAATATATAAGTATCTAATTGCAGCCGTGCTTGCACAATGTAAATGCTCAATTTATAGTCTAAGAAAGTATTACATATATTATTGTCAATTTTGAAAATATTTTTTATTGAGTAATTATTTTAAGCGATCCAAATAATTGTTTTTAGAAAATTTTCCTTTCAAATTATTTATTTTTCAATAAATAAAGGAATCTTTATTGCCTTATTTATTTTTCTCTTTGAATTCAATTATTGTCTCCATGGTTCCATCCTCCACGAAAACGACGTCTTCCATTGCACGAATAGACCAAAAAACAAATGTCCGTGACACGCGAGGAAAATGCTCTTTTGAGTTAACCTGGAATTTATGCACCCACCCGTATTATTCCTAATAATTGTTTTTGCCCTAAATAAAGATTTAAGTGGAGATGACACTTAATGTTCGGTTTAAGATGTCGAGAAACATTAACTATTCACCGGGTGCTCGTGGAGAAGTCCGACAGTTATGCACATACCTGCAGAGACCAATCAAGATTTCTTGAGATCGGGAATAAACTGGAGAATTGAACTTTTAGATCTTCGACATGCGAATCATGTGTTGGACTACGGGGTCGAACCCGTGATCGGTCCCATGCTAAGTCCCTGTTAATCCAAGGAGTTACAGGGTCTTTTCCTCTCATCGGAACTGTTAATCCCCCCGGTAGTTAACCTAATCAGTGCACGTTGACGAAAAATCCTCTTGAGCAAAAATTTAATCTCCCTGGGAACTGTCCCACATCGAAACCACGCGATTAGGACCGTTAGTTTAGAGTCAAAGAGGAAAAAAAAAAGAGGAAAAATGGGGGGTTTAATCACTGCCCAGCTGGATCATGGTGTGTGCCAGTTAATTTCTCCACCATCGCCAAGCTACGTCTCGAGTCAAAAAGTTGAAATTGAACCTTTCCAACGATTGTCAAAGAAGAAAGAAAGGGGGCAAATTTAAACATACTCTCGGGATTTGATAATCGCACCGCCACCACCGCCACCGGCCCCCACAACGGTCCCCACCGAGCCACCCCCTCCTTCGTCCGGGTACGGTTTCCGCGTTCGTTCCGGGGTGGCCGCCGCCGCCTTGACCGTATCCCACCGTGAACTCCACCATCCGTACACGGTACCCCTCCTACCCCGAGAGATACCGCCACGTGGAACTCTAAACCTTTTTGCAATTAATACGATGGGTGACGTAATCTAGGATGTTCCGTCGTCGAATCTATGGAGCAAGGCTGGAATTTTGTCTTTTTCTGGGAGAACCTAGGATTTGAGGATGTTATCAAAATCGGTGGTTCAACGATATTCAGCCACGTGTCCTTTTGTGTTTCTTCTGCTGCCGTCTTTGTTTTGATGGATTCTTCCTCCGAGCAATAATTAAGGGTAAAAAAAGTCTTCTAGGTTCACCCGGTGAGTGATTAACGTGCGTGCCAATAGTCAATTTCGCAACTAAAATCTTCCACATGTCAATATTTCATGTTGAATGTAAGGACGAACGCTGATTCGTGATAAATTGGAATCCTCACATGTTTAGGATGAGTGCTGATTCACGGTAAATTATAAAATTCAGACCAGATTGACAATATCCAACCAACTTTTGTCACGTCTTGTGTTCTTGTTATTGCAACCTCTAACTCGTCTTCTCTCTCGCTTGATCACATTTCCTTGATGCGAATCCAATCATTTGAGCCCACTAGTTTCCACTAAATCCATCACTTGGCCGATCAAGAAGAATCAAAGACGCTCGAGCTCCATTTCTATGATTCCAACAGATACAAAGGCTTCTCAAAGAATTTGCATTGTGCAATTGAAGAATCAAAGTTTCAATAACACTCTCAGGAAATAACAAAAAATGAAACGAAAAAAGGAATTAGCTTATTTTCGAATAGACTAATCGAATCAAACGACAGTCGATTCCAAAGTTTGCAAGATAGGTTCCAAATTCAAAAAATTGGAATTTGACTCCGACGAGTTGGCTTTTAGGTTTCTAGTCCGGAGTACACTTACACCGAATCACTCGCTTCTAATTGAATGTGCAAATTAGAATTTACACAACATTGACCTGATAGAAATACCGACCATTTTTAATTACTTTGCTTTTTGGGAAAACCTATAAACAATAAGAAGTCAAATAGTTTTATACAAAAGTTAAGCAAAATTTTATGGAGACTATAGGATCAAAAGGAACGTGGATCCTCTACACCTTATCAATTAAACGCCTTTTGTAAAATGTCTGTAGAGATAATACCATTTAAGGTTCACCAACTGTTTAATTTGTGCAGTGTCGTTCTTGAATCGTGTGCAATGTAATTCTTAAATTGCATAAGCAATTTGTTCATGTTAAACTTTCCGTTAAAGGAAAAAGGCCATTAAAAATCCCGAACTATGTTTATTGTGACCAGGATTTTCTCTTGTGATGCAAAATGCCCCAAATTAATATCTACATGATTCATATACCTTCCGTTGGGGTTTTGTTAAAAATCTCCTTAAAATATGATATGGCGTTGTGATTAAAAAGAAAAATTAAAATTAAGTTACTGTTGATTGCGAGTTACTATTTGTCGTCCTCAACCTCGTAATCGCTCAGCCAAAGCTCCTCCGGAGCTTGTCTGTTGTTGCCTACTACCACCTGGACCTCCGGGAGCTTTGTTGCAGCTACCGACAATGTGGGAGTTGATGAAGAATCCACTTCGGCCAAGCTTCGAGCTTGAGTGGCCATGGCGGTCGGAAGCTTCGAAGCCAGATCCAACCTCGAAGCTTGTGGCCGCCATGGCTAGCAGCTACAAACAAATGCTTTCGGAAGTCCAGGTGGTAGCAGGGATCAACAAACGAGTGTTCGAGGAGCTTTCACCAAGCAACGCGAGGTTGAAGAGGATGAACAGTAGCTTCGAATGCCCAATAACTTAACTTCAGTTTTTCTTTTTAATTTTTCAGATGTGGCGTCATGCGAGCCTCACATCAACGCCACATAAGATTTTTAACTGTTTTTTATAATCCAGAATCCAAGAAAGGTAAATGTACCACTCTAATATCAATTTGAGATTATTGGTTTTAAAGAAAATTTGACATAAATGTGTCATGATAATAGATACAGTCTCAAGTTTTTCATGGGTTTTTCCTCCCGTGAAAACCTTAGAAACGACAGGTAAGTGTGACGTATGACAGCCACGTAACACTTACGTGGGTTAAAAATTAAACAAAAAACATATTTTAAACATTATATGCAAAGAAAATCTTTAAAATAAAGAACCAAACTTTTTGCAAAGACAACGGAGGGCCGTGGAGTCTCCTTCCGGCCACCGGCGAGGGTGGCCTGACGGTCTGGCCAAGACCCTCGTTACGCTCAGGCAAAGGAGACGCCACCGCCAACCACCGCTGACGCACGCACACGGTTGGAGAGATAGAGACCGCGAGGCCGCGGCCCTCGCCGGCCTCGCCCACTGGCAGACAAGGGCCGCAGCTCCTCGTCCATCGCCGGCGTGGTCATGCCCATCGGCGCGACGGCCTCGACCTCGACCGCTTCATCGCCAATCTCTTGAACCCAAGCCATCCGACCTTTCCGACCACCCTACCCGTCCACTCCCGAGTCAACTCGCTCGGTCCCGAACTCGAAAGTCACCACCCAAGACCCCCACGCACGCACGCGGTGCCGACCTCCTGCCCGTCCACGTAGTCTCCCACGTGGCATTTACAGCTGGGACACCATTTTCGTCGCATGCACTACTGTCGTCACGACGACATTATTCACCTTCTCGGGGTCTCATGATGATGTCGTCTTCGTGTCCACACGGGCCCCCTCCAATTCAATGCTCTCCCTCGCGTGGCACCGCAAGCTCTCGCCGCGGTGACGCATCATGACGTCATTAAGCAAAAGTGGTTTTTTGGTAGATTAGTAGCGGGCACGCACTTTCGAGTTGACAATTTCTCCGACGGGGGGCGATTTCCAATTAAAAATAAACGGGAGTCCCCGGGCCGAAAACGTGTCCGGTCGACACGCTTTTGCACGATCTTTTTCAAGTAGGCGAGCCCGCCAAGGCAAGCGGATCCTCCATCCAGGCCTCCACATCGAATCAGCCAATGGGCTTTTCCGATGTTTCGGACCCGCGAGGCCAACCCGCGCAGCAAATCTCGAGACGACCAGCCGCATATATTACATCATAAATACAAGTCACACTTCATATTTATGTTAAGATATCAATTTCCTTCGTCGTATAGCAAGAGCATCGGGGAGGTTATATACAGCAAAGGATCGCCACCATTTTAAAATGAGTCATACATGAGCGACACATGCTCACGGACTCGATTTTATAATTGGTGCTTTCTATATCTTACATTACTAGGGAAACGAGTACAAACCAATTGCGGTTAACTCAGAGATCTCTTTGGACAGGAAAAGAAAGAAGAAAAAAACTCAAGATATCTCTAAATCAGTATGTGAGCTCTCCATGTTACATCGCGATCTGCTTCCATATTAAAATTGCTAACTGTTTTAACAGATGCAAGATGATCTATCTATATGTTATATAGGGCTATAGAGCTATAGGGCTATAGGGCTATATCCTTTCCCAGAGCAAACACTCGGCTTGGGCGTCCCCGAATAACTCTTTGTCCCGAGCGTTAGCGTTGCTCGCGGTGGAGCACGGCCCCGGCGCCGCTAGCGCCTCCGCCATTTGCATCCACATCGTCGGCGAATCCAGTGGCCACTCGTTGATGGCCGCAATCATGGCCGGCGGGAGGCTCACAGTCACCGGGGCCGCCTTGTTCACACCCCCTGACTTGCGGCCGCCACTGCTGCCATGGGGAGCCGCCCCTGCCCGCAGCTGTAGTGCTGCCTCGTGAGCCGCCATGCGCACGTCATCGGCTCCCGAGCTCTCTGGGCGGGGGAAACCGGCGGCTTGTGCAGGGAAGTTGAGGCAGGCGTTGCAGCCACGGAAGTGGAGGGCGGCCACGTCGTAGGCAGCGGCGGCCATCTCCGGGGTGTCGAAGCTGCCGAGCCATATCCTCGTCTTCTTCCCAGGCTCGCGGATCTCAGACACCCACTTCCCCCATTTCCGCTTCCGGACACCTCTGTAGCATGAGCTGGTGCCGCCGCGGCTGCTCCCGGCGTCCTCCATTTTCCGGTGCGACAGTAAGGGTTAAACCTCGGTACGGTGGTTTGACTAATGACAAAAGATCAAGAGAATTAATCATGACAAGATACTGAGTGTAATCCAGCTGCATGTATTTATAGACGAGATATTGCATGGGGAGAGAGAGGAGGCGAGCTTCCACGTAGCTTCAGAAATAAAGGAGGGAACATCATCTTATCAGATATTGCTAACTTTATCAAGTTTCTAAGCTCTGGCTATTATTAATTATATAATATGGAAAGAAAATCACTGGAAAAGAACACAAACACCGCGTGATCGGAGTTAGGTAATTTCTATGCATAAAAAATATAAATGGTTACATAATAATTAACCGAATAATGTGAAATTTAATTAGCAAAGAACTAGCGAATTAGCGCTCAGATATCTTATGACCTTATAACCGATTTTGTCGCAAACACTATCGAGACTAGATCAACAGGGGCTAATCATTTTTCATTTCTGAGCCTCGTAATTTCCCAAACCCAATTGATAAATTAGTTAAATAAAACAAGAGAAAAGGAGGGAAATTTAGACATGAGTGATGTGACGTTCGGGTTGGGGACGCGGTTTTAGAGCTTAGGTGGCCCGGAATCTACGCTCTGACCCAGTTAGGGAAATCCAATCCTAATGGTTACTTAATCAGCTGAACCTTTTTTTAGTTCTTGAGATATATAGATCACTTTAAAGAGTCTAGAGACATGACCATATCTTTATGATATATCAATATCAATGTCACTCTCCTCTTTTTTTCTAATGGAGTTACATCATATGACTATGACGCTTTCACATTAGTTTCTGGATTTAAACCTTAATTTACTGGAAAGTTGACGCGTTCCACAATTAGGAAGCTGATGATGGCCATTTAATCTAAGATTTTATACCCAATAAGCACTGTTCTATTTACTTTTACTTTGCCACTAAACAACCGAGCGATCCTCTTGTGGCGGCACTAACTCGTTGCATCGTTGTTCTCTCGAAATATGTGTGGCAAGATCACATGTACGTAAAGAAGTGGGATTCAACGAATGAGAGGGGGTTACGCGAAAGAGTTCGACTTTGATACCATAATAAAAAGTCTAATTGAAAACCTTAAATTTGTAGAGGAAGGGAAACATCTAAAAACCATGTAAATCTTGTAAATAAGCGATGCGACACAGTTTAACGAGATTGATCTATTAATTTAATTGCTTAGAAGATACAAATTCCCATATCCTTAATATCACGATACAAAAAATTAAGTTAGATATAGGAGCGGCGACATGTTCATGCCACATATTTGATGTACAAATTTGATCCTTTTTTTTTAATCTCTGTAACTTAATAGCAATGCAATTTTTAGATTTTATTTATTTCATGAAAAATGAATAAATTAAAAAATATTATTTAAAAAAATGATCACTTATATCGCTTCAAAAAATTAATAAAGAAAAATATTTTTATCACCCATAAAAGTATCAAAAATAAATTACTGTCGATAATGACAATGTTTTCTGTTGATTAATTATTGCAAATTATATAAGTGATCATTTTCAAATTATTTATTTTTCATCAAGACTTGGACTAATTTTGATTTGAAACAAGAATTACGGTGATTCTTTTCTTTGCACAATATTGCTGAAAGTTTCAAAGCCCCGACGCGTCGCCCGAGGCAGAAGCCAAACTTTAGTATCTTACCAACCCCGAAAGCACGATGAGAGTGATTTGATGCATCCAACGAGAGATGAAAATGGGATAACACTACCCGGTCCCACTGGATTAGGAATGAGTTGAGTCCTTCAAGAATACCACGATAGAGATTTCAAGTCATGAATTGTATACAATTGATTATAATAAATCTATTAAACATTCGGGCATGGGCAAAATGTTCCACCATATAGAGTTGATTATGAGCTCGGCGGCTTATTTAATTTATGTGGATTTGATTGGCTTGACAAGTCTAGACAATCAATTCTATCCTATTGATCTTGGATTGCCCAAATCAACTCATTCCATCACTTTCATCATAAATTTGATGTTGTTTTATCACAGATCCTAGGCCGCCCATTGATTAGGTCTGCATTACTCCAGATGTTGCCATTAACACCTCTGATGAACTCGCCATGAGCCTCTCAGCTATTAGCCTATTACCATCTTTCTCCTCGATCGTCGTCTACCTATTGCTCCGCCAACGCGATATCCAACCCTAGCCCCGCGTTCGAGCTCATCATCGTCAACTTGCTCATTGTCAACACCTGATACACACGCACACGCTCGGGGGGGGGGTGCGGGGGTGGTGGGAGAGGAGATGGCACGGTCCTAAATGGTGGCTCGTGCGGTGGAGGGTGAAAGAGTTGTCGACAATGGACAACTGCTCCGAGAAATTATTCTCACGCTATCATCGAGTGGCATCAAGACTGATGTAGATTTAGGGGCTCTGTAGAAGAATGCAAGCACGGAGACAACTTAGCATGTGATGATTTTAGATCGCATCGCTTAAGTATGGAGTTTTAATGCAATTTATATACTCTTGATGTCCCTCCTTCTTTCAATTGAAAGTTTTGGGTTGAACTTTTTTTATGTAGTATTAAAGTTAGGTTCCGTCTCAATTTATTTCGTGTGCGTATGTCTCCTATTTGTCAAATTCTATGCATCATTCTTAATTTAGTCTTGAAGCTTTTTTTAATTATGAAATCCAAGTCCTTGAACTTCTTAAATAAAGTTAAACGAATAGAAGTGACCGTTAGCTTAGTTTTTCTTTGGGAAAAAAATTCTGACATGCTATTCATATAGATTTTTTCCTCTCTCTAAGTGGTTGATTCACAAAAATTTCAATCAATCAAATCAGCACTCTCTTACATGACGAAAACATTTTCCGTTTTACGACGGAATGCTGGCATGAGCACTCCTTGAAAGAGGGGAATTGGCTTAGTAAGAGAACATTACAAGACTAATGTCTCACGCAGCAAAGTATCAAATTCAATTCATTTCACTTTGATTCAATTTAAATCTAAACAAATGAGTAGAAATTAAATCTCAGATTAAATTGATATCATAGAAACTCAAGATCTCAAAGTTCGCTCTCTGTGGTTTGATATAGATGGAAAATTTAATCCAGCTTAATTAGTCGTAGTCTAGAGAAGAGGAAAACCCTACTATATCATAATTTAGGGGGAAAAGTGTTAAAAACAGTCATAAACATTTTGTATTTGTACCAATTTAGTCATTTTGGCTGGATTTTGCTGATTGGATGCCGGCCGATTGACGTGGATAACTTTTAATAATATTTTAAATTTTAAATTTTTTAAATTTTTTTACTTTTTCTTTTTTTCCTTCTCCTCTTTCTTACTTTAGCCGGTAGCCGGACCTTGGCAACCAGCCATAGGCGACGGCCAACAAGGTTGAGGTCAACCTTGCCGGCCACCTTGCTAGTGCTCGCGAGGGCGGCAAGGCTCTCCCATGGCTGGCGAGGCTCGCCCACGCGGCGTTGCCATGGGCGAGGCCTTAGCAGCGAGGTCGAGCTTTACTAGCCTAGCGATAGGCCACCCTCGTGGCCTCGAGCTGGCCTTGCATAGGGCTGGCGGGGCTCGCCTTTGTCGGCCATGGGCGAGGCTTGACCCTCGCAAGATTTGGCGAGGGTGAGCCTCGTTGCCTAGTCCTCGAGGGCAGCCTCGCCCATGGTAGCGCCGGGAGAGCGAGCCTCGCCACCCAGCGCGAGGCCGCCCTCGCGGGCACTGGCGAGGTCGACCTTGACCTCGCCGACTGCCTCCTCTAGCCAGTCACCGAGGTCCGACGACCGACTAGAGGAAGGAGGAGGAGAATGACAAAAGAAAAAAAAAAGTAAAGAAAAAAATTCAAAAATATTAAAATATTATTAAAAGTTGTTTACGTCAACGCCGATGAGGCCACGTCAGCCGGCTGGCATCCAGTCAGCAAAATCTGGCCAAAATTGGCCGAAAAAGACTAAATTGACACATATGCAAAGGGTTTATGACTTTTTTAGCACTTCTCCCTAATATAGGACAATAAAACTACCCTATGCTATGAAATTGTTATTTGAATGCCCGACCTAAATTTGTGTTGAAAACGGCGCCGTTCAGGTTCAAAGGTAGTCAGCCTCGTTTCAAGTGAACTAGCCACCCAATTGAAGAGAAGCTAGTAGAAAATGTGGATTGGATTTTTCATCCATGAAAAATAGAACAGAAGAATGGTCTCAAAGGTTCTAAATCTATTACATTTTGCTATTTCAGTTTTAAATATTTTAATTTTGTTAATTAAATCCTAAATCTTTTGAAGTTTGGTGAATTTAGTCAATCCGACCAATTTTGATCGTAAATCACTGAGGTTGACAAATTTTAATAATTTTTAAATATTTTCATTTTTTAAAATTTTCCTTATTCTTTTATTTTCTTTCTTTCTTTTTCGGTTGGTTCAAAAGCCACTGGCCACTAGCCAAGGGTGGCAACCTTGAGACGAGTGTGTGGTTGAGGCCCTCGCCATCCACCTACGGAGGCTTGCAACACTTTTAACGAGGGGCTACGACTCCTCACTTGTTCAAGTCAGTGCTAATCGCGTCACATAAGACGATTTGCATTCATGTCAATAATTTTGCTAAAATTGGCCATATGGATTCAATTAGCAAATTGTGAAAATGTTTAACTCAATTAACAAAATTGAAAGATTCATGATCAAATTTAATAAAAATATAAAATATTTAGAATTTTTTTTGAATAATTTTCCCAAAAAAAATTATAATAGAGGCACTTCTTTAGGACTTGACTATGTGCACTGCGAGACGCGAGTCTTCTTTCGATTAAATTATTTGGAGAAGTATCAAATGGTTTTGTGGTGGAGGCCCACTTAATTAAAGAAAATGGGGGCGGAGCCTTCCTAAAAGAGGGGCGAATGCGGGCCTCATTGACGGGTGGTTGCGATCGAACCAATCAATGTAGACCCGAGCCCACACTAATCTAGCCCATCGTATACACTAATGAGATTGGGGGGGACACTTGGCAATTCCCGATTCGTGCTCTATCTCGTCAACTGTGGGAGCTTTGTCGGTCAACGCTGAAGGCATGGAAAGAAGTGGAAAGTGGCTGCTGCTTTCCTTTTGGTGGGGGCGTATGTGGAAACTTGCTGCTTCCCATAAGTCCTGACTCCTAAACGATGTTTCCTTCTTCCTTGTTGGGTTACAGCAATGGATCAATTATTAAACACCGCGACCAGAGGCTCCAGGGGTTTAAGATGAAACCTTTATGTTCTTTTCACTTCTTGAGTGGTTGGGACTGAAGATCCACGACACCCAGATTCTCTTCTCTTGTTCTAGCCCATCCTTTTCCCCTTTTTGGCAAGGAATAGGGATTTCCGATGTAATGCACCATCGATTTCATCACGCACCTTTTTCTTTATCGCACGAGTCTGTCGGTGGATTTTACAAGCTTTGGGTTCAGTGAACGAGATCATTGTTGTGGTGATCACCTTTCTTTATCTTTTCCGCGGGAGAAGTATGAGAGTACTCGTGAATCTATCGTATAGGTATAAATTTACAGACTTTTTGGATTGGACTGATTTAGTTTTGAACCTTTTTTCCACATTGGTACCAATATGGCCTGTTTTGGCAATTTAGACTAGAAATTTCTAATGTGAATGCCAACTGTTTACGTGGACAACCGATAATAATATGGACATTTTCTTAATAGTATTTTAATATATTTTTTGTTCTTTAATTTATTTTTATTTTCTCATTTTGGCCGGTGAGGGTCAACAATCCCTACCCCTAGGTGAGGGCCACCTAGTGGCTGAAATGAAGGGAAAAAGAAAGGAAAGAAGAACAATAAAAGATTATACAAATCTCAACAAATTATTAAAAATGTTAATGTTAGTGTTGGCTCAGCCATATAGATGTCGATGGCCAGCGTTTATGTTAGCGATTGTTGATCTAAAATGCCTAAATGGATCGAATTAGTATAAATATGAAAAAGTTTAGAAATAAAATTGATCAAATTGAAAGATGAATTCATTTTGTTCATCTGAGTCGACCACGTGCCCTCACACATGAATTGTACTAATTGGAAGCAATATAAGGTTTATAAGAGACCCTATAAAATCGAAAACCGGCTAACGAGTATCAAAAAGCATATGGAGGAATTGAAATTTGATTTCGAAACGCTACCGACCACGTCGCATCCAGAAAGCCATCAAAAGAGATTACATCGGTTCGAATTTCGATTCGACGAACCTGGGAGAGGTCTCGATTCGACGTGTCCAGCGTGTTGCGGGAGACATGGAAGTCAAATGAAGAGGCGGGACCGTGAGAAAGAATAGTCGGTTCTAGCTTTTTGTTCTTTTGTCTGCGGGTCACCATCGATTCTTTAGCTTCTGGATCGAAGGGAAGGGGAGGTGGTTGGTAGGTTCTCCAGTAAGAAGAAGAGGCATTGGATATCGTCAACCAGACAAAAGCGGGACCCTCCTGGATATCGTCCAGGAAAGTTTTTGAAACACCAAAAGGTTCAAGTACTACTGCTATAGATTCTGGGTTGAAATCCAGAGCACCTAAACTTACTCTCAAAGTTACTTCTGCCAGAAAAAAAGAAAAAGGGAAAAGCAAAAAAAGGGATGGACAAATTAGCGCGCATAGAATTTTGACGATTGAGTTCGGGATATATTTCCCTATTCTTCCTTTTCCTATTGCTTTTTTTTTTTTTTGGGGTTTCTTTTTGATTGAAAAATACGATAGCTAGATATCACAGAGTAGGCGTGGACCGAAAAGGGAGAGAAATGAGAGTGAGGAAGGAGGGATGGATTTTGGAGATTAGGATTTGATGTGCATTTGCATGAGTTTCCTACAAATTAAATGAGTGCTTTGGCTAAACTAGACGCAAAGGTTCAAGTGGCGCTACTGATTATGGGGTTGAAATCCTAAGGACCTAAACTTACTCTCAAAGTTACTTCCACCAGAAAAAGGAAAAACAAAGATGAATTCACGCATAAAATTTCAACGATTGAGTTTGAGATGTACCCCCTATTCTTCCTTTTCATATTGCCTTTCTCTTTTCTATTTCATTCTAATTTCAATTGAGGTGTACGATGGATAGCCAGATGTCACGGAGTTGGTGCGCACCAAATAGAGAGTGAAGGAGAGTGAGGAGAGAGAGGGGATCTCGGAGATTAGGATTTGGTGTGCTAATGAGTGTCTTCTACAGATTAAATGAGTGCTATTAACTTTTTTTTTTCTCTCTCCTCCCAAGGATTCTCCTCTCTCTTGTTTTCACACAGCGTTCTTCTTCAACTTTCGAAGAGGGTTTGAGGTAAATCTTTCCTTCCCGTTCATTTTTTCTCCTAACCTCGTTATGGTGATTTATCTTCTTATCTATTGTCTGTTTTGTTTTGAATGTGTCTAGAATTTTTCTTAGTTTGCAGTTGGACTCCCTTTCTCTATTGTATAGCCGTGAAAATGAATGAAATGTTTTTTTGACCAAAACAAAAATTGGCTAAAATAGACCTTTCAACACATTGATGATGCATCGATCATCTGGACGGAGACGATTGAGTTTAGAAGATCATTATCATCAATTAATGGATCGATTGTAATCTAATGTATTTTTCTTTTCAAACTCAACACTGTTGAATTGCCCAGGTTCATATTGGGTGTAAAAATTATGCAGCAGCAAGTGAATAATCATTTTTTTATAGCAACCCCCGCCAATAAATACACAGGTCCAATATCAAGACTTGTTTCTATTGTTCTTATTCTTTACAAGGTCTCGAGTAACGATTTGATAAAGATGTTTATATGTTTGTAAAAAGGAAAATGATTAGCTAGTTGTCCTAAGTCTTTGGTGGCTTCTCCACCTCTAGTTTTTCCAAGGAAGGTGAACTTACTTAACCGGTTTCCTAGTTGTCCTAAGTCTTTGGTTGCTTCTCCACCTCTAGTTTCAAGGAAGGTGAACTTAACTTAACCGGTTTCCTTGGGAACATTAGAATAGGAAATGCTCACTTAACTCACTAATTTTTGTGACAATTTTTGCATTATAGGTCACAAAGAAAGGTGATGACGAGCAAAAGAAATACTTTAGAAATTACATATTATTGCTTCACACTGATCAATAATAATAATAGCTTGAGCCATACCCTAACACGCAATCAACCAAGACCGAAACATCCAGATGAAAGAGCAACTTGTCTCGTTCGCAAGCAAATCACATCCTAACAAAACTAATTGACCATGATGACCGACATCGATAATTAGAGCAAAAGATATCTCATATTTATTTGTCCAATAAGTGGTATCTTGAAAGTATTTGTCTGCATCTCTTGATCATGCATCTGCCCAAAAACATTACATGTCTCTGCTCACCATTCAAATCAAGTGAAAATTGAACATTTTCAATTGCATGGTCAAGAAATAATTGAAAAGTGCTTGCCCATCCCTTTCTTGCAATTTCAACCTTTTTGTACTTTTTAACACGGTTTCTAGCATCTTTATCTTGAAAATTTAATTTCTCATACGCTCCTACCAAAACAAAAGACATTAGAAATGATTTATTTGTTCTAATCCATGCGTCAAAGGCCACTCGATTTTCTTTTTGGTTCCAGTATTCCCGCATGATGTGTGATGTAAAGAGTCGTGCTTTTAGGAGTTGTCGAGTCGACAAAAGAAAAGTGATTATGATAGGTACAACTTCTATTGTTTTCCACTTCTAGGAATTGAAAATGTAAATTTACCTTTTTAAGTGTAGATGATCCTGATCATCAATTGATGGGTCGATTATAATCTAATCCATTTTTTTTTTCAAACTTAACGCTGTTGAATTGCACAGGTTCATATTGGGTGTAAAAACTATACACTAGCAAGTGAATAATCTTTTTTTTTTATAGCAACTCCCGCCGATAAATACACAAATCCAATATCATGACTTATTATATTGTTCTTGTTCTTTGCAAGGTCTCAAGTAACTATTTGATAAAGATGTTTATACATTATATGTCTGTAAAAAGGAAAATGATTAGCTAGTTGTCCTAAGTCTTCGGAAAGACATGGTGGCTTCTCCACCTCTAGTTTTTCCAAGGATGCTCAACTTAACCGGTTTCCCTGGGAACATTAGAATAGGAAACACTCGCTTTGTGGGAACTGAGGAACGATTATGCTGCCATTTCTATTGTTGACTTTATGCCCTTATTGACAAATTTTTTTTTTGAGGAAAATTACGTTCATTACTCAAAAGAATACATAAATACAGTCTTCATGATAAAGCAAATAGAAACAGAGTAAAAATATAGAAAAACAAAGCCAAATTCAAAACACAAAGATGATCAATGGAGCACTAGCAAAATCAAGTACATACTCGTTTCACAAGAATGGATCGATCAAAGAAAATTAGCGGTTGAGCACTCGTTGAAAATTCATTCTCTAATAATTATGACATTGCCTATTGGCGATGTGCACCTAAGTTCAACTTTCTCTATACCATCGTTGTATGGAGATAACCAAAATAAGTTAAATAAACACATTTCTAACATGTGGAGGAGCAAATCTCTGTAATTCAACGAGACGCTGAAACTCCCACCATTATCATTGAAGCTGGAGGCAGAGAATTTATACATGTACAGAGCAGATGAGCATCGAATCCCCAAAAGCATATATATTAAACTCCCATATTTAAATTAAGAGAGAATAACAACCAAATCTAGAACTAGATTTGGAGAGTTCAAAATCACAAATTGAGAACTAGATTGGGAGAAGAGAGCTCCCAAATCTAAATCAGGAGAAAAGAAAAAACAAGAAAGAACAATAAAAAGCAAACCACATCCTAACCAAACTAATTGACCACGATGACCGACAGTAACAATGGAGCAAAAGACATCTCATTTTTTATATGTCCAATAAGTGATATCTCTAAAGTATTTGTATGCGTCTCTTGAATTGTGCATCTGCCCAAAAAACATTGCATTTTCTTTGCTCAACATCCAAATCAAGTGAAGATTGGAAATTTTCAATTGCATGGTCAAAAAATAATTGAAAAGTGTTTGCCCATCCCTTTCTTGCAATTTCAACCCTTTTGTACTGTTTTACACAATTTCTAGCATCTTTTTCTTCAAAATTTAACTTCTCATATGTTCCTACTAAACCAACCGACACTAGAAATGATTTATTTGTTCTAATCCATCCATCAAAGGTCACTCGATTTTTCTTTTTTGTTCCAGTATTCTCGAGTGATGTAAAGATTTTAGTGCTTTTAGGAGCTGTCGAGTCGACCAAAAAAAAATGCTGATGATCGGGTACAACTTTTGTTGTTTTCCACTTCTAAAACTTGGCAAGATGAACTCTCATCATTTTTCTCTTGACTTAATTAACTCATTTTCAATTCTATACCCTTGACAATTGCAACAAAGTACCTCACCATGCTTTTCCTCGCGACCCGTCCTCTTCTACGAGTTTGAAACTCTAATGCTAAAATCCCGCTTCTTTAGCTAGTTATTGTCAATGGCATAAGCTTCATCATCCCACGACTCTTTGACAACTCTGATTGTCAATATGCTATAATATAATATTGGGACAATTGTCCCGAAAGTCACAAGTTTGTTATACAACAGTCAATTCAGTTTTAAATTTTTTGATTGTGCCAATCTAATCCTAAAATTTTTGACGATTAGAAAAGTCAATATTTTCAGCTAATTTTGATTAAAAATTACTAACATTGTGAATTAGTCAGCTCGATCATCCTATGTGGTATGATATGTGTTGATATTGATTTTTTTAAAATTTAAAATTTTAGATTTTTTCCTTTTTCTCTGCATTGGTGAGGTGCTCGACACCCTCACCTGAGGCCAGTGGACAGAATAAGTGAAAAATGAAATTAAAAAATAAAAATGGAAAATGTCATAAATGGTCCCTATACTATTACTTAATGTGCAATTTGGTCCCTGAACTTTCAATCGGCTCAATTTGGTTCCTAAACTATTGATAAATGTCAAATTTGGTCCATGAACTTTCGATCGGCTCAATTTAGTCCATGAACTATTGATAAATATCCGATTTAGTCATTCGTTATTCTTGTTTTTTTTTTTTGCTTCTTCTCTCTTCCCTCCCGCTCTGGCGAAGGGAAGCTAAGCGTCGGCGAGGTGAGCCCGGAGGAAGAGAAGAAGCAAAAAAAAAAAAAAAAAGAAAAATAGTAACAAAGGACTAAATGGACATTTATCAATAGTTCAAGGACCAAATTGAGCGTCGATCGAAAATTTAGGACCAAATCGGATATTTATCAATAGTTTAGGGACCAAATCGAACATTTATCAATACTTCATGGACCAAATTGAGCCGATCGAAAGTTCAGGGACCAAATTACACATTAAGTAATATTAGATGGACCATTTGTGACATTTTCCAAAAAAAAAAAAGATAATTCATATTGCGGCCGACTATCCTATGCAGGACGTCTATCATTGACTAGTTGCAATGTCGGTAACTTCTGGTTAAAATTAGTTCGAATGACTACATTAAAAAATCGTGAAAATATGTAGGACTAAATTGATAAATAATTAAAATGTTTAAGATTAAATTGACACATATGATTAAATTTATATAATTAAAAAAAAATTAAAATTGAATTGACTTTTTAAATGACTTTTTGGGTAATTTTCACACTTAAGAATTTTGGCCAATAACACCGCTGCAGCTTCGGCATGATCACCCCGTTGCGCTAGCTGGACTCACATTAATAGGGGTCTCAAAATACGGGGGAAAGGGAAGCCCAACTTAAGAGTCGAATAGCGTGTCATGTCAAAGTACAGGTCCGAAGAGACGGCATTCTTTTGGTCATAATTTAAATTCCAAGATCGCTCCATATACATTAATACATAGATTTTCTAAGTAAAGATTCTCGGCTAAATTCTCTAACAATGTCCGAAGATTCCTATAGAAAAAACATAGTCCTCGGCGAATCCGAAAAGCCGTGACACCGTCTCTGACGTAATCCCGATTATCCATCCTTGGATTTTAGCGTGGGGCCTTTTCCTGGGGGAAACCGCGTTTCTGCACAGGAGACAGAACAGGAAAAGTTTCTGCAGTGACTTTGGGTGGACGAACGATCGACTCTGTTCCAGAACATAGAGATTTTTTTATGATCGAACGAGAGATGATTGTGGTTCCATAAACACGTAGAATAAACGTAACGCGGAGGGGGATTGTAATCAATACAGCGGACGAATACGTACGTGCATGTATTTTCTTCATTCCCATGATGAACATCATCTTCCATTACCCGAAACTGCCTGGAAGCTCGCTCCGCTCCCCTGCAAATGGCTCCACGTTTCGCCAATGAAACACCCACAGACCCAGGTGTGCAAAGTTACAGAAACCCCAATCAACGTCTATATATACGCATGCAGCTGGCTTGCAACTCCTCGTTGAACACCGCTTACCAATTCTTGATTCTCATTCGTTCAAAAAGACTCGATTTTTTCCGAAAGTTTGACTTGATTTTTTCCTAAAGTTTTTCTGGTTTTCTTGGGGAGTTGTTTGTACTGGGTTCATGGAGGATGGGAGAAGCAGCCGTGGCGGCACCAGGTCGGGTTACAGGGGCGTGAGGAAGAGGAAATGGGGGAAGTGGGTGTCCGAGGTCCGCGAGCCTGGGACGAAGACTAGGATCTGGCTCGGGAGCTTCGAGACGCCCGAGATGGCTGCTGCTGCCTACGACGTGGCGGCATTGCACTTCAGGGGCCGCGGCGCCCGGCTCAACTTCCCGGAGCTGATGGACAGCCTCCCTCGCCCCGTGGGCTCGAGCCCCGAGGACGTCCGTGCGGCTGCCCACGAGGCGGCGGCACGACTGAGGATGGCTCCCGCTGCGGCGCCGGAGTCCGAGGACGTCGGCGGCAGCGGCGGCTCGGGTGGCTCTGATCCGGCTCCACTCACAGTGAGGCTGTCGCCGAGCCAAATCCAGGCGATCAACGAGTCAACCCTGGACTCGCCGAAGATGTGGATGCAAATGGGGGAGGATCTGCTGGCGCCTGAATGCTCCAACAACGACGTCGAAGAGGATGATTTCGAGGATTCTCTCTGGGATCTCTAACATGCTATTCTTTTCAACCACTAATTAATTCCTTTTTACACACGTCCTTTACAGTTTATACAGACGCACACGAATCTAGTATTACTTCCGCATGCATGCATGAAAAACACCTTCGACAGCTTTTTACTCCCTTACGTACTTTTGACCTATCCTCAGGCAACCCAAAAATACAAAAGTTCTTTTTCCTCTTCTTTCCATCTTCTTTCAAGTTAGTCCTTACAGAGAAAGCTGGTCTTCTGCACTCGTGCTTTCCCCTTCTGGTTCAAAACAGCAACAGTAAAACGTGGTGATGGTTTTTTTGAACTCACCATTCCTCATTCATTCCGTAGAAAGCTTTTACCCTTCTTCCAGGAAAGACCCCATTGCCTTTGCTATCAGGTTTCACATTGATTTTCGTAGGGTCCCCTCCAGGCTGATCTCCAAGGCAAGACTAACATCTGTCCAGAGACCGGGTACGATTGGGCCGTGGAAAGTGGAGCAGGCGCCTGGCGGTGTCATCCTTTCGAATTGACTATTAGAAATGTGGTGTATTCTTTTCGCCCTTATCTGCTTAGCACAAGGATGCTGCGTCGGTGATGGTGATGTGATGTGCGCGGGGATATTCTCTTGTATGACCACCTTTCTTAGTCAGCTGTGCGAGGTGGTCTATGGGTCATGTTCTTAGTCAAACTTATTTTTGCTTATTTTTTCTGTTTTGATTGGATTGGATCATTTGTCGTCGGGCGCGATTGTTGTCCCACGAATTCTTCTCAGTTCCCATTGTTATATATTTCCGCCGATGTATTTGCTTATTACTTCTTATTGTATTATACTCATTTTATGCTAGAGACAACTTGACATTACTTAATTATCAAAAAGCTCTAATAAAAAGAAATCCGTTTCAATTCAGAAGTACCGATACTTATATCATCATATGTGATTTTATTCATAACTCCTTGAGACCTCAAATATATGCATCTTCAAATATTTGGGGGAAACTCATAATAATTTTTTTTTAAATGATCAAGCTTTTTGAATAATCACAAATTTTTAAATACAAAAAGTTATTATCTTAGAGTCTTGAATATATCAAACAGTCTTAGTTCAAATATTTATGAACTTTTACAAGGGTGAGATCCTATCGATTAATTATATTCGTATTGATAGATGACGGGATGAAAATCAAATCCCAAATTCCAAAAACTTATTGTTCAACCAACATTAAAATTGTTACCATCATGACATCATGATTAACCGTAACTATTTGACTAAAATCGCCTTAAACGTCCCAACATCATCATGTGCATAATCATATCTAATTTTTTAAAACTCAATATATTTTTATTTGAAATTAATTAGTAATCATGCATTTATTCCTAATTCACAAGCCTTAATCCATTGAAGAGCCCGTAGCGCTCCAACTGGCGCCACGTAAACTCAATCCACTTTTCTGGTGGCTGGCAAGCAACCAAGCAAACCGCGGTTGTCGTCGTCGTCGTCTCGCCGCCACGCCATCGGAGATTTCCCCAGAAAGCAGAGGCTTCGCAGTGGAAAACAGCTTCTACCGTCGCAGTTCCTTCGCCTTACACGGACTTCGATCGACGTTCATGAGGTGAGCGAGCTCGTCGGTGGATCGACGCGATGGCCGGAGCGATGAGAACCTGCGTGACGACGGCGGCGGCGGCGACACCGCTTGCTCCGTCGCGGATTGCTTCAGCCGCCGGTCGGCGCGGTCTTCCCTCGATTTCGCTCCGACCCGCCAACGGCAGGGCTCCCGGAAGAGGCGTCTCGTCGTCGTCGTCGTCGGCTTCGATTTCGGACAGTCAGACGGCGGTCGTCGTCGATTCGCCGCCAGGAGTAGAGCAGGATTCTGCTGCGGAAGTGGTCAGGAGGTTCTACGGGGGGATCAACGGTCAGGACATCTCCGCTGTGGAGGGCCTCATCGCCGACAAGTGCGTGTACGAGGACCTCATCTTTCCCCGTCCCTTCGTGGGTCGCGAGGTAAGTTGGATTTGTCTGGTCTTCGCTTCTGAATATTTGGGGTTGCATACTGAGATATTTACTTATGATGAGCTAAAAAAAATCACATCTTTCTTCACTGCGAATTCGAAAATGTCTGTTCTTTCTATGCTAATTGGGCATCGTAGAGCACCCGACTAATCTCTATGGGTCACGGCAATGCGACTGAATAATTACCGAGGCGGGAAGCTCCGTAGAGTGATTTTATGAAAGGAAGTTGCTATTCTCCAAGATTCGAATCCATGACCACGCATATTGTCATTCACTGTACCGTAAAGAGTGGATTCAGGAAACTGGTTTTATATGGGATGTACATTGTCTGCTGGATTTCCGAATCCTCAATTTTTATGGTGAAGAATGCAGTGCGAATTTGCTCACTGAATAGCTATACTTGTGCAGGCAATCCTGGATTTCTTCAAGAAGTTTAATGATATCATAGGCACGGATCTCCGCTTTGTAATCGACGATATATCCGAGGAGGATTCTTCAGGTGTAGGCGTCACATGGCATTTAGGTACCTTGAACCATCTTGTTTGATTAACATTCTGAAAGTTCTTAAAATTCCATTTGTCTGTTGTTTGGTTCGATTTGTCAATTGACCATATACTTTCTCATCAGAGTGGAAGGGAAAGCCTTTTCCATTCAGCAAAGGATGCAGTTTTTATCGGCTTGAAGTCATCCATGGAAAAAGACAGATTATGTGAGTAAGCTTCCTTCCAGCTATATATAGCTGTGTACTAATCTTAGTTGTTAAATTGTGGTTTCCTACTATTCAACGTCTGTTACCTTCTATTGTCTATATCTGATGGGAATATCATCATTCCTTCCTCAATACCATACAAAACGCTCCACGTACTTCTCAAAATGGTGTACCATAATGAGAAATTCATGGTAGCAGCTCTATTTTACTTGCATTTATTTTATGCGGCCACAAACTGACTCGTCCCTTGTGGAACAGCTATGGAAGAGACAGTGTCGAACCTGCATTAAAACCTGGGGAGACTGCCTTGGTATGTTTCTGAGCTATTTCTTGTGTTCTTGTGGCAAAAATTCACCTGACAATGAAGTAAGTGTAAAGAGGAAATGATTATAGAAGAGAAGAATGATGGATGCATGGGGACAGACACCTAATACCAAGCCAGGGATTCATCGGCCTGTGGCATTTGCAATGACCTTAAGTTAACCAGATGCTCAGGTCTTGAGGAGTTCTGTATGCTTGTGCGTTCTCATGCATGTTGTCACACTAAAACTTAAGAATCTGGCGATTCTGTTGGGTTTTGAAGTTTAAGTTTGGAAAGAAATATGATCTAGAAGGGGAGATCATGTTTAAGCATGTCAAAAGGCTTAGTTGACAACTATGGATTGAAAAAATTGTGAAAACAATGTAATTCCTGAATCAGTCACACTTCACTTAAAAATTTGGTTTGCTTACTTTGTCCCAGATCACTGCCTCTGAAAAAATGGGTTCATAACATTCTGAGATTCTTAAGCTTGGCTTTAAAGAGAATCACTTTTGATTGATGGAATCTAGTCGTTTTACCTATGATGAGGCCTCATTGAGGTCGATTGCTGTACTGTGTTTGCATTTGCAGGTTGCAATTAGAGGTGTGGTGGGGCTGCTTCAGAGATTTCCTCAGCTGGCGGATTGGTTATAGGGAAATTAGTGTGGCAAACTTCAATAAGATGAATAGACCCCCCGTTCCCCAACAATGAAGCTCTCGCTCGCTCAGTTCTCTCAACAAAAGGCGCTTTTTTGACAGCATCTATCTGGCAAATCCCCTCTAAAGCCAAGGGAGAATCGAGTTGAGAAGCATATGTAGGTGTGTTTCCTGGGAAGACAGTAAAAGAACTTCCGTGGCTTTTCTGGCTGTTGTACCGTTAACTTGTTGCAACTTGGAAATAATACACATGAAACCTCTCATGAAAATATGCAGAACGAGCTAGAAATGAGCACGTACAGCCCTAATGAATTCTCCAAAAGTGCTCAGCACTTTTCTTGTTTATAAGTAAGCATCGTGTGATGGGTGTATGTGCCGTCTTCTGGGGAGGACCATGTTCACGAAACCCCCTTGTCATGTTCAAGATGCTGCTCTTGGTAGAACTGCTCAACTGAAATTTTGCCCAGATTCAAAGCTTGTCGTGCGAGGTAAGCTATATCGGTCAAATGGTGAAATTAGCATATGCCGACATCGAACCTTTGGATCCTCGATGCTTTATCTGCAGCATTAGACGGTAAATGCGTCCCATGGTCGGGTCTGAATGGATGAATGAAGACACGTGGTCGGTAGGCTTCTAGAAGTCTTGTTCTTGAGCCGCTTGAGGCATGTTTGGTAACACTTTTGTTCCTAGGAACAATTTCTGATCAGAAATGGTTTATTTATTTATTTTATTTCCGAGAACAATTTTCAAGTATTTTAAGTTGTTTGGTAACTTTTAAAAATTTTAATTCTCATAATAGAGTTGCATTTGGTACTATTCTGAAAATTTCTAATCCAAATCATTTTTTTTATAATTTTATTACTTTTTTTTTTTTTCTCTTCTTCTCCTTCAAGGTATGCCGGTCGCCAGCCTTAGGATGATTGGCGATCGGCCAGATGAGGGCAGGCAATCTCGCTGGACCGTCGTCAGCCCTCGGCGAGACCGCACCTTGTCACCCGAGCCTTGCTGGTAGCTGGGTGAGCTCGATCGAGCTAGATTTGGGCTAGGCGAGCCATGTCGATGGTCGGGGGAGGCCCGGGCGAGGCCCACCTAACCACCAGCGAGCTTGCCAGATCTCGCCCTGGCGTGGTGAGCCTTTGACGAGCTCACTAGACCTTACCCAATCAGTCGCCGGCAATCGACGGCGGTGGGCGGTGGGCAGCAACGGTGGCGGCGGCAGCAGTTGAAGAACAAGAAAGAGGGAAGAAGAACAAAAAGAAAGAAAAAAGAAAAGAAAAGAGAGAAAATATGTTGATTGATTTTAGAATTGTTCCGATAATAAAGAATCAAAATTTTTTTACTTCTCAATTCTTCTCTAAATTTACTTATGGAAACAAAAAAATAAAAATTTATTTTCAAGAACAAAATTTTTATCAAACGAATTTCTATTATAAATCTTCTTTTAAGAACAAAAGAATAAAAATTACTACTGTTTAGCAAGTTGCCAAATAGAACTTGCTCATTTTAAAGCTTTGCCATTTTGTACAACTTTTTGTTGATTTTAGTAAAATGACAACCTTCACTCGACTTATCTAAATAGAGAAACACAACCTTCACTTCTTGCAATACTTTTTGTTGAATAATAACATGAAAATAAATTATGAAACTTCCATTTTTGGGCATCTAAATCCTTAGAGTTGTAACTTTTTATCTAATAGATTCCTCCCGTTCATAAGGAACGATTTAAGGTGTATTAAAGTTTCAGGTTTTTAAGGACTTAGATGGATGAGGTGAAGTTTTAAAACTTAGTGAAAGATAAGTTTTAAGATTTGTCTTCAATTTTTCCTTTTTTATTTATTTATAAACCAATGTCTTTCCTTATAAATATAAAATAGAACTTCTCAGAAGTACTTTATGGTCAAAAACCATTAAAGACCCTTCAAATTTGCTTTGATGAAATCAGCCCCTGCCAACGTGATATTTGATTCGCCCGTTTGTAAGGTGGCAGTCTCGTAAAAAGTATTTCATATCTCGTTTGTTTCCCAGGTAAAAGAGATGGCTTACTTTAAAAAAAAAAAAAAAAAAAAAGACAAGGTGCTTGTTTTTAACGTTTTGAAGGTAGGAGAAAATTAATTCGAAGGACACAAATGATGGCAAAAAGGTCCATATAGACATAGACGCAGCCCAGCTGCCAACCAGGAGCCACGTCAGCCGCTGCGCTGGCCGTTGCTCGGGACAGTTGGAAAGAGGGGGCAACTTGGTCATTTCTCCTCTCGCCGCGACGGTTGAACCACACGCGCAGCAAAGCAACGGACGACCCCCCTATTGAAGGGACGCCTTGCCCCTTTCACACGGAGAGAGAGAGAGAGCGCGCGAGAGGGAGAGGGAGAGGGAGACGCCATTTGCAGCTCCCCGTAGCTTCGGGGTCTCCGCCTCCTGCAACTTCGATACTCTCTCTTTCTCTGCGCTCGGCCAAAACGGAGACCTAATTTTCTCCGCCTCCCTCCGCCTTCTCCTCGCTCCCCCGCCCGATCGATCTCCTCCGCGGCGAATCTCTGCTCCCGCCGGCGGCCGCCGCGCTCGGACAATGTCCGTCCTCTCCAATCTCAGCGCGTCCGGTCGCGCGGTCCGTCTCGCGGAGGCCAAGTCGGACTGCTCCGACATTCGATGCCACGGCGTCACCAGGATCTCCACTCTCTTCAAGGTATCTCCCTCCCTTCCTCTCTCTCTCTCTCTCTCTCTCTCTCTCTCTCTCTCTCTCTCTCTCTCTCTCTCTCTCTCTCTCTCTCTCTCATTAGCGGGAGCATTTTTGCGTTGCTTTCGGAGGATGACGTTTG
This sequence comes from Eucalyptus guilfoylei, assembly GCA_016097605.1. Classification (NCBI taxonomy): domain Eukaryota; kingdom Viridiplantae; phylum Streptophyta; class Magnoliopsida; order Myrtales; family Myrtaceae; genus Eucalyptus; species Eucalyptus guilfoylei. Next base: position 33,541,710 of record CM027865.1, on the reverse strand, counting down.
AGGCCTAGCAAGCTTCTAGAATTAGCTTTTCATTAGTTTGAAAGAGGCACGGCACGCGCGCGGGACGGCCGCTGATCATCTGTCTAGCTTCCGAATTTTTCGTAATGCGTTCGTAACGAGACGGAGGCCTAGGCGGTCCAACTACGATGCATCGTAGTAAGCGCTCGAGATTTACAATCGGTCCGTCTTTGCTACTGCCGCGCACGAAGTGGGACTTGAGGTCTTGCACCGCGCCGTGGTCCTGCAGTCGTCCTCCAATTAACAGCGATCAGCGAGAAAGTGACGTGTGCAAATGTATACATGCACGTGTTATTGATGTCATTGGCAAGTCGCGTCAGCAAGTCGCTTGTGTTTATTCTCTCTAAGATTATTCTGGCAAAAGGAATTCCTAGCTAGAATTTTGGAGTATTTTCTGACAAATCTTTTGATGGGGATGATCATCCTCCTTAGTCCTGACCCACCGCACTCTCTGCTGTATGATGATGCTTCTTCGATTGCATAGGAGTGTAATGACTTGTAAAAGTGTAGTATTTATTGATATTTGATGACCTGCGTAAATCTTGCTATGTTTTACCCATGTCGCAGGATGATAGGTTCGAGAAGTGTCAGTTGGCCTCTATGTCGAGGGGGACAGCTAAATATCCCAATATTTGCATGGCTCTAGTGGATGAGAGGCGAGCCCGTAGCAGAGACGTGGCCAAGCCTCCTGGAGTATTGGTAATGAACTATTCTATTGGTTTTCTACTATATCTTGATAGAAGGCCTAAAGGAACAACAAAATATAAGATAACCAGTCTTGCCACCAGTAGTTTGACTTCTCTGATGTTTCTTTGCAGGCATACGATCTTGTGCAAGGGGCACTGGTGAGTTAGATGAAGGTTTTGATCTCCTTTTAAAGTATGAATTCTGCAGCTTAACATGGATGAAGGAAGGTATAATGTGGGTAACGGGCCTCGGGGCTGCCATCATAGTGAAAATTCAGGGTGGTTAAATTCTTTAAGTTTTTAATTTAGGAGGCAAAGTGCTCAACTCTACCACTAGTTTTGAATTGGGTAAAGAGCTTTCCATTAATTCAAATTGTTGTCTACTGCTCCTTGTATGTTTGATTTATACACTGAGATATAAATCATCCTTTTATATAAGATAGTAAGTACGAGACATCTTTGTCTGTCTAAGAGTAAATTCATCTATTTTAGAGAGATGCTACAGTTCGGCTATACTTGTTTGTCTTTGAGTAAGTTCATCTACTTCAGAGATTCTAAGGAATATTTGGTGTCAGATTGTCATACCCTACTGAAGATGTTTCTTCCTAAAGTTTTAAGTGAAACGAAACTCAAAACTCTTATCAGTTTAGAGAAACTTGAATCTTATCATGTTATCTGCGTGTTTGTTTTCTTTCTGTTGTTACCTATTTTCTTCCCAATGCATGAGGATCTCAAATGAGCTTTCTCCTGGTTATAAAAAGAACTGCACATGTGATTTTTATTAATATGGTGGTTTCCCAGACTTTATTGTGCATTGAATTTTTTGATCGCTCAAGCTTAGAGTATCTAAGGAGTATAAACCGAAGCTTGATTCAGTTTCTTCAATTATCGAAGAAAATGTACTAAAGGGAAAGTTCTTGAGACTTTTTTTGGCTCCTTGGACCTAAACTGAAGCTTACTGAGTGGACCTTTAACAGTTGTTATTTCCACACCATACATCTTATTTTTTGCTTTTGACTTTTAAGTTTCCAGGTTAGATGGAGTTCCACTGTTGACAAGTCGCTACCGGATCCTCCAACAGCTGTCCTTCTGCATGGAATTTTAGGTTGCAGGAAGAACTGGGGTAGGTGCTATAATCTGATGTTTATTTTTGGTTTTTAGTTTAGGTTATCTAATTTGATTTATAAACTTTCATATTCAAACAACATATCCTTTGAAATTTTGTCTTTAAGCAGATTAAAACTATATCCTGTGCATCAGACATTTCAGGATCACTTAGTTTTTTTTCTGACTGCTTACAACAATGAAAAGACTGTGGACTCAGGTGTCACACATGGACATAGAAACATTCTAATGGTGAATTCGGGAAGTGCATGGACATTAGTTCTGCAAATGTCATTTCAATCATGTCACATATAGGATTTTTGTGAATACGGCTCATCATTTTTTTTCCCATCAGTAGCTATGCCCCATTTATTCCAGGAAACACGAGCCAGACAACTATGCCGTGCTTCATGTTCTGATTGTGGAACTGTGCATTAGATTTGAGCTTTCAAAGCTTCCAATCAATAGATCAATTTGAGAAAACGCTAGCAGCATAAGCGCTAGTGATACATCTTCTCAAAAATTGTAGTGCTGAACACTGATTCTATTGGCAACTTTAGCATTGCAAACAAGTCAGTCTGCATGGGGAACCCTGGTTGGACTGAATGACAGCATTTTTCACCCTCCAAGTCAAGATTTTCATTATTCTTTCATCATTCATTATCCTTGATTAATGTCCTAAACTCAATCGATGACTCTTTCTTCGTTGTTAACTCATTTTGATTCTCAAACCTTTGGCACAGTATGCAGTGTACAGCTTGCTGTTTTTTCCCGTGTGGGCCTTTATTTTTGACACCATTTGAACAACTGAGCTCCCTAGTCTTATCTTTCTCCCTGGTATATTCCATAATCATGAAGGGCATTAATGAATGTAGTACATATTATGCTTCTTCTCATTTTCCTTCATCAAAGTCGTCCTGAATCTACGTACTTGATTCTGTGATGCATTTTATTAAAAGTTCTCATCCCATGGTACCCATACTCAATTTCTTACACTTCCGACTTAAGAAGGAAACCATCCTTATAGAAACAATCAACAAAGGATGAAACGATATTTTAGTGAGATAGTATATGTAATTTATTTTTGTGGTTTCTTAAATTTGTTGACATAAAAAATGGTTAAAGGTGCAACTTGGGAAACAAGGGCGCTCAACTATATTTTCAATCTGATGCCTTATATTTATATTGATAGTCTAAGATTTTTTGTATTTAATGCCTTCATGTGCATATCAATAGTTTGAATCTAAGTGGTTTATATTTATGTTTCAGGAAGCTTTGCTCGGCGATTAGCCAAAGCATTCCCGACATGGCAGGCATGTGAATCAATTCTTAGCTTTATTATGAGCAATTTCTAGAACATATTTATGCTGACATGCAAGGCACTTTCGACAATTACAATTTTAAGCTTAATGATAATCAGTTTTAAGATCATCCTTTCTGATCAGAAAAACTAATCTTGTTTTATAGTCTCTCTACTGCGATAGGAAAAAATTATTTTGATATGCAGCTGCTGGTTTTCTTGAGCTCATTTGTCTTCTCTGTCTTGGAACTTCTTAGGAATTAGGACAAATAAACATGTAGTGTGGATTTCTTTTGACTGTCGTAAGTTGGAGTAATGCTACACCTACAGAGGTCTACTAAGATTGGTATACTAAATGAGGTGGCATCTTTTGTGGACTTGCCATGTCACTAATAATGCTCAGTAAGCAAACAAACAGGGCCAATTGAAAAGATTATGAATTAGTTTTCCAAGAAAAAGGAAACTGATTAAAATCTCCCGCTAAGCTCAAAGCTGTTCATCTCTGTTCGAGCTTGTTCACCTAATTTCTCCTCCTTCTATATCATGAACCCTGACTTGTTGTCAGACTCTCTGCCGGCACTGCGCTTGCAATGCTAAGGGGTTATCAAAGTCTGATTCCACCAAAATCATGGTGTGTTGGACTTAGCTAAACATGGTGCTCTTCATCTTCTTCAATTGAAGGAGATGAAGATCTGAAGAAGGATTCGAGAAGTTCCTCTTTAAATAAGATAAACTGGCTTGATGATGACTAAACCCCTTCAATCTAGGTAGTTAATTTGCTTTTCCCTGATCTTTTCTCTGAAACACAAAGCAAAAAATGGTGTAATGAGTAGGATAGAATGCCACATGAGTGAAGGTTCATGGTCGCAAAGTTGTGACAGATGAGGCACCCGATGGGGCCATAGGAGGCAGAGCTGACAGTGTGTTGATTAATGGGGGAGATGATTGTTTGGTGTAGAGCGGTTGAGGGCGATTGGGAAAGATGCTAATGCCAGGGTGTGGATTAACTGTGCACCTTCTCCAACAATTTTTTTTTCTCTTTTAATTTGAATAACCATTCTTATTATTTCTTTGTTTTGCTGACTCAACATTCATAAATTGACATGTCAATGGCCACATCATCATTTGGTAAACCAGAATTGGTGAACCTTTAGTGTAGATGTAGCATTACCTCTAAATGTTTATGCTTGATTCTCATGCATAATTTTGTTTTAACACAGTTTCTCTTGGTTGACCTGCGATGCCATGGGGATTCTGCATTGATGAAAAAGCGAGGCCCTCATACGGTTTCCTCAACTGCCCTTGACGTGTTAAAGCTGGTGCGTATTGCATGAGCATTGATTATGAACTGTATGCTTGGATTCTTTCTCTTTTCTCCCTTTCTAGCATATTCATTTACATAAGATGTGTACTTGCATGAGCCTGCTGTTGAATTGTGACATCACTGGCTATTTTAGTATTCATTTTTAAACTTATTCCATTTTGTCTAGAGTACATTACACTCAACTAACATCTGGACTTGCAAACCTGATGAGCATGGGCTTTTTGAAAATAGTTACTCTTTGGGGCACTTATCAATGAGAATGATGGATGTACCAGTAGTTTCTGGGCACCTATCAAGGGGAATAATGAATGTAATCCAAAGAATATCTATCAATTTATGTTAAACTTGCACCAATTGCTTATGAATCCTTTCCATGGATTTTTTCAAATGGATGTGGTACCGTGGAAAAATTTTCATTGCTAATATTCTGCTCCTCCTTTTTGGCATTATCTTTCTTTTTAGACCTCTCCTTGTTTCACCTATTTTCCATTACATTCTACCTTCACTTTTATTATTATTATTATTATTATTATTATTATTATTATTATTATTATTTTATTATTTTATTATTTTACTCCGTGGAAATTCTCTTCGAGGCACCTTTTCTTGTTTGCTGTTGTGACAATCATCCTGGCTGTATCTAATCTTGTGGCTCCGTCTTTTTGGGCCAAGTAGTATATGCTCTTAGGTGAATTTTTGTCCCTTTTTCTCTTTCAATTTGTCTTTTGATAATCTTTCTATACATTCTATATGCCTGTCATATGAAGCTGTTCAATATTGTTACTATTGAGTTTATCTATTGAGAATCTGCATGTCTTGTATCTCCCTATGATCGCGATTGTGTAAGGTCAAAGGACTGGATGCTGAATGAATGTTTGTCATCAGCTTTATGTGCATTAAGCATTGTATTTCACATTTATCAAATATTAGTCCAGTGTTTAATGCGCATTATTGTAGAAAATGAGAAGGCATTTTGGTATTACATTTCAACAATATCTTGCAGATATTGACACATCGTGATTTCAAATCTGTAGCATTCTATTATTTTCTTTAATCGCTATTCAAAGAGTATCCACTTTTAGGGGTTTTTCCTACTGGCATGGCCTGAGAAAAAGATGCATACTCAAGTGAATCAAGTAGATTTTCTCTTTTCAGCAACAAATAGCATCAAGTTTGATGACCTCTAAATTCCAATTGATTGAATTTAATCCGACAATGAAGTCTGTTTTGCCATTTCTGTTCTGAATGTAACTTCAAACAGCAGTACTGCTGTAAAAAATCCAGATTACGTACCCAATGTTTGATTCAATTTCATAAACTAATTTGGAGTGTCTTTTCTGGCTGTACCTTGTATTTCAGATGATATGAAGCGGTTATTTTGCAATTATGAGTGCATGGTTTAATCTTTACCATGCCTTCCATTTATTCTGGCATTAATCTCCTTTTCTTCTCTTGGATGAAGTAGGTCGCACAGCTTAGGCTAACACCCCGGGTTTTAATTGGTCACAGTTTTGGAGGAAAAGGTACTCTTTTAAATTAGCAATGATAGCTGTTATCATTCTCTCTTATTGCCGTTTCTCAAAGTTCTTTATAATCTTTAACCATGATGCAGTTGCTTTGAGCATGGTTGAACAAGCTGCAAAACCTCTTGCACGACCAGTCAGAGTAAGTATCCTAATGGATGTTGGCACGCATTTCAGTTTCAAGCGTAATAAGTCCCTGACAGTGCCAAAATAATGAGTTCCTCTTCTATGTATATCATAAGTCATCATCTTCTCCCTATAGGTTTGGGTCCTAGATGCTACTCCAGGAAAAGTTCGGCCTGGTGGAAACAAAGAGGACCATCCGGCTGAGCTAATTTCTTTCCTCAGCACACTGCCTAAGGAGGTGCGTGTATGGTCGATATGTTGATTTAATAATAAGTCGCGTGTTTTGGACGCATTTAGCGTCTTTCCTAGGTCGTATTTGGGATTAGTCGTGAATTGTCCTAGTTATCAGCTGGGTATTAGCTGGTCCTCTTTTTGCTTGAAAGGGGAGATCTTGCGTTTATTGCGTGTAACAAGTTAGTGATGGACTTTGTTGTTCACCATCCCTCATGTGGTCTGGCTTTATCATTTGTCCAACAAATTTTGTTGCTGAGAGCCTTTATTATTTTGCTCTCGTCCATGGCATTCATATACTAATCTTTTCCATTTCCAAGGGTAGGTTTCCTCGAAGCGTGATTTACTAGAAGCTCTTATCCGAGAAGGATTTTCTATGGATGTTGCTCAGGTAATTTTGGAGATATTAAATTTGCTGGGCTTGGATATTACAAGTTGATATCTGGATGAGAAAATGTATGATTTGCATGATGTTGTCACTGAAGGATAGTAATTAACATTAGCCGAGTTGAAAATGTTCATCTTGAACTGTTGTTGATAAATCATTCCTTCTTAATTAAGATTGTGGTCAAGCTGTTGTTCTCTCCTAATTGAATGTTGAACTCCATAATATTAACCTTTTGACATCCTTTATCAGTGGTTTCTTCTTGTGTTCTTTGTTCCTCAGAGTCAGTTTCATCGGTGTGGTTTCTCATATGTTTCTTTTGTCATTCATGTGCTTGCTGAATATTCACCTGAATTAGATCTATAGTAGCAGATAGTTATTTGTGTTCCATGCATATGTGGGAATAATCTGTGAGCTAGTTTACCCACATCTGTGATGCATGTGCCTCAACATCAGTCAATTTTTCATCTTTGAGATGATCTTTAGGCGTGTCGTAAATCCTAATGTGATCTGCAATGTTGATAATCCTCACTTTAAGTCTTTCCTCCACTCTCTGCAAAGGTCATTGATTTTTTTTTTTAAATTTTGTGCGACATTTGTTTGTTTTGACTAATGTTGCCTTTTGTCTAGTGGGTGGTAACCAACCTTCGACCAACGGAGTCCCCTGGTTCACCAACAAGCTTCTCCTGGGCCTTTGATCTTGAGGGAATTGCTGAAATGTATCAATCATATGAAGAAAAAAATTTATGGTATCTTCTACTTTCAATTATCTAATAATGGTTCCATCTGATCGCTCTAGCAGGTTGCATTATGCTAGTGGATGTTGAACATGAATCTGTTTAACAGAACTGGTGACTCAGTCCGGTTCCGTAGTGACAATGAGATAAATTGCAGTCAATCATGCGACGTAGTCTTTTGTTTTGCTTCACACAACCTTGTGGTTGACTTGTTTTAACTTTCAATACAAAAGAAGAGAGACACCAGAAAGAGGAGATGCACTTGTCACCTGCCAAAATATTCTTGCGCATAAGTCAGGTTTCCAACCTTCCGTCGCCCTTTGCTCAGTGACGATTTGTACAAATGCAGGGAAATAGTAGAAGATGTTCCTGGAGGAGTGCATGTGAACTTTTTGAAGGCAGAAAGAAGCTTGCACAGATGGGCACTCGAAGACATTCAGAGAATTCGCGCTGCGGAGGAGCTAGCCGCAGATGAAGGCGGAGCAGTCGAAATGCATGTCCTTGAAGATGCTGGCCACTGGGTATGTTCTGTCGCTTCCTCTGTTAGATTCTGGTCAGGGACATCATCATATCACGACGCTTGCTTCCTCTCTGCCCTTTGCTCATGCGAAGAGGCTTTGAATGGTTCTTGTAGCTGAATTCCTAGCTGTTACCAGGTACATGCCGACAACCCCGATGGCCTCTTCAAGATCCTTTCATCTTCTTTCCAGATGCTGAAATGAAGACCCCACCCGGTCCCCATCATTTTGCGGACTGCACAATATAGAGTTTTCTCTGACTACTAGTACACCGCTCTGCTTAAATTTTGTCCAGATCTCATAAAAATCTTCCCTCTGTAGCATACATTACACATCTCTGTCTTCCCCCTTTTTCTCTAAATGTTCTATATATCCTTGCGTTTCTAGAGGAAAAAGCGTAAACTCGCGCCATAGATGTAAAAATTCACTATTCGTCATTGAGTTTCTGATGTTCAATCAAAATCTCGATGCTCGAGATGTGGTACTCGAAATTCCGCAGAAGGGATGTAATTAAACACGGAAATAGAAATCCTCAGCTTATGGGATTTTTAACAACTTTCTCCGCAAGTGGGGACCTAACTTTTTCTTGATCCTGCGAATCTCCTCCTCTGTATTTCATGTTCTGTCCTCTCATTTTCAAGGAAAATAACCCAAAATAGTGGAGAACTTTCTTAGAATGTTTTAAAGAAGTCATGGGCATTGTGTCGTGTTTTATGGCCAGATTATAACCTCGGTGTTAGCTCCCGAATGTATTTCGAACTCAATTGAAGACATGTGCCTTTCCCGACAGCTACTTATTAATTCCTGTAATTATTCATAGGAACTTATGTGATTTTTGGAGAAACGAGGAAAAATTGATGGGATGAGAATTTAGATGGAACGTGGATTTTTTTTTTTCCAAGGGAAAATTTGAGTTTTTAAGTATTTTTCTTATGTTCCCCTCTTACCAAGCAGCAAAGCCTTACTGATTAATCAATAATTACGAGTTGGTAATTGGTTAAGTATAAGCTGGGAAACTTACCTCGAGATCGTTACTAGGAGGGGCACTTTGATGTTGCATTGTAAATTCAGACTCAACACATCAAACGGTGTAATCAAATGCAGGTTTACAGCGAAGATATCTTCTTAATAGAGTGATTTGGTTGCACTAAATTAATAAATTTTAAAATTGGAATGGATTGTCTAAAAATTATAAGATTCGATGTATTTTCACAAGTTTTTAAACTCTTGGTGCCCAAGTTTAATTGTGAATTTTATACATTAGATCTTGCTCTTTTTAATTTGAAATTTCAATTTGTTCTCAGGGATATGTTAATGTATTGGGCCTGTAAATCACAGGCTGTAATGTTTCGCCATTTTGATTAGAATGCTATAGAACACATGTCAAATATATTAACGTCAGTAAGATCCTATTAACCATAAAAAATGATACATCTGGATTAGAATTTATGAAGTTGTAAAAATTAAATAACTTGAAGCATCAATAGATGTAAATATTTTAACAATCAAATGTTGGCAATAAAATTTTCATAAAAAAAGAAAACGATAATATTTGAATAATATTATTTTGAAAATAAATCAAGGAAATTCTAATACGCATCCTTGGAAAAGAAAAAGAAAAATATTGTAACCTTCTTTCAAAAATACAAATTGAATATTGCATATTTTCGCACGATATTTGACCAATGCTCTTCTTGTATATTGTCATGGATGGTGATGTATTCATCCACTCTTGCCAAAAGAAATTGAGACATCAAATGATGACCAAAAAGAATATATAGAATTTCCATAAAAAACTGAAATTATATGAAATTGGAAGATAACTTTGAAGAAATCACTTCTAATTGGAAGATACCATTTTACTTTGGAGAAAGCTCCATACAAATTAGCTTGTTGACTTCTTCCACGCCAAGTTGATGACACGAGGGCGAAGATTCCAACAAAAGAAGGAAAGCTATGAGTTATACTTTAATCCTTCTTATTGAATCCTATTACTGCGTGCTCTAAATATTCCATATATTTATATAATGATTAACAAAATATTACAATTTTACGTCTTGTGTTTTCTCTTAATTAGGGAATAAATTAGTATGACGAGTTGAATTATTTTGCCGTAATAAGGTCGATACCAGCATTCAAAATAAACAACAAATATAGTTTTGTACTCATTTAATGCGTGACATCTCTTCAGTTTGCAAAATTTTGTCAATTACTAGCACTTTATGTGAATCGTTAGAATTCTCCAATTTCTTTTGGAATCAATCAATATGGCAAGTGTGGTGAGATCAAGCTGCATCGTGACTCTCTAAAGCCAACACATAATTCGCGTCTCTCTAAGTTTTTTATTGCTCCAACAATGTCTTGAAACTCCCTCTCTTTTCGTGTGACATTTCATCTTTTTTGGCATCACTTAGTGCCTGTTTGGTAACCACCCAAACAGTGCTTGATTCTGATTTTTTGTTCCTGAGAACAGTTTGGGAACATAATTGCCTTTGATAAAATTTTTGTTTCCGGGAACAGATTTGGAGTAGAATCAAAATAAAATAAAATAACTTGATTCTTGTTCTGGGAACGAAAAAAAGAATCAAGTGGAACTCTTCTTCCTCTGCTTAGACTTCTCTCCCATACATTCTCTCCCCTCCTCTGTTGCCGTCTACCGCCGCCAGTCGCTGTTCGCCGCTGCCATCCGCCATCCGCTATCCGCTGGTTGCCGGCAATCTGATCGGCGAGGCTGAGCCTCACCAGTGGCTAGGCGGGCCTCGCCCAGCCCCGTTGAGGTCGGCGAGGCTGGCCTAGCCACCGGCGAGGCTTGGTTGACGAGGGTTGGCCTCGCCAAGGGCTGGTGACGCTTTGGTGAGGTCGCCGGCCCTCGTCTGGCCGGTCGCCAGACCGACGACCGGCCACAAGAAGAAGAAGAAGAATAGGAGAAAAAGGAAAAAAAAAAGAAAAGAAAAAAAGGAAAAAAGAAAAGAAAAAGGAAAAAAAGTAAAAAAATTATTTAAAAATTAAAAGAAATTGATTTGGAATAAAATCAATGAAAGACGATCAAACGCAATTATTCCAGAGTCGAAAATTTTGGACAATTACCAAACGGTTTAAAATGTTTAGAAATTATTTTCGGGAACAAAATAAAAAAGAATAATTTCTGATTAGAATCTGTTCCCTGGAACAAAATCGTTACCAAACACGCTCTAATTTGATTTCGGCAAGTAGAGGTGGGCAATCGGACCAAACCAATTATTTTTGGGCCATTCCAATTCCTAAAATTTAGATCCAGTATCGATTCGGGTCCGACCCCTCTACCTGGATCACCTGAATCGGATCATTTTATTTATTTGTATTATTATTATTATTATTATTATTACAAAACTGAAACCCTAATTAGTAATGGTTCACGCTAAAATCCCTAAATTGCCATTCGCATGCCCCACTCTCGGTCGGCAGAACGCTCAAGCCTCGCGCCTCTTGCAGCCTCACGACGCTCGCCCTCAGTATCACTCCTCCCGCCTCAAGCCTCCCGCCTCACTGCCCTCAGTCCCTCTCGCTCGCGGCGGCGGCGGCGGGCGGCGGCGGCGGCTGGACGCTGCCCTCTGTCCATCGCTTCCCTCTCCTGTACGTAACTTCTTTCGTCGCAATTGATTGATTCTTGTGGCTGGGTTTATCTGTTTCATTGCCTTTTTGAACTGCTGTGGATTAAGGGGAATTTTCCATTTTCGGCGACTGATGCTCGGACAATGGCCGAGAACGATCCCGTGCGCCTGCGCGAGCGTGTGTATGTTGCCTGTATGTTGTCCACGGATGGGAGACTTATTTTGGTGGGGGGGGGGGGGTTGAATTGTTACTATCTGGAAACGAATCGATAGGAGATACCGCCGGTTCCGCAAGTTGGGAACTGGGAACCGGCCCTTCTGGTCGGGCTCCCGGTTCAGGGGCCTCCCGCCTGGGAACTGATCACCCTTAGCGGCGCAGGTCCGCCGTAGCTCTCGAGGCGTGCTCTCATCATCGTCCCTCGTTCCCTCTTTGTTCCTCTAGTTAAAAGAGATGCCTTGGTGGCTAAAAACATACGAGCCTGCACCTTTGCTGAATATCTGTTTGTCTAGTTAGGAATTTGGTGGCTCCACGAACTTAATCTATTATGGGTTTTTGGAGAAACGATCTTATGCAGTACCTTGAGGAGTATGTTCAATAGGTTAGGGATTGAGTAGCATCATGCGTGTAGTGCCGCTGGCCGTCATTTGAGATCGTGACTGTGCAGCAACTAGCTTCTTTTGATTCGTTTTCCATTTTCTATTAGTTCTTATTGTGTTGGATTTTTGGAAAAGCGACTTATTTATACGTGAATCCCATTAATTATGACTGTAGATCTCCCGTTGATCCAACGATAGAGATCGAATCTTTCTATCTACTGTCTATTACAATTAATATTCATTATATTTTCAATATTGCCCTAGGTCTGTGACATTAGTGCCTAGCTTGAAGTTGGTGACACTGCAATGTTGTTGATGATGTATGCCTTGCCCGTCTCTGTCACTTCCAGGACGCCTCTCGCTGTCCAATATCCAAAGGTTCATACCGAAACAATGGAGACGGGTGGAGTTGGACTCTGCGTCGAGTGATGAATTGATGATAGATTCTCTTTCGAGGTTGCTCAAAGGCTTCCTTAAGCAAGGTGACTTGTCCAATGCATTTAGGACCTTCTCTGTCATCAGGCTTCATGCCTCCTCTTCTTCTTCTTCCTCTGGCTTTAGGGATTCTCTGCCACATTCTGCATCTTCTCTTTTGCTCCTGTGCACCAACCGTAAGCTACTCCTCCAAGGGAAACAGCTGCACGCACAAATCGTCTCCTTGGGTCTTCAGCACCACCCTGTTCTGGTTCCGAGGCTGGTTAATTTTTATACTGCGTTCGATCTCCTCTCCAATGCAAGTGTTCTTGTCAGGACTTCAGATGTATCACGGCCTTTTGCTTGGAATCTTCTCATTTCTTGTCATGTTAGGAATGGGTTGTGTAAGGAAGCTATGTCCATCTTTAGAGAGATGCTGGGTAAGGGAATTAGAGCAAATGAATTCACTTACCCTTCTGTTCTCAAAGCTTGTGGCGAAGAGACTGATATTGCTTTCGGGAAGGAAGTTCATAAATTAATCGCTGATAGTCCATTTGGTCGGAACTTGTTTGTCCAGAATGCATTGCTGTCCATGTATGGAAGGTTTGGAGAGATTGATGTTGTCCGCAACATGTTTGAACAAATGCCAGAGAGGGATGCCGTTTCTTGGAATACCCTTATATCTGCCTATGCATTTAAGGGTATGTGGAAGCAAGCATTCGAACTGTTTGAGAGAATGTGGGCCAACGGTATTGAATTAACAAGTGTAACCTGGAATACTATTGCTGGGGGTTGCTTATCGGTGGGTAACTACCGAGCTGCATTGGAGTTGGTCTCTCAAATTAGAATTTGCAGCAATCATTTGGATTGTGTGACAATGATCATTGGTTTGGGAGCATGTTCTCACATAGGGGCCTTGAAGATGGGCAAAGAGATTCATGGCTCTGCTGTCCGTAGTTACTATCACAGGTTCAATAATGTGAAAAGTGCTATGATTACCATGTATTCCAGGTGCAATGACCTAAAGCATGCTTATATTTTGTTTCAATCAACAGAGGAGAAAACTATCACTACATGGAACTCAATGATTTCTGGCTATTGCCACATGGAAAGATCTGAGGAAGCATCCTTGCTTTTTAGAGAAATGCTGTTGACAGGAATTGAACCAAATTTTGTCACAATCGCGAGCATTCTTCCCCTGTGTGCTAGAGTGGCAAACCTCCAGCATGGTAGGGAGTTCCATTGCCACATTGTACGACGAGAATGTTTTGCGAACCATCTATTGTTATGGAACGCTCTTGTGGACATGTATGCACGCTCAGGTGAAGTTTTGGAAGCTAAAAAAGTATTTGACATGATGACACAGAGGGATGCGGTAACATATACTTCGCTGATCACTGGGTATGGGATGCAGGGAGAAGGATGGATTGCATTAAGATTTTTCAAAGAAATGGTTGCTTCACAGATCACACCAGATCATGTAACGATGGCTGCAGTCCTCTCAGCTTGTAGTCATGCTGGGATGGTCATCCAGGGTGAAAAGTTGTTTGAGGATATGCAGAGAGTTTATCTGATAACTCCACATTTAGAGCACTATGCTTGCATGGCGGATCTGTACGGGAGGGCCGGTTTATTATCTAAAGCAAGGGATATTATATCCCGAATGCCTCATTCACCCACTCCTGCCATGTGGGCCACTCTTGTAGGAGCTTGTCGAAAGCATAGGAATCTAGAGATGGGTGAATGGGCAGCAGGAAAACTGTTGGAGATGAGGCCGGAGAACTCGGGTTACTATGTGCTCGTAGCTAACATGTACGCTGCTGCCGGTTGCTGGAATAAGCTCGCAGTGGTGAGGGCTCTCATGCGTGACATGGGTGTCAAAAAGGCGCCTGGTTGTGCTTGGTTGGACGTGGGGTCTGTTGTTTCGCCTTTTGTTGCGGATGATGCATCAAGTCCTCATGCTCGTGAGGTCTACCCTTTAATGGAGGGGTTGAGTGATGTAATGAAGGATGCTGGTCATATTGACTATGAGGACATGAATGCAGAAGTTGCAAATTTCTAATGTCGACTCGTGCAGGAAAATGGTCAATGGGTTCCAAGTATTGGGGAGTATTCTTCTTTTGTAGTAAGGTTCTGTAAAAAATCTGCAATTATATTTGCTGTGGACACCGCAATGACTACAATGCACTTCGTTGAGATAAGTCTATTATCAAGTATAGGGAGAATCGTGAATATGCCTCGGTTTCGACATAGATGTAAAACATAAGATGGAAAGTGCCTATTTTTTCCTAACGTCTGAAGGTCAAGTCGGTTTCCTATACAATCTCAAGTGATGCTATATTAAGAAGCTTGAGATTGTATACCGTGTGTGGCCCCGGAATGATTAATAGCTTCATTTCAATGTTCGGCAAGTAAAAGCGTTGCCTCGCTTTCACTGATGTTTGGATGAAACTCCCCGAAGTCGTGAAACGTATTTCACTTTCTGAATTTGATTGTAGAGCTAGAACTATTGAGTAAACTAAAGCCGCTAGTTTTTTTTTTTTTTTAATTTCCTGGCCAGATACATCGAGCGCTTAGATTGATAGAAGAATCAGAACCCCCCTCCCCTCCCACCCCAAAAAAAAAAAAAAAAAAAAAAAAAGGAAAAAGAATTGATAGAAGAAGGCGTGCCTTTCCCACATTTCCAATTTCGCTCGACCAAAGAAAGTTTTAAAATAATGACAGACTGCCGCATCTTGTTGGTTTTCTTCTCCTTGGACTTGGAGTTTCAATCATCTCTCTATTTCTATCGAATTTTTCCAACAGTGGAAAAATTGAAAAGATTTGGATAAAAAAAATTGCAAACTGTTAAGTTCAGAGCAACATAGAGATAGATGCATAGATATGAGCAACAGGTTACGAAGTAAAACTCGTAGGGTTTCGCATAACAAAAGAACCCACGTTTATTTCGCCTTACTAAACTCGACAGGATTTCATAATCCGTGGGCCACGCACGGCCCATGTCCATTTCTAGACCAGACGATAATTCTTTAGCGCATTTCTCGCAGAGAGAGCCTCACCGCCTTCCAGCCATCCGCCGCGCGCCCGCCGCCGCCGCCGTCTCTCGTCCCATTTCCCAGTTTCCCCGTCGCTCAAGTCGTCAGCTGCCTCTGTTTCACCTCATTCCCAGTTCATTCCCTCTCTCTCCCTCCTCCGGTTAGGGGATTCGGAGGAGGAGCCGATGCTCCTGGTTGGTTAAGGGAGTTCGCCTATCCCACTGATTGGCTAGCTTGCCCCGGCGATAGCCCGATGTCTCTCGTTCCAGCTCTCCGCTGCATCGTCGCCCATCTCTTCGGACCATCTCCGCCGTCAGCTCCTCATCTGTTCGCCGCCTCGTCAATCTTGAACCAGTTCCGGAAGCCACTCTCTTCCCTGCTCTCCCAGCCCCGGAAGGCCTTTTCCACACGCCCCAAGTTCCATCTCACCCCGAAAGGTGCAATCTTTACACATACCCAATCCCAATCCATGCTTTTTTTTTTTTTTCATTCTTATGCTGATTCCTCTTCCTTTTTTTGATTGAATGCGGCAGAGAGGACGCTGGTCCTGAACAACGATGAGCGGGTGGGGTGCTCCGGTGCTGTCGATGGGTTCGAACGTGTCG
This sequence comes from Eucalyptus guilfoylei, assembly GCA_016097605.1. Taxonomy (NCBI): domain Eukaryota; kingdom Viridiplantae; phylum Streptophyta; class Magnoliopsida; order Myrtales; family Myrtaceae; genus Eucalyptus; species Eucalyptus guilfoylei. Next base: position 33,525,517 of record CM027865.1, on the reverse strand, counting down.
AGAGTTCGAGTACGATTGCCGCGATCGTGACTTCGGTCGGGGGTCCGCCTGGCGCGGTCGGGATTGTGCGGTTGTCTGGTCCTTCCGCCGTAGCGATTGCAAGTCAGGTTTTCCGGCCAGCGAGGAAAAGCAGGAGGAGGAAGAGTCTGTCCTCGAATTCTTGGCGGCCCACTAGCCATATGGTAGAATATGGTCTGGTTATGGATTCCAATGGGAATGTCGTTGATGAGGTTCTCTCTCTCTCCAATTCAATGAAACTCTACCAGGATAGTGCTTTTAGCGTATGTTTTGTTTATTCTAGAGGGCAGAGTACTGTCCATTTTAGTGTTTGCAATCAAGTTAGCATGGTTAAAGTTTCTTCAGTTTGCGATTCAAACGGCATAGCTATTTGGTTTTTCATGGGGCTTGTTGTTGGCATCATCTGTAATGATTCCGGTTTGGTCGATTGTCTAGGCAGTGTACATGAAGTGTAATCTGAGTACGTTTGGATCAGAGGTTTTGTGAGACCACCCTATGCCATTCACCATTTTTATGGTGGATTGGAGTTTTTGGTATTATGATCATGTTTGTGTCGTGTCTGCCTCTGATATTATTGGTAGCATTAGAGTTAGTCTGCCCTACGTTATCAATAGGTTCACCCTTGACATTACAAAGTGCATCAACTTAGCTGCCATTGTCATTGTAATACTTGGTGAACGTTGAGAGTGGGGTAAGGAAATAAAGTCTGCGCAGCATTCACTCATGGACAGGGACTGAGGAATATCATGTGCATTTTATAAGGCTGCTTATTTTATTGCTTAAGCTTCTACTAATTAAAAAGATATGATAGCTTAAGCTTCCTCCTGCTCACTTCACATTTTTTCCTGGAAAAGGGTGGTTCAATATTGATCAGACATCTTTACCAAAAAAAATATTGATCAGATATTTGTATTCCACACTATGTCGATCAGGTTTTGGCTGTACCAATGTTAGCTCCAAGGTCTTACACCCGCGAAGATATCGTTGAACTTCAATGTCACGGAAGTGACATTTGTCTACATAGAGTTTTGAGGGCCTGTCTTGAAGCAGGGGCAAGGCTTGCAGAGCCAGGTTAGTCTTCTGTTTTCTACGTGCTTTTTGATTAACTATGATATGGCTGAAACCTTCAAATCAACCATAAAAGTTACATTTCTTGTCCATCCAGGTGAGTTCACTCTCCGTGCATTTCTTAATGGCCGCCTAGACCTCTCCCAGGCCGAAAACATCGGAAAGCTAATTTCAGCAAAGTCGGTGGTTGCAGCAGATGCAGCATTAGCTGGACTTCAGGCATGTTTTTTCAAGATGAAAACCTATCATGCAACATCTTTGCTAGATGCCACGGTCTCATGCATTGAATAGTATTTGTTAAACTTTAGATTGTGATATAAAAGTTTGAGACTGAAAATATTTAAGATTTGTAACTTTTGGCAGGGCGGTTTCTCTTCTCTGGTCAAAAAATTAAGATCACAGTGCATTGAATTGCTTACTGAGATTGAAGCTCGACTTGATTTTGATGACGAGATGCCACCCCTTGACTTAGATTTAATCGTGCATACTATACATTCAATGGTGAAAGATGTTGAGACGGCCTTGGAAACAGCCAACTATGACAAGTTTCTTCAATCTGGTTTGCAGGTAAATCGTGAGAATGTAGTAAAGGCTGCTGAAACACTAGTGTAATAAGTTCCTCTTCACTGTGCAATCTTTATGTCATTGTTGCAAGTGAACTTAGTATTGATTAAATCATGGTTCTGGCATAACATTTTTCAAATGACAATGCCCTAGTTAGATGGATCTAATATCTTAGTGCTCATTTGATTAGAGCTTATGGTTGTTAAGATTATTAACTGTTGTTTCATTAAGCCCTCTCTTCGCACTCATGAAAATCTCCCAGCACACCAACTGTATGAATCATTCCTTATGTGCAATCATTTGGAAATTCGTTTTAGATACGTAGAGAAGGCTATTATATGTTGTGTGTTTTTGTACTTCAATTTGACTTGCCTCAATCATCATTTGAATGTTAATTAAAATCAAACATAGACTGATCACTTGGCAAGAGATTTTACTTTTCATTAATATATGTTTATTTTAAAAATGGTTTTTGCTGATCTGTGTAGAAGTATAATTATAGTTTTTCTAATATAAGCTTTGGAACTGTCTACTCATTCTACTATAATTATTACCTACAGATTGCAATTATTGGCCGTCCAAACGTTGGGAAATCAAGCCTTCTAAATGCTTGGAGCAAGGTATGTTTCGGCAAAGCAAATAATTTCTTATCAACCATAAGTTAGTTTTTGGTCCCATTCTTAAGTGTTATCAATAGAAGCCTTATGCGTAATGCTCGATCATGATTCAGAACACAAACATAACTAACCTTGCTGATCCTGTCTGGTTATTATGGGGATAAAATTCCTTGAATTTTCTTAAACTCAAGAAGGAATAACCAATTTGCCAGTGCCTTCACCTACTTCAGGAAGCCAACTCCTTCTTGTGAACCTGTTTCTGGTCATAGTCCATCTGATGAGGCTTTTGACTGCAATTACAGGGAAAGTAACCTCAACAGATATGGTTGGTCAGGGACGATCATCTCTACTTAATCCTGCTAAGGCTGTGGACAGATCTATATTATTAAACAACAAACAATGCACCAGTTTCTTTTCCATGCGTAGAATGATTAATGTCTGAAACTCAATGCTGTGCTTTTATGTTACAGCTTAGATTTGCAACCATGCCCCCATTATTGACACCGCAAATTGAGACAAGATTTCACTTCAAGTTGATATTGCTCCAGATGACTTTTTTGTTCGTTTTTTGTTCCATGGTACCTCTCCTGGAGTCCCATGTTTATAGCATTATGGTTGGTAGTGCAGTTCCTCTTTGGGAAATTTTACCTCGTATAGCTTATAGGATGCTGGTTAGTAGTTCGTTCTCTTTGGGATTCTTGTCGAGTAATCATAAGCTTGTTTATATTTATTGATGCATGAGACAAGATTTTACTTCAAGTTGATATTGCTCTGGATGATATTTTTGTTCATTTTCTGTTCCATGGTACCTAGCCTTGAGTCCCGTGTTTAAATTTAGCATGCAGAGTGAGAGAGCGATTGTCACAGAAATCGCTGGAACTACCCGGGATGTGGTTGAAGCTGGCATTACCGTATATGGCATTCCAGTGACACTGCTTGATACGGCTGGCATCAGGGAAACTAACGATGTTGTGGAGAAAATTGGTAAGAGAGCAATTTTTTTATTGTTGAAGGATAGAATACCCAGTTGTATCTGTTAGTGAACTCTAATTCTTTGAAGTGACGAAGAAGTCTTCATATGTGCGATGATATTGGTGTCTAAATTGTATATTACCATACTTACCATAAAATTCCTCATCTTGTCCTCTTTCGGGTGACGGGATAACCACACTCTAATTAATGCGTTGGAGTTTTGGTCATTGCTGCAAAATTCAGTATCACGCAGATGTTACCCCCATTTTACTGATCTTAAGTATGACATTCGGAGTTTTATATTTACTCATGAGTGTAACATATCGTATTGCTGCCGTTAGTTTCAAATGCCTGGCTATTTCATCTATAATTGTAGTCTTCTTGTGTCTTTTCTCCAGGAGTGGAGAGATCTGAAGCTGTCGCTGTGGGTGCTGATGTTGTAATCATGGTAATAAGCGCAGTTGATGGATGGACTTCAGAAGATGCTAAGCTTCTCGAGAGAGTTAAATCCATTCAGGTCTGCTTAAAAACAAAAATAATGGCATCGTCATAATGTCAGTCATATTCTCTACAATGTCTCTTGACTCAATCAAATATCATATTACATAGACAGGAGTGTCTTATTGACACTGATCAAGCGGCTTCTTTTGCTACTGCAGATATCAAGCGGGTCCTCAACTCTGGCTGTTCTTGTAATCAACAAAATGGACCGTGTCCCATCTGTTCACTTGGAATGGGATGGTGCAGACGGTGGTTTCTTCAGTAAGCATGTATTCACCTCTGCTTTGACCGGTCATGGCGTGCAAGACCTGGAAAGGGCAGTGTCGGAGATTGTGGGTCTCAACAGGATCCCTGCAGGTGGGCGGCGGTGGACTGTGAACCAGGTTCGCACCTAATAACTCTGGAACATGATCTTGCTGAAATTGTTGATGCTGTCGAATGCTGTGGAGCTATTCGAGTCCTTTTTATTATCTTGACATGGCGTTTTGACTACAAGTGGATTGTCTATGTACAGAGGCAATGCGAGCAGCTTGTTCGGACCAAGGAAGCTCTCAAGAGATTGGAGACGTCGGTTGGGGAAGAACTGCCGCTCGACTTTTGGACAATCGATTTGAGAGATGCTGCGCTAGCTTTGGGGCAGATAAGTGGAGAAGACATTTCTGAAGAAGTTTTGTCCAACATTTTTGGCAAGTTTTGCATAGGTAAATAGATTTGGACGCCAATATCTACACCGTATACCAACCCAACCTTAATGAATTCTTGTTGCCCTCCTTTGCATGGGAATTGCGAAGTACTCCAGCTCCGTCCTCCTCGTCTTTCTCCTTGGAAAGAAGCCGTCACCTTACACACTTGGTCATCTCCTGAAATTCGACCTTTTCATCGAACTTTGGTCAGGCTCGCCCTGATTTTATATTACCCTTCAATTCGAATTAGCAAAAGCAATGTCAAGGAGCGTGTGTTTAAGGCTCGAGAACTGACTGGTGCGTTTCTTGTGTAAGAAGCTAAAATTCTATGCTGTACCCCTGGCTTAGGGAAAAGGATGAATTCGGGGTCCATACATCTGGCTATAGAGACCTTACGTGCTAGATTATTGGAATAGCCATTATGGTTTTGTAGTGATTATAAATATATTCGAAATTGCTTTACTGTTTTTTGTTTTTTGGGTCGAATGCTTTACCTGACATGGACATCTCCATGAGAGCTAAAAGTACCAATGGTCCTTGAATTTATACAATTTATTTAATAAAATCAAAATCTAGAAAAAATTGGCTCTTTTTTTATTTTTATTTTTTGGGATCTTATTAAGAAAAGGAATTGAGGATCCCGAGCGTCCACCGCGGCCGTCATCCGCAGCGGGCCCCAGTTCTCAGCATCCTCTCATTATCCGCCGATAATAAAACCAAAAAAAAAAAAAAAAATCTAAAACAAACTAAAATCAATTAAAATTTTGTGGCGACCGAAATCTCTCTCTCTCTCTCTCTCTCTCTCTTCGCGCTTCGCAGTTCGCAGTTCGCCCCTTTCTCTATCTCTGCAGCTTCCATGGCCACCGCACCTTCCGCTTCACCGCCGCTAGCGCCCGCATTCCCCAACCGCAGCTACTCCCTCGCCCCTTCGCAGTCGCCCTTCCTCTGCTCCCGCGCCTCCGGCCGCCTCCACTCCCGCGCGCTCCGCCTGAGCCGCCCCAGGATCGCCCCCGCCGGCGGTCGGGGAGCGGTGTCGTGCGAGGCGACGGAGGTTTCCTTGGCCGACAACGAGCCTTCCTCTTCTTCGCCGTCGCCGTCGTCGAGCGAAAACTGGGTCCCGGTGGTGCCTTTGGCGGCGCTCCCGAAGGGAGAGCGGAGAGTGATCATACAGGACGGGGAGACGATACTGTTGCTGTGGTACAAGGACCGGGTGTTCGCCATCGAGAACAGGTCGCCCGCCGAGGGCGCTTACAGCGAAGGATTGCTCAATGCCAAGCTCACCCAGGTAACTTCGGTTCTGCTCGGTTTCTGTGTGCAAATTAGGCTTGTCGACTAGGAATAGGCCTCGTCAGTTTGGCGCGAGGCGTGAATCAGGAGTCGTATTTTGTGGAAATGCCCATGGAATTGCGTGAGTATAGATCCCAATGGAATCAACACATGTGCGAAGCACGAGCACAACGATGACATCATGCTCGTCTGATTCGCAGAAAAAGCTAATTTCGTCCCGCGTTCGTGTGCAAATTAAGGAACTTTTTGTAGCATTGGAATTTCAGGGGGGCTTATGAAGGAAGAAACGATCGGGAGTTTAACTTGTGCGTTAAGGGCATGAAGCTCTTTCTACTGTGTAATCAATCCTGATGGGAGTAGGACTAAATGCAGTCGATAATCTCCAAGTCCAATTCCCTTTTTTTATCTTTTTTGTTGTTGTGCCGTTCGGTGGGAAAAGAAATCCTAACCATGATCCTAAAAATCTCAACATTCTTTTGGTTTAGTACTTGATCATTAATCGTCGAGGGATTTAGGTTCTATCTCTAAACTTCTAGCTTTGTAAGATTTTGGCTCTTAATCCTCATTTGAGTGGATATTAGGTCCCAACTCGTGCAAGTGACCAAGCTGAGATAGCAGTCTACATGGACAGTCCAAAAGTTACTTCAGAATACCCTTGGATTCTAGTTCGCAGCAAGGGTTACCAACTTAAATTTTGCCCAAACGAGGATTAGGGACCAAGATTGCATAGAAATTGTATTTAAGGGATTAAAACCTCAAATAGTCAAAAACAAAAAAATGACTACTTATGCATTTTGGTGAACCCTCAGGGATAACGAGTGCTGTTTCTTTCTAATTAAAATTCTTTAGGGAATCGAAAAATTGTTTGCTAAAGCTTGAACCTCACTTACAGCAGACACACATTGTTTCTGCAGCTAATTTTTCGTACTTCTAACAGCAAACAAGACTCCATGTCTAATTCCTTTTATATCTAATTAAAACAACCTCTGGTAGATGGCAGACTGATTGTCCAGTTTCCGCAAAATCTTCTGTCCCTCTCAGCAGCAATGTGTGTCAGTCAATTTTCTCCCATGTTTCAGGTTTCAGTATCATGCGGCTTACTATTTTTTTTTATCTCGAGATGCTGCATCTGTTATTTACAGGATTGTTCAGACATTTTCAATAGCAGATATGTTAATCTGGCGCTGAAATGCATCTAACTAATAATAATCTTACACCTCAATGAATAACCATTATTCTATTTGAGCCTGGATATAACGGGTACTTTTTCTTGTTCTCTCTATGTTCTCTGCTTATTTTCTTGTTATGCTGTTATTGGTTATTTTCAAATGTTTTGAAAAATCGATGGCCTGAGAAGACAAGTCTTTAACTCCTTGTTGACAGGATGGCTGTATAATTTGTCCAACAACTGATAGTACATTTGATCTACGAAGTGGGGTTATCAAGGATTGGTACCCAAAAAACCCTGTACTTAGAGCATTGACTCCTGCTTTGAGGACACTCTTTGTTTATCCTGTGAAGACCGACGAAGAGAATATTTTCATTAACATGAAAGGGAATGTGAAATCTGATGCATCTGCGGAGATAGTCTTTAGTGGGAAGGCTCAACCTGGTGTTACTGCTTCGGATGTCAACGTGGATGAGGTAAGGCATATAAACCTTCTGTAACATTTTTTTTCCCGAAGCAGAAGCATCAGCCAGTACTGTTGATTCATTTGGTGAAATCCCTATTTCATGTCATTTAGGTGAGGATGGTGGTTGATGAAGATTCTGAGGGGTTTGGTTTCACCGGAAAGAATGAACTGATAAATGGGAAAGCTGCAGTAATCGGTTTTCTCTTATTGTTGGATTTCGAACTGCTGACCGGGAAAGGACTTCTTAAAGGAACTGGATTTCTGGACTTCCTTTACGCTGTTTCAAATGCTTTCAATTAAAAACCAAAGTCTTTTGAGGATGGGAAGGAAGTCCCTGAACAGTAGGGCTTTTATATCGTATTATTCTTATCCGTAGGAACATTAATCTGTTCAAGATGCATAAAAGGTGTTTACAAGTATACTGCATTCCGAATTTGATGCTCTCGTTCACAGATTTAATTCTTTTATGTCAATATGCACTAGAAGTTCCACGTGGGGATAGTGAACAAGATTGCTTTGCCTTCCCGTCTTGATTAGCCAAACCAAGCAGCACAAAGACTTGACTGTCTTCCTTCTAGAATGTTAGATGGCTCAAGACACATGCTGACTGTCTTCCTTCTAGAAAGTTAGATGGCTCAAGACGCATATAGGTTTTCCGTGTGTTCATCTGTTTTTGCCATGCCTGATTTGCATAATGTCGTTAGAGATTATAGAGTTACATATCCTTTAAAGTGTTTCTATCCAATGACTGATTATGCTCTGTTGCGGGTGACAATTTGATCAGCTAATACTTCTAAAATAAGCCGTTATAACTTTACGAGTGCCACTAACTCCTGTCGATCCGTCTAGACAAAAACTGATCCGGAAAGACGCAGAACATTAGCAATCCAAAAGTAAATGTAGTGAAATCAAATCTGAACGCAAAATCAAGTCCATTTTTCGCCTGTTCTTAGGCATTCCAATCTCGACCCATTTCTTTTAACCTTAGCTTCTGAAGAGTCCCTTTACTGGGCAAAATTCTGATGTACTCGATCTTGTCCTGCCACTCCCATTAGTCTCCTATCGTTCCTGGTCTCCCAAAGTGTTAAATCCCCTGGAGCAGGTCGTTAAAAAGCTCGAGACAGAAGAAATAAGGGGAAAAACTCTTTGAGGGGTGGAACTTCCCGATGTCACTTTCGGTATTTTCACCCGACTGAGAAGAAAGAACTGGTCGGGGATTGGGAGAAAATGGCGTGCGGATATCGATATGTTAAAATAAGAACTATATTTAGGTTGGGCATCGGGTTATTGCATTACTGCTAGAGGCTCATTGGAAGCTTGTTTCCTATTAGGTGGATTTGTGTTTCGCACAATATTTTCTTAATTGATTTATCGGCCTAGTACCTCTAGTGAAGAAGGCACTGCGAACATGGGGCAATTGCCCAATCGAGTGAGTTCCTACTTCTTACAATGTGTTTAAATGGCGAAGATTTTCTGCATGGCCATGGAAAATGTCGATATACTGTCCGTAAGGGACGTTCGTGTTTGAGTTTAGCGACTATTGGTGGTGGTCGTGGTGGCGGGCGAGTGGAACGAGTCAAAGCTATGAAATTCTTGGAGCATCCCGTGGTAAAAAGTGCTGAAATGACTTCTATGGATTTTTTATTCAATAATTGAGTTACCCATCAGCCGACACCTTCTTAATTGGTACGCAGTGACTTTGAAGCCACCCCATTGCTCGGCTAGCCAACAACCAGCTGCCACCCGACCCAAAGAGGGGGAAGGGAAAAGAACCCACCAGTTGCCAAATTGGATTGAACTAGTCTAACTTGTCCATTGGCGTACGAACGGGGTTCCGACGACTCGGAGCTAAAAAGTTCGCGCTGCGATATTTTCATCACCTGTCGGAATCAACTACAACAAGGACCAGTGGGTCGATAATCCCGCCTAATGATACTCAAGTTGCTCGAGAAATATTTTCATCACCTGTCGGAATCAACTACAACAAGGGCCAGTGGGTCGATAATCCCACCTAATGATACTCAAGTTGCTCGAGAAAAGTCGGTGACTCGAACTTGATTTGACAAGAGTTTGGAACGCACAATGTCCGGGAAGACTTGAATATTGAGTAATCTGAGATCGACTCAATCCAAACCCAAGACGAACCCACCATGATGTAGACCTGAACGGATGCAAATCTATGCCATAAAAAAAAAAAAATTCGGAGCACGATTGGAGCTGATCAACTTGCAACCATTCAAAATTCGGTGAGATGATCACTCCAACTTTGTCAACATAAAGCAATTTCATCTTCAATTTTGTGTCGGAATCGGAAATGACATAGGTGCCGCGAGGAATTAATCTACGGCTGAGGTCGTCCATTTCTCGATGTCTGGTGTCAAATCATGTGGAATGAACATGGTCAACGGTTGACTTGACTATTGTAGTGGTAACGGTGGCAAGTGGATGTGATATGAGTATATGATGTTTAGATTTTATCACGTGGAGGACCTAACTCCCACTTTGGCCAAGAAGAGGATTCCAAAAGGTTGGAGTGGACATATTCACGTACATCCAAAAGAGTATGTGTAGAAATTTAGTCGTTGTTGAGGTTTGATTTGAATTCGAGCATTGTTCTGCTTATGTTTCAAACCATGTTTGGTTTTTATCTATAGAGGAGAGTTTAGAAGAAAGAAAAAGACAAAAGAAAAGACATTTTAGCTTTTGACCTCTTTAAAAGGTACTACGTTGGAATGACACAAAAACATTTTAGCATCGTATTAATAGGAAATTAGCACTTAGATTGATTCGGTGATAAGAGTGATCTCATCCAAAGAGTTCATATTCAAGTAGGAAATCACAATAATAGGTTTCTATGACTGTTCTACTTAATGACTAATTGATGAGTCTGTAAATTATAAGAAAAGCGCGATAAGAGAATTAGCATAATAGTAGGAATTGGTATTTTGTAACATGTAGTGGATAAATGTCAATGTCAATTACGAAGTATAGGAATGTCGTTTAAAATTTATGTAATTCAATATCTCTCGAGAACTAAGGGAAAAAAAATCAAAGAAAGAAAAATTGATTGTTAAAATATTATAGTCCAAGGGAGAGTTTCACTCTTAACTCTTAATCTAAACTACCTCAAAACCAAAGTGTGGTAATAGCTTATCGTATCACTCATCGACCATTTTCTTCATCCGATGCTCAAACTGAAAACCCATCAAGACATTAACCATTGGCTTTGCTAATTAGAGCAGTCGGTTGACTATCAAGCAAAAAAAATTGTCGAAGAGAATAAATGTGAGCGTTACTTCATTCTATAATAAAATCATTCATAATATGAAGCTTTAATCATATGTTCATTGCCCAATTTAACATAAATGACGTAATACACATAAAGAGTAAATATATTTAAAGATGTGTGTATATGTACACACACGCACGTTGGAAATCATTATGGCAAAAGAAAAAAGGCAGGTATCAAAATCACCGACTTTCCCACTTGACTCATTCTAAGGAGCACTCCCTGGGGGCGGGCCGAGCCGTTAAAGTCAGCCAAACCTTCTTAAGATCAAAGGAAGCCCCACGTGATCTCCACAGCCTCCTCCCCCACAATCCCCAAAAACTTCCCCCCCGACCTTTAATTTCTTCAACACGTCGTGTCGTACTAATTACTTCGCCCCCACCCGACCGAACCCGAAACACTCCCATTTCCGCCCAGACCGGACCCCGCCCTCCCCCACCCGACCGAACCCGTAACTTTCCATTCCATTGGTTGGTCCCTTCCATATTTTTCAAACAAGTTGCCAATCCCACCGTCCATCCCCACCCCCACATCCCCATATCTATCGTTCCAGAACTTTAAGGAAACAGAAAGAAAGTCCCTTTTCCCCTTTTGCCCTTTTCCCCCATTCTGTTCAACGTTTGACCTTTGAAAATTTTGACCCTGTTTCGGTCGTAACTCTTGCCATATCTCGAAAATCCTCCGACCATTTATGTGGATGCCTGTGCCCTTCTGACCTTTGCATCCATGTTCAACCTATATATAAGCGCTCTTTCCTCCGCTCCTACTTCACCCACCATTTACACGCACGAGCACACGCCACGCACCCGCACGAGAAGGAGGAGGAGCAGCAGCAGCAAGAGCCGCGCCGGCCATTTTTGCTCGGTTGTGTGCGCGCGAGCTTGCGAGGATGAGCAGCTCGTCGTCCGAGGAGCCTAGGAACGCCAAGTACGCTGGGGTCCGCCGGAGGAAGTGGGGCAAGTGGGTGTCGGAGATCCGGGTCCCCGGCACGCAGGAGCGGCTCTGGCTCGGCTCCTACACCTCCCCCGAGGGCGCCGCCGTCGCCCACGACGTCGCCTCCTACTGCCTCCGCGGGCCCTCCTGCCTGGACAAGCTCAACTTCCCCTCGCTGCTGCCGCCCAGCGCGCGGCCCGGCGTGTCGCCGAGGTCGGCGCAGAGGGCCGCCTCGGACGCCGGCATGGCGGTCGACGCGCGGTACATCGCCAGGAGGTCGAACGAGGAAGCGGAGAGGACGAGCCCCGGCCACCGACCAGAGGTCGGTTGGGAGTGTGCGCAAGGGAATGAGGCTTCTTCCGGGACGTGGGGAGGGAGAGGAGGAGGTGATGGTCTGAGCATTTCGGTGGATGACTACTTGTGAACATTCCTTTACACATTTTAGCTTGTGTATACTACTAGATTTAGAACGACACTACTCGACTGCGAGTTTACGACGTGTTCTGGCTGCTTGGTGGAACCGAAAATAATTAGATAGACTCATTTCATGAACAGCGTGGCATTGCGATGTCAACGCTAGATTCATATGGAGCTTACTTTATGCCGCGATGGCAACGCTAGATTCATATGGAGCTTACTTTCTGTATCTAGTAGAATGAGCTTTGGAGCTTACTTTCTGTATCTAGGAGGATGAGCTTTGACGACAGTAACACTAATCCATCGTGCAATTCTCTTCACGAACTGTTCATGAACTCAGAAGCAGTCTGGTTATCGACAGATAGAGACCGAGCTTTACGCTCAAACTCGATCAGGAAGAAGACTGTTGATGACGGAGAAAATATTGGCTGGGTTTTACCCTCCACGTAGGCGATGGGTAAGACCACTCAGGAGTCGACACGTGGCTCCACGTAGGCGACGGCGGAGAAAATATTGGCTGGGTTTTACCCTCCACGTAGGCGATGGGCAAGACCACTCAGGAGTCGACACGTGGCTCCACGTAGGCGACGGCGTCAGAGGTTCAAAATTTGCGCGCGCCTCTCCTGGGGCCCACCCTCTGACGCTCTCTCTCCTCTGCTCGCCTCTGCAACCGTGTCTCGTCCTCTCTCTCCTCTCTCTCTCTCCCCGTTCTCCGTTCCGTTGCGGGGGAGAACAAAAATCGAACCTTGTGCTTCCATTTGCTCTTCCCCTCCTCTGCTCTCTCTCCCCGTTCTCGCCGACGCTCCTCCGCACGACGCCGACGCCCTCCACCTCCGCCTCCGCCTCCACAGGTTGCCCGCGACGCCTACGCCCTTTCCACTTCCCCCGGTTGCCTCCGTCGCCCCCGACTCCGACGCCGACGCTGACGCCGACGCGGCCTCCGCCTCCGCCCCTGAACCCTACTCTGACGCCGACGCCCCTCCGCCGGTTGCCTCCGTCGCCCCCGACTCCGACGCCGATGCCGACGCAGCCTCCGCCTCCGCCCCTGAACCCGAGTCGGACGCTGACGCCTCTCCGCCAGTTGCCTCCGTCGCCCCCGACTCCGACGCCTCCGCCTTCGCCTCCGCCTTCGCCCCTGATGCCGATGTCGACGCCGACGCCCCTCCACCTCCGCCTCCGCCTCCACAGGTTGCCTCCGTCGCCCCCGACTCCGACACGGACGCCTCCACCTCCGCCTCCGCGAGGGACATCAACGACCTGCCGAAGAACGCGGCCAACTATCCTGTTGGTCCTTTCGGCCCGAAGGTTAGTCTCATAGAGTGGATTGCGAATCCGAGATGTGCATTTTATCTCTTCGACATGTGTTCTTACTATGAGATGTGATAGTTTGTGTCTATAGACTGATCTGTTTACACTTGGAGTGCATTATTGGTCTCATGCTGCTTTTGATAGTTGTATTTTACTTATTATCTAATCATTGTTCGTTTGATGCGCTATAGTAACGTCTCGCGTTTGATGTTTATATATGGATCTTCGCGCTGATGAGTTCCTTTCCATATTGTCGAGACATTCAAGTCAGGAGGCTGCGGTTATAGGCACTTCTAAATGTTTGAATGGGAGAGTTTTTTGGTTTTTCTGACAATGTTGGATTAGTTAATCGCTATATGTTCAAATGGTGCGGATGTTTTGTCTTTTCTATTTCTGAACGAGCGCTTACTGTGAACTCATGCTGTCACTTTGCATTCAATTTTGTCAATCCAGTGAAACAAAGTGATAAATACAATCGACTATTTTTTTTTCCCTATTTGCTAAGTGCTTATCACAAAATGAAATCATTGGCTCAACAGGACCAGTAAAGCTACATTGACCAATAATTTTGGTCAGAACAGTATAGAATTTTTGGTCAATTATGCATTGTGAAAGTGCAATTTGGAGGCTTTACATGCATTGTTATGATATTGGTCAATAAACAAAAAATACAACTCAGTACTGGGAGTTTACAAAGTTGTAGAGGCATGTCGCTTGGTGGCTGATTGTTCATTTGCGAGTCCAAGTTTGACAACCAACGAAAGCTGTTTACCATTGATTATCGAGTTAAGGTAGGAGCCTGGATTTCCTGGAGAAAATGGTTTCTCAATTACTACAGACATCAGCATAAATCCTCGCCAATCATTTGCTCCATCATGCAAGAAACCAGCCCTATAATTGCCCTCGACCTGGTCTTTCTGCTGCTGTGTCTGAATAATCGGACAAGAACGGGGACGGGTTTGACTTTCGCCAAGAACATTTCCTTCTTGCTTATTCGTCAGTTGTAATACAGACAGAGGGAGAGAGAGGCAGGAAGAATGGGGAAAGAGAAAGCGGGTTTGGTCGCGTTGCTGATAATTGTGTCGAGCTGGTGTGTTTCGTCGTCCTCCTACTCCTCTTCTTCTTCTTTCAGAGGTGATCTGAGCAGAGGCAAAAGGCGCCTTTGACTTTTGGGTCGGCATCGTCGTCGCTGGTTCTCAATCGGGTCGGGTCATCTGTTGTCTTTCCACTCCATGGCAATGTTTTCCCAACTGGGTACCCTTCTTGACCTGTCTTCAGTTCAGTTCAGCATTTCATTTATTAGTCAGAGAGAGAGAGAGAGAGAGAGAGGTGATGCACCTGCATTTTTGCTCCTTCAATGAATTCTTGAATGCCTGGGTGACTCTCTGCTGTGCCGTTCACGTTTAGAAAGTATGGGTCATCTCTCACATTTAACTGTCTTTGGTGATATGAAAAGGTCTTTTTTCCTCCAAAAGTTCAAAAAGTTCCTACAGTTTGGCTTGTTACTACGTTGGATTGCTGTTTGATGACCTGAAGATTCATCCAATCCAATGTCATAGTGACTTATGTCTCCCTAAGTGGTGACCATAGATACTATTATCACCCCACTTAGGAATTCCTGAAGTTTCAGTATGTTGATCATCAGATTAAATCTTTCACGCCAAGGGAAAATTGCTTGGAAGATTCTATATGGTTTTCATCACATTAAAGCGTCTCTTTCTCGAGGGGAAGTTGTGTTTTATCAGTTTCCATACATTTTTATTCTATATGTCATAACGATGTAGTGCTTTTCTTCTCTTTCTTGATCGCTGGGTGTTTCTCAATTGTTAACTTCATTCTCACTTTGCTTGTCATTCATTTTGTGTCCCTTTTCTGTCACACTTCGCTAATTGACTGTTCAATCTTTTGAAGCATAATGCTCCTCTCTTCATGCGATAATCAGATCTGAATATTATAAAAGCTTGTGTATTTGCCAAGACTGATGATCAAGTGAACTGCCTATTTCAGGTCATATAACACAACTGTCTTCATTGGGCAGCCACCAAAGCCTTACTTTCTTGATCCCGACACTGGTAGTGACCTCACATCGCTCCAATGTGATGCCCCTTGTGTACGATGCACCCAGGTAGATTTTATTAGTTTTCAGAGGTCATATGATTTGTTTCTCAAATCTATGAATTTTTGTTGATAATCCTAAAACTTTGCTCAGATGTTTGTTTCGAATGGTCTCATGATGTTATGCAAGGTGATAAGTGCTAATAACTTCTCATCATTTTCTTATTGCAGACGCCACATCTGCTTTATCGACCCAACAAGGACCTAGTAATCTGCAGGGACCCAATTTGCGCGTCCCTGCATTCAGGCGACTACAGATGTGACCACCCAGAGCAATGTGACTACGAGGTGGAGTATGCAGATGGCAGCTCTTCTCTTGGTGTACTTTTAAAGGATGTCGTTCATCCCAAGGATATAAACTCCTTTCTCTTTTGCAGGTCCAGAAGGTTCTAAAATTCCACCAATGGAAAAGTCTCAAAATGCTTTAACTGTTGGTCCATCATTACGACTTCAAGGATTGTTAGTACCCTTCTTCTCTTTCAAACAACCATCCCTTGGTCAAGAGAATCAAGTTACCTCCATACCTTCACTGAGATATCTCACACATTTTATGCTTTTTAAATTGCTTATCAAAAAAGAAAGCATTCAGATTTTTGGCCATTGTATGCGGTATTACTGATTTCCAGGTTTTTTTTTTTTTTTTAATGTGTTGCAGCTCTTTTAATTTTTGTAGTTTTCTTTGTGGATTTTATTTAAATTTGTTTGTAAAGCTTTTTCAGTAGAACATTCGACATAATGTTGCTCATGTTCATTCATCTTCCTCAGAAATGATGTTGGTCTACATGGAAAAGGCACTGCTATTGTCTCTGCTTCTGGATCATCAGACAGGTAAATATGTTGTATTGCATTCTATTTTAGTGTCTGTTGGAGTGTCTTTTTGCTTCTTCTTTTTTCCCATTAAGGCGATCGGTCGCATAATTTGACTTTTCTTCAATAGGAAAGACCTTAAATCTAAAAGAACATTTTTTATATTTATATTTTTTGGTTTAAACACACAAAACCTTGAATAGAAGAGGTTAAGGTCTACATGTGTTGGCAATTCTTCCTTTTGGTAGTTAAGAGATCACATTTGTGTAATTTAGCAAGTTTTTGATTTTTAAATTGTTTGATTCTATGAATTACTATCTGTCGTGCCTAAAGAAATTTACTCTTCATGAGTTGCTGGTCATTGTAATCGTGCTCTGAAACTAATCTGCATCTAGACTAGTTGTTCTACATCACCTATTGTTGGACCCATAGCTGGTGTAGTGTCTGTTACATGCATCAGTTGCTCATGCTTTGTAATTATTCAGAGGCATCGACAAACTAGGGCAAATACCTATGTATCCTATATTTTTGGTCAAAATAGGACTTTTATATTACTGTTACTTTTTTAATACGTTGACATGCATCTATTTGCACAATCCACTGAAGTAACATCAGAACATTTCTTAATGGTTTCTGAAAAGCTGTTTCATGGATTTTCATAATTCGACTCATGCATTCAAGGATCACTGAGTCATCTTAAGTTCTGCTCTAAGGTACTTAATCTGCTTTGGCCTCATGCTCTCACTCTGTTTTTAGGAATTTGTCTACCTCAGCCATTATGGAAAGAATTCCAAGCAGGTGGCCACGTCCTGTGTGGCATCCTCCATGGAAGAACTACAGGGTGAGAATTGTGGCCTAATTTTTCTAGCAGCTAGAAGAAAGTTCTTGTTTTGTTTCAGTAATAGTTATGGTGTCATGTGATAATTATACATTTGAATTTATCATACAGCTGTGTCTTGTCCATGTTATCGTATCTGCAGTTATTTGCTCGCTTACTTGGATTGTTATGTGTTTTGTTTTCTCCTTTTTGTATGTGCAAGGTCATAAGTGGGCATTTGGGATGGGTGAGATCTATCGCATTTGATCCTAGCAATCAATGATTCTGCACTGGCTCTGCAGATTGGACAATTAAGGTATTAAGCTTTTACAATTGTGCTTTTTGATGATTCCTGGTCTTCTTTTGTTTGTAAAATTTGCTGATCATAGATGCTCATTTTTTAGTTCTTTGGTTGCTACCATTTGCTAATTTAAATTTCTATGTATAGTTCTTTTGGTTAGTTGAATGAGATGATTGTTAGAATCATCGAGTCGCCAGAAAGTTGATCACTCTTTTCTATGGCAGCATTTTGTTCCAAAACTTTTTTGAAGTGGTATCCTTAATTCTAATGTTATTTCGAATTTCATGATCTCTGTGATTTAATTGTATAAAGTACAATTTGAGATGGAAATTGCTATTAAAAGTTTTGAAATAGATGAGCGTTGACGTTGCGGAGATGAATTCTAAATGCCCCCAACTGCAATGCATGAGCTTAAAGCTTTGAGTCATAATTATTAAGCATTTTGTTATAGGTCAAAGTTCTCAACAAACTTGCTTCAGCTCGAGCTTCAGGAGCAGGTAACGGCAGCAGAGTCTTGACAGATTTGGTAGAGGGTCTAGAAGAAGCAGCTGTTGCTGTAGAATTGAGGTTGAGGATCAACCAGAGTCATCTGGACTTAAAGGGAGGGTACGTGGTTTCTTGGTTTCTAGCAATGTCGTTTTCTTTTTCCTTCTCTAAGATCCTGATAGTGTAGAGGTTATAGATCTTTCCGAGACTATGGAGAGGCAGTGTTGAAGCACTTGGAGAACTCTATTGATTTAGACCCAAAGCTTTAGAAAGCTCCAGTAAATTATGAAGGAGTAACTTTTAAATCGATGAAGTTATTCTTAATAGATTGGACCTCATCATTTCAGCAGCTATTTATATTGTGTATTATTGTGTTCATATGCTGAGGAGACAAGTTAATGCTCTAATTCTCTATTAAAGTACATACATTCTGAATGCTCCTGGGGATGGGAGCAAGAAGGAGAGTTAAACGTCGCAATGGAGTCCATGTTGGTTCTTGATTTGTATCTACAAGAGGAGTCAAAATTATAGTCCACAATGAGTTGAGCAAAATGCTGTGTGCTTACCAAAATAATATCTGAACTAGTGACCTCAGAGGAGTATTTTACTATAAAGTAAATGCAGGTCCATCATGCTATCTAGTTAATTCCTCTCTTCTTTTCTCCCTGAATAGCGCAAGACACTGGGTGAGCTTTGCATTTTGCATGTGATGCTGATCTCTAGTCTGATTGCTGCTTAAACAGGTCCGGGTATCTGGGTTTGGAGGATGGTTCCTTCTGAGGCTCTCGCTTCATGATCCTGTTCTTCCTCTTAACATTGAGGTAGAGGAATCTCTTACACAAGCTACCATAAAAATGATTTTATTGGATTAAGAATTCAATTCAAAATTTACCTGCTGTAGGCACCAACTCACGATGATGCTGTAAAACTTGGACTTGCCGTGCTTGGGGATGTTAAGGAGTTTGCAGCTTTGGATACATCCGCTTTAGACAAGTTTGTTCAAGTATCATGAGCCAATGATGCAGAGCGCTTTGGTACAAGTATCGTTCGGCACATTATACTGGCAGTTAAAGTCGGCTTTGGCATCTACCTCTGTACAGTACGTATAATCAGTGTGTCAGTCTCTGATTCTGAGGAGGTTCATTTTTCAGATGGTTTTGGTCACAGGCACTCGAAATACTAGTTGATGGCTATGTTTACTTTAGTTTTTACTTATGTTCCATGTATGCTACAGAGATGTTCTGATAAATAAGAAACTTTCTTCGACTACAGAATTTGTCGGAGGGATGTTTGAAGTTGTGATGCAACTAGTTTTTCTCGTTTTTATAATGTTCGATCAATTTTGATTGCATGTATCTCCTGATCATTGTTCTTTACATGGAATGTGCAATTTCTGTGCTTAAATGTTGTGATGTTTCCCAAAGACATCCCACGCGTCTAATGTTTGTAATGATGAAGACTCGTATTGGACATCCTGATGAACTGACCTAAATCTCTTGTGAGCCGAGATTTTCCTGGACAGATGTCCGGCGGTTCGGCGTCATTAGCATGACCAAGTGGGGACAAAATGACAAGTCAATCTTTTTAAGCAACCGATTAAGTGTTACAATTAAATAAAGGAATCTGGTCTTTGAATTCAAAGAGTTACAAACTCGGGGTGGCAATGATGTCTCTTTATCGAGTCTTATCTTGAATTTTATCTTGTGAGGCTTTAACTCCATCGAAGATGACTTCTCCTGCAAGTCAATTTTCAAGAACTACAAATGTGTTCGAAGAAAGATGGCAAAAATATAAAATATACTAAATGCTAGGTCTAACTGAGCATATGGAGTCATTCAGCCACCAAAGATACATAACAACTTGCCAGCATGTGCCGGCTAATGCCAATGGAGTCCCAAATCTGGTCCCCTGTGCAAAATATGCAATCAAATTGAAGCCAGCTATGCGAGAGTTCTATGAACATTTTTTGTCCCACTTCAGACCACAATGTGAAACAGCATTATTTAGCTTTCTTCTTCTTTTTTTTGGGGGAAGGGGGGGGGGGGGGGGAGGCTCAAGGGGAGAGAGGTCATCCATTCAACTAAGAACATCTTCAAGCTCTCAAGACAGCCATACGAGCCATAGTTTCCTTGTGCATTTAGTTGCAACTTTTCTCGACAAAATCAAGTAGCTTTCCCAAATTTTTTGCCCACAAGTTCAAGATGTCATTGCTGTCTTTTGTCATATGTTCCAGATGACTCCCATCAGCTAGTCTATCTTTTATCACAAAAGTTGAGATTATTTTCCATCCTCTGCTTCACGCTCAAGACAAAGCAACCAAAGAGGAGGCTGAGCAGCTCATTGTCCACACAATACAGTATAGTCAAAAGATGCATGAGCTCGAATTAACCAGCCATAGGATGGTTGTAGATGTACTCAATAGCAAGACGACAGGAGTCAATTTTATCAGCTTCCAAATCTGGGATTTCGAGCTTAAATTCTTCTTCCAGTGCCATTACAATCTCTATGTTGTCCAAGCTATCTAGACCCAAATCATTTTGGAAATGCACATCAGGAGTCACCTGCAAAAACAGAGAGAAACCCGTCTTATGAAATCCTTGCCAATTTGCAATGTCATTCTTTCATTTAATCATTACACGAGATTGGAAGAGCAAGATGTTCTACATACAACCAACATTTCTTTTATACACGATTTTCCATTTAAGCTTCGCACCCTTTTGGTGCCCCAAAACAACAGTTTTGCATGGAGAAGAGGAAGATAGCAATCAAGCACAGGGCCTCTTTAATAAGAGAATGCAAATGAGTAACTTCACCTTAATAGTGTGCTCAAACTCCATCAACGAGTGAGATATATTGGGAAGCAAATATAGTGACAAAAAAGAAACTGACCAAGCACTCAAGGAACTGAGAAAATATGAGCATAAAGCAATAGGGAGGGGAAAGAAAGAGAGACATAACAAATACATATCCTCAGCAGCAGTACATGACAATTGAAAGATGAAAATCAACTAAGATTCACCAAAAATAGAGTTATGACAAAAGAAATTAGAAAGCCAATTGCAACCGAATCAATCAAAGGCTCTTTAAATGTAGTGTGTAAATCCTTTTCAGAAAGTAACCAGACATACTTCAGAATCTGATGGCAAAAAGCTGATCTTTGCGTTTTCAGTGGAACTCCAACATCTTTTAAGGACAACATACACCTATTGTCCTTGGAAATACAAAGGATTATCCATCAGAATTGGTCTTATTAAAAATTCCCATAAGCATCCATCTGTACTAATGTAGTTTAAAGGACATTCAGTCCAACATGTTATACATTTGATATTTAGGTTCTTTCCTCTTCCTCATTTTAGTTCTTTCTGTAGTTTCTCTTGTATACTGTGTGTAAGTATAAAAATATATTTGACTTTACTGACAGATCTTATATAAAAAAGCAGGGCAATTTTTAACAAAATGCCATCTCCAAGGAGCAGGAAAAACAGGGGATCTTTTCAATTGCTGGACATTCAACATAATTAAGGGAATAAAATATGATTGTCAAGATGGAATATCCAATTGTCAAATGTGATTGTCAAGATGGAATATCCAATTATTAAAAAGTTCTAAGAAAACTAAACTTACAATATTTAGCCCATCTCGTTTGACACCTACACTAATTAACTATATATTCTAAGGGAATAAAATATCCCAATCATTATCGTTTATGAGTAAAATGACATAATCCTACTACTGATATGCATGGGCTAATAATGAGAGACATTGGGACTAAATTCCACATGAAAAACAAACAGTCACTTAATAAAACTAGATGAACAAATGCCTCCAGCTTTGTCACCAACCATCTCTACCTATTACTCATGCTACATCAAGCGAAGAGGAATCAGGAGCTTTTGTTGCCGCATTCATTGCCTTGTATGAGCAAAACTCTACAAAATTCCTAGGGTAGACTGAAGGTTGCCTAGCACTTTCAAGTATCTCTTCATCAAAACGATGGCACAGTTCTTCAGTGGAAACTTTAAGGATCCTTAATATATAAGCAAGTAGATAAATCAAATCAATTTATAAGAAATACAAGAAAAAGCACCCAATCAGGCTAATAGTTAGATTGAGGTAGCTACACGAGTGCAAGACTACAATCCTAAAAGTGCCATTTTCATTTTGAATGCCAATACCACTTTTTATCTAAACTCCTGAAGCCCACCTGGACTCATCATTCAGGTCCCCACTCAAGTAGAGTCAAAGATAAGCAGTGGCATATTCTAAGCATTGAGGAATATCAAATATTCCATTCGAGCAACTTTCCAGGATTAAGTTAAAGCTCCATATCTGAAACAATACTAAAGTAACAGTATGTACTGCCGCGCCCTATCAAAAACCACTTCTCTCTCCAGAATATTTGCCCAAAACCATCAAAAAGCAAGAAGCTGCTGACTGCTTGCCCAAAACACATGGAAACACTCATGTCCGCACATGCATGTGCACATCAGAAACAGCTTCTCCAAGTTCATCATTGTTTAATCAGCACTAAATAAAAGACCGAAGGCAAAGGGACAGATGACTTAACACTCAGTTACAGACACCTCTTATCAGCATCTCGTTGAGCGAAACCATCAATTACATGCCTTAAACATCAGGCAAGCGTGAACAACAGATAGGTTCCTCACAATCTCACGCGAACATTTTGGCAGCAACTACAATAGACAAGCTCATGTACGATTTCAGTCACTGCCTGATGCTAACATAGGCCTAATATCGAAACTGCCATTCAAGCCCAATCAAGTCAGCACAAGCCATCATACATTACAGCTGCCATCACCGATCCAAATTTCACAAGCATTCCTAAGTCCACACTAAATTTTCAAAAAACAAAATGCATATTGCGGCATAGTCTGAACCTAAAGCCGCCGCCGCTCTTTCAAACATTGCGC
This sequence comes from Eucalyptus guilfoylei, assembly GCA_016097605.1. Taxonomy (NCBI): domain Eukaryota; kingdom Viridiplantae; phylum Streptophyta; class Magnoliopsida; order Myrtales; family Myrtaceae; genus Eucalyptus; species Eucalyptus guilfoylei. The sequence goes on along the minus strand of CM027865.1, from coordinate 33,502,769 downwards.
ACCGAGCAGCACAAACCTCCGCCGACACCTCGAGGTACGTTCACTCGATAGAGAGTTCGAATCTCCCGGGAAAGCACATTCACTTTCAGGCTGGTCGGTCGGTCGGTCGCGAGCGGAGAAAGGAATCGGAAGTGGCGCTCACCTGGAACAGCGAGACGTGACGGAGTTGGCAAAGGGGGAGAGGAAGGGGAGGGGCCTGGGGGCGGAGGCGGAGGGGCGGCGGAGTCGGGGGCGACCGAGGCAACTGGCGGAGAGGCGTCGGCGTCCGACTCGGGTTCAGGGGCGGAGGCGAAGGTTGCGTCGGCATCGGCGTCGGAGTCGGGGCGACGGAGACAACCGGCGGAGGGGCGTCAGCGTCGAGTCGGGTTCAGGGGCGGAGGCGGAGGCCGCGTCGGCGTCAGCATCGGCGTCGGAGTCGGGGGCGACGGAGGCAAAATTGACAATATTTTCTCAAGGGTAAAAAATAGTCGATTGTATTTATCACTTTGTTTCACTGGATTGACAAAATTGAATGCAAAGTGACAGCATGAGTTCACAGTAAGCGCTCGTTCAGAAATAGAAAAGACAAAACATCCGCACCATTTGAACATATAGCGATTAACTAATCCAACATTGTCAGAAAAACCAAAAAACTCTCCCATTCAAACATTTAGAAGTGCCTATAACCGCAGCCTTCTGACTTGAATGTCTCGACAATATGGAAAGGAACTCATCAGCGCGAAGATCCATATATAAACATCAAACGCGAGACGTTACTATAGCGCATCAAACGAACAATGATTAGATAATAAGTAAAATACAACTATCAAAAGCAGCATGAGACCAATAATGCACTCCAAGTGTAAACAGATCAGTCTATAGACACAAACTATCACATCTCATAGTAAGAACACATGTCGAAGAGCTAAAATGCACATCTCGGATTCGCAATCCACTCTATGAGACTAACCTTCGGGCCGAAAGGACCGACAGGATAGTTGGCCGCGTTCTTCGGCAGGTCGTTGATGTCCCTCGCGGAGGCGGAGGTGGAGGCGTCCGTGTCGGAGTCGGGGGCGACGGAGGCAACCTGTGGAGGCGGAGGCGGAGGTGGAGGGGCGTCGGCGTCGACATCGGCATCAGGGGCGAAGGCGGAGGCGAAGGCGGAGGCGTCGGAGTCGGGGGCGACGGAGGCAACTGGCGGAGAGGCGTCGGCGTCCGACTCGGGTTCAGGGGCGGAGGCGGAGGCTGCGTCGGCATCGGCGTCGGAGTCGGGGGCGACGGAGGCAACCGGCGGAGGGGCGTCGGCGTCAGAGTCGGGTTCAGGGGCGGAGGCGGAGGCCGCGTCGGCGTCAGCGTCGGCGTCGGAGTCGGGGGCGACGGAGGCAACCGGGGGAAGTGGAAAGGGCGTCGGCGTCGCGGGCAACCTGTGGAGGCGGAGGCGGAGGTGGAGGGGCGTCGGCGTCGTGCGGAGGAGCGTCGGCGAGAACGGGGAGAGAGAGCAGAGGAGGGGAAGAGCAAATGGAAGCACAAGGTTCGATTTTTGTTCTCCCCCCGCAACGGAACGGAGAACGGGGAGAGAGAGAGAGGAGAGAGAGGACGAGACACGGTTGCAGAGGCGAGCAGAGGAGAGAGAGCGTCAGAGGGTGGGCCCCAGGAGAGGCGCGCGCTACGTGGAGCCACGTGTCGACTCCTGAGTGGTCTTACCCATCGCCTACGTGGAGGGTAAAACCCAGCCAATATTTTCTCCTTGAGAGAGAGATGAGAGACGGTTGTATTCGGACACTATTGGGCCCATAAAGGGGTGTCGTCATTTGTGATTTCTGTCCCCACTTTTTATCCATTTTACCGAGCCAAACTCAGACCACGTGACGGCTTGAAAAGTCTTCGTAAAAGTTCCGAGAAAACGAAACGGCGACCCATGGAAACTGATAGATTGTCTGACCATCGCTATATTCAACTCCTCTGCCTTTTGACTGTGTATTCACGTTCAACTAACTTAAAACAATTTGACCATGGATGTAGATTTGAAGCATAACGGTCACTCCGCCGTGGGTCGATCCCGATCCGTTTGGTTCGTCGAAAATGTTCTGAAAATGCTTGCACTGAGTTCCGCAGTGATCGACACTATATGCACAGAATTTAAGTTCAGCTTCGTTTTCTGAAAGAACAGCTGAACTTTCTTATTGTTTCTCCCCCAACAAAGCACAGAGCTGAAGTTCAGTTCAGTTTATTATCCCCCACAAGAATCTAAATGCAAGTAGATATGATAAACAAAGGCATCCGAAAAGATGATGTGAAATTACACACTGCAGACGTGACTAGAGTCATCAAGAGGAGCCTCCTCGTTCATTCCATTTTTTGCTGGTACTGAGGGCTGAGCTGCGAAAAGGTGACTGGACTAGCAATCAGCTTCCTCGGCGAAGGGCCCTCCAGAAGCGGCCTCCCCGCCCCCTCCCAGACGGGCCTCCCCGTCCCCACGAGGGACGTCCTACGAGCACCGTGCGTCGCGAGGAGCAGGCGGAATGTCCACCGGAGCACGTTCGGTGCGAAGACCCTGAAGAGGAGGAACGTGTCATACCAACTCGGGTATTTGACATACGGATCTCCTCGGCAAGCGCCCGATACAATCAACTTTGCAAACTCTTCCACGGGCCCCCCACTGACATGCACCTGCGTATAAATAGTTGACAGAGTTGTGAAGCTAGACGGCAAAATGGTTCTCTATTTGTGACTGGGTCAGCAGTGACCGATAAGAAAATTATTCAAGCAGGAACAGAGAATTAATCAAGATGAAGAGCGTACTTCCCTTTCTTCTTTCCATTGCATCTCCGCACCCTCCTCTAACATGAACTTGCCTCTGGTCATTTCGCTGCCAATCCAACCATGCGTAGTTATTGTTATCCCGATTTCGTCTCTGACTTCAAACCTCAGAGTCTCGTAAAAGTTCACCAGAGCCGCCTTCGCTGCCTAGTTAACAAAGCAGAATTAAAGTAGAGGACCGCAGTTCTATAATACTAGTAAGTGTGTATGCGGATGAAGAATTGAGCACATAAGTTCTCCAATTGAGTGTAAATAATTGCCATGAAGATCAAATTTACTCTGTTGTCTTTCGTACAAATGCAATAACGTACACAGTGCACATGATGATTGGCATTGATTTTTGCTGATAGCCCATGAAACGATTTTTTTCCAAATTAGAATCCACTATTCGATCCATCATTCAGCTATAATTACAACCACTTTGATTTTTACCATAAAAAATCATTGAAGAATGAAAATATGTATTCAAACGTGCCATATTTGGTCTCAATGTACTCACAGAATAGAGGCTCATCCTTGGCAGAGGTAACCAGTTCTCCACTGATGCGTTTACTACAATCTTCCCATTGCTCTGGTGTAGATAAGGCAGCGCAACATAAGTTGGATAAACATTTCCCCAAAAGTTTATATCCTGCAACAATGAAGCGACACATTGCCACTAGTTAGAGCAAAATTGGGTGGTACTCTCAGAAACCCACTCGACTAGCACAAGAAATTCATACCATAAAATGTGGGAAAACAGATGTGTCTGTTACTTCTTCAAAGTAGAATGTATGTCCAAGACTAGCTGTGTTCACTAAATGATCCACTGCAAAGATTTAAAAGAGAATATCTATCAAGCTAAAAAATTGACAGGACAAAAAAGGCTCAATTCTGGTTTTGGAGTTCTCTGAAGTCAAGTCACAGAGCAATTCAGCCATAGTCACACGCAAGTTAGAATTAAGTGATACTTACAACGCCCGTACAGACTTATGGTCTCATTGACGAATCTCCGACAATCCTCTTCTTTGACGACATCTGCAGCGATAATCAGGACATGCTTTGCACCCATCCGCCTTGCATTCTCACTGATTCCAATGAGCCTAAACTCCCTGCGTGCTACCAACACAAGATTCGCTCTCCTCTTGGCATATTCATAAGCAATTTGCTGAGATTAAAGTCAAGTTCATGTAGTTATATAAATCTACCAAGAAGGAAGGAAAAAGAATAATGATGCAGCTAACAAGTTGGAGCAAATGATCGGACATGTGCCAAGACTCCGAGCAGTCGAATGAACTCGGACAAAAGAAATCCAGAACAATGGGTCTTCTACGCTGATGCATACACAGCAAAATGTTATCAAGCAGATAAGTAGTCCTCTCTTGCGATTCTCTACACTTCATCAGAGTTTCTAAATGGATGACATGCTATACGCAGCCGGGCCGGTGAAATTACATTCACCTAGCAACGACTCATTTGCACCTACAGCAGGACTCGCTGCTCTCACCCCATATTCCACATCTGTCGGCCCACTATGGCCCCCTCTATCGCCCAAAACAAACTGCTCGAAATGTCGTAAACCGAAGGTACGGTTAAGACTAGAGGATTCATGACCCTTTTGTAGAAAACTACTCTGATCATAATCAACTGAGAGTCCTGCGAATTCGCTAGTATTACAACACTAAAGCATCCCTCATGTGCTAGAGCACAGCGTCTTGTGGGACAATCTATACATCACCGAACTTTCACAAAAAGTAGGGCACTCATCATGTGTAACCGGGTCATGCGAATGTGGAAATAAAGCAGCCACACATCACACTTTCAAATCTGACACATGATAGCATATAAGAGAAGCCAAATTTTCCTATTGAACCGTGCAAGAGTGTTCTTCTGATCCCAATTGGGCCTATCATAAATCCTTTCATTCTTACGCCGGCTCATCTCTGTGTTAGTAAGCACTCTCTCTCTCTCTCTCTCGAAGGCATGACAATTCGCAGAAGCTTCTCTGTTTTTCTCACCTCTCCGATACCGGAAGAAGCACCGGTGATGATGACCACCTTGTCCTCCATGTCCTCGCTATAGTACGTGTTGTAGAGCCACTCGCATGCGTGGAGAAAAGACAGAGCGGGCCACGCGAAGGCCAGCATCACCATGCTCGCCGGCGGCACCACCCAGTTCATGAACGAGTTCACCAGATCCATCACGGCTTCGACGCTTCGAACGCTCGAGGAAGAAACAAAGGAGGGGGTTCGAACAACGCCGCTCGGAAACGATCAGTCTTAACGAGGAGAGGCAGAAACCAGACGCAGCCAAGCACAGAGAGAGAGAGAGGGGACATAGAAAGCAGCACGCAGCAACGCCACTGTACGGTGTTCATGCAGAAGGGGACACGTGTTGAGAGAGGAGCTAGCTTTGCGACGAATGTAAGGGAGCTTTGGACGTTATTGCATGATGATGGATAATGCCGAGAGCTGGAGCTGGAGTGTGTTGAGCTTTCCCTTCTCCGCCTCTCTTTATTCGCAGTGGATGAGTTGGAGTCGAGCGTCTCTCGTTTCAGATGAAACGAGCGAGGGAGGGGGTGATGACTGATGATGCACACTCCAAATCGAGCTCGTGTTAAGGTTGACATCCAATATCAATTTTTCTTTTCCCTTGGTAAACGTCAAAAGTACTTGAATGTGAATTTTCACCGGGGAAAATTCAAAATAAAGGTATGGAATATTATCGTTTTATCAAATAAAGATCCGGAGTAAACTTTATTTTAAATGAAGGTCCAAAGTATAATGTTGTCTCAAAAGAAAATCTAACCTCATTAGTTGATTGAGGGCTTTTCTGTCATTTACTTCTTTTTTATACTTTCTTTCATTTTTCATTTTTTTTAAATTTTTTATTTTCATTAAAAAACTCAAAAAAAAAAAAAATTATTTTTTAAAAGAAAAAATAATAATAATAATAAAAAAGGCACGGGAGGGAGGGCTGGCCCAGCCCTCCCACTTATGGCTATTGCTCTCTCATTGGTGGGGTCGCAAGTGCCTCAGCAAGGGCCAGTGTCCCTTGTTGTCCCCTAAACTTGGGCAAGGGCCACGACCCTCGGTGAAGGCCATTAGGCCCTTGCCTTTGGTCAACGAGGGTCGCCAGCCATAATTGACACCCCACCAGCGAGGGGGCAATAGTCATGGGCGAGGAAGGGTTGTCGGCCCTCCGCCTATATTTATTTGTTTTTCAAAATTTTAGTCTTTTGTTTTTTTATTTTTAGTTTGTGTTTTTGGAAAAAAAGAAAAAGAAAAAGGAAAGAAAATAAAAAGAGAATGACGAAAATGCCCTCGATTAGTCAACGATGTCAAGCCTTTCTTTGAGATTGACATATCACTTTATGCCTTATTTGAAATACGGTCCACTTCAAGCATTTATTCAAGAAAATGATAACACTTTATGCACTTATTAAAAATAAAATTCATTTTAAATTCTTATTTAAAAAATAAAAATAATTTAAATTCTCATTTGAAATTTTCCTTTTTCACTGTATATAAGATCTCATAAGATCTCATGAAGTTAAGGAATAGTTGAACCTGTCCCATCATAATAAATCAAAAGGACTAGACGTGGACCTATCATAAAACCTTAACTCGGCAAACGTGTGCCCACGTCCTAAGTTTCAATATAACATAGTAAATTATTCACTCCCTCCAATAAAAATCCGCCATGTCATTAGCAATTAGCAATGTAAGATTTCTACGCAACCTAAGCACGACCAATTATAAGGCTGCCATGCGAAATAAGGCAGGCTGGCTTGGACGGTCCCTTGATCACGTGAATCTTGACATTCAGTTGCCTTCGCGGGATCCATGTAACTTAGGTGCACACAATAACTTTGTGGCGATGGGATTCCGATACTGTTAATTTTCATCGGAGCTCTTCATGCTATCAAATGAGATAAATCCCACCAAAAGTTTATGCAAGAACTGTTACAGTCGAGACGGTCTCAATACGCATGCATCTAGCTCGCCTAATACTTTCTTTAAGGGAGAGGGGCTCTGATTAGATCTAGAGACATTCTCGGGTGCTCTAGGGCGATTTCGGGCCTGACCACGGCAAAATGTGCATAAGGATGGAAATTAAGAATTTTTCTTCGATTTGCCACGTGGCGCTGGCGAGGGCTGGTCCCCACTACTACTTATTTTCTTTTGGGGTCCCACTACTACTACTTGGTTCTTGCAACGAGAAAATATTGAGTAGGTCTTTCTCGTTGGTTGCTGCATGAAAGTGCAGGGCACGTCTGTCTGCGTATCTGAAGTTCCGGCAAGGTTCAGACACTCCACGCACCAACATTCCTCTCCTCCGAGACTGAGGAGGAGACTTCCCTTCTTGGTAACGAAGGTTTGTTTATGGCTGTTTGACAATTCCAGTATCATGCTTCACCCACAGAGAGAGAAGAGAGAGAGAAGAGAGAGAGAGAGAGAGGACAGCTTTACACTCCTCAACACCAATGGCCTCCCGGGTTTCTAGGAAGCCTTCTCTCAACACCCAACCCACCTCCCCTTCTCTCCCTCTCTCTCTCCGTCTCTCTCTGTAGCATCTGTCGCCCACCATACTTCTCCGAAATCAAGAAACTGTGAATCCCATTGTTTTTTTTTCCGCCTTTTCTCTTTCTCTTTTGAGATTTTCCATTTCTGTCCTCTCTCTCTCTCTCTCTCTCTCTCTCTCTCTCTCTCTCTCTCCCCCCTCTGGTTTTGCCTATTCAAAGAAGTTTGCAGGGATGTATTTGCTTTTTCGTTTTTTTCGTGAATTTTAGCGATTTCCTATTCGGCTTTTCAAAACCAGGAAACCGAGATAGAGAAACCTGCCGCCCAGAAACACCGGCCAGAACTCCCGCATCAAACGAACCTCTCTCGATGTGACTCAGTTCGAAAAATTTACCCCGTTTCGTTTCTGGGTGTTCGGAGCCGGGATTTCTGGTCTGGTTTTCTTTTCCTCCCTCTTCTTCTTGTTCTTGAGGCGGCTGGTTGATTCCGTGTTCTTCTCCTTCATTCGTCCTCGTCGTCTCTGTTTCCGCCTGCGAAAGATAAATCTCGTTTCTTGTCGACCCAATTTGTTTAAAACGTCATCAACATATTGCGATTTTGAAAGCAGCATTCCGTTCATTCTGTCTCCGGAAAAATCGTTTCCGGGTTCCTTGCATAATTGCCATTCGCCACCCTCCTCATTCTGGATATTGGTTGAAGATATCTGGTAGGATTGAGGGTGTTGCATCAAATTCTTTCTCAATAAAATTAGGCTGCAGAAAGCTCTGGGATAACCCCCAACGAAGCAGGTCATTTACAGGGACAATCAAGAAAGAGAAACAAGATTCTATATGCGTAATTCAAAGGTGCCTGGAAGAGGGCGTTTTCGCGAATTCGGAATTTATCTGTTGGGCGGCCGGGAGAGCGAGGTGAAAATATGGGCTGCTTGTGTTCGAAGGAAGCAGTCGTCGACGAAAAGATCAGGGAAGATGTGAAGGCTGCGGAATTGAGCAAGTCCTCTGTCCAGTTGGTCGCTCCCAGTGCCAAGAGTATAGAATCACAGGGAAATGGCGGGAATGATGGCTCGTCTCGTCCGATGTCAAAGGCCTCCTCGCAGGTGCATCGGGGTTCTGTGCACGGCGCATCAGAAGAAGCAGAAAAGAAAACCAGGATTGTTGAGAGACCCACAAGGGGACATCAGAGAGGAATAAGCATGGATTTTGGACAAAATGGAGGACTACAGGGGGTGTCGAGGCTCGTCAGTCTGCCTCACGGTATCGAAGGAGAGCAAATTGTTGCTGGATGGCCATCTTGGCTTACTTCGGTTGCCGGAGATGCTATTAGAGGATTGGTGCCTCGGAAAGCTGAGTCCTTCAAGAAGTTAAACCAAGTGAGTGTTTCTTGTGGCCTTGCTCCTGATGATAAATAGATTATAGAGATCCTGGTGAACATTCTCCTTGTACAGTACGAAAGAACATCAATGCTCATTTGCTACGATTACGATAATTAATTCGTATTTGTGGGACCACGTTCTTAAAGTAACTTTAGTTGTTGGAATTATGTTAAACCATTCATTTTGTTTTGAGTAACATTGAATTCCTCTTATTCATGATTCTAGGATAATTAGCTGATCGTTTCCGCTTCATCCTTGTCTTTTACATTAAAGGAATGAATGAAATGCTCTTCATGTAGATTGGACAAGGGACCTACAGCACTGTTTACAAGGCTCGTGACCTCGAAACGGGTAAAATTGTTGCAATGAAGAAAGTGAGATTTGCTAACATGGATCCCGAGAGTGTGCGCTTCATGGCTAGGGAAATTAATATATTGCGGAAACTTGATCACCCCAACATTATGAAGCTTGAGGGTCTTGTCACTTCCAGGATTTCGGGCAGCTTGTATCTTGTGTTTGAGTATATGGAGCATGATCTTGCTGGCCTTATTGCCAGGCCTGGCGTCAAGTTAAGTGAGCCTCAGGTGTGTTTCTCCTGCTTAACCTTACCAAAGTGTCGAAGGTAGTAGTCATTGAAAGTATGATTATGGTGCACCATCAGTCTAACTGACTTGATCTCTAAGGGGACACGCTTTTTCCTTCTTTTTAACCTATCAAATCGGAAGAGCTTAAACAAAATTGAACGAAAGGCACATAACATTTTCTAGCTTAAACTTCCGACTCACAGAACTTAGAGTTCGACCTTGGTTGTCTTTTCAGTGATATTTCAGTCAATATTTTTATTTTTTACTGCTTAGAAAGTTTAATCCTTACATTTCTTCTGTTTATCCCAGACAGTTCTGTAAGGCTCCAATAGGTGCTGTCGGTTTTTTCAAGAAAATTACTGAGAGCACTTTCCTGCATTACATGGAAGCCTAATTACGATCTGCCCCATGATCTTGCAGATAAAATGTTATATGCAACAACTGCTTCGTGGACTGGATCACTGCCATAAGCGTGGTGTTTTGCATAGAGACATTAAGGGTTCTAATCTCCTTATCAACAATGATGGAGTCCTCAAAATCGGCGACTTTGGTCTTGCCACATTTTTTCAGCCTGACCAGCAGCAGCCACTGACCAGTCGTGTAGTAACTCTTTGGTATAGGGCACCTGAGCTGCTGCTTGGTGCTACCAAATATGGAGTTGCCGTGGATCTATGGAGCACCGGCTGCATCCTTGCCGAATTGTTTGCAGGAGAACCTATTATGCCTGGAAGAACTGAGGTAGCCTCCCTAATGTGATTTCTGTGCTATGGTGTCATTTACACTTGCGAAATAAGTCTCTCCCAGTTTGATAGTTGCTCCTTTGATTATTCCTTAACACTTAAATTTCTTCTTATAATTGACCAACAAAATTGTGAACATTCATAGGTGGAGCAGCTACATAAAATTTTCAAGTTGTGTGGTTCTCCTTCTGAGGATTACTGGCAGAACACAAGGTTTCCACAAGCAACTAGCTTCAGAACTCAGCAACATCATAAACGCCGGGTCGCTGAGAAATTCAAAGACTTTCCGTCTTCTGCTCTGGCGCTTATAGAAAAACTCCTTGCAATGGAACCAAAAGAGAGAGGATCCACTGCTTCCGCACTGAAAAGTGAGGTGATAACTTGCTATTATTTTCTAGGCTTTCGGGCTATTTCACTACGATTTGGAAAGGAAATCTGCTCGAGTCATTTTGGTTGTCTTGTTAAATGTGTATATACCTCTACTGGCGGGGAATATATAGAAACCGTTTTCATTCTCTCGTGATGGTGATGTTTTTCAATTATTCTTAGGGTACTGGAACTTAAAAATGCTTCAGATTGCAAAAATGGGATGTTATATTCCTGGTTTGCCCCCGAAGTTCTAAAGTTTAGTTTCCATTTCAGTTTTTTATGACGAAACCCTTTCCATGCGACACATCAAGTCTGCCAAAGTATCCTCCAAGCAAAGAGTTCGATGCCAAGCTACGAAATGCGGAAGCAAGAAGGTATGCCAGTATCTTCCTAGACCATTTTGGCTTCAATTCTACAATTCTGTAGCTCTTGAATTTTCTTTTAGCAACGTTTGAGGATACTGCTGTCAGCTTCCATTGCTCTCTAGAATGTTCTGCTATTTTCCCCTAATCAAGGAAGGCTTTTATAGGCGACTTTTAAATTTTACGTTCAGGCAAAAAGCAGAGGCAGTCAAAGGACGAGGGCCTGAATCTGTTAGGAGGGGTTCAAGAGACGATAAATTGCCGACACCAGAATTTGATGGTAACGGGGAGGTTTGTTTGCAGGTATGAATAAGGTCATGATGACACATTCTCTTTTGTTCTCTTCAATATCTTATCTATGCAAACTTGGAAATTCGCAGGGACAGGCAAATCACATAAGCATTAGTCATAAATTCAATCCCCAGGAGGATAGTGGGTCCGGTTTCCCAATTGAGCCTCCGAGAGTAAACAGACCGAATGGTTATTCTCATTGTAGCTCGATGATTCACCCCAGCATAACCGAATCTTCATTGACCAGCAAGGGTAGCTCCAGGAAGAATCAAGCAGATTTGAAGCCGCAGAAGTCTGTCATTCCCCATGCAACAGCAGACTTGTCAAATGCATCTCTTAAAAAGAATGACGAGGGGGCTCCTAAAGAATTGGTGCAGGTACAGCCACAATTGCATTTTCTGCTCAATCACTCACATTCTTGAAATATCACCTGAAATTCAAAGCCTGAGTTTATTGACTACAATATATGCGACTGTCATGAAATTCACATGCATCCTGGGGTGTAGCGAGTAATAATATATCTGATCCAACGCTTCTAAAAACGGAAAATGCAACATGGACTTGGGGTTGTACTCAGATGGTTTCTATGAATCACATGGTGTTATGTTAGACAAGCGCATTAATGCGCTGTGATTCTTCCTAGCAAAGAACTTCCAGGCTCTGCCTTTACAACTTGTAACTTATCCTCTGCAATTGCAAATTAGGGATATGTACCAAAGAAAAACAGGATCCACTATTCAGGACCGCTGGTGCCTCCAGGAGCGAACATTGATGATATGCTGAAAGAGCACGAGAGACAAATCCAGCAGGCTGTCCGAAATGCACGTCTGGGCAGGAACAGGACCAACAAGTATGGGCAATCCCATTAGTCTCGAGGAAGTGTCAACAGGGAAAATGTTCTCTTAGGACAGGGCTGCTGATACCAGTGAAAGCACGCCTAGCTGTGACAAACACTCAAGAGCTTCATTACGAAGCTGAAATAAAAAGGTGTCACGTGTATAAAATGGGGAGTGTAGCTTTTGTTCAATGTATATTCGTCTCTATTTTGTGGATGAAAAGAAGGGCCTCTTGGCATTTTGTGTCACTCTGTAAATCTTGGGAGAAAGCTTGCTGTGTATAACAGGAAGAATTCTTTTTCTCGTCAAGTGAAAGCCCATAAGGAGAAAAAGATTCTCTTTCCTTCGAAACTTAACCTAAGTAATATTGCACCCATCCAAAGCCAACTCTAGTTTTGTAGCACAAGGTTAGCTTAAACATCGTTTCAAGCTCCTCTTATGTAGGGAAAAAGTGGAGGCAACTTTTATGGTTCATGAGTAACTTGCAAGTTATGCATACTGAGAAAAACTTGAAACGCGGGACTTCAGCCGTATTCTCTCTCCATCTCCTTTCTTGACATGTAGTATTGTCAACTCCTGGTTTATGTTTCAATCTCAGATTTACGATCCTGAGTAGGGGTGAGCATGGTCTGGGTTGGGCCGGCCCACCCCTAATCCTAGAACCAACCCGCACAGTGCCGGTCCTCAATTCTTGGGATCGAGGACTGACTCTATTGAGCTTAAGACTGAGGATCGGACCGACCTAGTGGGCTCGGTCCAGTTCTAGGGTCAACCCGAGACCAAATAATAATTTATTTATTTCATTTTTTATACTATCTAAAAGGGCAATCGATGATCGGACCGACCTAATGGGTTTGGTCTGGTTCTAAGGTCAACCAGGGACTAATCGATAATTTTTGGTTTCATTTTTTATAGTCCCTGAAAAGGCGAGCGAGGACCAAACCAACCCTATGGGTTCAGTGACAAGCAAGGTCAGCTAAGAGAGGCGAGCGACGAGTGTCGAGTGGGGTGAGTGTTGAGCGTTGAGCAGAAAGCAATAAGTCAGGCGAGCATCAAGCGGCAAGCGGCACGAGTGACCCAAAGCGAGTGAGGCGAGTGTCAAGTGGCGAGCGAAGAAGTTATTTCTTTCGATTTTGGCAAATTAAAGATTAAGAGGACAAAAAAGATAGAAGAGAACGAGTATTAAAGGAGGATGCCGTGAGGAGTTATTTATTAGAGGACTTCTCACAAAAACATATTTCTCATTTGTAAATTATGGTTTTTGACACCTTAAAAGACATTAAAAGATCAAAGTTATTAAAAAAATAGTGTAAAATTACTTGAACTCCTTACTAAAGAGCTATTTAATATTGTTGATGCGTTTATTTTAGAGTTTTCTCTATATAAAAAAATTATAAATAATATATTAGATATATAATATATATAAAATCATGGTTGGTTCAGGTTGGACCGACCCTAAACTCTCAGGACCGATGACCAACCCGCATAGTGCTGATCCTAGGACCAAGGACCAACCTGGTCTCCCTGGGAATTGGATTAGGACCAGCAGGGTTGGACCGGTCCAGGGTTGGTCCAGGGTTGACCCTAAACCGATGCTCACCCCTAGTCCTGAATAGGAGTCAAGAAAAAAATGAGCTGCGGTAATGTTTCCCTCAATATAATTACCAAGGCAAGGCATGACAGATATTGACGAAATGCTTTGAGCTGAGAAGCATTAACAAGTGACAGTTGACTAGAGTTTTTCACAAAAAAGGCACGTGGTTACTGCAAGAGAATGTATCTAGCACACCTTTCTCTAAATAGATAAGTAACAGTGCATTAATGAAATCAAAGAAAACAAGAACATGTCTTTATCAACAACCCATGTTCCTATCCAGGAACAAAAGTTGGAAAAAGGAAGACCTACACTATACTACTGTACATTTGAGTTAAATACTATTTTCTCCAAGACTCAAAGATCTGAATTGTTTTCGAGCTCTCTTATTCACTTCAAGCCTACAAGTATTTACATATCTTGCTTAGGCTTCCGGCTAAGCTCTGAATAGTGACCGCCCATTAGCTGCAGGATCTCCTCCCAAAGGCCTGAGGATGAACTTGATGAACCACCACAGATAAGATTTGAGCTACATGCAGCGACATACCAATAATCAGATTCTATTTCTTCTCTCAACTGATCAAACTGCCATCCAGCATAGCCCATAAAGAATCTAAAATCCTGAGGCTTCAGAACTCCCTTCTTGACCAGCGCAGCTGCTTCATCCAAATTGTTGCGAGCGCCAAAACATAGACCAGGAATCACCTCCTCAAAGCCAGGAAGCTTGGCCTTTTCCCCAGATTTTAGTAGAAACATGCTTGCTTCGAGAGGGCCACCGAAATGCAAAGAACAGTCGGCGAATGTTGTGGCAAGATCGAGGTTAGTGGGGTTCATGTGTTTGATCTTCTTGTTAAGTGGCCGATTGATGACTACTCCAAATGGCCCCTCTTGTGGGTGTCTAGTTCCCGATCTGAGAAGGAGAACTACCGTTCTCTCGAAAGTGCGGACCCCGTCAAGCTTTTCCGTAGCCACAAGGACACAGCCAGTTTCTGGTACTGGAATGGGATGTGCCCATTTAACACCTAGCGGTTTGGACTCATGATGACCCTCATCTTTGTTGTGAGCCTCTGATTCTCCTTTTTCTGCCTGTTCATAATTTCAATAAGTAAATAACCACCAGTCCAAGTCATTATAGGGAAGCAAATGTCCATCACCAGTGGAGGATTAAGTCAAACTCTTTACTAGAATTTGCAAATTTTTTAACTGCTCAAAGTCTGCTTGACACACCTTAGCCCAGGGAAGGGATTGTATAATAGAAAGTGAAACAAGACCGATAGAGGATGGTGGACTTTTTGTTTTCCCTAGCTTGGCATGAAAAGAAAACGTCGAGGAGAGGATTCAAGAAGGAAAAAAATATCTCTTGGGCCCACATTCGCTACAAAGTTAGAAAGAGATTGGAGAGAAACTAGAGTGACTATATCTCACTCTTGAGAAATTTCAAAATGCACCTTTTTTTTCTTAGAAATTTCTAAAGGCATGTTTACCACACTTCTGGCGTAAAGGTCATCTGTGACTTGAGCAATAGACAAAGTCTTTCAAATGAGCTCATCATCTATTGCGATTCACCTACATTTACTTTTGTCCAACCAAACAAGGTTTTCTCCACCTACACCTCCATTTGTCCTTATTCAGTCAGTTCAAGTATTAACCTTTTGTAGGGTAATTTAATACAACAAAAGACAGGTGAGACCGGGATAATCATGCATGCAGGCCCTTTTAGCACCAAAATAGACTCATGATTGGATATTTAGAGATCTAGCTGTTTACAACTAATGATGACATCCCCATACATGCCTAGATGCAGTCCCTTTTCTGAGTCTCTGTATAAAGAATAGTAGTACGTGAAAGAACATTACCTTCTCCCTTGCAAAAAGATTGGCCCTGAACTCTCTCCAATCCAGATTCTTATGGTTAGACTTCTGAGAAGCGGTATCATTGGATCTGTTGCCATCAGAAGAATCTGGGGTAGAACGATCGCCATTTCCTGTGACAAAGTTACCACAAAGTCCATAATTCTCAAGTTTTTATGTTTGGCATATTGGAAAAATCATCTCTTCCACTTACAATCTGAGTACTTCTTCAGTTCACATCACCATTAAGTTACAAATTACCCACAGGAGAACTCAGTAAATATTTACTTGCATTAGATAAAGGTATAATGATAAACAAAATATCTTTGATAAAAGGTACAACCCCTGATCAACATCAAAAGTTGTCAGTCATGAGCTAGGGCTGTTCCTCATTGCCAAAAATAACAGTTGTAGGACAATTGGTTCATGCAGCTTTTGTCTCCACAGAGATTACTAATGGTTAAAGGAAAAAAGCTTTAAAAAATTCCTTAACTAAGCTTCTTGAGAATTGTCTGGCACAAGTCCAGACTGCATAAAATCGAGGTTTCAATTCTGAGTCTTTTCTTTCTCTGCCTGGACTCTGAAGTACCACTTAATGAAAATCTTTTAGCAAAAGAAAACCCAAGGACTATGCAAGAGGGCAACAAAAACCAATCAGGCAACAGAAACATTCCATCCTTAGATTACAGAAAGCCATGTTGAAAAGAGCACGCAAATTTACGTCAAATTTATGTAGAATTATTCAATTTTTTTATTAATATAATCTATCCTTACTATGATGACAGTGAGCTGTAGTCTTTACAACTGTTACCCTGGCCTACTTTTCAAGAAGTCCTACAGAAAGTAAAGTCAACATTATTGTTAGAGTTGTAGAATTTGGCTTCACTAAAATTGTTTTGCTGCTTTTTAAGCCCCAATAAACGACCTTATCAACCAAGCAATAATTCTGAAGAAAAATATATCTATCTTTAAGCAAACGACACACCAAACACATTCTTCTCCCTGATTCTTTTGGGACATGGTGCTAGAACATAACAATTCAAAGGCGACAAAGAAACTACAAATCCTTTCACATACTAACAGATTGAAGACACTAGAATTATCATCCTCTAAGCCTAGAGATTGGATACTGCCCGACAGAGAGTTCAAAGTGAAAAGAAAAACCACTGTTGCAATCTGTTCTCGCATTTCTACAGTATCCAGCATCCTCCAAAACAATCTGCTTTTAATTAATTAATCATACATTCTTTCAAAAAAAAAAAAAAGTTGCCTCAATACTCTTTTTATTCTTACTTCTTGATATGCATATACATGTCTAATATGTACTCGCAGAAGGCTACCAGAAAGGGACTTACACCCCAGGATGAAACCGGGACATACCGAGGGCATCAAAACATGAAACCTGCGAAATTAATTCACCTGAGCTACTATGTTTGATCTAGATGGCTCCACACAGATGCAAGCGAGAGGAAAAAACATAATAGAAAGAAAAGAATATCCCTAATCCTTCGCTTAAAGGCATGGCAATTTCCAGAACATGGGAAAACCAACTAAGAGCTGACCTACTTAAACAGTACTAAGAGCCAATAATAGCAATTGACATTTTATGGTACCAATTTGGACAGTCATATAATTTTCTCATAGAAGTTGACGGAGTGAAAAAGGCTCTGCAGCTACTTGCAAAGTGTTTGACAAGCACTCCATAGCTGCAGCAGCCCGTAGGTAACTGCTTTAAGGAAGCTGCTTCACCAAACTTCAAGGAATTACAACTATAAAGGATGCGCTTGCCAAATGTACTAGTTACAGCATATCACGACAGCTACAACACAACCGCAGGTATATCCAAAGAAAATAATCTTGATGACAATGCACCGATGACATCGCAGTCCTTGAGTTGAAAACTGAAGCCGAAACATGCAGCCATGCAGAGCGAAAGATAAACATGAAACCCATTGGATCACATCAAAACAAGCGAGCTACTCCAGATTTTTCCAGGTTTCTGATTAATCGCAATTAGTGATCCACTAGTTAGTAAATTCAAAGCTTGAATTGACGCATTTAGAATCCGCAAACGTCACGGCCCCCACAGATTATCATATACTCTTTCCCATCCTCAAACGGATTTCACGGTAGTTTCTCGGCGACCCAACAAGCAAAAAAAAAGTCAAACTTCGACGACGCATACGGATGAAGACGAAAAAGGAAGACGAGGGCAGCCCCCCTCAAGAACCATCGCAAACGCCAAGAAAACCAAACAACGCGAACCACATCGAACGATGCCCCGAAACAACCCGCGACCCACAAAAATTCAGTTTCGAAAGGGGACAACTTTACACCCACCCGATGAGGATGAATTGGAGTTGTTGTTGTTGTTGTTGTTGTTGTTGTTGTTGTTATTCTTCTTGGCCAGAGCTCGAACGACCAGAGATCGGTGAAGGACGGGGCGGGGGGCGCCGGAAGGCCTCCGCTTCTTGAGGGCGCTGATCTCGAGGACCCTCGTGCCAGCGGCCTTCCCGGATTTCCCGCAGACCTCCCGGAAGGAAGCGCGGAGCAGGCAGGGGCTGCCGCTCGCGTTCTTGACGTTCAGAGACCACAGATCCATGCCTCTTTCCCTACGTTTCTCCTTTTTCCCCTGCTTTCTCGGCCGGAGAAGAAAAGGGGGGAAACAGAGGAGGAGGATGGATTGGGTTATGCTGTTTTGCTACAGCTCACTCGGGGAAAAGGAGAGAGAGGCTTCTAGCTCGATGGAGGAAAGTTGGACTTTGCGCACTAAACAATTCGTCACTGCTGGAGAGGAAGAGAGAGAGAGAGAGAGAGAGAATGGAAGGGTGAGAAAATCAAGTAACGGATTTGTCGAGGGACAAAAACAGATGAAAACGATACCTCTCGTATGGAGAGAGAGAGAGGGAGAGAGAGAGAGGAATATGGAGGGAGATGGAATATGCTTTTTATTATTATTATTATTATTATTATTATTATTATTATTATTATTATATATCTTCCAGAATGGAAATGTTATCTTCCACTTTTTCTTTCGGCCAGAAGAAATTTGCTCATTGAGATTTGTTGGTTTTTTTTTTTTTTTTTGGTTTAATTTTTCGCAAAGGAAATTCCAAATGGGTACGCCGGCAACGTATAATCGGAGACCTTTAGAACAAAATTAACCAATTCCCAACTTCAATTCATTTTCTTTAGATCCAGCTTCCCTAAACTATATAATTTAGGAGGCTCATTTAAGTTTAGTAGCCACGCCGAATTCATGTTATACGTCAATCATCTGAATTATTAATTTAAGGGGATATTAGGCAAAATAAAATAAAGGATAAATTTATGATACAAATCAATTTGGATTAATGTGGCATGAGTGTTCGAGAATTTTCGTAATCTTTTTGTCTAGTTGTTTCCATTTTTTCACAAAATCGCTTTGCCTTTTTTTTTTCTCCTTTTCAAGAAATAACAATAACCTTCGTAAGCAAACAACAACAACACTCACGAATGAAAAGAGGCTTGGAAATTATTGAGATTTACTCTAGTGACCACCCTTCTACTATGGAAAATGAGAGGTGGGGGGTTCGAATCCCACCTTCTCCTTCTCAAGGAGTTAGATTGGGGACGATTTAATTTCAAGTTTGGGTTTTGATTTGCACGCTTTACAAGGAGATATGACAAAAGTCTGAAAGTGAGAATTAGAGTAGAAGTAGGGTATGACCGACAAAAGAAAAAAAAAGTGGCTTGGAAACGTAACAGGACACGGAAACATGGAGGCCTAGAACAACACAAACAAAAAACGCCGGTAACAAGGCCCAACACACAAGGAGGAAGAAAAGGCCATAAGGCCCAACACAACAGGAAGCGGCCCAAACACGAGAGGCCCTTCTTCTGAGGAAACCCTAGCAGCGCATCGCATAAATCAAATAATTTAATTTTTGCAAGGCTCATGCCTGCACAAATTCAAGTATGACATTCACTGGATTACCATATTTTCTAGTCACATTCTCCTCTACGTAGTGGAAAAAGGGTATATCCTAAATTCGATCTCTCCAATTTCCTTTAATGTAATAATCAAAATCACAAAATCAATGGGATGCCAAAATTAAGTTTTAAAATATTTATCTTACTTAGATAAAGCGCGCAGGCATTATCTCATACAAATTTGTTATATCTATAGATGGATATAGGTATGAGAAATGCTTGCGTGACTATTTTTAACAACTTATTTTGAACCACAAAAAAATAAAAAACAAATAATTAGAAATCATTGTAGGGTCCACTCCTTAAAAAATTTGTTGCTCACAATATTCCGTTATTCTAATAGTAACTTAAAGACTTTAATGCTAGCAAAGCCCTATGGATATCTGTTGCATAACCTCAATATTTGAATGATTAATCATCTTTGTTCAATCTCATCAGCCATAGCCAAAGTACTTTTGCGATTTCATATTTGGCTAGGAGTTACCCATGCACCGTGCATTAAACGTCACGTTTTCATCGAGAAGATAAGGAAGGTGGAGATAAAACCACGGACGCTCAAGTTCAGCAAAACCGTTTGGATTTTTTAGATGAGTAGATAAAACGAGAGAGATAAAATAGGGCACGATTTTTAGCAGCGAAAGGCCTACCCCAGGAATCTTTCTAATATTGGAAGGAAGGAGTCCCAACGATCAAAAACCAACCACCATCTAGGGAGATTCGGAACCAAAACCTCGACTTGAACAAGTAAAACGTCAACGTCGGTTTCGAACCTTCTGTCCTTCGCCTATATAAAGCCCTGTTGGTATTTCTTTCCTTTCTTCCTTACGGTAAGATTCAGATCTCCCGCAGATTCTCCACGCATCACTCAGTTCTTGACTCGTGTGCGCGTGGTTCGGGGGGTTCGCCGTCGTTCGTTTCCACTCGTAAGTCGTTTGATTTCCTGAACGGCATTGCAGAAGTTTCTATTTCGTGTGGTTGTATTGGCTGGCGTGTGATTTGTTTGTCTTGTTTTTCTTTGTGTTTTGATTTCTTCTTGACTAGTTCGTGTGCTTCGGGGGTTGCCATCGTTCGTTTCCGACTCGAAACTCGTTTGATTTCCTGAATGGCATTGCAGAAGTTCTTATTTCGTGTGGTTGTTTTGGCTGGCGTGCAATTTGATTGTCTTGTTCTTCTTTGTATTTTGATTGCTGATCGTCCCGACAATGCGCAAATCTCCAAAAAAAAAAAGAAGAAAAAACTGCGTTTGGATCGCTACTTTCTTTTCTTGTGGCATGGTTTTCACGCTAGACAAATTTGTTTTCAGTTTTATCGTGTGAAGATAGATGACATTGAAGCTCTTGTTCATGCAGAAGGATCTGCTCTGATTTCTTACTCCAAGCGACAAGACAATTTACAACATGGATATCGAGTTAAAAAAGGCTCATGAAGCTAAAGTACGTTTGTTTTTCACTCTGCCGGATGTGACGATATCATTCAACATTGTTATTGCTGTAAATGTATGCTTCATCTAAACTGTATTCCTTAGGGAAACAACGTTAACGGAGGAGATGACAAAGACGGAAACGATCTGAATGAGTGGCTTCCGGTGACAGCATCCAGGAAGGCAAACTGGAAGCACTCAGCCTTTCACAATGTCACTGCGATGGTTGGTGCTGGTGTTCTTGGCTTGCCCTTCGCGTTGTCTCAAATTGGATGGTATGTTTCTGATAAGTTCATGTACTAAGCTACTAAACTTTAAAATAAGCTCAGTATAATCTCCTTTGGTGATCATCCCATCCCTAGATAGATCTTAGCAGTTATGTGAACAATTTTGTCAACCGTTAATCGTTATCAGAGAAGATGAAAACCCTCGATTTAAAGCACAATCACTGGGCTTGATTGAAGTATGTCGAGGGTAAAAGAAAAAATATTATCTGTGGAATTTCGTTAATTAATCGCAACTTATAGGATTCCCGGAATCGGCATGATCATCGTCTCGTGGGTGGTCACCTTCTACACGTTGTGGCAACTCGTGGAGATGCACGAGATGGTCCCGGGGAAGCGGTTTGACCGGTACACCGAGCTGGCCCAGCACGCCTTCGGCTCGAAGGTTGGGTACTGGTCCGTCATGCCTCAGCAGATGCTTGTCCAGGTCGCGACCGACATCGTGTACACCGTGACGGGAGGGAAATCGCTGAAGAAGTGCCTGCAGCTGATATTTCCGGTGATGGGGAACATCAGACAGACGTATTACATACTCTTCTTCACTGGCCTACAAATTTTGCTCTCCCAAACTCCTAATTTCAACTCATTGAAGGGAGTCTCTCTGCTCGCTGCCGTCATGTCCCTTTGGTAAGAAGACTAACATAGAGATACGAAATATTTCATCACAAGTTGTTCTGCATCTTTTGATCAAACAGTTCAAAACGGGCACTTTGTCACTTTGCTTCCTTATTTTATCCAAATTTTGCATGCATGCAGTTACTCGATGGTGGCCTTTGTCACCGCGACCATAAGAGGGACCCACCACCACCACGGGATCAAGTACGGAGTCCGATCTCACACGACGGCCGGCATGGTGTTCGACACGCTGAACGCGCTCGGGACCATCGCGTTTGCATTCGCCGGGCACAGCGTCGTCCTCGAGATCCAGGCCACAATCCCGTCCACCCCGGAGAAGCCGTCGAAGAAGCCGATGTGGAAGGGCGTGATCTTCGCCTACGCCATTGTCGCGCTCTGCTACTTGTCGGTCGCAGCCTCCGGGTTCTGGGCATTCGGGTCGCTTGTCGAAGACGACATCCTTATATCTCTGGAGAAGCCAAGGTGGCTCATTGCCGTGGCTAACTTCATGGTGTTTCTTCACGTCCTTGGAAGCTATCAGGTACCATTCTCAGAGGAGCATGTCTGGTTTTTATATATTTACTTGTGCTTTGGGCAAAAAGCATATAAAACCGTGTGCAATTACCGCAACTCAGTACTTGTTGGTTTCACATCACAGGTTTTTGCAATGCCTGTTTTCGATCTGATCGAGTCATGCCTCGTCAAGCACTATAATTACAAGCCGGGACGTCCCCTTCGCCTCATATCTCGCTCTGCCTACGTTGGTAGGAAGATCATCATTACTTCTCTCAATGCTCAACTCTTTTAACTGATCTATTAGCGAGATTTTCCTTAAATTACAGAAGGAAATCTTCTGATATTATTAAGGATTAATCATCCATCTGATTCGAGAATTCTTCTGTGTCGGCGATAGCTTTAACTGGGTTCATCGGAATGTGCATCCCATTTTTCGGGGGACTTCTGGGATTCTTCGGAGGACTTGTGTTCGCGTCCACTTCTTACTTTGTAAGTCGGAAGACTTAATGAGAATCGATATCCGCGCTCTTAATTAAATTCTTTCTAAACATTAAAACTATCCAAAACGTTTTTAAACTGATGTTCGTTTTTCTGATCTTTTCCACGTTAAAATCAGATACCGTGCATCATGTGGCTCGCAGTCCGCCGGCCTAGGAGGTGGAGCTTCCACTGGACAGCATCATGGGTATGTTCACTTAGCTTCAAGCAAGGATATTTACATTTTTATGCACGTTCCATTTAATTCTCCTCGCATTTTTTGCGACGTCTTTTTATTTAATGTGCGTTTTGATGACAGGTTTCGATCATCGTCGGAGTGTTGATAGCAGTGCTTGCTCCAATTGGAGGAGTGAGACAGATTGTTCTCTCAGCCAAGACCTACAAATTATTTTCTTAGTTGGGTTTTACATTAGGTGTAGGACGGGAGGCTTAGTAAAATGTATTTCCTCAAAGGATCATATCTTTGGATGTATTCTTATTTTTGGTTAATGTAGACAATTGATTCTCTATGTGCTCGCCATTCACATGATGATCAGGAGAACGTTTAGGTAACGCTTGATCAATTTGTGTATTTTGGCCGCTCTGCGCTGTTGTGTACTTTTACCTTGCACAACATTGAAAGAAGACGCAATGAATTGGGGCCAGAGCTATTTTCATATCCTCTTGAGCTACAAGACCCTTTTGAGCTAATCGACCGACAATCACCTTTACCTCTCTCTCTTTCTCTCTCTCACCATATTTCTGCTAAGTTTTCAAGTCCAGTTTGCGGCATCTTTCTGATACGACAGGTGAATCACTGTTAAGAAAAAGATGTCTTTTTGTCCAAAACCATGTAAAGCAGACAACTTTCCTTTCGTGAGTTTGCCAACGCCTAACGGCGTTATTCTGTTGGTTTGAGATGCTAGAGACTCATTCAGTCACGCTTTTTTTGGCTTTGACGGAGGTCCAAACTTGATTACAGCTTCTTCCCCATTTGAACTCGTGTTTTATCATTAGTAAAAATGTTGAGAGCATGACATATGTGATCACGAACAACATTAATGACTTTCTTCACAGGTCAACCGTAAAAGTTGTTTAGTCTTTAATCTTCCTTTCCTTTTCTTTCCAAATTTATCTTTGAATTTATAAGACCAGAACATCATGCTTGTTGCAATGGAGAATGCAAAAATGAAAATTTTTGAAGTAAACTGAGATAAAAAGTCGCAATTATGGATGACAAATTTGCCTAAAAAATTGTTATCGACTTTAAAATGTGTATCTTAAGCCAAAAAAGATGTGGGAATAGCCCCACCCATTATTCAACTCGAAAGAATTATTTATTTGAATTGATTACATTCATATCAAGACTAAGAAAACTTGCATAAAAAACGTTCTGGTTTGCGCGGACCCTACACCAGGGTGACAAAGGTTAGCGACCTTCTTGATGGCGGAAGGTTGCTAAAGAAGAAGGAGAAGAAGAGCATCTTCCATCATTTTAAAAGATTATACTCCATTTTCTTTCACAACTCCATTGCACGATCCCTTTATTTAAAAGGAAAATTGGATAGATATTATACAGTTGAATGCTTCTAGTTCAACTCTTGACGTCCTTGACGTGAGGCCATGGATGGCTCCACCAAGTACTATCCCTTTGAACTGGTGAAACGAAAAGTTTATATATCACTGATTGACTTTGATATCCTTCGAGGCTTGACGCTTGGCGCAGATGGTGGTGATTTTCTGGAACATAAAGATCATCTTTCCGCCCTGAGAATCGATGTGCTCTGAGCCTCAGTGAGTTGACAGTACCTTTTGTCTTGGCCGCACTTTATTTCAGGATCATATTTGATCTCGCGGTGTTTCAAGTCTTCATTGGCTTGAATTTGCCAAGTTGCTGCAATTCAGATGCATTGAAAAAGCCTGAGTTCCTATTGAATGATCCGCAGTGGCTGTGATTCCGTTGAATTGCAAACTAATTCTCGTTACTGTCATATTAAATCTTTATTTATTTTTCCATGTGAGAGCCAAAAACTTTTGCGGTCAAGAATCTCTACTTGCCATACTTCAAGAATTTGTGCTATGTCAAATTGGAGGATCTATAATACCAATTTCTGTCACTGTGACTATGACTATGAGCCACATGCCTCACCTACTAGACCATCTGAGCAGCTTCACAGCCGGGGACTCCGTAGGACAAGCCACCAATTTCCCTGACAATCTCATTGCTTTGTCTTGAAGGGATTGCCTAAATTAAAAGGATGGTCAAAGCGGAACTATGCTATGCTTATGCATTAACACCATGAGTTTTGTATCTTCCGTCCAAAGCACACATCTCATGAGTTGCATCCAGATGTCGAAAACGTGGCGAGATATTTGATATTAAATAAAGGTTTGATCGGATTTCTTGAAAAAATTACCATATATACTCTTTTAAAAAACTTGGAACTGGTGTCGCTTTACTGTTTAGATGCAACAATCTGTATCTTAAGTTTGATTTTAGTCATAATTTGACTTCCAAAAGATCAATTTTCATGATTAATCAAAATTATATTCTAATAAAACACTTGTTGGGTCACTTTTCTTTACATTAATACTTCACTTTCCCAATAAAATCCACGATAAAATATGATGAAGATTCATGCATATGCATGGTCTATTTTCACTAGGCGCCAAATTGGAAGCGAATAGCATGACTTGAATCTCGCTGCTATCTCATCTTTCCCTATAAGAGAATTTTTTTGTTGCAGCTGATTGTTAACTGATAAGACATTGCTTCAAGTCTTTATACTTCATACATAGAAAAGCTGCTATACTTGTATTGCTTCCAGGAGAAAGGACAGTGCTCCTCCATCTCATTCTTCTTCAACAAGATGCTGCAAATGCGCCGTGTTTCTTAGCTTTACACGAGAAGACACTTGAAAGAACTTTACAGACCATCTCTATGCAGCGTTGGATCTGAAAGTCATCGCGAGATGGAAAAGCTATTTCCCCCAAATTGCTCAGCGCAATTCAGAGGAAATAGCTTCCGGCCAAATAAACTCGAGATTTAAGTGGAGCACGTATAAATTGCCTATTCGAGCTGTCTACAAATACAAACCAACGGGCTTTGTCCATTTGAGCTGTTCTGTGCGGTATAAATTGTCATCTGGCTATCGACGACAACATCATGACCCTCAGAGGCTATGATAACTGCTTCAAAACTCATGTCAAGTCTGATCACCTCTGGTTGAGCTGTATGTCATTGACCGAGAAGAACATGCAGAAATTGATGCCATTTTAGAATGCAGCTATGGGGATTTGAAGGTCAAGATGTGTGGGATTCGTCTTCTATATGAGGATTATCTGAAGGATATTCACCAATCTGTTGAACATTCAGCTGGGGATGGCGATGACGACTTTGGCCCTGGCCTGTCAAATTAGTTCTGTGGAAGATTGCAATCCTACACATTCAACAATCAGGGACTAGGAAGTGTGGTCGCTTCTCCAACTCAGAGGCTTTATTCCAAATACGGTATCATACTACATCAGCAGGCAATTGCTAGCCGTGCTAGCTCGATCGTTATTTCTGATTCTCACGAAATGCTGCCCTTCTTGTGCATTGTTTCTACATCGACGCATGGACAAAATTCCTGCTATGCTTGTCATTCAGCTGGTGGGTATATTCACAGGCCTCACTGCCAATGCCCTGTCAAAATTATACAGAAGTTTCTCGGTCAGGCTCATCCGGAAAATTCAGGAAGTACGTGAGAGGACCACTTAAGCTGTAGCCAGGAGCTGGTGGATAGCAAAATTCACCTCCAGTACTTTTTCCTGGGGAATGCATTTCCATAGTGTTGAAATTCCGGTTCGTCACTCCTAAGGATGTAAGCAAATCCATAAGATCATGTACGTTTTGGGATTGACCGTCAGAAATTACCTCTTTACATATACCTAAATCTGGTGTTGAATCCCACTGTCATTTTGGCACGGGCAGGAGGGTGCAGCTACAGTACTACGGACTCCTGTTTACATATGACCGAAAAAAGGGCTTTTTAGTGAAATTTTTTTGTCCTTTTCCTTGTCAAATGAAACTTTTTGTCAAATTTGGAAAAAATAATGTCACCCCCTTAACTTATAATTTTCCTTTACCCTCGCCTGCCAATGGAAAAGAAGCTCCTTTATCAAATCAACGGATGATAAACCGACAACAAAGGGAAACGAAAAAATCTCCCGCGAATGGCGTAGAAAGCAGAGCAACACAACCCACCGGACCAGAAATGTGCAGTTTACTTTTTGAGTTATCTAAGGTTTTTCTTGGCGAGGGGAAACGGCAAGCCTAGGAACATGTCCTCCTTCACTTCTCACCCTTTATCCTCTCCTCGGAATCTCGGTCCACCTGCCCCTGTTTACGGGGGAAAGGTCAAATCTTTATCCCCACGGCTCTCGTCGATTCATCTCCGTCGACGAGAATCGCCAATAAATGGGAAGTGGGTTTGTCGCAAGACAAGGTCCCAAGCGAAATCGGCAGACTCTGATGACCCAGTTATCTCCGCACCGAATGCACAAGGTGGCGGTGGTCCTTCGACCAGCTTCTTGTCCGTGCTCTGTCCCTTGCTCAAGCTCTTTTCCGTGAGTTCGTCGCCCTGCAATTTCGTTTCAGTGTCATTAGATGGCGTTTGATCTTGCGCCTAGAGTCTGCACTTGGCATCACTAGCTTACCGAAAAGCTTTGTGGAAGCAATGTTTGTGGTCAGCAAACTGGTAGTGATGACCCAATTTTTAGGGAGGTTTATATAATTAATTAAGATAAAGAGGATCTTGGAAATGTATTTGAACCATTATTCTTTCAGCATCCGAGAGGTCCCCGTATTGCGTTAAAAAAAACACCCTTAGCAATATCATTCTTTCCCACTAGGGTAGTTAATTTGGCATGCTGCATTCTTTGGCTCTTTTGGGTTCGGGTGCTATATTTTACTGTTATATTGTGCTTATGGTTCTCCACATCGACCGAGCTTTCTTGTTTCTTGTAGGGAGGAGATCCCTCCGGTCAAAGGAATGACGCTTTGGAGGTACTCTTTTGAGACATTGAAAATGATTTGTTCATTAGATAGTAGTATAGATGCAAAACCAGTATCTTTGGCTCAATAGGGTGAGGGAGAACCTTTTATCTGGTTGTATGGTCATACTATCATCTTTCGTAGTTCTTTTTGGAGCTCTTGTAATCTGGAGGCTTGAGGAATATCATTTGGTTTCAGTTATTATGGTGTGAAGAAGAGAGTAATCTTGTTTCCAGGGATTTTAATGCTTTTCCTGTAATGCGGTACTAGGTGGCAACCTCTTCCTTATCCACCTTGGCAAGACTTCCGTGGGGTTCAAGATCAGTAATTAATTTGAAAGATGGTGAAATCACGGTTGCAGGTCCTCCTAGGCCTTTGCAATTGTATGAATTTGGTAAGGATCTTCAACAGTGGCTCTATTTATCATATACTGCTTGTTATTTGAAGGAGATTTTGTTCTTCTTGTAGATGGCAGACAGATCATGTGGGGACTTTACTTCCTCTTGACAAGAGAACTAGATGTTAGCTTATTTAGTGGATAGGTCAGATGAAGAGTGAATTGTGTATGAGAAAGGATAGGCCTTAAGCCATGTTTAGCCGTTTTGAGTCTCCCATAGTAGCCTCTTTAATCATTCTCTCTTGTTGTTTCTTCAGAAGAAAAAATAGCATGTTTTGCTAGGTGATGATATTTTAATGTTAGTTCCCAAATTCTATTTTCTAATGCCATGTAATTAAAAGATCTAGCAACATTTCTTTTCTTATTTTTCATTCAACAGAGGCATGCCCCTTTTGCAGGAGGGTCCGTGAGGCCATGACTGAGCTAGATCTTTCTGTTGAGGTGAGCTAAGCAAACAACATTACCTAACTCATTATTGATTTAATTCCTGCTATAACCTGCAGTTCTCGTTTGTATCTAGATACCTCTATGTTATTCTTTTGAGTACTATTAAGATTTTAGGGTCGCAAGATAGAGGAAGAGAAATTGCAAATGACTTCATCTCTGCCCAATTGAATTCATGAAAGATTACATAGAGGCTCTATTCCTAGAGCATAGAGACATTCACAATTAGTCATGAGATCCTAACTATCTTATCCGGAACTACCAAGTAATCTCTAGAACTACTACACATACTTCAACAGATATATCTCACTCTCGAAATATATCATTCAGCAGCAATCAAAATATAATTATCATGTTAAACTTAAGCTGCTGAGATAGGCCTGATATCTATGCCATTGCTGTTAGGCTTACATGTTATATTTCTTTAAGCCTGACAGAGAAGAACATTGTTGTCATGGACCAATGTGACCTTTCCCGTCTGTCCACGTACCATTGTCATGTGGCTTCAGGATGGTATCCGTGCTATGCGATGGGAAGGAGTTACCCCCGTGCATTTTTTCCATGACCTACTAATGTTACTTAAGTATTTGGATAGTTTTTAATCTGGTCCTCATAGAAATTCCAAGAAAAGGTACAAGAGAAGCTATCATTCCAGATATCCATAATTGTTGCCCCCATAATTGGAGCCATTATAGACAATCTTGTAGTTATCAAGAAATAATTAGTTCACACAAATTCTATTTGTTATTGTACATATAACCCTTGTTTTAAATACAAAAGGCCTAATAACTTTTGCCTAGATTAGTAAGATTTTTAAAAATGTATCATTAACTTTTAAGTTTGCCCCCACTTAGTTTAGATCCATGCTTGTGTGGTTTCCTGTTGTTAACTCCTTCATGTGAGTATTCAGGTCTATCCTTGCCCAAAAGGGTCTGTAAGGCACAGAGAACTGGTCAGAAGTCTTGGTGGCAAAGAGCAGTACGTATCTTCTCTGTAACAGTTGCAAAGCCGTTTTGTCTATAGTGCATGATGATCGTTCTTTAGGCATCTTTATATCAGACCTAAAAGCATTAAATTTATATGCAAAAAGACTTCTGAGCCACATTGAATGTGCACATGACAACTAGTTCTCAAGGCCCCTGGGGTTTTATTTCTGAGCTTAATTATCATCTGTAAAGTAGATAATTATCTATGTCGCAACACTTACATCCCAGTTGTGAGCGCAAATATGAGTTTTCCATGTGGTTGTTGCACCTGCAAATTAGCGAGTTGTATTGTAAATTGTAAAATATCTGGCTCTAACTGTCACAAACCTAGAAAATAGAAGAAAAGAACAATAGAATGCCTGCTCTCACACATGTTTGGCTTATTTATGAGTATAGGAATCAAGAGAGTTGTCCTGAACTTAATGTGCAAAACCAAAAAGTATTGAATGGGGCTATTTGCATCTAATGATGACTAGAGCTAGTTTCCCTAGGAGTGTATATCCAGAACTCCTTATAATTCCTACTCAAGTGCAAACAAATCCATTAAATTTGAATGTAAATGAAGAATAGAAATCAACCAAATGGTGGGATATTTTAGCCTGGTGGTGTAGATTATCCTTGGCATTTGAGAACTGATCTTTCCTTATTTACTTCGAATGTTGCTTGAGGTGATGAATATATTACGTCGTTTATTCCATGCATTTTATTTGTACAACCTTACAGTTTGACCTTTTGCAGGTTTCCTTTCCTGATTGACCCAAACACCGGTGTCTCAATATATGAAAGTGGTAAGTCAGACAGTTATATTCGATGGAAATCTTTTAAAGGGAACCATTGCCGTGGTTCTACCATTTACATGGAATAGTTGTGCTCTCTTTATAATTGCATAAAAAAAACTACATCATGCAAAAATTCAACTCTGAGTTATCTTTGGTCATGCAAAAGATCCTTACACTCGAGTGATCTAGTTTCTCTGGACCATGGTCATCATAGATGAGAAGGAAGTTGGAGGAAATGGCATATGTCCTGGATAGTTTCCATTGTGTGATCTTTACGAGACTGACTGTGATTTTTTGTGAACTGGATGAGAAGTGCTACTCAACATTCTAAAACAATCTTTTGTCTTTTGTTCTATTTCTCATCCCATTTGTGCAACCATTGAAACTGACAACTGGGCTTGCCACTAGTTACAAAACTCGTTGCCGGGTGGCAACTCATAAACTACTTAAGCTTCCTTCTCTACTTTGAGGGACAACTCATACATGTCCATTCTATCGATTGCTTTCAATACCTAGACCTCTATAAATATATGCTTGGGGAAGCTAGGAGGTTCTGAGGTCTCATGTGTATGGCTTGAAACCACACTCCAGGATCTTCCCTCTTGGTTTCAATTAATCGTCTTAGTTTTACAGAAAAATAAGTGGATCGGCAAAGATGCTTGGGTTCAAAGCAAGTAAAAGAGACACTCAGCCTCCGCAAGGAGAGCCATGGTGTACAATTTCCATCTGATGTTTATCATCAATTCTGCAAATGTTTGTTATTATTAATTTACTGCTGGTAGCTCTATGAAGTGCATAATGTTGTTTGCAAACAATATACACTTAGGTAGTTTCTAGAACTTCTTGGCCAGTATTGAGTTGATTTACAGCTACTGGTTCTCCCCCTTTTGAAACCTTGAGATGCTCTAAATTGTGGCACATTCTTCTGTGTTTGCACAGGTGACATAGTCAACTATCTATTTGAGAAATATGGCAATGGTACAAACCCAAGTGCTGGGCTACTTCAAAGGTACCTCTCTGTCTACCACAAAGAACACTCATAAATCAGTCGTTCGCTTGTTTTAGCATTTAGAGGAAGATATTGATATTTACTTGAAAGCTACCATATGCAGTCTCTATCTACCACGAAGAACACTCATACATCAATTGAATTTTATATTTTTTTTGGAAACCTTCAGGAGAGTAGAATTTTGAATATAGAGGACCAATTGCAATATAATGGAATGGTAAAAGCAAAGAAATTGAAACTTACTGGGAATTTGAGGAGAACATTTTGTAATTCCCCAATAATTACATTGTCTTCTGAGGCATTTGTTTTCCTGTTTTGATTCTCATTAGGTGAGAAATAAGAGAACTTCTTGGAATGGAAACTTTGGGAGTGGTTAACAAAGTGCTGTTGTACTCTAGGACTTTAATGTGAGTGTGCATTCTTTATTGGTCCGAGGTGTACATATATCATGTTGATGATGTAAAGCTAAGAGAGTTTGGACTGCCTATTGTTTTTGCTGTCACAAATTTATGATACAACTAATATATTGCGTCTGTTGACTTTGTTCATCTCCTCTCTTTCTGTCTATCTGATATGCAGCACATTATTCACGGGGTGGATGCCGACAATTCTTAGAGCAGGTAGAGGAATGACATTATGGGAAAAGGCAAGACGAGACCAACTGCCAGAAATGTTGGAACTTTTCTCATATGAAAACAATCCTGTAAGAAAATGCAATGCTTTGCTGGTCTATATCAAGGATAATGTCCTACTCAGAATATATTAGCTATAGTTTAAACGGCTTACTCCTGGAATCCATTTTCAGTAGATCGCCTCATGTACCACAGAAGTCCTTACTTGCTTTCAGAGTATCGAAGCATTACCCATCTTTCTAAATGAGCTTGTTTCATCATCGGTGAAAACAAAGAAAATCTTTTACTCGTTCATGTTAACTTTGTTTGCCCAATAAATAGTACTCTGTTCCATCTTCAGTATGCTCGAATTGTCCGTGAGGCGCTCTGCGAGTTGGAGCTCCCTTACATTCTGCAAAATGTTGGAGAAGGATCTAGACGGGAAAAGATACTTATGGACCTATCCGGATCAAAAGAGGTTAGTTAGCGCATGGATAAGAGATTATTCCATTTTCCAGCTGCATATTACATTCTATGATTTGACATCAATGAACCCATAAGAGGAAACTCAATGCAAACGTCCTAAATTGCAGGTGCCTTTCATAATTGATCCCAACACAGGCACTAAGATGGGTGACTACAAGGAGATCCTGGATTACCTGTTCCAGACATATTCTTCTGCTGCTTAGCAAGATTAGGAGTGTATAGATGTACCTGCAATCTGAACAAACATTTACATCCGTTTGGCTATGTTACTGCATGTCTGCAGATGTGCTTTTGTGATATCGACAAATAATTCCATGCATATGCTTGCATGTCAAGAAAATCTCAGGCCAGCTGCTTGTATGGCGGCAAAGGGTATCTCTATGCTGCCGCGCCCACATGCATGGACTGTCATTACGCGACCCGGAGAACCGGATGTAACCTATTTGTTACAGGGACCTATAGAAAACTTAGTTCTACTAATTGTCTTATGATTTATGAAGATTACTAGTAATTGAAAAGTTAGTATCAAGTCAAAAACGTTTATTCTTTCACGGAGAAAGCTACGGACGATATGTATAGGAAAGTTAGCAGACACGTATACTCTGAGATATAATAATCAATCAATGGAATTTACTGGTTTAATTAAATTTCTAATTACATATAATTTGTTACTTTCTTATATTAGAAGTTACTAAAGTTATTGAAAGCTAGTTTGAAGTGTACCAAACATTAGATAACTAATTGACTTTTCTAACTTTCAATTCTTTTTAATTTAATCGATTTTTATTTATTCATTCTCAAATCTTATCTTAAAGTAGTACCAAACATTTGGTAGGGTTAATATGCCCACATTTACTGTTTTGGGGATCTTATATCCCACTTATCCTATTCTTTTCCAATTCTTGCCTTGACGACCACAATTAACCTCAACCTTTTAATGCAACAATTCAAGGTGAAAAAAATCAGATTACCCATTGCGGTCAAAACCTTAAAAACCCATTTTAGATGGCAAAGATGTCACATGCGTTGCATTCCAATGGTCTCATCGCAAACCCTAGCGAGCTAAACATGATATAGATGGCTTTAAATATGTATAATGCCAGCCTTTTCGAATGCTGGTTATTGGTTAATCATGCGGATAAGATTAAACAGAAAATTTAATTGGAGTGATGCATGAACCCCCCCCCCCCCCTCCCAACTACTCATATGTAGAATATGTAGCTAAGTGACTCCATCCATTTCTTCATTAGAAAAATATAGAGCATACATCATTAATAAAAGAAAGTTTTACCCAAGCAACTCTATCTACTCGTGATTTGAGGATTATAATTACCTATTCTCTCAAATATTACACTGGAGATGCATCGTTTAATGGGTTGACTCCACAAATTCAATTATATCGATTGAGAAAACCACCCTTCTAATGGTTCTTATCTATTCACATCCTCAAGAGAAAGCAGAAAAAAAAGATCCGTAATTTTAATTGCAAAAGCAGCCAAAGTTCAACTGTGTAAAGTGGCATCCTTTTACCGACCAAAAAAAAAAAAAAAGTGGCATCCTTTTCAAGAACATTGAGATAGGCTGTTCAGGGACTAGAATCTCAATGATTAAGGGGGAAAAACATTTGTTATGCGTATAATCCAAGCGGATCTTAAGATTGTGAAATCGTTTTCAAATAAACTGAAGAAGCTAGGCTTTCAATTCGCCAATTATTAAACACTCCGGTAGAACATCGCATCACCGGACTTCCGGGGGGCCGATTCGCAAATATTCTTTCTGCCGGCAAGAAAAAAATATATCGATCATCACAAGGGAAAATAAATTTAAAAAGTCAACAACTGTTCATACAATGAGAAAACAATTGGCCACAACCACCCCATCATTCAGAAAACTCAACTAACGCTTAAAACCAAATCCCACCCTGATTGGGAACACTTCCAATCCATTACTCTTGTCAATATTAAAAAAAGAGAGACCAACCGCTTCACGTCCTAATAAACAAACAATGCAAGCCAGTCAGACCAAATAAATAGGGTTACACTCAACAAGTAGCAGATCCACCAGCCGGGTTCCGTCCGCCAGAGAACGGGTTAGCTTCCCTGTCAACATCGACCGCGAAAACTCCATCTTTGCTTCAACTCCAAGAGAGACGGCGCCACGAACTATACATGATTGCTCACGTTTCATTACTTTATATATAATTCTCTCTTTGCCCATTTGGCAACATATAAGTATTCACACTTTCAACAAGACCCACCTAATCAGCGCATTCTTGGTTGGATCTTTATAAATAATTTTGACCCGGTTCGCTTTTTAGACAGTAACTGAACATGAGATCAATTGTGAAATACAACCTATTTGTTTGCCGCGAATTTGGATAGTTAATCGGCCTTCCAAATGGTAATTATCTTTATTTATGGTGATAGGTGCCGGTTGCGCAATGATACATGGGTTATTGTGTATGTACTATACACGACATCCGATTCCTTTGGAGGGTACAGCCGCTGGACCACCAATCTTATGAGGCGCAGACACGTGTGCCCGTATTATTGCCGTGGTTCGGACAGGTCATTAATGTTCAGTTCGCATAATTCCAAGTCAAACACCGTTTTCCTCGAATCAACTTACCTTTAGTTTAGTCCTGCAGAAGAAAAGAACAGAACGGAAACCATAGGAAAAACAGGGAAGCGGGTTCACCTTCTTTTTAGGCATTCGGTGAAAGAAAGAATCACGGTAGATTTATGACAGCATAAGTTGAGACGGGAAGAAAGCAGGCTCTTTCTTCAGACAGACTTTCAAGCAAAAGACCAGAGCAGTCCTCTGGTCTCTCCTTTGTCAAACGCACCATCAAGCGAATTCTCGAGACAGAATCGGGTCGTCTTCGCACATCGGAAAATGGGTTCCAGCAACGGCAACACGAGCAAGACCCATTTCGCCATCAACGCCAAGATCATCCTCCTCAGCTTCCTCTTCCTCTTCCTCCTCCTCCTCATCGTCCGCAGCACCTTCCCTTCCTCTCCGCAGCTCTCGCCCGTTCCGTCGTCCAGCACTGAGCTGACGGTCCAGGCAAAGGCACAGGACTCCGCCCCCGCCATCGACTGCCCGACCACAGCCGCCGCCGCGGCCGCCGCGACTTGCACCAAGACGCCGCCGTCCTTGGCCCAAGCCCTCGTCCACTACGCCACCACCAACATCACCCCGCAACAGACGTACAACGAGATCTCCGTCTCCCTCCGGGTGCTGGCCAAGAAGTCGCCGTGCAACTTCCTCGTGTTCGGCCTCGGCCACGACAGCCTCATGTGGACCTCCCTCAACCACGGCGGACGCACCGTCTTCCTCGAGGAGGACAAGGCCTGGATCGACCAGATCACCCAGAAGCTCCCGACGCTGGAGGCTTTCCACGTCACCTACGACACCAAAGTCACCCAGGTAACGGAGTGACCGTGCTTCCTGCAGTTTCTGCGTCCTGAAACCTGTAGTCGTCAGTCTTCCCCACTTTTGTCAGCTTTGTTTTGGATGCAATTTCTAACAAAAGACAATCGTCGATGTTCGATGATGATGATGATGCATCAGGCCGACAACCTGATGAAGCTCCGGGAGGAGGAGGAGTGCAAGGCGGTGACGGACCCGAGGTCGTCCAAGTGCGAGCTGGCGCACAAGGGGTTCCCGAGCGAGGTGTACGAGGTGGAGTGGGACCTGATCATGGTGGACGCGCCCACCGGGTGGCACGACGAGGCCCCCGGGAGGATGAGCGCCATCTACACGGCGGGCCTCATGGCGCGGAACCGGGAGAGCGGCGAGACCGACGTGTTCGTGCACGACGTCGACCGGGTCATCGAGGACCGCTTCTCCAAGGCCTTCCTGTGCGAGGGCTACCTGACGGAGCAGGTGGGCAGGTTGCGCCACTTCACCGTGCCCAGCCACCGGGCCCGCTCCGGCCGACCCTTTTGCCCCTAGATTCTACTAATCTTTTCTCCTTTTCATTTGCTTTTTCCTCGGGGTAATTACGGAAATCTGCGACTACGGAAAGAATTTCTTTTTTCTTTTTTTTACTCGTGAATCCTTTTTTATATTATTTGTAATTTTATATTATATTACTGGGAGGGGAATTCGTTCCCTATTTTCACTCTAGGACGTGCGTGCGGCCAGGACACGTTTACAGAGACTTCGGATTCCCATTAATAAGTGTTATTATACAATACTCGAATTCTGGGGACCAGTGATTAGTGAATTAGTTTTGCTTTTCCCGTTTTTCTAAGTTTCCTTACAAATCGCGTGATGAGATTATTACATGTTCTCTCCCCTTTCAAATGAACAGATTTTCGCCGCATGTTAAGGAAAAGAAAGTGGACGCAATGATGCCCACTGAGGGATACAAATAGGTGGGGCCAATTATGACGTCAGCAAAAGTTTGGTATGTGGTTGGTTGATCGATGGCAAAGCCAAATGCCAAATAGAATTCGTACGACGTTTACTTAAAGCGAGGGATTACCGACTACGATCATCGTCATTCGCGGTGCTTTTATCATTTCTTGGTCCTTTGGTGGGGAGGTGGGTGGGATGTCATTTTGTCACCAGGGTTTTCTAAGTTTTTACCCGGACGTCGATGGAGCGAGTCTATTCAAAAGATTTCTACTTTTTCCATTACCTAACTTGGGATGATTTGATTTGGTGGGGGGTGATGAAGAAATCGATTGTGCATCTGAAGAAATCGATGTGGTTCTTTTTCCTGGGTTCTATCCATCCCAAAGTAAAATTCACCATCAATCACGATACGGAAGAAGAGAAATTGAAAATGCAATATCAACCTAATTTGTTTGTGCAGCTTTGATGTGACCTACATTTTAAAATTTTTCTTTTCTTAAATTGAAATATCCAACGGTAAAATTTATATGTTTTTATATACATGTTATCTCTTTTCACTCAATATGATATTGGGCCAAATTCTATTTTAAGATTTGATTTTCCTTAAATTAGAAGTACTTTTTTTTTTTACTTTGGACATTTTAAAATACTCTTTCTTGAAAAAAATATTTTTTTTTTACCAAAATGGACACGTTTATGTCGAGTTATATGAGTGCCTTTTTAAGCAGCAAATATTGGGCACTCTCAATAGTGAACCCGTTTGTATTTCAAGAGCATTATACAATCATCGGCACCAGAAAGAAATAAGACAACATTTCGACCTATTCAAATCAATTAAAAATAATTAAATCTGTGAGCCTATTTTAACCCTCAACAAGTCTTATTAGTCCGGTCACGCTTCAATTTTAAGATTCAATATCTATATCTTTTAGATGAAGGAACTACAATTGAGTACTGATTCAATATCTGTATCTTTTAGATGAAGGAACTACAATTGAGTACTTGACGAAAGCACTAGTCTTTGGTTTGGCAAACGAGAGAGAGAGAGAGGGGTTGCGCGGCCATTGGGTCCCCTTATCACCAGTGCTCGCGTCGCATTCATAGCACCAAGTCCCATCGATTTTACTGCCAGATGAGCCCACCATATCCTATCATGGAGAGCTCTTGAGGCCAAGATCCAACACCAGTGAATCCCTCTCCAATAACATCGTACCACTTCGACAACATGGGCTGTCTCTCTTTTGTTTCCGTTCCAAACATCGACACTACTGGACGGAAATTGGACGAGAGAGGAAGGTGCTCCTTCTTTGTGTACATGGTTCACCGCAGTTTTAGTTCGAGAGCAACGGCAAAAAGCGTCATGGATTAGCGAGTACTAACAATGGGTCCAAGACAAATTGTGAATTATCCCTGTATGTTTTTATCTTATTAGCTCCACCGACTTGACTCGACAAATTAAATTGTCCACTCGAATATCTTCTTTAGTAATGTTTGTTGTGAGCAATCCTAAAGTATGCGTGCATGTTTGATTCTTGTTCATCGCTGTTTTTTATGGAATTCAAGCGGTTCAATTGGGATTTAATCATGTATCACATGAGAATCCAACTCGATATAAAGTAATAGCATGCTTTTGAAAACACTATTCACAGCAAGTGCGGACAATGTCTCAGTAGTCTATTTTTCGGGTGTTGCTTTTTAACTCATATTTTATTGGGTTGCATCGTATATGGATTAGCTAAAATTTAAAACCTAGGGTGTCATGTTCAATTAAATATGGGTTCTGGTGGGTTTGGACCATACCCACCGTAAATCCATGTAAAATCAAAAGGGAGAACTCTATGTTTGGTCTTTTAGCCTCAATCCCAATTGTATTCGTTCATTTACCATATTTATCAAGAACCAAGACATCATGCCGAGGCACCCCATGCAAACCTTATATTATTTTGCCAATCAATGTTTTGTCAAAAAAATTCAAAACAACAATATTTCCTGCCATTTTTGTGCATCAGGAAAGGAAATTAAGGCCCGCGAAGTTATCAATGACTTGGCAGCACCCAAAAAATGCAAATGCTTGACAATCTTCTCCTACTCCACCCGCCCTCATCATCTAATTCAAATAGAAAGAAGAATAAAATAGGTTAGATTGGGTCGGGTATAAATTCTGTCTCCATTTGTCTCAATCACTAAAATTGTATCATTAAAAAACATATGGGTTAACATGGATTAAATGGATCAATTAGAATTGAGTATGGATCGGATATATTTTCGATCCATCCAAACTCGATCCAACCCACACGTCTGACCGATGTATTATTTGCTAAGGTTTTTCGATCCAAAATCGCATTAAATAAAAACACGGGTCAATATAAATTAAATGGGTCAATTTAGATTGTATTTGGATTAGATTTATTTTCGATCCATCCAAACTCGATCCAGCCCATATGTCCAACGGATGTACTGTTTGCGAAGGTATCTGCGTTAGCCCGTACCCGTCCCTGTTCGTGAACTCAGCCCATCCGTCCGACGGAGGCAGGTTGGAGTTTCCCATGGTTTGGTGTGTCCCGTTCCCGAGCGCGAATATCACCCTCCCACAACCAAACAGGGGGGAAAAACCTCAGCCCATCCTCTCTTTCCCGTCAACATCATCATCAGCTTCATCTCAGAAGCCAGATTAGATAACGAGAGAAGCGCCTCCAAGTTTCACCAGGACGGAGAAGGAGAATGACCAAGGGGAAGAAGCAGCTGCTGTCGAAAGCTCCGTGGAGGGTGGAAGAAGATGACCAGTCGGACAAGTTCAAGGACGCGAAGCTCCGGGTCACGAGCCAGCCCGGGCAGACGCCGACCATGCACGTCCCCCGCAAGAAGAGCAGGCCCGGCGACGCCGACGAGGAGGACGAGTCGGCTCTCGACCCCGAGCTCCGATACAGCTTCCACCGGAATTTCACGGTTCGCTTCTCCCCTGTAGTCCTCGATTGCGCTCTAGAAATTCACCGAAGTCGGTGGGGGTATGTATGGTGCGTGTTTAAGCTGGTGCTGCGCGCGTCGAAGCGATCCCGGGCCATTCTGGCGTTGTCTTTTCGGTTCGTTTCGTGGATTTTCGGGAGATGAGAATGGAAATGCAGTGTGCTTTGCACTTTCGCTAGTGAATTTAATCCGAGCGTTTCATTTGTGCATCATCCTGTTCCCTCGAGGGCTGAAGTAGTCGGTGACTCTGGCGGAAGTGAATGTCTAATGACTCTTGTTTTTTTGGGTAGATGGTGATCGTTAGTTTGAACCTACTTTGAGTCATGAATGTCGTTGGTGGAATAGCTGGTGCTGTACTTTCTTGCTGAATGTTTTCGGGTCAGTGGATGTTAAAAGGGGTGAAATTTCCACCGCGAAATTCGCCACTGTCTGTCTAGGTCTCTGGGTAATAGATAAGTCTAGACACTTTGCAGGAATTATCACTTGAGTACTTACGGTTTGTAAATCAATATGTGAGTCAGAGGATAGTCGGTCACCCTAATTGAAGTTCGTTCTACTTCATAGTGTTGCCAAAAGCAGTACTGGAATTCACTGTTCTTTTGTTTGTTAAAGGGCCATGTAAAGCAGTGTTAATATTGGCTAGAATTAGAATTACAATTCTAACGCTAAGGTTCTGCATTCACCACTATCTTGTTGGGATTGTTCGTTTATGGAACCTTTACATGGATGCAATTGCTGTTAATGTCATATGGGCGCATGATGGAAGTCTTTCATGCGTGTGGTCTATGTGCACAAGCATTCACAATTTCACTTGGCATTTGTACGTCTTCCCACCTGTTGATGTCTATTTCATTGGTAGGGGTGGCAATTCTTTCAGATAGGAGTGGGGTTGGTGGAAGAAAAGGGAAAATAATACCCATGATGACAAGCAGTTTAAAGTCCTACTTATATATTTCGATGCTTAATTTTATTAAGATAAGCATACTTTTATCTCATCATTCAATTTTATCAAGATGTATCCTTTATGTACATTTACATAAAGGATACATCTCAAAACAATGCTTTGGTTATTAGTGCCATTTCCATCACAGTTGAGTAGGTACGGAGTTGATAGTCATTTCACCATGACAGTAATGATGAGATCAAAGTATGCTTATCTTGATAAAATTAAGCATCAAAATGGCACTAATAACCAAAGCATTGTTTTGAGATGTATCCTTTATGTACATTTCAGAAATGTTGTACATTTCAGTCAGTGAGTGTATTTCTCTTAAGGGGAGGGTACGGCACCTATGACATGGAATGGAAAAACGATCCACGAAACCGACTCCACTTGTGGGAAATCCTTTTGGTGGTGTCGTGGTTATAGTCCACACACTTCCCTTCCTCTTTTTCATTTATGATATGTACTTGTCACTTATATCCCTTTCATTTTCCCCTCCTGCTGTTTTGATTTGAGCTATTTTACTTGTCACAAATATTTGCGTTCTTTTGATTTTTTCTGTCTCGTTCAATATAACTTTCTGATATATCACATTTAATGTACTTGCAGTTCCTTCAACGGGTATTTAGCATTGATACCATTGTCAAACCTCTTCCACCTGCCATGGCATACAATGTCTCCAGGAATCTAAGCTTCTTTACACGCATTTTCACACAGTTCTATGGTACGTTGTTTCTGATGTTTTCTCTTCTCATCTTGTCAAGACAACGAGTTCATGGCTTTCAGCCTAGCAAGTTCTAACTTTCTAATATCTACTGTCAACGAGTTTAATAAAGGTACAACATATTCTAATAAATGATATTTGAGGTTGAACAACTTTACTTTTGGTGTATAGCCTTATCATGCCTGTAATTTCTTTTAACCACTTAAAACTGGTAGGATATGCATCAAGTGCAGAGCATTCATGAAGGATGTAGGCATCTCGGATTGTCTTCCTTCTATACATAATGGATTACATTGCATGTGATTCTAGACATTTTCTTTTCCATGTTTGTCCATATTAAAGAAAAGGAGCATTATCAAATCGGTCCTCTTCCTTTGATTGGTCTTGACTATTGAGTCATGGGATACTTCCAACCTGTCTACACTCCAATCAGGTAATAGCTCTAGAATAATGGCAGGATGGAGGTAATTTAGCAACGTGTATGACATGAAAGGTTTTTTATGATGCAAGAATTAGAAGAACAATAAGATCCCGTCATCTGTTGCTGCTAAATACTGCACCTAAATCACCATATGGTATTTCTTGCTCTTTATGCAAAAGGGCCACCAATGTAACACAAAGTGCAAATGGCGGCCTATAAACTGCATTAACTGATTTGATTTTCAGGTGGTGACGACATTAAGTGGAAGTTAGCAGCTCAATAGTGAAGCTTTAATCAATGTGTTCCTTCTGGGGATGACTTTTTTTCATCCTTAGAATTCTTGATTTCACCATTTGGGTGAGTTGACATACTTTTCTCTCCTGACAGATCCAGAAGGAATTGCGAACGCACAGAAATCGCTTGGTATAGGACAAGAAGAAAAAGCTCGCCGTGTTCGTTAAACATACAGTGATAGGATGCAGCACACAATTTTAAGCTATCCTTGCTACATTTTGGTTTGATCCCAGGTTTCAACTGGGATGTCAAAAGTAGCAGGAATAGTCCTTGAGCTTTCTGAGCTTG
This sequence comes from Eucalyptus guilfoylei, assembly GCA_016097605.1. Taxonomy (NCBI): domain Eukaryota; kingdom Viridiplantae; phylum Streptophyta; class Magnoliopsida; order Myrtales; family Myrtaceae; genus Eucalyptus; species Eucalyptus guilfoylei. Next base: position 33,460,440 of record CM027865.1, on the reverse strand, counting down.
ATCCGTGAAATTTTGTAATAGACAAGAAGCACATGCAAAATCTGTACCTTTTCTGTATGACTTGTTGATACATACCTTTTCAAAGTTGTGAATTCTGAAACCCTTTATTTGCAAACTCGTTGCTGGAAGCTTGTAAAACGAGTCAGGTTGAGACTTTTATGAAACATACCTGTGTCACCAGCGAAACATCTGAACATGCTCCGGGATTGCCGATATTGGTTTGTCGTCTCCCCCTCCTGTTCTTGTGCATGGTGTTGGGAACCCTGTTCCCTCCTACTCATGCTCATCGTCATAAAACACCGTTCCTTAGATCTTGAAATATTTTCTCTCATGGAAAGCAGAAAAATTCTTTGTTTGGTAGCATCTCTGAACACTGATGATACATCTAAAGATGCCATCGATGCATTGACCTGATGCCCCATTTCAAGAAGCCAAACTTTTGGACTTCCCAGGGAAACATCTTGACAAAATGGAGGCTATTTAAGATGTTAAAGGAGTTTATCTTAAACATAAAGCACAAAGCAACGTAAAGTCGATGGATGGAGGATTTTGGTGATTACACAATACTGTCGTGTAAATGCCACATCATAACCACGGGAACTTTTGCTAATACAAAGCGATGATTGAATCCTTGGTGTTCCTTTGCAGATAAGGATAGTTTTACTTCTCCAATGGCTCCCAGACAACTCTTCATATATCATTTACATTTTTTTTTTCCAGTATGAAAAATCATGCTAAGGACTAAGTACTCTAGCAAGCTTGTTCAATTTCTAGCAAAAGTTTCCTACATACTCGAGGAAAAATAGAAGACGGTGCAACAAATGCTAGCATATCAAATTGTGTCTGCAACCAGGACAGAGGTAAATGATATGGAAAGATTGCAAGTGCATGAACATCCAGATATGAAGGATGAATACGTTAACAATATTATGTACGATGGAAGTTGCACGCACACATCCACACATAGTCATTAACAATTGGCAAGCCCTTATTGAATTCCAGTGCTTCGTTCATCCAAACCTCCTCGCCAGTACCCTGAATTACTTATCCCACATTCTGACAGAAATTTCTGATAGTCCTCTTCAAGTTTTCCATATGCCTGGAATGTATCCTCAGAAGAACTCTGAGCTTGATCCTCTGATGGACACTGCACAAAAGTCTGCCAAAGATGAGGTTGTGAGCCACATGGCCCAGGAAGGAAGCAGAAAAAGGAGAAGAGTTCATATTTTGTATCTTGCCATCACAGATCATCAGCAGATCAATCAATACAAAATTCGCATATTTTTGTTAAGCAAAGAAATAGGAATATGGTGCAAGCTTGGCGCACAGATACACAGCAAAAGCCACTCATGGATCAACATTGGACATATACTGGAATGAGCAGTCCATGACCCACAGGATCCACATTGTGTTTTCACAACATTAAATCAGGCAAACATTGTCATCAGTGAATATAGCTTGAATTACGATTCTCAGGAGTCATTTACAATGATAGAATGAATTATATCTAGCTTCTTCTTGATAGCTTGTAAATGTAATCCACAATGCGGTTTTATGATTCGATTTCATAGACCTCATGACGGTCTTAGTTCAAAACTCCATTTTAACAACCCCGGTGGCCGCAGAATTAAGCAGCTCTACAGGAAACCAAAATTACAAGCTAATGAACAGGAAAAACCAAAATTACTAGAAGCAGAAGATATGTATCAATTAAGAACTTACACCAATGTCTGATTTAGACTCAGGATCTGAAACGTCTAGCTCTTTGGCATCAAGTAGGGCAGATTTCCATCTCTTACTTTTAGGAACGTGATGGTGTTGCTTTGGCTCTATATTATCTTCCCTCCTCAAATAACCAGCAACTCTAGTGCAGAGGACACTAGTTATGCATCTGATGCAAAACGCTATAAGAGGGACCAGAACTAGAAAATAACCAGTGGTTTTAGCCTGATAACGAAATGACAAGCTATTTGAGATTAATAGCATTGAATAAAATATGCAAGATAAAAAAGTGCCCTCAATCTCTAGAAACTACAATAGCATGAGCTTCAAAAGTACTGATTCTGAAGAATCTGAACTTACATATGGTAATTGATGGGATATCAACACAGTGAAACTCTTTTGCTGTGAGAAGGCATCCAGCATCTTTGATGCGTTCCTGTGCTTTTGTGATATATCAAACTTGAGTAATTTCTTCTTCTCTGTCTGACATAAATGCCATGAATAAGTACTGAGGAGCAAAACATTGGTCCAAATATAAGTAGATTATAGAAATCAAATGGTGCTGGCCTTGGTCTGAATAGAATACCATGATAAAATGAACAGCACGAATAAACTTGTGATTGCAACAGAAACAGTGAGTTACGTAGATAGATTTTTTAGTACATTCTTGTGGAAGAACCAACTACAAAAGCTCAGGTCCAAAGTGGCACTTTACTACATAAACTAAGGTGTGCACTATAAGAACAAGTTCGCTAATTGAGCACTCACATAACTCAACTTCTACTTGGATTGGATTATAGAGAATAATTTCAAGATTTGATACCCCAATCCCTATACAGCATGAAATATTGGAAAGATGCAGATCCATAGTACCAAATGACCGAGAAAGCCCTACAATCAAACTTCACCTATCGATAATTATGCTGAGACAGAAGTAAGCAGGAACAAACATATGGCACAAAAATCTAGAACCTTCAGCGATCATCTTGCACGGAAATAAAAGATGGCAGAGTATCCACTGGTATGGTCAAGTTTATGGGTTTATCTCACCTTTTCAGCATATCTCTTGGATAGAGGAATCTTTAAGACCTGCCCTTCATAAACTAGTTCATGGTCTACAATACTTTTGTTCAACGTCGCAATCGGGTGGATAGGTATCCCATACTGCTTTGATATTGAAGACAACGTTTCACCCCTGTCACCATGTTACCGTGAATAGTCAGCCGATATGCCAGTAAAGTTCACTCATCATGAAAAATGTGTACATGTTTTGGGCAACTCTACAGAGGAGGAGATCTATGGCTAGCCACAAAATAATTAACCAAGGATCAAGGGAATTTAACTATGATTGGCAGTCACTACAAGCAACACTTTGGCAAGTAGGAACTCAGCATTATAACGCTTTTGATTCGATTTCCTGTTTAGCTCGAAATCTCTAGAACGTTATGCTCTTTATTAAACAATTCGACCATTTGGTTGCACTTGTCAAACAGAAGCACAAGTTGTAGAACATGATACCATTGGTTATAAGTTTCATGTGTAAGCATGCTTTTGAGAATTCACACTTACTCTCTGACCACGTGAACCGAGCACTCCTCAGTGAACTCTTGACTCTTTAATATCTTGCTCACGTGAAAGCTCCACGTCTGCCACAGGCGAAAATTGTCTGGTCGAATCTATAACCGGAAGTTAATGAACATCTACATTCGGGTTCTCAAGAAAGATGACAGCAGAGAAATGAATCAAGTTTTGCTAGTCTAGTCCTTATCAGAAAACGCAAAAACAAGCATCATTGATTCGGAGAGAGAGAGAGAGAGAGAGAGAGAGAGAGAGAGAGAGAGAGAGAGATGGGTACCCCAGCAAGACCTCTAAAATGCTTCCTGAAGGATAGCTGATAGCTAGCCCATGAATTCAGGGAGAACCTGCAAAGGGGAAACGGACAGAACAGTGACGAACGAGACAGCCATGTTATTGTAATTCATGAACGCAGTACAGAGGAAGAAACAGAGTATGGAATGGGAAAGAAAGAACCTCGGAGTGTGAGATGACGGGGTTCGAAGGGATGAAGAAGAAGAAGAAGAAGGAAGAGAAACAAGCAGTTCCCCACTCGGACAACCACTTACTCTCGCTTCCATCACGTATTCTTTCTCCTCCTCCTCCTTCTCCTCCTCCTCCTTCTTGATTGATGGTTTTCTGGAGCAGGGGTGGTCCAAAACCAAATTGGACGCAAGATTCCCCGAAAGCTCAGGCTCAGGCTCACGGCAAAAGATTAGCTCGAGGACCGACCTCTTTGTCGCGTCCCCTCACCCTTCACGACGATTTCTTCACCACCGTATACCGACGAGCTCGTCATTTCGTTTAGGTGTTGGGAAAAATAAATAAAAAAAATTGGCCAACAACATAACTTCTGAATTCTATCATTGCTAAGTGTGGTTCTTAAATTTTAAATTTATTAAATGCGATTCTTAAACTCTAACTTAATATGTATTATAGTTCAGAAATTTTTATTTGTTCAATATAGTCTCTAAACTTTTTATATATATTCAATTTAGTTTCTAGATTATATAAAAATATTTTTCTTAGAAATCATTTTCCAAAAAAATCTAATTATTTTCTATTATTTGCCTAAAACCTAAAAATAAAGTGGAAAATATATTTCGCTATTTAGTAAGGAAGATCTTTTTCTCTATGTACTTTCTTTTCAATAATTTTTTAATTATTTTTTTAAAACCAAAATTTAATTATTTTTTTTTATTTTTCTTTTCTTTCTTTTTATCTTTTACTTCATTGGCGGTCGTTGGCTAAGATCAACTCACGCTCCTCATTGGTTCGCTGATTTGGCGAGTGGCGAGTGCAAGGCCAAGCTAGGTAGAGGCTAAGGCTGGTGAGCTTAAGGCACGTCTATGGCTGGTTATAGCTGTGGCCGACGATTGGTTGAAGAAGAATGTGGAAAAAATAAAAGGAATAAAAGAAAAAAAGAGAAAGAAAACAATTAAAAATTAGAATTTTTAAAAAAGAAAATAAGAAAAGAAGGGGGCTAGTAGGGTATGAGATAAGAGAGAGTGAGTTAGGAAAATGTTTTTCCTAATTCGAAAAGTGGAAAATATTTTCCCCTTTATAAAAGAATTTTTTTTCTTGATAGAAAATGTTTTCCACGGTTATTTCACTTTCCATAAAATGAATACCGGAAAATGTTTTCCTGAAAGTTATTTTTCGCGAAATAAATGAGTCTTAATATATTAGACGAAAGTTTATAAACCAAGTGTCATTATCCAAAGAAAAAATGGGGTTCGCCCCAGTGGCCACCCTTCTAACTTGGAAGAGGGAGGTAAGGGGTTTAAATTCCCACCTTCTCAAGGGGGATTGGGGTGGGGACGATTTCATTTCAGGAATGGGTTTCAACTCCCACGCCTTGCAATGAGGCAGTGTAAAAGTCTGAGAGTGAGTGTTAGAGTAGGATTAGAGTAGGACCGACAAAAAAAAAAAAAAACTGTTGTTGGATGATGCTACAGTCCTTTGAAGATAATTAACAAGACCGATTCACTCGAGATGCGATGTGACAAAAGCTTCTTTTACATGATTAAACTTAATGAAATTCTCGGTTACAAGTATGGCGTAGTAAGGCCAAAAGTTTACAAGTATGGCTTAGTAAGACCAATCCGTGAATTGATTTTTAGTACCACCACAAAGCTCGTAGTTTTTAATTTTTTATACTGCAGAATATTTAGAACATTTTGGAAAATGCAAATCCAAAGATCAACATGTATAAGTTCTCGAAAGTCAAATTAACCTTTTTTCTTATCGTGAAAATTATAAAAGTAAAATAAGAATGAGATCTACGGGGGGAAAACATTGGACTGATTAAGAAACATGTCAGTTTTGGGCTGAAACGGGCATGGCCTTATTGAATTAGTGAGGCCCGTGGTCTGCTTGCCCGATCCGTTTTGTCAACATCGACAGGAAAGGCTGCTCGAGCATGAGCCAGAGAATAAGCCGACAAGCCATTAACGGAGAGAGATACTTTATCGAAAATTTCTCATGGTTAAATGAAAAAAAGACTAGGAATTTGTCACATACTTAGTATTGGTACTACAACTTTATCTTGGCCTAAAGACCAATTTGCCTAATAACCGGAAAAATTTATATTCATTTGAAGCATGTGAGCCCATTTCATCTCATCATTTAAATGGTATAAACCTCACGTGAGATTCACATGATCCAATTGTATAGATGAAGAAGGCTCTTATTCACCACACACATGCAAGACTTGCTAAAATAAGCTTGCTTATTTAATAGACAAATAGGGACAATTATCTTTGTTATTCAAAGTATTGCAAAAAAGTTATTTGTAATCAAATGAACTCTCGTTTGCCTAATTTAACATGATCCATTGTTGGATATTCTTCCATCTGAATCTGATACTAACAATTTCCATTTTTGATGCCATTGAAGCATGTTAGATGAACATTCTGAGGCATGCATTTCAACAAAATCACTCACTTGGCACGGTACTTTTCCACAAGACTCTTGCCATATATACACATGCAAACCTAGACGATCAGCTTGAATTAAGAGAGTTCATTCTTCTGTGAGTTCTGAAAAGAAGCCAGATTTTGTGCCACTATTTGAGTCTTGCTCTAGTGGTAAATGCTTGGTGCTACTTTTGATGCTTTGTCGACTAGCTCTCGTCAGATATCACTGATTACGGCTGCTTGGTGAGTTGAAGGCACAGTTAATGTTGCGTTGCAATTTGCCTAATGGCCATACGGATTCTTCTGTCCAGAAATCACCTGCAACGCATGAAAAGCAGAAACACTGCAAAAGCGATTCTGTTTCATAAATGTTTCAACTGTTTGACAGCAAGTTAAGCGATCTTTTATGCCTCGAATGGGATGTTCCAGCTTTCATAATCACGAGTATCACCGCCAGTTTGGTGCCATACGTGATCAGCAACCGAAAAGTACGCCAATCTGGAGTGATCAGATCACAGTCCGCTGTCCTTTACTCCACATGAAACCAATAAAAGCTCCCATCGGATGACCAGACATGGCGAAAAAAAGCCGAGAGCGCCGGATTGAGGTGAAAATAGAGCTTAAATGCTTGCCCAGCTGGGTCACTCTCAGCACTCATACTTGGATCGAATGAAAATGAAACCAAGCATGAAGCATTCGAGAGACATGAGCGTTGCGTTTTTATTGGTTCTCTCTTTGGCAGTTAGAGCTTGCTCACAGCAACAGGGACCGCAAGTGCCCTGTTTCTTCATATTTGGCGATTCCCTCGTCGACAATGGGAACAACAACCAGATTCTCACGCTTGCGAGGGCGAACTACAGGCCTTATGGCATCGACTTCCCGCTCGGTGCGACCGGCCGTTTCACCAATGGGAGGACTTACGTGGATGCTTTAGGTACACTCTCATTTTATTTCCATTTTCTTCCAGTAAAAACACATGAAAAAGTCTCTTCTGAAGATAAAGAAGTTGAACTTTAATGGTTCTCTGAAGAAAAGCCTTGCATCAGTCACAATATGATATATCAGGACACGTGTGTAGGAACTTCGATGATTTGTTTGGCATCGAGGTTGATTTGAGCGACTAATATGTGCTTTTGGTTGGGAACTTGCAGCACAGTTGCTTGGATTTCCAACTTACGTACCACCTTACGTAAGAACAAGGGGACCTGCTTTGTTGAGGGGAGTGAACTATGCTTCTGGAGCAGCCGGTATACGGGATGAAACCGGGAATAATTTGGTACATGCCATTTAGCTTTTTCAAAGTGTTATTTCTGGATAAATTATCATCTATTCTAAGTCCAGTGCTGATCTCTAAAACATAGAATGGATTCACGTTGAGTCTCCCCAGGGAATTAGGAGGGGTTTTGCACCCTGTGATTGGTTAGACCTCCTACCAAAGGTTAGAAGTGAGGAGATAATTTCTACTCAAGTCCATTATATGCACAATGATGTGTAAATATTTTATTGATATGCCGATGTGAGAAAGATGTATCACAGCAATTTGTTGGTTCGTAGGCAGGCAAATGCTTCAAGTTGGGCAGTTGCACGTTCTGATATATAGTACTGCACGTGTCTTTGATCAAAGAAGTCCCACAGCAAATTTCCCTCCAATAATTTGTTGCTCATTGATATAAAACCTCACATAACTGAGTATTCTATCTTGTCATTTTCAGCAAACAGAAATCCAGGCACCAGAAGAACTCAAATTTTTTAGCACATGTCATAAATAAATGCTTAGTTCAGCAAACAACAGACCACAAGATGGTGGGATTTTATATTTGACTAATGGAATGGTTTGCTTGCAGGGCGATCACACTTCAATGAACCAACAGGTCGCAAACTTTGGTTATACAGTGGCTCAGATGATAAGGTACTTTAGAGGAGACACCGATGCACTCAACAGCTACCTAAGCAAATGCATTTTCTATTCTGGGTTGGGGAGTAACGATTACTTGAACAACTATTTCATGCCGAATTTCTACTCTACGAGTTCAGAATTCACTTCCAAAGCCTATGCAGCTGTTCTGCTTAATGACTACTCACGCCAGTTGACGGTAAGTCAATGAATTCTCACTTCTGAAATGTGGTCATCTGAATTCTAAACAAACCGGCTTGACGATGCTAAGTTAACTTCTGTCAGCTGTAAATTCTTGTTTTGAATTTTAAATGGGGAATAAATAACTCAAAAATCATTACAAGAATGTTCACCTTTCGACATAAATTCATATAAGTTAAGAATCTAAGAGTATAATTCAATAGGCCCTACTTCAATTCCTCCATCTTATAATTTATGTTCACATCATAGTTATGTTGGTAATTCTATGGCATGCTATAGGATAAATGCTCTATAATGAAGTTTTTTTTTTCCCTTCTTGTGCAAGCTTCAATTTGCTTAATGATTTGGCCAAAAGGGAAAACTTGCTTGATGATGGGCTATCATGGAGACTATAGTTCACCTGTTTTAATTTGTTTCAGCAACTGCACGGCTTGGGAGCACGGAAGGTGATTGTTACTGCAGTTGGCCAGATCGGTTGTATACCTTATCAGCTTGCCAGATACAATGGCAACAATAGCCGATGCAATGAGAACATCAACAATGCAATTGTTCTTTTCAACTCTGGGCTCCGCAAAATGGTCGATGCATTCAACAACGGTCAGTTACCCGGAGCTAAATTCGTGTACTTGGATTCTTACGAGAGCACGAAGTATCTGAGCCAAAGTGCAGCAAACTATGGTAACTTTCTTGCATACCAATCATTTATTGAGATTCTCCTAGCACATATTTTTGCTAATTTGCTAGCGTGAGCTAATCTTGATGATATGCAGGATTTGAGGTGATTGACAAAGGGTGTTGCGGAGTGGGGAGGAACAACGGGCAGATAACTTGTCTTCCGCTTCAACAAACTTGCACCGACCGGACCAAATACTTGTTCTGGGATGCATTCCATCCCACTGAAGCTGCCAACATTATGCTGGCCAAGGCATCCTACAGCTCCAAAACCCAATCCTTCACTTATCCAATCAACATCCAACAGTTGGCTCAGTTATGAAAACAATTGAAACGAATCTTGTCTCTCTTGGGGTTTACTTAGCATTGGGTTTAGGCTTCAATGCAGTTGCTTTTAGATTCTGATTTTCAATAAGATCGGGATTTATTCCATCTTATGTTTGACTAAATGTACCTGTCAGTTTTTCCCTGTTCGTGCAACTGAATTGAACCTTCACAATAATTAAGACTCCTGTGTTTTCTTTACTTGTGATTTTTAATGTGGGTATGTATATCACATGCCATGTTTGTCAAGAATAGATGCATTGTCTTCACATGAACCAACTCTATCAAAGTCAATGCACCGGACCAACGGATTTAGTGGATCACTATCCTGGAATGGCATTGTGTACTTTCTTCAGAGAACTTACCTTTCCTCTTTCACGGTAAAAAGTGAAACGTGTACGGGACCAGAACATGGGCTAGAAGGTTATGCAGTAGTTATCAAGCATCATTAAATTCTAAAGTCGGCAGAGAAGATATGTTAATCTGAGAGCCAAACTTCAAAAGGTTGAAAATGTTCTTTTGCTTCTATTTTGGTTCATCTGATTTCATTTTGCAAGGTCTTCAAAGAATCAATTCGAGCTTATTATATTTGGATCTTTCATCTTGGTAATTCGCATCCAATACTCCAATTAGTATTCTAAAGCACTGGTTATAGAAACCAAGTAGTGTGAATCATGGAAAGAGAGAGAGAGCCTAGGACATAACTAAAAGTTTGAATTAAAGCCAACATTGTCCAACGACAATGGATTCAGTCACAAGCACTGTCAAATCAGCAGCTAAAATCTAAACAGAAACTTGAAGAAAAGAAAGTGGCATCTGTTTCTTCTTTCTCTGAGGTCAATTTCAGAGATTAGCAAGCTGTTCAATGTTAATAGGATAAACGATGCTAGGATCGCCATTAAAAGCCTTCCTCCCCATAATCACATTCACTGCTTCGGTTGGGTGAAAAGCGTCCCAGAACACATACTGCTTTCGGTTTGCACATGGTGTTTGGAATGGAAGACATGTGATCTGTCCGCTGTTCCTCCCGATGCCGCAGCACCCACGATCCACGACGCTAAATCCTACAGAAAAGTTAGATATAAAAATTTAAATGAGGAAACTGAACCAAGTCATAATACAAATTAAAATGCCAGATAAGCAAAACTTATTACATAGGATAAGATTTAGCACCCATACCATAAGATCTAGCATTAGTGACGATATCTTGGAACATGCGAACAATGTCGATGTAGATGAATTTGGCACCCGGCAAGTTGACATTGAGGTTGTCGATCATCGTCTTTACATTGGCATTGAAGGGTTGAACAAGTCTGTTCACTTCTTCTGAACAGATTCCGGCTTCATTTTGCGCCAATATGCTAGGAATGCACCCCATCTGTCCAATGCCAGCAATTATGAACTTTCTGGCTCCAAGGTTGTACAGGGTCTGCAATTACGTGGCCCTTTTAGAACCCAGATTTTGGCATAAACCTTATAAAGTTTGATGCTGCAAAAGGATTACTGTAGTGCAAATTTAGGACTGTCCAGCATTTCTGATAATTTATTTTTCCTCCAGCTCTTTGCTTGCAAGGGGTCTTGGAATTTGCCCAAAAAAAGACTTGTGCTCAAATATATTGTAATGTGAAATTTGAACAGGTGCAATGAAGCAACTTATCTGCGATGACGATGTTGATGACTGATTAAATTTGAGAGGGAAGAAAATCTTACAGTGAGCTGGCGAGTGTACTGCTGGACCAAGAGATCAGCAAACTGTTGGCCATTGTACTGATTTTTGGTATCATAATTGGGCATGAGATAGTTGTTCAAGTAGTCATTGCTGCCCATTCCCACAAAGAATAAGCACCGAGTGAGAGCCCGAGCCACATCATCTGCTCCCAGATTATCTGTGATCTGATCGAGCGTGCTCTGGAAGTTGGTTATTTGCTGGTCAAAGGGTATGCGACCCACCTGATAACAATGAAGGGAGGCACATTCAATTTTTTTTTTTTTTTTAATTTGCTAAGTTTCTCAGTTTCTTCATGTGTGAATTAGACTTCCATGGACTAATTACATCACTAAGGTGAAGCATATGAAATTCACATGAAACCCATCACATGCAAATACTGTCAGAATTGGGGCATTTCACACAGACCAACTTCTCAAGAAGTTCTAAATGGCGTGCTTATCTACAAAAACTATCTATGGTGAGAATAACGTGAATTAGACTATATATATCATCAATGAACCAGTAGTTCTAGCAACAGCGCATTCATATCCATTAAGATCACCATAACAAAAGCAATGCATGCAGCCAAGATTAAGGAATGTCATTCAACAAAGAGGGTGATATTTTTCTTTTCTTTTCTTTTCTTTTCTTTTTTAATTTTCTGCGGCTCAATGTGAAGTATGCAGACCACGGGGACTGATGTGGTGAGTTTTCCCCTTGAGAGAAATTGAAGAGCATAAATTAGAAGTCACAAGATATAAGCACGATTAATGCAGCGCAAAGCAGATGAGGATCGATTCAAGCCGATTGAAGATAGATTAGGAATCGCTCACAAAGTTTCTGCCAGTGATATCGAGGATCCCGGCAGCGGCAGAAGCATAGTTGGCTCCATGAAGCAGCTGCTGTCCAGAAGCTTCCGAGTATGCTGGGATCAGGGGAAGCCCCAGGAGCTCAGCTGCATGCATGCAAATAGCAAAAGAAATAGGACACCGCATTATAATTGAGTAGATCTACATGATACTTGAAAATGAAAGTTGACATTTAATACGCTGACCTAATTCTATCTATGCCTTCGCACAGATATTCGCATGTCATATATTAGCTAAATAACATCCTGCCTGAAAACATACGTTTTAATTACTACCACAGTTTTCCACAAATTGATTCATTGGGTCCATCTAGTTGTTTTCCTGTTCTTCCACCAACTACAGTGGACCATGTTACTCTAATCTTGCATCTGTTGATTCTTATCACCCATCGCAGTCGATAGATTTGGTGGGATCCCACTAAGTTGACCACATCCTGTCCCCTTCTGAAGAAGGCGCATGCGCTAAACCAGCAATCGTTTTGCATCAATCCGCGACGACAGGACGTATCGGCATGCCACGCCGTGCAAACGATATGCAGCAGACATGCAAGAATATGAACACTGGAGGGGAAAAGCGAGCGGGGAGGGACCTATTTCGTCGACCATGGTGTAGCCGTTGCAGAAGCGGCCGGTGGGGCCGCCGTTGAAGTCGATGCCGTAGGGGAAGTAGTTGGCCTTGGCGAAGGAAGGGAGGTTGTTGTTGTTGCCGTTGTCGATGAGGGAGTCCCCGAATATGAACATCGCCGGCACCAGCTCCGTCCTCCTCGCCCTCTGGCCCGCCGCCAAACGGACCACCACGGCCACCACCATGACGAACACCACCCTCCACGACCGTGCGGATCTTGTGGCGGTCGCCATTATTGAAGTGAGTGGTGTCTTTGTGCGCGCGCTGTGCATGTGTGAGTGTGAGGATGTTGCAGTGTAGCAGAGATGGAGGAGAGGAAGGAGGGGTTAATAAGGAAAGGGTGAGTGAAGGCGGTGGTTAGAGAGACATAAATGCTTTCATCTGTTCCCCTCCCCTCCCCCAAAAGTAATTACCTCCCCACTGTTTTAGCCACCCTCTCTCTCTCTCTCTCTCTCGCTGGTTTTGAGAATTTAAAGCTGAGAAGAGAAGGAAGATAACGAAGGGTTATGGTGATTATCCATGTCCATGCGTGCATGGAGTCCTTTCTGGTACCTGCAATATGATTCGAGGATCTTAGCAAGATATAATTGACAGAGTAGATGACCCTTCGTCAGTCGTAAAGAGTAGTTTTCCACGAATTGCAGTCTTGCTAGCGCCAGTTACCTCCGGATCTGATCGTTCTACTTCCTGCGTCGTCTTCAAATAATACTCTCTTTTGAGCTCTCCTAGAGTTATGGAAACCCAGTTTCGAGATCCTGTCAAAACAGCTGCTTCGGCTCCAACCCGAGCTTCGAAATCGTGAATGAAACTAGTAACGTATCCGCGCACTCGAGTAATGCGAGCCCAATTATACGTGTAAGCTTTTGGATTGGATGGATCTTGCTACGAGTCAATTTAATCTAACATGTGCTCGCTCGATTGTTACGAGCCCGGTGCATGCAAGATATTTCTACATCCTATATGCCGGAAGCATTGCATCCGGAAAATCAAGTTTAATTTTCAAGTTGTCTAGCGATGCTTTTGGCCTTGTAATTGTTTGTTTAGGATACATTTTCCACAGGAAACAATGATTAAGCGACCTATTTAATGATCGTTTTCTAGATTCAAGATGACAAATGTTTGGCTTGGTTCTACCATGACTTAATTGTGTATATAAAAATTTAAAGGGAAAAATCACAGCCAACTATTTTAAAATCACTTTTTGCAACAACTAATAAGGACTCAATTGACTTTGAATAACGTGCTCGCTTCGCGTGATTATTCATTACACTTTCTCTCGTGCTAATAAATCACATTAATTATTTCTACTTAATAAATATCGAATAATTTGAATAAACACACGAACAACTCAAATTTAGTAGTAGCGGGTTTGAAAATTGTGATAAATTTTCGAATGAAGATTATTCAAGTTAAGATTGATTAAATAGCTTTTTATGAGGTGCTCGAAGTGCATGAGAGAAACTTGGAGATTAAACTAATTATTGTGTCACCATTGCAATTACAACATACTCTATGCCTCTACGGTAGGGATTGGCCTGTTAAGTAACACATAGGTTGGGACTAAAAAATAGAATTAAAGTAATCATAGAAGTTGTTATTAAATTAATTACCTTATAAATAATCGTATTTGGATCCTCATCTTTTGATTTTTATAATTCGATAAGGACGCTTTTTATTTTTTGAGCCCGCAGACATTTAAACCTTTGTCGAGATAAGTCAAACGATATGCCTATGCCTCGAAATTGTCAACCTAGTAAATTGCGAGTAGTTGGCGACAGAGAAGATTTTGACCCTAAGCTTCAAAAAAGTCAACTTGGAATAATGTTGCATGAATTTTCATAAATGATTTCATGATTATTGATTTTTTTTTATCATTTTAACGGCTGTGTTTTTTATTCTTTTATGGTATTACGAATTAGTTTTGCAGTGATGACCTTCTAATTTTTACGTTTTGAATAATGTAAAATTTGGAAGAAATTATACTTTACTAACTGATATTTACACACTTTCATGCAATTGTTATATCTAAAATACAATAAATTAATAGTAATTGATTGTTAATGTAGTATATAATTAAATGCAGCACACAAGTTCTTAATATTATATCCAGATTGAAAAAAGCATCAATGTCATACTTGTGTGCGTGAATCAAAGGCACTACATGAATCATCCTCTCACACCACTAGACATAAAGAGGAAGTTATGTTAACGAAAGTCTTAGCACACTTATTAAACATACTTAATTTATAACAATGGTCTCGTTAAAAAAAAAATTGCTCCTGCATCACTAGTTAAGTTAACCAATAGCATAAATAATGTTTTCCCAAAAAGTCTTGAAAATTGCAGAAGCATACATTTCAAGAAAGCTCCATAAGAAAATTTAAGATTTTCAAAACATAAGAAAATTGAAGATTCTCAGAGATGTATCTAACGGCACTCGATGAGTGCTCTAGGGATACTATTTAATGTCTTCTCAAAATTCTGCAATCTGTAAAATATTGATTACAAGCTCAAGATAAGTCATTGTATTGAAAGCTGCAAATTTTTCTTAATTAGTTACTTAACAAGTGCGTTGAGGGACATTTATAAATAAAATCCATATAAAAAATTTGCTGGATTATTTCAATGTGCATCTTACTCAATTCACGAAATTAGAAAAGGATCTCTTGGCAATGTGTCTAAAAAAGCAATTAATCCTATATTTGCTAACCATTTAGTCTTGATCGCTATGTCAAGCTGATTTCGTGACGACACTAAAATCTTCTTCTTTTTTTTGTCGTCTCGATCTTAATTCGAGAGGAAAATGTCAAGAAGATTGTCTTCAGGACCCCTCAAAAGTCAACGAAACGCAATTGACTTTGACAGTCTTCGATGCAATCAATTTTTCCAAGTGAAAGTTTTATACTCGCGAGGACAAGAATAAATAATGGCTTCGACCAAGATATAAATGCACGTCTTGGGGAAGTACTTCCAATTTAATCGGAAGCATTCTGTGGTTGGACCTATGCATAAATAGGACCCTTAAGCTCTCGCATTTATAGAAACCTTATTTATACATATCACATCCCCACTATTTATTGACGGATATAACATATGATCGGTCTGAAACCAGTTCAAAATTCGACACATACTTAAGATGGGTCAATGAGAAATCAAAAGCATTATTATGACAATAACATGAAAGTATCACTGACTCAACTAGGTCTTCGAAAAGCAGCTGCATTCCTGACCTTACCAAACCCAACCAAGACAAGGGTGTCCATCCTCTTCGATGGTAGAATGCCTTACTCAAAGCAGATTGCATGTCCAGTCTCGCGATTTGGATGCATCCGATCCCCTCTCGCTATGATGCAGAGAACTGATAATGTAGCGGAGGATTCAAAAGTACCAAGAGCACAAACCCATTACCAATAGTACAATACAAATTGTCCCATACAAGCCAGGCGACAAGGACCCAACAAAAGAGTAGTAGCCAATTCAAGGACTTACACAGCACTTGAACAATACTTATTTGCTCAAAAACACTTAGGGCAAGCACGGTCAGACGCTTCTTTTCACTGCTAGTGCCACTCCACTAGAGGAGCTGCTAAACCAATAGCAGATCTTGAAATAATTCATTCTGTATAGTTAGTGGGTAAGTATAGTTAGTGGTCATTGGCGCAGTGTTAGTAATGGCGGTGTTCTCTTCTATCTGCAAAATAAATAACTATAATTAGTGGGTGGTAAAGTTCTTGAAATACACAAGATTTAATAGGTCTTGCAAGATAACTTTTTTCTGAACTTTTATATACCTTTTCCTGAAGATACTCATTTGCAGCTTTCAGTATCCCTTCCTTCAAAAACAAACATGGGACTAACTTTAATTTTCGGCAAAAATAATGGAAACCATTTTCAAGTATAAACTAATTGAGTCATAATTTCCTCAATAAAAATTATTCTGTGGAGATTTAGAAAGCTAACCTTGTTCCTCAACAGCTGGATCTCTTGAAACATGATATCCATCTAGGTTGATTTTTTATTTTTATTTTTTCACACGAGTGAAGAAACAATGAAAATATCGAATCAGTCGAATATGAAGTTCTAGACGACACCCCACTATGTAAAATGAGATTGAGGGAAGATATTTTGTACCTTTGTTGAGCGAGTGTGATAAATCCAAGTCTCGAGTTGTTTCTCAAGAACATCTAGCTCGTCCAGTGTCATATTACCAGCTCCTCCTCCAAACATGTACCTATGTGAATATACATTTAGCAATTTAGTATGCAAGACAAACTCTTTTTTCTCAACGCATCGAATTTGTTTGATTAGTTAGGTATAGATGCACACTCGCACATAAGTTTGAATGCACAACCCCATGTGTTTCTTTTGTTTATAAGTTAATACACATGTCAAACGACCTTAGAAGAATCGAGTGTGTTAAAGAAGTTGAGTTTCTTGTACCGTGATATTCTAGTAATTGATGAAAAGACCTATTTATCTTTCTTTCTTGTGAAAATGAATTATAGAGATGTAATTTTCTTGTGATCACGACACTCTAAAAGCTTTGGTTGAAAAAATATCTACACATCCTTGCTTCAATCAACATGTTCCATCGTAAGAAGGAGAGATAAACAAAACAGTGATATTTGCTCATTGTGAAAACCAAAAAGTAGTGAGCAATTATTGCAATATAAGTGATTAAATAAATTGCATTTTAGAATTCCGTGGATCACACTTGGTCCTACAAAGTTTCACAAGTCCCCATACAGTTTCAAAGTTTTTGTGATGTGATTGATTCTGTCTACCACGATACCCACAAATTAAGTCTGTACAACACTTTCACCTACAACAGATAGGCCCTTTTGAAAGTGATGGTGGATTATATCGAACTTAAGAGCACATTTGACCTTATACTTAGCATTTATGTTAATTGAACTTTAATTTTGTCTGTTAAACGATGTAAAAGAAATCACTCATATACAATCAACACATATGTGATATGAGCAAGTTTTCGTTATTGGGGAAATAATCAAGTTCTCTCACTAGGATTGAGATTTCTTGAAGATGTAAAGATTACTATGATAGAGAGAGAAATGAGTTAGATGAATGATTTTTATTCTTAATTCTAGTGGAGATCAGGAACTCTCTCCCCTCGCTTCAATCTCAGTGTTTGGAATTGCACAACGGAAAAAGCACACTCATAGAAAACAATGATGATGTAATTACCCGAGACCCTTTCGAAGTGCTTCAATCTCTTGCTTCAATATGTTAATCTCTTCTTTGGCATCCTGAAATTTAATATAGGAAGAATAAGGCAATAAGCAGCTATTAGCATGTCAAAATGGACAGCCACCAACTAAAGAGGCATCATGGAACGAAACAAAAGAAGAGACACGCTTTCATTTGTACTTATGATGCTGGTAACAACTCCACGAGCAGAATTCGTGGAGACATTGTTTGGAAATGTGGGTTTTTGAATGGACGCCCTAATTTCCAGTTTTCTAAGAAGCTGAAAATTTGCTGAATATAAAGAACAATTATATATGAATGTTTTTCGATACCCTTCCTTGACATGCAGTGTGTCAATAGTGATATTCTAGTTGCCGCAAGATAGATAAGAAGAGGCATCTTCGCTAGATTTTGAATTTTTTGAGTGGAGCATTAGACAATATTCCTTCTGCACCACGTTTCACAAAGATAACGGTGCGTTCTTCCCACACACTCTCTGTAGTCACGTCAGACGGGCCGACAGAGGGAGATTGGTTATGGCCGTCATCCAATTTCTCGTGGGTGTATAGAGAAGCATTATATAAATTCATTCTAATGGTGAATAAAGCTCGCATAGTTTATGCGGTTTGAGTGAAGTCGAACACGTGTTGGACTTATTGTCTCGTGAAGGGAATGGAGCTTTTTGCTGGGATGTTTTGGAGGAATTGGAAAGAAGGAGAAAACAAGAATATAATGCCAAGCATATCGAGCATGTCTAGTGGGGTGGCGGGTCGTGATTGGGTGTTTAAACAATAGGACCCTATTCTCATGAACTCGACCGCATCAATCTAAAGATCAATTTAGCATCTCAATAGATATTGAGCTTTTCAAATCGTAAAAGAGGACTGGACCAAAAAAAAAAAAAAATTTCGAAAAAGAGGGTGCGAGGAAAGCCATTCGTACCAGTGGTTGGCTCGGTGTGGCTTCCTCGGTCAGAGCAGCCTGGCTTTGGGTGGTCTTCATGTACCTCTCGATCAGCCCCTTCATGGTTCTGCAACAAAACCCAAATAAGTTGAGCGAGCTGGAGGAAGTATACGCTTTACGATACACCAAGCATCGGCGAACTCAAAAATTTCGACACATGTTGTTCTATAACACGGTATGAAAGCATGGGTTAAAGGTTCGACGGCCATTTTGAGCATTACTATGACACGACGTCCCTTTCGCTGCACGGTGATCTTCTTCTGTTAGCATTCATGTATAAGACTTGCTTATGCATAGAGGTAAGTGTTCATGTGGATATATCTGTCGCGAGTATGTGATGTCAGTACATCTCAAACTTATTGCTAATGCAAATGGGAAAATTTAATAATTTCGATTGATCGAGGGAGAGAAAGAGAGGGAGGGAGAGACAGGCAGACGACAGACAGGCGTACCCTTTGGTGGCGAGCTCATAGAGCTTGCCGTGGGGGGAGAAAATGAAGAGGCCGATGTCAGCGTCACAGAGAACGGAGAGCTCCTTGGCCTTCTTGAGGAGCCCCGCGCGGCGCTTGCAGAAGGTGACCTGCCGGTGCACCGGGTTCTCGATCCGCTTCATCTGAACTTTTCCACGAGCCATGTTCACCGAAAGAGGAGATCTACTTTAAACAACACTTGGATAAATCAACAGACTCCTCTCGTCGACGAACGCTGCGAACTTTGTGGTAGGGCAACGGTGGTTTTTGCTTTCTTGGGGTGGCTTTACAAAGCACTGGCAGCGCCCACAACCTTCCACTAGTTTGAACTAGCTTCTGGTTGCAGCAAGACTGTTGCTTCCTTGCTTCTGGACTCAGGGAACAAAACTGACCACCTTCTTCACAAGGTTCTTGTCTTATATACCACACCCCTTGATTCTCCAACACACTGTCACCAACAGAAGAATAAATGTTCATCTCTCTCTCCCTCCCTCCCTCTCTCTCCCTCCCTCCACCTTTACACATCACTCGCCCTCTCTCTCTCTTCTTTTCCGGAAAGAAATTTCGTTTTGTTTAAGAACGAGAAGTTCTTCCCTCTCTTGGCCTCTTCTTATGTTTCTGCTCCCCATCCTCCCCCCCACACACGCCAACACTTGGAACGCACAACCCTCCCCCCAACAGTCAGCACAAACCCTCCTTTTCCTTTTGTCAATGACTTTTGTTGGAAAAAGCAATTCTATACTAGCGATCTTGAAATGAAATGATTCCTTTTACTGGTGAGACGAACGCGGTCGCTGATTTAATAATGGCGCATTCGAGTATTTCAGCCATGCTTTTGGATTCTGATTTGAGGTAAAAATTTGAGCTCCTCGGTTATGACCAATTGCAACTAAATTTATCAGGCATTAGGTACATGATTTATTTTTTTAATAATGTGTAATGCATAGAAGTTTCTTGTTATTTAAGCACACATGTTGTCCCAATGGTGGAGTGGGAACGAGAAGCACGAGTCGCAACTCACGAACGTACACGCACAAAGCGCACTGAGAATACTTCGTCAATCTTTATTAGTTCAAACGATAAGCTAAATTACAAGAGAGCATAACCTCTATATATGTCTGAAAAGCCTTATAAAATTATAAGTTAAAAGCGGACTGTAATCTTATATATGCAGATGGATACAACTCAAAATTGAAACAAATCACCTCTTATTCTTGTTAAGAATTATGCAGAATAGAAAATTGTGGAATTTCTATGTATTTTGATGTAAATCCGAGTGCAAGAGAATATTTATAAGCTTTATTAGATGACTATGTAAGATAATTAAATCAAGACATGCACAATCAAAAGGAGATAAACGTGCAATCTTGAAAAAATCGGAGACTCAACGGAAATATCATAAACCCAAGATAGGTTAAAGGAGTCAACTTAACTTTGGATAATTGAGATCTGAAAAAAAAAAAGCCTGCTGATATAATCGAAGCAGTTTGATGTGCTGAAGAGAAAACCAACTCCATAACATTTCAGAATATAAAAGGTCTGAGGGCGGCAAGTTCTGTGGCGGCGTATGTTTTCCATGAAGAGTTGGCAAAAAAGTCTCGGAAAGCAACTGAAGCTGCGGACTTGACGGAGAAACTAAAGCAATGCAACTGATGCAGCTAGCATTGCTGTGAAAGAGACTCAATGAGCGTTTCTCAAATAAGTGTTTGCTCTTAGCTTCAATATCTAAAATTGAGAGGCTACTTTGCTCTACTTTTCTTTTTTGGCCTTTGATTTTCTGTTTTTTCTCTCTCAATCTAATCTGGAAGTCTTTTTTCGCCTAATTTAGCATCTTCTTTGGCTCATTGTTATTACTTTTCTTCACTCATCGTGATGAATAAATATGTTTATAGTTGAAAACTTTGTGAGAACATTGTCATCAATCCAACCGGCAAGATGCCCAAGACATGATTTTTTTACTTCTCTAAGATTTGGTGAAAGCTCTCCTATCTCGTTTTAGATCTAGATCTAAATTTGAAAGTTTTACTCTCTCTATCTAGATATAAACCTGGAAGTTACATAGAGGCGTTCAGTCTGTGGTAGTTCAACACACTGTTCTTGTTGTCTTTGTATGGCGATAGTGTTGAAGACGTCGAACCTAGACATGTACTACAAGTCGTACTTTCTAGGGGAATGATCTTGGCGTGTGCCCATCATTAATGATTTTGGTAATCCGCCGTCGATTATTTTGGTCTTTGGGTTGAGAGCATGCTTATAACTATAGGTTATACTATATTGTTTTTTGGCTTTTGTTTTGTTTTGCAACTTTTGTAATTTGCTTTGCTTGAAAGCTTTCTATTTTCCTCTCATGTTGATCATGATAAATGAATGAAATTTTCATTCGAAAAAGAAAAAGAAAAAACAACAATAGATATTGAGTAGTTATTGAAAAAGAAAATAACAAGAAATATGGGATTATTGTCCAAAAAGTCATAAACCATTGTCTGACGGCCAATTCAATCATGAACATTTTAATTGTGCTATTTTAGTCCCAACCCTTTTCATAATTAGCAAATTTAGTTCTAAAACTTTCAATTATGCCAATTTTTCCCAATCATTGAAGTGGATGACTATCATCCAATGTGATATTTTTTTTAATTTTTTTAATTTTTTATTATCTTTTCTTTTCTTTTCAATATCTTTTTTCCTTCTTCACATTTTTCCCGGTTGGCGGCGAGCCCCCTTACCTGTTAGCGACTAGCATAGCCCTTGCCTATGGCTAGTGGCAGGTAAAGGAAAAGGAAGTGAAAAAAGAAAAAGAATAGGTTAAAAAGAAAAAAAATCAAAATTTGCAAAAGATGTCCATGTGAATGCCTAGCCAAAATTTGGCCAGAAGGATTATATTGGTAAATTATATATAAGTTTATGACTAAATTGACACAATTGAAAGGTTTATAACCGAATTGACAAATCATAAAAAGATTTAAGACTAAATTGGCACAATTTAAAGATTTAAGATTAAATTGACCATTGTACATTAAGCTTAGCACCTTTCAAACAATTTTATCGATTGTCTAACATTATATCATAGCTAGACTCACTTTCGAATGCGTGCCTCCATCCCCTCTTGTCAAATTTTACATGTCGTGAGTAATCCGATTTGCACATGGGGGTGTCAAATATTGTCCCACATATTCACGTGGTTTCTCTCCACTTAATATTTTAAGTTTTTAGACTGGACAATCTAACAATCCTAACATTTCTCCTAATTTTGGAAAATATACACGTCTCACGTCATATTCTCCCATTAGAAAAACTTGACAGCCGCAAGTTGGATAAGCTGCACAAATAGCCGGGGGCTCGCAAATAACCTTTGAGATTGAAACTTCAGAAGCATCAATCTCCGGACGGTTGTTGTTGATGCACTTCTGATCGTAAGGAATGCAGCCTTCTTAACATCTTTCTCATCTTCGAACAAGTCGTCACCGGTGCTTTGCCGTCCCTCTTTCGCTTTCCTTGTGATCTCTCCCCCACCACAATCACATTCTTGCTTTCAACTCATATTGCAACTAGTTCAACTTTTCTTTACTTAGAGATATTTGAATAGTAGAAAAATCTATCTCATGTGCCAACCAATACACACAGTATTCAAAAATGAAATTCCTATGGAAACTACGGACAAGACGACGAAATTCATATGATTGTCTTAACAGTTAATAATACGAGTGATTTTGCAATTATGACCATACCTACCGTACATATCACGAACTCCAAAGCCACCATACTTGCTACAGCCTCAATAAACTTCATTTCTGTTGGAATCACCATGATGATTTCTCGCTACTAATTGTCTATCCCGTACAATTTCTATTCCTCCAGATAGCTCGGACGTTGTTTATATTGCATAATCAAAGCAACTATATGGAACAGTTGACCATGGGCTCAATTCTCCATTGTTGCCAATTCATTACCCCAATTCAGCTTTCTCTCTAGGCGATGAGCCTTAAATCGAACGAACATTGCATCTGGCCGTCTTTTACCAATCTATTGAGACGCTTTGAGACCGTCGCTAAAGTGTCTATGCCTCCCAATTTTCCTTGGCAAGATTTTTGCCTCCAAAGTCATTGGGTTTCACCTTTTTTTATTGGTCATTGAGATTCACATAATTAAAGGTTGAAGATTGTAATTATACGAGGCTACTTAATTAATGGCTTTGGACTGGTGGGTTTGGACACTAGCTTGAGGTGAGGGGACCCACGATGAAAGATTTTGATTCATAGATATCTTTGACTGCAGGTTCCACCATCGTGTGGTGGAAAGCATTGTCACACGTAATCTAATCTTATTAACAAGATAATAATAAACCTAGCTAGCTAATTCACAATTGTGGTGACATTAGAATTTTGAGTGGATTAAAAACTAAGTCAAATCAAAAGTTAACTATGGTTTGGAGCACTTCATTCGAGAAATTATTTTCATTTCATACACTAATTACACTTAAAAATGACAAACTTTCCTCAATTGGTAATGATAGGTTCTCACAATGCACTTGTTAACAAAAACCATATACCTCCTACATGTTCGTTCATATATTTTAAGATTTCATTATCCAATCAATATCCGTCTTCAGTCAGTAATGAACATTAAAATATGTTAATAACTACAGAAAATTCTACCCTATTCGACTAATCAGAATCTCTTACCACTTACAAAGACCTAACTTTATCATAAATTACATCGAGGTAATTCTGCACAAGTTAACACATACTAATGGTAGGGATCTTTTTGGATACGTTATGGCAATATAAAGCATTCAAAATAATCGACGTAATGCTTAGTTTAACATAGAACATTTGCATACGTGATGGGAAATTAAATAAAAAGAATACCTTAAGCCGTAAATATATGTACAAGTTGAGTCCGATGTTAATGTCACGTCAAGCCTGAGGAATGAGACAATAACATCTGATGTCTGCCTAATCATGTTTACAACTGGGGATTCTCATAGACACGGCCCTCTCAATTTAGATTTAGCATCCTCAGAACCCATGCTTGAGGAGATTAACATTCTTCTTCTTCCTTTTTTTAATTATTTAATTATATATTTTATTTTATTAAATGTGGGACATAAGCTATTATCCTACTCAGCATCCAACTTGCTTTTTCATGTGCGTCCCATCTCTTCGTCCAGCCAATGAGCCACCCACATTAAGTCTTGCTTTTCCCCCCTTTCCTCACCTTTTTCATTCGTCTGAATTCCAAGGCCTTTACATTAATTTTTTTTTCTTCTCTCTTTTCTCCTTCGAAAAAAATGCTTTTCGTGTTTTCAAATGGCTTTCTTTCTCGATCCTCATTTTTATTTTCAATAGAATACCTGCTAAGCATCTGAATTTCCTCATAATTGGTTTTATCCCGAGATGTTCGCGATGAGAATTATAATATTTGCTTCGACGTTGAAATTCTAATCTTATATATCACGATCTAATTTGGCGTTACATGCGAAAATCAAAGTGTTTCTCTAGTGGCATATGCAATTAGATCCTTTGGAACCAACCTCGAAGGGTCATTTGCTCATCTTGCTTCACTCCCATTCTTAAATTTGAAGAAAGAATCTTGTCAAATCGCACCAACGTTCAATAGAAACAATTAAAGAGATCTTCCCTTTGATGAAGATCGCAGGCCGCATGAAGAGGGTTCGCATCATTGACACGTTTACATTTATATTCTCATTGGAGTCGCCACGTGGAAATATAAATTATAAATATTTCCCTTGTGGCATAAAGCTTATTATTCCACATCTCTAAATTGAATAACACAAGTTGGGGGATTGAAGTGGAAGATGGTTCTCGGCGAATGGAAAAATCTTATTTTAGTTAGTCTCTTTTTAGTTCTTGTGTGGCTCTCCACCAACTAGTGTTTGCGTCAAATTCTTTTTAAATAAATAATTGTTTCTAATGGAGCAGTTCATGAAAGATAAACATCACCACACGATCGATTATGGCTTAATTATATGATGTCACTATTTCAGCAATTGCATATCCCACAGAAGCAGAGGGAATTAAATTCTGAAGGAAGATGCTGCTTGTTTTTTCTTTTGAAAAACTCTCTAGATCAAAAGGAATCTTAAATCATAAAAAAGCAAAAAGAAGCATGAAAATATAGATAAAGCATGCTCATCTTAATTAACTTAACGAGAAGTCATTGCTTACACTCGGGCTAATCAGTTTAATTACCATACAGTTTCAAACAATATATAAGCATTACTGATGTACATCATTGAGATCCCAACAGAGAAATTCGAACTTTATTGATATAATCTTTTAACTATGATTAATAGAATGAGTTTATACATTTAACTTCGAGATTTCTCCAGCAAGAGATAAAATTAGCAAATATCTGAAAAGAATTCCGATCCGTGAACATGTAAACACCACATTAAGCACACAAACCCTAAAGAGGAACTGCAACACAGAGCCAATGCCATTTTTGAACAATTTAAGGGTTGACCATGAAATAGCCAATCAAACTGGTCCCTTGATGGCATGAGATCAGGGTTGTCAGGTTCGAGAGGCGCGTTAGAAAGTGAGATGCGAATATAGCGAAGGTGATGATCGAGCTGCACTGTTAAGCGTGTAAGCCATGACCACTTGCACGAAGATATAATTGGCCCAGGTGCGAAAACATATTATCGAGGGTACAAGGCAAGTCATCAGTACACCATCGCAGTCTAGGGTTTCTGACCTCCTTTTTGCACACCAGAGAACTTTTTCTTCTTTCTCTCAACTTTTTTCCGTCTTTTGCTTCTTTATATTGGGTGGGGCACCCATGGAGAGGAAGAAAGATCAGGATTGGATTCAATAGCGAAAAAGCTAATCCTCTGTAGTCAGTACCCACCCACAAGCTACACTATCTGTGTAATTTGGCGTGCTCATAGTCATGTGGTACTTATAATTGTGCTCGGAGGTCTTGCATAACAGACAACCCCACCGTGAAATCTATAAGACTTCTTGGTTCTCGATAAAAAAAAAAAGTACATGAATATAAGTCAAAACCCTCATTCCTCTTTTTCCTTGAGGTTTAAGAAAAGAAAGATAATGCTAAATCTTCAAATACTTAACTGATTCAATAAGGTCATGATAGATCTTGTCCCAATGCAATAGAATAATTATCGAGAGAAGACACTGTTGGGATTAGCCTCAAGAAAATATCTTGGGAGAACCAGGATTCATGGAAAAAGTAATTTGGTAGGGAGCCTTTTTTTTAGCTTGTACATTTTGCCATTCAAGACCCTAGTTTAGCTTGGACACGTACTTGAGATTGGTCTGAGGAATAAATCAGCTGGGGTGCACTTGGATTCTATTCTATTTCTCCTTGCTTAATCTATAATGGCGTACCCTGGGGGTAGCTGGAAAGGAACTGTGAAAGTGAAGGTGAAGATGCTAATGAATGTCCCCCTTCAAAAGTTTATTAAAAAAACTAGTTAAACAGTGCGACAAGTCTTAGATGGATCTTTAGGAGAGAAAAGCTTGTACTATTTTCAAACACGGTCGAGGGTTTAGATGGAATTGGGACCTATCCCACCCACTGCTAGAATATTTGATTTAAAGCATCAATGAAGATTGGCAATACATTTAAGCCCAAGTATGTTTTTCACAAACTAACAAAGGTTTCCTGAGAAGAGAATAGGCTGAAGAATTGAACATGCGACCTCTAACTTGCAAACCAAATCTAGAATAACCCAGCCAATTACCTGGTTGGTGACTTGCTCATACTCAAGATAAAGCTAGCTTGTGCAAATGCTCGATAACAGTTTACTAATTCTGTTGTTAGAGTCATATCTAAGAGGCTCGTGGAGGCCCTAACTCTCGAGGTTTCATAATTTCTGTTAATATTAAGTACTATTTGAAGAGATATTCATACACAAAAATTTTCAATCAAAATTTTTATCTTGTCAACATCAGTTAAGGTCTCACATTGCTCAAGATATGGTGTTAAGGATAGCCTTATCATCTGAAAGTTTCGTATGATCTCTCCTTTGGCATTGCGATCAAGATATGAACCCACCTCGCTACAGAATAATTGCCCATGAGTAAACATGATTATAATCCAAAAGTGTTTGGATCCCCATAAGGTTTTCATCGTTGTATAGGTTAGAAAATCCTTAACTTCTTGTGCATACGGGACTACACTGTTTACACAGATACTTTGGAGCAATGATTCTCAGGGATAAACACCTCACCGGATGCTTGAATTCGTACTAGAAAGATAGATTCAGTGCAATTTGATCTGGTACTTGAACGAATGATCTTTGACCACATTTATAAACGAGGTTCCAAGTCAGTGAGCACATATGATTAGAAAGCGAACCCTAGGATACAGCTAAGTAGGCATCAAACACAGCACATCTTGGGGAACCAATACATATGAGGTCAAGAATGCGTTAAGATACGTGTCGCAGAAACATTTAAAGGAAAAAGACAAAAGAGTGATTCCGATGTTGATGAGAATGTTGACCAGAAGGAACAAAGTCTTAGAGCGTGAAAAGAGCCTCCAAGTGTATCCACTTTTGATTGGAATTCGCTGGAGTCAAAAGGATTTGCCTTGAATAAATTCTTCACTTGCCATCAGAACACGATCCATCGCTTCTGGAGGTGGTTCGTATGCTTCGTACAATCCTCATATTAGCTTTCATTTGGGAAAGTAATCTATAAAACATAATGTGCAGCTAAAGATCTCGAGTTTAGTTGCTCGTACCGTTTGTTCCTTCCATCTATTAGATTTGCTTTCATTATGTTCGATGGATTTTAACAATTCATTCGGACACGTGCATTCATTTGGCATGCTTAAGGCTATTAAATTGGCCGCGTTAAGTTTGTTGTTGTTGTTATGGCTCCGTTTGGTAGAAATGGCATCATGACTCACCTAGGGGGTGCCGGAAAATTCTTCCAGGAAAAGCATCATAGCGAGGTCAATCATCAAATGAGCCTCTAATGTGTGTAGACCTTTTGATAATATGCCATGGATTCTCGTGCATCACTGCATTGCGGGTTGGGGTTCATTTCCGCGAAGGAGATAATTATTAGAAGCATGATGCAAGTTAGAATTTTTCGGTCCATGAGAATACCTAACTTAGACTAAGGAGGAGTTGGTCTAGTGCCGGCTTGTTGTTGACGGGTGAAGGCGAGATCTGACCAATGAATTTGGGGAAAAGAACACTTGAAGTGCGAAAACTTGATACAGATGGACACTTAAGTATCAAATTTAACAAAAATGATGCTTAAGTACCAAAATCGGAGTAAAATAGATCAGTTAAATGCAAACGACAAGAAAATTTGACTAAAATACTGACATGACAATTTTCCGGCGATGTAAGTGTAAAACGACATCGTTTTGCATATTGACGTGGCTAGACAAATGCAAAAACGATATCATTTTGCTGCTGACGTGGATATATAATTAATATAAATATTAAATAAATGAAATTTAAAGCTAAATTATATATATAGGAGGTAGAAGGCGAGGGCTCAACCTTCGTCGCCACCTCCCCACTGTTGCCGGGAATGTTCGGCGACGGTGAGGGAAGGGTCGGCCAAGGTCGCTGGGCATCACGTCGTTTTGGTAACTCGTTTCTGACTTAGCTTTCCGATGTGCCACGTAAATAAGTTATATTATTAAAAAATTACCACGTAAACGTAAAATTTTCGGCTATTTTCACTGGATTTGGCATTCAAATGTCTCATTTAAAAAAAAAAAAAGTGACACTAAAATGTTATTTTCATAACTTTTAGCTTTTCTGTATCCTTTCGTGTCAAGTTTTGATACTTTAAATATATTTCTTTCATTGAATTCGTGAGACGTGAACACTGTATTTTTGAATTTGAAAAGAACAATCTGCGTACAATATACTTCACTCATAACTGGATAGTTCCGGGGACATCGTTGGACTTCTATTACGACGAGTACATGATGCAAGCACTTAATCTTCCATTGACATGACTAGATTTTCCATCATTTCTTTCAAGCTTACTCTAATGAGTCAGCTAAAGCTTCTGCCCGTTTTTTGGCCAAATCCGTCTTCCGTCAGACATTATCCCTGTACTTTCGAAACTATTATTTCTCAGGCAATTTAAATGAAATTTTTCGACAGACAAGCGGGCAGACATCTTGATTATAGTACTCATCGCATTTAGCTTTTTAGATTTCGTTGTCTGTCCTCCGTGTTCGCAAAAGATCTGTGACGAGATTTATCTTGATGTTAGACATCAAACGGAAGTCATTTTCGAATGGTACTATAAGAACTTTAAAAAAGTGAAGTCACACTTTAAAGTGAGACAAATCCTAAGATCTTGTAAACTTTCTCTGTATTTTTCTTTCGCTAATGAAGTTCAGCTTGAACCATATATGCTTCAGACACATGAAATGCTCTAATAATCTGATCGAATAAGTAAAATTTAGAACTGAAACTTATATGGATATGCCTAAACATGAGATTATTTGACTATATTGCGCTACGCGTAAAACCCCTACCCTCCGTGCCTGATGTAAATCACACATGATTATATTTTGTGTCCATTAAGCAAAGATGTGAGTTTAACAATGCTGTTTTTAGGGATAGGCAAATGCGGACTGTATCTATAGGAGGCATACAAAGTCCCCCAAAAAGAGAGAGCGACCGTAAAAGTCAGCTACTGTGTACCAAAGCATCATAATGGAACAAAGTTTTACATGCAAAAGATCCATTCATATCTCAAAAGTTTGAATTTCGTACAACTTTACTCGATAACAACTTGGATATATGTATATTTATCATCAGCAAAAGGCTTATCATGGCCTTTCCTTGTATGTTCTTTCATCTTTCTTTTCTCTCTTTCGGTGTCTCTTTCATTCTTGCATCAGATTTCTCAAGTGGCTGCCTTGAAGTGACGATTCCGAGCAAGTTGGCATTTATAAACCGAACCAAAAAACTCAGTTCAGTGTACTGTTCTTGATAACAAAATCCTTACGATAGGTACCCGAGGACCAATCATGCCTTCGGCTAGAAAGTGCAGTGCCATTTGGCTTAAGAAATTTTACTTATATTAATATACAAAAGGCTAGGAAACGCAACAAGGGAAAGATCTCTTCACATGCTATAACAGTACGATAACTAAAGAGGCGATGGCTTCTGGTTATGGTTCGGGCGAAAAGGGGGAAAGTTAGAACATCTTGCATGTGCTGTCAGACATTCCACAACATTTATTGGAACTTGTGGCTTGTCCTCACCTGGACACTTTGATATCGATGGTTTTACGTGAAGAAAATGCATTGTAATGAGTTTTTACATTAGATACGAATTGCAGCCGCAGTGCGCAGACCCGTCCCGCTTTCATCGTTACGGCATACTAATTTCAGAGTTATCCCAGTTAACATACAAAGTCTGTATCCATCAGTCTGGATAAATTAGATGTTCACTGGACAGGATCGAATTGAGCTGAGCCCTATGATTGACCTGACTCGTTACTCGGAGATTGTGATCTATGTAGAATTAGTTGAGTTTATAATATATGTTGGTTGATATTAGTAAAGTATTGCCTGTTAATTTCTATGTAGTCTCTCCCTTTAGGCAGATAGATCAGAACACCGGAGACAAAATGCACGTTTGATCTTTTCTTAACTCGTTTTTTCTCTCTCTCTCTCTCTCTGTGGTTGTAATATGGTATATATTCATCAACGGAACATAATTGTGCTGAATATTTAAATACAAAACTTTGAATCAACCAAATAACTCCACGAAACCTTTGGGAAGCTATGACCAAAAAAAAAAAGAACTTTGGGGAAGCGAAGGGCAAAAAAAAAATACAGAAGGAAGTACTGGGAAGATCAAGTAGAGGATCTTGGAATATGTGATATGTAGGAAAATTTGTCAAATCACTCGAATGTTAATCAATCTTGAACTTTTCAATTTTGTTAATTTATTCATAAATTTTTACGTGCAATTCTAATGTAGTGATTTCATAGGATAAAATTGATAAGATTGAAAAATTTTAGATTGAATTAGCTTCCACATAATGGATTTAGAATTGATTAATTTATTTTTTTGAAAAAAATGCATCGCTGTAAATCTCTAGCTATAACGAACATTTCTCCCATCAGAATCTTTACCTTTGATCTTTTGTCTTTGCATCCGTTAAAGCAAACAGTAAATAAAATGAGATGAGGGGATGGATCAATCCAAGTATCCTTAAAAAAAAAGGCACATTTTGACAAAGCATGCGTTTGGCACCTAACCATTATGGTGTCGGAACAACCCTAGCTACTTAATTACTTACTCTCTAAGCTAGCCTTGTCTGTCCGAAACTTGAACTTTTGAGACATCAAAACTTACCTTTCTGTAGCAAATATGACAAATAACACCAGAGAAGTTACTAAGTGTCGATAGCAAATTAGTCAACCCTTCCTTTTTATAATATGGAAAAGTTACTAAAGTGCCGTAAAATACTCGATACAACGATTGTTCGCTAAGAAATTTTGTTAATCATAAGAATGAACCATTGATATTTGATGAGTGAATTTTCTTTTCTCTATAGAGCTTTAAATTTTGTCCTTTCAGAATTACCCTTTGACATATAGTGGCAACATTTCACTTAAATGGTACCGAATGACCTAAATGATAACTCTTAACTAAACAAGGTGAAAATATTTGGAATTGGAATTATGATTACAATTCTAGAACAACTCAAACTTATTGATATTTCATTCAAATCGTTAAGCAGAAGCAACACTCCAATTTCACGGCATAATCAATCGCTTGCTGATTTCTAAGGTCAAGATAGATGCCATAGCCCTAGATGGATTTGAGTTTTTTGAATAATTGGCTATATGTCATGTCTTACTTAGCTAGAGAATGCTTTAAGAAAATCTAATCCATCGAGGTGAAACCACCGGCAAAAAGAGAATTCGGCCAGACGACAATGGACATCGCCCATATGCAAAATGTCATGAGAAGATGTCCTCTTTCTCACGTTAGGGAAACCGATGCTCTCATTACGATTCCAGCATTCATACTTGATATTATTCTTATTGAAAAGAAAGAGAAAAAATTAACAAGCTTGATTATATATAGATATATATTTGAGTGGGATGTGATTAGCCTTCGCATTTGCTTTGAAATCTAACAAAAGAAACGTCCAATCATCTGACAGATTAATTAGATTATGGTTATCCAGAAGCACACGCACAGAAAAAAAGAAAAAAAGAAAAAAAGGTATGCTGTCCTAAGATAATTTAACACATCAGATGCTCAAAGTAAGGTGATTAAGCAATATTAAACCCTTAATTAAAACAGTCGTGCCCAACAGCCAATCAAATCCATGAGATTCCCTTGTGGGCTATTCGCTTTATTCATGTGATTCGTTAAAGAGGGTTCACTCAAGAACATGTTTTCTTAATTTTTTCTTTCTCTCTTCTTTTTTATTTGCTAAGTTGCTGTACGAATTATCTCAATACGAGATTAGACAATGCTCCTCGTTGACGCATTGGATGATCTCATCAGGTCTAGTCGGCGGTTGAGATAACTTAATTCGTGGATCTGTCAATCACTCATTCGTGAAATACTCTGACTTGGCTCAATTATTATCAAGTTAAAAATATTAAAAGATGACACGGCGTCTTTATTGTGGTCGCACTATAGATAACGTCTTTCGGCAGTGGAATCTAAGTTCAGGAAAAAGAAAAAAAATTCTCAAGTCTAGCTTGGAAACACTCCGAATGTGAAGTATACTTCGGTAAATACAATTTCTTTTGAGTAAATGCCAATGAAAACTTGTTTATGCAATTGGGCAATTTTCCTTTGATCTTTCATTTGGTCAATTTAGCAAATCGGTTCACTTGTTTGCACTTAGTTGCTAATGGGTTTGCAGATGTGATATGCAGTTGACTAACAAGCCCATGTGAAATTAGTGGGTCGATTGGGAAAGGGTGTATGATCCAGAAACTCCAAGGTCTCCTTGCTGTTGTCACAGATCCATCTTCAATTCTTGCTGGTCTCCATCACGGATGAGCTTCATCATCTTACCAGGCATCATACCCCTTCCTTTGTGTATTTGTCTTCTTTTCATGTTGAGTTTCATTTTAAGACTTAACACACTCCGCCATCATCAACAACCCTTGTAAGATGCTGCCATATGTTTATCACGGTCATCTTTGAGCATGTTGTACAATTTTTGGGAAACCTTTCGATTGTATGATCACGACTTCATGTTGTGCTTATCGGAGAAGGATTTTCCAAATCGGAAACTTTAAACTATCTCTTAGCTCAATGGTGCTAAACCGTGCAGTAACGAATCTTAGGACAATGATCACAACCTCGTACAATCCATCAAAATGAACAGATGCCAAACCTATTCCGCATCAAGCAATTCATTGATCAGTCCATGCCCTGTGATTGTATCAAGACGTACAAATTTTATTGAGTTATGCATATCAATGCAGCGGAAGTACAAGGGTAAGAAAATTCTCATCAGCATGCCTAAAAATAGGCAAGAATCAATGATGAGCTGTTTTATTCCAAGTCACGTCCGGCAGTGACTTAAGCCGTGCCCTCCAGGAATGGATAATCGGTGTACCCAATCACCGGGTCCGATATGTAGAACGTCTCTCTGTTGTACTTATTCAGAGGTGCGTCCAACTCAAACCTCTTAGGCAAATCTGGATTGGCCAAGAACCAACGGCCGTAAGCAACAAGATCTGCACGGTTCTCGGCCACAGCATTGTTTCCATCTTCCCGGGTATAACCTCCGGCTACAATGAAAGTTCCCCTGAACAAGTTCCTCATTGGCACAAGACTGTGCGGACATTCGCTCATTTCGCCCACAGTCTTCATTCTTGGCTCAACCATGTGGCAGTAAAGGATCCCATACTTATTTAATTGTTCGACCATGTAGTTTCCTAGTGCTTTGGGGTTCGAGTCTGCTGCTTCCGAGTAGGTTGCAAAAGGGGAAAGCCTGATCCCGACTCTGTCTGCGCGTATTTCATTAACAATGGCCTCCACAATCTCGAGAGCGAAACGACACCGGTTCTCCAGAGAACCTCCATACTGGTCTGTTCTGTCGTTTACCTGGTCTTTCATGAATTGTTCTAATAAGTAGCCATGAGCTCCGTGTATTTCAACACCATCAAAACCTATGTCGTGCATGCAAAATAGGCATCACATGAGTTAGTATCATAAAGCAAGAGTGGGCATAAAATGGAAGCTAATATGATCAATGCATGGGACAGCACTCACTTACTTCTTATATTGTTATACACAATATGTAGATTCTAAAGCCAAGTCAACAGTACAAAACGTAAAATTGATATGAAAAATTTTCCACTAGTATTTCTACGTAGTTTCCTTTTTGTTGTTACCGGCTACTTCATTTTTACAGCACCTAGAAGAAACATTAAGTGATTTGTTGTCATGCTTTTAAAAATTTCTTGTAACATCAGATTCAGTTCTGTTGAGGCTTTAGATATATGAAGATCTTTGTCATGTGATTAAAACTTTCTTCAGTCTCTTAGACAGCCTTTTCTTTTCCCTTGCCATACTCTTACACAGGTTCAGATGACAAAAACCACACTGTAGTAACCAAATTTGTTGGAGTAAACCCCCCATCATTGACATAAAAAAAAGAAAAGAAAAGAAAAGAAAAGGCAAAAGGATATACCAGCTTCCATTGCATTCCTTGCAGCAAGTCTGAAGTCATTGACAATGTTTGGAATTTCATCAGTCCTTAGTCGCCTTGGAGGCGTGAATTGAGCAACATCAATGCCATTACTTCGAAGTTGAGGAGTCAATGGCTTGTCAGTAGATGAGATTGGAGCCTGCCCACTTGGCTGAAAACCTGCAGAGAAAATCCAGATGCAATAAATAGAGAGATCATGCTAATTGCCACTTCTAAAAAATTCTTGTTCCATTATATAATGGCTTCATCTCATCTAGTCATTTTCTTTCAAGGAAATCATCTATCCATCCAGAAGAATTTGACCTACATCACTTCTAAAAGTGATAAGACTTGATATGTCATTAAAACTGATAGCCTTTAATCATTTTCACGAAGATGCACATAAAACAAGCAACAAAGCTCAAGCAGATAACATATTGTTTGCACAAAAGTAATGTCAGCAAGCCTATGGAAACTTTTCTCCTCATTCTGTATAGACGTCACCATTTATTTTGCATGTCTAAAGGTTCTAAGCACGGTTTCAAACTATTTCAGTTGAAAATCGCAGTCAATTTGCATCAAGTTGAAAATCAAATCAAGCACTTCTTTTGTGCCAATTATTTAAAAACAAAAATTATATAGGAAATGGAACACGAAGAAACCTGTATTTGAGACCCTCCCCACATGCCAGATCTGACAGAAGATGATACCACCCTTGGCATGAACAGCATCTACAATGGGTTTCCAAGCGTCGACTTGCTCTTTTGTCCAGATGCCAGGTGTATCTGGATACCTGAAGAAACAGGGTGCAGGAAGTTAAACTCGAGCCTGGGGAAAAAAGTAGAACCTGACATGCTAGGCAAAGTCTATTGGCTGAACAAGTGAGATTAATTACCCTTGTGCAGTGTCAGACACTCCTGTGGCTTCAGTAATGAGAAGGCCACCCTTAGAGGTTCTCTGGGAATAGTACAATATGGCGTGTGGCTGAGGAACATTCTTGTATGATCTTTGTCTGGTCAACGGTGCTAGAACAACTCTGACAATACAAGCACCCAAAAGGCAGTTTATTAGACGATCTATTTCTGCTTGAACTTCGGAAAAGCTTCAGTGAAGCAAAAAAAAAAAAAAAAAGAGATCCTTTTCGCTATTCTAACAAATCAACAATGGTTTGCTAATCGTTGACAATACCAACAAAGCAACACCACTGAAGCACCTGCACTCAATTAAGTTGGTGTATAACAACTCCCAGTTATTGCCAAAAGAACAGCAATTTGACGACTAGCTCTGTTTCAGCATGTCAAACCATTTAACAGTCCAAAGCAATGACCTTTCAGATTAAGGGATGATCTGGCATATTCTGGGGTCCTAATGTTTAGCACATTCAGGCATGCTTTTGCCTAAGAAAAGACGAGCAAATAGAATTCCCAATGCAGCTTTTAACAGAGATATGGCATCAAAACTTCATCAAATACAGACGGGAGCCATAGCCTTTCATCCGGCAGCAGTTTGGCTGTGGCAAAGACTCGGGGCTCAAACCCCATCGTCAGAAAAGCAAAAGAATACAGGACTGAGAGATTTAAGCACTAAGATGAAAAAGGCTCTATATTTTAACAAAAAGGCCTCAGATTGTGTACATAGAGTAAAGGGAAGTGACACTCTATGAAAACCAAATTACAGGGAAAACTATAAGAAAGTAAGATTAACTCAAAAAGGGTTTGGAAAGGCAGGCGGCAACCAATCCTTCAATGTGCTATGTACGAAAGTAAAACCTGATTGACAGACTGGAGTAAGGCTTGATCAGAGAAGCACTTTGGGTTCAATATCACCCATTACTACAGTAAATGCAGCCTATGTGCCAGGAAAGAATGAAGCAGCGGAATCATGAGAAGTGAAACGACAGATAACTCGATCCACCATCCTCACATCCAGCCTATGAGGAAACATGACACAATAATCTACTTCCAGCACTAATAACACTCATTCAAATATTTACGAGCTGTACGCTCATTTGATCACTGAAATGCATGTACAAGTTACCTTGAATTTCCAAGTCTTGGTGACAGAGAATAAATTTCAAGTTTAACTTGTTCTAGCGGACAAGAAGATTCACAATTCGAAACACCCCCGTTTTAACTCCCCAGGTTCCGCGTCCAATGTAAAGATCAAATTTTGACACGCCACGACAACAGAAAACCTTTTCCCGCGTAATGGGAACGATCAAGGGGAACTCCAACCGGGGGGGACCAGCAGACGGCACGAAGAGCGAGCGACGAAACGAGATTAAAAACGGAAGGGAATCCTCGAGAGAACAAGGAAGACGCGAACCTGTGAGAAAGATCGAATCTTCCCATCTTGTAGGGAGTGAGGAGAGGAGGCGTGGGGAGTTGCTGGGCAGACATGGTGCGTGCGAGCGCTGTTGAATCTCTCTCTCTCTCTCTCTCTCTCTCTCTCTCTATCGTGTCCTGAAAATGGCGTTACAGACCTTGATGAGCTCCCGCTTTTCCCTCGACTAAAGGACTTAATGGTTGCGAATTCAGCAGTTCATTGGTTCCCTTTTTATAATAGCGCACAGCGCACTACCAAAGCATCAAACGAGTAAGGTCCCTCCACTCCACTCGATCGAGAGAGAGAGAGAGAGAGTGTGCATTCATTGACCGGTTCGATTCAACTTCGTTTTGAAGACATTGCCAAGATGACGTTAGCAGGTACGTTGCCCGAAACTGTTGCGACGTGTATTTCTATTCACGCCCGAAGCGGCGGACTTTTTGTCCCCCAATAAAGGAAAAGGGCGACTTGGTTTACAATAAAGGCTCCAGATCGACTTTTTCTGAAGATGGTAAATGCAATTTCTTTCCAAATTTGCGGCTGAATGAAGATGGATGTAAATTTGAAAATCAAAAAACCCCAAGTGGAATTCTGATTAGGGTTTTTCCGTGGATTTACTCCATCTTTCCCACATTTGCTGGTCGATTCTCCACCGTCTCGATGGTATCCGGCGATCTTGGCCCGGTGATCGAGCAAACTTTCTTTCCCAAGTTTAATCTTCGTTACGCGTAGTCTTTGTTATAGTGCCATCTTAGGGTTCCTCAACTTTCCTTAGCAGGTAATCAATGTTAGAATATTAAATAATAATTCATATATTTATCTAATAACTTAAGCTTTTAAAATAATTGATAATAATTTCATGAAATATCATTCAATAACAAAGGGAGGGGTTTAGCTTAAACTTTTAGAGCAGGGAATTATAGTTGTTTGCACTAACTTTGACTTTGAATGGACTTGATATATTTGTTGAAATTGGATGAGGAGTGATCCTTAGGAGGAGATGGCCCAAACAAGAAGTGGCTCTTGGCAAATTTTTAGGATGGCGAAGAGGCTAATAAAAAACCAAATTGCTCATCAAACACAAAAATAACACTCTTGAATGGAACATATTAAATTGAAATTAACTTGTAAAATGTGCGTTCTAACTGCTATTCTCAAGTGAGAAAATACTGTCATGATGAGTGACCTCTTAAGAAAGTACATACCTAAATATTAAAAGACAACGTAAAGCTCGGTGTGGGACAGGTAAAAATGAGAAAGATTTTGAATGAATTAATCTTAAGGGTATCACAAAAGAGGCAATAATTCAAATTTGGTACTTTGTTGACGCATTTTCATGACAAAATGGGTGGGCAACCGACAAGAGAGGATGAGAAAGTCAACATTGTCCTACAAGTGAAAACAAAATTCGAAACAGGAGTCTCCCTCTTTATATATATAAAAACGGATATAATGAAAATAACAGGATTATTATAAACAAATAATTCTTAGTGATGCTATATGACATATGCACACACGGATATAGATGTACGAATGATTTAATAATAATTATGATTTGTCGACGTCGAAAAATGGACAGGCGAGCAGACAATCGAGAATCTGGATGGCCTGCGTGTCCACGTTCGGACTAAATAAGCAACGTGAGGGAGACAAACCTCACAATCTGGAGTGGGCGGCCAAAGTGATTCGAAGTGTCTTTTCAGCCTCAACTCGTTTATTTAAAAAGTCATCAACTTTGACCTGTACTCGGATTTTGAGTCGTTCAGGAAAATATCATAGGCTACAAATTATGTATTTTTATGGCGTATTTGATAACCATTCTATTTTCGGGAATAATTTTTGAGTAAAAAGAATACGTTTTAATCGTACAAAATTTCCGATTCTAAATAAAAAAATAACAGAAATTCGTTTAGTAATTATATAAAATTTATATCCTAATTCTTTTTCAATTACCTTTTTAGATTAGTGTAAATTTGATATTGAATTCCCATGGACCACTCACTAATATAATTGTCTTCTTATGAGTGAAAAAATCATATTATACTTTATTATATTTTCAATTTCAAAAGAATTCAAATTTAGAATTCTATTCCATTCTAAAATTCTATCAAATCATAGAAATTCTATTGATTAATTATATTTATACAAAGTAATAAAAATATTAACTAATCAAATTTTTATTAAATAGTAAATAATAAACTATAGTATAAACTATAAATATAAATACTAAATAATAAATTAAAATACAAAATTAAATATGTATTCTATATATAGCAAAATTCAATTCCTACTTCAAACCATTTTTTTTTCTATTTTTCCTTTCTTTCTCCCCTTCTTCTTCTTCTTCTTCTTCTTCTTCTTCTTCGGCCCTTGCTCTTGGCCTTCCATCATGGTCCGCATAACCAGCCCATCTTTCTCCAGAGAAGCAACCGCTCGAAATCTCTCCCTCCAGTTGTGTAACAAGGCGATCCACACGATAAGGAGTCCGCTCCCGTCGAGCCTCTTCGACGGCACTAGCCTACGGGTTCTTCCCCCTAGCCATGGCTTGGCCTAGCCTTTGGCTCTGATACCACTTGTCACGGCGCTAAGTCCTTCAAGCCCACAAAGCGCGGCACCCTGCTAACGGTCCGCTGTAGCAAAGTAAGCTGAAAAAGCCCTTTCTATGTTCTTAGTCAAGCCTAAACTGCAATCAAAGGTTAGCGCTAACGAGCAAGAAAAGGCCCCTTAGATAGATAGGCTAAGGGGCCTTTAATAATATTATATAATAAGAGTTGGCCCTTCTTTCTCAAAGTAAAGAAAGCTTTCGAGCTGTAGCTTTACAACGAGAGGGCCCTCATTATTAGGTTGATAGATTGCTTGTTTGTTTTATATCATATCAATAAAGGCTTTCCTTGAGTTTTCAA
The DNA here is from genome assembly GCA_016097605.1 of Eucalyptus guilfoylei. Classification (NCBI taxonomy): domain Eukaryota; kingdom Viridiplantae; phylum Streptophyta; class Magnoliopsida; order Myrtales; family Myrtaceae; genus Eucalyptus; species Eucalyptus guilfoylei. The sequence continues at coordinate 33,420,426 of CM027865.1, read as the reverse complement.
GTTGGGGCGCTAACGCCCTATCTATAGTCAGGGGCCTTTTCTTGCAGGATGCCGGGTGCGCAGGGTCGCCCAACCTATACAAGGGCTTTCCGACTTCATTTGGTCGTGCTGCTATGATGTAACGTGCAGTCGTCCCGAGGCAGCAGGATGTATGGTATAGGGCCCCTTTTTTCTCTCCCTTAAAGTCCTTTATGGATTTCGAGTCGGGAATAGAGCAGTGGCTTATTCGGCGCTATATCACAATTCATTCATTCTCGGGCATAGCTGTTCACGAAACGTGGCATGGGACATCTGTCGGCGGCGGGAGTCAACCATCCGAGCGAGAGGTCAGACCAATCCCATTCATTCTGGTCCGATCAGAACGGATCTTGTTGAATGAATTGATCCATTATGCCCTACTTCTTATTCTTAGTGCATTTTTTCCTACTCTGACCCTTCCTTTGACTACTCCTGAGATAGAGTGGAAACATTTTGTTATGGTGGAGAGTGGGGAGTGAAAACACCAATGCAGCAGAGAACGACCGCATGAATCGGAATCCACAACTATTAAGACAGACGGCCGAGAAAGAAAGGCTCCACGTTCTCCAAGTGGTTGATCTTAGCGTGCTAGTCACTGCTTCATTTCGTATAGTGAGAACACTTTCTCTTTCGTAGCGCTCCGCCCCCCCCCCTTGTATAGGTTGGGGAACTCTGGTTGCGCGGCTTTCTCTTATAGGGGTCTATTTTCTCTGACTTGACTCAGCTTGACCTACTTGACTCAGCGGTTAGAGTATCGCTTTCATACGGCGAGAGTCATTGGTTCAAATCCAATAGTAGGTAAACCGGCCGAAACCCCTGCTTTTGCCAGCATGACAGCAAGCACGAACTGGCAGCAAGGAGTCAACTGAATGACCAAAGCATCGGTTGCTTCCACTTGTGACCTTCTTCGACCGCCTTGACACCTTAATATCAAGGAACTCCCCCCTCTCTTCTTCTCTTCATGTATGTGGGCTGCCTGCCCCGTCCCGAATAGACGAAGAGGAACAAGCTGAAGAAAGGCGCGCGAGAGAGAGTTGAGTATCCACTCACCCCCCCTCTTCCACAATTAGGTGAAGACCAGGAGGGCCGGAAAGCCCAACGGGAAACCTTTCACTGCGCCACACGATTCTTTCGCGAAGCGCTCTCTCAGACGTTTCCACTCCTGCCCTCGCAAGCAAAGAAGTTTCAAGATACCAGGCCACCAAGTGAAAGTGAACAGCCCCGAGCAAATCTTCTAGAGAGCGTACCCTTTCTTTCTACTCTTTCTTTATTCGAATAATAACTAATAATCTAAATATAAAAAAAGAAGAAGATTTTTTTTGTTGGACCCCCTGGACCTCCGACCAATGAGGTGATGACACATGCATGCGTGCATATAAACTTCTAAAGAGTGGGTTTCAAACCTGGGTGGCACTATGTAACTCAATCCATTATAGGGCTATTGGTAGATTCTTTTTCTTTTAGAATAGATTCTGAGATAGAGGAGACTTTAAGGAGATTTTGTCGAGATGAGGACTTGCAAAAGTCGAGTAGTCGCAGAAGTAAGGTCTCAGACTCGCAGAAGAAAGTATCTCGAGGTTTCGCCGCTTTGATGAAACAAGTTGTTTCAAAATATCGCAAAAATTCAGCGTGGTTTTTCTCTAAAAACTCGGAAGGTTCCGCCAGAACCCTCAATGATGCCGAAACTAAAATATTCAAAAGAAAGCATGATGAGGTTCTCTTTTCATGGATGGTTATAGATGGCCACTATTGCGTTTCTTATAATCTTTAATTTTTAGTTTGGAATTTATCAATTTTCAGCACGTGCTAATGTATATATAAACACATGCATTATTTTTCTTCCACTGTTCTTTTTTTTTTATAAAGTTTAAAATACCTTTTCAGTTTCAAAATATTTGTACCGAAAACTACGAAATTTCAGTTGAACCAAACGTGGACTGGCCCATTGAAATTATTGAGCACGGAAAATGGGGAGCCGGGTGTGCGGAGAATCCACTACTTTCGTGGCATGACATGGGACTTTACCCACTCCGTTGCCTCTCGGGCATCCAATGAAACGTTTTCCAACGCCGTCAGAGCTTTGACGAGTTTGAAAATGGAAGGAACATTTCCTTTCCTCCTGCTGTCTCAGGAACTTCTCTCCTCCCGATTTGCCCGACATACAGCCCAAGAGATTGGACTTGAGAAAAATGACCGGAATAGTTCTAGAAAATAGAGAAAGTTACACGAGAAATTTCTGGGGCAGCAGAAGGAAAGAAAAGCTCCTTCCATTTACACAATCTTCTAAAAATCTGTACACCTGGAAACAGGGAATTCTTTTGGTACGTTCGTATTACATTTCAACGTGTATACACGCGCGAGCAAGAGCAACCTTCCTAATTATTATACACAACAAACTGTATCCAACGAAAGCGATCAATTTCCCTGCAGTAGTCTGACCCCGCTTCTTCGATTTTATGTACTGGGTGGTGGGCACTGAAAGCAAAAAGATACCAAGCAAACTGCGCTAAAGCAACAGATGCCGTGTACAGTTGAGGGCCAACGCTATCCCACTGATGACGGAAGGTCCCTGCAGCTCGTCATGGCACTCAAACGTATGGGTGATGGCCCGAGGGTCAGCTGTTGCTAGTCTGTGCATATGCCACTTTGACACCGTCAGAAATTGCTCCATCCAGAAGGTATATCTGCATTTGCTGTGGTTCTGTATGGCATATGCACGATTGTTCAAGGTTTCACGACGTTTTTAGCTTTCTTAGAGAAGCTTCTGACTAAGATTTTGTCCGAAAATGTCAAGGGAAGCTCTTCTTCAGCAGCCCCTCTACCTTCGCACCAAGCTGCATCACCAACCCCATTTTTTGCACCAGATACTTCAGGATCTCGAGAGAAATAGGGCTCCTCAGGTATTTCTCGATACAAGTGTTTCAATATAAATAGGGCAGTGTCATGATCCCTCCAATAATTTCTGCATCATCCATATGAAAAGATAATTGCAACATTAGGTAAGTTGGGCAAAGGGTACATCCTTTCGTGCTTGCAGACATAAAAGGCAGAAAAAATATGCCGAAGCAACATATGCGTGAAACAACTTTCAGCAGTTTGCCCATTACCTATGAAGAGAATCAAACAAAAGAATGCACAAAACATTGAAGTGCTTAGAAGACCCAAAGTACTGAGAACTTGGATATAATGTCCTGATACTTACGTATGCGAACCCAGGGCCGATATATAAGGATGTTGAAATGTTTTATCCTGCAACCCAAAAAAAATAACTAGCATTAGCAAAATATAAGCTATAAAACATGAGTTGACAGAGAATACTTAACAACAATCCAGCCACAACAATTTATATCCAAGGCCAAAAATGTTATCAAAAAAACATATATCTCATATCAAGAGGACTCTAAACTCAAAGACTAGAAGACACCGCATATTTTGAAACATCGAAAATGTAAAGACACAACCAAAAGCTTTCAGGACCAACACATTCAGGGAGATTACAACTGGAATGCAAATTAAAACATATAATCGATTAAAAAGGAACATGACCAGTAACACAATGAATACCTAGTTTACAAAATCTAGGGACAACCTACAGAAAAGGAGATTTCTAGGCTGCAGTCGTTTCACAACTTATTTGAAATTCAGGATGCACCATTGTCTGATCACAAATTCTTGTCCTCTAACATATCTCATTATTTTCATTGATCTTCAGGCAATGATTACCACCAAGAGGTAACGTAAAGAGAAATTTCACCACACATACAAAAAGTAAAGAATCTTCAAGCAAAACAAGATGTCAACAGGTTTCAAGCAGCAAAGAGCAACAGTTTAAAGTAAGACAACATCTTGTTGTGAAGGTAATTTGAGGTCAACGTGTATTCGTAGAACGTCATTCATCCAACACAAAAGCAAACAAACAAACACTTAAATAAGTAAGACAACAAACTTTTTATTTTCACATCAATCTTCAGGCAATGATTACCACTAAAGTAACATAAAGAGAAATTTCGCCACACACACAAAAAGTAAAGAATCTTCAAGCAAAACAAGATGTCAACAGGTTTCAAGCAGCAACGAGCAACAGTTTAAAGTAAGACATCTTGTTGTCAAGGCAATTTGAGGCCAACATGTATTTGTAGAACATCATTCATCATACACAAAAGAAAACAAACACTTAAATAAGTAAGACAACACACTTGAAGCACGTGATCTATCCTTCCTTCTTCACTTCCAGTTAGTTGCTCCATCATAAGCGAACCATACGATCTCTCTTTTTTCTCCTGGCCATCTTCTGCTGCTTCTGCAGATTTACAAGACAGTTTCCCATCACTTAATCATGTGTGTTCATTCATGGGTATAACATTTCTTTGGTGTACATTACCTTCAAGGCGGTCTCTGTCTTTCGATTGGCATACCGTGAGAACCTTGACCTGCCACCCCATTAAAGCACTAAAATTTAGTATTCAGCTCTTCAAGAAAGAAGACCAAATAAATAACAACTCCATCACTGCTGATTCAAGTTGGCATGTCTAGGTAACGATTCAAGCAATTTTCAAATATGAAAGTGAGAGAGAGAGAGAGAGAGAGAGAGAGAGATTTTTTTTTTTTTCTTTTTTGAAGGAGAGGGGGGGCACGCTTAGTTGGTTTTGTATACCATAAGCAGATAATTCCATGAAACATCACGATTCAATTCTCGTGCAGCAGCCCCTATTGCAAGGCATAATTGAAAGGTTATTGTAATCACCAGAAATCCTATTAATGAAGTAAAAGGGGCAAGATTAGTTGTCCATAATGCATCTCTCACCAATTTTACTGCACGGTGAACCTACAATCTCTCTTTTGAAATACTTCTCACTCACCGCACTTGATATAGAGTAATAGAGACTACATTGTGTTTCTTTTTTCTTTTCACTTTTCGTTGCTGGAAAATACAATTTCATCTTTCAGAATGGATCAAAAGGTCTTCCCCAATGTTTACCACAGAAAATACTGACCTTTAGGGCCAATAGTTGATAAATGTTACATAACCAACCAACAAAAACAAATTTGCATCCACAGTGAGTGTGTGTGTGTGTGAGAGAGATAGATTGAGAGAGAGAGAGAGAGAGGTCTGACAGAACCCACCCTCACAAGGTTTAGGTTATCCATTATTGCCTGAGAACGAGCAGCTAAATCTTCAGTAAATTCCTACAATAGGAAAAGATATAATCAGTAACCGCTTAAACATGATAAGATATAAATGGATTTCCTGGTAAAAGTCAATATCAACACGATAGATAGTTTATCCAACCTGGAATCCAATGTGCAACCTCTTTCCACCTCTGTGGTAAGGAACAATCACAGGACGTTTGTCGGTGTATTCCTTACAGACTAGTGGTTCCACTCTGCATCGGAAATATCAGTGCTTGCTAAATGGTAGGAAACCTCATAGACCAAACTTTCAAGAATGAAGTGTGTCGACAACAAGGAGGGAATCAATTGAACGAGCCTCGACCTTCTAATCCTTTGTATGAACAATGCCAGACTGCATTGTTCATTATACACGTACCCATTTATATATATATTAAAGAACCCAGTTTGAAATTAATGAATGGCATGTGTTGACAACGAGCAAAATGAATCCAACGAGTCCCATTTTCTAATTCTCATATGAGAATGCAAGACTGCATTATCTCATTATACTATACAATGCAAGGCTGCATTATTTTATTACATTAGCAGAAGCTTGTTGGATCCGCACACATGCACGCGTGCGTGTACACATATTTACATATATAGCACGTCTTGCACACAACATCAACCTGACGCCTTTGTTTGCCCCAGCTTGGCAAATCACTGTTAGTTGGGCTTGGAAATGGATCATATACGTCCAAAGAGTCAGAAAAGAAATTTCAAAAATAATATGTCTGAAGGGGGAAATCAGATTTTCTGAATATATCTCGGACAACATAGGTACTAGAACAAACCTGTATGCTACTGGATCGAAAGGGTGAAAAATGTTGAACATTTGACGGCAAGCAGGCATCTCTTCAGTTATGTTTTCTTCACACCAATAGTCCTTCCCTTTCCCTAAAAGCCACAAAAAGCGGGCAACAAATAATCTCATTACATACAAGAGACATGATGGACAACTAGATGTCTGTAGGAGTAACAGCTCAATGATTAAAAAGCAAGAGACAGTTTTGATATACTCCAGCCGTGATGACAACCAAGTTGGATTGCTATAATTGATGCTATTCGATCCTTGTTCCTAACAGATTTAAACACTTCCTCATATATTACCAACAGGAGATTATAGACTGAAATGATACAGAGAGCATAAGCATCCTAAAAACAAGTCAGAATTCTGTTGACATATATCACAAGCAACTTATCTTTCTTTCTTCTTCTTCTTCTTTTTTTTTTTACACGCAGGATGGTAATATCCAGTGCCTTTCCTTTGAGTAACTCGTAATCCATGTACTTCATATTTCACAAATTTGAAAACTTGCGAGGAAGAGGAATGAATATCTATGAGGGTCAAGGCCATTACCAATTCCTAGCCGAATATTGCGAAGAGCAAGAAAGAGACCAAGGGGCGATCCAACAGCAAAGAATGTATCAACCTAACAAAAGAAACAGACCAATGTTCATGGACCCAATCAAAAGAATCAGCTATACAAAGAATACCTTGCATCTTTGGACATACATTGAAAGGAAAGAGAAAGAGAAGCACGAAAACTACTAATGCTCTACATAATATGAAAAGGCTAAGTTTCCAGAACACTATCAAGTGACACAAGTGCAATAACTAGAACTTTCGCTAGTATTGACGACTCATTAACATTAAATTCTTCCCATTTCCTACAGAAATATCCCACATCATAGTCAAAATAACCCGATCAATTGCAATTGACAAGAGTATGATTTTCATATTCCTACCTTGAAACCAAGCTTTGTATACTTGATATAAGGGGTATAACTCGTATAAGGATCATCATTTCGCCCAGGAGAATAATCTGCAAAAAAAGATTGCATTGTATTATGCTTCTAATTTCCTGAAGGAGTAATGCAAAAAGAGTTAAAGCCAACCTAGAAATTCCTCCAAATGAAAAGAGGTGCACAAAATGAACAGTTCTCAAGCAATAATTACCTTGTGGCAATACATCATCCGCTTTCTTTCCAAAAGACTGCAATTCCAATTTAGCAAGTTTTGCTTTCAGAGAATCAATCTGAACAACAGTCAGACACGAAGTTTCAAGATAATGAAATAGGTAGTTCATGGAAAAATATACATTATTCAGTTTAAACTCCTACCTCCTCTTTTAGAAACTCTATTACTCTTTCCTTGTTATCAGCATCTTCATATGCCCTATGATTCAACCTTTGTTCGCTACCTTCTTTTGATCCACAGTTTCTATTTGTTGCTTCATCTAAGCTGTCTCTATCTTGGGAAAGCATGTTATTGGATTCAACAAGGGATTGATGAACATCATCCTCATTCTTTGGTTGGTTGGATGCAGAAGCCCATGGAGAAAGTTCATCAGAATCTGGTTTTGCAGGAGCAGCAGAACAGGAACCCTGAGTACATTCTTCGTCATGCACTGATGGAGAAGGCACTGTGCTCTCCTCATCCTCACTATTGGGGAACAGCTCCTCGTTGGCTTTATCCATTGACGAAACAGTTCTATGTTCCATCTCTGTCAAGGATTTGCTTTTAAGATCTTGGTGGTCACCAGACAAAGATTTTTCATTCTCATTTTGTTCCTTATACACCGTGTTCATTGGAAATGGAGATGATAGGTTTTCTTGATGGCAAAGTATGTCGTATGAAAGGACACTTCCCAAAGAATGCCCATATATAGAAACCTAATCAGGAACTCTTTCAGAATTAGAACATCTGACTGAACAGCCACAAGTAACAGAAGGCTAATCACAAGGCAGAGGTCTAATACCTTTCCACTGTAACCAGGATTCCTTTTCAAAAACTTCAGATACAATCGATTCAACTGATTGGAGACCTGGAAAGGAGTGATTACTCATCACTTTGCACAGAATAGCACAATTCAGATATTTTAGAAATTGCAAATTGGACACAATAGCACATGTTGCTCATCTCCTTAAGTGAACGGGCTAAACCAAAAATGAAATAGTAGTGTACTACTTTTTGTTTCCCAGCAGGGCTCTCGAGATCACAAACTTCTCTGGGAATTGAAATGGTTAAGGCAGGCTAAGGGTAAAAATGCTGTTAACTTGAAAGACATGGTTGTTCAAGGTGGGTCTTCACTTATTAACATCACAAGACTTCCCATATCCAATGTGGGTTCATGGTGTTACAAACTCCACCATTTATAGCACTGATATCCTTGTGAGTATCAACCCATGTGGCCTAGAGATCCCCCCATGTGTAATATGTGATTTGCTCATTCCTGCCCCTCTGCTCTCCAAGAAGTCTACTAGGAACCACACCTTGTTTGAGCCCCCTTTCCAATACAATCACTCACGCCCTTGTCAAGTCGGATTAAGGCCCTAGTCCATCCTCGAATCACAAGCCTACTAGAAGGTGTGTTGCTCTGATACCAACTCTAAGGATAAGACCTGGTCCACATGAATGAACCCAATGACTGCTTAGGGTTGGCTCTTACTAATGAATTACATCACAGTGCGTCTCCAATACAATTTAGCACTTGTGGTGTTCAATCAGCAGAATGAAGATATACTGCACCCGAGTACTTCAATCAATGGCTTCTGTTGAATGTGGTCTTTAAGAGAATTTACCTTTAAAAGCTATATCATATTATCTGACACAAACTACTTCCATTAACAGTAAACATATGAAATTTGTGTGCACAAGCAGTGTTTATGCAACACAAATTTTATCTGTGAGAGAGAGAGAGTTACCGAATCTATGATATCCTGACAATAAATAGGGCTCATATAGTATAACACATCATGAACAGTAGCACTCAGCGTGACACGTAAACCACGAACACCATCCAGGGTAATATTGTCAACTGCAGCTTCACCACCGAGCTTCAAACCCTTTCTCCACTGAAACCAAACAGTGCATTATACGTAGAAAACACATCAAGTACAGATTAATTGCTCACTCAAATTAGAAAAGAGAATATGTGACAGCTGAACAGAACACAGGCTATTAGATGAATATGTGCAATAGTTTCGTTTGTGGTGTCTCACAATATCCAAGAACTCTCAGATTTTCCTAATGTGGTACCGTTTCTACGAAGCACTTGCTAAACAAATAAAAGTTCAAAAGGTTGATATGCAAAAGGACTTCATTAATGATAACTAATCTAGAATCCCCAAAAGAACACGTATATAAAAGTATAGGGGAGCTTATTGTCTACCTGGCAGGGGATGAAAAGAACCCTTTGGGTACCCCGTTGGTGAGGAGTCAAGTGTTCTTCAGAAAGACTTGATGTGGTATGCCGAAAGTTGCTAACATCATCGACCAAATTAGATTTTTCCAGCCTTTGCCCAATACCGTGAACCATAAAAACTAAGTGCCCAACAGGAACCTAAAATCAAGGACATATTTTTATATTATCTGCAATCTAAAACTAATTGCATAGAGGAGAGATTAAACAGCATTGTAAACGAATCTTTTTCTCTGATGTGATGTCAATAAACAAGAAGATGTGCATGTGAATTAACAGATTGTTTTCATGTTATGTAAGAACATATAACCCTCTAATAGATTTTATGTAGTAAACATTATCTCAAATCCAGCAGTATAACAAATATGAAAATAGTTGCCCATAATCTTTCTATATAAAGCCTAAATTGTTAAATACATGCATAATCTAATACTTTAGATGCTTCTACACATTCTGTAAGTGTGAATTGCTTATAATTGAGGAAATAACTACGGACCTCAAGATATGATGTACAAATATTTCAGATCACTACCAACTTTTCTAAGAACTAAACCTGTTAAATAAAGATGTGGTGTAAAACTAAGTGCACGATAGATTCTTCCAGCTGGACATCCTTTTTTCCCTCCCCAATCTTTGTTGCATATTGGTTATATGACTTTGAATGCAAATATCTACGGTTTGAAACTATGAGTTATCATCAAATTCATTGACCCTATGTTACAGTCAATTAAGAAAGATCAATCAGATTTAAACACCGAAAGTACCACTAACATCATAAAAAATTTAGATCATAGCTAACCCTGACATACACAGTTTTGCTAAGAAAATTAGTTGTGCCTCATCCAGAGAAATTTTTTCAAAAACAATAGCCGATGACAGAATAATCATTGAGAAAAGATAAAAAAATGAACTAAGTTTATCTTTATCTCGACGACAAAGACAGGGAACCAAATTTTAGGGGCGAAGCATTAATGAGCTTCACTACATCTTTATCTGATGCTGCAAAATTTTCAAATCCTCCCTTTCTGCTTAAAGTGAAATCTGAAGATAGTGCCGAGAAAATAAATAGTTTTAGTAGTGGCTCATGCTTTCCCAGTTATCCATATATCAAAAACAGTGTCATATTGACTATCAACACCTGATTAAATCTAAGTGATGGATAGTGCTGAAAAAATAAGATCATCAGAGTTCTAATCCTACGAAAAGTCTGCACTTCCACCCTACCATATAAAAAAATAAAAGTAGTACACTGAGCACAGATAGTGATAATCTCAAAATCTTCAAATATAACTAAAAATTGTAAGCTTCTCCGGAAGAAATAGTTTGCAAGTTCTGGAAATTAATTTCACACTGAAGAAGTTCCCAATCCTAGAAGCTTCCACATGTAAAGAAATTCATCCAAGATGTAGAGCATTAGCATAGTTGAAACGAAAACTGTGCCAATATTTCAGAGTTCAACTCACTAAAGTCATGTTTAATATATATTAGAATCTAACATGGTGCTAGACTTTCATTCTCATTCTCTAATCTGAACATCCCCTTGTTGATCTCCGGTTTGCTACACATTGTTTACATACTATCTCTGCAATTTCTATAAAAACCTTACAATCAGGGAAACTAAGGTTAGATGTTAGCAGTTGGGTTCTTTCAAACAAGTAACCACTAATGTTGGCCAACATAAAACAAGGTATCACTAATTACAGATATGGCAGTGTTGCTATGGGACTGCAAATACTAAGTCGCTATAGTTCTGTTTTCCACAAAATTATTTTATTGAAAAATATTCGATGCCGTATGCAATAGCCAAAATCTCTGAACGCATATTTTCAATGCAAAGCAATAGATGGATGCTACAGTACCTGTGAACAGTAATCATCGATTTGCTCCTCCTTCTGCTGACGCAATTCATTCTGCGGCAAACGAAACTCTCACTTAAAGCATCAACGATTTCATATGTTCAATATAAATAATATATATGAAATCCCAAAAAAAAAAAACTACTTCGGCACTAGCCCAAGACGAACAAATCAACCTATCTAGCCAGTTCAGTGATGACTTTCACAGATTTTGCCCATACATTTCATGATGTGCTCTGTGATCCAATAACAAGATTCTATCACACCACCACTTGAAGAAGTGTCCATCACTTTATATGCCAAAACTGCTCGCAGCATTTTCTTTTAAGTCGCTTTTAGTACTTCAAGTGTAATTTAAAAGTTTCCCAATATTCCAAAGCTCGATAGCACATTTAGAGCAAGTTGTCAAAGTGAAACGAGCCCCCAGTTCAAAACCAAATCTTGAACTATCATAATATTTCCCATCCTAACCATTCATATGAGATCAAAGGTTATAAACAAAAGAAGAAAAGAAGAGGATTCTGGTTGCTGCTAATTCCTTTCCACATGCAAGAGCAAAAGCCCATCTTCTAATGGTTGAGAACATACAGAGTAAGACGAATTCCAACAAAACTTCCATTAAAAGTGTCAAGATGCTCAAGTTAACCAGGTGAAGTGCAGGTGATGACAATGTTTGCAGCTACTTATATCCATTTAGTTGGAGAAAAATAATTTGTACCTGTGACTTTTCAAAGGAATGGTAGGTTAATTTTAGAAGGAAAAAAATTAATAAGAAGATCAAAGTTCACATGAAGACACCATTTGGATTAGCAGGTACTACATAACCAGATAATTGGCCTGAAATTCATACAAGTCTCCTCAACCCAATGCAATCATGATGGAACTTCTCCTCTCATCATTCCATGACCAGCACACAAGAAGTTTACAGTTCCAATGTATTTCTCTGATGGTGTGAGAAGACCAGCAGCAAATATCATCTTTCCTTTTTTGTCAGGACAGTATTGACAATAATCCAGCAGCTGAAATTTTAATCTCAGTCATAAGGTATTAACAGCATGCAAAAAAATTTTCACCTGTGTCGGTTTAGGTGACTGAGATGCAGAAAAGCCACGCCTCAGTTTTATCCCATTCCCAGAAAAACCAATAGCACCAGAAAAGCCAGAGGAGTCAACATTTAGCCAAGCCTCCCAAGTGTCATCTTCTCCAGTGAAAAGTGCATGCAATCCCTGCATATACAGTGGCAGAATGACCGAAAGTGTAAAAAACATCCAAGATGGATCTTCAAATATAGTGTGATTTATACTAGGTCATTTTAGAAAAAAAAAGCATTTCATACTGGGGTAGAGCCTTGCACATCAACTCGAGCTGCAAATAATCCAGATGGTTGAAACGTTCTCCTGTGCCACACCTAGAGAAACCAATCACAAATTTGACTGACATTATGATAAATCTATAACAAAAGAAAAACTGTCCTTTTTTCGCCTAAAAGAATGTACAGAACTTTTCCCATTTTATTGCTGCTAACCGATATAGACACTTCTTTTAAAAGTTACTTATAAACCTGACTATCATAAGATTTAAGTAACAAGCATCATTTTATTCTTTATCAATTCAAAAGTCAAGAATGCAAAAGAAACAGCTCTTGTGTACCTGGCCACGGTATGCAAACTCTAACTGCTCTGCGACATCTTCACGGAGAGGAAGCCAATCAAGCCCTCCCTTTCGAGCAAACCAATGCCCTCGTAAGACACGTCGGTTTTCACCATTCCAATAAACAGGAAAACAATGTCTTCTCACCAAGTCTACCTATCCCAATGTTTCACAGAGATTCCGCATCAGGTCAACACACATGCGAAAGAAATTCAATTTTTCTCTCATGGAGGAATAAGCTGGGATGATGAATCAATAGATTTCTTCATAGAGATGGAAAATGTGAAAGTGATACAATGCAATAAAGAAGATTTCTTGCGTGAGTGATGGTTGTGTAGGTCTCATGGAAAATGCTTTTTGAGGAAATGCTTATTTTCAAATCTTTTTCCAACCATCATGGGCAATACAAGCAATACAATGAATCTCTTTAAACTTTACCATGAAGTTAAGTAGCTTTTATCCCTTGTATTGATGATACAGAGAGGAAAGCAACAAACTTAGTTTCAAGTGCTAATTGCTTGGGCATTTGAAAGTTCAGAGACCTTTCTCACAATAACAAGGAGAAGACAGTACAAAGTGATAACAGCCCCAAAAGACTTGAAGCAAAACACACCTCATATAGTCCTCCTTTGACTGGAACACCAACTCTCTCTTCCTCGGCTTCATATAGCTGAGCTGACAAATCCGTGGATGTTCTCAACTGTGGGTCCTCGCTACTGGAGATTAGCCTTGCTCTTGGACCATCACTACACTCTGCATACTCTCTCCACCAACAGGATAACAATTCCTCCTCTCTCTGTGATTCAGAAATCAAATAAAAACAGAACCCTCAGTACCCAAACTGAGAAAGAATTCCTCGCATAAAGCACATGAGCTAAACTTAATGCAATCAAAATGAGAACAAGAAGTCAAACAAGTTATTTCCTTAGCAGCAGAAGAATCCATCATCACAATAACAGATTGAAGAAGTCAGTTCTGGAAAAAGAAGGCACCCATATGGTTGTTTTCTCAATAAGAACCTCTCTGCATCTTATCACAGTCAATTTTATACTTAGCAGACTGCCTTTAAATAAAGTACTTTTGGATACAGATTTGACAAAAATACGTGATGTAATTGAAAGGTGGCAAAGTAGGAAAATTCTATTTTCAACTGGATAAGCTAGGATAGAATCAAAAATATCCTGAGGACTTATACCAGAGGTCACAAGAAATTACCTGCAAAAAGGAGGCTTCTATTGCCAGAGAATCTCTCATACCAAATCGAAGAAATTCACTCTTTCCAACTATCTCAGTGCGAGGAACGGAGGCAGCCAACTCTGGAATAAGAAACAAAAGAAGGTACGTAAATTTGAGCAATACGTCCAATATGACTCAAGAACCTTAAAAAGTAATTGGAGGAAAAGCAGATGACAGATACAGAAACATTTAAGCTATCAATTTATTGTGCTTCCAGGATTAATCAATGTCTGAACTCAGAAGCATAGAAACACTGACTGATGCCATCTGACACTGATTGGTGCCATCAGAAACATCAACGACATGAGATCAGACTAGACTAAACATTAACGTGAATGTGGCCCAAATGTAAAATACACCCACTCTGCCACATAAGGGACAGGACAGAATTCGAGTTGTGTTGTTTGTGTAAGTTTATTTTCGGACGGTTCTTATGCAATTGAATACTCTAAGAAACCCAAGTTTTGCAATCAAGTCCATCTATAATGTCCCTGATACACCAACATGGCAACGTCAACGTTTAAAGAAAGGAATATCAATGATTGCTAAAAGTTTGATATCAATTAGCAAAATCAAAAAATAAAAATAATAAAGGGAAAATAACAATAAATAATCTAACCTACTCTTACAAATTGAAGCAATACACTAATAATACACTAATATATATATATACTTATTCACAATTAGTTGATCCTGAGGTTCTTGTTCTTGAGAAAGAATTTGAACCTAATCGTGAGTTTTTAAACAAAGAATTTAATTCAGAAAGAAACAAAGAGATTAGACAATGGTTTTTTAATACCTTTCATAAACAAGCTAAGGAAATTAAAGAAAAATATTATAATTTCCTTTATGAACATGAAACCCATATCTTCTTTTTTGATTTGTTTGAAGAACATTTCTTCCAACCTAAAGAATTTTATGTTTTATATATATATATATTAGTGTATTATTAGTGTGTATTATTAGTGTATTGCTTCAATTTGTGTTAGATGAACTCAAGTGATTGCGCTAGACTGCACGCCCAAAAGAGTATTGGCTGTTGATTTCTTTGCATCCAGTACTCTTATTCTGTCATTCAGAGCACGTATTCGGCGCATTCCACTACTTATTATACATGTTTTGTCCTCAATTTGTCAAAAGAGAGCATTACCCATTACTTCCTCACATTTAGTATTCTTATTCCAGAATTGAGTGCACATGTTCAACTCATTCTACAATTTGACACAAATATACCATAAATTCACTGATAATACTTATTCTCGTTTTGGCAAAGTAAAAAAGGAAAAGGAAATGCATAAAAAACAAGTAAACACCAAGTAAAGTCAAAATTACTTGGTGAGAATTTAGTTGTTTTACTATCGTTCTGCTCTCCAGTTCCCCCGTGTGCATGGAAAATCAAGCAAGCAAGCATGTTATACCAAACGATAACTTCAAAAGGATCGTCCTTATTCCTAAAGAAAACGCTGCCCGTGATATCCGAAGCTTCAATGACACACAAGAGTGCCCATTCATTTCCACTTCGCAACTCATAATCAGGTTGCTCAAGCTCCAGGCTTACTCAAATAGATTCCTAGACTAAACATCAACTGACTCCACGTGCCAAGAAAGAACATATGAATGGCCACAAAATGGCGCGCAAAGGCGGAGAACGAGAAAGGGACGGGAAGAAGGCGCACCGTTCACGGCCAGAGGGACCTTGCAGAAATACCACCGGACGTCGGTGCCATCCGAGGGACTCCGCGTCTGAGCCAAGTACTTCCGCCGCCCCTCGCAATGCTCGATCACGTCCTCCAACCTCGCGATGTTGGAAGGCGTGTTCTTCAGCAAATCCGGGGTGGCCTCCACAATCTCGGACCCATCGCCCTCCCTCTCCCCTCCCAGCTTCTCCCCAGAACCGGCCATCGAAGCCCGGCCGGCCACCGGGGCACGCCGAATTCAACTCGGAATCCGCGTAATCACGTCAGCTCCCCACCCGAATCCTCAAATCGATCGAGCACTCCGATCCCAATCCCCGCTCGCGGTCGCGAAATCGCGGATTGGGATGGCGTGAACGAGGAGAAGAGAGAGTTGACCCCAAGCAAGTGATGGCTGATGCTGGCGTGGAGAGAGTATGATGAGGAGCCAAGAGGTTCCGTGAGGGGGACGCCCTCGTACTTTCTTCTTCACGGAAGCGAGAGATTCCTCGCCCAATGCGAATCCTTGGAGAGAAAGAGAGAGACGCGAAACGAGACGAAGGAAGAAGGAGGAGGAGTTGGACAGGTTGGAGTTGAACGTTCGGTGGGAAGCAGCGAAAACCAGAACAACTCGGCAGCACCCAGAAATGGCGGTTGCAGTTTTTTTTTTTGTAATTTCCTTCTGCTTTTTCTTTTCTTTTCTTTTCTTTTCTTTTCTCTTTTTTTCCCCTCAATTGAGAAATTGAAAAACAGCAGAAATGTCCTTTAATTAAATGATGACGTGGCCCAGGAAAAATTGTAAAGGTGAGCACGAGCTCGTGCACAGGATTCGGAATTTTCTTATTAATTATGGCCAAATTTTTTTCGACCTTAATATTTTACACGCCTGAAAAATGGGAAATGCCCGTGAATTTACGTCATCACTTGCCAAGGAACTCGCACTACGTTTATTAGGAGATGTTAGGAGGGATGATCGAGAGTAGAGTTCTAGATATACCATTGGGTTTGGATGGAAGGAATGAGAGAAATGAAAAGAAATAGGAGAGATTAGTTAAAATGGATTGGTCCGAGCGTACAAAACTCATCGTTTTCTTCAAAAGCATTTTTTGAAAAATGATTATTTACATAGCTTGATATAATTAATCCATGAGAGATGCTAACGACAATTTATGTACCAACATGATTATTTTCGTTTATCTTTCCACAAAATAAATAAAACCCAAAGATGCATTTATTTCACAAAAATACTTATGAGTTAAACTACATTTTTCCAAAAATAATCAATTGCATTTCTCACAAGAATAAATAAATGAGAAACATCTTCATCACCTACCAAAATAATTAAGTACAAACTGTTGTTGATTATGACAACAGTTTCCATTGACTAATTTCTAGGAAAATGTTTCCCAAATTTTTTAATTCGTTGTGCACTCTAATATAACAAAAGGTTCCATTCTCCTATTGTTTTAGAGACAAAAGCATATTCTCTTTCAATTGGCTTTTTAGCGGTCATTGACATGTCCGAAACAAATTGACAACCTACGACAGTTGGGTCGTTTTTGAAACACCTGGTGACTACGACGTTCCCCCCAGTCACAGGCAGCATCGCGCGACGTGCCAGAGAAAGCCAAGGAAATAATCATGGACTCTTACCTATATATTTATATTTTTTTTTGGTAAGGTACCTATATATTTATATTTTAATTACAGGAAAGGTCAAAAATGGGAAGCACGTTAGTAGTTGATCAAAAATCGAGGAACAGAATTCTACTCTTGATTTCATTGAGAAATGCGACTTTGCTATTTTCACATGCGGCTAGATTCATCCTTCATTTTACAGTTTCCCCACCTCAAAGTAAGTCTGACCGGCGATGACCGGCGACCGGCGACCGGCAATCACTTGATGTCTTTCATGGCATCCTGCGCAGCCACAATAAACACAGGATAACGTAAGAGGACATTAGTTTTTCATCGCAAATACGAACACGGGCACGTAGGCAAAAGGGCATGCTCAGCTTTTGTGCGAGCATCTGTGCACGTGAAAGATGGAGAGGTGTCATCTACCATCATTTGAGACGTAAAAGTTTTAACGTTTCTCCAAGTTCCCGACAAAACTAATTTAGCTCTGCACATCAGAGCCAAATAAGATTCCTCGCTCACTATATATGAAAGAAGCAATATCTAACAATGCACCAACAGGAACTCAGAAACAATCATGATAATGTTACAATACTCTCGCTGACAGACGAAAGGATTGCCCAATACAATCACAGTATTTGCCAGTGATAAGGGTCACCGGAAATTGTGATCCACCCAGTCATTCCGTGTTGAAACATTACCAGTTTTTCTTTTGTCCACCGAAGTAGCTCACTTGGGTACACTAAGCTCCCTAGCAACAGTTGTGCTTAGAAAGGCTAGAAGAAGAGCATGCGCTGAATGGAGATATTACCTTTGCAAGCTTGGTCACATAGGTTGCTGCTATTGCAGTGGCCAAAAGTCCGATCCCAAGGGTCAATAGCTGACCATTTCCTCCAGATAAACCAATCTCAGATTCTTCTTGCTGCAAAGATCGCATAATTACAAACAAATAAAGTATTCAGCCTTAACTATAATCACTACATCACCTTCCCAGAAGAGCTCGAAGTTTAAAATCTGAACTCATCAATACAGGGAATATAGCGTGCTCAAACATACAAAAAGATTTACGAAGTAAAAGCAAGACAGTCACAGCACTCGTCAATCTCAAGCAGAATTACAATTCAGGGCATACAGTCCAGGTTCTGAGGTTGTTTTGCCAGCAGTGAGTCCCTGGAAATTTTTTCAAGGTGTTCTTCTAAAAATGAGTGCCTCTAGAGCCTCTCTAGCAATGGACAATCTACAGGTGCTACACTTCCAGCTACTTCGACAAATTACATTTAGACAACCCTGGATGCCACTAATCAAGAATCTCCTTACACAACACAAAAGGATACAAACTAGTCCTGATAGAAATTTATGTAACTAACAGGCTGCTTCTTGACACCAGAATATTCTTTATCACAAAAGACTAAGATTACTACATGGTTAATTTAAATATGGATATTCATTGTACTTCAAAGGCTAGGAATGATGTGCCGCATGCTACATGCGCTCATTGTGACGATGTAGTTGTAAAAAGTGGTAAGGTTGCTGTTACAACTCATCTAGAAGGATGAGAGCCCATGTAGAAAGTTGCAATGACATACACAGAAAGCTGTGTTAATGGGTAAATAAAATGGTTAATAACACTGCCAGTACCCACTTTATGATTGAGTACCTTAATTTTTTTTTTTTTGTTCAATTGACGAGTCCTGACCCCCTATAAACAGATCGAAAGGTTACGATTCACTCCGGTGCTGCTTGCTGGTGGAGGTTGGGAGTATCTCAACGAGAAATAATAAGTTTAAGAAGTAAAGACAACCTCAACTTTTCGAATCTGGGTTAATGGGAGGTCTCCCGTAAAATCGTGGACGAAAATTGCCAACTTGGACACAAATGCCATTAAATAGACATTAACTATCTACATTGGCATCCAATGTAGCCACTTGAGACTGCACTCCCTCCCTCCCTCCCTCCCTCCTCATCACCCAACACCTAAATGCAGATGACACCATCTTTGCTAAATAAGCAAGCCACATAAAAAAATCATGCTTAAATTTTGCCAACTAAGCGAGCCACGTTAGCAAAATCACATTACATGGCAATTTATGTAAAAGATGCCTCACATCGACCTAAATTTGAAAGTTGAGAAACTTGATCGAACAAAAAGAACATTAACACACTCGATTGTAAAACGGCAAAATTTTGATATCATTACCCTTAATTAAAATTTGATTATCAGCATAAATTGGCCTTACTTTTGGGGTAGTACTCCTGCATATGTTTCTTGAGTAGGCAGTACAAGTGTTGGTCACTTATCCAAGAAAAGGAAAACATAATATGGTCTTCTCTATACTACTTATGAGAACTGGGCTTCTTTGGAGCAAGACGACCAAATGACTAAAAAATATAAAAAGTAAGAGCCATTCAATCAATAAAAAGATAGAAAAGCCAAAGGTCAACATACAATGATCGCTCGCCCGAAAGCACCAGCACTAACATATGCCCACGTTCCTGGCAGCATCCCTAACCAACTGCATCCAAAGTAATGAAAAGTTTGACACGGGGAAGGATTAGAAAAGGTTCCCAGAAGTATCCACCAAATGCACATGAATCTAGCTCATCCCTATGTCCACATTTTTTATTCTTGCACATTAACAATATCTTTTAAGTCCAGCAAAAAGAATTGTCTGATAAATTCCACAAGTTAGAAGGGACTTCATTACTTGACTTGGCGATTGAGTGAGAGAACATAACAGGTCAATGTGATCATTATCACCTCACAAATCCAATTTGCAAACAACTAAAAACCATACAGAAAAAGAAAAGTCTGACACGGGGAAGGGTTAGAGTAGGATTCCCAGTAGTATTTACCAAATGCATATGAATCTAGCTCATTCCTATATCCACATTTATTAGTCTTGCACATTTGCAATATCTTTTAAGTCCAGCGAACAGAATTGTCTAACAAATTCCACAGAAGTTATAAGGGACTTCATTACTTGACTTGGTGATTCAGTGAGAGAACAAAACATGTCAATGTGATCATTACCACCTCATTTGATAAAACCAATTTGCAAACAACAAAAAACCATACAGAAAAAGAAAAGGAGAAGGAGAAAACTACAACTAGCTCAAGAGCAAAGATAACAAAGAAGCCACTATCTCCTATCTGGCTGTTACAACTTATCAGCAGGACAGCGATAGCATTAACTACAAAACTTCCTTCAGCTGAATTAGTCGGGATAGTTTTCGTCTCTCAGTACACAAAAACTGCAATAAATCTAGTTAAATAATATTGACATGCATATAACGTTCTAAAGAGATTGCAATTGTGCAATCATATGCTCATTAAACCATAAAATTATTGGATCACAAAAGTTTGCAATGGTATATATGGCCTTAGTAGTAATCAAATTCAACAAAGACAAATACCTTCCCAATACGTATGGGACAAATTTGACAGATGTGAGTCCATACAAATAGTTCCCAAGAGAAAACGGAAGCAAAGGGCTCAGACGCAGAAGGGTAACGACTCTGAAGCCATTTTCCCCAATAGCTTTGTCAATTGCAAGAAATTTCTTATTTCCTTCAACCAACTTAAGAATTCGCTCCCTAGCAAAATATCTGGCAATGAGAAAAGCAACACTGGCAGCCACCTGAAAGAGGCAGAATAAGATCATGGTTCATGGTTAACAACGATTGTCTACTACACCCATTAGCATGCTCTGGGATCCAGAACTCACCGTTCCACTGATGGAGACAATGATTGTGCCAATTAAAGAACCGAAAAGAAGTCCAGCTGACATTGTTAAAGGTATCGCGGGGATTGCAAGGATCTACATTGACATGAACCAGTTAGCGATGGGTTCCAAGAAGATTCGGAAATCATAACAACAGCTAGTAGATGAACATAGTGAAAAGCTAAGAATTGAAAGGTGTCATGCCATGACAAGTTGAGAGATGTGGTGGCTCAGACCAACAAACCCAAACCGACTCTCTGCTTTAACTAAGAATGGTGCGCATGCTTAGGAAAGCAAAGGATGTTTACTTTTAAATTCCCGAAACATTCCGACAGGAACTAAAAAACATTTAGATGAAAATGCAGAAAGGATAGGAGTAGCATCGCAAAGATCAGTCAGAGTATAGAATTTTTACTTCTAGACCAGCATAAACAGCTACAAATAGAGCATATCCTGCTGGGCCATAACCTGTCAATGAGAAGGAACAATTTGAAATCAGAATGTTAGCCAGGAAAAAAACAGGTCAAAAAAATATGAAAAAGAAAAAAGATGGATGAAATGAATGAAATCACTAATTCTGTTTCCATGCATTGTAAAAGATGAACGTGAACATAAGGATATAAAACAAGATAAGTGCCCCTACTTCCCCCCACAGTGCTCCTAGAATTAAAAGTCTACAATAATTAGATACAAAAGTTCACAATATACCAATTCACAAGTCTGAACCTGTGAACCAACAAAGTAAAATGTGAACTATGACATGTTATGACAGGTATGGGTCCGTGTGAGCCTGAGGTAATAGAGAAAGGAATTTGCTAGATAGCCTAGAACACTGAAATTTCCTGCATTGTATCTGAGGTGGAGGCGCTTCCACTGCTTATGCAGGAAGAGCTGTCGCATAGAGGGACACATTAACATGGCATGACCTTGTTGCTGATCAGAATGTTTTGAAAAAGCCCGAGTACCTTGAAAGGCCCGACTACAAAGTAACATCTTCACTAGAACGAAAAAGGCGAGTCTAACTTCATTAAACAGGCACTTTGTTATAATTGAATATTCAATATATGCATAGACTGTTTGAGAGTGATATGCTTTTGTCTACCATGCAAAAGCTTCCTCATAAATGCAGGCTTCATAGACAAGCACATTGACCATTAATAACCTGCATAAGGAGGAAGCTTTTGTAGCTATGTTCATTCTCCCAAAAGCACGAGTCGACACAGTGGACCCCATGGAGTGTGATCTTCTAATTAGGGGATTAAGCTAAGTTGTGGCAGAAAGAGACAAGCAACTTAAATGCTTAAATTTGGAGAGAAACAGGAGATCACTGGATTGAATTAGAAAGATTTTGTGCGTATTGACTTTTGGCTGGAAACAATCTTAGTTTCGATTTGTCGACACAAACATTTAAGGTGAAAAAAAAGCTTCACCAATGAACTTTGAATAGGACTAAAACTCCCTTGTTCACTTGCCAATCAAATATTCTTTTCAGTAAGATCATTGACGATTGAGCTCGGGCCAGAGCACTACTGTCCAAAATGACCACATCCAGGTGCAGTACCTCAGCTCTTCTCCACAAAATCAGAGGTAAAACTAATTCATTTCCCTGTGCCTAAATGCAGGGCACAGCAATACTGATTCTTTCATGACAACAATCATCAATGCCTTGCTTGAATGCCCATCCCCATTACCAATCGCACAATATCAACAAAGGGTTCCTAAAAAATTTCAACTTTCACGAGCAATCACAAGAAATTGGGAGCACCAAAATTTAGGCTCGCATCATTACCGTCAATGAAGGTAGAGAACTGAGTCAGAAAACCGTTGATCTGGTCCTTGTACACGTACCCGACGGTAGCGAACCCGCCCACCACGCCCACCAGCAACGCGCCGGCCAGGATGGTCCCCTTCACCGCCGTGTCACCCTCCAACGCGCCGCCGCCGCCGCCGCCGCCGCCCTCCTCCTCTCCCTTGAGCTGCTGGCGCTCGTCGTCCCCGTCGCCCTTGGGGCCGAAGAACCACTTGAGGCTCTGCGGGGCGCTCGTCTTCTGGAGCGACTGCTGCCGCTGCTTCTTGGTCTGCTTGAGGGACGAGCATGGCTTGATGAAGTGGAAGCGCTTGTTGGGTCGGAAGCTGAAGAGGAAGGAGGAAGGCGGGGACGAGAAATGGAGGCTGTAGATGAGCGATGACGATGACGACGACGACGATGATGATGATGATGATGGGGAGGAAGAAGAGGGTGATGGCGTCAGCGGCGGCCTCGGCCCGAGGGAGTGCATCTTTAGGCTGGGAGGGAGGAGGCCACAAGTGACATCTGCTGCTGTGGAGAGAGAGAGATCAGAATTCAGAAGGAGAATGCCATGAATGGAATCCGTCCGTGCGTAGTTTCTGGTCAGGGTGGAGCCATGGGGGCGATAAGGAGTAGTGTTCCTGTTTCTGCCTCGCGGCAGCACCACGTGTATGCGAACGCGGAATATTCCCTTTTTTTTCCCCCCGGCGAAACAAAATCCATCTTTTCAATTTACTTCCTCCTCAATTGATCGAAGAATTCAAACCTTAAAATCCTCAAATTTAGAATTTATGAGGTCCGGAGGTGAGGGTCCTTTTGTTTGGCGAATTTTCGATATTTGCATCGTTTAGAAAAATGAGCTAATAAATAGAAACAAATGTTTCTCTACAGAATTTAGATTTACGAAAATTATTTTCAAAATTAGGTATCCGGTAGCCAGGCCTAGGTCCATAGTATTCAGACCCAAGCCCTTGACGCTCATGCCTAGGTCCATTGAGCCTAACCCTGAACCCTTGGTGCTCGTATTCAATACTTTGACACTCGAACTCCTATCTATAAAGACTATGTTCGAGTCCTCGATACTCAAGCTCTAATCCCAACTCTCAGGTCCAATTCCACAAAGGCCATGTGCAGTCCTCGATGCCCAGACTTAGGTCCTATTTAATAAAATGCTTTGTTCCTATAAAAGTATTATTTTAGAAAATTTGAATTTGTTACTATGTTTCATCTTTTTTTTCCTTCCTTTTTTCTTTTTTCATCTTCCTCAATTGGTCACCAGCCATTGCAATGGCCAACAAGCTCACGGCCTATGATGCGGCACAGCTTGAGCTCACTTGAGGCCGACGAGCCCCAGCCTCACCAACTTTGGGCAAGGCGAGAGTTCGCCTGTGGCCAACTGGCCAAAAAAGAAGTAAAAGATAAAAATATATAAAAATATAAAATTTCAGATAATTTTTTCTATTAGTTTTTTCTTACCAAATAACATAAAATTCTTTCCAAGTCTTATTCATATTTTAGCCAATTTTTGAAAAATGATGCCATTTTTTAAGGTACATTTTTCACGAAACAAACGGATTCAAAGTCGAAAAATTTTAAATACTCATCCTCACTTATTTTTTACTTTTGCAATCAAGTCCCTTGAAAAAACTGAAAAAGATGGTTGCACTCCGCTCCACGAGCCAAACGATCCCTTCCTCAAACTATTTATCTTGCGAAATTTTGTGCCCAAATTCTGGGGACGTTGACTGGAATATCCGAGCTAAATATTACAATACAAAAAATCTAATTGATAAAGGCATTAAAACTCCACGATTTAAAAGTCTTTTTCTTTTCTTTATGAGTTCCTTGCTAAAAGCCACTTTCAATAGCCATGCATAATCCTTTTTTTTTTAGAATTTTCATCTACGGCGTACCCACTTCGAAATATAAGAGTGTTCATTTCAAAAAAAAAAAAAAAAAAAAAAAAACTAATTCAAATACTTTTTAGTAAATAATTTTTCCCTTATCATGTTAGAAAATTTATTTTCCTAACTTCTAACATACATATTTTTATTTCAATATAAATAATTTTCTACTATTTAATCATTTCCAGCAAATTAAATTCACAAAAGTTCAGAAAATTCTTCCATTCAAATATACACCCCTAAATTTTTATTTTTATTTTCTTTCGTAAGACCTATATTTGCTGCCTCGCAAATAATATTGCAAAGCACCAAAAAGAAATCCTTCCCAATTAGGAGACACTTTCTTAAAGTGAACTTCGCCTTCATAGTTCTTCTGGAATGACTGGACATAAGAATGAAACTCTTTACTTCAATTGCATTTATTCATTATTCTTTATTCCCTCTCAAAACTCACAAATGCAGAAGTCAAGAACAATGTGTCTCAGTTACAGCACTAAAAACTTCAGCACTACTCCACACCTAATAAATTTAACCCTGAGACGAATTACACTTCCATCTCGCAATGCTCCCATTCTGGCCCAACCCCACCCATCTGCCGCGGTAAGATTCTTACACCGACACATGAAAATGTCAACTTGAGCAGCGACTAATCACCAAAGCCAGCATTTTCAAGGGACCAGCAGAGGTTTAACCCACCCAACGCCACATCACTGAAAACCACATAGAACGGCCAAAAGTAGCAAAAGAAAGTACACAGTATCTTAGCCTAAGTAACACCCAAGGTTGGAAGAACATCGACAGGCTGAGAGAAGACTCTCGTTAGGCACTATCTCACTCAGCTAAGATGGGGCGCCAAGATAAGACGCGAGCCGAAGTATGTCGCTGAATATGCCACCAGCAGTGACCTGAGCCCCAGCACCTGGCCCACGGACTATCAAAGGCTGCTCCTTATACCTAGTAGTGGTGAAAGCAATTATGTTGTCAGTGCCTGAAAGTTGAGCGAATGCGTGATCCTTCTTGTATGTCCGCAGCTCCACCGCCCCTCTTTGCTTCAACAAATCCACTACACCCACATATCTCAGTACCTGCAAATGGGACACGTTTCATCATAGAAGAAGAATAGGAGAAAAGTTGACTACAGCATGCTCAAAAGGTACAGACGAAATTTCAAAGATGAATTCTTCATGCACCGACAGGATGTATATGGATAATTATCGACTCTACCATACCCACTGGAGGATAGAAGTTCAACGAAGCTATGAAGTAAGGACAAGGTTGTAATTACCACTCTCAAACTCCTTGGAAGCAGTGGCTATAGCTGGTAAAGTTTCTTGCCATCTAAAAGAAGGGTAATGCTGAAGTCACCTGGAGTTCATGCCATCTATGAACCACTCCAGGGGTACATAGCGCATCAAATGGAAGATCAAAATAACACTGTACTTAGATTTCATACGCCTTATTTTGGTTTGCTTCCATCTACATACCGACGAACTTCATCACAAGATGCTCTCATCTAAATTTGGTGAAATTAGATGTTTCATTGAAGCACTAACATCGGAAGGCAACTATTGGATACAGTCTAAGTATTACGAGACTATTGGATATAGTCTAAGTAGTATTATGAGTTTATATACTCACTTCGCCAGCAGCCTCAGCTTCCTGTAGCTTGTTGGTCCATTCTTGGTCAAATTGCGGTAGCTTCTCCATAAACTCCTCAGCTGATGCACTAGTCTACACAGCATAATCAGATAAATGCATCAGAAAGTATATTCCCAATAATTCAACTGTTAGATCTATAATTGGGGAAAACTGAATTCTCACTCTTAATGGTTCTGGGACAAGATTGTCCACAGGGATGTCAGAAAGTTCCAGCTTCATACCAGATTCTCTAGCGAGAATAATCACCTGCATTGTCGAGACTGTGAGGTGCATTGATATTGGAACAGGAACATAAGGTTTTCATGTCCAAATCGATGAAAATAAATCAAGATCCATGCGCTGTAGAATTATATTCATTATAACATTAAGAATCCAGAAAACTTCGGGAGAAAGTAAAGGAAAAAGGCTAAAATATACACCAGAACATAATAATTCACGTGTGACGGTAAGGGGCATCAGTTTTTTGTCATGCATACCTACTCTGAAAGGAACTACATAAGTAACCAATTTATCAACCAGAGTGCTGAGGCAGTGCAGCTTCTTAGGTCCTTAAAGGAGTAGTTTGAAAGACAAAGGTAAATTACAGTCCAGATGCTCTGCAGATCCATCAGTTCAGAAAGTTGTCTCCCTATGAAGAAAACTCTCTTCGGCGAACATATTATAATGGAAACAAGCCATTGAAGATCACACAAAAACTTCTTGATAAACAGAGGCAAACGTGCAATAATAGTGCTCTCCATTCAGCCAAGCAGTGGTAAGTTTGTTCCCCCTCTCCTCAAAAGCTATAGTACTGCTTTAACGTATAAACACTCTCCTAGTAAGTAACAATCGCATGAACTGCAGTTATTTAATGCATCTGCACATATACAAAATAGGATATACCTTTCTCTGAACATCTGTCCCAGAGAGATCATCTCTTGGGTCTGGCTCTGTAAAACCTGCCTGTTTTGCCTCTGCTACCACCTCACTGAACGATCGCTTGCCAATGAAGTTGTTGAATATATAGCTCAATGTACCACTGCAACAACATAAGGAGAATTGAACAACTCAGAAAGTATACACTGCAGGCACTAGCATGCATTAAATACCTAGCTTCACATACAACATCCTGAAGGCCATGAACTGAAAATTAGAAAAGAAAGTCCAAGACGGACATACCTAAATATGCCTTCAATACGGAGAATTCTATCCCCAGTTTCAAGAAGACCTCGTAGAGTGCTAACAATTGGGAGACCAGCACCAACCGTAGCCTCATAAAAGTAATGTGTATATGACTGCCGCTGTAGAGCTCTCAATTTCAAGTACTGCCCAGACAATAATTGATGTTACAAGACCCATGGCATTGCCTCAAAGTCTCAACATGACTATGAAAAGTAATAGGTACAAGACAGTTCAAAACTGTAAATGGCATTTAAGCATATAGCATTCACAGCTTTATAAGAAACAAAGATTTTCAATAAGCTCTGTTAGATAAAAGTCTGCGACCATCTTGGAAGTGAAAATCATCATTAAATTGGGTTTTTGGCAGTGTGCATTATTGGTTATGAGCTAATTCCATTGATGTCTCCAAAGAGACAGTTCAGCTAATCTAGGTTCATCTAGTCTGTTTCTTTTTGTATCTTTCCCTAGACCTCCAATCCACTAACGTTTGTCAAAATAGTTTTTGGCAATGGAGAAGTTAACATAGAACTGCAGGCATTCCAGAAATGCAGGAAAAGAGTGCTTGACAATTATGCCACCATTATTATGACAAACTTCACTCAATATTAAATTTGTCAAAAAAAAAAACAGCTAAGTGGCAGAGTCATACAGGACAAATGAAGGATCTGTTTCATTCATAACATTTTCAAATCTAGAAAATTAACTGCTCTTTTCATCATGATGCTGGTAGAGATATTACCTGATCAAGTGGCCCAGAATTCGCCTTTTTATTTGGAGTGATCACATGAATTCCCCGTCGCAACCAATTGTAGTAATGACCAGCAACAACAGAATCTGCTGTACAATCTACTAGCACAGTATTGGGAATAAAGCCATTTCCATGCACATGCTGAATAAATTTCTCCAAATTAGCCACCTCTCCGTTCTCCTTTAAGAGCTCTTTCCATTTAGATAAGTCAACACCTCTACAACCAGAAATATCGATTCAGATATTACAATAAACAGAAACTTCATATGGGTTGGTGTTGCTAAGTTCTACCCTTCAATATGATTCGGACAGACATAGACAGCAAATAGACAGCAAATAGACAGCAAAACATAAGCATGCATAGGAAAATTACTCCCTTTACTGATAAATGACACATAGCAAGAAATTGCCGTTGTCTGGAGATAGGTATAGTGGGCAACCATTGTGGTAAATGAAGATTTTGAGGTTGATAGTGGTGTGCTTTGAAGAAGATCATCACCTTATCACAAATTGTTCCCTCATAAGTGTGTTTACATTTTCTGAAACATGCATTCCAATTAATTCCCATACTTGTTAGTAGCATTTACAAAAATAATCCACATCCCATTCATGTTAAGAAATATGATATAGCTTTTTATACTTTGATTTGTTAGTAAGCCAGACTAGCAGAATACAAGAGGATGCCAATGAATGAAGCATCTAATTAAGCACCAGGTTTTTATTCTGTGCAAGTGAACAATGGAGCAAAAAGCAGGGGGAAATTGGAACTTGGCCAGAGATGGCTGGAGAGTTAAAACAAACTGACGCAAAGCCCCAATGCAGAAGACAAATGACCGTCGAGTAAAATGAATCTTCTTCTACATAGATTGTGGTGAACAAAACTAGCAGTATTACAACTGGCCATTACAAACAGTTTTCGACCATCTTATTTTATATATGTATGTATGTATGTATGTATGTATGTATGTATGTATGTATGTATAAGGTTAAGATTCTAAGGCTATCAGATTTTGATGGTTGACATTTGGGAACCAATAATGTCAGCCATCAAAGCGAGCATGATTCAGATTTTGACGGCTGGTTCAATTTGAAGGAGAATAATGGAGTCCATTTTTTTAAAGCTGGGAAGAAGTAAAGAACAAACATGATGCTTTGTACAAGAGTACTTTCAAAAACATAACCACTGGTTGAAAGTTGAATAATTTAGCTCTAATTTTCAAAATGTTCAGGGTAAATTTATGGAAAAGTGTCATGCAAGAATATAGCATGCATTATACATTTTGTCCAGATGTTCTGTGCATATACTAATGTGCACCCTGATGTTAGTTCACCAGTAGAAAAATCAGTGCCTTATTTTCTCAAAAGGAATTCATGCCATCATAAAAACCTGTCATTTCCTATTTTATGAAAGAATTGAATAATCTAAATTCAGGCACAGGGGGCAATACCATACTTTAACACTCCCATAAAGTTGGGTCCTTATTTGATCGATCTACTTATCTAATTTAACATTCTACACGATGATTTTCCAGCCCAAGACCTAGTCTTCATCATTACAAATTTCTAAGATTTCCACAATTTTCACAACGAGGAAACTGAGATTCTTCATCTTATAGACTAGAAGTGAGCGTGACCTAAAATATCACACTTGATGTACTTTATTAGGAGGTCCAGGACTTTTGCTCCCAAAGACTGTTTGGGATGTGAAGCCGAGTTCTATGGAGTGCATTATAATTTATACCCATGACCAATGGTTGACATGCATAGGGGGCAATGCTCCAGGAGCATGTAACAATTGCTCCTTCAGAATGAAAAACTGCCTCGACTAAGAGGCCAACATATAGACGCTACTAGATTAAACGGTATATATTATTCATATTCACGACGATACTGCCGCCTGCACATTAGTAACCAGACAAAGTAATTGTTATACCGTAGCTATTAACGCGAATCAGCTAGGGACCAGAATGAGCTTGAACTGAGAAAAGAGTTAATCATCTCCTTTTTAACAGTAAAGCAGTAATGATATAGCACAACAGGTGAATAACACACGGAGCTTTACAAAAAGTACTTAATTTTGAAATTTTCGCTGGATGATTTTGTTTAGCAAGAACATTTATTCAGAGTCTTGTGACTTACGCTTCACTCAAAAGCATTGACCTTGATCCTGTGATTCCCATGACACGCAAGTCAATATTGAATTCTTCCTTAAGAACAGCTGCCTGCCAAACAGATATAGTGCTTGTTTACGTGTACAATATACATAGAGAAAATGCAAAAATTTGCACATGAACCAACACAGAAAAATGGAACACACTGCACTAAGCATATCTGAGAGTTCCATACAGTACCTGCATCGCTTTTATTTAGCTGCTTTTATGCTAGATTTTCATCAAAAAGACTAGAGATAAGCGATACCCTAATCTGATGAGGTCATAGCATCTAAGTGACAGCTGTTTTTTAGTAGCACAGCACCCTCCTACCACTTGATCAACAAGAATGAGAATCCATAAAGAACCTTTCTCAAACATACACTTAATGGCTGTCTTCATGATCTAATCCACCAAAATTCTCACAAACTCAAAGCTAAGTACACTGAACTTTCCCACCTCTTCTCTTTATACATTATAATAATATCACTTTGTCAACCCAATCATGAAACATCTATTGTATATAGTATAGAAATAACATTTAACCAGCCTCGAGGAACCAAACTTCCACAACTAAGTCCTGAACAAAGATATTCAGGTCTTCAAGGACAATGTCAAATGGGCCAGGTCTAACCGCAATAGCTGGTGCTTTGTTCAACAATTTAACCCTTCAATTATGTGTTACCATTACGTTGCCAACCATTCGGATTAAAAAAGAAAAAAGAAAGATCGTAATATGACATTGGAAAAAAAAACAATATGATCCCAAACCCTAAGTAAAGCAACATTTCCTTCCAGCGCGTTCTTATTAAATTACCTAAAACTATGGTGAGCGCCACAAGCAAACACTACATGCTTTTAAGTAACATAGATTATCAACAAGATGCACCTGATCCCTCAGTTGCTCGAGTAAGGTGCTGCCTATTAATCCAGGTCCAATGATACCCATTGCAATCGTTGTCCTTGAAAGATAGAACCTTGAGTGGACAGCCCTAAGGGCTCTTATACAATCTTCCCGCATTACAACTACTGTGATATTATATTCAGAGCAGCCTTGAGCTATTGCACGAACATTGATATTTGCCTGCATCAGAGAGACAAGTTCAGAGCACTCATTGCTTAAACTTCAAGGAGAAACAAAATCTCTTGGATCACATCTAAAAAGATGTTAACACTCCCAGATTAAGTAGCATGTACTTAAGCAATATAATTTCAATTTCGGAGTTGGTAATACAAGAAAGAGACAAGTAACAAATTATCTTTATTTCGGCCAGCAATCTCAACAGACCTAGAGGATATATAACTTTCTAACCTTTGCCAGGGCATTGAAGAGCGTGGCACTGACTCCTGGGGTACTAGCCATTTTCTGGCCAACTGCTGCCAATATACTACAGTTTGAAATCACTTGAACCTGAAAAGAACTGAGTTGTTAAAAAACCCACTAAACTGATGTATAGATACAATTGCCAGAATTCTGAGAAAAAAGCAACTGACGTATTTAAGTGTGTTTATTTCGCGGGATAAAATCTAAAGTCGGGCAAAATTTGACGCTCTCAATTTCAAAACATAAACTTCTTTTACAAAGTCTAGCACCGAACAGAAAAGCAACTTAATGCGGCAACCTCTCTCTCTCTCTCTCTCTCACACACGCGCGCGCGCCTGCACAATGCCACGTGCATTGATGCAACTGGTAACGAACGTGATACTGAGATCTCACGACAAGAAGAGAGCTAATAAATGATCTTATTGGCGAGCCTTAGAAGACAGTCTAAATTATAAAGAATCGGGGAGACGGTACTATCGGTGAAAATAAGCCTAAAGACTGAAGGCCATAGCAAAAGAAAGCATTAACTAAAGGCTTGCTCGAAAGAATTGCATCATGCAAGATTGTTTCAGGTATGCTGCACGGCTTTCTCTATAGTGAATCTGTGACACTCTACAACACTGAGGTGACTTTCCTCTGTTTGCATGTGTAAATGCATGCACCGCTCTATTTCATACAAACTAATATAGGTGCATAAGGTATTCGCCACAAGTGACAATAACAAAATAAGCATCTACCTACTAGATAAACCCCAATTATAAAAGATGGAAACACCTTTGAGAGACGCCCAGCATCAAGAGCCTGACGAAATCTGGACTGTAGAGCCTCGGCGACTGCCTCAACTTCCTTCTCAGGTACAGCAAAACAAACAGAATGCTCACTGCTAGCCTACAGTGCATCGTTTAAGATTCTTGATCATACATTACTTAACCAAATGCAGTATCCGTCAAACTGAAGATAGAGGTACCTGAGATATCATGATAACATTGGCTCCTACATCCTTCACAGCACCAAATATGGCACTGGCAGTACCGGGAACACCAGCCATTCCAGTTCTGGCAAGGGGGAAAAACAATACGAAAGAGACTCAACCATATAAAATTGCAAAATCCTGTATAAATTGAAAATAGAGATATGGAAGCTATTTGTATTGGCCATAATATCCAGCCTCTCACCCCTCAACATTAACAAGGGCCAGATTGTCTATTGTTGCAAATCCCTTTACATAAGACTCCAGCTTGTGAGAATCCTCATCTTCGCTCACAGATGGACGGCAAATCTTTGTTCCGGGAGCAGAGAGATTAAAGATATTTCTTATCACTATTGGAATGTCATACCGCATCACTGGGATTATGGTGCGAGGGTGTAAAACATTAGCCCCAAAATATGACTGCAGACAAATGAAAATGAATGAGAAGCAGAGTAGATCAATCTTTGATTGGTATTTTCATAGTCATCTTATTTACCATTTCCCAAGCCTCTTGATAGGAAAGAGTCTTTAGTATCACAGCCTCACCAACTGCAACAAGGCAGAACCAACATTTCAATCAATTATCTCAAGTTTCCCGGTCAGCAACCGTTATCGTTGGTACTAATAACAAATACTATCTCCAAGAATCAGAAACTTCTAATTGGCTATCTTGGCTCATGACCAAGAGAACAGAACCATAACAAACCTTTTCTTGGATCAGCGCTATAAACACCATCAACGTCCGTCCATATAGTGACCTGTCCCGCTCTAAGTAGAGAACCCATTATTGCAGCTGAGAAGTCACTCCCATCTCTTTTTAATGTTGTAGGAATATTATACGGAGTGCTAGCAATAAAACCAGTGGCAATTATGGTCTTAGATGGATTCCGGGAGTACCATTTCTCTAGTCTTTGTTCAGATGCTGGAAAATCTGGATCTACTTGATTAGAATTAGTAGGAGATACGATTAGGACTTCCCTTGTATCCATCCATGTGCAATCAACCCCATTCTGTAGTGTGCAGAGAAACAGTATAGAGCAGATGCTCATATCAGCACATCCAGTATCAACCCAAAAAAAAAAAAAAAAATTGCAGAAGAAGGAAGTGGATATGATTAAACCTTCTTAATGACAGAGGAAAGCAGTTGAGCTGACCAGAGCTCCCCATGCCCCACGACAAACTCTGTGAAAGATTCTGTTGCATGACCAGCTGCAGGACAGCATAGACTGTCAATCTAAGGACCTACTATGTGCAACATGATATCACCCAAAGAAATGGTGGCATCGGTTGCCAAAACAAAAGTGAAGTGGCAATAAACATTAGTTGAATGAATTAATTGAAAAATCTGACATAAATAAAATAAAACAAGTTTTTAACATAAGATATTAAAGTTAGGTAAATTCAATATTTAGGCCTTAATCATTAACAGTCCAAAGGGTCTTTGGAATGTACAGGTGGCAAGGATATTCTCTACTCCTTGAGATGCATGATGCACCTGACAGGCATACCCTTTTAATGGTCAACATCATATAAATGCAAATGTAAGGTGTGAAACGCTGAAGTCTAAGGTAATATCTACAAATGGCCACAAATAATGTGCAGAGACACAGTGAGAGAGAGAGAGAGAGAGAGAGCCTGATACCAATATATATTGCTCGAAGCATGGCTTTTAGGTTACTGATGTCACCATCCAACTGTGATAGAAAATTTGCAAGATCGTTCCCCTCAAGTAGATCAAGCGCCGTTGATCTATGTTTTTCTAAAAGATTGTCTAGTGCAAACACATAGGTATCATCTCGTGACTGTGCCTTATCGATGAGGTCATACATGATATCAGTCACCTTCGACATTGCAGAGACAACCACTAATTTCCGTTCTGAATCATCCTTCATAATTATATTGGCCACATTCTTTATCCTCTGAGAGTTTCCTACGCAAGTCCCGCCGAATTTATGAACTGACCATGTTTCACCTTTAGGGAGCTGAACCTCTTCAGCAGCCATATCCACCGTAACATCTGGCAGTAATTCAACATGAGAAGTTGATGAGAAAAAAAAAAAAATTATTTTAGAGTACCAATCGCGTTATATACGTTGACAATTACATTGAAAGAGAAATATTACTATATCTGCTGATAATTACACAAATAAGAGAGAAATGCTGAGGGACTGAACCTGTGACAGATGCATGAATGGTCTTCGATAGATCTCTCCTTCTATGAGACGGTACAACACCTACCCTGCAATAGCAATACGTAGAAACAGATTCTCAGTGATTTCTGGACAACTAGGAAAGGATTTTACAGCAGCTCCTTATTACAACAAACGCACTGCCAGAAACTCACAAGCGAAATATTCTCTACAACAAGGTACGCCGGCTGCTCATGAAGCAGCTAATTACAACGCTTGGCGAGCTAGAGCCACGCATTTACACGCATATACCCGGTTTCGGCCGACAACTAGCGAGAAAGTCAGAAACTTCCATTCGCACATACATGCAATCCTTCCCATCAGGTACAGCTGCGCTGGACCTCTTTCGCGGAATTAAAACGAAGCATGAGAATGCCGAATTGAAGAACAAGCGATGCAAAAGTTCTCGGGCCTCCGTGTTCCCACGGGGTCATTGCCTACAAATGGAACTCGCGCGCAAATCTAACTCTCTCTCTCATTTCATTTTTACCGTCCCTTCCGGCGATCTTCCGGGGGAGAGAAACGGGAATAGCAGAGCCAGAGAAGCGCGAGCCGAGAGAGGACAACGCACCTGCGAGCGTGCGGGCGCGGGAGCGGGGAGGGAAGGGAGCGACGGGACGGGGGGAAATGGCTCCGCCCCGCCGGCTCCCCGGCCTCGCCGAGCGCCGCGCGCGGGGGGCGGCAGGAGATCGAAGCGGAGAGCGACGCCATGGCCACTGCCGAGCTCCACCAGGAGATAGAGAGAGAGAGAGAGAGAGAGAGAGAGAGAGGCGCAGTTGTACGGTGGCTGCTCGTGTTTTTTCTTTTGGCCTCTACTTGGCGGCTTGTTTTGTGTTTTTTCAGGGAGCGCGGCGCACCCCGCTTTTCAGTTTGGTGCGCGACGTTCGTCTCCCTGGTCCCTTGGGGAACGATCGCCTGCGACCGGAACTAGCGTGCCGCATCTTTTTCCACCCCCACGTTTCCCAAAAATCTAGGGGTCGTGAGCCCGGTCCGGTCCCATCGTGGGGTCTCGATCCGTCCATCGATCGAGATGGATTAGGGACGGGATTACGTCTTGGACTTCGACATGCAGCGCAAAGACCAGTCAAATGGGTCAGGTCGGGTCGGATCGGTCTGGCTCAAATTGCCTCGTTCAACCCATTTTGGGACATTTTAAAAGTAATTGCAAATTTAATGATCCATGCCTGATTAAATCCGCGCATGGCATGGTACCAAAACGAACCCATAATGATAAAACACTTTAAATTCATACTCAAATCGAAGGTGACGCGAGGAGTAAGTTAGCATGAGATCGAATGAGAGTGAAAAAATAGTGAATAAAAAATCATAGAGGTGGGTTTGATTTAAATAAATTGTGAATACACTCAATATCCATATTAATCTTAACTTTATCATTTTAAATCAATTTATAGCTCATTTAGTGGATATGACGAACTCAAATAACCACTCAACATATTTAATAGGAGTTAAAAAAATGGGTCTATAACCCATTTTGATTAGTCTAACGATAGGATGTGAGCCTTCCAATTTTACTCTTGACATGATTACAGTTGGTCTGGTCTAGCTCATCCTGCCATTCTAAATCGTGTCTTAAAAATATTCTATGTAATTGAAAGCCTAGATTTAACATAACTAATGCACTTTTTTCTTGTATTAAAAAAATATATTGTAAGTGATCAAATATGCGGAATGTATTTATATGCAACCTTGGAGATTCTTTACTTATAAAGATTAGGGGGAGTATCGTTCCAGGATATAATTAATTATATTGGAAGCAAAATAGCGCATTGGTAATGCTAATTATACCGACAACGATTTGTTTACATTGATAAATTAAATATTGTGATCAATTTTTTTTCATTCCTAATTAATTTGAAGGATTGTTTCATGACCCATCTCTCTCCTTATTGTACGAATCTATCATATCAATCTTAGCATACTACTTGAAGTGATTGAAAATTTAATTTTCCACGTCATATCTTGATTTTTCTTTTATCAAAATTAACATACGAAAATGCGATAGAAAATCGCTATTCGATCATTTCAATTCTCTTTCAAGTACCAATTTTGGTTAAGAGACGTGAGATGACAGTGGATCCTCGACGACAAAATTCGGCAATATAAGTCAAAAATGATAAACAAGAGAAATGTGGACAGCGTGAGAAGTGTTTGGCCAATCGAATACAAGATCCGAGCTAAGTCATTCCTCAGATGCACGTGGCCACCCATCTGACCGTGACTTGATTTAAGGAATCAATCAAATCGCCACCAATGACTCAATGGAAAGAGCTAGTGAAAGCCATTGCGACGACTTGATGTTTAATGTCCGACTTGTCGGCCTTGTATTTGCAATTGGTTGAGAGATATTATGCGAAATTTATAAAAGAATGCACTATGATTCGTAGAATTTCATATAAAAAATTTATGAATCTCGATTTATGAATTTCAAAACATGGTGTTTGAGCTCAAAGGAGCCTAGCATGCATTTGGTAGGCCATGGGGGTTTGATTGTCACTATTCGTGATGGTGTAATTAAGGGCGCGTTTGGTAACGATTTTGTTCCTGGGAACACATTCTAATATGAAATAATTCTTTTTTATTCTATTCCTTTAACAATTTCTAAAGATTTTAAATTTGTTTGGAATCGTCCAAAATTTCGATTCTAATAGAATTGTGTTTGGTATCGTCTTCATTGATTATGTTCCAAATCAATTTTTTAATTTTTAAATAATTTTTTTTTACATTTTACTTTTTCTTTTCTTTTTTTCCTTTTTCTTCCTATTTTTCTTCTTCTTCTTGTGGCTGGTCACCGAACCGACGACCGGCCAGACGAGGGCTGGCGACCTCACCGAAGTGTCGCCGGCCCTCGGCGAGGTCGGCCCTCGTTGGTCGAGCCTCGGCGGTGGCCAGGCCGGTCTCGCCTGGGCTGGGCGAGCCTTGGTGAGGCAGGGCGAGGCCCGCCTGGCCATCGGCAGCCCCGCCGAGGCTTGGCGAGCTCACTGGACCGGTTGCCAACGGTGGGCGGCAATGGGCGGTGGGCGGCGGCGAGCAACGGCAACGGGCGGTGGCGGACGACAACCGCGGGATGATAGTCGATGAAGAAGAAGAAGAGTTAGTTTTGATTCTTAGATTTGTTCCCGGAACAATAATCAACTTTTTTTTTTGTTCTTGATTTTGTTCTAAATCTAATTCCGAGAACAAAAAAATAGAAATTTGTTCTCAGGAACAAAAATTTTACCAAACGCGATTTTGTTCCCAAACTGCTCCAGGGAACAAAAAATCATAATCAGGCACTGTTGGGATGATTACCAAACAAGCACTAACTGACCTTTGGTATTTATGACGTCAAAGTTGACAGGGGCTTTAGATTGCATCGCTGCCGTTCGTTGTTGTGGGGATGGGGATCCGATCCGTAGACAGATCAATGATTTAATCTTGTGGACCAAAATAATAGCACGTGGAACACATTCTCTGGTTGGCAAAAAAATACAATGCATTTTCCTTTGGAAGACCGGGCTCCTTTCTATTATTTCATTTTTCCACTACTTTTCATCTATAAAATTTTCTTTACTAAAGATGTTTATGAAAATATTGAAATATTTCACATTGCTAAACCATAGGATTTATACGCTTTTTCCTTTTATACACATGATCTATATTCACTTATTAATTCTACTATAGTATCAGAAGAAGATATCCAAACTTCTAATCTTTTATGGCTCTTATTTGTCTTTTTTAGATCAAAGTTTATCCTACGCATGAAGTGAAGTATTGTTATACTGTCATCTAATAGGTTAAGTTTTTAAAACATTTTATAGTGGTCCCGCGATATCTTTCTTGTGTTATCTGCAATCACCATCTCGATAAAAATAAAATTAAGAATGTTCGAAAAGTGTTTTGAATGTATTCCTCAGGGGAAAGAAAGCCACCAAAAAACAATGAAACTATGCATATTATAATATATTTATCCAAAACTTTTATTGTAGCACAAAAAACTCCAAACTCATACTTATAGATACATTTATCCAAAACTTGCATCAATATGACACATTTACCCCAAATCTTTCTTGTAACACAAAAATCCTAAAATTATATTTGTGGTGTCATATAAGTATATATTTAGGGTTTTTGGTGTCACAAAAAAATAATTTGAGAGATAAATATACTATGCGGGTATAAATTTGAGATTTTTTACACTATAAAAAGAAAAAAAAATTGGAATAAATGAGTCACAAAAGTACAAGTTTGAGATTTTTACATTAAAAAAATTAAGATAAAAGTGTCACAATTAGCATAGTTTAAACTTTTTAGTGGCTTTTTTTCTAGGTTTTTCCTTTCGTACATTGAAAACGTTTTCGAGAGTGTATGAAGTGATAGATTTACTTATGTTATCGCTTGCACGAGTTTGCTTGGATGGAGAGCATCGAAGATTCCAATTGACAGGTTGAGTGACAATAGTTGCCCAAAAAACAAGTTAAAAGAATGACCAATAAGACGCTGCCGGGCAAGACAGTTTACTCTTTCCTTCGCAGCCTTGGCCCTTGGGTTCAAGCCGGGAGAAAAATTCTGAATTCATCAAACTAATGCAGGTAGTGCAAATCGCTAGAGAAATAGACCAGCTGAGGTCCACCAAAATCCGATGCAAACTTAATGCGACTGCTAGCTAAATCATAAAATAGAAATATAAAAACAAAATCGAAACGAAGTTGAATTCTCATCTCTCTGCATGTATTTGGCTAAAGGGCATTATGGGAAAAATTGTCCAAAAAATTATCAATCTATTACACTTTTATCAATTTAATCATAAATTTTATAATTTTATCAATTGAGTTCTAAACATTTTTTAAGTTTTGTCAATTAAATTTATTCGGTCAATTTTGATTGAAAATCGCTAACATAACAGTTTAATTAACGCCAACCATCTTATGTGACAAAGTCGGTGTTGATAAAACCAAATTTTAATAAAAAAATTTAGATTTTTTCTTTATTTATTTTTTATTTTTTTTGGGTTCAAAGGCCCAATGGGGCAGTTGGCCCCTAGGTGAGCCCTAAACCGAATTTGGCCAGGGCACGCAAGCCCTAGCTAGATATGTTGTGAGGCGAGGGCATGGCAGTCCCCATTAATCATAGCGAGTGGGGGGGGATTCGTTGTGGCTTGTCGGGGTTTGCGACACTCTTGCCAGCCTCAATGAAGGGCCGCAACCCTTTGCCAATGGCTAGCAGCCCTGTTGGCCCTTTGAAAAAAAAAAAAGTATTAAAAAATTATAAAAAATCAAAAATCAAAATATTATTGCAAATTATCAACGTCGACTATAATTATATTGCATAGGATTGCCATTGGCATCCACGTCAGCGATTTTCCGGCCAAAATTTGTAGAATTGACTAAATTAATAAAATTAAATGGTTTATGACTGAATCAACAAACTTATGACAAGTTTTTAAACTTTTTGAACAATTTTCTCATTTTAGATAGCAATCGTCCATGGACACAAGTTTCTTTGTCATGACCCATATGCAAGGGATCTTCTACTCGACCTGTGCATCGGCAAGCATCCTATACAATATAACACAAAGGCCAGGGTTATCGAAGCCAACCCTCCTCGTCACAAAAGGGTAATGGTAAACCGCTGGGGGTCCTAACGGATTTGTCCAATCCACCCTGAGGCCGGACGTGGCTCTTTCGCGCTGACCTCTCGACGACTGTCAGCCCGATATCCTAGAATGATGGCAGCTGGTTAGGACAAATCCGTTGACTTATGCGGGCTCTTGCGGACGGATTTGTCCAATCCACCCCCAGGCCGGACGTGGCTCTTTCGTGCTGACCTCTTGACGACTGTCAGCCCGATATTCTAGAATGATGGCAGCTAGTTAGGACAAATACGTTGACTTGTGCGGGCTCTTGCGGAACAAGCGGAGGACTCTGATGCTTTCGTTGTGGCTTGTCAGGGTTTGCGACACTCTTGCCAGCCTCAATGAAGGGCCGCAACCCTTTGCCAATGGCCGGCAGCCCTGTTGGCCCTTTGAAAAAAAAAATATTAAAAAATTATAAAAAATCAAAAATCAAAATATTATTGCAAATTATCAACGTCGACTATAATTATATTGCATAGGATTGCCATCGGCATCCACGTCAGCGATTTTCCGGCCAAAATTTGTAGAATTGACTAAATTAATAAAATTAAATGGTTTATGACTGAATCAACAAACTTATGACAAGTTTTTAAACTTTTTGAACAATTTTCTCATTTTAGATAGCAATCGTCCATGGACACAAGTTTCTTTGTCATGACCCATATGCAAGGGATCTTATGCTCGACCTGTGCATCGGCAAGCATCCTATACAATATAACACAAAGGCCAGGGTTATCGAAGCCAACCCTCCTCGTCACAAAAGGGTAATGGTAAACCGCTGGGGGTCCTAACGGATTTGTCCAATCCACCCCTAGGCCGGACGTAGCTCTTTCGCGCTAACCTCTCGACGACTGTCAGCCCAATATCCTAGAATGATGGCAGCTGGTTAGGACAAATCCGTTGACTTGTGCGGGCTCTTGCGGAACAAGCGGGGGTCGTTCGACCCCCATTCAAACCATAGTTCGGGTCAGAGAGAAGATCCTCATCGTCGCTTGCTTTGACGGACTTCCTTATTTCTTTTTCCGATAAGGATTGTTTAGACAAAGTTCCGAAGTCGAGGTTCAGGTTGGGTGGAAAATACTGCTTTAGGAACACCAACAACATGAGAGGCTAGAACGTCATCAATTCCTTTTTTGTTGGCAATAGTTAGCTCCAGTAGCTATGTTAGAATATTTAAACAAATAATAAATCACATATTCATCTAACAACTTAAACTTTTAGAATAATTAATGATGGTTCAAGAAAATCATAATATTAGAGTAGGAAGTCTCGAGTTTGAATCTTTCCAAACCCTATTTACTTCTCGTCTAAGGTCAAAGTCAAATCTACAGGTAAGGGGGAGTGTTAGTATATTTAAATAAATAATAAATAATATATTCATCTAACAGCTTAAACTTTTAGAATAGTGGGCAGTGGGACACTTCTAATCAAGGCAAGGATGTTGCTGGTTGGCGAGGCCGTTGGCTAGAGTGTTAAAAAAAAAACAACAACAAAAAGAAAAGAAAAAGGAAAAAGAAATAATTAATAAAAAAATGGAAATATATTAAAATATTATTAAAAATGTCTACGTTAACGTTGGTAATGGCATGTAAGAGATTAGTGATTTCCAGTCAAAATTGATCAGATAGATTCAATTGACAAATCATGAAAATATTTAGAAGTTAATTAGCATGAATAAAAAACTTAAAATTGAATTGGCAAAAATGTAACAACTTTAGGACTTTTGAACAATTTTTCCTTGTTAAACCCTCCTTCTAATCAGCAACCGTTGGCATATTGCTTGCCTGTATTCTAGGGATGAGCGTTTGAA
Source organism: Eucalyptus guilfoylei (assembly GCA_016097605.1). NCBI lineage: Eukaryota > Viridiplantae > Streptophyta > Magnoliopsida > Myrtales > Myrtaceae > Eucalyptus > Eucalyptus guilfoylei. The sequence continues at coordinate 33,377,920 of CM027865.1, read as the reverse complement.
TTCTTTCCCCCATTATATTGGCAAAAATGCAATAACTTTAGGACTTTTAAACAAATTTTCCTTGTTAAACCCTCTTTCTAATCAGCAACCGCTTGGCGCAATGCTTACCCGTATTCTAGGGCTGAGCGTTTGAATTCTTTTCCCCATTATGTTGACTCTCACAACCTTACCTTGCGTTCTAAGTAACCTAAAGGAAATGCTAATTGCTGAATACATTTGTCGATATAGACGCTGCTTATCTCATGTGACATGACTAGTTAACATAGATAATTTCTATTATTTTTTCTTTCGTTGTTTTTTTTTTATCAACTCTAGCCGATGACCTCGCTGGCCATAGGCGAGGGCCATGACATCCTTATCTAGCGAGGTCATCCACCAAAGTTGTAAAAAATAAACAAAGAAAAGACAAAATTAATGTAAAATCAAAAAATATTAAAATATTATTAAAAACATCTAGGTCGGCGCCGATCATGCCACACAAGACGGTCAACGTCTATGTCAATAATCTCCGACCAAAATTAATTGGATAGACTAAATTGCCAAAATTTAAAAATATTTATGACTCAATTAACACAATTAAAATCTTTAGGATTGAATTGACGAAAGTATAATAAGTTGAAGGCTTTTTTAGATAATTTTCCCTGTGAAACTCTTCCTTCCAACCTGCAACCGTCCAACAAAGGCAAATATACCAAGTCATCGTTCGATTCCTACGCATATACTATGACATGCCGTGTCGAGCACCCTATCGCATTCAGCGGTCAGCGTCTCCTTCAGGCTACTTAAGAACAACGCCAGGTAAGGTCGCGAGAGCCGACGTGATTTTTTATTTTTATATTTTTTAGGGTGGAGGATGGCGTCAAACGCTCGACCCCGAGATACAGGCAAGCAAAAAAAACGCCAGAAAGAGATGATAAGATAGATGGCTTTACCCAGTCAAACGAATCCGTTTCCTTAATGGGCAAACTTTGAATCGGCAAAGAGGAAAAACCCAAAACGAAGTTAAGCGCCGAAACTTCATAGTACAAATTACACACACGTTTGCCAATTCCTAGGGGGACCGACGACCGCTTCCTTGGCTTTGAACTTTTCAAGAGACCTTTTGGCACTGTTCATCTTACGTCTCTTTTGTTTTGCCCTCGCGGGCGAACCCATCTTCTGTTGCTCATTCCGTTGACCCAATCCTTGTCCTTTTCACCGGCCCTTTTTCCAAATCTGAATCGAGACTCCTGCAAATTCCTCATTGTACACGCCCTTTTCCGCAAATCGCATCGTGCATGATTTCCAGGGTGCTCTCTCTGTCTCTTATATTCCCATGCAGTGTCTTGGGGACGTGAGCTACGATGGTTGATCTGCGTGAGCTTCTGTGCGGCGTCTCTATCGTGTCCCTGGTGCTGTTCTCGATCCGGAGGCTCCGAAGCCTCATGATGTCGCTCGCCACTGTCGCGCACGAGTCCTCCGCATTGTCGGTGTCTCCCGGTCCCCTGTCGACGTTCGCCAAGGTTCTTGCGGCGCGGAGGGGGCCGTCCCCAGTTTCTCCGAGCTTCCTGCCCGAGACCCTGGAAAGCCCGGCTTCCGCAAAGGGAGAGATATCGAACCGGAGCGCCGCTAGAGAAGGTGATATGTCCCGCGCCGAATCGGAAGATTCACGCGACTTAACGCGTCCAGCGAAATGTGATGATTTGTTGACGGTCGAGCAATGTAGAGAAGTGCGTGAAAAAGGTTTGCACGATGTCCGTCCACGCGAGATTAATTCCGAGGCGGCGACAGATGTCCCAGCTTTACCGGTGCAGAAATTGATTGCTGGCGAAAAGGTGAGTGCTAACAAGCTTAGGAAACGGCCGGCGAGGCTTATTTTGCCGGAGAATTTCCCGGCTCTCGAATTGGGCTGCGAGAGGTTGAAGAAGAGAGAGAACAAGGAGTTTGAGGTGGAGGGAAGAGATTACTGTTTGGTTAGCAAGAAAGGGAGGAGAGATGTAATGGAGGACAGCTATGGAGTCACGGTCGATGTCGCCGGAGATCCCAAGCAGGTAGGGTTTAAATTTATCGAGGGCATGCCTTCTTTCAATTCCATGTTTTTGCGAATTGATCATGATTCATTTTATTATAGTAATTCTACTAGTTTCGCTATATTGGTGACTATCCTTATTTCGTAATCAATCTTTCGGTTCTCGATCGTCACGAACCATAACTTTACACGATTAGTGTCAACATTTTCAGACTCAATGGTAAGAAATCATGAATCGTGGATAGTTTTGAATTATTTATTGGTACAGAATGATATAAATAGAAGAGTTCTTGTTGAGGATTATGCAAAGTCTATCGCCAACATAGGCAAATGGATTCGTCATTCCTAGGTGTTGATTAGTGTTTTGGACGATTGCTTTTGGTGTTAACAAGTTCCTAAACTTCTCTAAATTTAGTTTCCATTAGCACCTCATATAAAAATTTTCGGCACAATGCGAGCAACGATTAGTTTGCTCGTTCCTACCTTGACCTTGCTGTTTTCGGTGAGGTCGATTTCAATGCTTTAATCAGGACTTGATCTGGTTGTCCTAATTATTCAACTTCAGAGCTTATCATTTGCACATGTATAGGAAATGCTGTACTTTCCGACACTTTTGGAGGTCTAATATAATTCCTCTCGTTCGCAGGCGTTTTTCGCTGTAATAGATGGACATGGAGGCCGAGCCGCAGCTGATTACGTCGCTGAAAATCTAGGAAACAACGTCCTTAGAGAAGTTGAAACCCTAGGAGAGGAAAGAGGCTCTCTAGAAGAGGCCATTCGCAGGGGCTACTCGGTCACGGACAAGGAGTTTCTTAGTCAGGTAAGCCGTCTACTTCAGGAAATAACATAAGAAATAGGGATGAGTTTCAAGGTACAATGGATGTGCTTCTGGGAATTTCAAATGGGGACTAAACAATGGAGAGTTGACTACGTGAAATTGCTCAGAAAACCTTGCAATCTAGATGACGGGCTCGGTCGTTGCTCCTCGTTTTGGAATTTGATCCTGAGACCCGGTCCTATTTCGTTTTGCCTTGCGTGTTTTCTGTTTAAAAAAATCTCAGAGACAGGCTGTGACGTTTTCGAAGTAGTTGAACTTAAATATGATGTCTCTAAGCAAATGTTTTCAAAGGACAATTCACCCTGAAATTTCGATGTATCTTGACTTTGCTCAACAACCCAAAAGTCCTCTAGATGATTTCTTGGACTTTGGAACGAGTCGAGTCTGAGCTGTTTTTGAGTGACTCGGATTTGACTATGCCTGATAACCATACTCTACGCGGACTTTGGCTCTTCGTTACGAAACTGAGTCGGGTCGAGTTCGAATGCACCGAATAGTCGTTCGGTGAAGGCCGATAGTTGGATAAATTGAAGATCGACCTGAGTTTTAAGTGAGTATGGATTGTCGAGTTTTAAGCGAGTATATGCGATGGTTACTCGGCCGAACTAGGTCTTACTTGTACAATCTCCAAGAGAGTTTTCCTTCATGAACATAATCATTCCAACGCTTTCAGTTTAGTTTTACTAAGGAATTGCCAGAGCTGATACAGTTTCACATAAATGCAGGGTGTAGTTAGCGGAGCTTGTGCAGCTAGTGTGCTACTGAAGGATGGGCATTTACATGTAGCTAATGTAGGTGATTGTAGAGTAGTTCTATGTAGGAAAGGAGTAGCCGACGCATTGACCAGGGACCACCAGGTTAGCCAAGAGGACGAGCGCCTCCGGATCGAGAACTCAGTAAGTCGTCTTTCCAATTCCAGAGCTCGATAGCACTCTTCATCACTCCACGGATGAGGGTCAGACATCTAATGAAGAATCAATACTTTTGCAGGGCGGCTTTGTACATAGCCGTAATGGGGTGTGGAGAGTACATGGCTCTCTAGCGATTTCTAGAGCAATCGGGGACTTGCATTTGAAAGAATGGATAATTTCTGAGCCAGAGATTAAGATGTGCCGGATAACGCCAGATTGTGAGTTCCTCGTCATGGCTTCAGATGGATTGTGGGACAAGGTAAGATTATGCCGCTCAGGATCGCAGTTATATTGTTATCAAAGATATTCAGGTTAATATGGTTAAAAAGAAAGTATCTGAATCTGATGCAATTAAACTGAGAAGGTTATGACTACAACAACAGAACTCGAATCTCGGTTCAACGACCTCTTTTTGTTGCAGGTCAGCGATCAAGAGGCGGTTGATTTGGTGTCCAGACAGACCAACTTGCAAGAATCCTGTAAGAAGCTCGTGGAATTAGCTTGTTCCAAAGGCAGCCTGGACGACATAACTGTGATGCTCATCAATCTTCAGAACTTTCGTTCCTGATGGCCACTTTCTGCACAACCTAAAATGTCGATCCACGACAAGCCAAAGGAAGCTAAATCTCGAACACATCTTTGGCCCGGAAGGACCAGATAAAACGTCACGCACCTCACGAGTCAGCGAGCAATCCCACCATGATCAGTTTTGCGGGTTGCAGCGTGTTTAAGTGTATATACCGGGAGTTATATACTTTGAAGAATGCTAGTTTGCGCTGCAAATCAAGAGTAGATTTTTTACATGCCTTCCCCAGAGAACATACAGATTTAAATTAAAGTGGGTTTCACATTCCTTTCGTTACTTAATTGTTATCATTTTGGTGTTTGTACTTGGAATGATCTCTTTTTTCGACTAAATCCAATTCTAATCCTATTCTATTGGCGCTGTTGGCTGATGATATCTCTACACTCTTTATTATTATTATTTTTTTTTGTTGACCGAAGAACCGCCGGAGATCAACCTTCGGGGATCACACGACCCTCCAGTACTCGGTAGCACTGTCGGGCCTCGCCGCAAGCCGCTATTTAGACATAAATCTCGGGAGAGGCTAGCCTAGGACCCCAACACTAGGACTCCCTACTTCAGACACTTTAGCAACAACAAGGTTCGAACCCTCGACCTTTGCGATGAGGGAGAAAACTTACACCAACTACGCTGCCCGTGGTTGGGTTCTCTACATTTTTTATTCATCTTCAGTCCACAGAGAAAATTCTCCTTTTTTGATATGCAAGGGAAAAAATTAATCTGAAGGAAATTATGTTGAGAAAACATTCCCTAAGTAATTTTGAATTTTTTTTTTTGGTAAAGAGTAATTTTGAAAATTGACAAAATTTATCCAAAGTAAAAACTTTAATTTTGATAATAAGTATTTTTCAGGTGAAAAGTCTGATGAAATGTGATAAGATGTTATCAATCAAAATCAAAGTTACAGCTTAATTATTTCCTTGCTTTATATATAAGAAGTTCTGAAGGAAAGTTTTCCAAAATTATCTCTCGAAGATTTGGATTTCTAGAGCTTTAAATTTGTGGCAAAGCATTCTTTCCAAATTGAAGTACTCTGACTTATGGAAACCCAAACTGTTATATGGGTGGCAAAATCTACGTGAAGCTCCACTCTAGGCAACCTCGAAGTAATCATATCTTCTAAACAAGCTCCAGACCAAGAGGTAGATTGACTAGATAATCCGCTTGGAGATGTGTCTAACAGTCAGCTTGGACAAGAAGGAGTATAAAAGCAAGTCTCAAAGCTGAAAGAAAAAAATATATAGCATGAGAGAATCAAAACTTATAATTCCAAAGTAGTATTTCTGATCAAATACTTTCGTCCTTATGATTGTGTGAGGAGTTGTTCACACGATCTTGAGTAATCATTATTAGGGGTATGCAAAAGAACCGGGACGTGCCTGGATCGCCTGGAATCGGTGGTTCTTAAGGGAACCGGTTTAATTCTTGGTTCCAATTTATGGGAGCCGGTGGGTATCGGTCCGGTTCCCAGTTCCATGGGCGGATTCGCCTACCCACCCATCTGGACCGGATCGGTTATATTATAATAATATATTAATTTTTAATATTTAAAAAAATTCGAAATTAGCAAATCTAAAATTTAGGGCTCCAATCACCATTTTGTCTCAATTCACTACTCTCCTACTCCATCTCATCTCTTTTAGTTCAAAATCTCTCAGAGCTCCCTCTTCCTCTCCAATTCACCTCTGGATCTACTCATTTTCCTTTAAGTCCTAGTCTGAACTCGGTGAAATAATGAGCTGATTCTCTTTCCCCCCCTCGAACTTGAAGTCTCTCTCCACGTCGTCGCCATCCTCATCGCCACCTCCACATTCACTATCATTATCGTCATTATCATTGTTGGGCTCGTCCTGCTTTTACCTCCCCTCTTCCTCCTCCCCCTCCTCAGGCCTACCCACATCGTCCTCATTTTCGGGGATAGGAGCGAACTCCAGGTCTAAGAATGGCTCATCGTCCCCATTGTCCTCCTCATTGTCGATCTCGAGGGAGGAGCGGGAGACGACGGAGGTGGTGGCGAAGATGGTGGTCGTGGTCAGGATGGAAGCGGCGTGAGGGTCGCGACCACCACCACCGCAGTGCTAGTACTTGAGGAGAATAAAGTTACCAGGATCGAGAGAGTCTAAATAAGTAGATGTGAGGAGGGCGAAAAGGGGAAAGCGCGGAGGTTGGACCAGTTCTATGAATCCACGCGGGAACCGGACCGGACCGATGGTCCAGTTCCCGGGTGGATCCATGCAACTAGCGGATGATTCCCAGTTCGAATTTTTCGAAACCAATTCTTAATGGGAAACCAGTCAGGAACCGCCCACTTGGACCATGCATACCCCTAATCATTATTCAGATCTTGTAACCTCTGATTCGTTTTTTTTTTTTTTTTTGGTGACCTAGGGAATCCCGTAAACCGACAGCCGACGAGCAAACCCTAGGGGAGCGACTATAGGATCCACTACCACAGTACTCCAGTTGTAATCTCTAATTCATTTATATAGTGAAATCTAGCTGATAAGCTGTTAGTACGGTAGAGTTGACGTAGGCTTGTCAAAACCGAATTATTGTAATATTTTGTATGCAATTTTCTATCCCGTACTCTCTTTATTTTATTGGTAATAGAATTAATTGTAAAAGCACTACACTTTTTGTCATCATAAGTTGTACTTTTGCGATATTAGTTTTTAAATTCTTCTAATTTTTGTAATATCACTTATTCACCCCCTCTAGGTGATAGATCTAGCCCTAACAAATTAAACACAATAATATGATAATCACGGGTATCAAAATAGTGTCTCTAAAAAGAGATTATAAAAGTAATTGAAAATAAGAATTAAATTTCCAGAATACTAGAAGTAGGCCTCCTTTGGCGCTGTGAAGGTCCTTTCCAAATACTTGAACGATTCGGGAAGGTTGCCTACAAGCTTGAGTTTTTCCCAAAGCTTAAGTTCCATCCAATGTTCCATGTAATTATGCTCAAGTCATATCCCGAAGACATTTACACTTATGAAGTTATGATGATAGTATTATACATTGACATGGCTTCTCATTCCATTTGGTTGGTTAAGTTGGTTCGAAAGGGCGTTTAGTTATTTTGGATTTCTTAGGCTCCGCTAGAGGAATTCCTCACCATTGTTAAACAACCGGATTGACTTAGCTGACCCTTCTTTGTCGTGCACCTATAACGAATGCGACAAAATAACTGCCTACGAGCTTTTCCTCTCTATTGTGAAATCTATAAAGCGATTAGTGTAAATAACTTATACGAGATACTTTCATCCTTAAAGTTTGGATTAAAAAAAGAAAAGAAGAAGCTAGTTTATCCTTTGAAAAATTTCTGACGCAATTAAAAACAGACTAAATTTTGCCGCCATGTTACTTTTATCTATATATTACAAATTTAATGTCATAGAACATATTTATATATTTGATTTTGGAATAATAACCATCGACTCAAATTTGCAGTTGAATGTCCCATGTATTGTTTTTTAGCTTGACTAATACCCTTAGATTTATTTCTTCAAATGCATCTGCAATATGTGGTCACCATCGCACGATTTGCGGCCATCGTTGCACCGCCACTAATGTGTATGGTACGGGTATTGTCCAGCTAGCAACGCTCGAAATGAAAAACGAGAAGAGACAGTGGGCGAGCGCCAGGATTTTGAAAATCCAAAATTTGGCGGGCCAATACCGAACGACTTAACCTTTTTTATCACCCTATACATAGAAAAGAAGCCTCATCATGGTAGATTCCTGTCTTTGATGAGAAAATATTCTTGATTTGATTTTAACCAACCACAGACAAATATCAATGTTGTTACATGTCTTCATCCTATTGTAGAATCACCCAGACAAGGCTATATCTCTCCTGTTGGAACATGGGAGGACCGCACTACTGCTCAGTTCAAATATTCAGTCCCTCTTTCTCAATGAGCAGAGGAGATAATTGGCAAAACAGAGAAAGTATGGACCCAGTGAATCCTGTAGAGCCAAGTTTAATGACCGCCATATGAGCAAGCCGAATCATGCTTAGCAACCAAAAGGTAAACATAGCTGCTTCATTATGTCCTCGGACCGGTAAACTCGTCAACTAACAACCGGTTGGGACAATAGCTCATCCTCTCGTTGCTCCATGTTCTCAGGTTTGTAAATGATAGTTCACAGTTTAAGACACAATACACAAGAAAGGTAAAAAACATGTCAGCAAAGGCCAAACCGACCAAAAAGATCATATACCCTAAACTCTGCTTCATGAGGACCCAGAAATTGCTTAGTTATGAGATTATTCTCACCAATGACTTCCACAAACGACATCGACACAGAACAGAATCGTCTATTTGGACGTCTACCACCTTTCACTCACTTGAAGCTTTAGGGGAATTTTCTGGAGTCTTCAAAACTGCGGCTGTATCATCATCTTTCTGTCCCGTATTACCTTGGTGATTTACGACGGCCTTACAGAACTCTTCTACAATGGAGCCATCTTTGAACTTGAGAGCAAATGTAGAAAGATTGCCCTTTTCTTCAGTGATGCTGTTAACACATGCAAAAGTGATGCCTTTCTTTTCCATATTTGTGAGCTTCATTTCTGGGTAAAGACCGGCATTCAAAATAAGCCTGTAATTCCCCCTAGTTCTCATGACGAGTCTGGCTTTCTCATTACCAGTTGTCAAGACATTCACTTTGATTTCACCTTTACCACGTTCCTTCCAGCTACCCTCCACATATTCAAACAACACAGAATCAGCAGAAAAAACCACCCTCTCATTTTCTTCACCCGTCTCAACCACAACCTCCTGCAGAGTCGTGACACTGCTATTCTCACCCTTGGACACAACAGAAGAACTAAAAATTGAGGAGTTCCCATTACTGGTGAGACCAAACCCAAAAGAAGGCTGGTCACCTTTGCGTCCAAAAAGAGAACCAGAACCAGTGCCTGTTGCAGACCCTTCCTTCGGAATAGACCCAAATGAAAATGTAGAAGTAGAAAAGCCAGTACCAGCAAGACCGGTGAATGCATTTTGTGTACTTGAAAGCTGTCGGAATGAGCTCAGTGGAGTAGTTTCAGTAGTTGAATTTGCATTTTCGTCATCTTTCTTGACATCGCTTTCGGTTTTTTCGCCTCCAGTTGCTGCCTCGCCCTCTGGCTTAGGTTCCGATGCGTTTTCAACATCATCATCGACATCTTTATCTGCAACATCCTCCTTATCTGCAGCGGATTCCGTTCCAACCTCTTCAGTTTTGCTTTCTGCTTGTTTATTATCACCATTGGTGTCCTTCTCAATCTCTTTATTCTTTTCATCCAAACCAGCAGTAGCCTTCTCACTCACAACTTCCTCTTCAGGGCTTGCCTCCGTGGGCTTTGCCTCAGCAGGTGGAACCAAGCGAATTCCAGCAAAGGGATTGAAAGAAGGGGCAGACGTGCCTTGATTTCGACGTACTTTGACAATTCTCCTCATTGCTAGCACTTCATTGCTTGCCCTCTTGAAGGTCCCGCTCTCTTGTTCTGATGCATCATCCTCATCATCAAGCTCAGGCCTATCGCGATTAAGTTCTCTACCTGCGGCCCTTTTCTTTGAGGGAGGAAGGGTGTTCTCTGTGTCTCCCATGGAAAATATAAATCAAGACCAAATTCCTGCATCGACAGAGTCAGTAAACCGATGAACTTCTCCCTTGAAAAATTTATCAAAAGCATAGCGGCACACATCCTCATAAAGGTTGTAACTAGACATGGTAAATGACATGCTAGTGCACATTCCATCTAATGCAAACAGCAAAAAGATTGCTGCAACCTAAGGGTTAAGGGAGTTGGCCAATATTCAATGCCAGATTGCCCCTCAAGAAGTGAGGCCCTGATTCATTTCCCAGCAGGCCCCGGTGAAGGCAACTTTCTTACAGTCGTCAAGCAAGCTCCTACCTTGGTAATTATCCCATTGCAGAACAAGCTACACAATTTCTTGGGTGCTCTAAGACACTCGGTCAACCAACATCATAAAAAAAAAAACCAAAAAAAAAAAATTTACCTAAAGGATTTAAGTATGTTCATTTAACTTCACTTTTTATCCATTCAGGAGCACATGAACACTGAAATACTCGATTGTTTCTAGTATCTTGCTTCTCAGGAAGTAGTTCTCGAATGCCGACCCCGGTTGAACTGACGTCTTATGGTGATTGAATGGTGTGAACATTGCCGGACAAGGATGAGTTCTGAACTAAAATATATTTCGAGGTCGGCGCTTCAATGTTTTGATGCTTCGGGGGAGGTTCATGAAATTGCGTCCTATTAGAAAGAGAGAGCCGTGCCGGACGTATGAAGCCAACATGACTCATGCTAAAGTACATCACGAAAACTTCAAAGCTTTGACATCTATATAACTTCACCAGAGCTATAATTGACCTCCCGTTCTCTTTTCCACCACGTCACTTCACTAGGGTTGCAATGGACCTCCTATTCTCTTTCCTCCCAACGCAAGACACGCAAGCTTTTCACCGGTATTCTAATTTAAATTAATGTAGTATTTGTTTCGCTGAAAATTTCTTAATAAAGAAAAATATTTCCTATAAAATTCATTTTCAAGAAAAACGGTTAGTTTTAAATTGTTTTGTGGTTCAAGAAAAGTGATTTTCTTCTTACTCGGAAGGGGAAGTCGTTTTTCTTCAATCTAAATTTATTGTTTTCAGTCCATGAAATGCGTTTTTTGTAAATCAATCACTTTTCCGTTATCCAAATATCGAAGAGTTGGAAATTAATTTTTCAAAAATAGTTTTTTTTTTTCAAATAAACGGACGGTTGCATGAATCTAAAAAATAGTAGTAGAGAGCTAATCTTTCAAGGATCCCTTCGGTCAACATCTCTGCTCCAAAATTCTGGCCGTTTAAATACACACCGACGTATGAACAGACTGAGCGGTCAAATCTTGTAGCACATGAACATTGTGAAGTTGGTCAATGCCGCCCGTGGAAGGGTCACATCCAGGATAGGTCCCTTTTGAAAATGCTTGATTGGTTGAGTAAAGAAGCCATTGGTCCCTTCTTCGATAATCCAATAATTATTGTTTTTTTTTTCGTTATTTCTTATTTTGTGAGAGATTTTATGTGCGATAAGGCATGTATATAGCTGGATTTTAACTTAGATTGACCACACATTTGAATTTACAAGGTTGGCTATTCAAGATTAGGTTATCGGGAAGTAATTCCATTTGACTATATGTTTATAGTAGATCTATCAAAATAGATCATAAACTCACTTTTTAACTTATATTTAATGGATTGAGTTGTTCTATGGATTAGTTATATTTAGCAAATGGGTCATAAATGGGTTTAAATAAATCTCAAAATAACATGAATGTTTAAAGGATTCACAACTTACTTACACCCAATCAATCTCAACAACTCTTTCTCACCATCACTAGATCTTGGGCTGAACTAAATATTAATATGGGTATTAAATTATCAAAAATTTTAGAACTAAATTGGCTTAATTTAAAAATTTAGGACCAAACCAGTCGTCGCACAATAAATTTAGGGTTTTTTGGATAATTTTCCAAAAAATATTATCTTTTTCCCTTAAAATTATGATTTCCCAATATCTAATCTACAAATTTAAGCTTATCATCAACGTAGGATTTACTATTTAACCTAGAGAATCAAGAGTAGAAATTATGAAAGCCATAGTTATGCTGTTAACCGTGGTGAAATTCTAAACATAATGCTACTATAAATCGTTGTATGTTGATATGAATAAGCGAGTATATGCACTAAGACGCAAGAGTAGAATTGGATGTTTCGAGCCGCATTGTTTGCTTGATATGATGAATTGGTTATGTAAGTATGCTCTTCACTTATCACTTTGTGGATCCTATAGGTTGGAAAATTTCTGAAATCTAAAAGTTTTATGGGATAGATTTATGGTTTCTAGAGACTAAAAGGTAGTCCCTTGTTTAAAGCCAAAAGGCCTTGGTTGTGGGATAGCATACTTGTCTCAAAGCAATCTTGAGCGTGCATCTTCCCATATCAGCCTGGTGTATTTAGAATTTTACTCTCATAATGCTCCCAACTATATTTCGTGCCACCGTTCTCAAAAATTACATAAAGTAATCTCGTGTGAACACTCTCCAGCAACTATTTCAAATGACAGTGGAGACCCACAAATTATTCGAATCCGAATGAACAATAACCAGCATCCCGACCAACATAAAACCAAAACAAACATTGCGTCGAAAACACGACGCATACTCATGACATCGCTAAGCCAATTTTTCATATATCCAAGACAAAGAGGAAGTACAAATGAACAAATGATCAATTCAACACACTGAAATTCCGAGTACTACACGCAATCCTAGAAAGAACATAGCAATCTACAATCCGGCGTATTTTCGCATTCCAATTGACAGAGAAAAACTCTAGGTTTCGACAGACACAGGAATCACTGTACGAAACTTTTAAGTTTCGCAATTTTTATTACGAGAAATGAAGACCGTGTCACCGCTCACTCACTCCCGATGATTCCACGAAGCAAGCGCCATGTCTGAAGGAAGACAAAGCTATTACCCGACCAATAGAGAGAGAGACGGAACGAACCTGGGGGACAGATGGAGGACCGCGACTTGATCTGCGGGAGCACGAACCGGCGAGGAGTTGACGGCTGAGAGCGAGAGCGAGAGCTCCGATCTCCGACGAGCGCTCGCCGGAGGCAGCTGGTGGAGGTTTTCGGAAGCTGGAACCTCGGAAGAAGATGCTCCGAGGGCGAGCGAAAGAAACGCACGAGAGTAGAAATTAGGGTTCAGAACGTGGCCATCTAACCGAAAAGACGAAAGTATCCTCGCAGAGGATCACCCTCACTGGCCATGTCGCAGGTTTGATATTTTTTGTAGTATTAATTTCATTTTAAATATGTTTTTTTTAGACAGCACTTTTAAATATATTGATGATTGAACGCAACAATTATCAATATTATCGTCAAGAATTATATTAAGTTGAATTTCTATGACGATTGAAATCATAATTTTTTTTCTCTTTTTTCATGCGAATTCTCATTGTTGGGGTTCCCTCGTTGAGTCGTTGCTATGTCATGATCTATTAAAAAGAAAAATATCCCCTGCAAGGAGCAGTGCTTAATAATGCGTGTATGAACATTAGCAAGCTAGGCTTGGCTAGGTGGAGACCTTGCTACAAATATATATATATCATTAAGCAATATAAAATTATATTAAACAATTCAATCATGGCATCTCCTTCAAATATTATCATGAATTATTAAAATTGATTATCCACAAAGTAAACAAACGGAAAGGAATATGGAAAAAAAAAAAAAGCGGTAAGAAAATAAGTTGTTCACTCTTCACCTAAGCCAGCATAAGAAGTGGACCTTAGATAAAAAAGAAAAAAAATCGAGTAAGTTGACATGTGCAAAATAGCATCATTATAAGTCCTCATTTATATTTGGCCAAAAAAAAAAACCGAGAGTCCTTGTTTACATAACAATAAGATTGATCAACGATTAGGATGAATTTAGAAATAATATGGCAGGTTGATAAAAAACTTCATCTATTTTTTATGAGAATACACTTTTGACTCCTATAATAACATACTTTTGAAAAGTGGAAAACATTTTCCTCACTTGATCTCTCTTATCTCGCACCTCTACAAATCCTCACTTGCTCTTCTCCTTTATTTTTCTTCTTTTATTTTTTTATTCGAATTATTTTTTAATTTTCTTTTTCTTTTTTAATTCGAATTATTTTTAATTTCCTTTTCCTTTTTCTTTTATGTGTTTCCCATCTTCTTCTTTCTTGGCTAGTTATCGCCTATTGCCAGGCGAATCTCGAGCTTGTTGATCTCAAGCTTGCGCTCGTTGATCCGGCGAGCCTCAAGCTCGACGCTCGTGCTCGCCAATTTGATGAGCGGTAACCCTCGTGCTTGTCGGCAAGCTTAAGGCTCGCCGGTGGTCGATCGCGGGCCATCGCCGTGGCCAACGACCCCGCGACCGGCCAAGAAAGAAGGAGATAGAAAACAAAGAAAAAAGAAATGAAAAATGAAACAAATTAATAATAGATTTTAAAAATTAAAAATAATTAAAAAATCAAATTTTAAAAATATGAAAAATCCATTTTAAAAAATAAAATAAATGAAAAATAATTACATTTTCCTGGAAAATGACTTCCCAATAAATATTTTTTAGAAACGCCACATTTTTTCACGAAACGAACGGAGCCTAAATTAAAAGTAAAATGGAGGGCTGTCGGCTAGCCTTTTGGGCATCACATCTAAACGCCAGCAGGGTCACAACAAGGTCCAATCAGGTAAAGCCGAACAGAGAGCCCAATTCGCTCAATCCAAACTTCTAGCTTCAAGCCCCAATTAAACGCCGCACGGGCCTAGTTAAAAGATAAAATGTGCGGGCCAATGCTCACGTGGACAACAGGGCCCAGTGGAAAAGAAAAAGAAAAAAAATCGAGCCCAACTCAGGGGCCCATCCAACTAGAAACAGGACCTGATCTCTTTCCTCTTCCCCCGCCCCGGGGGGATTCGCACAAAGATCACATCACAGGCCAGCCGAGAAAACGAAGGTCACTCCGTCCAAGAAAAAAAAAGTCCTCTCAAAACATATAAGGGCGCGTTTGGTAACGTTTCTGTTCAAAAACTGTTCCAGGGAACGAGAAATAGAAAAAAGTGTTTTTACTGTTCCGGGAACAATTTTTGACCAAAAAGATGCGTTTGGTAAACTTGTTCCGGGAATAAAAAATGAATAGAAACACGTTTGGTAAATTTATGTTCTTTTTTTGTTTCTTTTAATTTTTTAATATTTTTATTTTATTTTTCATTTTTTCCTTTCTTTTTTATTTTTTCTTCTTTCGGTCGGTCGTCGGCGGCCATGGCGAGCTCGGCCTCGCCTTGGCCGGGCGAGCTCGGGCTCGCCCAAATCCGGCGAGGCCGAGCGTTGCCGGCCCCGGCGAGGCTCGGCCTCGCCGGATCTGGGCGAGCTCGAGCTCGCCCAGCCATGGCGAGGCTCGGCGTCGTCGGATCTGGGCGAGCCCGAGCTCGCCCAGCCAAGGCGAGGCTCGGCGTCGCTGGCGCGGACGAGGCCGAGCCTCGCTGAGGGCCGGGGACGCTCTGACGAGGTCGCCGACCCTCGACGGCGTCGCCGGCCCTCGACGGCCGGTCGCCGGCCATGGCTGAGGCCGGCGACCGGCCAAAGAAAAAAGAAGAAGAAAAGAGAAAAAAGAGAAGAAGGAAGTGTTTCTTCAAAATTGTTTCTAGAACAAGAAATAATTTTTTTTTTGTTTCTCATTTCTGTTCTTTTTGAGTTCCGGGAACAAAAAAACAAAAAATCTGTTCATAAACAGATCCTAGAAATAAAAACATGCAGGCCCTAAGCTAGCAAAAAAGTGGCAACTCTGAGAAGATCAATAATATTCAAATCGGACGGCGGAACTTCACCGCAACAAACTCTAGACCGAAAACAGCAGCAACAAGAACAAGTACAAGCAACTGGCCAAAAAATGCTATCCCAAATCTGTCCACTATGTCTAGGGTAGCAATAAGTGCGAATCCTAAATTTAATTTATTGAAAGCCGAGCTATTCACAGTCCGAATCTAAGAACAGCATAGATAGAGAGGCTTTTGTGAGAAGCGACCATGGTCAAAAAGAGAGATTTCGCTCTATTCGTCTGCTTTAAGGCCACTTGCTTCTTTTTTGTGACTTTTTACACAATCCCAACTGTCAACTTCTCACTTCTTACAACTCAGACCACTCTCATTTACTTATAAATCGGTTCGTCCGAAACCGATCACTTCTAATCCTCCTTATATGGAGTGTGCTGAAAGACTTGTCAGTGCACGATTGCCTCACTTCTTTATTGGTTGATCGTAGCTCTCTTTCCAGCCGTTTTGGTCCTCTCATGCATGCAGTGCTTGTGACCTCATTTCAATCCCACCTCAGGCAATGCTCCGACTTTTTAAGCAGTTTCGGACAACTACTCTATATTGGCCGACTCAAATATTTTTTTAAAATAATAAAAAGGATTGATGCGGCTACTGCTGTACCATTGTCCTTTCCAATTTTAATATTATAATTTTTTATACAAATTTCTATAATTCTTCTCAATTAAAAGTCTCTGATTTGGGAATTATATAATGTTTATTTGAACTTCCCTTCCAAAATGCGAAATCTTAAACATTTTGTTAAATAATTTGTATCAAATAAAAAAGTTGAAGTATAACTATTGAAAAATACGCTAGTGTTTCCCTATAGGGATTGGCCTCAATTTTTTTTTTAACTCTTTAGAGAGACACTTTGAATTAGTAATTATATTTTTTGTTCGTCGTTGCATTCTTTTTCACGATATCCGACTTTATTGGTTTTAGTCTAGTGATCTTGATGGTGTTTTTTTCTTTTTTACTTTTGGTTCAACGCCTATAATGACAGAGAGTAACTCCTCAGAATATTGGTAGTTTGGAGAAAGCTATTGAAAATGGCCTAGAAATTCATCCAGGAGCAACTACGGTGACAAGTTAAATTTTAAACTACTATCATATAAAAAACAAAAACAACGAGAGCTGATCTCAAGGAAATTATCTTTCTTGCGAGGGGCTGTCATAGAACATCAGAAGTGTTTGGATAGCGAGTTTGAAAGCAAAATTGTATATCGCTACTTGAGAGATGGAGATATCGTTCTGGTCAATAAAAAGGTACTCTGCAGTAGTTCATACTTGAGGGTATTCATCTCGCGTTGCTTGCTTTGATACTAGGAGAAATGCGGCCCTTCTCTCAACTTTGTTTACAATGCTCCTTTGGCTTATTTGCTCTGGCTACCTTATTTTCATGGACTTATATGTGACATTGTACTTTTCTCCAATGTCACGGAGAGTGCATGTTCCTCCATGTCAGTAGTTTGGCTCCAGCTATTGTTCAGAGGCTGCCTTATGGGTCTCTTGTATAAAAATTATCTGCCAAATTGTTTTGGCAATTCCTTCTGTTGTTTAATGGCGGCAAAATGACCAATTCATGACCAGTAGGAAGAAGGATTTCTTATTACTAGTACCAATTCACAAGCTAGTCTCTTTGTATTTTTCTTGTATGCTTTGTTGCACACATAATTTTTGTGATATGATGTGGTAGCTATTAGGGGGATATAGGTAACTCTACTAGATTCTCAATCTTTGGGGAATGATTTAGTTTTTGCATTGGAGAAATATTCCAAAAGTGACTTTATAACTCATTGATGGTTAGTATTTGCATTTTGGAAGAGATGTGGCTCTTATCATATCTATTTTTTAACATGATTGAGAAAGGTAAATGCACTTCAGCAGCTTATATCGAGGCCTCAATTTAGACATTTTAGGGTTCTAGTGTATTTTAATGCTGATAGTATGCTGTAGATATACATGTATTACATAAGCATTTTTTTGTTCTCCGGAATAATTTTCGCCTATGGTGAGTTGATTATGAAGGGGTGGTCACTTTTAATTGCCTTTGATTTTGATGTCTTGTAGATAGTAATTTCAATGATCTTTCTCTCTTTTTGGACATTAATAGAAGAAATAATGTTATTGTTTCTTTATTTTCAGGAGGGGGTGGGGGTGATCCACTCTCTTTCTATAGGGGTGATGCTGTGCTAGGAAAAGTCTTATTGTAATGTCTTTTGGGCGCATGTTTTTTCATGATAATTGATTTTTTTCAGCCATTAACATGGGACCAATGACGTGAATCAAATCAACAATCACCCGTATTTTAAATGCCATGGCAGGAATGCTAAAATCTAGATAAATGGTTGTTTGCTAACTACATATCTTAAATTATCATATCCATGCTTGCTTTATAGCAACAATTCTCTATATGTTGAGGTTGTCCTATATGGGTTGTGGAGACGGCTGATGGTCGGTTTATAAGTGTAAGGGAAAGTTTTACTCTTTGAGTTAGTTTTTGGGGGTGGGAGAGGCTCAAGACCACCCAACACTGGTAGGAGAGCCCAAGTTGTCAACAAGTCTAGAACGAATAGCCACACGGGAAAGTTACAAGTTGTCGCTTCGATCGAAGCCCGATGTGTGAGGGGGAGATTGTTGAGGTTGTCCCATTCGACCGAGGCTCGATGTGTGAGGGGGAAATGATTGTTGACCCGATATGTGAGGGGGAGATTGTTGAAAGTTGTCGCTTTGACCGAGGCTTGATGTGTGAGAGGGAGATTGTTGAAGTTGTCCCATGTTGTTGTCGCTTCGACCGAGGCCCGACGTGTGAGGGGGAGATTGTTGACCCGATGTGTGAAGGGGAGATTGTTGAGGTTGTTTGTTGTTGTTTCGACCGAGGCCTGGAAAAGTCTCATCCACAATTGTGCAATATAGTGTTTTTAAACAATTTTCCCATGCACACCAGCAGCCTAGCACATTATTGTGTTCAATTTGGTAGAGTCGATAACAACTTTTCTTTTATGCACGCTCTAGGTTGAATGACGAGAATAACTTCATATCTTAGGTATATGGAGCAAGAGCTTTCATATAATAAATAGACACTAAAGGGAATTGAGTGAGCTCAAGATTATGCTGTGGAAATTAAGATGTGAAATTTCATAGTATAGATGCCAAACTATTTTTTGATGTAAAGTGCATGGAAAAAAGTATAGATGTCATGGTATTGATGAGACATGTTAATGTTGTACCTTTTGCTTTACGACTTCTTCCTTGGCCATGATGAAGTTTGATATTTCTACCATGTAGCCTGCACTTTACAAGCCTACTATAATGGCACATGTTGTTCATATATTGGAGGGGGAGAAAACACTTTGGATGCATTATGCAGATTACAAGTTGGCCTAATATAAACTGCTCTATGTTTGAGGTTTCATTTTACAATTGTTAGTGAGACCTCCTTTGGTCATTTTGTTTATGCTCTTTTAGTACATACAAAGCTGATTTTTATGGTGATGAAATGGATGTCCATTTTCCGCAAGATGAGATATCACGTGCAGAAACTTATAACGTTGTGAATGCAATCAATCAATATGTCTAACCAATAGATGGGTTTCCTATTAGAGCATTGATCCGGGTTTCATTTTTTTGTTGATCAACTCTCCTTATTAGTAACTGTAGTTTAATGTGACGGTTATCTTTATTCTGTTAGGATGGCATAGTTAGCGTAGCCGTTCTTACAAAGAATGATACGTTTCTGAATTACTATGAATTCAATCGCCTCATTTACAGTTTAAGAGTTTCGTTGCTCGATCAGGTTCTTTCAAGAAACTTAAGAAAAATGGTGGCGGTTACTTTGGAAAAGAATATACTTTGCTCTGAGCCCGCTATTTGGAAACCACAACATATCTGGACAAGAAAACATGTCATAATATGTTATATGGCAGGTTCTTGATACAGGTGCCAGAAGATTCATCAAATCAATCTAAATGGGAAGCAAAATAAATTTGAAATTGATGGACTGTTGTATAATAATTTGTCATTTCCTTTTTTCCATTCTGTAATCGTACATGCACCTGGAGACCTATCACGGATCATAAATGCTATTAGATTTTGGTAAGATCTTCAAAGCTGTTAGATGAATGCGTGGTTTATTATTTAAATATTCAAATGCTCCCCTCACGCTTAGTATTTATTTAAATATTCAAAACTGTTAGATAAATGTGTGATTTATTATTTAAATATTCAAACGCTCTCCTCACGCTTAGTATGGTCTTTTTGCCTAGTACTAAATGTGAAAATATTTAATTGGAGAAGCAAATGAGGCTTGGTAAGATTTGAACTCAAGACCTCTAGTTATAATACTATATTAGATTTTGGTGGAACCACTACATACTGTTCTAAAAGTTTAAACTATTAGATAAAGACTTGGTTTATTATTTAACTATTCAAACAAATGCACATGACAATTACTATTTCCTCCTTTATTTGTAGTTGATTTCTACAGTTCTTGATCATTTAACTAGATGCTACCCACCATTTACTATGAAAAAGCAGGGGAAGATAACATTTGACTTCTTTAAAAGAAAACTTGGCAGGAAGATTGTTTAGAGTCAACTAGGGAAAGAAGATGCGATTAAACAAACCCAGTAAGAGAAAGGGGACTCGTAAGGATAAAGTGAAGAAACAAGACAAGCCAAGAAAATTCTTTCAAGATGAAATAAAAAGAAATGAAGAGCCTGGTGATGATGCTATGTTGATATTCAAAAACTACTTAAACCATGGGGTCATCAATAAGGCTTAGTTTGATGACTGTGGTTTAGTCCATATGGTTCAGGAGCTTTATGGTTCAAATATAGCAGGAATTTTGCTATCTGCATTTTGTCGGTTATTTATAGCTTTTCTTTAGGTAAATGGCTGTGAAATAAGCATGCAAGTTTCATTATTAAATCTTCTGTGGTGGTTTTCTCTATCAAGTTTATAAAATTCCATAATGCATTATTAAATCTTCTGTGGTGGTTTTTTCTATTAAGTTTATGAAATTCCATAATTTGATCTTGATGATTTAGATGCGTTTCATTATTAAATCTTCTTTGGTGGTTTTTTCTATCAAATTTATGAAATTCCATAATTTGATCTTGATGATTCGGATGCATGATTTCACATGTAGAGTAGATGATATTTTGCCGAGTAAAGATATTGATCGAAAAAGACAACAACTTGAAGAATGTGAAAGATGTCGAGAGGAAGTACACCAACAGGTCGTTGGGGTTAAGAACAATGATTTCTTAAAGACCCCTATTTATATAAGAATCTTTTTTATTACAACTGTTGATCCCCATTTCAATCTGATGATGGTGGCAATTGATGAGAAGTGTCTAGAATGCCAAGTATATTCTTCATTTTATTCCCGAATAATACTCTATAATGCATTCTAGTGCAATAAAAATAGTTTGCACGGTTGTATTAATAATACGACTTTTGTGATGCAGATACATCTTTAATATGTTTATATAAATATGAGTCTACTACAAAATGTTGATGCTAAAATTGCTACGTTTTTGCACCATACAACTTACAAGAGAATATAATATTTGTTATTTATTATGTTGATTAGAAGAATGGAGAAAATAATAATGTCAAATAATAAATAAAAAATCAATCAACGAAAAATTCAATTTCATATTTCATACATTAATGCAGGACATGTACGATATATGACAATGGTAAAGTAAAATTATATATAAGACAATTCTATTTACGTCACGTGTTGGTATATCTATCGGATAATTTTTTTTGCATTGGAGAAATATTCCAAAAATGACTCTATAACTCATTGATGGTTAGTATTTGCATTTTGGAAGAGACATGGCTCTTGTCATATCTATTTTTTAACATGATTGAGAAAGGTAAATACATCTCAGCAGCTTATATCGAGGCCTTAGTTTAGACATTTTAGAGTTCTAGTGTATTTTAATACTGATAGTATGCTGTAGATATCCATGTGTTACTTAAGCATTATTTTGTTCTCCGGAACAATTTTCGCCTATCTTGAGTTGATTATGAAGGGGTGGTTACTTTTAATTGCCTTTGATTTTGATGTCTTGTAGATAGCAACTTCACTGATCTTTCTCTCTTTTTTGACATTGGGAGAAGAAATAATGTTGTTGTTTCTTTATTTTCAGGAGGGGGTGGGGGTAATCAGTTTTCTTTCAATAGGGGTAATGCTGTGCTAGGAGTAGAGTTTTATTGTAATGTCTTTTGGGTGCATGCTTTTTCACGATAATTGATTCTTTTTTAGCCATTAACATGTGACCAATGACATTAATCAAATCAACAATCACCCGTATCTTAAATGTCATGGTAGGAATGCTAAAACCTAGATAAACGATTGTTTGTTAACTGCATATATTAAATTATCATATCCACGCTTACTTTATAGCAACAATTCTCTACATGTTGAGGTTGTCCCATATGGGTTGTGGAGATGACTGGTGGTCGATTTATAAGTGTGATAGAAAGTTTTATCATTTAAGTTAGTTTTTGGGGTGAGAAGCCCAATACCACCCAACACTGGTATGAGAACCCAACTTGTCAATAAGTTTAGAACGAATAGTCACACAGGAGTTACAAGTTGTCGCAGCTTCGACCGAGACCCAATGTGTGAGGGGGAGATTGTTGAGGTTGTCCCATGTCCATTGTGAAAATGGCTGGTGGTTGGTTTATAAGTATGAGGAAAAGCCTCATCCTTTGATCGAATAACTTTTCACTTTGAGTGTTGGTCGCAGCTTTGACCGTGGCCCAATGTGTGAGTGGGAGATTGTTAAGGTTGTCCTATGTCCATTGTGGAAATGGCTGGTGGTTGGTTTATAAGTATGAGAAAAAGCTTCATCCTTTGACCAAATAACTTTTCACTTAAAGTTTGTTAAGTGTTAGATTAGTAGGTCCTATCTATCAAAAGCAAACAATTGCACAGTAGTATGATGTTTCTAAACAATTTTCCTTTGCACACCAACAGCCTAACACATTATTATGTTCAATTTGATAGCTATCTTGGTATTTGATGAGATATGCTAATGCTGTACTTCTTGCTTTCTAATTACTTACGACTTTTTCCTTGGCTTTGATGAAGTTTGATATATCTACCATGCAGTCTACACTTCACAAGCCTAGTATAATGGCACATGTTGTTCATATATTGGAGGGAGAGAAAACACTTCGGATACATTATGCAAATTGCAAGTTGACTTGATATAAATTGCTCTATGTTTGAGGTTTCATTTTGCAATTGTTAGTGAGACTTCATTCAAACATTTTGTTTATGCTCTTTCAGTACATACAAAACTGATTTTTATAGTGATGAAATGGATGTCCATTTTCCGCAAGATGAGATATCACGTGTTGAAGTTCACAACATTGTGAATGCAAACAATCAATATATTAAATCAACAGATAGGTCTCCATTGATCCAGGTTCCATTTTTTTGTCAATCAACTCTCCTTATTAGTAACTGTAGTTTGATGTGACGGTTGTCTTTATTCTGTCAGGATGACATAGTCAGTGCAGCTGTTCTTACAAAGAATGATACATTTTTGAATTACTATGAATTCGGTCACCTCGTTTACAGTTCAGGAGTTTTCGCTGCTAGATCAAGTTCTTTCAAGAAACCTGGGAAAAGGGTGGCGGTTGCTTTGGAAGAGAATATGCTTTGCCTCGAGCCTACCATTTGGAAACCATAACATCTTTGGACAGGAAAACATGTCATAATATGTCATATAGTATGTTATTGATACAAGTGCTTGAGAATTCATCAAATCAATCTAGATGGGAAGCAAAATAAAATTGGAATTGATGGACTGTTGTTTAACAATTTATCATTTCCTTTTTTCCATTCTGTAATCGAACATGCACTTGGAGACTTATCACGGATCATAAATGCTATTAGATTTTGGTAGGATCACTTTCGACTATTCTAAAATGTTAAGTTGTTAGATAGATGCGTGGTTTATTATTTAAATATTCAAATGCTCGGACTGTTGTATAATAATTTGTCATTTCCTTTTTTCCATTATATAATCGAACATACAGTTGGAGACCTATCACAGATCCTAAATGCTATTAGATTTTGATAGGATCATTTTCGACTATTCTAAAAACTTAAGTTGTTAGATGAATGCATGATTTATTATTTAAATATTCAAATGCTCCCCCTCACGCTTAGTATGGTCTTTTTGCTTAGTACTAAATGTGAAAATATTTAATTGGGGAAGCAAATGGAGCTTAGTAAGATTTGAACTCAAGACCTCCAGTTATAATACTATATTAAATTTTGGTGGGACCACTACCTACAGTTCCAAAAGCTTAAGCTATTAGATGAATGCGTGATTTATTATTTAAATATTCAAACAAATACATATGACAATTACCGTTTCCTCCTTTCTTTGCAGTTGATTTATGCGGTTTTAGATCATTTAACTAGAGGTTACCCACCATTTACTATGGAAAAGCAAGGGAAGATAACATTCGACTTCTTTAAAAGAAAACTTGGTAGGAAGATTGTTCAGAGTGAACCAGGGAAAAAAGATGTGATTAAACATAAACTCAGTAAGAGAAATGGGACACGTAAGGATAAAGTGAAGAAACAGGACAAGTCAAGAAAATTCTTTCAAGATAAAATGAAAAGAAATGAAAAGCCTAGTAAGGATGCTGTGTTGATATTCAAAAACTACCTAAGCCACGGGGTCATGGATAAGGCTGAGTTTGATGACTCCGGTCTAGTCCATACCGTTTAGGAGCTTTATGGTTCAAATATGACAGGAATTTTGCTATCTGTATTTAGTCGGTTATTTACAGCTTTTCTTCAAGTAAATGGCTATGAAATAAGCATGCAAGTTTCATTATTAAATCTTATGTGGTGGTTTTCTCTATCAAGTTTATGAAATTCCATAATTTGATCTTGATGATTCAAATGCATAGTTTCAGTAGATTGATATTTTGCTGAGTAAAGATATTGACAAAAAAAAAACAACAACAAAATATGAAAGATGTGGAGAGGAAGTACACCATCAAGTCGTTGGGGTTAAGAACAATGATTTTATAGGTGTGTTAAAAACCCATATTTATATAAAAATCTTTTGGATTACAACCGTCGATCCCATTTCAATCTAACGGTGGCAATTGATGAGAAGTGTCTAGAATATAAGTATATTCTTCATTTTTTTCCCAAATAATACTCTATAATGCCTTCAGGTGCAATAAAAATAGTTTTCATGTATTAATAATACGACTTTTGTGATATAGATATATCTTTAATATGTTTATATAAAAATGAGTATACTATAAAATGTTGATGCTAAAATTGCTACCCTTTTACACCATGCAACTTACAAGAGAATATAATATTTGTTATTTATAATGTTAATTAGAAGAATGGAGAAATTAATCATGTCAAATCATAAATAAAAAATCGATCAACAAAAAATTCACTTTCATATTTCATATATTAATGCATGACATGTACGATATTTGACAATGGTAAAGTAAAATTATATGTAAGACAATTTTATTTACATCACGTGTCGGTATATCTATTAGGTTCCCTATATTTTTTATTTTATTTTTTATTGTCTCTTATCTCTCAAATCAAATTCCATGAAGCACAAAAAATCATAAAAATAACCTCTAAATTATATTTGCTATAACGCGTTTATCTCAATTTTTTTTGTAACACAAAAAATCGCAAACTTGTACTTGTATGATACATTTACTCCAAGATTTTTGTTCACGACACTAAAAATTCAAAACTTATACCTACGTGATATATCCATCTCAAATTTGTACTAATGTGGCACATTTACCTCGAATTTCAAGGTAAATGTGCCAGGGCAATACAAACCAATGGTTTCCGGTGTCATGATGAAAATTTTGGAATAAATGTCACATTGGTATAGGTTTTGGATAAATGTGTCCCATGGGTACAAATTTAAAGTTTTTCGTGTTACGAAAAAAGGTTTGAGATAAATATTAGTGCATTTTTAGAATAATGTAAGGAGAATAAATACGTTAATTTAGCATTAATGGCCTACGAGGAGTTCTTAGCTCTTAAAAATCAAAGTCGTGAATTCTTGTTTAAATCAAACGATCATTTTTTATTATAGGAGTCAAAAGTGTATTCTCATGAAAAATAGATTAAATTTTTTATCAACCTGCCATATTATTTCTAAATCCATCCTAATTGTTGATCAATCTTGCTGTTATGTAAACGAGGAATCTCGTTTTTTTTTTTTTTGGTCAAATATAAATGAGGACTTATAATGATGCTATTTTGCACATGTCAACTTACTCGAATTTTTTTCTTTTTTACCCAAGGTCCACTTCTTATGCTAGCTTAGGTGAAGAATGAACAACTTATTTTCTTACCGTTTTTTTTTTTCGCCCCAGCGAGTGGCAGCCCTTGGGTCGGCCGGGCGATGGACAGCAACCCTTGCCCAGATTTGGGGTGAGGGCACGCATGCCCTCGCCGCTGGTCGGCTGGGGCCGTCGACCCTCTCCCACCTCGTAGGCGACGAAGGGGAGGCGGCGGTGGCGGCGAGGGCTGAGCCCTTAGCCGCCGGTTGCCTCCCTCCTTCTCCTCCCCCCCATTTTTTAATTAATTAATTAATTTTTAAAATTTAATTTAATTAATTATTATATTAAAATTCGAATTATACCAAAACGACGTCGTTTTAATACTGTTTAGCCACATTAGCATGTAAAACGACGTCGTTTTGTGCGCAGTTCGCCGGAAAATTGCCACGTCAGCGTTTTAGCCGGATTTTCTCGCCGGTGGCACTTAAGTGATCCATTTTGTTTCAATTTTGGCACTTAAATATCACTTTCGTAACTTTTGGCATTTAAGTGTTTCTTTGTGCCAACTTTTGGCACTCCAGGGGTTCGGGTGTCCTTAAATTACCATATCCACGCTTGCTTTATATCAACAATTCTCTATATGTTGAGGTTCATATGGGTTGTGGAGATGACCGGTGGTCGATTTATAAGTGTGAAGAAAAATTTTACCCTTTAAGTTAGTTTTTGGGGTGAGAGGTCTGATTTTAGTGATTTACTACCCCTATCGCTAAAGTTAAAATCACATGTATATGGTGCACGTGATAAGTAAAGTTTATATCCCTAGTATGAGAGAGCTTCAAGGATTCAATTGAGTAGTGACCACCAAAGTGGCACGCTTGATTGGGTTTGAGAAATTTCGGTCTTGTATGATGATTGGGATGTCTCCTAGCCTAATGCGTAGTCATACTTCCAAAGGAGGTATGTGGTGCCATTAAGATGCTGTCTCATCTGTACCTCATTTCAGAAATCATTTCAGAAAAGCTGAAGAGAACGGGAAATGGAAGGTAGAACACAGACCCAACTCTCAACCATCCTCAACCTCAAAGGTCTCGAGGTAAGGCCTTCATTTCAAGCTTTCTAGGTAAAGTTTTTGCTGTGTGCACGTTGCTTGTGTCTTTATGATCTTTGCTCTTTCTCGGCTCTGCGATCTTCTCATGATCATCAAGTCTTTGCATAAAGGTCTCATTTTTACTTCCTTTTGCGTTTACTTTCGGCTTTTTCTTGGTGTTTTAGATTCTATTTTCCAAGTGAAAGAATGTTTCAGGCTCTAACTCATTCCTCACGTTAAATTTGTGGGGATCTTTGTTTGTCTTCTCATTTTTGCTGTTCTTGACATTTTGCATTTGAAAAAGTCTCATTTGTACTTCATTTCGTGTTTACTTTCGACTTTTTCTTGGTGTTTTAGATTATGTTTTCTAAGTGAAAGAATGTTTCAGGCTCAAACTTGTTCCTCACGTAAAATTTGTGTGGATCTTTGCTTGTCTTCTCATTTTTGCTATTCTTGATGTTCTGCACTTGAACCTTGCCACTAAGGCCTCATTTTTACTTCACCCAATACTGGTACGAGAGCCCAAGTTGTTAACAATTCTAGAACGAATAGTCATACAAAAAAGTGGGACAACCCATGTCCATTGTGGAAATGTGAGGGGGAGATTACTGAGGTTGTCCCACGTCCATTGTGGAAATGGCTGGTGGTTGGTTTGTAAGTTTGTTGAGTGTTGGTCGAGTACAACTTCGATCGAGGCCCAATGTGTGAGGGGGAGATTGTTAAGGTTGTCCCATGTCCATTGTGGAAATGGCTGATGATTGGTTTATAAGTATGAGAAAAAGTCTCATCCTTTGACCGAATAACTTTTTACTTAAAGTTTATTCAATGTTGAATTAGTAGGCCCTACCTATAAAAAACAAACAATTGCGCAGTATTATGGTGTTTCTAAATAATTTTTCCATGCACACCAACGGCCTAACACATTATTGTGTTCAATTTGGTAGTTGTCTTGATATTGATGAGACATGCTAATGTTGTACTTCTTCTTTTCTAAATACTTATGATTTCTTCCTTAACCTTAATGAAATTTGATATTTTTGTCATGCGGCTTACACTTCACAAGCCTAGTATAATAGCACATGTTGTTCATATATTGGAGAGGGAGAAAACACTTCGGATGCATTATGCAAATTGCAAGTTGGCTTGATATAAACTACTTTATGTTTGAGATTTTATTTTGCAATTATTAGTGAGACCTTATTTGAGCATTTTGTTTATACTCTTTCAATACATACAAAACTGATTTTTATGGTAATGAAATGAATGTCCATTTTCCGCAAGATAAGATATCACATGTTGAAGTTTACAACATTGTGAATGCAAACAATCAATATATTAAACCAACCGATGGGTCTCTATTGATCCAAGTCCATTTTTTTGTCAATCAACTCTCCTTATTAGTAACTGTAGTTTGATGTAACGGTTGTCTTTATTCTATCAGGATGACATAGTCAGTGCAACCGTTCTTACAAAGAATGATGCATTTCTTAATTACTATGAATTCGGTTACCTCATTTACAATTCAGGAGTTTCCGCTGCTGGATCAGGTTCTTTTAAGAAACTTGGGAAAATGGTGGCGGTTGCTTTGAAAGATAATATGCTTTGCCCCGAGCTCGCCATTTGGAAACCACAACGTCTCTGGACAGGAAAACAGGTCATAATATGTCATATGGCATGTTCTTGATACAAGTGCATGAAGATTAATCAAATCAATCTGGATGGGAAGCAAAATAAAATTGAAATTGATGGATTGTTGTATAATAATTTGTCATTTCCTTTTTTCCATTCTGTAATCGAACATGCACTTGGACACTTATCACGAATCATAAATGCTATTAGATTTTGATAGGATCACTTTAAGTTGTTACACTTGCTCGCTTTACCTGGATCGTAGAGAGAGAAATGAGTTTTGTATTACTGAAATGTTTGGATGGTTACAAATGAGGGGAGGGCACCTCTTCTTATACTAGAGGCTCTCAAATTATATCCATTGATTGACTTGTTATCCAACGGACGAGATCACACCGCCATATCTACCAACTACCGACATTAATGACAGGAGACTTCTAGAATTTTGCGTATTAACCGTATCGCCCGCCCTTAGAAAGTTATGGAAGGAGTCTTGTCGAGAATCCCAGCGATCGCAGGAGGTTTTCCGCGGCAAGGCACGGCCCTTTAGCTCCGGAAACCTCTTGACCGTGACAAATACGTGGTTTATTATTTAAATATTCAAATACTCCCCCTCACGCTTAGTATGATCTTTTTGCCTAATACTAAACGTGAAAATATTTAATTGGGGAAGCAAATGGGGCTTGGTAAGATTTAAACTCAAGACCTCCAGTTATAATACTATATTAGATTTTAGTGGGACCACTGCCTACTGTTATAAAAGTTTAAGCTATTAGATGAATACGTAGATTATTATTTAAATATTCAAATAAATGCACATGACAATTACCGTTTCCTCCTTTCCTTGCAGTTGATTTATGCGGTTCTAGATCATTTAACTAGAGGTTACCCACCATTTACTATGGAAAAGCAAGGGAAGATAACATCTCACTTCTTTAAAAGAAAACTTGGCAGGAAGATTGCTCAAAGTGAACTAGGGAAATAAGATGTGATTAAACATAAACCTAGTAAGAGAAAGGGGACTCGTAAGGATAAAGTAAAGAAATAGGACAAGCGAAGAAAATTATTTCAAGATAAAATGAAAATAAACGAAGAGCCTGGTGAGGATGCTATGTTGATATTCAAAAACTACCTAAGCCATGGAGTCATGGATAAGGCTCAGTTTGATGATTGCGGTCTAATCCATACGGTGGTTCAAATATGATAGGAATTTTATTATATGCATTTAGTCGGTTATTTACAGCTTTTCTTCAGGTAAATGGCTGTGAAATAAGTATGTAAGTTTCATTATTAAATCTTCTATGATGGTTTTTTCTATCAAGTTTATGAAATTCCATAATTTGATATTGATGATTCAGATGTGTTTCATTATTAAATCTTCTGTGGTGGTTTTCTCTATCAAGTTTATGAAATTCCATAATTTAATTTTGATGATTCAGATGCATGGTTTCACATGTGGAGTAGATGATCTTTTGTTGAGTAAAGATATTGATTGAAAAAGACAACAACAACTTGAAGAATGTGAAAGATGTGAGAGGAAGTACACCAACAGGTCGTTGGAGTTAAGAACAATGATTTCTTAAAGACCCCTATTTATATAAGAATCTTTCCGATTACAACCGTCGATCCCCATTTCAATCTAACGGTGGCAATTGATGAGAAATGTCTAGAATACCAAGTATATTCTTCATTTTATCCCTGAATAATACTCTATAATGCCTTCCAACACAATAAAAATAGTTTACACGGTTGTATTAATAATACGACTTTTGTGATGTAGATATATCTTTAATATGTTTATTTAAATATGAGTCTACTACAAAATGTTGATGCTAAAATTGCTACCCTTTTCCACCATGCAACTTACAAGAGAATATAATATTTGTTATTCATTATGTTAATTAGAAGAATGGAGAAATTAATAATGTCAAATCATAAATAAAAAATCAATCAACGAAAAAATCAATTTCATATTTCATATATTAATGTAGGACATGTACGATATTATGGTAAAGTAAAATTATATGTAAGACAATTCTATTTACGTCACGTGTTGGTATATCTATTGGGTTCCCTATATTTTCTATTTTATTTTTCATTGTCTCGTATCTCTCAAATCAAATTCCATTAAGCGAAAAAATCATAAGAACCCCTAAATTATACTCGCTATGACACAATTACCTCAAATTTTTTTGTAACACAAAAAATCGCAAACTTGTACTTGTACGATACATTTACTCCAAGATTTTTGTTCACGACACTAAAAATTCAAAACTTATACCTACGTGATATATCCATCTCAGATTATTACCTTTAAAATCTGTACTCATGTAGCACATTTAACTCGAATTTTGAGGTAAATGTGTCACAGCAATACAAATATTTGGTTTTCGGTGTTATGATAAAAAAGTTTGGAGTAAATATGTCACATTTGTATTGGTTTTGGATAAATGTGTCTCATGGGTACAAATTTAAAGTTTTTTGTGTTACGAAAAAAAGTTTGAGATAAATTGAAGTAGAAAATTTAATTAATATAAAATTTCAATGAATTATAAGAAGTAAAAGCATGGGCACGTGCACTAATTATAGGTTAAAATTGACTAAGACCTCCTACTTGCTTTATTTGGCGGTGAGTACACTTAAATTCTTAAAGCATAGTAATAAAGGAGGTTAAATCCTTATGATAAAAATTAGAGTTCAGCTAAAGTGCCTAATAGGTTAGCCATTGCACTAATCCATTGGCACCATATTATTCTTTATAATTAGCTCTTTTGTATTAAAGTGTAATTTTCTTTCCTATTTTTTACAAATGAATTGTTTTTTTAAACCATAAACATACTTTCTTGTAAAGAATTTTTACTTCTTTTGTTAATCATTAAAGATGAAAGCCACAATTGTAAGTTTGTAGTGGCGATGGTCAAATCTCTGATCATTTTAAAGAAAAATATTTTTCAATTCAATTATTTATTGCGAAACAGAAGAATAATAAATTTAGATTTATAAAGTTGACATGAACTGACTGGTTTGGAATGAATTCAGTTAGGACTCAAACCTTTGGCCTCACTTCGGGATGGAATTGGACTTGTTTGTTGACCTTTTGCTAAGTTGTGTTTGAAACGGGTGTTCGGTGCAATAACATTTAAGTTTTGAGTTCGCGAGATGTCATTATGTTTCTTAATTACAGACTCGACAAATCACTACAAAATTTCATGTTAGGGCTTGAATGAGACTCAATATTGCCTACTCTCGACGGATCCAAATTGGATTCGCAGACATTGAAAATTAATGAGTTCCTTTTTCCTCACGCAAATGTGACTTGACCACATATGAATTCTCAAATCTTAGCCTATTAAGAAAATTTTAATAGCAAACACAAGATCATATTAAACTCGAAAGTTATTTAGGATTTAATCAATCAATGATCATGAGAGCACATAATATAATTTTTTCATATATCAACATGTTAGACCTTTCTCTAGTTATCTTCTTAGAGGATGACATGTCATGACCATTCCACGTGTGTGTATATATATATATGCATAACTAATTTTTCTCAAGTTATTGTTTTGACTATAAAAAACGTCAAATTAGTATATTTATAATAAATTTATCCTCTATCGATTTTTGTTAAATTTTTCATTAAAATGCTAATTTTGATGATATATAATAATTGATGGAGGCGTCGATTAAGGCTGCGTTTGGCAGTCGGGATAAAATTCGGGATATGATATGATTTATCCTATCCATGTTTGAGTCTTTCACTTTCGAGACGTGATAAAGTCGGATATAAGGGGTATATAGACATGATAAAATTATTTCATGGGGGGTGGGATAAAGGTGGATATGATTTAAGGTACATAATAGGAAAGTTATTTTTCTCAAATAAGAAACTTATTAAATTAACAAAATTGAAATTATATTTCAATATAAATAATATTTGAATTCTAATTTAAGAAATTAAAAAATAAAAAATAAAAAATTATTTTTGATTAATCTTATTTTAATTTATATATTCAACTTTAATTCTATCTTATAAACATTCAATCTATAAATTAAATAGTTATATTTATTATATATTTTAGGTATTTTTGTATTTTACATATGTTAATATAGTTTACTATTTGATAAAATTTTATTAAAGAGTGAAGAAAGGGGAAAAAAGAAATAATAAAGAAAATAATATAAAAAGAATAAAAATAAATTAAGGAATAGTGTTACAAGAGAGTTTTACCATCTCCATTTATGAAAATTTAGGTTCATTTATAATGATATGCCATTTATATAAAAAAAATACATAACATAACGTAAACATATCCGATTTTAATATTGCGATTCATCAAACAATTGACATGATATAAAATAATTCCAGGATTTTATATCATATCCTATCCAGTCCTATCCTAATTAGAAATCTGGACGACCAAACATAGTCTAAGGGTTTTATCCTCCATTGGTTATTGAAGTGTAATTTCGTCTTTCTATTTTCTCCCAAAAGATCGATTTTCTTAAACCAAAAATTTGATTTTCTTGGAACCTTTATCCCTCCTCAGTTGAAAAAAGGCCCGGACGCGTGCTTTCCAAGCAAATTCCCCTAACCCCAAAACCCAAAACCCTAGAGGGCCTCCGTTGGAGCTCCCCTCACCAGCGAACCTCCTCCACATTCGCAGCCGCGTCACCCTCGTCCCTCCCTTCTCTTCCTGATCTCGCAATGGCCGACGGCGGCGAGACCACCGCCACCGCGGTGGTGGCCTTGGGAGGCAAGGGTTCCTCCCTCTCTCCGTCCTCATTGCACGCGGTGTCCGCCGGAACCGCGCGCGTGCGCGTGGACTCGTCGGCGCGCGACCGCCTCGCGTCTTCTCCGCCGGCCGCCAATCGGACCTCCCCCGCCGCCGCCGCCGCCGCCGCCGCCGATTTCCAGATATCCTTCCCTCCTTACTTCACCGCCGCGGAAACGCGTGCTTCCCTCGCGGTGCTCCTCAACAAGCTCCTCGTGTCGGGAGGTCCTGGCACGGGCACGGCGCTGGTCGATCTCATATCGGACTCCTTGAATTCCGCGGAGGGGTACGGGGGTTTTGGAAATCTCGCCGTGACTAATGAAGAAGTGTCTATATCGGAGAAGGCGCATTCCAGTTTGTATGGGATTAGCGCGCTTTTGGATCACTTGTCGACGGCCTTGTCCACCACGGTCGATGCGGTTGCTGCATTGTCGTGCGAGGCCATCAAAGCCGACGTGGCGGTCTTCAATCCGACGGATTCGGGCGATGGGTTCGTCTCGAAAGATGAGATCGGGGTTGCCAGCGACATGAAGGTTTTGCTTAACGGGTCTAAGTTGGTGGGTAAGGTGGAGAGCGAGGCAATCTCAAGCATTCCCAAAGTTCATGCAACATTGAGAAGGGTGGTGAAATCAGTGCATTCAGAGGTGCGAGTGTACCTGAATTCGTCAGTTAAAATTCAGAAAACTGGGTCTACTACTGATGGCGCGGCGGACAACGTTGTGAATGTGTTGTGGCCGCTGGCTGATGTGCTGCTGAGGATCGGTAAGAGCTCTTTTTGCCGAGCGAAGATGAATTTAGATGCGATTGCTGCCGATGCTCTGAAAAGCAGCTCAACAGGTATGTTTGAGAAGGAGTGTGTGCGTATGGATGATTTGGAGAATGAGAAAAAGGTGCTCATGGATGCATATATCGGTGGAGAATTTGAGAAGTTTGTGCATGAATTGTACGTGCTTTGTGGTTGTGTCTGGAAAACAGTGGTTTGGGAGGCAATTACCGCATTTGTTGCCCTCGAGGGAAGTGAATTGATTGAAAAGGGAAAGCACGAGGAAATTAACGGAGTGCAAGCGGATAAGAAAAGTGAGAAGAAGAAGAAGAAGGTGGTGTTGGGGAGAGGGACAGCTGTCTTGGTGCAATTGATTAAGGATAGATTTCAGAGGAACGGAAGTGACGATTCAGTTTCTCTAGAGAAACTTGTAAAAGATTTATTACTGTTCCTGGACGCGAGGGGCCCAGAATTTGACCATTTCTTGAACAAGGTCAAGGACATTGTCGACAGTAATGAGAGTAGAAGGCTACCCAAGCTTGCCAAGGTAATTTATTCAAGCTTTGGAATGATTGGTATGATATCAAAAGAATTGCTTCTATCTCTTCTTTTTTCAGTAGCGCTATGGGTTGATTTCTAATTAAAGTAGCTAGTGGATGATTCTTAATCTTGCTATATGATTTATTTGTTCCGAAAACTTTGGATGGACTATATCGACCTCATTCATGATGTGGCTGCTTGATGACAAAAGGCTGGGCAAAATAATTAACTAATGGAAATTTTGGTGTTTTTAAAGAGGCTGCTGTATGGACAATTAGTTTATTTTTGGGAGGGGGAGGGGGGGGGGGAGAGAGAGAGGGAGGGTATATTGAGTTATGTAACTTATAGAAGTATCGAGCTTTTCTTGAGATATTTGTTTGGTCCACACAATTTTTTCTGGGTTCTATCGAAGCTTGCTCCTTCTACTCACATACAAAAGTCATAATTATTCTCCTTACAGACAAGGTCATCTTGGTTTAACTTTCACATTAGAATTATCTTATCTATGATTAGAAGCACTTAATCTTGTCTCGAAAGCTGATGACGTCTACCATTTGATTAATGTTAACTACTTTCAACATCTGTTGGAGATTTCAGTCAGTTTGACATTTGCATGGTATGGTCCATGCAGGGAACTCGTGATTTTGGGAAAGAACAAATGGCAGTAAGAGAGAAAGCATTCTCCATTATAACAGAGGTTTTCAAGAAGCATGGTGCCACGGCACTTGATACTCCTGTTTTTGAATTGAGAGAGACTCTGACGGGAAAATACGGCGAGGACTCAAAGTTGATATACGATCTTGCTGACCAGGTAAATATTGAGGATATTTTATTGCATTTACCTTACTTGCTATCTTAGATGTATTGATGGTCGATATTCTTTTGCATGTCATGCTTAAGAAAGTTGTTAAAGTTGATAAACTCCTTTGCAATGCGAATGTAATGTTCTCACTGACTTGGAGAGCCAGGGATTGGCATAATTGATTCACTGTACTAATGATACGTATTCTTTGTGTTGTGAGTCATACTCACGTTTCTGCTTTACATCTAATATGACGAATGATCTTTTGTCTTCCCTCTTAAGGCTATTGTCCTTTTGTTTGACAGGGTGGAGAGCTTTGTTCTCTACGATACGACTTGACTGTTCCATTTGCGAGATATATGGCTATGAATGGACTTACGTCATTGAAGAGATACCAAATTGCTAAAGTATACAGGAGGGATAATCCTTCTAAGGGTAGATACCGTGAGTTTTACCAGTGTGACTTAGACATTGCCGGGCAAAATGTAAGGATGGGGCCGGATTATGAGGTCATAGAAGTTCTTGTTGAGTTGCTTGATAAACTGAATATTGGAGATTATGAGGTAAACATCCTCTTGCTTGTCCTCCCCCCATCCTTCACATTGTTTATTTATATCCTGAAATTTAGAAGACAGAATAAAAGTAGAAACAAAAAAAAGCTCAAACTGGAAAATGAAAAAGAATGCAAACTCTTGATGGTTAAATGGGTGACACTTGTTGTCCTTTTATAATGTAATTTTTATATCTTTGTTGTTGATGTTCAGGATAGTGCTTTATTGTTTATGTAGAAATTCAAGAAAGATGTTGCACTTCGGTTGTAAGTTTCTGACTGTTTTTATAGTTATTTTCAGGATTTAATGATTGCTGGTAAAAATTTAGTATCTGGTATTCAGACTTGATATGTACATGGAAAGAGATGTTATTTATGTTTGGCATTTTTGTCAGAGTTTGAATACCTTGTTTATCCTTTTTTTTTTTTTTTGATGATGATTGTTCTCAGATAAAGCTGAACCACCGGAAGTTATTGGATGGCATGCTGGAAATATGTGGTGTGCCACCAGAGAAATTCAGAACTATTTGCTCAAGTATCGACAAGTTAGACAAACAGTCATTTGAGCAGATCAGGAAGGAGATGGTAAGAGATTATACCATCCTTGTGTTCATGCTCGTGTCTGAATTAGGAAAGTATTGGTGAGAAACTCTTTAGTAGCCTTGCATGTATGCTCGTGTTGGTGAGAAACCAGATTTTGTATGTGGTGTTGTGAATGTCATTTTCTTTGTGAACTCAATTTTCGTTCGACTTTTTTTGTACAATATTTTCAATTGATTCTGATGGAGGAAAAGAGAGCATTGGGTGATTCAAATGTGGACACACTTGAAAGAACTTGCTAGAGGTCTGTTTTTATAATTATCTGTTGACAATTGATTTGCCTTTCGCCATTGGAAGACATTAATGTTTCTCTTTGGAGGGAAGAGTTTAAGCAAATTTAAGGCTCCTCAAATGAATGCATGAGTCCTGAAATATCCAGGGAAGTTGAAGGTAACGTGCATGTGTTATCATTCAGTAAATATCAGCTAGTTGTGTTTTGTTCCAAATTCACTGCTTATGTATGAATATGTACTCAGTTTTCGTCTGTTTGATGGGGCTCTTTAACAACTTTATTGTTGGGTTGTTTTGTCATGACCTGTTAGTAATTATGGAAATATGTGTTCTTTGGGTGGATGAACTGATATTTTCAGAGAGTTTTTTATTGTTAAAAAAATAAGCCCAAATTTCTGCTAAAATTTCTTAACATTGTTTAGGTGGAGGAAAAAGGTTTAAGTGCTGAGGTGGCCGACCGCATTGGCAATTTTGTAAAGGAAAGGGGTCCACCTCTGGAATTGTTGGCAAAGCTTCAAGAGGAGGGGAGTGAATTTTTGGAAAATGAAGGATCTGTGCATGCCCTGAATGACTTGGAAATATTGTTCAATGCCTTGGAAAAGGCAAAGAGTATCAACAGAGTTGTTTTTGACTTGAGTCTTGCCAGAGGTCTTGATTATTATACAGGGGTGATTTATGAAGCAGTTTTTAAAGGGGCCACGCAGGTGACTCTTTGCAAGTGCTTCCTACTTAATATTTCGTGTATAAGCAATTTCTATCTGGCAGTTTTGTTTGTGAAAGATAGGACATAGAAGTAATCCCTTCTGATTACAAAATGGAGTTGCCTTGTAGTAGCTGTTGTCTTGTCCCTGTGGTCATTTCTACACTTGTGAAAGAGTGTGCACATGCTTGTGAGAGAGAGATGAAAGATATGAGGTGTAAAATCTGCTAAGTGATGTTGATGAGGTCTCATTGCTGCATTGTCTGCATCTTGATAGGATACAGAGGTGCAAATTTTCACGTTATTTTGTTAATGTTCACATAAAAAATCTGGAGCTTAGTTACAGAATGTACCAAAGGCTTCTCTATGGAAATAGTGATGAATTGAATAATTGCACTGCCAGAGATATTTAGAAAAGCTACCAATTCAAATTACGATGCCAGGTTTTAAAAGTGAATGTGAACTGCCATCCACATTTCAGAGCCTTGTTTTTGCTGGTCTTACACAAGTATTGCTTCTTTGAAGCTCCAATGGAACAAATATTTGCACTTACCACTGTTTCAAGAGATGAAAGAGTCGTGCTTTAGTGATGTTGGATGGTGATGTGGTTGAATGTGGTAGATATAGCTTATAATCCATTGCATGGTGCTTGTCACGTGGATTCGATGAAACTGCAATTGTTACTTTTTATGGGGACATGATAGTGCCATCAATTTCATGCGTTTAATCTTCGGATTTATCTTGCTGGTCAGTAGACTCTATTAACAGATCATATCTGCAGGTTGGAACAATTGCTGCTGGGGGGCGTTATGACAACCTTATAGGAATGTTTGGTACAAAGCAGGTTCCAGCAGTTGGTGTTAGTCTAGGAATTGAACGAGTATTTGCAATAATGGAGCAGCTTCAGAAAGATCAGAATCAGGTACTCATATTTAAGATGTATTTGTAATTCTACTTACTTCACTTTTCCCCTTCTTCTCCCTTAATGTGTTTAAGCCTTCTCGGAGATTGTAGGAACTTGTATCTTGACTTACTGTATTAATTGCGGAAGCAGTTTAATATTTCAGATGCCTTGCAATTCTATAGCTTACTAACCGAGATAATATTCCAGAAGGCATAGATGACCCACTATCTATTGACAGAAATGTGGATGCGTCAAAAGATAAACAAAAGAGTAATAAATTTGTTGTATAGGTGGTACTGACCATTTGAGGGTACTTTCTGGGATTTAGACATCACAAAGGCTATAGGAGGCTGAATATCACTAGGAACCTTAGCTTGTATAGCATACCAGAGCCGAGACTTTGTTTTTATTATTTCTCGGGGTTCCAAAATTTTGCCTAGTTTTTGGTTTGGAACGTGATAGTAAGATTTTGAGTAATTAATTTCCATTCTGCATTTGGTTCCATCTCTTCTTATGACTACAGTCACTCTAGGCTTGTCCTTAATTGTGAAAAGTAAATTTTTTGTTTGCTTCATTCTGATTGGAGTAATGTTAGATTAAGTATATCAAAGTTCTTCGAATAGTTATGAGGATAAGTACAAAAAAGCTCTTATTGAAGCTTGCCATTCTTACCAATTTATTTGTTTCTGTAATATCATGCCTGCATTCATTTATGCTTTTTATAACTTGATCATTTCGAGATAATAATAGGCCTTCCTATTTGAACTGTTGAGTGAACTTAGTTGAGGAAAATTTTGACGAGTACTTTTGTTGATATTTCCATGCTAGTTTACGTGAGAGTTCAATTTTATAACCTCAGCAGTTGCTGGCCCTTTTCACCATTTTTCATATCCTTATACAGGATTGAAATTCCTGAGTATAAAAAAGAAAAAGAAAGGTCTGATTAAAAAAGTTTAGATTTTTCCAGAATTTCATCTATTCATTGCAACCGAATAATAGAATCATTGCTTTCTGTTACCTTCACAGACATCTAATTCTGACGGCTGAGCTTAACATTCTCTTTTAGCATCTCCCATTTTAGACAGAAGTTAACTACTTGAAAGTTTTAGATGTTCTGTAGATTTTCAGTTGTTGGATTTACGTAATGTCATAGACTTGCCTCATTCCGCTGTGGAAAGATGAGAAACTTATGGATAATGAGAATATCGTTTGAAAAATGTAATCAGAGAGTCATCTGATTTCTTTTTTCACATCAACAGATAATTCGACCTACAGAGACGCAAGTGTTGATCGGATTTTTGGGGGATGACTTGCCCTTAACTGCAGAACTAGTGAAGGAGTTCTGGGTTGCCGGATTGAAAGCAGAATTCTTGATCAATAAGAGAGTGATGAAACACATCGATTATGCCAAAGAGTACCGGATCCCCTGGTTAGTTCTAGTAGGCGAACGGGAACTGAGTGAAGGTGTGGTGAAGTTGAAAGATTTCGAGAATGCCAAAGAGGAAGTAGTTCCTAGAAGTGCAATTGTTCAAGAACTTCTCAACCGTTTGGGAGCTGTGAGAACTTAGATTACACTACTACTTTCATACTGAGCATGCTTTTGATGCCATATACAAGCCTCTATCGGTTGGAGGATGCTGCTTCCAGGAACAAGATTGAAACAATGAAAATGATTATTTTAATATTCATATATACGCAAAAATGTTTGACAGGACTTGCTATGGGAATTCTCTGCTGTAGGAGTCAAAATTTTTTCTTTTTCATTGTAAAAAAAGATAGGGAGGGACGATCAGCTTAAGTATCTCTTCTATTGTTTTCCCTATTTATTGAAATGCACTCCGTCATTACCCATTTCGATGTTGGAGGAATTTGCAACACAGACTTCTTTAGTTCTGTACTCTCAAGGTAACTGAAATGGTATAATTTCTTTTCCAATTGAAAGTCGCCTGTTTGGGAACTTAATAAATTACTTATTTTTTCTGCTTCGAACTTCCCTTAAAAAATGGGAAACTTTAAAGAACTCAGTTTGGATCTTAGAAAATATCGAGAAAAGTATACATGATTCTACAGATCATTATGTGAATACTTGGAAAGATTCCAGTGAATTTGCGAGTATTGTAGGATATGCAGAAAGTAAACAGTGGAAGGTACCATGGTCCATTTAGCTCTATATGGTAAGGTGTCTACAGTTAATTCTAGAACAGAAGGCTTATAGAGCACTGGCCGGAATGATAATATGACGAGTCCAAGCTAATGGCAAGACGAATACTTATAACGCAGAAGGCCAAATCTATCGGCATGAAATATGATTTGGGCAACTCGATTATACAAGGATTGACATGGACAATTTGTGTTGGAAAGTGTGGATATTAGTGCTCATAATCTCGGCCGTGTATCTCAAAATTTCATACTATCACGCAAGCAAGATTAGTGAGATGATCCGAGTTTTGCAAGGAGTCGCATATCATTTTTTGGGAAAATTATTTAAAAAGTTATAACTTATAGCATTTTGAAAAATTCAATTTTAAACATTTCAATTGAGTCAATTGAGTTTTTGACCTTTTCATATTTTGTCAATTTAATCTATTCGGCTAATTTTGAACAAAAAATGTTGGCGTGAGGATCTAGTTAGCACTGATTGTCATGGATAATTTTTAAATTTTTTTGATTTTTTTTTCTTTTCTCCGCTGCAAAGATAGTGAAGGTGTTATGGGACGCCGAAGTGAAAGCAGATTTCTCGGTCCATAAAAGAGAGTGCAAAAAAAAAAAAAAAACCAGTCTGATTCCACCCCCGGAGCTGCCGCAACCGGGTTTGAGTCCCAAAAGTGAATCCATCCAAGGCATGTCATGTCAATCCAAGTCGCCTTTGGAGCGTCTAAAACTCAATAGGGTTAGGAATTGTTCGTCTCAATTTCCATGCCTTGCAGAGGCAATTGATCAAAGACACGTTCACCTTATTCAATTGCAAGATCCAAGACGAGGTCCGGCTCCGTTCCATTTGACCCAAGTCAAATTAAAATTGCCGTGGGCTTTCGTGCCAATTCGACCTAACTTGTGGGGCGGATTTCTTTACCTATGACTTTCGAAAATTTCATTTCATTTTCTCCTCGTACTTTATTTTGTCGTCATGTTAATTTTCTTCCTACTTTATTGACTGCATAATGTCCGGATGTCGCGAGCCAAAGCTTTTCTTCGTTCACGCTATTCATTCCCCCTAGAGCCATAAATATACAACCGATCCGAGCAACAGTGGAAAAACGTTTATTGTCATGATTACTTACCATCGACATGTGATCCACCTTATGCTTGTCAAACGCGTCGGTCTTATTCGCCAATGATAGACGAAGATACAGTGCATTTCCTGACGGGACTCTTTTGATCTTTCTCAATCTAGTATATATCGTCGTATATGATTTTCCGTGGTCCATACTCCTTTCTTACCTCTTTAGTTTATGTTTGTCCTTGAAATATTGTGATTATAAATTCGACCAAGGGAAATGAATCACGACATGGAATTCTTGAAAGCTGTATCGACCCAAAATCAAGCCAGACATATTTTAGTGGGGGCATGAAATGGGTCCTCCGAGCTTGAGTGTACCTCGACTCACTATAAACCTAGGAGATCATGGAGGACTCATTGCACACAAATCTTATTTGCATGATAGTATTAATTTTTGACATATGAGGCCGAGATTTTGTGCGCTAATATTGACTCCAAACTCCTTCCAATACGTAATGTCCAACACAATCCTTGCAATCGAGTTGTTTGATTTCACATTCAATGTATCTACTAATTCAATCGTGACCCACCATTAACCATATTTCATGCTGATAGATTTGGTCTTCAGAGTCCAAGTATTCGTCTGGCCATTAGCTCGGACAAATCATACCGTCATGCAAGGCGTCAAATGAATGGGACTACAGGGCATGCTTTGTTTGTCTAAGTTGACTTACACTTTTCTCATAGTTTTCTAATATTCAAACTAAGTTTGTTCAGGGGAAAGTTCAAAGCAGTATCGAGTAGTTAATTTTTATGAATTCCCAAACTGGCGACTTTCAAGGAAAAGGACAATGAGTACGATTAAAACGGTGAAAAAACACAACTCTAGATTGAAAATAGATTTGACTCCCATATTACGAAAGGTTGACGAGCTAATTGCCCGATCCTATCCATTTTATTATATATGTATATGCATTTGTGTGTGCATATATATATATATATATGTGTGTGTGTGTATATATATAATATAAAACAGAAAGATTTGACTCCTACAGTTCAGAATTTCTATAGTAAAGTCCTGGCAACAATTTTTACATATATATAAATTTTAAATGATAATTTCTATTATTTTTACCCAGTTGCTAGAAGAGTATCTTAGGCTGCGTTTGGTTCAGCATTTGCAATGGGCTTTGAGTCCAATGCAAATGCTGAAAGCCCAAAGCTACTTGGAGAAAATGCAGTTGTGTTTGGTAAAAAAATTTTGCAAATGGACTTTGAACTGAATATGCGTTTGGTAAAAAAAACTTTGGCAAGGGGCTTTGATGGGTATTATTTTTTCTTTTCTTTTTTTTTTTTTGAAAATTCAGCTAAACCCTTCGCCGGTCCGACGAAGGGCTGCGGCCGCCGGCGAGCCAGATCTGGCGCCGGCGGCCGTCGGCAGAGGTCGCCCGAGGTCGGGCGACCTCCGGCGCGGGTCGCGCGACCCAGCCGAGGGCCGCCGGAGGTCGCCCGACCTCGGGCGACCCAGCCGAGGGACGCCGGAGGTCGCCGACCTCGGCGACCAGGTCGCTGACCCGGGGCCGCGCGACCCGGCGACCGCCGCCTGGGTCTCGCGGCCG
This sequence comes from Eucalyptus guilfoylei, assembly GCA_016097605.1. NCBI lineage: Eukaryota > Viridiplantae > Streptophyta > Magnoliopsida > Myrtales > Myrtaceae > Eucalyptus > Eucalyptus guilfoylei. Next base: position 33,334,413 of record CM027865.1, on the reverse strand, counting down.
CAGGCGGCCCTCGCCTGGGTCTCGCGAGGGTCGCGCGACGGCGAGGGCCGCCTGCGGTCGCGAGACCCGTGCGGCCGGTCGCCTGGGTCGCGCGGCCCCTGGGTCGAGCGACCCTGGTCGCCCGAGGTCGGGCGACCTCGGCGTCCCTCGGGGTGGGTCGCGCGACCCTCGCCGGAGGTCGCCCGACCTCGGGCGACCTCAGCCGACGGCCGCCGGCGCTAGACCTGGCTCGCCGGCGGCCGTCGCCCTTCACCGGACCGGCGAAGGGCTGCTCCTTTTTTATTTAAAAAATAAATAAACACATGGGTAATAACGGAAATATGAAAAATTAATGAGGGTAGTTTAGGAAGGAAAAAAATGTTTTCAGCATTTGGTAGAATGCTGAAAGCCCAAGGCTGGTCCCTACCAGCCTTGGGCTTTCAGATTTTCAGACCGACTTTCATTTGAAAGCTCCTTGGAATTGGTTGCCAAACACCTCCATTTTGGCTGAAGGGGCTTTGGGGGCTGAATGGGCTTTCTAAATGCCCATCCAAACGCACCCTTACAACTTGTGGTCCTGTGGAGGCTTCTATTTGGCATCATAAGCATTAGTGACAGCTACTGTTGCTTGCCGGTAATGTTAAAAATCGATGAACAGTATAGAAGTAGTGATGTAATTTAAGTTCTCACAGTCCCCATATCTTGCAGCTCCACCACACCTTCACTCAATTCCTATGCGTCTACTAGCACCAGCCAGGGGATCCGGTTTCCTCTGGCGTTACCATTGTGCTTCTGCACTCTCTTTTATGGAATCAGACTGGTTTGGTGGACCCCTTTTTGCTCGGTTGTGTTTACTGTTTATAACGCGTGTTTGGTGCAGTGGCACTTGAGTTTCTTGAGGTCAAAACACGTCATTATGCTGCTTCATTACACCTCAAGAGTTGCATCCTAGGGCTCGAACCGGACCGGTGCCGCTTGCCCCCTACGGACTCGAGTTGGGTTCACATTCATCGACGAATCCCCTTTTCCTCATGCCAAACGGAGCTCGACCTTACATAAACCCTCCCCTCTCCTCTAATAATAACCCCTTCAAGGAAATTTTAAGAATTAATACTACGAAAATCCTAAATTGATCGCAGCGTTTATTAAATTTTAATGTCAAATTGTTGAGTTGGATAACAAGTGATTTTTAGGAGTCTACCAGTTTGGAGATTTACTCTTTGTATGCTATGAATGTACTGATGGGTGATTTTTTTATGATATTAATCTAATTTAACAAAAACTAACAAAAGATTAATATATCATAAATGTATTAATTAAAAATTTTTGATAATCATGAATGTATCGGTTTAAGATTTTTATAGTACAAAAAGTAGTTTAAAGTAAATTTATCGTATGTGTATTAATTTAAGATTTTTTACTATAGTAACCTAAATTTTAATCAAAAGTAGAAGACCATATTTAAGTTGAGGGCAATTTTCGGGGTCGATCATATGATCCAATTTTTTCATGCTTTCACCGGCTGCTAGACAGTTCTTCCCCTACCCCCATTTCACGTGTGCATGTCGTCTGGTCGCATCATTTGTGCTGGCGGAGGGGGCCGATTTATTTTTCTCTATATTTAATACTATCCTTCTTCTGGAGAGATGGAGGTGGGAGGGATTTACCCATTCATTCCTTATTTATTTTATTTTTGGAAATTCGCTGTCTGGATAATGGATTGTCGGAAAATACATACAAATGCAAACGATGAGATACGACGGCACGTGAGGACCGCGATTGGGTTATAAATTGGAGACGGCAGATTGCACTTCGTCTTTTCGTATGCTTGAATCTTCCTACTTTATTTATTCCAATATTATATAAATTCAGGATCGACAATAAAAGAAAATTTGTTGTTTTTTGACATTATATATCCAAATCCAATGTGCGCTTCTATTTTCTTCATTAATCTATGGATCTCTCAGTTTCTCTGTCGTGTGAAGCAAAGCATGTTTCAACTTTCAATACCCTCTTCTTCAATCCATTGGCCACCTATATATATAAAATTAATTATTGTAAAGCGTGGCGAAGTCAAAAGTCATGACCAAACCTTACCTGTCGCCTGCGCTTCGCAAGCCATCACAAAAAGAAAGCAGCACTTCCCACCTTGCATCATCCAGACAGATTTTACAAAGTAATGGCTGTTACCAAACATAATCAGCCTAAAATTAGAGAAAAAATTGCGCTTCGTTTCATAAAAAAGAGATAATAATTCGATAAATATTTTTCTAAAAAATAATCACTCATGTAATTTGAAACAACTAATCAACAAAAATTACTTTAATCAATAACATCAATATATATTTAAATATCGTTCATTCATTTTCATAATACGCAATGCTTATCATCTACGAAAATTCACTAATAATCACGAAAACCGTGGGCCCCCTCACCTCACCTCACCTCACCTCAGGACTCCTCTCCGCTTAACAAATAAAAAAAAAGAAAAAAAAAAGAGGGTAAAGTTAGAGAGAGAAAAGGAACATTTCTCGCGGCATTTTAGAGAGAGAAAGTCGAGGGGGGGTGGTCCGTGGTCGGGGTACGTGCTTCGGGTAAGAACACATCAACCGCTTTCCCTCATTAATGTCTCGCCCATAAAAAACGGCCTCCGTATCTCTTCCTCCTCCTCCTCCTCCTCCTTCCCCTTCCCTTCTTCTCCGCTCGTTCCCGATTCCAGTCGCGCGGTCTGGACTCGCCTCCTGCTGCCGCCGTCGAATTCCCCCTCCTTCTTCCTCTCGCTCTCGTCCAAATGGAAGGCGAGTTCCAGGACTGGGAATTGCTCCACAGCTCCGACTCCGACTCGGTCGACAACCCTAGGAGCCTCGGCGAGATCGAGGATGAATCCGGGGGCATGATCCGCCCCGATTACTTCTCCCTCGACGGCTCCGCCATGTACCCCCGGGCCCCCACCGCCCCCGCCCCCACCCCCGTCCCCGTCCCCGCCCCCGGCGCCGGCTCCTCCGCCTCCGCCTCCGCCTCCGCCGCCGCCAGCGAGGCGGGCGACTCCGTCCACTCCGATAACCCTAGCTGGATCGATCCCGGCTCCGAGACCCGGTACCAGCGGAAGGACCCGGGCGGGTTCTGGTCCGACTCCGGCAGCGACCTCTCCGACGAGCGCAAGCTCGGGGATTTCGATCCCAAGGGCGAACTACTCGTCGCCGCGGAGAAGGAGGCGGCAGGGGGATTGGGGGGTAAGAGCGAGGAGTTGGCTTTCGGGTTGGGGGAGTTCGATTTGGGCGATTTGGGCGATTTGGGCGTGAAGGACGAGTATGGTTCCTCTGGAAGTGCCGAGAAGCAGGTCGATGTTGGTGAAATTCAAGGTCTTGGCGAGGATTCCCCTAAGTTCTGGTCTGCTTCGGGTGGAAAGAGATTGGCTGCGCTGAAACTTGGAGAGGACATGAGCGGGGAAGAGGTTTTGGGGGTTCGAAATGATCAGGCGGCAGAGGCAGAGGGTGGGAACGGAGCTGTCGAGGACGAAGGCCTCGCGATCAAAGCAGCCAAGCCGGAGGGTGATGATGATAAAAGAAGAACAGTGTGGTGGAAGGTGCCTTTTGAGCTGTTGAGGTTCTGTGTGTTTAGGGTCAGTCCCTTTTGGTCGCTCTCTGTAGCTGCTGCTTTTATGGGATGTGTCATCCTGGGGAGGAGGCTGTACAAGATGAAGCAGAAGAGCCGCACTTTGCAGCTGAAGATTACCGTGGACGACAAGGTCACTCCGCTTTTCTTTTTCCTTGTCTCGATTGAACACAGCTCGAGCCTTTCTCTGTTCTGTTTGCTGATATTATACACGATGTTTGTTGAATTGGTAAGATTGGTTGGTTGTTTGGTCGTTTTCCTTAGTTGTTTCGCAAAGTGGCTAAATTTATCGTTCGATGGGCATTGTTTTATAGAAAATACTGGATTCAAAATGCTATATATCTTGGATGGAGTGGCAGTCTTTACTGTTTCTCAGTACTCTTCCATTATTATACAATTGACGGAATGTTTGGATTGAGGGAATGACCATTCCATTCCCTGCCCATTCTTGATGATGACTTACAATTGACAGTGTCTGGATCGAGGGAACGATCATTCCATTCCCAGCCCATTCTTGATGATGACCATTCTATTTCTCGATTAACAGTTATTGGGTAGCGTCTATCTAGATCTATTTTACTTGTTTTTTTTCCCATGGAATAACCATTCCTTTCCTTCTCACTTCCTTTCCACAAATCAAACTTGCCATAAGATTTACATGGCTGATCAATGTGGTCAAATTATTTTTACTTTTATTTTTATTTTTTTTGAAATTTTTTTTTGGAAGGGTTGGATTGTTAATATTCTCTTTCTAATCCCCAATAAATATTCTTTGTAGTAGTGGATTGATGTCAATGCCATCTCCTAGAACTAATAACAAGTGCTTTTTGGATGTTGGATTGATGCCATAATTTTTCATTTGTCTTAGTGAGTACATGGTTGTTATGACTTGATGATGTTTCTTTTGTTTTGAGGCACTTCCACTTTTTCTTGTTGTGGGACATTGCATTTTCTTTGAATTAACATAGACGCTTGTCAGTCTCTCCTTTAAAGTGTACCTGCAATCAGATCTTCGTTCTCTGTTTATGTGTCCCAATCATTACTGCGCTATGATTCTTATGAAATAATGGATGCTTCTTTTACGTTATTGGTTAGCTCTTCTAAGAAACGTTACAGGCACTGTGTAAGTTCTCTCATCCTCTATTCAGTTTTGGCACTCTCATTGTAAATAATTCTTCTGGTGGCTATTCTGGCTAAATTGTCAATTTCTATCAAGTGTGCTGATGTTGTGGCTCCTATGAAGTCCTTAGATTTATGAACTTTGTGGCTGTATAATCTGAGTGGAGTTATTAAGTTTTGAGTCAATCTAGTTGATGATCCCTTTAAGCATGTCCTTTTAATCTAATTTGATAAAATTACATTTGAAAGTATGTTTCCACCTTTAAGGTCTTGTACTGGTGCAATTGTACTGTACACAAGCTCGACATTATGTGTTTAGGGACAGAATATGCATATTTTTTCTCGTGCTGTCCACTTCTGATAATCAACTCTACATCTTAAAAGAATGCTTAGGCTCACAAGAAGCATGATCACAATACATAATTTATTGGGCTTGATGCTATTCAGGGTCCATATTAGCATTATCAATTTACATTATAGCGTGGATATGCCATTGTGTTTTGCACATTTAGGTTTCTCCTCTTGGCTAAGTCTGGACATGTAATTAATTTTCTCATTTAGCCACAACAGCAAGGAGTAATTTTCTTATGCAGTGGCAGCCACATAGTCAACCAGATTGAATTTTGTGCCTTGGTGCTTGTGATTTTCTGTTGTTGTGTGCTGATGGTGATTTCATCATTGCTATGACATGTGTAGCAAATTTTTTTATGAGATTAGTAATCTTATTTTCTAAGCATGCTATCACATATGTGAGAGAAATAGAAATATGGAAATAACTTTATCTGATCCGGCGGTGCTTTACACTTCTCTCTAGGCGCATCAATTCAGTTTGTTTTTCCAATTAGATTTTCCATGTGTTTGGACCTTAGATTTTATTTTTATTTTTATTTTTATTTTTTTATATGGTGGCATTGATTTATCAAAAACAGGAAGATTGACTCAGTAATTTACCTAAGTATCACCTTAAGAATCTGTGCAAGTGCAGTATTTTTGTCTAATTAAGTGGGTTTGTGTGAACCCTCTATATAGACAAGAGAGAACTTGTTCTTCTTCAACTTGCAAGAAGAACTTGTTGGCAGTCTTGATATATTGAGATGAATATGTAATCCTTAGAAAATAATTTGGTCTTACACCATAGGGTTGTAAAAAGTCTAGTTCTTATGAACTCATGGTAATTGGCTGGCAAGGTTACCCCTGTTGTATGCACAATGTATCGAACTGGGGCTTTATGTTGCATCTGTTATGGCTGAGTACAATGGAATAAAAGGTATGGAATGAAAAGGGAATTGAAAGGAATGATGATACTAATAAATTATGTTTGATAAACTGTGGGAATGAATGAAATGGGGTTTTTTGTGTATGGTAGTGAGGAATAATGTTCTGGGTATGCAATTTAAATGGGATTTTCTTACCATGATTTTTAGGGCACATCTGGATAGACTTTTATATTTTTGCCTTTTGCTTAATCTAAATCTCGCAGTGGACATATTTTGACTTTTTCTTAATCCAAAACACTTGAAACGTTCACTTTCTGAACGTGTCCATGTGAGGCAAACAGGATGCCTCTACCTGGAGAGCCCTTAATGTGCTGAAGAATAACATATACAAATTCTGAGTATGTATATTCATATATAACTTTTTCACAATTTTTTATTCGGTTAAGATTGTAAAGTCTGGTGAGAAAGAAAAAGGTTGCATTTTTGCTTTTAAAAATGTATAAACCAACAGGCCCTTTATCTCACTAGTTAATCATTAATATTTATTAATTGTCTAGTTTAGAAAAGGTTGCGAGGGTAGGGATTTTCCATAAAATCCTCTCCTTCGAAACAAACATTCCATAAGATATAGAATCCAATGGTTGGAAGTTTTCTTCATGCTTCATAAAAAGGGGTAAATTGTCTAAAAAGCTACTGTACTTTGGTGTATATATATACAGTGATGAAAATGGTCCTTTCATACAACTTCTATGAGGTTTAAATGGAGCTAGGCTGCTATGTCTTTTAACTCCAGTGGAAACCCTTAAAGAGTTGGGCCAAGGAATTTTTTTTTTTTTTTTTAAAATCAATGTATACAAGTACACTTACTGGTTATCGCCAAGTTCAGAAGTATGAAAAATCAAAAGTAAAGAGGATACACAGAAAAGGGTATGGGCCTGAGAAATGACAGGGTTTTGTCATCTTATACAAGAGTGTTGCTTGGAAAGAAAGACGTGCCTTGTAAAAAGATTTCACTATAATAATAGTTGATGTCCTATTCTTTTGAAATCTTGGAAGAAAAGGACATGAAAGTTTTAGCATTCAAATAGTTTTATCTTCTTGGAAGAGGCTAAAATACCTGAATTTTCACTTTTGTTGAACAAGCTGTTGAGAAGTGCCTGTTCCCTACAATGTTAAAGTTGGAATGGAAACTAGATGCTGTTTGTTGTACGCCTTCCTCTTGCCCCTCTCATTTTCTGCATGTTGTCAGTGAAGAAGTGAGCTTTTTATGTAATATGCTTATTACTAAGACTGAGTTCTCCCTCCTTTGGGAGATGATGTGAGCTTTGGGTCAAGTCTTTATGCTGGAATCATATCTGACTCCCTTTAAATCTATGATTAAATGCTAGCAGAAGGTGTCCCAGTTCATGAGTCGTGCAGCACGTCTCAATGAAGCATTTTCAGTGGTGAGACGTGTCCCGGTTGTGCGGCCCTCACTTCCTGCAGCTGGTGTCGCTACATGGCCTGTCATGAGTCTGCGATGAACGTTGTTGAGATAGTCACAAGAAGCCGCAGAGTATGTTAACAGGGCAGCTCTCTATAGTACATTGTCCTGTTTTGATTAGTATGTGTTGTATCGATGTAAGTGGTACAACTGTTTGTGTATAATCTCTCAAATTTGTCTGTCTGGGCTTGTTTAAAAAGATATCGGACCTTGTGGGACTCGACCCTAGATTTCTCTCTTTTGCTGTGCCTTTTCTCGGGTATGTACTCATGTAATTATGGTTCTGGTGAATATGAATGAAAAATCCGATGAAACCATTTTAATGTGAGGAACGCCCAATGCCCACTTTTCATTTCCCCCTCAATTCGTGCTCCCACCTGAGGCATCACCGCAAAGAAAGGGGAATTCAATAAGTGTAAAAGGCAGTTCCGGTCTACTATCTGATGCTCGGCTTGGTAAAGAAGATCCGATCCATTATATATTCGCGCACGGATGAACAGGTGGCAACATGACTTCGACCAAAGCTGTGTGTAACATATATGCTTGATTTGATTCCTCTCCACGGGTAATCAGTCAATACAGAATTGAACAGAGAGTAGCGCGATGAACACTTCAAATTGACTGACAGTATAAAGTGCTGATGGAAAAGAGTGAGGTACGGTGTAGGGAGAAACCTGTAATTTTTATTGGGTTTTTAATAGGCGTTCGCAAAATCAGATGGGGTTCGGCTCGAATCAAAATGGTACGAGGCCCCTTAAATTGTGTCTGCCTTATAATTCGAAATAAGACGCAAAGTTATGGACATGTCAAACCTCCTTCGGGCAGGCACCAAAATGGCCAACTTCGATAAAGTTTTAATATTTCGACCGAAACGACAAAGGTATAATATTCGAAACTCTTGTCAGCCTTCTCTCCTCCGAACTATATACCTTTTTCTCTACAATCCACAAGCATCACATTCTGCAGTTTCTTAACAAGTCCGCAAGCTCAATTTGCTTCTCCTCTTTCTAGTTTAGAAGGCCAAGAGCACCTCAGTTCCATAGATACCATCCCAGAACCCCGATGTGATGCATAGAGATCTATGCATCAGTTTGTACGTCCTCCTCTTTCTTTAAGTTCTTTAGAGTGCTATGAAAACCCAAATTTGTCAGATTGTAAACTTTATTAAAAAAATGTCATTTGAAGAATTGGTCCTTGACGGTTTTTCCTTATACAATGCACATCAGGAGTCAATCTTTACAGCGTTCCATACAAGGAGGAAATGGTGTTTGAAACAAACAAATTACACACCAAGTAACGGGGTCTTCATAATTTCAACAGTACGCCTCAATCTAGATTGAACATGTATGACATAATAGCTTGTGTTTGCGGATGATGATTGCTACCACAAAAAATCATCCCCCGCTTATGGGAGGGATGATGGCCAGTTCGTCGTTCTCCTTAATAACAGTTGTTTCGCTTGCATATTCTTCATTCAGTGCCAGAACTATGCATTGACGGATCTCTTCCAGGCCCGGAAATCTTACAGCAAGCTCATTCAAACAGTCACTTGCAGTGCTACCAGATGGGACCTCCAGGCGCACATCACTCAACCCAGTCAAGTCACGAGCTCTGGCAAAAAACAACACCTTTATGCCAACTGATGACCCCTCTTCCTTCTTAGGTATACCTTGCGTGCTATCGCACTTAGATTCTTCTTCAACAGCATCCATGGGGAAAACACCCTTATCAAGATCAACTCACAAGATTTCTCGTCTGCAACCAGGAATCAACAATTTGAATCTACATTACATGCTTAGACCAAGTAGAACTCACCAGGAGGATATGCTAAGGTAAGCAGGCAGCAACTAATGTCGGGTGTAGAACAAGAACGAACAAGGTCAAGCGAGATCAAGAGATTGTTCAAATGAATATTCTTGAGAACAAGACCAATCTAGGGTTGCTCAAAACTCAAAATCAGGTAAAGAAAATCATCTCGACAGCATATTCAGCGCAGAAATTTGCCCACCAAATCCTTAGATAATTATAAAGAACACCTATCGTCAAAGAAATGAATAGTCTTTAACAAACAGTTATCCTTGCTTATGCGAAGACAAGCTGAACATATGCACATTATATCACATAACATACTGAGAATTCCGATTGCAACTTCTTCTCACAGGGTTCAAAAAAGTGAGGCATAGATCCAGACCCATATGCATCATCTTCTTTTTTGTCAAGAAAACTCACTGGCACACACACCGTTCAGTTACATGAATTCTCTTGCACCACGAGTGCATTAATTGGTAGTAAGCACCATCATATATCCTCTCAAGTTCCACCAAATCCTAATAGCTCAATGTTCTCTTTTCTTTATATTGCTCTCTATTACCTAATATTGCTTAAACAATAAGCTTCAAGCCAATTCTGTAACACTCCTACTCCTATGGAAACTAATCCATACTCAAACACCAGACAAGTCAAAAGCCCAAATTCATGTCGTGACACAACGGGAAGAGCAACAACATACGATGCAAGGACATGAAGTTATTACAGTTAAAAAATCTCGATTGTGCGGATGCCCAAATAGAACCCAAAATGAAACTCGCGGAATTCAGGCGAATTTGGTGATGGGTTAGCGGCTAATCAAGTGAAACCGATCAAAATGGGTTCCAGAAAAGAAAGGGAATTACACAGTAAACTGGAATATCGGAACCCAAGAATTCATGCACAGAGAGAGAGAGAGAGAGAGAGAGAGAGAGAGAGACCTTCAAATCCTCTGGAGACGCTCTTCAGAGAATCGCAGGGGAATGCTGAAGGAGTCTGAATCTTCAAGTAAAATGAAGGGCATTTTCGGGAGCGAAAAGTCCACTCATTCATCACGACTATTACCACAGCTTTTGCTGCAAAGGGACAGAACTACCCTTTCTACGGTCTCTTGGGCTTATCCACCGTCCACGGCAAGAGGGAATTGCTCAAAAATTAGATAAGAAAATCCATGAAGACAGAACAAAAATCTATTTTGGATTATGGAAACTTGTGGGTGCATGTGGAATTCCGAAGTAAAAAAAATATCAATTCTGGAAAATGAGAGGACAAAAAAGAAAAACTTCAATAATCCGAAAGTATAGAACTCATTTGAGGGCATTTTAGTCACTTTAGTTGAAAATTTCTTGCTTGCAGCCCTTTAGAACGTGGAAATAGTGCGTTCCTTTGTTTTATTTTTTCCTAAATTAACAATTAATTTAAATTGCCGATATCTATATACTTTCAAAGGGCTTCGAGTGTTTTGAATTGAAATAAAAGGTTGAAATCGTAAAAGTAAAAAAATTGCAAAAGACAAAACCCTAAAAAAGTAAGTGAGAGTACATGTGCACTTATTTTCTGTACTTGTGATCTGATCATTCCAACCATTTCATTAAAAAGACCCAAAATGACGTAATTATCTACAAAATGAGTCTCGTGATTGAGTTGACTTGAGTGTATACATCTCTCTAAAACTCAAAAAGAAACAAAAGAAAGTATAAAAGAAGATGTTCCTCTAATTATATGCAAGAATGAGGATTAACTTACAATCACCCAAACTACTGTCTCGGTGGCCGAGATGGTTTGGGCTTTCTCCTTCTCACAAAAGGGAGGAGTTCGAATCCCCTCTCGATCGCTTGGGGTCTTAAGCATGACGTCGGGGTGGTGGGTTCTCCGCTAGCGTTACCTAGGTTTGCTCCGCTGTTATCCGTTTACAGGAGTTGCTGGGTCATCAAAAAAAAAAAAAAACTTACAATCACCCAAAAGAAGTGGTTTCGAAAACTCTCTAATCAAAGTAGGTACTTGAGGATTGTTAAGTTTGCTATATTATTTATCTGTTGCAAAAATTAAGTGGACTATGTCGACCTTATACTTGCTGCAACTGCTTAATCCGACAGGTAGGCTAAGATGATTAACTAATGGAATTTTTGGTGTTCTTAAAGAAACCGCCGAAAACTTTAGTTGGGGTTTAATTTCTGAGTTTTGGCCACTCCTGCTCGTCCGAGTAGTGTAAGGAGGGATGATTAACTAATGGACTGCCTGAAGAGGTTTCGGTAGGTCTAATTTCTGCATAGGTGAAAGTAGTGCAAGGAGGGAGAGTATTTCAAGTTAAAGTAAGGTGGCATGTGATTGCAAGAGAAGAAAATTGAGCTTTTTTAGAAATATCTGTTCGCTCCACGCAATTTTTGCTGAGTTTTGTCGAAACACCTTTGCCATTATAAGTTGCTACTTCTATTCACATTCAAACTATTAAACTCCATTTCTTTTGTGGAAAATATAGCGTTTCTGGAAAATATTTTCTAGGAAGCTATTTTCCAAAAAAATAACCATCTTTTTCGGTGTTCGGCTAAAATTTAAAAGTAAATTAGAAAATATTTTTCACCGTTCAGTTTGGAAAATTACTTTTTTCTTTTTATTTTTTATTTCTTCTTTTGCTCCTTCTTTCTCACTGGTCATCGGCCATGGCGACGGCTAACAACCTCTAGCTCGCTTGTTGACCTCTGGTGAGCGAGAGCATTGAGTTTGAGGCTCGCTAGATTGGCAAACAAGGGCCTCTAGTGAGCCTCGAGGTCAGCGAACAAGAGCGTGTGACAAGGTCGCACTATTTAAAAAGAAAAGGAAAAGGTAATAATAATAAAAAAATTTGAATTTTTAAAAAAGAAAAAAATAATAAAAATTTTGAATTAAAAGAAAAAAAGAACAAGAAGTGGGACTGGTAGGAGTGTGAGATGAGAGAGAGTAAGGAAAATATTTTCCTTTTGTTTGAAAAATAGAAAATATTTTCTCCTATTTTATAAGACTTTTGTTCTTTTTTTCATGGAAAATATTTTCCTCAATTATTTCATTTTTCATGAAACAAACGTAGAAAGATCTGAAAAACGTTTTCCTAAAACTTATTTTTAGCAAAACGAACGGAGCCTTAGTAAAATATTCTACTCACATTTCTAAGCCATCTTAGTTTAGTTTTCACATTAGAATATCATTTCTATGATTGGAAGAACTGCATCTTGTCTAGATCGAGAAGTTACTGTTGGTGTTAATGGAATACCCAATAACCGTGCCCTCTAATTCTCCAGCGCGTCCCTACAAGCCTCCGCATTCCGCGGAATCTGGAGCTTGCTGTAGAGGTAGAATGGCGTCCCCTCCAAGCTGTCCAGGATGTCTTGGACCTTCATGCTGTCACAGCAGAGGAATCCATCCTTGGACCTACAGGAGTGGCCGAACGCTGTGGGTTGGGGGTCCTGAGAGGCGGCTTTCGCCGAGCTTAGGGAGATGCCATGCCAGCTCGTAGATATAGGCGAAGGGTTTCGAGAGGAAAATGGTGAGCTTGGGGCATGAGAGTGGGGATATCGGAAGGAAAAATTCTTAAAAAAAGATAACTTTTATGTCATCCTTTCCATTGATTCCAATGATATCGACTCGATAATTAAAATCGCGTATCCATATATTCAAAAAAACTCCTTGTTTCTATTTACTCAATTTTTGATCCTATGGGATTTCGTAGGCCGGAGGTGCAAACATAGTTATTTATGCCCAGAACAATACGGTCGCCGAGAGTCCAATTGGATCATTATCATTCACATACTAAAGAAAACCGAATTTTCATAGCAATTGTTGCCTTGCATATTCTTTTGTAAAATGCTCCTATGCAACGGCCAATAGTCATGAAGAAGAAGTAAGAAGTTTAAGTGTAGGTAACAATCATATGGAATATATATACCCAATCAAAATTTGATCAAATTTGATGAGATAATTAATATGATATCATCATAATTGCTTTTGTCGGGAGAAGTGTTAAAAAGTTCTAAACATTTTGTATTGTGCCAATTTAGTCGTAAACCTTTTTTTGGTACCAATTTATTCCTAAACCTTTTTACTTGATGCCGATTCAGTCTTTTCCGGCCAATTTTGGCTCTATTTTGCTGACTGAGTGTCGACCGGCTAACATAGCCCCGTCGGAACTAACGTGGACAACTTTTAATAATATTTTAGTATTTTTATTTTTACTTTATTTTTTCTTCTCCTCCTCCTTCCTCCAGCCAGTCGCTGGACCGTGGCGACTGGCTAAAGGCAATGGTTGGCGAGGTTGAGGTTGACCTCGCTGGCCACTGGCAAGACTTGCTGCTAGCGCCAAGCTAGCTCGAGGCCACCTAAGCCAGCAAAGCTCACCCTTGCCAGCTCGGCGCGAGGCCGCCCTTGTGACTTGGGTGGCCTCAAGCTGGCCTTGCGCTGGGCGATGAGGCTTGCCCTCACCAGCTATGGGCAAGGCTCAACCCTCACTAGCCTGACTCGAGGCTGGCCTAGGCGATGAGGGCGAGCCTCGCTACCCAATGCTAGGCCAGCTTGAGGCCGCCCTCACGGCTTGGGTGGCCTCTAGCTGGCCTGGACTTGGGCGGCGAGGTCGAGCCTTGCCAAATCTGGCAAGCGTGAGCCTCACCGCCTAGCACAAGGTCGCCCTCGCGGCCACTAGCAAGGTGGCTAGTGAGGTCAACCTCGACCTCGCCGGCCGTCGCCTCTGGCCGTCGCCGAGGTTCGGCAATCGATTGGAGGTAGGAGGAGGAGAAGAAAAAAAGAAAAAAAGAAACTAAAAAAATTCGAAAATATTAAAATATTATTAAAAGTTATCCACGTCAGCCGGCCGGCGTCCAGTCAACAAAATCCAGTCAAAATTGGCCGGAAATGACTAAGTTGGGACAAGGTAAAAATGTTTAGGATTAAATTGGCATAAAGCAAAATGTTTAAGACTTTTTTTAACACTTCTCCCTTTTGTACCTCAAGCATGATGTGGTTTGATTTCTAATTGAAGTAGGTATTTCGAAATCATGTGAGACTTTGTAGCAATATCGCTAACTATTCTAAAACTTAAATTGTTAGATAAATACATAATTTATTATTTAAATATTCTAATAGTTATGATCTCAATTAGTTTGACATTTGCGTGTTTTGGTACTTGCAAAGAACTCGTGATTTTGCGGTAGAACAAATGGCAATAAGCGAAAGCATTCTCCGTTATAACAGAGGCAATCTGTACTCCTGATATTAAATTGAGGGAGACTCCGATAGGATAGTACTGGGAGGACTCAAAGCTGATATGCGATCTGGTTGACCAGGTAAATATCCATGTTTTCTTATTATATTCACCTTGCCAGTTACTTTATATGCATTGATGGTTGAAATTCTTGTGCACGTCATGCTTAAGAAAGTTTTTAAAGTTTGTAAACTCCCTTGCTTTGCGAATATAGCGTTCTCACTGACTTGGAGAACCAGGGATTGGGGTAATTGATTCACTGGACTGATATTAGGTATTCTCTGTGTTTTGAGTCATACAATGTTTCTGCTTTACATGTAATATGATGAGCAATCTTCTTTCTTCCCTGTGAAGATTATCGTGCTTTTTTAGACAGGGTGAAGAGCTTTGTTCTCTCCAATAGACTTGACTGTTTCATTTGCAAGATATATGACTACGAATGGACTAGCGTCATCTAAGACGTACGAAATTGGTGTATTATTCAGGAGGGATTACCTTTTTGAGGATATAGCTATATACTCAGAATTAAATTTCTTGACTATATAGCTGCCATGAGTTTCACCTATTTGTCTTTCACATTTCTGGGCAATATGCAAGGATGGAGCCAAATTGTGAGGTCATGCAAATTCTTTCTGAGCTGCTTGATAATTTAGATATACTAGATGATGAGGTAAACTCTCTCTCGTCTCCTCCTCCTCTTCCACATTTGTTCATCTATATCCTGATATTCAAAAGGCAGATTACAAGTAGAAACAATAATAAAGTTTAAACAGGAAAATGAAAACGGATGGAAGGAAAGTCTCGATGATTAAATGGATGACACTTCTCTGCCTTCAAGAATTGTCCTTTTGTAGTGTAAAAATTAAATGTTTGTTGTTGATGGCCGGACCAGCATGAAAATGTTTTTGTACGAATTCAAGAAAGATGTTGCAGTCCAGTGGAATGGTTTCTGACTGTCGTTACAGTCACCTTGAGGATTTAATGATTGCTGGCAAAGATTGGTATCTGGCATTCAGACTAGATTTGTACATGGAAAAATAAGTTCTTTATGCTTGTCATTTTCGTCAGAGTTTGAGTACCTTCTTCTCAGCTGTTGTTGTTTCATTTTTGTTTTGTTCATAATGTCTATTCTCAGGTTAAGTTGAACCACCGGAAGTTATTTGACAGTTTGCTGAAAATATGGGGTGTGCAGTCGGAGAAATTCATAACTATTTGCTTAAGTATCGACAACTTAGACAAAAAGTCACTTGAGCAGATAAGGAAAAAGATGGTAAGAGACGATACCATCCTTGTGTTGATGCTTGTGTCTGAATTAGGAAGGTAATGGTAAGATACCGTTTAGTAGCCTTGCATGAACGCTTGTGTCTGAAGTAACTGTCAGACCATATCAAAATTAGATTTGATAGGTGGTGTTGGGAAAGTCGTTTTCTTTGTAACACTCAACTGTTGTTCCACTTTCTTTCTGCTATGTAGTCAGTTGATTCCAATGGAGGAAGAGATAGCATCAGGTGATTCAAAGACACTAGTGTAATATGGTTTTTTTAAAACATCAACAAATAATTCGAGCTACAGAGACACTAGTGTCGGTCGGATTTTTGGGGATGACTTGCCTTTAGCTGCAGAGCTAGTGAGTGAGTTCTGGAGTGCCGAAGTGAAAGCAGAGTACTTGGTCAGTAACAGATTATCGAAGCACGTTGATTATGCCAAAGAGTTGCGGATCCCCCGGGTGGCGGTGCTAGTAGGCAAGCGGGAATTGAGTGAAGGTGTGGTAAAGTTGAAAGATTTTGAGAATTCCTAGAAGCACAATCGTTCAAAAACTTCTCAATCGTTTGTGAGATGCGAGAACTTTGAATTACATAACTACATCTGTCCTATTCATCTCCTTCTAATTTCTGCAGCAAACAATATTTTCTTTCGTGCTTTTATTGCCATATATAAGCCTTATCGGTTGTAAGATGTTGCTTCCAGCGACAAGATTGTAACAGTAAAACTTATTATTTAATAGGTTAATATCACAAAAACCCTAAACTAGTTTACAAGGACAGAAGTTGGCTGGTGATAACGTGTAAAAATCTCTTACGCAAAAGCTTAAGCTAATAGCTGAATAGAGATCATGTGTATAAAAAGTATATTGATTCATGATCAAGTGACATAGAATGTTTGTTAGTTAGAAGCTATCCCTCTCACAAGAGAGGAGATGGAACATCTAGAAATTTCATTAAGAACCAATGATAAATGTTCGTTATTTGGACACCATTTGCTGCGTCCATATCCCTTCGTCCTCAATTACTTAACCCAAAGTGCGTTCAAGAGATGTCATCTTAGTTGATTGCTGAGAGATAATTGCATTCGTGGATGGCTCTTCTGATAAGACGATCTCGTACCCATCGTCGTAGGACTCCATCCCTTCGGCCAGAATCTGCCACACCAGGCCCCCGCCAATGGCCCCTCCGTTTCTTGCGAGGTTGTAGATGACCGAATAGACGGCGTTCATGTACGCACCCCTTGTGCTTATGCTGTAGTCGGCGTCCTTCTTCGATTTCCCGAACTCGGTGAAGACCAGTGGTTTCCTTATGATCGCCTTCGCGTCGGCCAGGTGGCTTTCCATCCACCTCTGCACGAAAGCCGTTTGAGCATTCTCGTCCTGACCCGACAACCTGTGGGTTGGTGCGAAAGAGTTATCTACTACAACTTAGGAAAGATCATTTATTAGAATTTACGTAGTTGCTAGAAACAACAACTAACATGTCTCAGCAAGTGTATATTTCATGCTCATGAAAATGATGTTTCATTGATTAAGCTACCAGCTTGAACTGTCTGTTGGACAAAATTTAATGTCGACAATACTCTTAAAAAACTTTACCAAATATCAGGATATGCATGGATTGTCGCAAAATCAATCTCTCTTATGAGATTGTTCTTGATATAATCCGTTCCAACTTGGTAGCCTGGGTTATACTGCTTTCGATCCGGCATGGAATCGCCGTAGAAACCTTCCATGCCAATTGCCAGCAAGTGCTTATTGTCAATCGACTTCACATAGGACGCCATCTCTTGAGCCCAGTCCTGGATTTTGATTTTGTTCACCAAACCTATTAGCAAACAATAATAAACAAACCGAATTCTCAAATGTCACGGCAAGCAGAATTTTTTCCGTGGCTTACATTTACGGTGTTGCCGGAATAATCAACTTGACAACGAGGTTCATTCATTAGCTCCCATCCCATTATGGTTGGGTCGTCTCTATATGAGACACCGCTGATGGTATTGACCCTCGTCAGCACTCTCTGAGAAAAAGAAGCAATCAAGGATGATCAATTATGTAGTTTTAGATAAGTGAAAAGAAGCCTTCAAATTCATCTGCTAATCTCTTAATTGCTGCTTAATCCTTACCTGGACGTGGTTCTTGTAGTAACCCTTTACAACTGCATTAGTGTAAAAATCGTCATCGTTGTTAATGGCGACACCGGCATTTCTAGCCCATTGAACATACTGAGGCCTTCCTCCAAAGTCATGGTAGTTGTTGCTCAAACTCAGAATGAGTCGAACTCCGTATCTTCTCGCCTCCGAGATCACGAAATCAAGTGCCTGAGGAAGTTGATTCCACATACAGTATCAGTTTATTCTCTTGGTCTAGTAAGAAACTTTCTCCAAGGCAGAAAATCAGAGACATGGGGTGAAAAATCACCTGGAAAACACGCTCGTCATAGACACCGGGAGACGTCTGGAGAGCCCGATCACCGCCGTCACTGAATGCCCACGTCCTACAGACGCTAAGACCTGCTGCCGAGGCCTCGCGGAACACGTTCGACACCTTGATCCTATCGCTCGGCTCGGTGGCCACGTTCATCATCCAGTAGGAGTTGAACCCATTAAAGAGAAAGGGCGAACCGTTTAGGATGAATTGAGTGCCTCTAACTTGAACAAATCCTGAGGGCGCTAGAACCCTAGCTTCACAGACTAAGGGCACCAGCATAATCAGGCCCAGAATGCAGCTAAGTTTCCTCAAGCAGGCCATTCTGCTTAATGCAATGCTAGTTGTGTTTCAAGAAGAGGAAGGCGTGATGGATTAGGTTTGCGGTTGGTGGGCATTTATAGGAAATGTTTGATGAGGCTAGAGAGAGAGAGAGAGAGGATAACTGAAGGCGTTAATGCAAGTACCAAAAATGGTGTTGAAAACGAGGAAAAATCAAAAGTTGCAAGACGGTGTTGAAAATGAGGAAAAATCATCATTGCGAGGAGATGAAGAGGGAAATGAGTAGGGAGAAAAAAGATGCAGTGCAGGGGGTTGGTTTGAACCTGGTTGGAAAGAGACAAAAGACATGATAAGCGACTGAACTGGACTGAACATGCATTGGTTACGTATTTTAAGGCTTTCAGGTTGATATGTGGTCGGCCGCAATAAATTTCCTTTCAACTGAAATTCCTTAAGATCTGCAATGAAAATTGGATGCTAGAACATGGCAAGTCATTGATCGCTTGCCTTTGATTTGGTGACGTATTGATGTTGCCCAAGCAAAATGTAGTTGAAGTTTTTAAATGAGAGATGTTGAATACACTGAAAGGTCTTTTCAAACTTATTTGTTAATCGAGATCGTGCTTCCACAAACTCGTGCATTGAATTCATGCATAGCGAGTTCTTTACTTAGTATTTCGAGAAAGAAAGAAGACTTTTGTTACACTTAATTCTTTGTGATTAATTTGGTGGACGACTTGGTGGTGCTTTGGATTTACATCAAAACTATCATGGCATATAAATTTCGCCTTCCAGCTAGCTGTACCATTTGCTTTGTTTTCACTTAGAATTCTGGCCTATCCCCAGAGATCATTGCTAGGGTTTCCTCTCAAAGAGCAAATTATTCTCCGGAGTCCTCTAAGTAAAGGAAACTTTATGGCTCACTTAAATTTTAATATCATAAAATGAAGCATGACACATTCATCAGATCTAGTTTTGGAGTCAAAGTATGTCCAATAGCAAGATTACTATCCAAAACTAATTGACACCTCACTTAGTGAATCAATATTGTAAACCGGTCTTAGTAAGTCTGGCAACCCTCAATGAATATAAACGTGAAGTCATAATGATAAGGCTAATGCAAAATTTTGCTGCCTTTCCTTATAATATCGAGAAGATCTACCAGAGTAACTTCTTTGCTGCACATTACTCAGACATTCTGGGCAATCCCAGGACATCATCAGTTTCAATCGGTCCCTGCTCAAACAACAATGCTTCACTTTCCCAGTGTCCTCAAATTGAGGAAGGCTTTCATTATAGGGGTGTCAATGGTTCGGTTCGGTTCGGTTCGGTTTTTTTCAAAAATCGAACCGAACCGAACCGTTAGAAAAAATTTCCGAATCGAACCGAATGAGTCCCAAACCGAATACGAACTGAACCGAAATTTCAGTTCGGTTCGGTTTTTCGGTTTTTGATTTTCGGTTTTTTTTTCGTTTTTTGGTTTCGTTTTTCTGTTCGGTTTTTTTAAGACGGACCATTTCTTTCTTCTCTTGGGGGCTTCTTTCTCCTCAGGCTTCTTCTCTTCTGGAGCAGGTGGCTTCGGAATAGGGGAGAGAAGCTCCACTATTCACAAATCCACGCGGACCAAAAAGGAATCAGCGCACTAAACCCACAAAGCAAAGCTAAGGCAGAGCTTTGAAAGCGAAGAAGAAGACCTCTCCCATTGGGGCTGTTCTGTTTAACTTTGGTTCAGAAGAAAAGACTTGAAGAAGAAGGGTACGGAGACACTTGGGGTTAGGGTGTAGATAAGATTTGAGGCTCTCTCTCTCCTGGGTGTTGCTGCAATGGCTACCAGAAATTGCTCAGGACCATTAGATCTCGCTTGCAACTCCCACCACCATCACCAGCACCACGAACACCACCAACATCAGCATCCGAGCTCGAGAGCCAAGCTCAGCAACCGAGCTCTCTCCATCTCCTGCGAGCCCCGATCCGCCATGGAATCTCGACCCGCTCGGAGCGAATCGATCTATTGATGGATGATGCAAGAGCCGGAGTCAAATAGAATCGAATCGTTGTTCTCTCGGAGGAGACAGGAGAGAATAACCAAACAGTTTGGTTAATGGTTTATTTTATCGGTTTGTGGTTTGGTTTGGTTCGGTTAACCGATAAAAACCGAACCAATAACAAAAATTTCGGTTTTTAATGAGAATCGAACCGAAAATCGAACCGAACCGAAAAAACCGAATTTTTCAGTTCGGTTCGGTTCGGTTTTCAGTTCGGTTCTTAACACCCCTACTTTTATAGATGGCCCACAGACATAAGTTTCTCCTCAGTAACAACTGCTGAGCTCTGCAGCAAGTGTATTCAACGAATCACGTTCCATGTCCAAAAAGTAGGGCCGCACATGATAAAATTTCTACTTCTTTATTTTTCTGTTTCTCTGTTCCCTGGAATAGGTTTGGAACATAAATCCGTTTGGTAACGCAATTTGATTTTTCTATTTCTGGAACAAATTTCTATTCCTGAAATTAATTTGAAGAATAAATCAGAAGTTAAAATTTTTAATTTCTAGCAAGATAAAAAAAATCAAATTGCGTTACCAAACGGATTTCTGTTCCAAACCTGTTTAGAGAAATAAAGAAATATAGAAATAGAGAAGTAGAAATTTTATCATACGCAGCCTAGGTGTCCGACCACATGAGAGCTCCTGTTTTTCATGCCATTACCGTTATGGATGCCATACAATAGTGTTCACGGGTCCTGACTCGGAGAAGAAAAGGAAGATAGTGATAAATTTTTGGAATTTCAAGTGAAGAAAAAATAGTTTCAGGTAAATAATATTTTAGACATGACTCTCTTCGGGGTCATGTTTCAATTGAAACTGTATAAACTTTTCATTTTGAAATGAAAAGAAAAGAAAAGTAGTTGCAGATTGACCGATGGATCAGAGGCCTTGGGATTTTTAAAATAAAGCAACTGACGCACGATGCATGTGATTCGTTGAGTGACCCCCATGTCTGGGCTGATTCCATGAATTGTCTGCGACACTTCAGGTTGTATAATCATCTCAAATGTGATGAATTTAAACCTTTTTATGGATAATTCCATATCAGATGTAATAAATTTGCTATGCTTTCAAATTTTATTGACTACAGAGACGCAGTAATCACTAGAACAAATAGGTCACAACGATTTCTATGTTGCAGATGAAATGAAAACGGAAGCTACTTCGCATTTAAAAGGAAAGGTTACTTCACATATAAATTTAAAAAATTATTAAAAAATCAGTTCAATTTTGCGGTTTGGTTTGGCTAAAAAAAAAAAATGAAACCGAACCAAACCATTTTGGTTCGACTTGTGAACTGTTTTTCTTTTAAAAATAGCACTCTCAAACAAACCAAAACCGCAAAAAAGGGTTCGGCTCCGTTTGGTTGGGTTTTGAACCATTTTTCTTTCTCAAACCCTATAATTTTTCTCAATGTTTTTAATGTCCTCTACAAATCTATATATATGAGGAAAAGTATAAAAAAATCCCTAAATCTATTACATTGATACTAATTTAGTTTTAAACTTTTCAATTGAATAAATTTATTCCTAAACCTTTTTATATTGCTACTAATTGAGTCCATTCGATTAATTTAAATAAAAAATTGCTAACGTAAATGCCGGTCATCTATGTGGCACGAACAGTGCTCGTACAGACAAATTTAACAATTTTTTGAATTTTTTATTTTCTTCTTTTCTTTTTTCCTTTCTCTTCTTTCTTTTCCCTCTGCCAGCTTTCGTAATGGCTGATAGAGGTCATCGGATGCTAGCGAGGGCGAGGCAGAGATGCCCTGACTAGCCACAAGCGAGGCCAGCTAAGTGATCTCTTGCCATGTAGGTGAGGCTGCCCCTTGATGGCCTTTGGCGAGGCTAGGGGAGGAGCCTCACTGGCCTTTGGGGATGGTGAGGATGTCCCATCCTTGGCTAGCCTCTAGTGAGGGCTGGGTGAGGGTCCCCTTATCGGACTGGCAAGGGGCAACCTTGCCCAACCCTTGCTAGCCCTCGCCAAAGCCTAGTAAGGGCGTCTTGGCCCTCACCCTTGTCATTTTCCAGCGATCTCTATTGGCCATCACAAAGGCTAGCAGAGGTAAAAGAAAAAAGAGAAAGGAAAAGAAAAAAAAATTAAAAATTATTAAAAATTTATAAAATTATTCACATTAGCGTCAATCATGTCACGTTAAATAGTCGACATCCATGTTAGTAATTTTCAATCTAAATTAGTTGGATGAACTCAATTGATACAAATGTGAAAATGTTTAGAGCTAAAATGGTCCAATATTGAATTAGTACTAATGCAATATGTTTAAGACTTTTTTGGTACTTTTCCTTGTGTACAATACATAATTCAACATTTGAATTTGGATATCCACCTTGAATTTATTTGTATTCCCACTCATCTATAATTAAATCTACATTAGCAAAATATTTAGTGGTGATATTGATTTTTACCATTTTGCGGTACACATACGATCTAAACATCTTGATTACACAAAAGAGCTAGTTTTATACTTACAAGGGATGATTCTAAATTTTTTTTCTGAAAATAAAGAGAGAGAGGAACTGGAAACATAAACTTTTATTTAAGTGCTAAATAAAAAATACAAGAGCTTCGTCTATTCGGAGTGCAAACTTCATCAAGTTCTCCAACAATACATTCCACTGGAATTCCTACTTAAACCCAATAAGGAAACTACGTTACAGTGAGCTAACTAAGTCACTTGTGCTAACCATTTTGACCAGTATTCAATTTCCAGTCCTTCCATACAGCTCTTTATCTTCAACTAATCAACCATGATGAACGATCAAATTATGTTCAAGAGAAACCATCTTGTTCGACTGCTGAGGAATAATCGCACGAGTGGATTGGTCCTTTGATAATACGATCTCGTATCCGTCGTCGTACGAGTCCATCCCTTCGGCCAAAATCTGCCACACCAATCCCCCACCAAACGCCCCTCCATTTCTCGCGAGATTGTAGATGTTTGAATACACGGCGTTCATGTAGGGCAAGACGGGCCTGGTGTGTCTTGGTTAGGCCATTGGTTTTCCCATTGCATATTCACTGTGGTGGTAAACTCTGCTGCTTCAAGAAAGCTAGATTCTCCCGAGTTCATCTCATTGCTTTCTTCCGGATCAAAATCATCAAATGAGGATAAGGCGTTTACGTCATCCTCATGATTAGGTGACAAGCTTAGCAGTTGATTGGGGGACAAGTCATGGCGGACAAAGATAAATGTTCTCTCTTCTAATGGGCTTTGGATCCTCAGGGGATGCTCGAAGTGTGGGTGTGGCGACTCATTGATTGTCAAGTTTTGCCTACGTTAGGTGGTAGGCGTTGACTCGAGTTAGGCTTTCTTTTCTTGACTCTTGGTCCGGACGTTTTGAGTAAAGCTCTTCGTTTCGCTAGTTAGACTTTATCAAGGGGAGTGGGAGATGGTGGAGCTTCGCTCCATGCTTGGACTGTAGTCGGGATCTTTCTTCGACTTCCCGAACTCAGTGAAAACCAACGGCTTCCTTATTATCATCTCCGCGTCTGCTAAGAGGCTTTCCATCCACCTCTGCAAAAAAACTGTTTGAGCGTTCTCGTCCTCGCCCGACAACCTGTAGATGATGATTCGAATGCCCACGTGTCATGTTAGCTTGCTAGCAAAAACAAATTCGATTCCTACTAGAAGCATCATCAGTGTGAAATAGTTCATTTACTGTAGTATGATATTTCTTGTACACTAGCAGGGAAATGAGTAAACATCTGAGGCAATCATTGTTAGAGAACGTTAATTACCAAATATCAGGATACGCATGGATTGTTGCAAAATCAATCTCTGTAATCAGATTATTCTTGATATAATCCGTCCCCACTTGGTAACCCAGGTTATATTGCTTCCAAGATGGCATGGAGTCGCCGTAGAAGCCTTCCATGCCTATTCCCAGCAAGTGTTTGTTGTCGATCGACTTCACCAATGATGCCATCTCTTAAGCCCATTGCTGATTTTTTTTCATTAATCATGTGTACCTGATTAGTAAAATATGAACAAGAAAATAACACGCAAACGTATGATGAAAGAGAATGTTCTAGGTGCCTACATTAACGCTATTGCCAGAATAGTCAACTTGGCTACGAGGTTCATTCATTAGCTCCCACGCCATGTTAGTCGGGTCGTCTCTATAAGCAACACGCGTGATTGAGTTGATCCTCGTGAGCATTCTCTGAAAAGGTGAAACAGAAGTGATGAGAAGATAATCATACTATAGAGTAAGTATAGAAAAGAATCCATTTGCAGGATGTATAATTATACCTGGACATGGTTCTTGTAATAACCCTTCACGACAGCGTTTGTGTAAAAATCATCGTCGTTGTTGATTGGTACGCCAGCATTTCTTGCCCACTGAGTGTACTGAGGTCTCCCTCCAAAGTCTTGATAGTTATTGCTCAAACTTAAAATCAGTCGGATTCCATTTCTTCCTGCCTCCGATATCACAAAATCAAGTGCCTGAAAGTTATTGACGAGCAGTGTCCTTTTTAGTTAAAAGTTACTATTTCTTATACCAAGAAAAAGGAACATTCAAAGCATGTATTCTAAATCTATGCATTTGTATCATAGTAAAGGGATATCACAACGATAGTGTGAACGAAAGATAACCTGGAAGACACGCTCGTCATAGACTCCAGGAGATACTTGGAGGGCCCGGTCTCTGCCATCGCTGAACGCTCACGTTCGGCAAACAGTAAGACCTGCTGTGGAAGCCTCGCGGAACACGTTGGACACTTTGATCCGATCACTCGGCTCAGCGGCCACATTCATCATCCAGTAGGAGTTGAACCCATTAAAGAGAAAGGGCGAGCCGTTCAGGACAAATTGGGTGTCCCTAACTTGAACGAACCCCGAAGGTGCACGAACCCTAGCATCACAGACTGAGGCCACAATCACCAACAGGCCCAAAAGGCAGCTAATTTTCCTAAGGCATGCCATTTTCGCTTATAGACAATGCTTTACGAAGAGGAAGGTGTGATGAGTTAGGTTGGGTTGCTTGGGTATTTAAAGGAAATTCCTGGTGCTTCTTAGGACGAGAGAGAGAGGATTTCGTTGATGAATGTATTCCGGAAAGGAATTGAGACAGTGTGCAGAAATCGTTATTTGCTTGTAGAGATCGGGAAGAATGAGTGAGGAGACAGAAGATGCATGAATCGGTCGGAAAGGGACAAAAGAGCATGGCAAGATAGCCAAATTGCATCGGCTATCTTTAGGACTTTGGTCGATATGTGAGTCCGTGAAATTAATTGATAGATATAACTGAAATTTTTGAGGATCTGCAATGAAAGTTGACTACCTGGAAGAAGGCGAGTCAACGAATGGCCCGAGCAAAATGCATGTGCTTTGATACGATGACATATGCATCCGTTCCATATGAGAAATGCATAGGTTTACAGAAATTGATTCCCCAACTGCGGTAACAAATCGTTAGTGGTATTCAAACATGTTAGTCATATTCAACATTAAATGAGAGTGTATGCAATTGATAACCTAAATTCATAGATCTGTCTTACACTTAGCATTATTGATGTTAAATATAACTTATGCCGTTGAGTAGATTATCCAATTATTGCGGTGTTTTGCACAAACTCAATTAACAATATGTCCATATTTGTAACTTACAAAAAGAGATGGTTGGAGCAAATTTCCTCGGATAGCAATCCTGGGATATTTTTGTCTACCAATTCTCAATTCCTTTAATGGCCCATGGGCTTGCTGGTGGAGACTAAAAACCACCGATGACCCTACAAAGCCAGCTACAGCCCATCAGCGACTCGTCGGCTTCCGACGACCCAAATGACCGACTCCACTAAAAAACAACCTTGGTGGAATCTCATCGGCGACCTACATTGCGAGTTACCATCATCTTAGGTAATCCACCATCGACTATCCACCATTAGCAATCGCATTGTCGTAGAATCAAAATGAGTGACCTTACCCCCAACTACGCAATAATAGTGGTATTATAAAATTTTGTGAGACCACTTGCATATGGTCCAAAAGTTAAAGTTATTAAATTAACGCCCGATTTAATATATAGGTATTCTAACACATGGATTGTTTGGAAAGAGAATAAAGGGAGTGGCAGGACACTTAAAGGCGTTTTTCCCTTTTGTTCCTGCAGCGTTAAACCAAATAAAAGTAACCGAATCAAACAAAATCAGTAACGCACTGCCTTAATTCTCCTCTATTGTAGATTACAGTCAGAACGACTAATTTGCTGCCCATCAGTACAATTTCATCAGTGCAACCAGAGACACCATCATCACCAACACATCATTAGTGCTTTTCAAGACTATCTTCCGACCAGTTTACACAGTTTGATGATGCCGAGATGTGATTTCCCAACCGCCCGGCGTTTCGCGGCGTTTGTTGGTGATGAACTCAATGAAGGAGACCCACACGTAAACTAACCAACCATAGGCACGACAGGCGTCCTTTTTCTAAGTCCATCTCGTTTTTGCTTGTCGTTCTGGGATGAACAGTCTCTCCAATTTTTCGGTTGAAAGATGACGCCAAAAGAGATAATGCTATCAAACATACCACCTTCCCCCGGCCATTGATTTCTAAAGAAAGAGCTCTTTATCTATTTCGAATCCCTAGGGAAAGATTAGAACTTGTGGGTACATTATAAGTCAGCAGCGATTGAGGTTGGTTACCGGAGAACTCGCATGAAAACAAGTTCCTCGTGTGATTGGACACTTGTTTCCTGGAACGAGGGTTGGGATTCGTTCAAACTCTTGCATGTTAGCCTGCAATAATTCACCGCAAAAGGAGAGCTGCAAGAGGGAGATGGATCAACGGTATAGATGTTGGAAAGAACGTTAATGTTGATAGACATGTAGAGAGCGCTTTGTGCTAACTGAGATTTAGCCGATTGGCATTCAGATTATTGAGTATGCAGTAGGATTTGCTCTCCTGCTTTGCTGTTGATGAAATTAAACTGCGACTCATCTTAAACAAAAGGACAGATAATCACGAAACAATCACCTGATGGCAAAGCGCTGAGCTTCCTACTCCGTGATTGGGTGAAAATTCAAGATGGCACGAAGTGTGCTGCATTTTCTTAGTTTGAATTGGTGATGGAACTATTGAATAGATGGCTTTAGAAAATGGTAGTAAAGATCAAAGAGAAACAAAGCTCCACAGAAGTACATTCTATTATGGCATATGACCATCAAGCCCCAACATATGTGACCACATATGTGTGCTCTAAGGACGAATTAACATGCATATTCTACTGGGGTGATGACTACGCAAGTACCTGAACTTTTATCTGCATTATTATGGATTTCCTAATGTTTTTTTTTCTCTGTTCGACCAAGATCTAATAGAAAACCTCTATTAAAATCACAATTGGCAAATGCCAAATTGGAGGCTTATGCCGGTAAATAGCTGGTAACTATCCATATTGGCATGCGATATGGCTTTTTGGAATGATGCATGTTTAATGCATAAAATCATCTTAATCAACACTAAGTAGATTCCGCTAATTTGAACTGGTGGAAGAACATCCTTGAACATTTTCATATACTTTACGAATTAAATTAAACATTTACTAATAGTTCATGGACTACATTGAATAATTAAAAATTCTAGGGCTGACATTATAAATGGATGAAAGTTTAAAGAATATTTGTGTCATTTTTTCAATGAGAAACATGAAAATAGTGGGAACTATTTGCGCCTTTCAACTTTATATTGAAAAGTGCCAAACTGGTGAAGCATGTGTTAAAGAATGTCATTTATGCGCTCAATCTTCACGCTGTTTAGATTGCTTGCAGGCATTGAATAGAGAAGTGAGACAAAACCAGGTTTTGGATTAAATATATTTGAGATAAACAACCAATAATAAGTAGGCGAATAACACAACAATGGAACGAGGATCAAGTGTATTGAAGTATTGAAGGTGGAAAAGTTAAAAGGCATTTGAAAAATCTAAAGAGTGAACCCCACTTATACACGTGTCAATCAACTAATGGAGTCAAGTGTAATCTACTTGGCACTCCTCAACTATACACTCTCTCTGTCTTCTCCATTACTCTAGCTCTTTTCATCTTCTTCCTTCGGGAGTTTTTTTTCTCCTAAATGAGAATGGTCATCATCGTCAAGGCTAATTCTGATTTTCGCCGTCTCCAAGACCAAGACTCGGGCAATGGAGAGATGGGAGAGTTTCCAATCATGACATTGACCGACGCTAGGGCGTCTTAAGGCCCCTTGGGGCCCATAAAACTTTTGTGGGCTTTCTGCAACGGCCATGAATTTCTTCTTTATGATTCGTAACTGTAGTTAGAAAGCTGTTTTCTAAATGACTTAGAATTAATTCAAACTTGTACTCGCCAATTAAACCGAAAAGGGGGGGGGGGGGGGATGAGTCAATAATTAGGTCGGTATCCATGATATTCTGTTTTCCACAAAATGACCACATCAATCTCTTCACAACATCGCCTGGTCATGTTCAAATCATAAACTAATGTATTTCAATTGAACAATTATTAAAGGATGCCTTCGAGCTGCCCATTTGATAAATGGGTCCTCTTCAATTTCTGATAACATTATTCATTGAAAGGGTTATGATTGGATAGACTTACATAGTTACAAAGGTTTTGAACCTCCGTAGGCCTTTATTTTTGTGTTTGGTAACATAATGTCAAGAGCCTTTGATGCAAAACTGAACTTAAAAAATGCTCCAAACTTAGTGCTACTCCCACCCTACTTTGGGTTTTTAGTATTTTCGGATTACTACCTCAAGGGCTTAATAAATTTTTTTCTTCCAACTTTGCCCTCACTAAATTATTTAAATTTCAATTTTATCCTCAGCCTCATAAGCATATTAGATTTGATTGGCAATATAAGGGTTTGGGTGAGTTCAGATCCGACCAATGTCATGCTACTCCATGGCTGTTGCGCAACCTCACGACCCATGTGGTGCATAGAGTAAGAAGAAGGAGAAGGCTTAGACGAGGATGACTCATCTAGCAACCACCAGAATGAGGAGAAAATATTGGATACCTTAAAAGAATCACGTCAGTCATACACTAAACCATTTAGAAGTTGACATAGGCCCATGCGGGCCCATATGTTAAAGGAAAAATTATTGGGTACCTTAAAAGGACCACGTTAGGCATACCTTGAACCATTCAAAAGAGAGGAGCTTTCGATCTCTCTCCCTTTCACTACTTCCCGGCGCCATCAGCGATTTCTCGCAGCTGTGGAACGACGCGGTCTTCGAACTGAAGAACATGCAAAGAGGAGCGAAAACCAAGAGATCCGGTACTGCCAGTTGAAGCAAGAAGCAGATTTTCAGAATTTCAATGAGTCCGAAAATCAAAAAAGACAGAAGCTTTGCTTTGCATTAAGTATTTTGCAAGGTGTATACCAAACACGATCATGAAAATCCTTTTTGAGTCAATATCATTTGCATATATGCAAATTTTCTGGGCAAAAACTGCCTTGGACGCAGCCTTCATAGTATGCCATTAATTTTTCTTGGCCAGATATATGTCCTTAATTTGATACGACAAGAATATAAGCCGTGAACACGAAGTGTATTCCATCCAATGACTTTTTTTTTTTAGTTATCAAGTTGTGTCTAAACCAATTTTCACGCACCTCAACTAAACCACCTCCCTTTGAGATTTCAAGAGCGCGCTCCCCCTTGTTCGCCGGCTAATCATGGAGTAAAAATGAATCAAGCTGTATGGCATCGTCCCAGCTTCTTGGAATTCAACTTCTATTACGTGCATGCAGCACAAGATAATATAAACCATGCATTAAAAGACGCCAACAATAATTGAGACTATCATATGTTGCAATTGTACGCCTCGAAATTGCACCGTGGACTTCAAAGGGATGGCTTCAAATAGCTGCAAATATATATCTCACGGAACTTCCTTTATCCACGTAAAAGATTTCCATGATAGAGGTCGCCAATCTAGATAAACCTAGCTGCAAGTCATTGAATAAAAGCCTAAACCCTAATCTACTTATCCTTCATGCCACTCGATACAGATTCACGAGTTTGACCGCACAATTTATATCAAGTCTCCAGCTTTGCAAGATAACCTTAGCCGCCATTTTATCCCTTGTTAATGTCTTTCTGGTTGATTCCAGTAGCATTCCTCCGTGAATTCGTTGTGTTTCCTTAATCTAAACAATGGTCGGGTCCAGATTGCGAGAAGATAGATTACCTAAGTTCATTCTAATATTTGACAAAAGATCTATAGATATTTGTTCCATATGCTTATGCTTTTAGCATTGAGCCTATTGCTGCACCAACTTGTCTGGTCGCTTGATATATCTTTGAACATATTCATGTTAATTTTGTTATGTGCTCTAATCGGGTACCGCGGTCTTTAAAATCAAATTTCTCAAATTGAAACCACCGTGATAAAAGATAACTTATAACCAAGTTCTCCCTTCTTTATTTAAGGCTTGCTTGTAGAGCTTGTAAAAGGTTATCATGTTGCGTTGTGCATACACTCTTTGGACATACTCAAGATAAATAAAGTTAACGTATTACATTATCATTGCAGAGAACATTCCATAACTCTGCTTTCTATAAGATGCACGAGTGGGGACATAACTTGCGTATATGAATAAAATCTAATTTACATAGTTGTCTGGATGCAAGTACTATGATTATCTAATGTATATGTTTATTTATTCTTCCTCGGATGATTATCCCAGGATAATCTCTTCCTTAGAAGGTTACTCCTAGCCAGAATTAGGGTTTGATAAGCAGCACCCTACAAGTGAACTTGGCATTATTTAAATTTTTTTCTTTATTTCATCTAAAAGCGACATTGCGAGGCTGATCCACAGTAGAGGACTCGATTGAACTTAACCCTAATTATATTATCACCTCCACAAAAAAGAACTTTTCACGCAAGAGCCGAAGTGGTGAAGGTTGCAAAAGCGAAGGTTAGTCATAAAGCAAGTTTAGAAAGTGGATTAAATGAAAATGCAATCCCAAGGAGCGTTTCGAGCGGAAGCAACGAACTCCCAAAAAGCAATATACCTTCGTTTACTTCGACACTCATCAACTTTCTTTCGCTTTTTTTTTTTAATCTTTTCCCTCTTATTATAATTGTTTTTCCTTTCGTAAATTTGTATTGGGCTTTCTTTCCACTATTATGTTCTTTTTTTCTATTTGAATTGATGGTGAGGCTTTCTTCCTAATTTTGGGCGCCGATTCCTTAGCGCGATCCAAGGGCGCAAATCGCGCCTCCCTTTGCAAATTATCATACTTGACCCAGGTGGAGTTTAACCAAAGCACGAACGCAGAAAAAGAGGACACTAATCATCATAGTTTATAATAACTTTGACCAAAGTGGAGTTGAAAAAACGGCCACGAACTTTACCCAAAAAAAAAAAAAAAAAAAAACGGCCACGAACCTTTCAAAAAGCAAGACGCTAATCTTCCGGTTTTTCGGTTGTTCATCATACCTAAAAAGGAAGACAATTTCTCAATTCTGTAGGAAAAATTTGGCCAAACTTTGGCGCTCGACTGCTTTTTTCCCGCACACGAGGCGGCCATCAGCATGCGCTGGTCGGGGTGACCCTAAGCACGACCGCGAAGATGAATTCATGCCCGAGCCTTTGTCGTTGTTCTGTCAGGTGTACGAACAGCGAAAAGCCGCTTAGGAGTGCGATGTGTGGATTTAATATTCCATCCGGGTTAGATTTATAATCGCTTACTTCTCACTAAGTTAAATTGTAATGTCCCAGAACACGGAGGAGAGAAGTTCCATAAATTACGACTCTTTATTTATTATACTTTAGATGAGAAGATTCTCAACCTTGAATTGCGACTACATATCTCGATGGACAAAGTTCTACAAATCCGTCAATCAGTTTTTAGCAAGTGATAATATCTTTTGGATTTCCTTTCTTGCAAATGACTTTCTGAGGTGTTTAATCCTTGATTGCTTGATTAACTTTACTGTAAGACGTCGGCCGATGTATTATGCTTGAAGAAACAAATTCCAGGTTCTTAAGTTCGAGTTCTCTTTAAAGCATTTTGGCTAGTCTTGGTATGGATAAATTTTATTTGAGTGAGAGATCATGAACGTGAAATTTTGTCCAGCAATGCTCGGAAACTAGCGTGCCATGGCGCCCTTCTTTAGCAATGAAAAGACTCAAATATGGCGAACAATATAATATAAAAAACATTTAAAAGACATAAAACATGCAAAATGTCTGAAAATGAAAGATGGTCAAAAAGACGAACGACAATATGAAAGAAATGACTTTGTAAATGAGGATACAAACAGGAGGGACCAACTCGCCGTCCTTTAAGGCATCTCATTGCGGCTGAAAAACGTAGGACTAACGGATGTCGTTGCAAGATTAGTGGACTGACTTCCAAATCATTCCAAAATCCCCCCAAAAAAGTGAAAAGACAACAAAAAAGAAAGTTTGAAATTAGGGAGCATCATGAGCAACTCCCCCTTAATTTACTACGTGGTCAACTCTCAATGAGACGACCCTCAACGGAAAAAAAGCCTAATATTGCGCTCGGCGATTGGCCTGCCTCTCCCTCTATATAATGACTTAGCCCTATCCGAATCAAGACCATATCAGCTAAAGACAATTCGGAGAGGCCAAAGTTGCACTTTAGCAAGTAAACATTAGTCACAAATGGAGACGAGGGTTTCTTTGTGGCTACCATTGCTGTTGTGCTCTGTCCTGTGCTTAGGCACTCGTGTTGCCCTAGGCAACCCGGATTACAAAGATGCTCTTGCAAAGTCCCTAATGTTCTTCCAAGGCCAGAGGTCAGGGAGGCTCCCAACCAACCAGCTGCTAAGCTGGAGGTCCACCTCTGGCCTTTCAGATGGTGCCCTTGCCCATGTAAGTCTACTCTCCTGTGTATGTGTCGTTATGTATCATCGATCCTGTTCCATTGTGTGGGCACAGAATGCTCCAATTAGTATCTTCTATACCGGAATTAGCTTCAAGGGCATCAAAGCAATTTCAACATGCGCTTAAATGTATAGCCCAAAAGAAAAACATACGTTCATCATGCATGATGTTCTTTATTTTTGCGGGATTAAAGCATCCTGTGATGATGATGTTGGTGGTTGTGATTGTAATGATGTGAATTACATGCAAAAGGTGCACCAATCACGTTATGTTGTGCAATTGCCATCAGAACTTTATCTCCCCCCCCCCCCCAAAAAAAAAAAAAAAAAAAAAAAAAAACAAACGAAAAGCAGATAAGATCCTATAAACCAAGTATAACTTTCTGCACGCGCCATAAAAAATTTTCGTTTTTTTTCTGGTGGCCAGGCGGATTTGACAGGAGGATACTATGATGCTGGAGACAATGTGAAGTTCAACTTCCCCATGGCCTACACCACCACCGTACTCTCCTGGAGCACCCTCGAGTACGGCAAGCGCATGGGGGCTCAGCTCCCCAACGCAAGAGCTGCAATCCGCTGGGCCACCGACTACCTCCTCAAGTGCGCGACAGCGACCCCCGGAAAGCTCTACGTGGGAGTCGGTGACCCTAACGTGGACCACAAGTGCTGGGAGCGGCCGGAGGACATGGACACGGTCCGATCCATTTACTCAGTCTCCGCCAGCAACCCAGGCTCTGATGTCGCGGGCGAGACTGCAGCTGCCCTCGCCGCCGCCTCCCTGGTCTTCCGAGTGGCGGACCCCAAGTACTCGAAGTTGTTGCTCAAGACTGCAAAACAGGTGATGCAGTTCGCTATTCAATACCGTGGATCGTACAGTGATTCACTCGGTTCCGCGGTTTGCCCATTTTACTGTTCGTACTCGGGATATAAGGTATAATTTTTTATGCTTGATTATGTGTGTTAGTTCCACCGTATGCATTCTGTTTTTGGCTCATTGGATTGTCAATCTGAAGAATTTGGTCTTTTGTCATGAATTACCAGGATGAACTACTGTGGGGAGCTGCATGGCTTTATAGAGCAACGAATGATGTGTACTATGCCAATTTCTTGAAATCTCTCGGGGCTAATGATGCCACGGACATTTTCAGCTGGGACAACAAGCTTGCCGGAGCTCGAGTTCTTCTTTCGAGGGTATATCCCAGCCCCTAGAATATAAATTATTGACAAAAGTCCGGAAGATTTTCAACAAAACAGCCTCAAGCAGAACCCTCTTTCTATCTAGCTAGATCTTATATAACTATATTAACGCACAGGACAGTTTTTGAGAAAAAATTAGGACATCCTTAACTAAACATGGTAACAACCTCGTAACTGCCTTCTTCAGATGGCGTTGTTGAACAAGGACAGTAGCTATGACCAGTTCAGACAACAAGCAGAAGATTTCATGTGTAGAATTCTCCCCAATTCTCCTTCTTCCTCCACACAGTACACTCCAGGTATGTACATTTCTTTTATCCCACATGTCAATTAGTAATTTAAGGATCATGTTACAAGTTGCAACTGATTTCAAAACTTGATCAATACGAGCTTATGGCCGAAGTGCAGGTGGGCTCATGTTCAAGCTGAGTGAAAGCAATCTCCAGTACGTCACCTCCATAACATTCCTGCTTACGACCTATTCTAAGTACATGTCCACTGCAAAACACACCTTCAATTGCGGCAACATGGTCATCACCCCTGGCACTTTGAAGTACCTAGCTAAGAAGCAGGTCTCTCAAACTCGAACTCTCATACTTATCTCTCTCTCTCTCTCTCTCTCTCTCTCTCTCTCTCTCTTCCCCTCTCTCAACCCCAGAAATTGCAGGTTGACTACATTCTGGGGGTGAACCCTCTGAAGATGTCATATATGGTGGGATATGGAACCACATTCCCCAGGAGAATTCATCACAGAGGATCGTCCCTGCCATCCCTGTTGAGCCACCCGCAGGCAATAGGCTGTCAAGGTGGCTTCCAACCGTTCTACTACACATCGAGCCCTAACCCCAACATCCTCACTGGAGCCATCGTCGGGGGTCCAGACCAGAACGACGCTTTCTCGGATGACCGGACCGACTACAGCCACTCCGAGCCTGCAACGTACATCAACGCAGCCATCGTTGGACCTCTGGCATACTTTGCAGCAACATACTCAGCTTGAGCAAAAGAATTTGCATCCCAATGTTTACAAAGTTCATTGACTTTGAATAGGTCAGCGTTGATGATGATGAACTAGCTAGGAGGGATCTATAGTGCCAACCAAGTGTAAATGAAGATCCCCTGGCCTTAGTTTGATTCGCTAATCTGTGGTTAATGATCAGTGTGTCCTGTTCTGTTTTCTTAATTTCACAATAACAGAATTCATTTAACATATTCTGTCCAAAAATATTTTTAAAAAAAAACACCACAAATCATCCTGGCCAAACAGGCATAACATTATAAAAAAAGATAAAAATGCAAGACTGCAAAGTTAATTTTAAGTTGCTTGAAATTTTGTTCCTGATCTTGATCCATGACTATTATTTCGAGGACATTTACCACCCAATGAACCAGAGAATGTCTAATACAGTGACTTTGACAGAAAAGATGATGCAGTCTCATCCAAGATAGATGCAGACCAAAGTTCAGCCCATGCATCAACCGATCTACAAGTGGTGTAAAAAGCGACTATATCTCCGAACAAACATCATTCATTCTTGATGGGTCATCTCCCCAGAAAATAGAAAGTTGAAAGTGAGCAGCAGGAGATTTGTTTTCAATTAGAAACTACCACTTTAACCACTGCAAATTATCTATTCCCTGCTCTTGTAACATATTAGAACAGCATCCTTTTACTTCCAACATCCCCAGAATGCCATTTCAAGTCACGCTTTTGACATTTTTCACTCCAATAAAAAAGGGAAAGTCTGAGTTTATTCACAGCCTATCAAACGAAAATATCAACAAAAAAGCAGCATAAAAGCAGAGGCAAGAACTGTACTGCTTTACTACAAGCTGAAAGCCACCATGAGCAAGATTTACGGTTCAGCAACCAAAACGATATTTAATGCTCAAACAAGGAAAATCGAACTTCACAAATAAAAACTAACAAAAATACATCTACAACCAAATGAACAACTTATGAACAAGTCTAGCTCTGGCTGCTAAAGCAAATCCACAAGACTTAACATCTATGCTAATTTACAAAGATGACTAACCACCTGCACTACCCCACTTTCAATCAGGACAACAACCAAACCTAAACACATATTAATTGACTACCAAGCTACACAAATCTGATAAGAATGGTGATGGATAATGTGAAACTAGCTAGCTTGGCAATTAATAGGAGGGATAAGACACCGGGTTACTTGTATCATAACGGCGTGACCTAGTGTGGTCAATGCTTTCCAGGGTTGCTCCAAAAACTCTTCGACTATACTCATAACTACTTGAACGAGATCCAAAGCCATTACGTTCTTGTGTCGTACCAGTAGGAACGGAAGCTAAACCCAAAGAAAGAATACAACATTAATATAAATGGAAAAGACAAGTCACAAGCATGCTCAATATACAATACCTACAAAGATAAAATATGTACATTACCGTGAGAATGGTTATCTGAATATGCTGAAGCTCTGCCAGGAGTAGATAATCCAGCAGAATTTTGAGGAATGTCTACACTGTCGCTTTCTGGACGGTTGGGTCTTAGATTTTGGGAGGGATTTGCCGCAGAAGTATTTGAGGAAGACTTGTCCTGCCCAGATATCTGCACATCAAAATTTCAATGCCATTATAAAAAAGCTAGATCGCAGTCCATCGGGTATACAGTAAAAGTCAACCTATCAACCGGTAATGATCATTTGAAAAAGATTGTTAATGATCATATTGATCCCTAATCCCATCCGTGGTCATATCCGACTGACTAGAAGTACTATTGACATTAGAAGACAAGACTAGTCCCACTTGAAAGCTTGGGCACAGGGAATATGGCAGACATACATACATCAGAAACAAGGTAAAGCCATGAGAGTAATATTAACCATCTGAAAGTGTTTTTTGGCAATGCAAAATCCTTGGAAAATCACCGAAAGATGATTCAGCAGGCAGCAGCGGTAGAAAGGAAGAACTACATATTAGACAATGGGAACATACCGCAAATTTAATTGTTCGATTGTAGAGAGTAACAAGGCCTGAGAACAGCCTAACAGCATAGTTGGCTATTTCCTCCGTCTCATACTCTGCAAAAGCATAACCTTTGGGCTTCTCTGTTTCCTTATCACGAGGAACATACAGTTCTACTACCCTTCCTGCCTGTATCAAAATGTCGTACAAGACTCGTTCACTCACCCTCTCATCCAAGTTGCCTGTGGAAGATGAATGGATATTACGTTAGCAGCACACAGCTATACCGATAATAAGAAGAGTCAACACTAGCGATACTTCTTCAAAATATCTCAGTTCCAAGAAGTCAATTGCACCACGAACCAAACAACAGAATTCATCAGATGTGAACATTGCTCGAAAATGAGAGTATCAATTGAAGAAAAATGCAAAGCAAATTGGATTGCAGAACTCCCAAGACATTCTCCGGGGACAGGAAAACATCTCTGACAACCCAAAAACACAACACTTGAGTACCTACGCTTGCTTTGTATGGTCTTAGCATAATCATTCAATTGTGAGGGTGCTGCCTAAATACTCCGCCTTCCAATTTCAAGTTAAAATATCAGGAGGAGAATGGTGAAATCCATCGTTGGATAAACCAAGGGGCAAGCATTGCTTTGTAATGCACAGAGAACCGCATACCAACTAAATTACAGATCATCAGGCCAATCAAAGTAGCCACAAATTAGTAACTACAAGAAACTGAGTGCCCAGGTACATGCCCATCCGTAATCTTAGGGGAGAGAAGGCAAAAGGCATCCAAGTCCTTCTATCTCTGATATAGACAAGGCATTCTATCAATATACATGACATCACAGATAAAACTGACTCCCCAGTCTTATCATGTCAACCCTAATGAAAGAAGTCCACAAGGGTTTCTTTGAATTCTGCCGATTTCTAAACATCACGAATCAATTTCGTAAGTAAGCAAACCAGCCGAGACAAAAGAAGAAGCTGGGCGAACATCGATCCGAAGATCCTCATTAGGAAATCATCACACAAAAAACCCCAGACCCAAATTCA
Source organism: Eucalyptus guilfoylei (assembly GCA_016097605.1). Lineage (NCBI taxonomy): Eukaryota > Viridiplantae > Streptophyta > Magnoliopsida > Myrtales > Myrtaceae > Eucalyptus > Eucalyptus guilfoylei. The sequence continues at coordinate 33,295,863 of CM027865.1, read as the reverse complement.
AAAATACTCGTACTGCTACGAACCCCCAAAAAAAAAAAAAAATCCCCTTTTTCCCTAAGACCACGAACACACGACATTCACAGATAAACCCTAAACGCTCCCAAAACAACGACGCGAGACCTGACGCTCGACGACTCGGGTCCAAGAACTCCGACTTCCCCCTCGACCGAAGGAAGAAGAAATCGACTGCGCGACGAAAGAGGGGAGGAAAAAGTGAAGAAGTGACGTCACTGCGGAAGAGAGAGAGAGAGCTCACACTGACCTACGTAAACGGTGCGATCTCTGTTCCCGGACATGATTGTCTTCTAAGTTCTAGATCTTCGCCGCCGCAGATACTCTGTTTCGGTCGGGACGAAGGGCGGAAGAAGAAGAGACCCGATCGAGCGAAATAGATAAAGAAGCCGTTGCTAATAAATACATGGTTCCATACGCGGATACGGTTGGTCGGTGCCAGTATGAGGAATTGAGGATCTCGACCCCGATCACTGGGTGTGTCCCTCCAGAGATTTTCGACGTTCAAAATTGGGTAATTATTAAATACTGTCTTTTTATTTATTTATTTTATACAATATATTATAATATTCTTAAGGGACTTATTAAAAATCATTAATTGCATTTCGAAAGTGAGTGAGTTTTTTGATTTGAAATGCAATATAGCTTAGATTTCAAGGCTGGGGGAAGTTTCTCTTGTAATAAATGTACTAAAAATCATAAAATTACGATGAAAGTGTAATTAAGTTCTAAAACTTTCGAAGGGTAATCAAGTTTTAAAATTTATCACGAAAACTGCAATCAAATCTTAAAATTTTCGAAAAGTACAGTTAATGAAAAGATTTAATTGGACACGTTTGAAAAAAAAAGATTCCTCTATAAACGAATAACTATTTTGATCGCTTAAAATAGGACCTCAAAGTAACAATTAAAGAATGAAGACTCCGGGCGGAGCATTAACAAAGTCAAGACACTCATTGACTTGACTGTACTTACAAAAAACGTTACGGAGAATTTTATGGATCCATTGACCCAGAATCCGACCTAGTTAAAGTGCCATGATTGGCAAACTTGATCTTAAATATCTTAATAAGCATGACCACCGTTAAAATAGGTAACTGGCATAACTGCTCAACCGACACCAATTAATACATTGACAACCCAGATTTGAATTTACCAATGTTTTGCACAATCTGGGGGTTGGAAATATCAGAGGTCCAAATCATTTATTATAACAACACCAAACGCTACACATGCTAAATGGAAATAAGATCAACAAACAAACCGAGGACCCGATACCATCTTGAGGCAAAGTGGTACTCCAGAATCATTGAGAACCAACAGTCAACATCTCAAGGGCAACTGACCCTTGACTTGAGGCCAAAAGATAAAAACGACACGTTCACCAACTTGGTATTGATGGATGTTTGTGTTGGAACTCTAACTATTTACCTTGGCCCGCTGCGTAGAAGACACTTTCCGTTGTTTTAAAGTTACAACTTTTGCTGCTGGAAGCATTGGCCTCGAGTTGACTTTGCCTGGATTCGCTCAGTACTCGTAGCATCTCGATTCGTTTGTATGTCTCCTTGCCATTTTGTTGCCTCATCCGCATGCCTACTGTCTTTCTGAACTTGATTTTCTAGCATTTGCAAGACCCCTGGATTGGGAGAAGATGTCTGAGGCTTTGGACTGGCCCCCCAACCCTGGATGTAACTCAATTTCTTTGGACCAAGGACTTCTTCAAACATTTCATCCTCATAAGCAGTAATATCCCCATCCTACAAACATGCACATACATAATAATATAAGTCCTGGAGATTGTAACAACTTCCACACTCCACAGAATGCATCCATGGATGTATTTTTTTCTAGTTGAATGAGATCAAGGTACTTGAAATTCTCCAAAAGCCCAGTCAAAATTTAAAAAGGCTAAACATGTGATTATTAGATTAAAAAATTATACAATAAACATCAATAACGAGAAAATAAAATGAAATTCTCATGGTGCTGACCTTCACGACCTAAAAAGTCGGATGACGTGCCCACCGCACAAGTGCCACCAGATAATGAGTTCGGAAAGTGCGATGGAGTGAACTTGAAGGCTATTCATGCTGCTCAAGACATCATATCTAACTGCAAGGTACTTGAGCTCTTAAAAAGCCTCCAATGCATGCTTAGAAGCTGTAGTATGATCATCTTCTAAGACTTTGAACATCCATATTGAACATCCTACTTCAGGTGCTTCCATGTCCAAGAAGCTAAAACAGGGCTCGATGGAACATTTACATAATTAATCAACAGGAGGCTCTTTCTGCTTGACAAAATTCTTACCATGCTATGATGCTGAACATATAAAATTCCACTCAACCATATAAATCTTGGAGGGGTTGCTCACATCCTCTCAAGAAGGGACTACGATAGAACCTCTTAATCCAATCTTATCGTATAGAAATAAGCTACCAGTAGTCATTGCAAGAGCAAACCCTGCTTTTGAAATGGTGGAATCGGTTTGAATCTCTCACCACTATCTCCCTGTTGAGAAGATCTGCAGCTATTTTCATGAAGTTATGGCAATCGACACAAATGCGAATATTTTTCATGATTTTTATCACTCTAGGCAAGCTACTTTCCTTCATTGTTGCAAATACCAAAGCCAGCTTCTCACTGTGGTAATATAATTGCTCCTCTTTGTGCTCCTCTTCTAAGTCATGCAATGCCAAGCATGTTTCTGGCGTATAACCCAGCTCTTTCAGCTTCCCAATAAATACATTGAGCTTCGCATATATCCTGTCCCTCAGTGGATGCCTCCTTCCTCCAGATGCAAACTCATGGATCTGATTTCCTATCTCGATCCAGCTTAAACCTGGTTCCTTTTTCACTCTGGACCAATTCATTTCATATCTAATTAGACCTGCTTCATCAAATCTTCCACCTGAACAACATATGTTCGACAGTTGCACATATCCCAAGGACTTACTAGGTTCCAACTCCTTCAGTTTAATAGCCGCTATTTTTGCTAATTGTGCATTACCATGTTTCCTGCATGCTCCCAGCAGTGCACTCCAGACCACTGAATCAGGTTGCACAGGCATTCTGTTTATCAGTTCCTGTGCCTCAAGAACACGCCCAGCTCTTCCAAGAATATCGACCATGCAAGCATAATGATCAAGCCGTGGAGCAACACCATAGTCCGTGGACATGGTTTCGAATATGCGAATTCCATCTTCTACCAGTCCAGCATGGCTACATGCAGAGAGGAGAGCAACAAAAGTAGTGCTATCGGGTTGGAAGTCCATTCCGGCAAAGAGCTGCAATGCTTCCTTACCTTGCCCATACAGAGCATATGCTTTAAGCATTGAGTTCCAAGAAACCAAGTCAGGAGATTCCATCAGATCAAAAACTTGCTTAGACAAGGCCATGCAGCTACATTTTGCATAAGCATGTATTAAGGAGTTGGCAAGCACTGTATCCCCATCAAATCCAGATTTAATTACTTGACAATGCACTGACAAGGCATGTTTCTCAGTCATAAGACCAGCACATGCTTTTAGGATGCTAGAAAACATATACCAATCTGGAGATATTCCCTCCCGAAGCGACTGGCGAAAGAGGAAGAAGGACTCTTCAGGTTCACGTTCTGCCAATGCTGTTATGATGCCCGTCCAACAAATAACGTCTTTGTGAAAATTGGTCTCCAAAAAGAGCTTGTAGCAGTCAGCGGCATCCCCTCCAAGATCTGAATAAGCCTTCACCAGTGCGGTCATCACTTCCACTTCCGAGGTAAAACCAGTTTTAACTGTGAGACAGTGTAACTGAAGACAACAATTAAGAGCAAATCCAACACCAGCATCGCTGCTTCCAGACAAGGAAGAAAAGATTCCAAGAAGTGTAGCACGATCAAACCCATATCCTCCCGTATGCATTTGGGCAAACAGATCGATAGCCAGTCTTCCAAGGCCACGGAGCTCAAGCCCTGCAATCATTGAGTTCCAAGTGATCAGATTGCGAGACTCCATACTTCTAAACACGGTCCAAGCCTCATCTTTATGCTCATTGAAACCACTTTGGCAGCCACTCGTCTTGCTATACATTGCAATAAGAGAATTCCCAACGTAAAGGCACGAATTGACGGACATTTTCAGGGCAAGTGCGTGTACCTGTCGGCCACGATCACCGTCACGCTCGCGGCACGAACTGAGCACGCTGGCGAACGCAAACTCATTCGGGCGGTGGTGGGCCAACATCCCCGAGAACAGACTAAAACACTCGTCCCCACGGCCATGCTGGGCATACCCAGAAACGAGAGCCGTCCAAGAAACATAGTTCCTACGTGGCATCTCATCGAACACCTTGCGGGCACACTCCAGATCCCCGCACTTCGCATACATATTGACCAGGTGGTTCGACACGAAGAGGTCCGGCGGGCCATTCTGGTTGAGGAGCATGTAACGATGCAAGGCCCTGCCTTGTTCCAGGCATTTGTGGCGGGCACAAGCGTGGAAAAGAGCAGCCAAGGCCTTGTCGTCAAGGGGCGAAGCCAGAGCGTAAAATTGATCGAGGACTTCCTGGAGCTGGGCCCGGGTGGAGCCAACGCGCGCCCAGTCGAGGAGGCTTCTGCAGTCGGGAGTTTGGTGTCGCGGGGTCAGCGACGCGAGCGAGGACAGCTTGCGAAGGTGGCGCGACATCACCGTCTGCAATGCTTGCAGATTACAACTTTCTCGGCTCGCTTCGCACGGCAATCTCCGTTGTGCTCGCGAGCCCCATCGACCATTGAATTCGAGCAGTTACAGCAGAAGCAGCTTCTGATTTTTCCTCCTCGCGCTGAGAGCTTTCTTCCGATTGGAGCGGAACGATGAGAGGAAAGAGCGAACGACGTTATTCTGGACGGCTGGGCTGGTTAGGACACCATGGACGTTCCAATCCTGTTCGATATTATTTGAATGTACATCAAAAGTTTAGAATATATCGAACAAATTAAAGATTCAGAAATAATATTACATATTGACATAAAAGTTTGAAATCATATTATATAAATTGAAAGTTCAAAAATGATATTGTATCTTTGACCAAAATTCGGTGATCATTTATATGATTATTCAAAGATTTATTACTTTTTTATGGCTGGATATAGTTCTACAAATGATAAAAGAGGGTGGAGTCTATGAGCAATGGCGAGCGTGAGATGGAATTGGAAGAGGAGGAAGTGGAGAGGCGGCTGCACTTTACTCAGATGGCCTAGTAAATGGTAAAACAAGGCTAATGATGGACCGGGTGAGAACTTGTTGGTGTCAAGTTTGCCTTTGTTTTAGTTCACAAATGGTTTAGCGATGCATAAATTTACTCATCGTTATCTTTTTAGCATTCATCACCACAAATATTTCAAGAGAAATTAGAGAACTTACTTTACCGATTTCTCTTTGTTAATTCATGCATCATCCATCATACACTACCATCTCTTAGTGATCCATCATTATTCTTGCTTTACCATTTACTATGGCAATGGAGTAACGCGAAGCTGCCTCTCGACTTCCTCCTCTCCTACTTCATCTCATGCTCCCCATTACTCACAGACTCAACACTCAAATCTGCCTCTTTACCTTCTCTATCAACCTTATCAACCACCTGTGAATTCAAATTGATTTCACCTTCCACGAGCTCCCCTTCCTCCTTCTCATCTCCACCAAATTTCGCACCCCTTTGTCTTCATGTCGTCACACATGACTTTCTCCACACCCTTCGTCGAATCACGGCTACCCTTCTTCTCATCATTTCCATTCATCGTCACATCAACTTTCTTCATAACAACCTCGCTTAACAGCTATCTATACAAATCTCGCATCATCCAAACCCTAATCGAGACCTCCATTGTCTCCTTCACCTCCTATTTGATGAAGCCCTCCTCGCTAATCTGCTCAATCGAAATTGCATGGAAATCTCCCCTCTTTCACCATCTGCAAAACCCAATTCGACAATGAAAAAGCCATAAATCTTTCAAGATTGATTTCAAGTAACAATCTATCACTTTACTTCACCAAAATCCAACTAAATGCATAACGGTTACTCCACGAATCGGATCTTGTGCAGAGCCCAAAAATAATTTGAGCAGATCTAATTTGATTTCGATGGCTCTTCCTTTAGGATTTGCAATTGATCCATCATTAGTTTATATAGTCGAATATCTCGGAATTTTTTCTACGAGATTTTTTTTTCCAAATTGGCTCCATGTCTCCTTATCGTGAAGGTTTCCATTGCTGATTCTATTTCAATGGTCATTTATGGTAAAAAATAAAAAGGTACCTTACTGATTTGATTATCTGGATTTGGAATGAGATATGATAAAATAAGGTAGGATTAAAAAAAAAATTGAATATCCTCCGAATTGTAAAAGATTCTATCATATATTTGGTGTAACCTAATATAGGATTGAAAATCTTTGAACCTGTCTTTCATGTCCAACTACTTCGATCTCCACCTGCCACTTCGAACACTCCTCGTAGTGCCCAAAGTCTAATGTCCCATATGTGGCCCCCCTGATTGGCTTGTTCATTGTCACCATTGTCTATGCAAATCTCACGGAAGGGTCTACATTATAGAGACGAAGAGGTAGAGATCGAAGGGGTCAATTTGAGTTGCCTTTTAGTTGGAAACTTGATCTTCCACTTGGGTCATCGTTGAATTGCTCACTCAAGGGCCCACGAAGGAGAATCTTTCACTCACCCGGCGTGGAATTGACGCCAAAACAAGAGCGCCCCGAAAGGAATACGAAAAATAAGCAAAACTTTGTATCCTTTTGTCTGCATGATCCACATGTAGAGATAATATTGATTTACCATTTCAATACTAGAAACAAATTCACAAGATAAATCGATTTTACGGAAAAATGATGAAGGGATTGATTTGAGGGTATCATGGAAAGCGAGGAACTGCTTAGATAGCCAAGGATAACCAGGGAGTGAAAGTCACTGGGCATTGGAAAGTCTACTCCACGAATAAGTATCATCCCAGCATTCACACGGAGAAGAAGAAATAATTTAGAGATGAAACCCATGACAACAAATGAGACAAACGAAAATTTATTAATTTATTTAAAAAAAGTTATCCAAATTCAGATTTTTTCCATTTCTATATGGATTTCTTATCTAGATATATAATCAAATTTATCTAGTTCGGAAAATATTGCCAAATATTAGATATGATAATTTGTTATTTTTTTGTGACTCGAGTCCAATCTATAAATTGGTAGTGTCTTTGCTTGTGAAGAACGGTCTGTAGCAGTGGCGGGACTCTTTAATTTTTTAATTTCGTACAATGCCACCTGTCAACTTATGGATGCCCATATATCTGGCACTCCGCATGGATGACAGGGTTTTCACGAAAACCTAGCGGAGAGCCCCGTGATCCGCTCTCGATGGGGACATTTTATAGGCACGTTTTAATACATTATTTAATTACAATATTTCTAGCTTAGTATTTCCATGTGAAATTATATTTTAATTATCGATCATTTCAAAATCATGCAAAAATAGCAAATCTTATGTAGAATCTATATCGAAATAGCTACACAAATTCTCTGAATTTTACCTAAAAATGTAATGTGATTTATGAATTTTTAATTTATTTAATGTGATTAATGAACTTAGTACATATTAAATCCGATTCTTATATTATATAAAAATATTCGATATTAGTCTTCCATTATTCAAGTTAATGGAATTTATTGATTTGGTTTTCAATCTGGTAAGTTTAAACTGTGAATAAAAAGACATTCATTTAAGATATTTAACTCAGATCAGAACATAATAATTCACGTCTTCCAAATTAAACATAATAAAAAATATATATTTTTCATTCTATTGACATATCCAAACTATTAGGAAAATATGTCGATCAATTTTGCCTATATTGTATTTCAATTCATTGGGAATTTTTTTTAGCATATTATTGGTTTCCATTTTAATAATCGCTTGTGATATTTTCTAGGAATATTTGATGAAATCATTTCACTGCATTTTTATATAGATATTTTGGTTTCAACTTTACTCTTATGAAACATTGTTTGCACAATAGAGAGTATCAGTTCACTATATATATTTTTACTGCGATACTCATGAAATAGTGCTAAAATGCATTAGACCTTTTAAGTTTTAACTCATGCACCGAGTAATTAAGATTGGCCATTTCTATTTTCAAGATATTTGTAGACATTTTCGTTTAGTGTTTGCCATATTCGTATGTATATAGATAAACATATATTTTTTTATAATTATTTCCTGGCCTTCCAGTTAAGTTAGGTTAAATGGATATACCCTTTTATAGTTATTAATTTGCATATTTCAAGTTTAGATTTTCAGATTTGTATATTTCGATTTTTATTTTCAAATTTTTGTCCATTTCTTATTTGGGCTATCCCATGGGGAAAGTACGGCAATTTTTCATTCGCTACCCTTTTCCGGTTGCAATTAGAGCAAGCTGACAAAAGCCAATTCAACTCCTTTCCAATCTCTTTGTTACTACATTACTTCTAGTTCTAGGGGAGAATCATATCGAGTCAATACAATATAAAGCTCAAGCTCGATCAAGTATCAATATTTAAATTGGAGCTTGATTCGAATTAAAAATCCAGATACTTGAGTTTGACTCGATTAAAATATAGTTGTACATGTGCTTAAGCTCCAACGCAATAAGCTCAACTTTTTTTGCATCTTTATATTTCCAATAAGTAATTTTGAAGACCACTATCCCTTTTTTGTAATTAAAAAAATGGAAAAGACCACCAAAAATCCCAAATTTTACTCAAAGTGACAAATTTACTCCAAACTTTTTTTATGACATGAAAAACCCCAAATTTTGCAAACCGTGACACATTTACCCAAGGGCATTTTATGTCACAAAAAAAGTTTGGGGTAAAATTGTCACTTTAAGCAAAATTTGGAGTTTTTGGTGGTCCTTTCCCTAAAAAAAACTCGAAATAAATTATAATTTTGATTGAGCTCAATTATCCCAAGCTTTTTGAGTAAAGAATTGGCAAATTGGAATTCAACTTGGCAAGATACTCGAGCTCGAGTTCGACTCGAAATTAGACTAGTCAAGCTTGAGTAATCGTTGATTTGAGCTCGAGCTGGAAATCGAGTTGTTTTACTCAATTTCATCCATACAGATAAATAAATGAATAATTACACAAATAGTACATATAATTTGGCTTACTATATAATGTCGTCTCTCAACTTTTAATTTGTTTAATATAATCCATGGACTATACCCAATGTGCAATATCATTAAGTGAACTTTTGATTCGTTCAATGTGACCCATAAATTTTTTGATAAATATTTAATTCAGTCCGTATACTATATAAAAATATCTAATGTTATCATTCAATTATTTTAAATTCAGAAACAATATTGAACATCTTCATATATTTTAAAGATTAAATTGAAAATGTACAAAAAGTTTAATGATCGCATTAAATATATTAGAAGTTTATGGACCATATACTACATTGAAGTGAAGTTCATGAATCATAATAAACAAATTAAAAAGATATTATGTATTGGGTCAAAGGTCTTGAATTAATTGTGTCATTTTTCAATAAAAAAGCTGAAACTGTGTTTTTCAGTAAAATAATGCCTTAACAACAAAGTATGGGGCCGTGGAAATCAGAATTTTTTCAATTTTTCGTTTATCAAGGGTCGTGCAAAAGGGGTCGACAGCCCAGTCGGCTGGCGGAATTGCCGGAGATGCTTTGCGGCCTCCAGCTCATCATGCACATGATTCAACCACATTCATCCCCGAAGGCCGCTCCAATGTCCCGCCGACCTGCCTTCTTGCCCCAGTTGTCGGTAAAGTCACTGACCGTCACATGGCATTCCCACGTCCTCCAGGTCGGCACATTGACTCTTTGGCATTGGAGCCAATGCCAGCTCATTTTCATCTTTGGAAAATCCTCCATCCCGTTCTCCATAGTTCACCTCAAGTTGTGTGCTTCCCTTCTAACGATAAAACCTGCCGTTATTAATCTAAAAAATAAGTATTACATGGCCCGACCTACACAACTCCGTTTCGCAAAAAATTAATAATTTAAAATATATTTTCTTAAAAATAAATGTTTGCATCACTTGCAAAAAAGACAATTGAAAAATATTTTATTCGTGTATGAAAATGTGTAGGCATAAGTTGTTATTAATAATGAAAATATTTTTTATTGACTAATTATTTCAAGCATTATAGGCGATTATTTTTAAGAAATAATTTTCCAAATGATCCATCTTTTGCAAAACAAATGGAGCCAAATAGATTTATAATGTTTCTGGATTAATATCATAAAAAAACTTAAATTAATAAAAATCTAAAATCGGTACATTTTTTACAAATTTACTCTTTGTTAATTTCCGTTAAATTATGTTGTTAAATTATTGAGTTTAATAATACATGGCAGTTAATGGATATATTGGTTTATGGTTTTACTTTTTATTTGTTATAAATGTATTAGTTTATGATTTTTCGTTGTATTAATTTAATGTAATAGAAATTAACGAAGGATAAATTCGTCACAAATATATTAATTTGAAATTTTTGGTGGTATTAACCCAATAGTGTTTCTCTATGATTGGATTGGAATATTATATGTATGATGATAATCTTGATTTTACAATAATCAATCATTCAGCATGCGCGGAGCCTTTTTGACGTGGAGACAACTCCGTTTCATTTATATATTCCGTATTGGCGTTAATCGCACTTCGAGAGAGTCATCCTAATATTTTAATTTTTATATTTTATGGTCCAACGTACAAGTGGAAACATTTTTTGTCCTAGAAAATAGACTTTGTCCTAATTTCCATTCACGGCATCCGGCAGGGCCGACGGAAAGATGTGGTGGTGATTTGCTCGTCGCCACGTGGCTGGATCTCATTTCACCCTCCAACTCGTTGCATCATCAGTCCAACTTCTCATAGCTGTTTGACCAATAAATAAAACTTCTCGGAGCCGGCTTCTTTTTTTTTTTCTCTGCTTAGGTGAGATTTCAATTCTCAAGGGTCTCTGCCAAGACACTAGTTTGTAGTGCTTGTATAGTGCCATTTGCATCATTGCATGCCGATCCTTAAAATTAAGACAAAAATCTTATTCCAAGATAGCATGATTGAATTCTTTTGTAATTAATCCTATTTACAATGGTCAATGATAAAGTCGGGACATGATGAGTATCCTCATCGACAATAACCTACAACCCTTCATGACAAAGACTCGCCAAAATAAACATGACTGCGATGAAAGTGAAATTTCTAATTGTTGTACTTTTTTTTTTTTTACTGTCGCTTGTTTTACATTTTAAACCTACTTAACGGCTCATATGGATTAGGCTGGGCATGCATTTGGTCTTGATATAAGTTTATAAGAAAGAATGAACAATGGATACACAAAGACATTAATTTTTAATAAAAAGAAAAAGGATTAATATCACCAAGACTTCAAATTGGTGTAACTATAATAAATTTACCTCAAATTAATTTTTTGATTACAAAAAATTCGAATTTAGTACATCTATGATAAATTTAGACCACAAAAAAATCATAAACCAGTACTTTTTTTAGAAATGTCAATTTTAATTAAATAGGAGTTAACATTACAAAAAAATAGAAAGCGATATCTTGTCAACCGTCGCGTAATCATTAAATATCTATCAATCATCACATGTCATTAAACTGAACAACTTGACGGTAAAATTTAATAGAAATTAATGAAGAGTAAATGTATTGCCGACGGATTAATTTAGGGTTAAATGTATCGATTTGAGATTTTTTGTAGTATTAATAAAAAAAATAAACAAGTGTTTGGACAATTAATGAAATGCCATGTTATTATAGATGAAGGTCTTCCTTGGAAGGAAAGAAATCCTCTTTTTCTAACACCATCAATACATGCTCGGAGCCATACACACGCACCGTACGTATGCACCCGCTCGACCAGTCGACATATAGAGGTGTGTATAGAGACGGAGACTAGTAAGTTGTAACAGCCCAATGGAGTAAAATCCAATCGATCGTTCGAGAAAGCGAGAGAGGGATAGATTTCAAACGCGATTTTGAAAACGGCAGACGCGTTCGGCGGAAAGCATAAGCATCGTCCTTAGTCCAAGGCGAACGTTACTGAAACGAAGGGCCAAAAAAAAAAAAGATGAGAGCGAGGACGAATCCGAGCGCGGCGGCAAACCCACCCGAGAACGCCAAGGATCGCCGCTCCCGAGCTACTCCCGCTCCGAGCCCACGATCCGCGGCCCTCCTCCTCCTCCTCCTCCGCCGCGCGTCGGTCCCGCGGGAGCTTCGCATGTGAAATCCCGCCCCTCCCTCTCCCCTCGCCGGCGATCGACCGGTGACGAGAGCCCCCGGTACGGGCGAAATTTCAGGTGATTGCTCCGCCGACGGCCACTGAATCCTTCCCGAGAATTTCGAGTCCTGTCCTGCCCTGCCCCCGAGCTGTGTGCCGTGTGTGTGCCCGCGATCGGTCTCGCCCCGTCTTTTTGAGTCGGTTGAAACGTTGGATTTGCTCTTTCGAAAGCAATTGAAGTCGACATCGCGTCCGCTGAGATCTGCCGGCGTGATTTCCACCTCCGTTGACGAACTGATGGATGGTTACGTATGGATGTGGATGATGATGGGCGTGCTTTCTCGATCATGATTGGTCTTATAGTTGCTAGGAAAAGCGAAACTTCAACCGATGCTATTTGGTTGCTGGAATCGACCTCTTTTAACCCATAATTTTTCCTTGTCTTTGCAAAGCTTTTTTCTTGGTGGCAATTGGACTCCTATGGGCAGTGCTCTGTTGAAGTTTTTCTCGTCCACTTCAAGAAAAAGGTTGCGGACTTAGTGATTTCCCCGTCGTATCTGGCATTCCTTTTGTTAAAAGCCTAGTTTTAACTTGACGTTTAAGTAGATTCTGTCTTTTTTAATAAGTGGGGGAATGCAACAATCTGTGGATGAAGAAGAACTGGGAGCTGCCGAGTGATTTTATTTACTTATATAAATCAGAGCAATAGCTAATTCTGCAAGTCAGATCCTATATAATTAGTGACTTTAGGCTTTAGTGATCAATTTCAATGCCATACCATCTGCCTCCGATGTGAGCTTTGCTTGTTTTCTGTCCCATTGAGATGCCAGTTTTCTTCCATGTGTCGACTCCACTGTTTATCGTGTTGTGGGACTAAACGGAATGCTTGCATCTGTTGCAGGACATTCTTTGTTATTTTCTCATCCTAGAGCTCGAAGATTGATTGGATTGATGCCCGATGCAGAGATCACGCAGAGCTCTTCTGCATAAGAGAGCTTTGGACAGGACAACGAGTTGTCGAAGTCGATTTTACAAACTTTCTTTGTCATTAGTGTTCGTTCTATGGGGCCTCGTGCTCCTTGTCAGCTTATGGATCAGCCGTGGTGATGGCCACAGACGTAAGCTTCGGAATGCCATTATTTTTGTCTCACGTGGTTGAATTATTGTTTTTCTTCTTTACTTTCTTCAACAGAATCTCCAATGAGTGCAGTACCCACTGTTTTCAAGAGAGTTCATTTTGAGCTCTAGTTTATGTTCTGAAACAAAACCATCTCTTCTCTTCCCGTGTCAAGATTATTGATGGGCCACTGTCCAATTCAGCAGAGATATTCACGCTGAATGGCATTTGAGACTTTAAATGCAGTTTGTGTGTCTAATACACATCAGGCCCGTATGTGTAGATTCAGAGCTAGATTTAGTAAGTCTGTGAACACATCAAGTTATTATGCATCTACCCCTGATAGGTAGCATGCCCTATGCCACTATATTAACTACTGGTTACAAGAAGTGGCCTGAAAACGGAAGTAGATAGCACACAATGCGGGTCAAACTGATGGGAAGTGCTAATGTCTGTTATTGTTACAACTTATGGTGCAGGTGCTACCCCTATCCTAGAGATGGGCTATAGATGTATTTTCTTTTGAGCACATTCTTGCTCTTATCACAAATAGTCTAGGAACTTGCTCCAAGTCTTCTGTCTAATGAGGTGTCCTTGTCATTACTCTGGTTTCAGATGGATCAGAGGAACTTCCAACAGCCGCATCACCTTTGGCTGAGGAAATGTCAGGACATCATCAACATATTGGACTTGTTGATAAACCGATGTCACAATCTTCTTTTGATAGCAATGATGATGCTGGAATTAAGGTTCCTGAGGGCGAAAGTCATTCTGCTAAAGGAAATACATGCAACTCTCCAACTACTAAAGAGTCCCCTGAGACAGAAAGTTTGGGTTCAAATTATGTATCTAGAAAAGATACCGTGGCAACAGACCGCCTATCTCGTGCAGTGCCACTTGGTCTTGATGAGTTCAAGAGCAAGAGTTTCAGTTCTAAAAGCAAGTCAGGCACTGGTACATCTGAAGGCATCATCCACAGGGTGGAGCCTGGGGGTGCAGAATATAATTATGCTTCTGCTGCAAAAGGAGCAAAGGTCTTGGCTTATAACAAAGAAGCTAAGGGTGCTTCAAATATCTTATGCCGGGACAAGGACAAATACCTGAGAAACCCATGTTCTGCAGAAGGGAAGTTTGTGGTCATCGAACTTTCAGAAGAAACCTTGGTAGATACGATTGAAATTGCAAATTTTGAGCATTACTCTTCCAATCTCAAAGAATTTGAACTTCTCGGCAGCTTGGTATATCCTACGGATTCATGGATCAACCTTGGGAATTTTACTGCTGCTAATGTCAAACAGGCTCAGATATTTTCTCTTCCTGAACCGAAATGGGTGAGATATCTGAAGTTGAATCTCTTAAGTCACCATGGCTATGAATTCTACTGTACATTGAGCATCCTTGAGGCTTATGGAGTTGATGCCGTTGAAAGAATGCTGGAGGATTTGATTTCTGTTCCAGAAAACTCGCTTGCCAATCAGGAAGAAAATAACGAGAAGGAAGCAGAATCAATGCAGCCAGAATCACCTAATGCCGACGATTTCTATCAGGATCTGGATCATGTAATGGAACCTGACATTGTGCCGGAAGAAATCAATGTAAAGCATGACGTTCACAAGAATTCACGGGATTCTGTAGAAGAGGGACGTCAGCAAATTGGTAGAATGCCTGGGGACACTGTCATGAAGATTTTGATGCAAAAAGTCCGCTCCCTAGATGTGAATTTGTCAATTTTGGAGCGTTATCTGGAGGACTTGAATTCTAGATACGGCAATATCTTTAAAGAACTTGACAAGGACATTGGAGAGAAGAATTTACTTCTGGAAAACATTAGATCGGACATTACTATGCTCCTGGACAACAAGGAGGCTATGGTGTGTGAGCCAAACATTGTTACCTTCTTTTCCCTTGTCTTTCCTTTTCTGGGTGTTGCTTTCACTTCAGCTAATCCTTAATGTTTGGTTGCAGAATAAAGATGTTGGTGATCTTGTAGCTTGGAAAACTATTGTTGCCATGCAGCTAGATAACCTGCTTAAGGATAATGCTCTTCTCAGGTTTCTATTTTAAACTTTGCTTCTTTACTTGATCCTTGCCAGTTGTCAGCTTGTAGATATGAGAATTTTTCTCCCCCCATAGCACAACATGAGTTTTGCAAACCTTTATAGTAATAGAAGGAAAAGAAAGTCTAGTGAACTAATGTTACTGGTATTATATGATGCTAAATTTTGACCTTTATGTTTTCCCGAGCATTGATTTGTAGTAAACCCATGGGTTTTCACACGACTTAATTTTTATTCTATTAAATAAACTTCAGATATAGAATATTTTTACAATGGTATCTCATTAAGAATATTATTATAATATTTATTTTTATTAATTCCATGAAAAAAATTTACAGAAAAGATTGTGTTGCAAGAATTGATGAGATTGGAACAAGTTAAGTATTTAATCTCACTTTAAAAACTCATGAAACAAATTTCAGTAAATGACACTCACAAATAGGAATTCATTCTTCGCTGCAGAGGAAGTTTAGGAAGGAATTATATCCTATATTGACCTGTAACCTTGCTGCGTTTCTTGAATGGCAACCTGTTTGTGCCAAGGCTGCAATGCATTTGCTTGATATACATTCTCAAAAGCGTTGGTGCAGGATCCAATCATTGTATCAATGCATGGCTTAACTGAAACCTAAGGGATTCCATTAATTTGCAGATCCGAGGTCGAGATGGTGCGGAAGGATCAAACATCAATCGAGAACAAGGGTATTGTAGCATTTCTGGTGTGCCTTATTTTCGGTTTAGTAGCAGTTATCAGGCTATGTATAGATGCGGCAGTGGGTGTTTATAGAGTGTTGAGTAGCGTTCATACACCAGACAAACCTGGGAAATTTTGTTGCATGAGCTCTTCCTGGCTTTTGTTGTTGTTTAGCTGTAGCACTGTAATTTTCATACTGTCATTATAAATGAGGAAAAAATTTTCTTGTTAAGCTTCCTTTGTTGATGGCACATGTGTTGTGCACTTAGAACTATTTAAAGTGCTGCGCATGTTTATGTTAAGAATCAATGTTGACGTCCAACTTTCCAACGAAGACATTTGGCAAACTGGGTGCAATGACTTACCTACTTGGCAAACTACTGGAAAATGAACCTTATCTTGTATTTGCAAAATGATTATCGTCAATTTTCGTGAGAAATTTTTTAGGAAAGGATGTTTTTATTTGTCGCCAACAATTCATGCTGCTGCAATGTAGCAATAAGAGAATGAGTTGCGGCCATTATAAATGGCCGATTAGATGATCTATGCTCTACAAAGAAATTGAGACTCGGTACGAATGGAGCAAACAGAGCAGGGAATGCAGTCATAATCTGTTCAATGATAATGCACAACCATTAACTAGTCCACGAGTACAAAAAGTACCCACAACATTGTACCCATTAAAAGCATGGTCGGTCTTTCAGTTCCTGCATCTCACTGGTTATTGGCAAATCTTCAGATTGAGTGTCGTGAAATCCTCGACTTGTAATGCTTGGTTCAGTGGTCTAGCACTTCGTCAACTGCTTGAGCCAGGCAAGAATGCGTCAATGACTCCTTTGCCTTGAGCTTATTGATGGGCCGCTGTCTTCCCCCGTTGATTCGGTTTCTTTCATAACCAGTATGCTAAAATTCCTTCCTAGAGCTTATATGATGACAATGCAGCGAATGCTATCGGTACTTCCAACAGTCTCAACATTACCTTCTACTTGGATCGGATCCTTTCAGTGAAATAAAAGTTAGATCCACCTTGTAAAATACACATGCAACGGGCCATGATAATCTTAAGAAGCTGGTAAACGGAGAGAAGGGAAGATGGAGTTAAAGGCAATGTTCAGGGCATACCGAAACATCCTCGGGTGGCTTCCGGACATTGTTGACCGTGGCATAGTTATCGACGAACAGGCTGTGCGGATGAGAGGACTCATTCCTGTTGTAAATTAAATCAGATTGCAATCGGTCACAACAGAATTCTAACTGTCAAAATTATGCACTATGTGGAACGTAAATAACATAGCGGATGAAATAAAAGAAGAACAACACACCAAAATTTTTTTAAGTGGAAAATTCAAGATGGGAAAAACCTCGGGACACTAATCCAAAAACTCTCCACTATAATCAAAGGATTACAATTAACACTCTAACCTTGTTTCTCTCATAATAAATCCTTTTAATTGTCACAAAACACATCCTCTTTTGAAAAACTCTTAAGAACTCTCGTATTTACTCACATTATTGAAGACTCTTATTATTTCTTTGGAGTATTTTTTGATGCTCTTTAAATCTCCATCCAATTCTTCTATTTATAGTGATAGACCTACACCCAAATTAGGAATCCTGCCTAATTGGTAATCGCCTCCCAATTAACAATTTTCCTGATTTATTGAATTCCTCTAATTTAGGCAGTCACCAAAATTATATTATAGTATTCTTCCTAAATAAGACTAATTATTATTTAGATTTCTTCATTTTCAGTGTCCTACCATAATAAGACTCCCTTCTTGTTATATAATCTTGATAAGGGATATTCCAAATCGACTCCCGAACATGTTAGGTTGCTCCCAACAAATGTTCCCTCAGCCCATCATGGAGGGTCTTAAATATTCTTATCACTTTGATAAGCTAGCCTCCTTCCTACAGAATTTTAGTTTCTCCGTAGGTAGAGACTTTGTGAACATATCAGCACTATTTTTGTTCGTGTGAATCTTCTCGAGCTTTTATTGCTTCTCTTCCAACACTTCTTGTATTCAATCATACCTAATATAAATATGCTTTGTCCTCGAATGAAATGTGAAATTTTTAGTGAGATGAATAGTGCTTTGGCTATTGCATTGCACAACATATTCATCTTGCTTGTGTCCCAACTCTTGCAGAAATCTTTTCATCAATAACATCTCTTTACTAGCTTCGATGGCAGATATGTATTCAGTCTCTGTTGTGGACAGTGTAACGCACTTTTGCAATCTTGATTGCCAAAAAACAACTCTATCTGCAAAAGTCATTAAATAACCAGACGGAGATTGCTTGGAATCTACATCTCCCACCATGTTTGCATTGGTGAATCCCTTACGTATTGGTTTTTCATCACCAAAACACAAACACGAACTAGATGTAAGATACCTGAGAATTCACTTGGTAGCTTCCCAATGTTCTTTGTCGAGATTTGACATGTCTCGGCTAACCATTCCAATAGCATACCCAATATCCAGTTGTGTGCACATCATTGCATACACGAGACTTTCGACAACAGTGGTATAAGGAATCTTCAACATCTTTTCCTTATCCCTTTTACTTTAGGGATAGTGCCTTGTGCTAAGATGAAAATGACTAGTCAAAGGTGAGTTGATTGCTTTGGCATTGCTCATTTTGAATCTTTGCACAACTTTCTCTACATATTTCTCTTGGGATAACCATAACTTTTCACAAGCTCTATCATGCGATATCCTTATCTCAAATATTTGCCTTGCCAGTCCAAGGTCCTTCATGGCAAATTCCTTGCTCAATTCCTCCTTGAGTTTTATGATTTTTTGGATATCATGCCCTACAATTAACATATCATGAACATATAATAAAATAATTAGAAAATTACCATCATTAAACTTCTTGATGAACATGCAATGATCTCCCGTCATCTTCTTTTATTCATTCCTCTCCATGAATGAATTAAATTTCTTGTACCACTGTCTTGGAGCTTGTTTGAGCCCGTAGAGATTTTTCTTCAACCTGCATACAAGATTTTCCTTACTTTTGATCACAAAACCATCATGCAACTCCATATATCTTTTCACGTCAAGATCACCATGTTGGAAGTCGAGTTGCTTGACTTCCAACTTCAAGGTTGTTGCCAAATTGAGAACTACTAGAATGGATGACATCTTTACAATAGGAGAGAAAATCTCCTCATAATCAATTCCCTTCTGCTGACTGAAATCCTTCACCACCAATCTTGCTTTGTAACGTGGTTCGGGGCTGTTATCTTGGGTCTTCAACTTAAACACTCATTTGTTCTTGAGTGTTTTTTGGCTCTTTGGTAGTTTCACCAAATCAGTGGTGTGATTATTATGCAAGGATTGGACCTCTTCTTGCATTGCTTTCATCCATTCATTTTCATGGGTATCAATTTCCATTCCTTGGAAATTCTCGAGTTCTCCCCTGTCAATGAAAAGCACATACTCGTTTGGAGAATATTTTCTGTGAGGTTGCCTCTCTCTTGTTGATCTCCTTAACTGCTCTTGAGAACATCATCAATATCAATTGTTTCCTCTTCAACCTCATTATCAATGACTACATCTCCACCATCTTCATTATCAGTCTCGACCTCAACTTCTTCGGCAACTTCATCATTAATTGCAATCTCCGTTTGTGCTTGCTCACCTGAATCATTCTCGGCATCTTCTTGTGCTCCCCCATCAATAGAATTTTCTGATGAGTCTAAGGGCTCCAAGTCTACTAATTTTTCCTCAACACTTTGAGGTTCTTCATGCTTCTTAAGGTCTTTGATAGTTTAATCCTCAAGGCACACCACATCTCGGCTTATGAACATCTTCTTGCTTTTGGGATCCCACAATTTATAGACAAAATCCTCATGAGCATATCCGAAGAATATGCACTCGTTGGCTTTTCCATCAAGCTTGGCTCATCCATCTCTTGGTATGTGTGCGAATGCTCTGCAATTAAACATTCTCAAGTAACTATAAGATTAATTCTTACCATTCCATACACTTTGTGGTGTCTCGTCCTTGAATGGAATCAAAGGTGATAGATTTATCAAGTCCACCGTTGTCCTCATTCCCTCCCCCCAAAAGGAGTTTGGCAACTTTGCATGGGAGAACATAGACCTTACCCTCTCACATATTGTTCGATTCATCCTCTCGGCAATGCCATTGTGTTGTGGTGTCTTAGACACTATTTTTTGGAGCCTTATGCCATGAATTCTGCAGTAATCCTCAAATGGCCCTCGGTATTCCCTACCATTGTCAGCCCTCATGCATTTCAATTTTTTGCCAGTCTCCCTTTCTAGTTTCACATGTAAATCCTTAAAGGTATTAAGAACTTGATCATTTGTCTTTTGCGGTTGCCCACACCTTTCTTGAGAAATCATCTATGAAGGTAACATAATAGGAAACACCACCAGTAGTTCTCAAAGTCATAGCACAAATATCAGTATGTAACAAATCAAGTCGATTAGCCTTTTGCCATGGTAGAATAGATTTAACGGCAACTCTATTATTTTTTCCTACAATGCAGTCTTTACAAAGGTTTATAGAGGTACCTTTTATTTTTGGGAGTAAATTCTTTGATGTGAGAATCTTGATTCTATTCTCACCCATATGTCCAAGCCTTTTGTGCTAAAGCTCGATAGATATCTCCCTCATTACATTAACATCTCTGCCGCATAGTTTTACTTATAAAGTGTAGAGTGATACATTTTTCACTTCTCTTGTTACCACCAAGCTTCCTTGGTTAACTTCCACTTCCCTTCGCTGAAGTGACTCACATAACCGTTATCATCTAGCTTTCCTACGAAGATAAGGTTAAGGTGAATATTAGGGACACACCTGACCTCTTTCAAGATCATCTTGCATCAATTATTGGTCTCGATCTCAACGTACCCTATGCCAACAATCTTCGATGAGTCATCATTACTCATCTTCACAAGACTGAAGTCTCCAGCTGTATATGAAGAGAAAAATTCTCTCTTGGGAACTACGTGAAAGGAGGCTTCAGAATCAACTAGCCAAGTAGTGTCTTGGCATGTTAAGTTGATGCTTTCATTAGTGCGGATAATCATCGTGTCTTCATAAACTGTGGTGACATTTGCAACTTATGCTTCAACTTGTTTTTTGGCTGCCTTCAATCGACAATCTCTAATGAGATGTCCGATTTGTCCACAATGAAAATAAGCTCTCTTCTCAATCCTTAGCCTTGAGGTTGAACGACCTTTAGGTCCACAACTTTTGCTCCTCCCAAGATCTACTTTCTTCTCTTGTTCATTGATAATAAGAGATTTTTCACCATGGTTATAGTACCCCTCATCCTTGCACCTTTGCTCTTTACTCAGCAATCTGTCCTTCACTAGCTCCACGGTTAATGCTCCATTGGGCGTCGAATTGTGAATAGACATAACTAAGGTGTCCTGACTTTTTGGCATAGAATCTGTCAAGAAGTGTACATGCAATTTCGGAGTGAACATCCTCTCCATTGCATTGATTTGATTCATCAAATCTCCCGTAGTGCTTATGTGTTTAGAGACACTTGTTCCATCTTTGTACTCCATACGTGACAACTTCTTTATCAGACTTGCTATGTTTTAAGATATATTCCTCGTGTATGTCCACTCCAGATTTCTCCACAAATCATAAGCGTTGTCTTCTTGAGTGAAGTTTTAAAAGATGCTTTGATCGAGCCACTTTCTAATGGTGCCAGCACATCTTTTGTTGAGGATAGTCCACTCATCCTCCTCTTCTTCTACTGCTATTATTGGGGCTTTTGAGGAGTCATCTTCTTCCTCTCTAGCTTTTGTCGATTTAGAAGCTGATGCTGAAGTCTTTATCATACCTTTGGGGGCATTATTGTCTTGATTGGCCTTTGCAAACCTTTGATGTAGAGATGATCCTCGGTTTTGCACCTCCATATTACGTAATTTGTAATCGTGAGCATAATCATGTTGACCTTGTCTTTTGACATCTTTTACAACCTGGCTTTGATACTACTTGTTGTAAATTAAATTGGATCGCGATCGATCGCAACGGAATTCTAACTGTCGGAATTGCACTATATGTGGAACATAAATAACATAGCAGATGAGAGAAAAGAAAAACGACAAACCAGAAATTTTTTACATGGAAAACCTAAGATGGAAAAAACCACGGGACACTAATCCAAGAACTCTCCATTATAATCCAAGGATTACAATTAACACTCTAATGATATTTTTCTCTCATAATAAATCCTCACAACTATCACAAAATACATCATCTCTTGAAAAACTCTCAAGAATTCTCATGTTTAATCACGTTGTTGAAGACTCTTGTGATCTCTCTGGAGTATTTTCTAGTGCTCTTTAGATCTCCATCTAATCATTCTATTCAGAGTCATAGATCTCCACCCAAATTAGGAATCCTACTAATTGGTAATCACCTCCCAATTAGAAACTTTCCTGATTTATCGAATTCCTCTAATTTAGGCAGTCACCAAAATTATATCCTGGTATTCTTCCTAAATAAGACGGATTCTTATTTAAATTTGTTCATTTTCAACGTCCTACCATAATAAGACTCTTCCTATTGGGCCGCTCCCAACAATTCCTTTGGAGGTAGCATTTGGGACAGAGATCATAGTTGGGCTTTTCGACTCATCGCCGAAGCATTGGAGACGGGTTTAGAAGACAGCTTAACAATCACATTTGCAATGGCTCTAGACCGGCCTCATCTGGAACAAGTAGCAGTAGATGAGGAAGTCATCGAACGCGAGACAACCATCGCTGTCAGCATCGAGTTCGGCCGCCAAGTTGGCACTCGAGCACTTGGGCTGGCGCTGCCGGATGTGGCGACCTGGCCTTGTTTGGTCTGGGTCAAGGTCGAGAATTCGGTCAGTGCAGCGTTCTTGGATTGCGGGTTCTGCTCAAAGAATAATGAAGCGGCTCAGCGGATGTCTTCCATTGCAATGCTATTAGCGATGTGTTCATGGAGGATTAACAAGACCGCCCATCTGCTTTATAGCCTTTAAAGTCTTCGTCAACGTCACTTCTTTTTCTGGCGGGGGGAAATTGTCATTACGCCTGTACAGATCCACCAATCCCCATATCGACCTCCTTTGACTTTGTTAGCCTCGATGAGCCTACGGCAACGTGCCATTTCAATGACAAAACATTGCAAGCATAAGGTGCGCAAGCACAATAAATAAAAGCGGTGTGCTTGTGACACGTATCCAATTAGGGCTCATATGTCAAAGATTTTTGAATTCAGCGGGCCCTCTGGTCTTGCACGCTCTCTCTCTCTCTTTCTCTCCTCTTCCCTGATGTAAGAGCAAACTAGAGTGCCCGCTGAATTCAAAAATCTATGAATTTGGACCCTACTTGGGACATGTGTTGCAAGCTTGCACCCTCTCTTATTTTTTGCGCTGGCACATCTTGTGCACGTAATTTTCTTCGAGAAAACCACCTTAACAAGTTGCGAAGTCGTGTCTGATGTAAGAACTCGAACATCATTACTGTTCTTGGCAAAATTCCAGGAAATTGCAAACTCCATTTCCTTTGACTCCGATTTGGTCAAGCAAGACTTCAATCTATTTCAGGAAGCTCTTGCCTTTGTAGTCATCATCACAAACAACAACCACAAACAAGCATCTAACCGATCGGTTCTCAGAAGAGCTCAATGGAAGGACTCAGGGCTGCTGCAAAAGTGCACTAGTTTGAGTTCGACAACCAGGTCAATTACCAAACTTTTGTGACCCTGGTAAAGGAGAGGTCGCGGTGCTGCACTTCCGAGGCCCTGTTCCGCCAGCTAGACAGCGGTGGGAAGGGCCATCTTGACCAGGACGATGTCCGCATACTGTACTATCTGATGGACACGAGAGGCGACTGCTCTCACTGTGGTGACATCCTGAGGAGTGTGTACTATACTTGCCTTCCCTGCTTTGACAACTGCGAGTCGCCAAACAACCCGACTTTCAACGTCTGCACTCCTTGTTACCGCGACAAGGCCTTCAAGCACCCACAACACAATGTTTTCGTGGACAGTTACTAGTTGCTGCGAAGGAGGAGATCCCAACGATGGAACTGGGTAAGCCCTCCTGTTTTCTTTCACTTTTCCTTCTTTCGTTTCAGTCAGCAAACTCAGTGTTATTCTCTCTAGGAAGAATTACGATGAAAAAGGATCTTGTTTTGCTGTCGGGTCTACCTAAGGTTTTATCTGGTGCAAGGAAGTGTTAAAAAAAATATTTTGGATGTGTGCGTGCGGAAGCATGATTTTGGTATTAATTATAATTTTTGATTAGTGATGTGCGTAAGTGTATGGTATAATTTGTAGTGGATAGACAATGAACAAAATAAGATAATTGAAGGATATAGGACATGAGATATGAGGAAAAATAGTTTCATTAATTGAATAAAATAATTTGATGAAGGTATTCGTAGTTCCATATAGTCATGGTGGAGGATTTACCCCCACACACAAGGTGGAGGGTTTTCCCTCACAAGGTGGACCTCACACCTCAAATGATCAAGCACAAGCCTATTTATAGGTGTGAGTCACCGCCTACCTCCACCGACATTGAGGACTTCTAGTTGCTTCTTCATCTTTTTGTATTTTTCTGTTCTTTGCAGCTTTACAGCTTTTGTTGACTCTTCTTTTCTTTTGCCTTTTTGCTGCCCACGTGGTCTTGCTGCCCACGTAGTAGTAGAAACTTCTCCAACGTATGAGTCTTCAACTTTATTCTCCATTAAGCTAGTAGTTTCTAGATTTTGTTGAAAATGGATCACCAATTTCCAATAGGAAGCAAGTATTGCCTACATTCATTCAACACATCGAGTCAACGATATCTTTAGCAAAAGGGGACATAATGTTGGATCCGCTTGTTTCTTGCAATGTGATTGACCTTGTTCACTACTTAATTGATAGGATAAGCCTATATGGAGTTCTAGTGTAAGAGCTTATGTGACTCTATCACCTACAGATAAACTAATTCCAGGAACGATTGCCATATTGCTTGCCAATAACCAGGTTATTAGGCAGCGAACTAATTAG
This sequence comes from Eucalyptus guilfoylei, assembly GCA_016097605.1. NCBI lineage: Eukaryota > Viridiplantae > Streptophyta > Magnoliopsida > Myrtales > Myrtaceae > Eucalyptus > Eucalyptus guilfoylei. The sequence continues at coordinate 33,270,659 of CM027865.1, read as the reverse complement.
CAGCATGCAAAGGCAAATGATCTCATGTGCGCACATAATTTTGTGAAAAAAGTGACAAGACTAAACAAGGGGATAATCGGTGCCATAATAACAAGCTTAGCTCCGTGTGGGGACTGGTAAGAGAAAAATGAGATCAGTCAGATGGGTTGTAACTCATGAATATTTTCATTCTCATTGGTGATGATTAGGAGGAACTCTGACAGTTAGCGGGGCAAGGAGCCGTGACTGAGTTGTTATTTGGAGCAATAAAAGAAGGATGCATTGAGAGGGAGGCGATAGTAGCTCAACAATTGGATGGACTAAGAGAAATGGTTGGTGAGCACCTAAACCAAGCTCTGGAGGCTGGTGTGAGCGAACTCTCCGGCCTCAACCCCAGCTGCGATTCAGTGCAGGAAGAAATCTCTGAGGCCGGGAATCGAGTGCTTGATGCCTTGGGGGATATTATCGAAATTATCGGCTCAATTTTTACTTAGGATACTCACATCTGGCTTCTCCTCCTTGGAGACTTTTATTTATTTCCTTTGACTAACTGTTTCCTCGAACTTTCTCGGTGAAAACAATGTGATTGGCGAGTCTGAACTCTTTATTCTACCTTGACACTTTTGCATGATAGATAGAGAATTCCTAAAGCACCATATACTTGAAAATATTCTTTCCAGCAGAGAACAATCGAAAGAAAAATGCCAGAGCGTGAACCATTGACTTGACATCTGATGCAATGCCATTTTTTTGCAAATGCTTAAATAATGTATCTCAAACATGCAGAGCAAGAGAGGCATCTCGATTAGTGGAATCGGATTTTATCCCTTTAAATCAAGACAGAATCACCATTCAGAGATCATTGGCAATTTTTCAGACGACTTAAAAGGATCCTGATCATAAATATAGTCCCTGGCGGATCTCCATATTCGGTCTGAAAGTCCACATAATGGCCGAGGATCAATCACATCCAGCAATATACAACCATAAGAAGCAGCATAGTCTGTGCCTTCCTCAAGAAAGCCGTTACGAAAAGATGAATTATTTGTTCAAAAATGATATCCAATTAAAGTCTAACAAATATAGCCTTGAAGCCACCATGCCAGATCGAGTCACTTGAGCAACATTCAAGTTCTTTCCAAATGCTAGAAGCAACTAACCTCATGAATAGGACAAGTTTAAGCGCTAAGTCCTACAACAGAGACATCCAAGCACCTGATTGTCATAGTTCAGTGCATCATATTCTGTAGTGCATGAGAGGATAATATCTTCTGTTTCTTTCAGAAAGTTAATGATATCAAGCTCCTCTAAGAATTTCAATCTGCCAATGCTTGAGCAAGCCACAAAGGTTTACAACTTTGGGCGATTTCTGTAAGACTATTGAATTTCTTGCCATCACCCAAATCGGGTATGTGTCAGCCTTTGGAGAACTCTAACAGAGGGATCATCAACCTCTGACAATCTGCTGTGACCTTTGGGAGAGGAACCAGAGAGGTTAATGGCCTTTGATTTCGGTCGAATCCTCATCCAAACCAACCCTTCAGATTTACAAAGACAGCAAGAAAAACAATAAAGACAATTGTCATAACTTCATACTCATACAAGTAGTCAATCCGAACTGAGAATCACCAAAATAAGGAGCTCTCCTTATTTGAAGCATCTCTTACTTTGTCTTTATGATTGTTGTTCTTGTTCCTTCCCATTTCTTCACTTCCTCACATTTTCTTTTTCCCCCACTGCCTTTTTTGGTTGTAAATCGGAACTTTGCAATTATACCAGGACTATAAATTATCAGAGAGAATAAAGCAATTTACAGGAAAGATTATGTAATTCAGTCCGAATGTCAGTACTTATGCCCATGGGAGAGCCAGCAAATAATTCACTGAATAATCGGAGAATTACAGAGTTTCAATTGCTCATACTATCGAGGGTTTCTCAACTCTAGATTTCCGCTAAATCCACATTGTCTAGCCTCGCACAAACAGTTGATAATGTGCACTGAACTCGGGTGTTTAGAACTCTCTTGTTCGACCAAACTAAGAGAGACTCTTTTCAAAGAGAACAAATTAACGGTATGAAAATGGGCTTTCTTTCTTTTGTTTTTGCTGATCTTTCTTGAACGTGCCTGTCATGTCCTCTCCCATTGCCTTGCATATGCAGGGCAATGGGAGAATGTCACCTTCCTGTCTTCATATAACGTTGCTGCTGCACGCGAATCGGCATCATGGCTTAATTTAATGTTCCTGATGCGTGTAAAAACACCTGCGCTCCTTAATTTAATGCTGTGGCATGGAAAAGTCTCCTTCGGACAGCTAAAGAAAGTTGCAAAGATGCCAGCTCATTTGTCTTCAAATCAAAACAAGAAGATCTCTCCAATGATCTGCAGTTGAAGAACAGATCTCTTCCTGCAGCGGCCGATCATATATAAAAAGACTCCTGCAACGACTGAACATTAAAATAACTTCATTTCTTTGATTTCAGCCGTTGAAAATAACTTCTCGAAAAATGATTTCTGGATTTTTTGGTAACTAGTTCATGGAAAATAAACTAGTCAAAAGAAAACATTTTCAGCCAAAAAAAAACATCATCAAAAGTGAGAAAAATGTTTTCCCTTTTTCCATTATCTTTCTTTCACCTCTAGACCAAGCACTTTCTATCCCTAAACACATTTTCCTTTTATTTTTATGATTTCTTTTACCTTTTAAAAATTGAGTTTTTGTTTTTTTAATTTTTAATTTTTTGTTTTTGCTTCTTCCTTGGTTGGTTGTTGACCATGGCGGTGGTCGACGACTAACCAAAGGCAAGCTTGAGTCTTGAAACCACTGGTATTTGCCCTAGTAGCCACCATTCCAATATAAAATGAAGAGGTAGGGGTTTCGAATCCCTATTTTCTCAATGAGGTTAGGGTAGAAGCGATTTAATTTTAAGTGTGGGTTTCGATTTTCATGTCCTACAAGAATACATGGCAAAAGTCTGAAAATGCGAGTTAAAGTAGAAGTAGAGTAGGACTAACAAAAAAAAAAAAGCTCGAGTCTCAATAGATTCCAATGAGGTTGAGCTCGCCTATGGCTAGCAACCAGCTGAGGAAGAAGCAGAAAAATGAAAAGGAAATAAAATAAAATATTTAAAAATGAAAATAATTAAAAATATTGAATTTTTGGGTAATTTTCTCCAAAACATGAAAAAAATTTTTAATTCATTTTCAAGTTTTAAACTGAACACTGAAAAATATTATCATTTTCTTAAAAATGACTTCCTAAAAATCATTTTCAAAGAACGTCACATTACCTCGTTGAAAAACAACAAAACCCCATGTGTGGCTAAGATCTCACGAAATTAGTGAGGTGCTCCTTCACATAATTAATTTTACACCTAATTTTGTACTATGGCTCAAACTCGATACATCATTGGATAGTTTTCACTTCCAAAAGAAAAACTCCACCTTTAAAGAAATATAATAAAATTCTTTATTTATATTCTTTCTGCTATTCTCTCCATTTTCTTTAAGAAAAAGTAAATCTAATCGACTTGAAATGACTAATTCAATTTAATGAATGTGCGGCATTCGAGATATTCACGTTAGTTGATGTGACGACTTTTTTCACAGCCTATGATCAATAAACTATGTGATAACTTGTCTTCTCCAACCTAACTTCTCATCAATAAGACACCCATCTATCTCATGTTTTCTAATATATTTGGGGTCACATCGTCTAAATTCAACGAGTCTGATTATCCTCCTGACTTGTCGCGGTTGCTCCAGGCTAGAACTAGAAGGTGATCTGATGCTATGGAGTGGAGCTTCAGAAGAGAGACTCGGACTGACCAGGTTCATCCGGGATCACGAATGGCCATGAACGGATTGATTAGATGCCACGATCAGTTTCGCACTATGATCAAGCCGAACGAACTTGACGGGGCAACATAGAAGAGTTCGCAGACTACATAGAAGACAAAAGTGTTCATGGCCCACGGTACAAAAATAAACAGTGAAGTGGTTCTGTCCCCTGACCTGACCGGACAGTTGTTGACATCATTTCGGCGTTTAGCTTCGCTCTGGACCTCATTAGTCAGATCAATAGCTTTTGTGATTATTGCGTACGCGTCCGGCTGTCTAGCGATAACTAGCTTTGAATGGTCGCATCAAAAAAGTACTGCGCCTAAACTTAAGCAATAATTAGAGAAGCTCAAGAGGGTTCTTCCTAGGTTTCCAGAATTCATCAGATAGAGATAAGTCGTCGAGCACTCCAGCTTGGCAGGAGCCCTAGTTTTTGTAATAAGAGTAGTGTTAGGGATAGAAGCTCATAAAACTAATCTTTTACAGAACGGTGAGACAAACTTAGACAATGTATTTAGCTGTATCATCTTTTGAGTCCAAGTTACTTTGCTTTTCTGGGTATTTTACATAATCCTGCAAGAGGTCTACCAGAATAAACCTTCGCCTCTCTACTCTAGCATTATTGCTAGATAAAGAAGAACGACGATCCGAGAACCTTACAAGTAATCTCTATCCACTGTTCTGTGGACGCCTCTTGGTCGACTTTCGAAACATAAAGCAATCATCGTCCAGAAAAAGAAAAGATAAACGCATCATGGCAACTTCTATCTGATTTCAAAGACGCGACAATCTAGGTGAGGCGGCGGAAACATCCTCCGATACGACCATCGTCTTTGCCAAGGCCCTCAACTGGAACTTCTGGATTTTCCCTGTGGAAGTCTTGGGCAACTCCGGCATGAACTCCACCTTCTTTGGAACCATGAAATTTGGGAGGTTCTTCCTACAGAAAGATAGGATCTCCGCTTCTTTCACGTCGTCGGTTTCACCTTCGGAGTTCTTCTTAATGCTGATGAACGCGCATGGACTCTCGCCCCACCGCGGATGCGGCATCGCCACCGCCGCCGCCTCCAAGACCCTTGGGTGGCCGTAGAGCACGTTCTCGAGCTCGACACTGCTGATGTTTTCCCCACCGGAAATAATCACGTCCTTTGACCGGTCCTTTACCTCCACGTAACCGTCATGGTGGACGACGCCGACGTCTCCGGTGAGGAACCACCCGTTTCGGAAAGCCTTTGCTGTCGCTTCGGGGTTCTTGTAGTAGCCTTTCATGATGCTGCTCCCACGCAGAACAATTTCTCCCATGGATTTGCCGTCACGAGGAACACTCCTCATCGTGTCCAAGTCCTTGACATCCACGTCGGCGAGTGTCAATACGCTGATTCCCTGGCGTGCCTTGAGCCGTGCCTGCTTTGATGGCGGCAGGCTGTTCCAGGCTGCCCGCCACTCGCAGACCAGGGCTGGCCCGGTGGCTTCGGTTAGCCCGTATGCATGCGTGATGTGGAAGCCGAGAGACTCCATCTTTAGGATTAGGGCCGGTGGCGGGGGAGCACCGCCGGTGAGGATCTCTATTGGGGCGACAGCCTCGCGGCGTTCGTGGGGCTCGGCATCAAGGAGGATGTTGAAGATGACTGGAGCGCAGCACATGTTGGTGACCCTGTGAGCAACGATGTTCCGGTAGATGTTGAGCGCAGTAACGTTGCGGAGGCACACGTTGGTTCCGCCGCGGGCGGCGATGCCCCATGTGAAGGTCCATCCGTTGCAGTGGTACATCGGCAGCGTCCACAGATACACCGGTTCGCTTCGCATTTCCCACCCGAGGATCAAGCTGAGGGTGCTGAGGTAGGCTCCTCGTTGGCTGTACACCACTCCTTTCGGCTCCGACGTGGTCCCGGAAGTGTAATTGAGCGCGATGGGGTCCCACTCATCTCGAAGCTCCTCGGGGACGTAGGCCAGGTCCCCCTTCTGAATGAGATCCTCGTATTCCAAATCGCCAATTTGAACACCAGTCGGCGAGTTAATGTCGTCGATGTCGATAACCAAGGGTATGCAGTAACCGGTGGCCGAGAGCATCGCGAGCGCTTCCCGCGCTACCAGCACGTGCATGCAATCGACAAAGAAGACCTTGGCTCCGGAGCGGTGGAGGATGGTAGCAATGTTGGCAGCGTTTAGACGGGCATTTATGGTGTTGAGAACTGCCCCAACCATCGGCACGGCAAAGTGCATCTCGTACATGGCCGGGACGTTCGGAGCCAGGATAGATACTTGCAAGCACAGAGAGTTACGAATGCAAATGAACATGATTTCAGAGTTTACACAAAGATTTAGATGAATAGTGGAAGAAAATTATAATATTACCACAAGTGAGCTTTCGATGATTATGAAGTCACTTACATGCATGCAATTAGTTATTATTATACCAATATTCGAGTCACAATATGAATCTTTACACTTCAACCATTTTTCCACTTCTATCAACAAGATGATTTCATGGAACCCGAATGAACTCGCAGCAGAGTTAGATAAAACTAAAGAGAAACTGCCAACAGATACGTACCACATCGTTCTTGACGACATCGAGAGAGCGGAGCGACGAGGCGAGGCGGAGGCAGCGCTCGTGTGTCTGGCAACACGTGAAGCGGGCGGACTCGTAAACAACGGAAGTGCGGTCGGCGTAGGCGGAAGCGGCTCTCTTCAAGAAGGTGAGCGGTGTGAGCGGGACGTGATTCGTTTCGCATTTCGGGAGGTCGTCCATTGTTGTCTGCTTTGGAATGTGGGGGGAGAGAGAGAGAGAGAGAGAGAGAGAGAGAGAGAGAGAGAGTTGTTGTTCCGGGAAATGAATGCGTTGTTGTTCCGGGGAATGAATTAATACAATCTTTGGGTTTATGTAGGGAAAGAACATGCGTTCCTCGTACGAATTTCATTTTTTAAAAGAATAAACAGTGCTTTGGACGGTTCAGATCACGACAAAATGATTAATGCATATCTCGACTTTGTCATCAGAGAATGCCGTGAGTTCTTGTTCGACTTCTTCGGTAACGTCATAGCTTACAAAAAATAAAATGCCATGAGCAGGAAGATTAGCGAAACACCCCGACCAATAATTTTTCCACGTGAACGTCGCTGGCCACGTTTGGTTCGACTTTGGAGGTGTAAACCATTTTTCCGACGTCTTCGAACGAAGGTGTGTTTATTAAAAGCAAATCGCGTTTGGTTGACGCTTATTCTGTGTAAAGCAACTTTGAAGTAACACAAAAGGAGAGATAAAAAAAGAAGAAGAGAAGGAGCAACACGGCAACAAGAGCCAAAGAGGGCGATGATACTGTTAAATTTTGATCCATTTTACTAGAGCTATCTAGAATAATCTTTACTTGATTATAGAAGTATTTGGCAATGGAGGAAGAGATCAGCCCATGTCAACAAAGAAACCAAGAGAAAATCTCTTCTCAAGTGACTTGGCCAATAGCCAAAAAGTGTGGTTTAGATGGAGAACGCGTAGCCTACACATCTATCACTTTTGCAAGATTGTGTCGGTGGAGAAAGCGTGTGTAAATAGGCAACATCCCCTTCCCAATTTTAGTAGTGAGGTAAAGAAAGCAGCAGAGTTAGGATATATGTGCCTCCATTTTTGAAGTGTGAGAGGGGTGTAGTGTAAGGAGTGGTGTGAGAGTGGCGTGTGTAAATGTGAGAGTCCATTGTATGCTTGTGTAAGTAGCGTAATTAAGTGTTCTTGTATTGAGTGTTTTAGTTAGCTTTCGAAACTCAACATATACTACAAAGAGGGCAATGATACTTCCCTTGCTTCGACAGTGACTGTTCACAAGGCGAGCGTCCATCAATGACCCTCGTTGCAGCAGAGCTTATGAGGCCCTACCATCACAACAAAGCTCATGCAAGCAGAGTTACAAAGCCCAATCGTCGCTGTAGAGCTTGGTGAAGCTTAGATGAAGCCCATCGCCCAAGTCAAGCAACCCTAGGCAACGAGTCGCTAGGGTCATGTGACCTCAGGCAAATCAATGTTGAGCTTGGAGACCTCAAACTTCCTAGATCTAAAATTTTGATGATTGAACTTCCCAGATTTGGCCTTTCTTGGTCAATGTGACACTAGGCAAGGCCGTTAAGGTCGCACAATCTTAGGAGAGGTGACGCCGAGGTTGCACAACCTCAAATGAGCTAAATCTAGACTTTGATGTTAGGCAAGCCAAGTGGTAGAGGCCGTACAACTCTAGGCAATGCAATGTCCATATCGAGTGACCATAAGCAAGCCCTCACCAGCATAAGTCCAGCTCATCCACTTCCATGAACTCTAGATCTACAAAGAAGATGAATAGTCACAAGGGCAAAATGGGAATATGAAATTATTAGTGGGGATATTTTGGGAAGAAAAAAATTCATTTACATCGAAACCTACTTTGCACTTTCAATTTTGTAAAAGGCTTTGCTAGCATAACGGTCTGTCAATCACAAATTCTCGAAAAAGTAAGCCTCATAATAATTTATAATTATTTGTAATTTGATTTTTTGTAGTTCAAAATAGATTGTTATTCTCACAGTATATTAAAAATTGTCACATAATCATTTCTTTTTTATAAATACCAGCATTTCTCGAAACTGGCCCTAAATTTTTCATCAAATACCTTAGGCTTTTTCCAAGGAACTTAGAGACCCAAATGAAGAAGCTGAACTAAACATAGAAGCCTCAGCAAATTTCAGCGAGAGAGTGAGGGAACGAGAGGCAAAGAGATATATAAATATATAAAGCCCAATACTGACGTTTCTCCCTTTTGGTTTTGAATTTTCATATAGAAAGTCCGCCTTCCTCTCAAGCCAATTTCTCACCTTGAATGGGTACGAGAGAGCTGGGTAGAATAAAATCTAAGAGGTGGGCGGAAAGACAGAAGACGAAGTATGAAAGCTCCAATGGAGGGAGGTGTGTGTTAGATTATGTTTTGAATAATTATGGACTTTGTCAACATCTAAGTAGCACCAACATTAACACATGACAGGCGAGACGACACGACGCGACATGACAAGACATGCTGATACATCGTTTGTCAAAACATAAAGAATTTATATACATTGGAACACGTTGTATATTAAATATCTATTTTTACATTTTTATAACTATTTTGATCAAATTAATTTGATTTAAATTTATAAATAAATAAATAAATAGTAAAAAATAGTCTAAAATGAATTTATATTAGAAACATTAATCCACTAATTATTAATTTATTCATTCTTTTAATTTAACAAATTCAACTCCACTTCAATAATCCATAGAACTTGAAGTAAAAAGAAAAAAAAAAGCATTGCACATTCTAGACTCGTGTGTCAGAGTGTATCGGAAGAGAAGATAAAAAAATAAACTTGGAGGTGAATTGTGTCCGAATAAAAGAGAAGGCTAGATTATTTTTTTTCTGTCCCCATTTATGATTTTCATTATTTTTTATTTCCTTACGTATTTACATTTTAACCATTCATTTATTAAAAATTTTAAAAATTTACCCTGTGCTTGTCGGAATTATGTATTGGAATTTCAAGCTTGCATATTAGAATTCCCGACCCCCGTATTAGAGAGTGTCGAGAGAGTTGACTAGATGTCGGATTTTTCAACACGTGTTAGCCGAGTATCAAAGATTGTCGGAGAGTATTAGACAAGTGTCGAAATGTCTGTACAACACCAAGGCTTTCAAAAAGTATTGGTGCTTCCTAAGCTAATATAACAGTCTTTGGGTGTTGTAAGAATAATAATTTATTATGAGTCACAAGTTTTTGAAGAATTGAGTTTCATAATAATTTATAATAGTTTATTATTTAATTTTCCGTGATCCAAAATAGATTATTACTCTCACCTTAATACTGTCATACAATCATTTCTTAATAATTATTTATAATGGTCTTTCATTGCGACTATCCTCTACATAAGAAGAGAGGTTGATTTGTGCAGAATCTATATATCCAATTTTAGTGTTGAAAAATACTCGAATGTGCTAGCGATTATAATTACGTAATTCTCCGATTTATTAGTGGATTATTGATAATCGGCTCTCTTCAAAGACCTAAGTTTTGACACTTGAATCGAACCACGTAAATCGCTTGTATTCATCATTGTTTTATTTCTCTATCATTTTTCCCTCGCTCTCAATTCAATAAGTTTTGATCCGCTTCCGCTTTCTCTTTTACAACAGCGCGGTTGTCTTAAAGCCTCCTTTCCGTCGGCCGAGTCTCGTTGAGACGATCACCAAATCCGACATTTTTGTATCTAATACGGACAATGGGTCTGAACAGGTATCGAGCAAGAATCGCAGCCTTACCTTACCTTACCTGCGCGATGAACAGGGGCTCCAAGTTCTTGTGGCAGAGCAGGAGGAGAATTGTCATTTTCCTTTGCAGGCCCAATTCAGAAGATTATAAATTCAGAGCACAACCCTTTTCGGGCCCTTCCCAACAGGAGACCCTATCGAGTATGAGAACTCAGTATATCGAGTGTCAATCTTGTACTCATCCCAAGCAACTCGGCTCGGGTTTCGAATTCAATCCCAAAGCCCAAGCCCGACTGATCATTGAGTTGCCGAAACGCTGATCTGAAACTCAGTGCGACTGAAAACCCGTATCTTCTTAAGACTCAAAGGCAAGTGATACATTGCCAACCGCACAACCCTGGAAAAGCCAACTTGTACTTTCCCCGCGAGGTTCCATGCAAAACACGAACGGCACTAACCTATACCCGTGGAAGAAATGTTTAACGTAATATGGCTAACCGAGTTCTTGTTTTGGTATAAATTTGTCAGATGAATTCCGAGCCATGTCCAAAATCCTGACCTTATATTGTTCTCTAGATGAGATGGTAATCCAAACAAGTCCGGAACCCAACGCCAAGAGCCCAGGAAAAACCTAGTAGGGTTCGAGCGGGTCGGGAACCCGACAGAATTTCCGTCGGTAAGGTACTGGCAAAGAACCGAGAATATCGCGAATGTCAAAACCACACGCCTGGTGATCAGGCAACGTTGATGCGCATCAAATGACTATGACTGCCCTTCTCGGCACCCTTCTTGGCTTGGGCTTACTAGGCATGAAGGAATTTTTCGGGGGGTGGTCGACAGATGGTGGGGGCAGCTGAAGAATAAGGACATTTGGCGAAGCAACCCCCGGAATCTGGATGTCCGGAGTAATATGCCATCCTAGAAGATCATGTGATTCTTGAAAGCTGAAAGTCACTGGTGTGGAATAATACAACGTACGGTCCATGTTCACATCCGAGCCCTTTATAACAACAAAAGGAGAACTCGCTAAGATCTCAAAAACCTACTCAGATTCATCAACTCTCCCTCCCTCCCTCTCTCTCTCTCTCTCTCTCTCTCTCTCTCTCTCTCTCTCTCTCTGTCTCTCTCTCTGTGTGTAAAGACCTCGTCCCCGAAGATATTGAAGGAAGATCTTTTAGCCTTGGAAAAATCTCCAATCTTTCCTCCTTTTTTTTCATCTAATTTTGGCGGGGGGAGCTATCTGGGTTTTGTCTCATTACCTCTCACGCAGTCTTATTTTCATGGAGTAAAACAAAAGGTGACTTTGTTTGGCAAAAGAAATCTCTCCTCTTCTTCTTCTTTATTATCATCTCTGTTGCAACAATCATCTTAAAAAGCAGCTCGTCATCGTTCAGAGAGCTCTCTTCTCGCTGCCTTTCCTGTGTCCCTTTTGGGGTCACGAGGTTCGAGGGGAAAATTGAGAGGAAGAAGAAGCGGAGACGGAAACCGATAGGAGAGGAGGGATAATAGCGGGGAACGAGTGGATCAATGGCTACTTGGAGGCGATACTGGATGCCGGACGCTACAACGTGAAGAGAAGGGGCGACGGAAAGATTGGCGGTGGCGGTAAGGGTGGTGGTGTTGCTAATGAGTTTGATGGTAATGAGAGGGAGGGAAGCTTGTTTAGCCCCACCAGGTACTTTGTGGAAGAAGTTGTCAATAGCTTTGATGAGTCTGATCTTCACAAGACATGGATCAAGGTTATTACTCTCTCTCTCTCTAACATCATACTGTACGTTATCAACTATCTCTCGTTAAATGACACTGCGGTTGATCAAATGGTCAAGTAAGTGATTAATCTCAACCGCCGAACAACTATAATGTATGATACACCGTTATATCTTAAAATTTCCAACTGGGACTCTAGGCCATAGTGCAAAATGAAGTTTGAGCATTTTGAGTGTGTAAACTAATGGTAGGATTGCACATAATGTATTACAAAGTCAAAGCGACATGTCGTACGTTGAATTGATTTATTTGAATAGATTGGCAGTATTTTTCAGCAACACTTTTCTAATTAAATTTTGTAAAAACAGCTTTTAATTCCTTTAAACTTCTTATGAATCGATTTAACCAAAAAGACATTGTGAGTGGGATCTCAAGTTTGCCGTACTAAGTGAGAAATTCTTACTTAGGGATTATCCCTTCTAGTGGCTTCTCGACCAAGAATAATTAAATTTTTCTTGGCATATAGTTGGACTACATTGTTTCTCTCTTGTATATATGTAGAAATGAATGAAATGTTACTTTGACAAAAATAGCAATTTAAATGCAAATGTTTGCACACTTCCTTTTCATCGGATCATTAAGCTTAATTAATTTACATCATTATCACTTTCACTTTAAAAAAGAAATAAGAATTGTACTCTATGGGGCTTTATCCTCTTAAATCTCTTTAAAAATGTTTAGGCATATTTAGGTGGGCAGATAAATATTTATCTCTTTAATATATATGTTTGTGTGTGTTTGTGTGTGGGTGTGTATATATATATATAGCTTAAACCCATTAATGTGCATGTCAAGTACATCTTTATACATCCTTGTGCAAGATATATTCTCTTACAATCAGTTAATATTTTTCTTTTTCTTTTTCTTTTTGTTTCATTTGATACGATTGCTGAGCCCTTTATGTTTAGATTCGACAAATCTTGATCATACGTAGTAATGTTCTACACAACAAAACCATCACCAACTGTGGCCCTACCCTCCCTCGCATGTATATAAAAACCACTAGGTTTGGCCTTACAAATAGCACATTATTGGGATCCTATGTGACATCCGAATTTCGCCGGACCTCAGAAAAGTAACGGTCCGTCACGGATCAACGAAATGGTTGTTGGACTGCGTCATTGGGCATCATTTGCGGACACCATTTCATCATTGTCATCGTCGGCACCGCATTCGGCCATCGTTTCATTATCACCCGCCGTTCCGAGACATAGACTTTCGGAAAATTCTGTCAATGCACAGCCATGCACACATCCAATGCTAGTCCCGAGCGACCTCGCAAATCGACCGAGCTGAAGGCCCGTAGCGTACGACCGCAGCATTTTTCCATGCAAGAATGAAGCAACCGAAGGCCCACGTCTGTAAGAGTCAACCGAAGAGGAGAAGTTGACCCATGCAGCTACATGCAAGAATTGTCTACGAAGAAGTTACGTCCTACAATGGTCAACAGACGAAGAGATGTTGACCGAGAGAGAGAGCCCACGCCCACGTCCCCTTCTATGGTCAACAAATCTCAAGATGTTGACCAAAGGGCTACGTCCATAGCCATGCATGCAAGAAGGGAGACTTTGATCATCTCAGCAGCTGCAACGTGCACGCCGGTGTTGTCCTCTTCAATTGCTGCCAGCGTGATTTCCATTTAGTTGACTCAAGAGTCAACTGAACAAGCCCACGCCCTTGCATGCACAGGAGAAGCTGGCGGTCACCGAAGCCCGTGAAGACCACGTCCTCCTCCAGCTGTCAACGTGCGCACGCTCCTCTCCTTCTTCGGCCAGCAAGCCTCAAAATACATGCAAAGGGAAGACACGTTCATCACCAGCTGCCTCGTGCGTGTGCGGCCACCGAACCAGCAAATGGTTGACTGCTTTTGTCAACAAAAACCAGCGCCGGAACACAACATGCAGAAGCCACGTCCCTCTAGCTGCTGTTCGTCCATCTTGCTGCCACTGCACCTACATGGGTGACTGAATTAGTCAACCAAAACAGGAAAAAAAGCCAGCGACGTAAACAGTAAACAGAGAGAGAGAACCGCGAGCGAGAGAGAGAGAGGAAGAGGAGGACTGTTTCCTCTTCGCTCGTGCACGTGCAGCCACCGCCCCCGCCGCACCGATCCAGTCGTCCCGATCGAGCCCGCAGCTGCCGCACCACCGCACCACCGATCTCCTCGCCGTCTCACCGCACGCCACCAGCCGCGTTTCATCCACTGTTGCGTCACTCTGCAATTCACCTCAACCGAGTTTGCGAGCTCTCGGATTCACCTCGCCTTTGACGTCGCCGACTTTAAGGCAAGTTAGAGTCTACTAACCTATATAGTGTAGTGTTGTTGTTGTTTGAGGAAATGCTATTAGATTGAAATGGTTTGAATGCTGATGTTGGATAGTAACTTCTAGAATGATCGAATCGATTTAAGACTAGAAAATTGAGAAGTTTTTGTGAGTACCTCGGTTTAGGCCTTCGATTTTTACACCAAATGTTGAGGTGGTGGCACCTTGGGACTTTTATTCGCAAATCGTTTTAGAAAATCTCTTGATTTGTATCAAAATTTATGGGTACTGTGGCACCGTACTCGAATGTTTTAAGAAATATTTTATATTTTAAAGACTTCTGAACTTTTTATAGAAAACATTCCAAACCATTGGAGTGGGATTGAGATTTGAATTTATTAACGTGCCGATTTCAAATGTATTTATAGATTTCGATAAATTATTTTGTTCCAAGCCGGGAAGGGTAATTTCCATTCAAGTTTCTTTATACAGATTTGAAAACGATTGGAAAAGTATTTGCGAAAGTGGGACTTTCGGGGAAAAATCCAAGAGATTTCCGTATCCGAAAACGTTTTGGCATTGAAATGATTTAATTATTACACCATGGTTGGTGTGTTATTGCTGCCATTGGACCCTCAGGTCAATGATGCCCCGGGAGTTGGGTTGCCTGAAGGTGAGACATGACACTCTCTGGATGCCTGGGGATCGGTGAGCCCCAGAGGTTCCCCGGGAGAGTCGGGATGCCCGGACATATGACGATACACATTTTGGAGGGTAAGGGCAGCCATTGATTTGGGGAGCCCTGGCGATTCCTCGTGATGCTAGGTGAGGGTGCGAGATGCCTGGAGGTGTGACGTAACACGCTCTAGATGCTCGGTGACTGAAATATGAAACTAGAGACTTTTGTGACGCCAGGTTGGGTGCGAATTCATGGAGAGACGCAAACACCGGTCCTCCGGAAGAAAAATCTTTTGAATTTTAAAAGCCAATTATTCTGCTGAGTTACGCCATTTTGATAGTTGCGTTTGATTATGGGACGAAATTGTATGGTATGGTATGGTATGAGACGTGTCATAACAGTTTAGCCTTATAATCGGGACCCACGTGATTGAAATGATGTGTTCCAGTTATTAAACCGTGCTTGCTATTTCATTGGAAAAGTTCTATTGATTTAATGCGTACCGATTCTTCTAGTGATGTGTTTTATGTATTTTGCATGAAATCAGATGATGATGATTCTACATAATATAGTTTAGTAGATATTTAGCTACTGAGTGGTTGCACTCACCCCTTGTGGAGACTAATATATTTCAGAGTAAGGAAGATGTCTCTGCTGCCCGCACCTCCTGGTACATTCTACGGGATCCCTATTAACTTACAGTGGGAGCAGTCGGAATACCAGGATCCTGACTTATAGGGATTGACTTACGTTCGAGTGAGGGTGATCGTGATGATTGACACCGGTCTTCCCTCAGGTCCTGTACTCCAGGAATATGTCGTCTTATTTGTCTGTAGGAACGGGCAAGTTCCGGGGCTGTTGCCATCGCCACCAGAAGACGACAACGGGGGATCGAGTGGCTGGGAGTGATCGCGAGGGTGAGGACAGCAGAGAGAGAATTTTTGGATGCTGGCACTGAAGGATGGACTCTATGTAAATGGCTGCTGAAGATGTCAGTTAAATTTCGAAGTATCGCCGGGTATAGGAAACTACGGCTTTTTGGATGTACCAACAAACAATGTCCATCTAGTAGATATATGTAAATAAAAGTGTCCGGCTATTATCTATAAACGTGTTTAGTGTGTGCATCATTTCTGTGTGTAGGGAAAGGGGAGTTGTTGGATACGCTTCCGCCATATATATATTGCGCAGGAACCAATGAAGTATGTGATAGAACCCTCACATGGATTCCCTGAAGTCCATCGATCTTAAAATAAGGACATCTAGGATGAGGAAAGAAGTGTGGCGACCCTAACGGATCGAGGGCCGTCGGGGGTGCCACATCCTCGCCCAGATATTTTTCTTTAAACAAACAAACGAACAAAAAAAAAAGGCGAATCGAAGCCTAAAATTCTAATTGCATGGCATCACTTGGAGGAGGAATAAAGGCTCAAGAGAATATATTCCACCATTGTCGCGACACCAACTCTCTCCTGGCCCAACCCTTAGTGTGACACTAGAATGATAATAAAACATAGTTTTAACGCCTTCCCCTAGTTGCGCTCCGGACAAAAGAACCTTTTCGATTTGGTGGCCAATCGCCACCACATAAAATTGTGCAATAACCCGAAATATTAATTGCTTGAATTGATTTATCATTATGTACATCTATTTCAATTATTTAAGTGCGTTCAATATACCTCCACAAAATTTACTAAGCAAATTCCATTAGAGTACCATAGTAATATCCCTACTATTGCACCTGTACTTAACGAGTTTGCGGATGCAACCAACCCCTATTTGCAATTGATTGTGAGGGAGGAAGAAAATGGTCTATTTATTTTATAGCTTGATCCGACCTTTTGAGTTCGGGAAAGAAAAAATTATTTCTACAGATGGTATTGGGACGTTAACGTGTAATAATCCCGATATTATTTCTGAAAGAACGATGGATATCCTAACTTTAATTGTACATATATGACAACGCCAATGCTTGCCAGACATGTATATGCGCTAGAGTCGGATAAATCCAAGACTTTTCCCCCTAATTTCATATTGGTTTAGTGAGTGATGCGGCAAGCAGAATCGATGGCAGTGCATGAATTGTATGGAAACTCGTGCTCTCGAGCTGGGTGATCTAGTATATTTAATTTATGCGATAATTACTGAAATCAAAAGAGAAGAGGGAGGAGTTGGAAAAGGAGGTCTTCTTGCTTCTTTTGCCCCATCATCTCCTGCAAATATCTAGGACACAAATGATTCCTCACCTAACTGTCATTGAAAATCATTCAGCCTAAACCCCGCACCATCAGATGTATAACGGAGTGGTCCTATGTTCTTGAATAGCAACGGACTCAAATGTATCTATAATCAGTCAATCAACCATTAGAACATAGGAATAAACCACGACGATGATAGGCCATGAGTTCAATGACCCGTTACAATTTAACACTAAAAATAAGGAGATTTCTTTCTTATCAACGATCTCACCTTGCATATTAAACAATTAATATGCATATCAAATAAAAAATCTGAAAGTGACTTTAAAGGAGTTCTCATCACAAATGAGAATTAGTCATCAAATCATACAAACAACATGAACCAATCAACAATTAAAAGCATGAAAATGTCTAAGGATCGGCTCTAATACCACTGTTGATGTTTGTTTCAATAAACAAGCACACATGCATAAGTAATTAAGATCAAAAGTCTGATCGCAGTGGAAGTAAAAACGCTTATACACATATTTTCAAAGTATTTTCGTGCATTTTAACAAAACGCATAAAAGAGCTAAAGGGGCTTACCATATTAACATTGTACCGTGCTCCAAATTTGGTTCAGAATTTCTTCCGGTTTTGAGCACAAACGTCTGATGTCTTCACAGCAGTAGTTCGGGTGTTCTTCAGACTCTTACCACAAAAATTTGACGCCTTCTGGTAACATCAATTCTGACGTTCTTGGATTCTTGACCACAAACGTCTGATGCCTTTCCGATAATACTGGTTCTGACGTTCTCCAGATGCAGAGCGTCTGATCTCTTTGTAGGCTCTAATGTTCTTGAGATTCAGCCCCACAAGTGTTGGGCCTCTAGTTTAGACACAACACCAATTCTCACGATGAACAGAAGAGAGAAATTGAGAGATCTCACAACTATAATTGTGCTAGCAATTGCTCTCATGTGAGTGATTTTGTTGATTAGTATCAGCACTCTCAATTATCAATTGTTGATTATCGATCATCCATCATTTGATGATCTGCTCTCTATATTACCTTTTATAGTAAGTGCAGATCACATTTAAATCGACGCATTAAAGTTAAACTATTTTAGAATTAATTCGGTCGTAAATCCTGACAGACGTAAGTTCCGTTACCGTTTCAAACACTAATTCGGGCATTAATTTTGTAACTATTATAGAGCATTATTTCAGACATTTATTTGTCACTGTTACAAATCTTTATTCTGGGTATTAACTTTGTAACTATCACAAATATTTAATTTTGATTGTTACTTCTAAAACTATTTCAGAGCATTAATTGTTTATTTAAATCTGAAACCACTTCAGATCATTAAGTTGCCCGTTTATTCTGAAATCGTTTCAAATCATTAATGTAATCGTTAAGTTCTAAAACCGTTTCAGAACTTAATGTGACCGTTAAATCTGAAACTGTTTCAAATCTTTAATTTAGTCAGTAAGTCCCAAACTGTTTCAGATCATTAATTTAACTATTGATTCTGAACTCACTTCAGATCATTAACACAACTATTAATTATAAACTCAATTTAGATTATTAATTCGGTCACTGAATCTGAACACGCTTCAGATCATTGATTCAGCTGTAGAGTCTGAAACCCACTTCAGACTTTGTAAACTTTGAAGCCTCTTCATCAAAATTTTTATTTCTAGCCCAACTCAATCTGATTGGCTCAATTGCAAACACATTTGTAATATTCTCTCTCTCGTTCAAACATCATTTTAATTGGTTATGGTGTATGACATCCCTAGGTTCATCACTGAGTTGGCAGCAGGACTTGTACTAACACATTAGCACAACCAAAAGAACTGATTGTCCGGATCAATTTCATGTTCCTGCAAACCATGAGTGATATCGAGCAATATATCATAGTTATCCAGACAGTATGAAATGTTTTCAAAAGATAATGAACATGTCGGCTTTGGCGACCGTGTAATTCGATTCTTTTGTCTCACCATGTCCCGATCGAACAAAGGCCATAGAATTATTGGTCAAGCCACCAATTCGATCACATGCACAAATTTAATTAACATGTATTCTTCGAGTTATGAACCATTTATTTTTTGTTATAACCCCAGCTGAGGATTTCAATACAATGCCACGATTAGATTGCATAGGACGTTAATCTTGTATATATGTATATAACAAGAAGACAGATTCCATATTGCGCATGCATGTGCTTTTATATGTGAACAAACTATAACCATCAAGTACAGAGACGGTTCGACGAAGCGTCAATATACGCACTTGTGAACCACAACCATCCAATATATAAGTCAGTATCATGTCTCAAGTCTAAGGATCTTACACCTAACCAAAGCATGAACGATCAAACATGGAAGCGACATTGACCTTGCTAAAAGTTTCCATGTCACCAAGCGTTTTATGTATATCATGTTCAGCGAACTTATCCAAGACAAGCACTTGTGTTCTAGCTCAGGTATCACAATACCCAATGACTTGTGACTCATTATCCCCTCAAACATCCAATACTGAATGATGAAACTTGAGAACACACCGGTCTTAACAGGATCATTAATATTCTCTTAATGATCCATCAATCGGGAACTGTTTAAAGATTCAACATAACTGTAAACCCGTCATACATATTCTTGACACATTAAGAATAGGTTCAGTCATAATTGATCTTATGAACTTCATTTATACAAATTGGACGATGAATGAAAAAAAATTATTTGCCATTAAATAATCCCTAACATGC
This sequence comes from Eucalyptus guilfoylei, assembly GCA_016097605.1. Lineage (NCBI taxonomy): Eukaryota > Viridiplantae > Streptophyta > Magnoliopsida > Myrtales > Myrtaceae > Eucalyptus > Eucalyptus guilfoylei. Next base: position 33,250,915 of record CM027865.1, on the reverse strand, counting down.
GTAACATGTAAATATTACATGATTGTTTTAGGACATACAACTAACACTAACCTCACGGACAAACAAGTTTAAGCACTAAGTCCTACAACAGAGACATCCAAGCACCCGATTGTTATAGTTCAGTGCATCATATTATGCGGTGCATGAGATGATAATATCTTCAGTTTCTTTCAAAAAGTCAAGGTCGAAAGCAATTAGGTTATAGCACTTTCCACCAATATCAAGTTCCTTTAAGAATTCCAATCTGCCAATGCTTTAGCAGCCACAAAGGTTTACAACTTTGGGCGATTTCTAGAAGACTTTTGAGTTTCTTGCCATCACCCAAATCAAGTATGTGTCAAAGCCTTTGGAGAACTCCAACAGAGGGATCATCAACCTCTTACAATCTGCTGCGACCTTTGGGAGAGGAACCAAAGAGGAACCAGAGAGGTTAATGGCCTTCAACTTCGGCCAAACTAGCCTTCAGATTTACAAAGACAGCAAGAAAAACAATAAAGACAATTTTTGTAACTTCATACTCATAAAATAATATAAGTAGTTAATCCAAACTCAGAATCACCAAAATAAGGAGCTCTCCTTATTTGACGCATCTCTCACTTTGTTTTTATGATTGTTTTTCTTGTTCCTTCCCATTTCTTCACTTAAGATCGGTTCGTTTCGCGGAAAATGGGCCATTTCCGAAAAATATTTTCCCAAAAGTTATTTTCCAGGAAAATAATAATATTTTCTGGTGTTCGGCTAAAACATGAAAATGTTTCGGAAAATATTTTTCGATGTTGGGTAAGGAAAATATTTTCTAAGATTTCACTACTTAGGCATGCATTACTTACCAACTTATAAATCCATCAAATATAAACTTGCCTTTAAATCTGGACAAACTTGCTTCATATCTTTGTTCCCTCATTGTCGTCAAACGCGCATCTACTCTAACAAAATATTTGTATGGATTTTAAAAAGAAGTAAAAGAGAAAAGAAGCAAAACATGTACAACCCTAATGAGAATCTTCCAGTTGAGTGGCATGTTCTCCTCCTATGTCTTTTGTATTCTAATGAACAAAAGAAAAAAGAAGCAAAATATGTAGAGCCCTTTGCTTGAGCAATGTATAACTACAGGGAAGAGTAAATAAAGAAAATTATAAGTAAGAGTGCAAAGCGCGAGCTTGAGATCGACGAGCTCGAGGTTCACCTAGTAACGACCGACGACTAGCCAAGAAAGAAGAAGATGGGAAACAAAGAAAAGAAAAAAAAAGAAAAAGAAAAAAGAAAAGAAATAGAAAAGAAAAAGGAAATTAAAAATAATTCGAATTAAAAAAGAAAAATAAAATTAAAAAATAATTCGAACAAAAAAAGAAAAGAAGAGGAAGAAAGGGGAGGAGGAAGTGATGATTTGTAAATGTGTAAGATAAGAGAGATCAAGTGAGGATAATGTTTTTCACTTTTCAAAAGTGGAAAACATTTTCCCATAATTTAGAAGATTTTTTTCCTTTAATGGAAAACATTTTCTACAAGGAATTTATTTTCCGTGAAACGAACGCCAAAAGATCCAAAAAATATTTTCTCGGAAATTATTTTTCGCGAAACAAATAGAGCCTTACTCACATTTGCTTTTTCCCCCGCTACCTTTTTTTGATGTAAATCGGAACTTTGCAATTATACCGGGACAAGAAATTATCAGAGAGAATAAAGCAATGTACAATAAAAATCAGGTAATTTAGTCCAAATGTCGGTACTTACGCTCAGGGAGAGCCAGCAAATAATTCATTGAATAATCGGAGAATTACAGAGTTTCAATTGCTTATGCTATCGACGGTTTCTCAACTCTAGATTTCCCCTAAATCCACGTTGTCTAGCCTCGCACAAACAGTTGATCATGTGCACCGAACTCAGGTGTTTAGAACTCTTGCACGACCAAACTAGGAGAGACTCTTTTGAAAGAGAGCAAATTAACGGTATGAAAATGGGCTTTCTTTCTTTTGTTTTTGCTGATCTTTCTTGAACGTGCCCCTCATGTCCTCTCCCATTGGCTTGCATATGCAGGGCAATGGGAGAATGTCACCTTCCTGTCTTCATATAACGTTGCTGCTGCACGCGAATCGGCATCATGCCTTAATTTAATGTTGCTGGTGCGCGTAAAAACACCTTCTCTCCTTAATTTAATGTTGTGGCATGGAAAAGTCTCCTTCGGACAGCTAAAAAAAGTCGCAAAGATGCCAGCTCATTTGTCTTCAAAGCAAAACAGGAAGATCTCTCCAGTGATCTGCAGTTAAAGAACAGATCTCTTCCTGCGGCGGCCGATCATATATAAAAAGACTCGTGCAATGACTGAACATTAAAATAACTTCATTTGTTTGACTTCCGCCGTTGAAAATAACTTCTAGAAAAATGATTTCTAGATTTTTTGGTAACTAGTTCATGAAAAATAAACTAGTAAAAGAAAATATTTTCAATCAATGGAAAAAAATATCATCAAAAGTGAGAAAAATATTTTCCGCTTTTCCATTATCGTTCTTTTACCTCTAGACCAAGCACTTTTTTTCACTAAACATATTTTCCTTTTATTTTTATGATGTCTTTTACTTTTTAAAAATTGAGTTTTTGTTTATTTTTTATTTTTATTTTTTTGCTTCTTCCTCGGCTGGTCGCCAACCATGGTGGCGGTCGACAACTAACCACAGGCAAGCTCAAGTCTCACTAGATTCTAATGAGGTTAAGCTCGCCCATGGCCAGTGACCAACTGAGGAAGAAGCTGAAAAACGGAAAGGAAATAAAATAAAATATTTAAAAATGAAAATAATTAAAACTTTTGAATTTTTGGGTAATTTGCTTTAGAAAATGAAATCAAGTACTAAATAAAAGAAAATATTTTCTAATTCATTTTCAAGTTTTAAATTAACACGTAAAAATATTATCATTTTCTTGAAAATGATTTCCTAAAAATCACTTTCCAAGAATGTCACATCACCACATTGAAAAACAACAGGACTCCATTGGCTAAAATCTCACGAAATCAATGAGGTGCTCCTCCACATAATTAATTTTATACCTAATTTGTACCATGGCGCAAACTCGATACATCATTGGATCGTTTTTACTTCCAAAAGAAAAACTCAGCCTTTATAGAGATTTAATAAAATTCTCCGTTTACATTCTCTTTGTTGTTCTCTCCATTTTCTTCAAGAAAGGTAAATCTAATCGACTTGACATGACTAATTCAATTTAATGCATATACGGTACTCGAGATCTTCACGCTAGTCGATGCGACGGCTTTCCTCCATGAAAATAATATCTCACAGCCTATGATCAATAAACTATGTGATAACTTGTCCTCTCCAACCTAACTTCTCATCAATAAGACACCCATCTATCTCATGTTTTCTAACATATTTGGGGCCACATTGTCTAAATTCAACTAGTCTGATTATCTTCCTGACTTGTCGCAGTTGCTCCAGGCTAGAACTAGATGGTGATCTGATGCCATGGAGAGGAGCTTTGGAAGAGAGAGACTTGGACTGACCAGGTTCATCCGAGATCACGAACGGCCATGAACGGATTGATTAGATGCCACGATCAGTTTCGCAGTATGATCAATCCGAACGAACCTGACGGCGCAACATAGAAGAGTTCGTAGACTCCATAGAAGGTACAAGTGTTCATGGCCCACGGTACGAAAATAAACGGATGAACCGGTCCGGTTGAGAAAATATTGGCTGGCACTGGGATTCCAGCGTGTCAACCCATCAGTCCGGGTGACACGTGCCTCTCGATCCCCATCGCGTCAGAACCTCTGACACACACTTTTCTATCTCTTCTTTTTTATTTTATCTCTTCCTCTTCCTTCTGGCTTTCCCTTTCACTCTGCCGCGGAACACGCAAGCCTCGGAGTCGCCCCGTCGAGGTCCAGGGGCACCGAGACCTTCCCGAGCAGCCTCCCGGAGCTCACCCTGCAGGTCGCCCCACGCCGGCTCGTGTAGACGGAGACCTTCAGGCAGACCTTGCCGGGGAAGATGGACTTCCCGGCGAGCCTGTCGAGGTCGGACTTGCTGAGGTGGAAGGTGGCGCCGCCGCCGGCGACGCCGTCGGGGGGGAGGCGGCGTCGGCAGGAGGTAGGGGATGAGGGCGGTCTGGAGGGGGAAGCTCTTGAGCTTGATCTTGCAGAAGACGCAGGGGGAGGAGGAAGGGTGGACGGCGGAGCGAGCGGGCTTGGCGGCGACAGGGATCCCCACCGTGAGCAGAGGGAGGATGAAGGAAAAAAAGAAGAAAGGAAGAGAGAGAAGCGACAGCGGGGAGAGGAGTGTGTGTCAGAGGATCTGAAGCGGTGGGGTCCGGACGGCACGTGTCGTCTCAGTGAGTGGACTTGTAGGTTGACACGCTGGATTCCCAGTTCCCTGTCCGGCCAATATTTTCTCGGTTCTGTCCCCTAACTGGACTGTTGTTGACATCATTTTGGCGTTTAGCTTCGCTCTGGACCCCATTAATCAGATCAATAGCTTTCGTGATTAATGCGTAGGCGTCCGGCTGTCTAGCGGTAGCAGCTAGCTTTGAATGGTCGCACCAAAAAAGTAGTGCGCCTGAACTCAAAGCAATAATTAGAGAAGCTCAAGAGGGTATTGATCAAGAGGGTTCTTCCTAGGTTTCCAGAATTCATCAGATAGAGATAAGTCGTCGAGAACTCCAGCTTAGCAGGAGCCTTAGTTTTTGTAATAAGACTAGTGTTGGGGATAGAAGCTCATAAAACTAATTTTTTACAGAACGGTGAGACAAACTTAGACAATGTATTTAGCTGTATCATATTTTGAGTCCAAGTTACTTTGCTTTTCTGGCTATTTTACATAATCCTGCGAGAGGTCTGCCAGAATAGACGATCTTCGCCTCTCTACTCTAGCATTATTGCTAGATAAAGAAGAACGATAAATCCGAGAGCCTGACAAGTAATCTCTATCCACTGTTCTTTGGACGCCTCTCGGTCGACGCTCGAAACATAAAGCAATCATCGTCCAGAAAAGGAAAAGATAAACGCATCATGGCAACTTCTATCTGATTTCAAAGACGCGACAATCTAAGTGAGGCGGCGGAAACATCCTCCGATACGACCATCGTCTTCGCCAAGGCCCTCAACTGGAACTTCTGGATTTTCCCTGTGGAAGTCTTAGGCAACTCTGGCATGAACTCCACCTTCTTTGGAACCATGAAATTTGGGAGGTTCTTCCTACAGAAAGATAGGATCTCCGCTTCTTTCACGTCGTCGGTTTCACCTTCGGAGTTCTTCTTAATGCTGATGAACGCGCACGGACTCTCGCCCCACCGCGGATGCGGCATCGCCACCACGGCCGCCTCCAAGACCCTTGGGTGCCGGTAGAGCACGTTCTCGAGCTCGACACTGCTGATGTTTTCTCCACCGGAAATAATCACGTCCTTTGACCGGTCCTTTACCTCCACGTAACCGTCACGGTGGACGACGCCGACATCTCCGGTGAGGAACCACCCGTTTCGGAAAGCCTTTGCTGTCGCTTCGGGGTTCTTGTAGTAGCCTTTCATGATGCTGCTCCCACGCAGAACAATTTCTCCCATGGATTTGCCGTCACGAGGAACACTCCTCATCGTGTCCAAGTCCTTGACATCCACGTCGGCGAGTGTCAATACGCTGATTCCCTGGCGTGCCTTGAGCCGTGCCTGCTTTGATGGCGGCAGGCGGTTCCAGTCTGCCCGCCACTCGCAGACCAGGGCTGGCCCGGTGGCTTCGGTTAGCCCGTATGCATGCGTGATGTGGAAGCCGAGAGACTCCATCTTCAAGATTAGGGCCGGTGGCGGGGGAGCACCGCCAGTGAGGATCTCTATGGGGGCGACAACCTCGCGGCGTTCATGGTGCTTGGCCTCAAGGAGGATGTTGAAGATGACTGGAGCGCAGCACATGTTGGTGACCCTGTGAGCAACGATGTTCCGGTAGATGTTGAGCGCAGTAACGTTGCGGAGGCACACGTTGGTTCCGCCGCGGGCGGCGATGCCCCATGTGAAGGTCCATCCGTTGCAGTGGTACATCGGCAGCGTCCACAGATACACCGGTTCGCTTCGCATTTCCCACCCGAGGATCAAGCTGAGGGTGCTGAGGTAGGCTCCTCGGTGGCTGTACACCACTCCTTTCGGCTCCGACGTGGTCCCGGAAGTGTAATTGAGCGCGATGGGGTCCCACTCATCTCGAAGCTCCTCGGGGACGTAGGCCAGGTCGCCCTTCTGAATGAGATTCTCGTATTCCAAATCGCCAATTTGAACACCAGTCGGCGAGTTAATGTCGTCGATGTTGATAACCATGGGTATGCAGTAACCGGCGGCCAAGAGCATCGCGAGCGCCTCCCGCGCTACCAGCACGAGAGTGCAATCGACAAAGAAGACCTTGGCGCCGGAGTGGTGGAGGATGGTAGCAATGTTGGCAGCGTTTAGACGGGCATTTATGGTGTTGAGAACTGCCCCAACCATCGGCACGGCAAAGTGCATCTCGTACATGGCCGGAACGTTCGGAGCCAGGATAGATACCTGCAAGCACAGAGAGTTACGAATGCAAATGAACATGATTTCTGAGTTTACACAAAGATTTAGATGAATAGTGGAAGAAAATTATAATATTGCCACAAGTGAGCTTTTGATGATTAAGAAGTCACTTACATGCATAATTAGTTATTATTATGCCAATATTCGAGTCCCAATATGAATCTTTACACTTCAACCATTTTTCCACTTCTATCAACAAGATGATTTCATGGAACCCGAATGAACTCGCAGCAGAGTTAGATAAAACTAAAGAGAAACTGCCAACAGATACGTACCACATCGTTCTTGACGACATCGAGAGAGCGGAGCGACGAGGCGAGGCGGAGGCAGCGCTCGTGGGTCTGGCGCCACGTGAAGCGGGCGGACTCGTAAACAACGGAAGTGCGGTCGGCGTAGGCGGAAGCGGCTCTCTTCAAGAAGGTTAGCGGTGTGAGCGGGACGTGATTCGTTTCGCATTTCGGGAGGTCGTCCATTGTTGTCTGCTTTGGAATGTGGGGGGAGAGAGAGAGAGAGAGAGAGAGAGAGAGAGAGAGAGAGAGAGAGAGAGTTGTTGTTCCGGGAAATGAATGCGTTGTTGTTCCGGGGAATGAATTAATACAATCTTTGGGTTTATGTGGGAAAAGGACATGTATTCCTCCTACGGATTCCACTTTTTAAAAGAATAAACAGTGCTTTGGACGGTTCAGATCACGACAACATGATTAATGCGTATCTCTAGACTTTATCATCAACGAATGCCGCGAGTTCTTGTTCGACTCCTTTGGTAACGCCATAGCTTACGAAAAATAAAATGCCATGTGCAGGAAGATTAGGGAAACGCCCCGACCAATAATATTTCCTCGTGAGCGTCGCTGGCCACGTTTGGTTCGACTTTAGAGGTATAAACCATTTTTCCGACGTCTTTGAACGAAGGTGTGTTTATTAAAAGCAAATCGCGTTTGGTTGATGCTTATTCTGTGTAAAGCAACTTTGAAGTAAAACAAAAGGAGAGAAAAAAAAAGAAGAGAAGGAGCAACACGGCAAAAAGAGCCAAAGAGGGCGATGATACTGTTAAAATATGATCCATTTTACTAGAGCTATTTAGAATAATATTTACTTGATTATAGAAGTATTTGGCAATGGAGGAAGAGATCAGCCCATGTCAACAAAGAAACCAAGAGAAAATTTCTTCTCAAGTGACTTGGCCAATAGCCAAAAAGTGTGCATTAAATGGAGAACGCGTAGCTTGCACATCTACCACTTTTGCAAGACTGTGTCGGTGGAGAAAGCCTGTAACTAGGCAACATCCCCTTCCCAATTGTAGTAGTGTGTCACAAAACTAAGTGAAGGAAAGCGTGGGGAAGAATTTTGTAGTGGAAAAATGTATGCCTCTATTAATGTGTAATTTGTGTATAGGAGTGTATATAATGCAAGAGAAGAATCAATAAAAAGAAAGTAGATATTTTCTAATATTTCTAATCCTAAAATAAACATAATCCCTATCAATTTATAATCGACACATATCTTCTAAATCATATCTTCCAACACTCCCCCTCACAAGTTAGTGGCTTATATATGTCCAAGACGCCTAGCTTGCTTAGAAGATATGCATGTTGTATTTGACAAAGAGGCTTAGTGAATACATCCGCGGGTTGCTCCATGGTTTTGATCCCTCTTGTTTCGATAACTCATTGAATCTTCTCTCGAGTAAAATGACAATCAACCTCTATATGCTTTGTCCTCTCATGTACTATATGATTTGCTGCAAGTTTGAGTGCTAAATCATTGTCACAAAAAAGTGAAGTCGGTCCCTTAACTTGTGCCCCAAGATCTAGAAGTAAACCTCGTAACCATACTATTTCACAAACAGTTTTGGCCATAGATCGATATTCGGCTTCAGCTGAAGATAAGGACATAGTAGACTGCTTCTTTGTCTTCCATGAAAGTAATGATTCCCCAAATTTGATACAAAAGCCAGTGATAGATCTCCTATGCATAGGACATGTAGCATAATCTGCATCGCAATAGGCCGTCGTTTCCATGTTGCACTTCCGAGAAAGAAGTATCCCTAGGCTTGGACATTTCTTCAAGTATTTCATAACCTTCATAGCTACATTCATGCGAGATTGTTTTGGACTGTGCATGAATTGACTAAGAGTCTATAATGCATAGCAAATGTCTGGCCTAGTCATGGTGAGATAGATAAGTTTTCCTACAAGTCTCTGATAGCTTGATGGATCTTTTAATAACGGATCATCAGAAGAAGAAGATATACTAGCATCATAATCAATAGAAGTCAGCTTGGCATTTTGTTCAATAGGAATAATGGCTGGTTTGCACCCTGACAATCCTGCTTATGATATAATCTCCATCACGAATTTTCATTGGCTTAGAGATATTCCCTGATCTAAACGAGCTATCTCAATTCCAAGAAAATATTTAATGCTTCTAAATCCTTGATGTGAAAAGAGGAATGTAGATACTCTTTAAGCTTCTTCACAACAGAGTCATTATTTCCCATGATAAGTATGTCATCAACATAAATCATCAAGTAAATAGATGACATATCTTTTGTTCAAGTGAATAAAGCATAGTCATATTTAGACTGTTTGAATCCAGCGGCCGTAAGTGCATTAGTAAATTTGGCGTACCATTGTCGAGAGGCTTGTTTTAATCCATAAAGAGATTTGCGGAGATGACATACCTTAGACTCCCCCTGTCTCCGTAATCCTTGTGGAAGATCCATGTAAATTTCTCCATCCAGATCACCATGCAAAAAAGCATTATGGACATCCATTTGGTGTAGTGGCCAGTCATGGAAAGCAACAACCGATAAAAAAAAAAAGAACCGTAACATCCTTTGCCACCGGAAAAAAGGTTTCGTGGTAGTCAAAACCTTCTCGCTGTGTAAAGCCTTTGGCTGCCAACCGGGCCTTGTATCTTTCTACAGAACCATTTGCTCTGTATTTAATCTTATATACCCACTTACATCCAATTAGTTTGCGATGAGTAGGTAATGGTACGACATATTAAGTATGATTTTCTATTAGGGTTTGTAGCTCTGCCTCCATAGCCTTTTGCCAACGTGGATCATGCATTGCCTCATTATAATTAGAGGGTTCTCGTTCCTCAGAGATACGGCTTATGCAACGTAAATGTTCTGATGACAGCCAATCAAATGAAATATAAGAGGAAATAGGGTAACGAGTACCTGATGATCTCGAGGAAGCACATACATAATCCTTCGTCCAGGTTGGTGGATGAGTAACTCGACCAGATCGCTGCAGTGGCTCATGTTGTATCAAGGATGATTCTTCAGTAGTGCTTGGTTCTGAAGGAGCTGTCATATGAGGTTCCTTTTCTATAGGAGGGTCTACAATTGAATGACCCGTAGAAGTCTCATTATACATTGCAAGTGATACAACAGTTGGTCTCTGATGTCTTGAAGGAGAAACAATAATATATGATCCTCTAGAAGATAAATCCTCTTCTGATAAGAATTGCTTATTAGTTGTCTTCTCATCTTTAGATAAAGAAGTGACATCTTGAAAAGGAAAAATATCTTCATGAAAAACTACATCCTTACTCACAAAGAATTCTCCTGTGAATGGTTCATAAATCCGATATCCCTTTTTTCAGAATTGAATATCCCATGAATATGCATTGACGGGCACGAGGTGCCATTTCATCCCTGTACCCTACTGTAGTCACTAGGGGTGAGCGGTTCCCGGTTCCTTACAGGTTCCGCTTGGAACCTGGAACCTACCCTTGGGTACAGGTTCCTCATTTTTTGGAACCTCGAACCTACCCGTCAGAACCAAGAACCTGGAACCTACCCTGTTACAGGTTCCAGGGTCGGTTCCGGTTCCAACAGGTTCCAATAGGTTCTTCTTTTTTTTTGTTTCATTTTTAGTTGAAATAAATGGAAATGAATGCAGCAATAATAAACAAACTTGTCATTCATCAAAAAGAATATAACACGAACACAATCTATAATACTCATAAGCGTTTACTATTCTAGAATGTGAACTATTTCTCTTTTGCAAAGTCCAGCGGTTCACTTCACAAAGTTTAGCCTTACCTCAAAGCAACAACCCCGCACCAAAATAAAGCCATATCCCTCATTGTTTTACAGCTTCCAATGACTTCAGCAACTTTAGTAACAAAGCTTTCGTGTGGAGCCGCATGAGTATCTCTTGGCAATGTTGCGCAATGGTTTCGAACCGTAACCGATCTTTCTTTCGAGAAACTTTCCCTCCGCAAATATCTCGGCGATATTACAACAAGTATGAAAGATCATCATAGGATAATTTTAAAAAGAACCGATAAAGTTTTTATAATGGATGAGTATTATTTCATGGACTAGTAAATTTGATAATCTGATTATTGATTTACCTACATCAAACAGCAAACTAACCAAAGAATAGAGCTTCACTTCATCTGGAAACTTGGATATGTTATCTTCCTTTTCACGAAGCACAAGCGACCTCATAGCAGAGAGACTTGGTCCTGCCCTTTCATGATCCATGAATCTTGATAGATGGCAATTCAGGAGGATGTGGCTGATCAAATTTGCCCATAGATTAGCAAGTTTGAGAAAATACTGCTTGTCCCAAAAAATCATCTTCATACCTGGCTCAACAACAGCAAACAGCATTTTAGAAGCAAAATTAAGGTTCCAAGCAAAAGGTTCAACATATATAGCCAGCCAAAGATGCCATGTTGCCACAAAAGAGAATAAAAAGAGGCAACCTAAGACTAGGGAAAATACTTGGGAATCCCATTTGAGAACTTTTATTTTTAAAACAGCCTTCAGATGCAATAGATAACCTTAGCAGATCAAGTACTTGCATGACTAAAGTTACAACTCTGTGATAATGATGATCTTGTACCAGAACGAACCCCCTGATGGATAAAAAACAGATTGATGTTTAGTAGTAACATACCCGACACAGTTCCTGGATTTAACAGAGACAAACGGCAAACAGGTTCTTCACAAGAAAAAATAGCCTTCTAGAGTACACCTGCATTGAGAGTGTAAACATGCTTGATAAACTCCAATAAAGCCTTGACGTTGTCCTCATATTGGAACTCTAGCGGATCAGATATGTTTTGAAGAGCTTCTTCAAGGCCTGAACTGGACCATATAGTAGTACATTCATCTAAAAGAGTAGATGCGGCAGAGAAATCTCTATAATTAAGAAGAATCCATGGTTTGTATAACATGGCTGAGGCCCCAAGAACTCCAACTGCTCTGTAAACTTCTCCTAGGGCAAGTACATACTGCTTGCCTAAATGATGTGAAAACAACAGCACATCAAATTCGAGGCCCAAAGAAACTCTAGTCATCACTATTTTTATCGTTCTTGGTAACTATAACATACCTTCTTTTTCAGATAATATTTGACTGGAAACATTCTTCTCTAGAGCTTGCTTCCATATTGAGGCTCCATGCTTTAGCTCTTGAGCACAAGCAGAGATCATTTCGGACCATGTGGAAACATAATTAAATTGTGCCTCAGCTGATCCTAATTTTAAAATTTTCAGTACCAAGGCTACGTGTCTCAAGAGTTCAACCAATGACTTTGAATCTCTCTCTACCTGTAGACAAGCAAGGTACTCCTACTGTTAAGTTCAAGAGCCAAACAACTGCCCAGTTGGACGTCAACTTTTCATATCAGAACCAACTTAAGATATATAGATTTTTGACTCTAAAATTAAGCGGACTGTTCAGACAGACAAATAAACAAAGAAAAAAGGGAGAAGTTTATCCATTTTTAACCACTACATTTGCAGAACAATTGCATCAGCAGCCTTGTCCACAAATCTCATACCGGGGACTCTATCTTGGGGTTACTCGCAAGGCAAATAACTTCAATGAAAGTAAAGCAAATGAGAGTTCAGTAAGTTGCAGAACCTAAGGGAAGTTTTCGTAGTGCAACGGCGACGAAGACACGGGTCTCACGGCACCAACGGCGGCACGGACGGCGCGGCGAAGACGGCGGTGGTCGCGGCTCAACCCACGGCCAAGGGGGCAAGAGCTCGGTTATGGCAGAGGCAGTTCGGAGCAACAGCGGCCCGGACGGCCGAGCGAGCGGCGGCAAGAGGTGGTGACGATGGTTTAGGGACGGCGGCGGTGGCACACGGCGGCGAGGGGCGGCGTGGACGGCGCGACAGCTCGTCGGGCTCAACGGCGAGACAGCTCGTCGAACGAGCGGTGGGTGGTGGTGGTTCGGTGGCCAAGAGGTGGAGGTGAGTAAGGCGTGGGGGCAGCGGTGTGGTGGTGGGTGAAGCAGCAGCCAGCAAGAGGAAGGAAGAAGAGGAAGAAGAAGAAGAGCAGGAGAAGAAGGGGGGGTTCGGACGAGAGAGAGGGAAAGAGAAAAGAAAGAGAGAGAGAGAAGAAAAGAAAAAAATTGGGGCGAGGGGACAGGAAGTGACGTGAGGAGGAAAAAGGGGTGAAAAGAAAGGGGAAGGGGGGAAGAATCGGCGAAGGAGGGGGAAAATTGAAATCACGTGGGGGAAGAGAGGAGAGAGAGAGAGAGAGAAATCTAGGATTTTTTTTAAAAAAAAACTCTAACCGGTTTCGGTTCCGCCGGTTCCGATTCCTATGGGAACCGGAACTGGAACCGGGAACTGCCGGTTCCCAGAAAAAGGGAACTGGAAACCGGAACCGGTCCCTTTAGAACCAGGAACCGAACCGGACCCTCCGGTTTGGTTCTCCGGTTCCCGGTTCTACCCGGGAACCACACTCACCCCTAGTAGTCACATAACATAAACACCCAAAAACTCTGAGATGACTCAGATCTGGTTTCCTCCCATACAATATCTAAAATGGAGTTTTCCCTTCTAGAATGCGTGATGGCATGTGATTGATCAGATATGCTGTTGTGACCACACAATCTCGCGAAAAATTCTCAGGAATAGATGCTTGAAATTTAAGGGCACGTGCTACTTCTAAGAGGTAACGGTGTTTTCGCTCAACGACTCCATTTTGCTGTGGTGTATAAGTGCAAGAACTCTCATGCAAAATTCCATTCAAGGAAAAGAAATAGGCACATTCACCATTAAAGAACTCTCTTCCATTATCAGTGCGAATGCGTCGGATCGATTTCCCAAACTGATTTTTGGACAGGGAAAGAAAAGTCCTCAGGTGAGAAAGGACTTGATTTTTTTATGAGATAAGTGTTCCAGAAGTCCTAAAACTTGTCACAAAAATGCATTTCAGTCCTAAAACTTGCAAAAAGTGCATTTAAGTCCTAAAACTTGTCAAATTGTTTCAAACGAGTCCTAAAATCGACGTCGTTAGCCTTTTCCGTTAAAAATGCTGATGTGGCATTTTAAATAAATTTTTAATTTCCACGTGTATTTTTTTAAATTATTTTTATTCATTTTTTTTTATAAAAAAAGTTAGATTTAAAAACTAAAAAATTAAATTTATTCTTATCTTATTTTCACAAAAAAAATAAAAAGAAAAGTTAAAAAATTTATTTTTAAAACAAATGAATAAAAAATAATTAAAAAATCCACGCGGAAAATAAAAATTATTTAAAATACCACGTCAGCATATTTAACGGAAAAGGCTAACGGCGTCGATTTTAGGACTCGTTTGAAACAATTTGATAAGTTTTAGGACTTAAATGCACTTTTTGCAAGTTTTAGGACGGAAATGCATTTTTGTGACAAGTTTTAGGACTTGTGAAACACTTATCCCTTTTTTTTATTGCATGGGGAATATCCATGTCGCACATGAGAAATTGTCTACGATTGTGAGGAAAACCCGAGAGCCATCATGATGCAAAGTATGATAGGGACCCAAATTAAGCATGGATTAATGAAAAAATATCATCTACTTGGGAAGTACTATTTTGGAAAGGAGCACGTGTCTGTTTTGCCAAAGGGCAGATAGGACACGAGGACAAGTGAATGAAGCAGTATGACCCAATCTTTGATGATTAAGAAAATTCTTGTCATTAGTAGTAGTGTTACACAATGATTTATTGAATTCAATAGGAGATAATTTAAAACTGCTCGTAAAATCCATCCAAAAATACAGCCTTTGATAGACTCTACCCAAGCCCATCAGTTTGCTAGTCAAAATTGCCTGAAAGAAACATTTATCAGAATTGAACGAGATGTTACAGAAATTTTCTTCACAAACTTGAGAAACTTATATGAGATTGAAGTGGAAATCGGGGACATAAAGCACATTTCAAAGTGTAAAGAGAGAACTAAGATTCACAGTGCCAGTCATTGCAACTTGTGTGGTGTTTTTATTTGGGAGTTGTACTGATATGAGAAAAGATAATTTCTTGATATTGTAAAAGAAACCCTTATCACAAACGATGTGGTCACTAGCACTTAAATCAATAATCCATGCATCCTTCGAAATCGAGTTCATCAAACAATAAGATGTATCTATGAAGCTTCCAGTTTTATCAGAAGCATCTAATTTCCTTAAGGCTTCCATTAGCTCCTAATATTGTTCATGGGTAATTGACTTGTCTATTGGTTAGCTCGATACCTGAAAAAAGGTAAAAAATTTCCCTTTTACTTTTTCTCCAGGTTTGCTATGCAATTTCCAGCAGTTTTCAATCGTATGATGTGGACGCTTACAATAGTGAGAATACAATTTACATTTTCCTTTTTTACCATTATTTTTCATGGCTGAGGAAGGCCTGTATGTGGGCTAGAAAACTTGGGCCAACATTGGCCCATATGGGTCGTTCGATCCACCAAAAAGAATGCCGCGTGAGCCATCCGATCCATAGATACTCGCTCCTCATGGACCGTCCGATTCAGCAGGGTTGCTGTTGCATGGGCCGTCGGATCCAATCGCTGCCAAAAGCGATCGTGGACCGTCCGATCGCTCAATGAAATCGAAGCCGTCGGCCACCTTCTTGAATCTTCTAGGGTCTTCTTCAAAGAACCCTAGATGCGGCCCTCTTTGTCCTCTACCTCCCGTGTTTCTCTGTGAAGAACGAAAATGGCTCCTCGACGCCAAAACCATTCCCTCTCTGCCTTTCCCGTAGCCCACTGTCCTCTATTGACTCTCTTCCTGGATAGCGAGTTGATAGATGCGGCCGAGGCTCGATATGGGCTCCATGGTCAAGATCTGGGAGCAGAACGAGAGGTAAGTCTCATTTAGAATGAGGAGAAACCTCATCGCCTTCTCCCTTTCCCGCATGCTCTTGTACTACTATAAAATAGGTTGGGCCAATCGAACTTCTCTTCAGCTGCTTCTAACTCGTTCCACAGAGCCGAAAGTTTATTGTAAATGGCTATGACAGTTATATTCCCTTGTTTCAATTCCGAAATCTGCTGTGTTAAGGAAAAGATTTTAACCTAATCCAATTTTCCATACATCTCCTTAATGTTTTCCCACATTTTTCTTGAATCCTCCGTCGAGGGAAGTTCGGCCGCGACTTCGGGTGCGATGCAATTCCCAATCCATGTTCTGACGAGTTGATTGCATTTCTTCCAAAGTCGTGCCATTCGCTCGTTGGACGGAATCAGAATCGTTCCGTCAAGAAAACCTTCCCTGTCCTTTGTTACCAGTGCACGCCGGAACTCTTGCAACCAGCTTGAGTAGTTGTTGGGACCAGTTAACTGTTGACCAATGAGTTTCAGTTCCAGTCCGTTGGCATTTGCTATGTAAAGGGGGTCGTCGGGCTCCAATCGGCTGCTGGCAGTAAGGATCCGGTACGGAAAAAATCCGAGCAAGAGATTCAAGTAGGGATTTGCCCCCATACCCGAACTGCTCAATCTGATTTCATGACCCGCATTGAAAAAACTTGGGTAGGGATTCATTCCCATACTTGGTTCACTTAACCCGCCCGTCTGCTCCGCGTCGATAATTGGGCTTGCCCCATTGTTGGTTGGTGGGCTTCCATCGGTCTGCACGTTGCTCTAGTAGCCTGGCAATGATGTATTTGGGCCTGGCCCATGGTACCATGGATAGGGTATCCATTGGTAAGGATGGCCCAAAAAGGGCTGCCCTAGATTAAACTGAGCCTGAAATGGTTCCCACTGCGCGTGTTAGGCCTGGGCTTGGGCTTGGGCCTGACTGTGCTGCTGTTCGGACAAAGAAATTACAATAGACGAGTCCTGGTTGCCTGAGGTTTGTGGTGTCGCTTTTCCTACAGGCTGGTCATTTGAGATTGAGGTCAGGTCTTGTGGTTTGGTCATGATGAAAAATTCCTTCCCTTTGAAAAATTTGATTCCTACGACAACTCTCTTTTGCAGGTTGGAGTTCCTCGTGGGACGATCGAAGCGGAAGCGGAAGTTATGCTAGAGCCACAATAGGCTCTGATACCATGTCACAAAACTAAGTGAAGGAAAGCGTAGGGAAGGATTTTGTAGAGGAAAAATGTATGCCTCTATTACTGTGTAATCTGTGTACAGGAGTGTATATAGTATAAGAGAAGAATCAATAAAAAAAAAAGTAGATATTTTCTAATCTTTCTAATCCTAAGATAAACACGATCCCTATCAATTTACAATCGACACAAATCTTCTAAATCATATCTTCCAACATAGTGAGGTAAAGAAAGGAGCAGAGTGAGGACATATGTGAGTAGGCCTCCATTTGTGAAGTGTGAGAGGGGTGTAGTGTAAGGAGCGGTGTGAGAGTCACGCGTGTAAATGTGAGAGTCCATTGTATGTTTGTGTAAGTAGCGCAATTAAGTGTTCTTGTAAAATATTGAGAGTGTTTATTATAATTAGCTTTCGAAACTCAACATATACTACAAAGAGGGCAATGATACTTTCCTTACTTCAACAGTGACTGTTCGCAAGGCGAGCGTCCATCAATGACCCTCGTTGCAACAGAGCTTATGAGGCCCTACCATCACAACAAAACTCATGCAAGCAGATCTACAAAGCCCAATTGCCGTTGTAGAGCTTGGTGAAGCTTAGATGAAGACCACCGCCCAGGTCAAGCAACCCTAGGCGATGAGTCGTGGGGGTCATGTGACCTCAGGCAAACCAATCCCGAGCTTGGAGACCTCAAACTTCCTAGATCTAAAATTTTGATGGTTGAGCTTCCCATATTTGGCCTTTCTTGGTCAATGTGACACAAGGCAAGGGCCGCCAAGGTCGCACGATCTGAGGAGAGATGACCCCAAGGTCACACAACCTCAAATGAGCTAGATCTGGACTTTGATGTTAGGCAAGCCAGGTGGTAGCCCTATACTTCAACGTCATACAAGCTAGGCAATGAGTAGTAGAGGCCGTACAACTCCAGGCAATGCAATGTCCATGTCGCCTGACCATAAGCAAGCCCTCACCAGCATCAGTCCAACTCGTCCACCTCTATGAACTCTAGATCTACAAAGAAGATGAATAGTCACAAGGGCAAAATGGGAATATGAAATTATTAGTGGGGATATTTTGGGAAAAAAATTTCATTTACATCGAAACCTACTTTGCTTTTTCAATTTTATAAAGGGCTTTGCTAGCATAACAAACTGTCAATCACAAATAACAATTTATAATTATTTGTAATTTGATTTTTTGTAGTCCAAAATAAACTATTATTCTCACAAGACATTAAAAATTATCACGTAATCATTTCTCTTTTATAAATACTAGCATTTCTCAAAACCGGCCCTAAATTTTTCACAAATACCTTGAGCTTTTTCCAAGGAACTTTATGGCTTGCATGGTAATGTTTTTATTTCTCATGATTTTTGTTCTTTTGTTCCCTTGAACAAAAAAAGAATAGAAATCCATTTGGTAACGCTAACTTATTTTTATATTCCCCGGAATAGAAAAGTGGCTGGAGAATAGATTTGGAACAAAAACAAGAAACAAAAAAAAAAAAGTAGCTTTTTATTCTTGAGAACATTTTCTAGAAATAAGTTCTTTTTTTCTTTTCTATTTTTCTTTTGTTCTTCTTTGTTGCGGCCACCACCAGCCGCCTACCAACCGCTGGCCACATCCAGTAGCTCGTGGCCACCGTCAGCTAATCGCTGGTAGCCGACCGCTGCCACCAAACCGCGAGCAATCATCGCCGAACCACCAGCAACCGCCACCACCGCCCAACAGCCGGCGACGGTTGCTACCACCTCCCGACCGTCGGCAATGGTTGCTACCGCCCACAGCCCATCGGCCGACGACCACCATCGACCGCCGTCGCCACTGCCTGACCACCGTTAGCCTGCCGTCGCCGTCAACTGCAGCCCATCGCCACACAACCGTCACCTGCCACCACACGACCAACGATTGTTGTCACCAACCGTCGCCGCAAGACCACCGCCCACATCCCACCAGCCATCGCCAGTCAGCTGCCAGCAGCAGTACGTGAACAAGAATAAAAAAGAAATAAATACAAAAATTTATAAATTTTTACCAAACCCATTTCTATTCATTTTCTATTCCAAGAATAGAAATTTTGTATAGTTACCAAACACCTTATTTTACTGAGAAATTGTTCATCGGAATAGAAATAGAAAAGAACTATTTATGAAAAAAAAAAAATTTCTCGGAATAGAAACGTTGCCATGCACACCCCTAGAGACCCAAATGAAGAAGCTGAACTAAACATAGAAGCTACATCAAATTTCAGCGCAAGAGTTAAGGAACGAGAGGCAAAAAGATATATATAAAGCCCAATATTGATGTTTCCCCCTTTTGGTTTTGAATTTTCATATAGAAAGTCCGCCCTCCTCTCAAGCCAATTTCTCACCTTGAATGGGTACACGAGAGAGCTGGGTAGAATAAAATCTAAGAGGTGGACAGAAAGACAGAAGATGAAGTAGGAAAGCTCCAATGGAGGGAGGTGTGTGTTAGATTATGTTTTGAATAATTATGGACTTTGCTAATATCTAAGTAGCACCGACATCAACACATGACGGGTTATACGACATGACACGACATGTTGACACGTCGTTTCTCAAAACATAAAGAATTCATAGACATTGGAACACATTATATATTAAATATCTATTTTTATATTTTTATGACTATTTTAATCAAATTAGTTTGATTCAAATTCATAAATAAATAAAAAAGAGTCTAAAATGAATTTATATTAGAAAAATTAATCCACCAATTGTTAAATTTATTCATTCTTTTAATTTAACAAATTCAACTCCACTCCAATACTCCATAAAACTTGGAGTGTAAAAAAAAAAGCAATGCACATTCTAGACTCATGTGTTAAAGCATATCAGAAGCAAAAATAAAAATAAAAATAAATTTGGAGGTGAATTGTGTGTCATGGAAAGTGAAGGCTAGATTTTTTTTTGTCCCCATTTATGATTTTCATTATTTTTTATTTTCTTATGTATTTACATTTGGGAAAATGTCACAAATGGTCCCTATACTATTACTTAATGTGCAATTTGGTCCATGGACTTTCGATCGGCTCAATTTGGTCCATGAACTATTGATAAATGTCCGATTTGGTCCCTGAACTTTCGATCGACTCAATTTGATCCCTGAACTATTGATAAATATCCAATTTAGTCCTTCATTACTGTTTTTCTTTTTCTTTTTCTTGTTTCTTTTTTTTTTTTTTTTTTTTTTTTGCTTCTTCTCTCTTCCCTCCGCCGACTCGCCTCGCCGGACACCGGCTTCCAAATTGAGCCGATCGAAAGTTCAGGGACCAAATTGCACATTAAGTAATAGTATGGGGACCATTTGTAACATTTTCCCTTTACATTTTAACCATTCATTTATTGAAAATTTTAAAAATTTACCCTGTGCTTGCCGGATGTCGAATTTTCCAACACGTGTTGGCCGAGTGTTAGAGATTGTCAGAGAGTGTTGGATAAGTGTCGAAATATCCGATACGATACCAAGGCCCTTGAAGAATATCGATGCTTCCTAGGCTAATATAATAGTCTTTGGGTGTTGTAAGAATAATAATTTGTTACGAGTCACACATTTTTAAAAAATTAAGTCTCATAATAATTTATAATTGTTTATTATTTAATTTTTCATGATCCAAAATAGATTATTACTCTCACCGTAATACTGTCATGCAATCATTTCTCAATAATTATTCATAATGGTCATTCATTGCGACTATCCTATACATAAGAAGATAAGTTCCATCATAAGAAGAAAGAAAAAACTAAGGGAGCAGCCAAGAAGAGCAAGACACCGGTTGATTTGTGCAGAATATATATATCCAATTTCAGTGTTGAAAAATACTCGAGTGTGCTAGCGATTATAATTACGCAATTCTCCAATCCATTAGTGGATTATTGATGATCGGCTCTCTCCGTAGACCTAAGTTTTGACACTCGAATCGAACCACGTAAATCGCTTGTATTGATCATTGTTTTATTTCTTTGTCATTTTTCCCTCGCTCTCAATTCAATCGCAAAGTTTTGATCGGCTTCCGCTTTCTCTTTTACAACAGCGCGGTTGTCTTAAAGCCTCCTTTCCGTCGGCCGAGTCTCGTTGAGACGATCACCAAATCCGACAATTTTGTATCTAATATGGACAATGGGTCTGAACAGGTATCGAGCAAGAATCGCAGCCTTGCCTTACCTTACCTGCGCGATGAACACAGGCTCCAAGTTCCTGTGGCAGAGCAGGAGGAGAATTGTCATTTTCCTTTGCAGGCCCAATTCAGAAGATTATAAATTCAGAGCACAACCCTGTTCGGCCCTTTCCCAACAGGAGACCCTATCGAGGGTCAAATCTTGTACTCATCCCAAGCAACTCGGCTCGGGTTTCGAATTCAATCCCAAAGCCCAAGCCCGACTGATCATTGAGTTGCCGAAACGCTGATCTGAAACTCAGTGCGACTGAAAACCCGTATCTTCTTAAGACTCAAAGGCAAGTGATACATTGCCAACCGCACAACCCTGGAAAAGCCAACTTGTACTTTCCCCGCGAGGTTCCATGCAAAACACGAACGGCACTAACCTATACCCGTGGAAGAAATGTTTAACGTAATATGGCTAACTGAGTTCTTGTTTTGGTATAAATTTGTCAGAATGAATTCCGAGCCATGTCCAAAATCCTGACCTTATATTGTTCTCTAGATGAGATGGTAATCCAAACAAGTCCGGAACCCAACGCCAAGAGCCCAGGAAAAACCTAGTAGGGTTCGAGCGGGTCGGGAACCCGACAGAATTTCCGTCGGTAAGGTACTGGCAAAGAACCGAGAATATCGCGAATGTCAAAACCACACGCCTGGTGATCAGGCAACGTTGATGCGCATCAAATGACTATGACTGCCCTTCTCGGCACCCTTCTTGGCTTGGGCTTACTAGGCATGAAGGAATTTTTCGGGGGGTGGTCGACAGATGGTGGGGGCAGCTGAAGAATAAGGACATTTGGCGAAGCAACCCCCGGAATCTGGATGTCCGGAGTAATATGCCATCCTAGAAGATCATGTGATTCTTGAAAGCTGAAAGTTACTGGTGTGGAATAATACAACGTACGGTCCATGTTCACATCCGAGCCCTTTATAACAACAAAAGGAGAACTCGCTAAGATCTCAAAAACCTACTCAGATTCATCAACTCTCCCTCCCTCCCTCTCTCTCTCTCTCTCTCTCTCTCTGTGTGTAAAGACCTTGTCCCCGAAGATATTGAAGGAAGATCTTTTAGCCTGGGAAAAATCTCTTCATTCTTTCCTCTTTCTTTTTCTTTTTTTTATCTAATTTTGGTGGGGGGAGCTATCTGGGTCTTGTCTCATTACCTCTCACGCAGTCTTATTTTCGTGGAGTAAAACAAAAGGTGACTTTTTTTGGCAAAAGAAGTCTCTCCTCCTCTTCTTTTTTATTATCTTCTCTGTTGCAACAATCATCTTAAAAAGCAGCTCCTCATCGTTCAGAGAGCTCTCTTCTCGCTGCCTTTCTTGTGCCCCTTTTGGGGTCACGAGATTCAAGGGGAAAATTGAGAGGAAGAAGAAGCGGAGACGGAGACCGATAGGAGAGGAGGGATAATGGCGGGGAACGAGTGGATCAATGGCTACTTGGAGGCGATTCTGGATGCCGGACGCTACAACGTGAAGAGAAGGGGCGACGGGAAGATTGGCGGTGGCGGTAAGGGTGGTGGTGGTGTTGCTAATGAGTTTGATGGTAATGAGAGGGAGGGAAGCTTGTTTAGCCCCACCAGGTACTTTGTGGAAGAAGTTGTCAATAGCTTTGATGAGTCTGATCTTCACAAGACATGGATCAAGGTTATTACTC
Organism: Eucalyptus guilfoylei; assembly: GCA_016097605.1. Lineage (NCBI taxonomy): Eukaryota > Viridiplantae > Streptophyta > Magnoliopsida > Myrtales > Myrtaceae > Eucalyptus > Eucalyptus guilfoylei. Next base: position 33,228,240 of record CM027865.1, on the reverse strand, counting down.
TCTCTCTCTCTCTCTCTCTCTCTCTCTCTCTCTAACATCATACTGTACGTTATCAACTATCTCGCGTTAAATGACATTGCGGTTGATCAAAAAGTCAATTAAGTGACTAATCTCAACCGTTGAACAAGAACAATGTATGATACACCGTAATATCTTAAAATTTCCAACTGGGACTCTAGGCCATAGTGCAAAATGAAGTTTGAGCATTTTGAGTGTGTAAACTAATGGTAGGATTGCACATAATGTATTACAAAGTCAAAGCGACATGCCGTACGTTGACATGTCGTACGTTGAATTGATTTATTTGAATAGATTGGTGGTGTTTTTCAGCATCACTCTTCTAATTAAATTTTGTAAAAACAGCTTTTAATTCCTTTAAACTTCTTATGAATCGATTTAACCAAAAAGACATTGCGAGTGGGATTTCAAGTTTGCCGTACTAAGGGAGAAATTCTTACTTAAGGATTATCCCATCTAGTGGCTTCTCGACCAAGAATAAATAAATTTTTCTTGGCTTATAGTTGGACTACATTGTTTCTCTCTTGTATCTATGTAGAAATGAATGAAATGTTACTTTGACAAAAATAGCAATTTAAATGCAAATGTTTGCACACTCCCTTTTCATCGGATCATTAAGTTTAATTAATTCACATCATTATCGCCTTCACTTTAAAAAAGAAATAAGAATTGTACTCTATGGGGCTTTATCCTCTTAAATCTCTTTAAAAATGTTTAGGCATATCTAGGTGGGCAGCTAAATATTTATCTCTTTAAGATATGTGTTTGTGTGTGTTTGTGTGTACCTATATATAGCTTAAACCCATTAATGTGCATGTCAAGTACATCTTTATACATCCTTGTGCAAGATATATTCTCTAACAATCAGTTAATTTTTTTCTTTTTCTTTTTCTTTTTATTTTTGTTTCATTTGATACGATTGATGAGCCCTTTATGTTTAGATTCGACAAATCTTGATCATACGTAGTAATGTTCTACACAACAAAACCATCACCAACTGTGGCCCTACCCTCCCTCGCATGTATATAAAAACCACTAGATTTGGCCTTACAAATAGCACATTATTGGTATCCTCGCCCGGATATTTTTCTTTAAATAAACAAACGAACAAAAAAAAGAAGGCGAATCGAAGCCCAAAAATCTAATTGCATGGCATCACTTGGAGGAGGAATAAAGGCTAAAGAGAATTTATTCCCCCATTGTCGCGCCACCAACTCTTTCCTGGCCCAACCCTTGGTGTGACACTAGAATAATAATAAAACATAGTTTTAACGCCTTCCCCAAGTTGCGCTCGGGACAAAAGAACCTTTTGGATGGTGGCCAATCGCCACCAAATAAAATTGTGCAATAACCCGAAATATAAATTGCTTAAATTGATTTATCATTATGTGCATCTATTTCAATTATTTAAGTGCGTTCAATATACCTCCATAAAATTTACTAAACAAATTCCATTAGAGTACCATAGTAATATCCCTACTATTGCACCTGTACTTAACGAGTTTGCGGATGCAATCAACCCCGATTTGCCATTGATTGTGAGGGAGGAAGAGAATGGTCTATTTATGTTATAGCTTGATCCAACCTTTTGAGTCCGGGAAAGAAAAAAATTATTTCTCCGGACGGTATTGGGACGTTAACGTGTAATAATCCCAATATTATTTCTGAAAGAACAATGGTTTTCCTAACTTTAATTGTACATATATCCCAACGCCAATGCTTGCCGGACATGTATATGCGCTAGAGTCGGATAAATCCAAGACTTTCCCCCCTAATTTCATATTGGTTTAGTGAGTGATGCAGCAAGCAGAATCGATGGCAGTGCATGAATTGTATAGAAACTCGTGCTCTCAAGCAGGGTAATCTAGTATATTTAATTTATGCAATATTTACTGAAATCAAAAGAGAAGAGGAAGGAGTTGGAAAAGGAGGTCTTTCTGCTTCTTTTGCTGTTGTTGTGGTGGTTGATGATGATGAAGATGTTGACGGTGAAAGTGTTGAATGGAGGGGGGCAGGTGATAGCAACAAGGAATACTCGTGAGCGCAATAACAGGCTCGAGAATATGTGCTGGCGGATTTGGCATCTCGCCCGCAAAAAGAAGCAGGTATGTTCCACCTTTTAATCGCACTGCACCGCACCACTTGATATGCTTTATGCTTTTCTTTATTTGATTTTATTTGATCCATGCACGTTTATGATTGAATTGATAATTTTCTTGATAAAACAAAGTAGTTATGATAAAAAAAAAATAAGTATTTTCGTCCTCATAGCATCAAATTCTATGATAATATTTCGATTGACTTTATTGTTATCCCTCTATTTCATTTCCACTGGTAAATTAGATAAGAAGTGAATGTTCAAAAAATAATGGGATAAATGTACTAAAAGTCCTAAAACTTTTAATAAAAAAAAACAATTAAGTCCTACAACTTTCAAAAAGTATAATTAAATTCTAAAACTTGTCACAAAAGTATAATCGAGTTTTTAAAATTTCAAAAAGTGTAATTAAGTTTTAAAACTTATCATGAAAATACAATTGAGTCCTAAAAATTTCGAAAAGTGCAATTAAGTCTTAAAATTTATCACAAAAATTCAATAAAATCCTAAAATTCTCAAAAAAAAAATGTATCAACGAAAAGACTTAATTTGATCCATTTAACAAGTTTTAGCACTTGATTACACGTTTTGAAAGTTTTAAGATTTGATTGCACTTTCATGACAAGTTTTATGACTCAATTACAATTTTTGAAAGTTGTATGACTCAACTGCATTTTGTTGATAACTTTTAGGACTTTTAATGCATTTATCTCTATTGTCAATGGTGGTCATTCTTCAAAGTACATAGTTTGCAAGAGCTGAGGAGAGAGAGTTGAACCTAATGCTTACAGATAGCATGGGATGATGGGCAAAGGCTAGCGAAACGGCGCCTCGAGCGCGAGCAAGGCCGTAGCGAAGCGGCAGATGATCTCTCTGAGCTTTCAGAAGGAGAGAAGGAGAAAGGCGACGGCAGCCACAGTCCCGAGCCCGCAAAAGACAAGATTGCCAGGATCAACTCCGACTTGCAAGCATGGTCAGACGATGAAAAGCCGCGGCAACTCTACATTGTCTTGATAAGGTACCTGATGTTTTTACTAAGATTGTTTATTTGCCATATGAATGACAACTTGGTGAATCAGTTCCTCTAGCCGAGGTCAGCGAATGCACTTTCTCATGCATGCTTAATGTGCAAATACATGTATGATGGTTGTCCGTTCAAACTTACAAAATCAAATTACAAATTTCTGGAAGTGCCTAAGAAAGCAGTTATCATAATGTGAAGCGAAAGAGATCATGACATGTCTGCTTTTTGAAACGTATAATGCTTATCTTGTATGTAGTATGCACGGGCTGGTGCGTGGAGAAAATATGGAACTCGGCCGGGACTCCGACACTGGCGGTCAGGTAGAGATATATATATATATAAGAAATTCCCATAAGGATCAGCTTAATTGCTTCTGCTTCAATCATGGACAATGGATTGAAACTAATCAACATGTCCTAGGCTATCCTTGGTAACTAGCTTTGGTGCTATTTTCAGGTGAAGTATGTCGTTGAACTTGCTCGAGCTCTGGCGAGCACCAAAGGAGTGTACCGTGTCGATCTGTTGACCCGGCAAATCACCTCACACGAGGTGGACTCGAGCTATGGTGAACCCATCGAAATGCTGTCTTGTCCCGCTGATGCTGGTGGCGGCTGCGGTGCCTATATTATTCGCATACCTTGCGGGCCTAGTAACGAGTAATCACATTATCCCTCACCCAGTTTATTTTGCCATATTTAAGCACATAAGCATAAATTTTTTAGCCATGGAAGGTTTATGGCATTGATTGAAACATGTTCAGGTACATTCCAAAGGAGTCACTTTGGCCTCATGTACCCGAATTTGTCGATGGAGCACTGAACCACATTGTCAACATGGCGAGAGTCCTCGGCGAACAGATTGATGGTAAGCCGGTTTGGCCTTACGTGATACATGGCCATTATGCCGATGCAGCGGAGGCAGCAGCACTCCTGTCTGGTGTCCTGAACGTGCCGATGGTCCTAACGGGGCACTCACTCGGGAGGAACAAGTTTGAGCAATTGCTCAAACAAGGAAGGCTTTCTAGGGAGGACATTAACACGACCTACAAAATTATGAGAAGGATCGAGGCAGAGGAGCTGGGTTTGGATGCCGCCGAGATGGTGGTAACGAGTACGAGGCAAGAGATCGAAGAGCAATGGGGCTTGTATGACGGGTTCGATCTCAAGTTGGAGAGGAAGCTTCGGGTTAGGCGACGGCGTGGGGTGAGTTGCTACGGACGGTACATGCCGAGGATGGTGGTAAGAATTCAACATTCCGTTTCTTAGTCACAACTATCTAACCTTCGAAAGATCTGTTGCTGTTTTTCTTTTTAATTTCTTCAATGACGTCATATCTTTCTTGGTTACATGGATTGCCCCTAGGGTGCCACAAGCTGTGACAAGTTTTTCGATCTGCAAGTCTCTTAAACGTAAAAACACTGATCATCATGTCTGCATAGGTCATACCTCCGGGAATGGACTTCAGCAATGTGAAAGTAGAAGATTCAACTGAAAGCGAGAGCGACCTCAAATCCTTGATTGGTTCAGACAAGACTCCTAACAAGAGACATTTACCACGCATATGGTCTGAGGTCGAACTTCATGATATACTAATGAATCCTTTTCTATTTCCTAGTGCGATTTTACTTGAGTTCCGCATGATGGATGTACTTTCAAATTTCATGCATGAAGGAAAGAGGATGTAAAGCCATTCTTTCACTAACAAAAAGTATAACAAATCTGTCTTCTTTATGTTATTTCATTTATAGTGGTTTAACTTGCTTTTTGCCAAACAGGTGATGAGATTTTTCTCGAATCCTCATAAGCCGATGATACTGGCATTGTCCCGTCCCGACCCCAAGAAAAATGTCACAACCTTGCTGAAGGCTTTCGGGGAGTGCCAACACCTTCGAGAACTAGCCAACCTGGTAAAACTTGCATCTTATATGCTTGTACAAACCTGCTGCTCTTTGACATTAAGCTAAAGTAGTTGCTGTTATATTTGATTTGTTATTGCAGACATTAATTCTTGGCAATAGAGATGACATTGGGGAGATGCCGGAAGGTAGCTCCGTCGTGCTCACGAATGTACTCAAGCTCATCGACAAGTATGATTTGTATGGTCAGGTGGCGTACCCAAAGCACCACAAGCAAAGTGATGTTCCTGAAATTTATAGGCTGGCTGCTAAAACAAAGGTAAGTTACTCCTTCACTAAGCCAACACTAGGATGTCGTCATCCAAATAAATCCAGTCGTGCATAGTTAGAAAAACTCTTAAATTAACCACGTTAAAGTGATTATCGAGGTTCAATTCATAACACTTCGGTTAATGGAACATATGGCCCAATAAAGAAGATAAAACCAAGTAATCAGGACAGTATGAGCTCATGTGGATACTGATGGCAATAGCACAGCCATACGCTTCCATCATATGCTTTTTTCTCCGTTATCATCTTTGAAGTCAAATAAATTATGTTCATCGGCAGCAAAATACTGAGTTAAAGTTATCTGTTTATGATTTTGTTCAGGGAGTTTTCATCAATCCGGCACTTGTGGAGCCATTCGGTCTCACACTAATTGAGGTACACACGTCAGTTTCCCTTTGTGAATATTCCATGGTATAAATAGCAAGGAACATTTTGTTCTCTGTGACCTGAAAAATAAATGCATTGTCGCAGCATGAAGTAATTCTTTCAGCCTGAAAACATCAATCAAGTCATTTTTCCGCTCTTGTCATACACTGCAGGCAGCTGCGTATGGATTGCCAATCGTAGCCACCAGGAATGGAGGGCCTGTAGACATCTTGAAGGTAGAAAGAACAACCCTAAGTCTTATTTTGTACCGCTTTGGGATTAAGCTTATTGCTCTTGATAATTATTTGCACCTGACAATAGTTCAGCAGCAATTTTGCTTGATTCCCTGGAGGTACATTTTCAATCAAATCTGTCAAGTATTATATACCATCAAAAAGAATAATAATTAGGCTTTCTGATATACTCAACCTGAAGCGCATTCACTGCCACTTTGTCCTAGACCACACCAGAAGTTGTCATAGCACATTTGTCTTAAACCACGTCATCCTGTTGAGCACTCCAGCTTGAGTTAAGCTACAACTAATTCTCTATTTTAAATAGCCATAAGCTTTTTTTTTTTTTTTCCTTATGTACTAAACATTTTCACTTGTATCAGATTTTTTCGCCGGGGTGGGGGGGGGCGCACAATTTTATTCCTGATGAAGCAATTACCACCTCATTTTCTAATGAACAAGTCTGCAGGCACTAAACAACGGCCTCCTCATTGATCCTCATGATCAGAAAGCCATAGCAGATGCTCTTCTGAAGCTTGTGGCGGACAAAAGCCTATGGGCAGAATGCCGGAAAAACGGATTAAAGAACATACATTGTTTCTCATGGACTGAGCATTGCCATAACTATCTCTCCCAAGTTGATCACTGCCGGAATCGCCATCCCACTTCCCGTTTCCAGATTATGCCAATCCCAGAAGAACCATTGAGTGAGTCACTCAGAGACGTTGAGGACCTATCTTTGAAGTTTTCCATAGATGGTGAACTCAAGGCAAATGGAGAACTTGATCTTGCAACCCGACAGAAGGAACTCATTGAAGCTCTCACAAGAAAAGTTCACCCAAATGGCGGTTCTCCTTCCATTAGTCTATCAAGTAGAAGACAGAAAATATTTGTGATAGCCCTTGACCCCTATGACAGCAGTGGCCTGTTCACCAATATCTTTAGAGTGACAATCAAGAATATTATGAAGGTCGCACGAGGGGACTCGGGTTTGAACAGAGTGGGTTTCGTGCTTCTCACCGGTGCAACCTTACAAGAGACATTGAATGCTCTTGAAGGCAGTGATATAAATGTAGAAGAATTTGAGGCGTTATCCTGCAACAGTGGAAGCTCAATATACTATCCGGGGAGAGATTTCATAGCCGATGTGGACTACGAGGGCCATTTGGAGTACAGGTGGCCTGGAGACAATGTTCGCTCAATGGTCTTGAGGCTTGCCAAGGCGGAGGATGGCATGGAGGATGACATTGTAGAGCTTAAAGCCGGATGCAACTCTAGATGCATTGCTTTCAGCATTAAACCAGGAGGAAAGGTGAGATATTTAGGTCTTAAGGAAAATTAAGACGCCTGGAACTGACATTCTCCTGATTTTTTATACTGTCAATGTTAGGTTCAAAGGATTGATGACCTAAGGCAAGCGCTCAGAATGCGAGGTTTTCGTTGCAACATCGTCTATTCATGTGCAGGAACGAGGTTGAGCGTGATGCCACTGTTTGCATCAAGAATTCAAGCACTGAGGTTGGTCTTAGATGCTAATCAAGCAACTACTACACCTAAGATACATAACCTGCATTATACACACGCAACAATGGGGTGTTTTTTTTCTTGTTTTCATGTTCAATTGGAATGTTAGTTTGGAGATTTGAATGACAAACTTATGGCTTTTTCTTTGTCATGTCGTCTTGATTTGGCCAAGCAGGTATCTTTCAATCAGGTGGGGAATCGATTTTGCGGACTCGGTCGTGTTTGTGGGAGATAAAGGAGACACGGACTATGAGCAACTGTTAGGCGGCCTTCACAAAACTATCATACTGAATGGTACAGTGGAATGTGGCAGCGAGAAACTTCTTCGCAGCGAAGAGAACTTCAAGAGGGTTGATGTCGTTGCTCTCAGTAGCCCCAGGATTCGGATTGTAGAGGACGGCTCTGAAGAGGACATTTCGAGAGCTTTGGAAAGCTTGCGGATGAAGTAATCCAAAGTGCCATTGGGGTTCTTCCGTTAATCTTCAGAAACTCTGAAATGCCTTGGTGAATATGGCATACCAGTTACAAAGAAAAGCAAGGATATGTAATTATGTGACCTGACAAACAGCATGTCTCGTCATTTACTTGTCTAAAATTCCTACAGCATATACCGTCAAATACTTCAGTAAAATTTTCTCTCCTGTATACTATATCTAGTTTTCTCTGCTATACATACAGCTTTTCCAAGCATCTATCATCTATGACTTGCAATATGCCACACATAAAGTGAATATATTCTCTGCATTGGACACCGATTTCAATTTGCTTTAAAGTACTAACATTATCACGCTTCTAGACTTATGTTAACCCAATTAAATCTTTAAATTATATGAATCTCAGATGGGTCTCACATGATCTAACGGTTCATATGAAATTAACTAATAAAAAATGGAAGTGCATAAAAAGTCTCCATACTTGAGAGAAGGATTGGAAAATACCGACCGTCCTCCGATCGAGAGAATGTATCTTATATATACATCGTCCCTGAATAAATCGGATAGAAATAATGGGCGATGTCACAAAATGGCTGACATTGTTCAGAGAGGGTTTTAGCCTAACCAAAACGACCGCGTATTGTAGCAAGCAAACTGATGCCTGGCCGAGTCATAAGCTCTCCCCAACCTGTGAAATATGGCCCTGAAGTTTCGTCAACTATCCAATACCGCCCCACAACTTTTCTTATCTTCTCAATCGAGTCCCTAGACGATATTTTAAATTTCAAGCTCGGCCTCCCCCCTGCTTCGCTCCTGGAGCTTCGCCGGTTAGCCGCTCTGCGAGAGAAGATGAAGATTTCAATGGCGATTCGATCGCTGCGAAAACCTCTGCTTCATCGCACCGCACATCTCGGGAATCCGCCTTCCCTCCCTTCATTCCCAAAACTCTCCGAATTCGCGGTCTCCGTCGCCGCCAGACCTCGCCCGATCGTCGCGTCCAGCGCAGCCCTGGAATGGCGAACCGGCGAGCGAACATGTCGCCGGGGCGGCTTCTGCTCCGGCAGCTCCGGGCATAGCAAGGCGCTGGGCTCTTGCTTCTACAGCAACGGGGGTGCCGCTTCCTCCAGTTACAGTGGCGGCAGTGGCAGCAGTTACTTGGAGTTGACCGACGAAGAGCTGATGAGGCAGTGCGAGATGAGCACGTTCAAGTCGTCGGGCCCCGGCGGCCAGCACCGCAATAAGCGCGAATCGGCGGTCCGCCTCAAGCACATCCCCACTGGTATCATTGCGCAAGTGAGCTCGGTTCGATTTCACTTTTTGGTCGACCTGGAATTAGCACGAGTTGCTGATTTTTATGCTCTTTTTGGTTTGGATGATTCACTGATTGATGGGTAGCAGTAATTATCTTATTGATGTGAAGATAAAGGTGGTGTTTTCTATTTTATTTTTTTCTTGTTACATTGTCTGGGATACTATGGAGAGTGTGTTTTGGCAGGCTGTTGAGGACCGATCGCAGCACAAGAATCGAGCGTCAGCTTTACTCCGCCTCCGCACTCTCTTGGCTCTTAAAGGTGGCCTTTTTCGCTCTCTCCGTTTGTTTTTGTCGGTAGTTCATTGTATTAGAGGACTTATGTAATCGACCCGAATTACTGGAACAAGAAGCAGATGCGGCTGCTGCTACTTTTGCTGCTTTGTGAAGAGACTGCACTTGCAAATTTCTCTTGATCAACATTTGAGGCTGAATACCATTTTTGCAATAATCTAAGAAGTGCCCAGTTATGGTTAGAGTTGTAGCTCTGCATAGCTGCAGACTTCCAAGAGATTCAAAGATCTTGCCAGGGTAGTCATTAGTAGAGTACAAGTCCTTAGATGTAGAAATATCTTGCCCCCTAGTCGAGTGATCATCATCCTAAAGTGCATTATAAATACATGGTTATATTGAAACACAGTCTGCAGTTATTATACCTGTCTCTTTCGTGATTTATGCCTTTTTTTGACAATAGTATAGCAACTATAATCTCTAGTGTCCTCATTTTCGTTGAATTGGATGGTTATCTTATATGTGTTATTTTGGTCTTCAATGAGAGATGGCATTCTTTTGATCTAGTGAGGAATGCTGTTGATCTTGAGGCATACTCACCTCCCAAAGAGCTCCTTCAAATACTTCCACTGAAGTCGACTGTTAGAGGATCTGATTGTGGACCCCAAATTGGACCGAACAATCCAAAGTTTATGCTGGTATGCAGTTGAGCAACCTTTAAATTTGTCTTCAATATACATTTGAAGGGTCCATTATATAAAATACTTTTGTTATGATAAGGTACTTGAAAGCCACTGTTCTGCAGCAAACTTAAACTTTCACATCAAAGTCGCTTTCTCTTGGAGAAAGTTACTGAGCTAGGAGCTTAGGAAAAATGTGCTGTCAATTGAAGTTATGTAACTACTATGGTTCATTGATGGTTTAGCTGCTGCCAAAGCTACTCTTAAGCATAAAAATATGGGATAATGACATAAATGGTCTTTGAACTTTCATCTAATGTGCAATGTGGTCCCTAAACTTTTAATTTGTTCAATGTGGTCTCTAGACTTCTGGTATATATTCAAATTAGTTCATGGACTATATGAAAATGTTTAATGTTATCCTTTCATTAATTCAATTCAGCAATAATATTGAACTTTTTCATATAGTCCGGAGACTAGATTTAACATGTATCAAAGTTCAAAGACCAAATTGAACAAATTGAAATTTCATGGACGACACTGCATGTTAGGCTAAAGTTCATGGACCACATTGCACATTGGGCCAAAGTTCAAGGACCATTTGTGTTATTTTTCCTAAAAATATGGAGCGTGAACTGTGAAGAGTAGCTATGTTCATCAATAATCACCATGGCTAAAGAATGTTTGTTTTGTCATATTAAGCATTTGTGATATCAAAATCTGGAAGAACTTTTCCAAGAGGTTTTAAGACTAAAGTAATGATGTTGACAGATTTCATGTCAACACTTTAGTCGTCTGTTTGGAGCTTGAACCAATTCTGCTACCTATCATTTCACAGGGAGTGCAAGCCTTGCTGGATCTACTATCTGCCCTTGAAGGTTCTGTTTCCGAAGTAGCAAAATTACTAGGGTATAATTCTCCATTGGATAATATTAAAATCCAAAAAAGTGTTTCTTGCCAAATGAGCTTATTGTTTGCTAAATTGTTAATTATTTGTATTTACGAGAGTGGGCATGCATTAATTGAATTTGCAATGATCTTAAGAATACCAAATCTATGATGCTGCCTCAATTTTTGAGTAATATTCATTTCCTATTGCAGTCTAAGTACAGGAGCATTATCACGATTGATCCTTTCAGATGACTCTCTTAGGCTGGCAGTGAATGAGTTAAGGGCATCTAAGGTAATTTTTTTATGAACTACAGGAGTACTTGGGTTTTGACTTGGAGAAACTGGCATGTATTATGTTTACAAATATGGTCGAACTGCCTCAGTAATTGATGTTTCAACTGATGAAAATCATTTATTGATTATACATTTATCCATAATGCATCTTAGGGAACTGTTGCAGTGATACTAATGCATTCTGATGATTTGATACTTAAAACAATGCTCATCTTAGGCTTACTTTGTTTTAGTTTTGCTTTGAAAGATATTCATTTATTACCTTTGAGAACCTGCTTTAGAGAGCAGTATTGACCTAATGAGGCTTGATGTGAAAATGCTGAACAAGAGGCTTCGAGAAAACTAGTGTTTTCTGAATTATATGAAGGTAGCCAGCAAACAGCGAATCCATGGTTATTTGAAGAAACAACTTTTGTTACTGGAAAGTGTTGTTACTGAAAAGCAATTTCAATGACAGGCTATATTCTCCTTAAGACAAATGACAGTTTGGATTTTCAAAGTGTGTGGCTGTTCTTACTGATGTTGCTTTTGCACTTCTCTGATTTGAATATGGGAAACTGGTCTAAGCTGCTTGTTTATTATTATCATTTCAGTATCTGCCGAGTGCTTGACAAGGGGTTTTTTCTTTTTTTCAAGTTAGTGTTCTTTATGACAATGTTGTCAGCTTTCATGTCATGTTCTTTTTTAGGATAATAAATTGTTTATCCAGTCTTTACCTTACCAAGATGTCACTAGGCAGAAGTAGTGAACGTCAGTACAAAGTTATGCCCATTTCTGATTATAAATAGTAACAAGTTTGATCATTCAAACTATCTTTTCTAAGGTCATTACATTTGGTTCTAAAAAATAGGGTACACAGCATTTATTTCTGTGTCTTTTCATCTTTTTTAGCAAGTTATTTTATACAGCCTTCTCTGGGTCCTCTGCAGGGAATGAAGCCTCTCAAGTGAGACTATCAAAGCTATCCATACCAGATATTCCAAATGGTTGTGGTGAGAAGTGCCTTTCTCGTCTCATGCAGAAGCCTTCAGCATCGACAGCATGACTTGTGCAATTAGCAAGCTAAGCTGCCTATCCCACATGCATCGTACTCCTTTATACATCGTAAATACCTTGAAGGATCCTTTTCATCTGTTATTGTTTTTATTGCTTGCTGCTCTTTGCTCCTCTGAAACAGCCTGACGTAGCTCTTATGCTACTGATGCAGGATCCAAGCAAACATTTTTCAGGGATAGTCTTGGTTTTTACCTGCTGAAGTTCGTGTAAAGTTTACTGGCCAGCTTGAGTCTGAGTCTGACCAAGTGTTGATTTTTGCATCTTTTTAACTTGCCAGATCAGTTTGTGCTCATGTTTACAAATTTCTGCTAGATGACATGGGGACAATTTTTCGCCAGATGTCCTGACCTGCTGATATTGAGCATAAAAATGACTCGTGTATTTGTGAATATTTATTAGAGTAACATCAGAGAGATTAATAGTCAGTTTGCAATATGTTATTATAGGAGCTATTGCGGTTACTCTGGACAGCACACTCATTGAGATTTACTTGAGAATTTTACCTTGCCTTCTTGGAACTGGCCTTTTCTGTCTAACTTCAAAAGAGATTTAGTCCCTGGACTTGCACCTTTATACTATAAATGCTTCTAGATTTGATTGGTGGAAATGCAACCTAATTACCATCGCATGAATGCAAATCGAAATCCATGGCAGTAGTCCAACTTGGCATGTTCTGTGATTATATCATTCATTTGATGAAAACTTTTACTCAATACGTCCCTTGACAGCAAATGCGGAAAACCCCTGGGAAATTTTCTAAATGGGTTACTATTGCAGAAATTAACTCTTCTAGATAATAGACTTCGCATGAGAGCTACATCTGCTTCAGCTAGTAATGACTTTGAGTCAGCTATTACTAGGGAGTGAGGGTTGCCTGTAAGTTGAAGCATAATTATCTGTCTTGTGAGAAAGCGAAGTCATAGGATCTATGCATATTCTTTTACTTTTAATCCGAGGGGTTGGAGCTGTTTGAAGCACCACAAGAAGCTATTTAATAAGGTCTTGGCCTTGGTAATTGCTACATCAATGTACTACTTTTCACTGCGCATCTATGGAATGATTTCTGCTGAATGACTTGCTTTACAAAAAGCATGATTATGATGGTTTAGCTGATTAGCCGATCACCTTTCCTCAAGGTTGTTACTGGGCCAGGTCTTTATGGTTTCATTTATTCCTGTAGGCTGTAGGTGCCTGGATATCAGAGGTTATATATTCTCCTACTCGTTGGATGCACAGTGAATTAACTTCTGCAAAACTACTAACAGAATTTTACTTGGACAAGCATCCAGTACTGCAATGCACTTACGTGCATAGAACGAACTCATCTTCCTTGCAGTTATATCGACCTAATCCAATTAGCTTGGGATCCTTCTTTAGGGTTTTTTGGCCAAAAAAATGGTTTTTAAGCCCCCACCAATTCCTTCTGTCTCTTTGTACTTGGCTATGTGAGTGTAGACTTTCATATTATTATTGACTTTCTCTTTTTAGAGGAAGCATATGAAGCAGGGATTAAATTGACACAAGGAATAATGCAAGTTGGAGTGAGGGAGAATCTAATCAAAGTGCAAGTGTTGGGCCACATATCTGAGGCTCTATTCATACATGCTAGAATACAAGCATTGACAAAGATTTGATGACAAGACGCTGATGAATACCTGGAGGAGGGAGCTTTTTCGAAGTCAAAGCCAACATAAACTGCGATGCTGCGAATTGGAAGAGAGAGTGGTGCAAAAGAATCCTATTCCATGAGAATGAGGTTCTCTCCACCACTATGACAACACTTTGGTTCCGTTGACTCTTTACAGTGGAACACTATGCATTCATATCCAAATCCCTTAGCCTGTGATGTCCTTCTAAAGCATTCACTTTTTCTATTCCTTCTTTAGAAGACTTTTAACATATGCTTCTGGCTTTTCATTTAAATTCTTCTAAATCCGGGTGCCTCTTTATATGTCTTCTTCTTTTCAAGGAGTACGCTGCACGTTTTAAAATATGGATTTGATTCCGCGTCTTCTTAAATTTCAAGTCGCCTTCTCCACTCTCCCATTGTTATATATGCGAACTTCTTGCTTGGTTATTTTGCACACACTTCCTCCCTCCACCTTCAAGCTGCAAAACAACGAGAGGAGACGGAAGAATGGCAGCCGCTGCGCATGCCAAGCTGAGACTAGCTATTGGTTTTGTCAAAGACCATGCTTCAGTTGGCAAAGCCATACTAAACAAGAGAAGTGGGTTGTCCGAGATTGAAATCGCCATAATTCGTGCAACTGGTCATGATAATAGTCCAGTAGATGACAAGTACATGCACGAGATCCTCTTTCTTGTCTCGAACTTGCCGGATTCGATCTTGTTTCTTGCCGAACGGATTTCTCGACGCCTCAATACGACGAGAGACCGCCATGTAGCACTCAAGGCACTCTTGTTGACCCACCGCCTCCTTCGTGGAGGCAACCATGGCATTGAGCATCAGCTGCGTAGTGCGCACTTTTCGGGCCATCTCCAGATGAGCCCTGGCCAGTGGTTCACAAGAAGCTCCGATCCCCCGGTTTGCTTTCTTCACAAGTATGCAGCTTATCTTAATGAAAGAATGGGGTGGATCATAAACCCCGGTGGGAAGCTCGAACCTGTTACTGCTCTAGGACGTGATTTCGGGTGTTACAGAGAAAGATCATTAGAATTGGTATTTCACAGATTACCAAAGTGTCAATTATTTATTGACAAGGTCCTGGAATGTTCACCTTATGATGATTTGCCCTCAGATAGGCTGGCTCAAGCAGCTATGTGCAACACTTTGAAAGAGAGTTTTCTAGTTTATACGGCGTTCTGTGAAGGCCTGGCGGCTCTTGTGAACATGTTCTTCGACTTGACCCTACCAGCAAGAGTCATAGCTTGTGACATACTCAAAAAGGCATCTCAGCAGAGTTTAAAGCTTCAAGAACTGTACGGGAAATGCAAACGGACGATAAGAATCAGGAACTTGGAGTACCCCTCAGTCGAAGTCATGACCCTGGATCACGTTAAGGCATTGGAGGAATGCTTAAGCAATATCCCCACCGGAGTCTGCAATTCTCTAAAGAGCACGTCGATTTCCAAACGACATCTGCATTCAGGTATGGATAAATTAGACGAGGTAAGGGTGAAGATGGAGTGGAAAGAAAGAGAGGATGCCAGGCTAAAAATGGGTCCTAGTTATTCATCTGCTACTTTTGTTTCCTGGACGATGGAGACAAAAATAAGCAATGTATGGGTAGTATTCGAGGATGAGGATACTATGGACTCATCTTGAGATTAATGAGATCAATATTTGTCGTTGATGTACTGCAAATTTGCACTCGCAAGTGGATATAGACAAACCCATTGACGTTTTAATCTGAATCACTTTAGACAAATAACACAGATCCAGTGAAAATTTTCTGATTACCAGTAGGGAAGATGAAACATACAATGTTCCAAGAACTATTCTAACAGCGATGTGAATTACAGCTCTGAAATATCTATTCAAAGACGTAGGAAACCTCACATAGAATGAGAGGTAATGCAGGGATTTGATGTCAATTTGATCTCCCTCCCAAACGTTACGAGAAATAAGACATTAATTCACACTTTCAAGTGAGTTCATTGCAAATTGCCCTCACTCCGAGAATGGAAGAGCATAGCCCTAAATAAGCTTTCATGCCATAAGTTTTTTGCCCAGATTTAGACTGGGAAATGCCAGAAGAAACAAGTGACCCAGCTTTTGAACGCTAGAATTTCCCATCGTGCATACCATCCATCTGATGCTACTTTTGGTTCACTCAGATGAACTCTCTCCTGGAAAACGGAAGGTACCTGATTCTACTTATCGGAGTAATTCAGCAGTTTCAAATATCTTCCAATAATTCCAACCGTGAACAAATGCTAAAGGCACACAGAATTAGGGTATCTATGGAAGTTGGGTACAAGTCAACCTCACTTGAATAGGATCTACTGTACATGCTTGTTCGCAAGAGACAACCATTGTATAAAGCAAACGAATAAAGCAAAAAGATTATCAGCAATCTTCAATGAGAACACATTGTTCTGCCAGTAGAAGTTGACTATACAAAATCGAAAGTGCAAAGCCCCATTTTACATCCAATCGCACCAACTTCCCCCCTTCAAAGTGTCCAGAAGGGTTTAATTTGTAAAAGTATTGTACCAGCTATGCTTTATCACCAAGTACAGGAATGGCTCATTGTTGTAAATGTCATGCAGCTTCAAGCTTACTACAACCATTTAGAAAGAATAACCTTCTTCAAGACATTGTGTTCTGATATCTTGCATCAAATGTTGAAGTACAGTGGGTTTACTAGTAACAATACCATCAACATGCTCATACAACATCTTCTGCATGGAATCCAAATCATCAACAGTCCATGCGTATACCTTCTTCTTTCCCCTATAAGATAAACCAAAAATCGAGGATTTACAGTTTGTAGCTTATACAATTAAGCCGTCAACACCATTGCACCAGCAAATCACAAGAGATTACCTCACATTTTTTTAGGACCATTATGCAATTAAATGAATAGTTAGAAGGGAAAATTTTGCGGAAAAGAGAATTTTCGGGAGCAAATTACATCAAGGACCTGTTGAATCTCCTAGAACACGCAGACGTAATGATCACATAAAAACATTTGAAAGTAGCGTAAGTACCACATTTTACAGTCAAGGGTGGTGAGTGAACCATCCTCCATATTTCAGGAGGCTAAGGAGCAATTTGAAAAGTCCCCTCCCACAGGACCCAAAGAAACAGAAAGAAATCAGTTGAAGTTTTTTGAAGTAAGTTACCTGTGAAGAGCTCTCATAAGCCTATCATCAATCAAAGGATGGAAAACACCAACTACTCCAGCTCCTTTCACCCTCAAGAGATTACTTCTTCGTCCAGTGGATGGATCTTTCATGACAATGTAGCCTACCTACAAAGTAATCAAATAGCTTATTGACTGCCATAGCACAAATGAATAGTATATTTACCACTCTAGCATAATGATGAAACAGCCCCTTATGGCAGTGCAACAAACTTTTTACAGTTCCAACCATATAATCTAGCTCAATAAGTCCTACACATTTAGATAGAGCAAACGTTATCAGGTACCATTCCCACATGCAATGATGGCAGGGGTCAAAACTAGCCACAGATGTAAACAGTATACTTAGTTTGATTTATAGTTCTTTTTATTAAACAAAACCAAGCTCAGCACCAGTCTAGTCATCAAGGAGATTTAGCCCAAAAAGTTGACACCATGGAAAAGTCGATAGGATTAGTAAAATCTGACCAGGTCCACTCGCTCAACATTTAACCATATTTACAAAATGATGAAACAAAGACAATTAAGAAAATTAGGATATACATCATCTCGAAAGATTATCTCCAACAGCAATAAGAAAAAACATCTCTAGAAATCATATTGCAAAACTTTGCAATGCTGCAAGACTATCCTGAAACCTGAAGAAGAGAAAGAAGTGAGAAGTCCTTACCGTCAAATTTGATGACAGTTTCATTACTTCTCTGACTAGATCATCATTTTTAGCCCACACGAGGCAATTGTTGCATTCTGTCATCTCGACCTGAAACTCATAAGGTGTGTGATGCATTACTCCTAGAGGTCATACGTTTTAACAATGATTTCACTGTCAATCTCTTGATTGTCACCCACAAACTTATAGCAAGTCTTCATGGTAAATCCCACATGCATTTGTTAGCAATTCCACGAGGTGAAAAATGATTCGAACTCATTGGGAAACGAGAAATTCCATATAAGTTGTACCAAAATTGCACATGGAAAAGGAGAATCAGATATTGCACTCACTGCAGATCACCAAATGTGTCATTACTTGGAAGAAATGACGGACAGGTTCAGAAAGGAGCTTGCAATTGACTACCTCAAGGTATTCACAAACTTTCCATGTAGATTCATATGCTTGTGAGAGGAACAAGCAAAGTGCAGCTAAGTGGCACAGCAAGAAAGTTCCATAATAGGTAAGCAACACAAATCTTGTTCCTCTCTCTAGTCTAGTTTACAATGTCTATTACTGATGGTTGGGATGTGGTTTTTACACCAAGGCAATGGCACACTTAAGAACACATTTGTTCAGCTTTGCCCAGAAATTCACCTAGCTTTAATAATCAAATAATACCAATAATAACCAGCAGTTAAGTGGGCATGACCTAAGACAGAAGCTAATATAGCTCACATGCTGATTCATTATTGACATGATTAATTTAAGTCTTCAATAGCTTTCACAATTGCTTCTCAACCAGATTTAGAGCGTTACCAGAATTTATTATCTTCCTCCTTTCATGATGAAATTCATAAACTCTGATTCTTCTTCTTTCATGAGGTTACATATTGTGGAATTTCCAATTTATCAGATACTTTAAAGAAATTACAATGGACCCCTGTTATATGGAAATTACACAAACATCACGTTTCGAGAATGATATATCCTCCCATTAAACTTGATAATCTATCAATTTTTTTAACCTTTCTTGTATGAAGGACACGTGAACACTATGCATGCATGTGGATGAAGTCCAAGCCCAATAAGTACAAAAATACAGTGTGAAAACTTTTTGATAGGAAAAGAGCATAAATTCTAAATGGAGGGTGTATAGTAATATAACCAGAATGCAACAGGTTGCAACATAATTTTCCCCATCTTCAGCTAAAAAAATGGAGAATTTTGGAAGTGTTAACTGCCTGCCTTGCTAAAGTGGAAGAGTAAGCTCCTATATTATCTGTGACAGGCCTGTACTGTCATGTGTCAAGAGACCTAAGAGGTTACTCGTCTGATGAACATGATCTGCTCATAGCAACAAATTTGAGCATTATAAGAAGCGCTCTTTATGAATCCAGATTCTGCTAATATCCTTGGTCTTATCATAGGCCCAGTATACAGAATCTCACAAAAATGACACTTGTGATAACACAGATTTGGGGTATTTGCTAGCGGAAAGGTAGTTATAGTTTTGGAATGTTGTTGCTTGATCACACAGATCTGCTCTATTTTTAGTGTTCAAGAGAAAAGTTTTTCGTGAATGTTTTCTGGAAACAATCTCCACCAAAGAAACAACCAAATGGTCAACCCAAATATATGAAATCCATCTAGTTGCAGAGAGAGAGAGAGAGAGAGAGAGAGAGACCACTAGGCACTCACAGCAGAAAGGATATCCTTCGCTAGTCCACTCTCATATGATGGAGGGCCAACTTTGGCGTCGAGAATCACCTGCCGAACTGATCTTGATACTGACTATTTAATCATCAGGAGTACAGGGAAAACCCATCAAAAGGGAGAAATATAGCAAAAGGAAACTGAAGAAAATGATAATGCATAAAAATCAGATTCAGAGGTCCACGTATAGGTAAGATACCTTCAAAGCTTCCGCAACAGTTAGAACTTTGCTATCAGCAAACTTCAACGAAGACTGATGGGTACTCTCAAGTTCTTTTATCTGCAACAACAAGCTAGAAGACAATCTCAATCAGAATTTAAGTAGAAGCCTTCAACAGAAAAACACTCCATCAGGAGATTAAAGGCCAACTTTTTGGACGTAGTGGATGTATAAAATGTGAAATCCTCCCAAAATAAACTCCCTGTTGAGAATTTTTGTCCGTAATCAGACATCTTAAAGGAATACAAATTAGATGGCCGCCTCTGATTGCCACATTGAAATTTTCTAATGTACAATCATCCTGTTGGAACAATGTTAGGCCATGCACATTTGTAAATAAGTAAGTCTTTTCAGCTGAAAATGAAATAATCCCAACCCCCCCCCCAACCAAAAAAAAAAAAAAAAAAACCAAATGTCTTTGATACTTTGGAATTTGTTCTTCTTGAAGCTATTGCTGCTGCTACTGTTGTTTTATGGATGTTGAGGTGACAGTATGCTGTTTGAACCATGTAGATATTTTTTAGAGAATTTCTTTGACAAAAAATTGATGAACTGAGAATGAACCCCTCTAACATAATAGTATGTTGGACAAGTGAACAATATTCCCTGTTAGAACAGAACAGACTCGTTACAATGTGAAAAGATTAGGAGGCCTAACATACGGTTTACCTTGACAAATTTACTTAGAGTAAGAATGTATTGGAATTTTCTCACAGGATACTTTGGACACTGTGTATGTAATCCATATTTTGTATTTTAAATGTTTAAATTAAGTATCTTTGCATGCCAAAAGCAACCATTACTGACTCGACCGTACTGACCTCTTTAAGGCTCAAGTGACCAACTCTGGAAGTGCCATCACCAGATATCCGCTGCAGATCCCTGCCATTGAAACTTAAAAATCAGGATTCTTCTTGCTTCGTTCAACATAGGTTGAACCAGAACCCTTATTTATTCAAATGAAAGGTCAGGCCAGAAGGGAGTCCAACCTAGGACACCCCAATTGCAAAGATATTACAAGATCAATCTTCTAATTGAGCTTATTCATTTACTTCAACCAGTAAAAATTCTCGCTTTCCTTCTGTGAACTTAACACAATTTCGCAAAGCAGGTAGTATTTTGTCCTAATGTTAGAAAAGCTTGTGCATTTATTTGGGTACAGCTGGAATGACTAGATCTATAAAACACATATGGTTGACATCAGCTCAATGATGTGGCAATAGATGAGGTTTTCTGTTCACGTAAAGCAAGAATTCTAATATATTTAAGGCGTTTAGCATACTACCAATTTACATACAGAAAATTTGTCCATGAAAAAGTACTGCAAGTATTTCTAGGGGTATTAAACATAAAAAACATATATTAACTTCTACTATAGTCTTTCATTTGAGCTTCCCTTTTCTCTCACCCCTCAAACAACAAACCTCTAGATCTGTCCCTGGTAATATGCATTTAAGAAACGAAGACAATACTCAGACACGTGTTAGTAGCTAAAGAGTGGATTTTGGGTTTAAAGCTCACGTATCCTCCTTCAAAGACAATATATGCATATTACTTGAAAAAATCTATTTCTAGGAAACTACTGCATCCAAGTCTGCTAAATGACCAACAGTAGCTAGCATGACACCAAAGTCTATATAAAACCCCTAATCCTGCATTACATCTATGTCAAAAATCATTTTCCATTCAAATTAAATTATGTTTAACCCAGATAAGTGCAGAATGGGGCATGATGAGCAAAACCGACGAACCTTTCATTTAAAGAAGAAGAAAGGGTAAAGTTGGAGTTCAAGGCTATGCCATGATAGCAATGTGAGAAATACACAAATGAAGAGCTCAATCACATAACTAGGTATCCGAAAGAGGAGTTATAAAAGTAGTCAAGTATTGAATTATTTCCTTGAAAGTGTCGATTACTTGTGGCAGAAGCAGGGTTGAAGCAGTGAAGTGTTACATAAGAAAGAAAAACAGCTAATTTACCTGTCATGTAGAGCAAGCAACACACCATCTGATGACCGAGAAACATCAATCTCAATGCAGTCTACCTGGGAACGAAGAGCATCTTGATATGCAGCCATCTGCAGAACAATAGAAAGAAAAATAACTCATCAATTCAAACTTTCAAACATTGACAAAGTGATACTTATTTGGATTTATCCATCACACTAAATAATTTTGTTATTCTCTCTTTTCATGGTCCCATATCCAGTGAAGAGGAAAAGAGCCTGGTTCCTATGCAGTCTCCAGCAAGCAAATGCCTTTCCTTTTTACCAAACTTTTGTTGGTCGAGTTGCTTGCCTTAACTAGAGCCTTGCACCATTAAGAATAAAACCTCTTGACACATTGGATTTTCCCACCCTGGCTCAACAAACATCTTCATTAAACAATCTAAAAAGAGATGGATGCTCACTGTGTTGGCGAAGGCCTTAGACAAGTCACCACCATGAGCACACACAAGAGGTGGACTGTTCAGCCAACTGCACTTCTTTAATTGTGCCTGCATGATGTTTGAAAATTGTTAATGCAGGCAGCAGGCCAGATTATGTTGACCTCAATACAATCATGAGCAAGACTTCCATTTGACCTCCACAAAATAACCATACTGCATTGCCCGTACAATCTAAC
Organism: Eucalyptus guilfoylei; assembly: GCA_016097605.1. Classification (NCBI taxonomy): domain Eukaryota; kingdom Viridiplantae; phylum Streptophyta; class Magnoliopsida; order Myrtales; family Myrtaceae; genus Eucalyptus; species Eucalyptus guilfoylei. The sequence goes on along the minus strand of CM027865.1, from coordinate 33,205,858 downwards.
AAATAGATGCAAGTCAGAAGATGATGACAAGCAAATTTCACAATCCAGAACCAGATGGAGCAATTATTGGATGGATTTTGTTAAAAGTGCCCCAGCCCCTACTTGAGTAACCAAATGAGAAAATCTCACGATTTCCAAACATTGATTGTCCTTGCGATATGCACAGTCAATGCTTTGAAATCCAAATATTTCCTCATTAAGCACATCTAACAAGTGCTTTGGGGGCACTTGTTAACAAGACCTTTATTTGATATGTGGCAACTCTCACATCAACATCAAGGCAGCTTCCATACAACATCAGGAAGCTTGGGTTTGGAATAACTGAATTCAGGCCGATGCAACATGAGTGAACCCTCATCACACTTTGATAGGCAATAGTACCATTTATCACACCAACGCCAGTATTAAGTCAGTAATAGAACACTGAAAACACCCTCTGTGGATATAACAGGACAAGTCTATTTCAGTTTAACTTTTGCATACAAGTCCTTAGCTGTTGTACCAGCTCAGCCATTATCACTTAATTTCCAAGAATAACCCATGTGACTGAAAGAGAAACGCTCAGCCAGAATCATCCAAAACCAGGACATCATATTCAAAGCTCTTAATTGGAGTTGGAAATATATGCATGACGGAAGAGCAATAGGTGCCAACTAGAATATATCAGAAGCACCTTAAAGTTTTGATATTTGGTCAGGAAGCCTCGATTTGTCAGTTTCAGCGCAATATGCTCGAAAAAGAACATCATTTTTCTAACTCTTACGCCAAACTTCTTGGGAAAAAGAGAAAGAAAAAAAAAGAACTCATAGCAATGCCAAGTAATGTTTTCACCAACCAGGACTCAAACATGAATGTACACAACCAAGCTTTTGCCAACATTGGAGACACAAAGAAGAGGCACCATGCAGGGCACAGCCAACTGACGAACCAAAAGGGTATATAACATAGAACTAATTACCGGAGCTGAAACGCCAGTGCAGACATTTTCTCAAGTACATATCTTTCGCTTCATCCTAAACAGAAAAGTCACTTTCCTGTAGCACCGGAACACGGTACAGAAGAAATACGATGTGGGTCGATGCATTAAGCCGAGATCTTCCTAGCTTCGGTCCGAAAAATCAATGTCCGGCAAGCGATATCCGCACGTACGAACAGCAAAGAAAGCAGAACGCGAGGTCAACCCTTGGCGGGCACGTAATGCGAGGTGAGGACAGAGACGAGACCTGACGGAAGGACCTGAGCCGGAAGTGGAAGAAGATGGGGGGGAGGAGGGCGACGAGGGCGAGGCAAATGATGAGGATGCGGAACTGCCTTCGCCACGAATGTCTCGTCAGCCTCATCGGGAATCCATACGATCCACCGCCAAGCTCTCGTTCTCGCCTCCTCCCCAGGATCGCCATGTGCAGAGATCTTCGGGAGACGAAGAAGAACTTCTTTTCCCCGCTCTTTTCTTCGCGGGTATGGTGTACGCCAGGAAGCTCGCGTCGCTTCCCTGCTGGTTCGTTGTCCGCAACTGTTGATTCGGAATGAAGGTTTTTGCGTCTGCCGGGGGTTGAGGAGAGGAAGGATACTGCGCGAGCGCTCGACTATTGACCTGTATAATTTTTACCATTACAAATCTTCTGATATTATGGCCAAAGAAAATTTTTTCCACATAAATCACTTCTAAGATACAAAGTCACTTAAATCGAATTGATTCGTCACATTCCAAAAATCTTTCATTTTTGCTCTTAATCACCTCTAATTCTACGTTACAACTCAAATATATCGATCAAGAGTATTCTTCATAGTATCCTAGCCAAATAAGTATTGGCTAAACCATAACAAAAATAGAGACCGAGAAACGAGGGAAAGCGGAAGGCTTGAAATCACTTGATTTTAAGTCTACTCAAATTGCTCGTGGATTAGAACAATTATTTATCTCTGAATTAGGTTTCATCACCTCCACAAACTTTATGGAACTTGTTATGTAATGATGCCCATTTACCGGGCCTCTCATCTTTGATCACTTAATGAAATGCTTTAGTTTCTGACCAAAAAGAAAATATTTGCTTGTGGATTAGGAGAATTATCAAAAAAAAATCCGAAATTCATTGTAATTATGTCAATTTAATCTTAAATTTTTTCTGTCCAAAATCTCCAATTCAATCCCCTAGGCCTAGGCGAAGGTGGCTTGGGCTAATGTGTATGGTAGTCAGTTAAAATTAATTGAATGGATTGAATTAATATAATTATAAAAAATTTAGGAGTAAATTGACATAATTATAATAAGGTTATGAATTTCTATACATAATTTTGCTTGTGAATTAGTAACGAAGAAAGTACGCACATTTTAGATACAATACCGTCAGAAACGCTCTTCTCAAGCTCGATCCCTACCACCTGCAGAAGCCTCGACGATTCGGGTAAAGATGCGAGGGAGACCTTCGCTCGCTAACCGCGACCCGTAGAGAGGCTCATTTTTTATGAAAGCGAGCCAGAGATCTCTCCTCCTCCTGGAACAATGCCTCACCATGACCCAGATGAAGCAGATCCAGTCCCACCTCGCCGTTTCCGGCGCCCTCCTCGACCCCTACGCCGCCGGCAAGGTCGTCGCCTTCTGCGCCCCCCGCGACTTCCCGCACGCCCACCGCTTCTTCCGACATCTTCCTCGTCATTGCCGGACCGCTTACGTCTGCAACACCATGATCAAGGCTCTCGTGGACGCCAAGGAGCCCGGGTCCGCTCTGGCTCTGTACAAGAGAATGGTGGCGGATTCCGGCTTCTTGCCCAACAACTACACGTTCTCGTTCTTGCTCACGGCTTGCGCCCAGCTCGGGGACGTTCGCTCGGGGTCTAGCTACCACTGCCAGGCCATCCGGCTGGGATGGGAGTCCTATGACTTCGTGCAGAATGGGTTGATTCATCTGTACGTCACTTGCGATGCTCTCGAATCGGCTCGCAGAATTTTCGACGCGAGTGCGAGCCGAGACGTGATCACCTGGACTGCTATCATTAATGGGTACGTGAAGTCTGACCAAGTCGATGTCGCGCGCAATCTGTTCGACGAAATGCCGGACAAGAATGCCGTTTCTTGGAGCGCGATGATCAATGGGTACGTGCAGGCTGGTCTGTTCAGGGAAGCTTTAGAGCTTTTCAACGCCATGCAGACTCTTTCCGGGCTCCGTCCGAATCATGCAGGGGTCGTCGGCGCACTAACCGCCTGTGCCTTTCTTGGCGCTTTGGATCAAGGAAGGTGGATACACGCCTACGTGGACAGGACAGAGATGAAGCTAGATAGGATATTGGGCACTGCACTTATCGACATGTACTCGAAATGCGGTTGCGTCGAGATGGCTCATCGCGTTTTCGAGGAGATGGAGGAGAGAGATGTGTTTGCCTTTACTTCCTTGATTTCATGCCTGGCGAATCATGGTCGCAGTAGAGATGCGATTGAGCTGTTCGGGAGGATGATGACCGAAGGAGTTGCGCCTAATGAAGTCACTTTCATATGCGTGCTAAGCGCTTGCAGTCGGATGGGTATGGTCGACCGCGGTTTGGAAATATTCAGAAGTATGAGCGAGAAATACGGGATCGAGCCGGGAGTTCAGCATTACGGGTGTTTGGTGGATCTATTAGGTAGAGCCGGGATGCTGGAGGAGGCGAAGCAGGTAGTGAGAGGTATGCCGATGGAGCCCGACTCTTATGCTCTCGGGGCATTGCTCAATGGATGCAGAGTTCATGGTGATGTGGAGTTGGGAAGAGAAATGGTCGAGAGCATAATTCAAAGGAGGCTCGACCACGGCGGAGTTCACGTGTTGCTTTCGAATATATATGCCTCAACGAGCCAGTGGGACGATGTCGTGAAAGTGAGGAAAGGGATGGTGGAGAACAGGGTTAAGAAGGTTCCCGGATGTAGTTCGATTGAAGTGAATGGTGAGGTCTGCGAGTTTGTTGTGGGAGACCGGTCCTTTGCGCTCATCGAAGAGGTCGCGACACTGTTACGTGGGATCGAGAAGCATTTGAAGTCCCTTCGCCTGGAGGAGGAGGGCGACATGGGATTGGCGGACAATTGTTTCTTCTAACATGTACATCACCGGTGCATGAATTCAACTAGAGCGATCGCTCTCCATGTATATCACCGTTGCATAGATTCAACTAGACTGATCTTCTCCATCTGAAGATTTCTTTGGGAAAAATGCGTCGTTAGCCCTTTGAAGTTTTAAGACCCGGAATTGGAGGGTCCCTAATGTCATTCTCGCAACAAAACTAGCCTCATATCTGAGTTTTTGTTTTCTAACGAGATCCGAGTAAATTTCGGCTATTTAAACTAAAGGGTACAGGTCTTTTTACGTGTCATGAATAATTCCATATGGCACCCAAAAAATGCCAATTGGCTTATTGCCAACTATTGCTATCAAAGTAACCAGACCTACCCCCAAAAACCAGCACTCGCAAGAAAACACAGATTCGAGCTGGACAGAGCTAACACTAAGTATGAACATCTAGCTTTTTTGGAGCCGAAAGCATTATTGATAGTTTCATGTAGATAATTTTGTGGCACTGAAGTAAAAAACTTATCAGGTAAAAATGCATAAACAAATTATACAGAGCAAACTTGAATTCTATTTCAAGTGGGAGAATATAACCACAAGCAGTGAGGAAACTATGGAGAGCAAGATCCTAACGTAAACACACCCACCAGAAGTTCTTAGGAAGCAAACCAAAACTCATACTTTATTGCATTAGCCTAAGAGAACTGAATGTATTCTCGGGATGATACACTTGAATGATACTGCATTCCACCCAAGAAGCAATTTCATAAATAGGGTCACTCAAAATGACCACACTTTTTCCTGGCCCCAATCCCTACAAATTCTCAAAAAGTTCTGAAGTACCTTCTTAAATTAATGACAACCGATGATGAGATCTGGTTATCACACTCAGATTTAACAAAAGGGCATAGATAGCAATAGCATGGCATATTGTTGATACTTTTTCGCAAAGCAGTAAAGAAAACCAAGCCACAAGCGGGTGAAGATCCATCCAGGATGTAGCATAACCTATTCTAAAATAGTAAGTACCCTCCAGCATTTCTCATGCTCCACAAAAGACCCAAGTACTTCCCAAATTTCCATTTGTTAACCAAAATTTAACTCAGAAGGTCCCACTAAAAGATGGCTTCTTTATGATCCCCGGGTCACAACTATCACTAAATTCACTGCTAGAGAAAACAAGATATTTTTCATATATTCTCCACCCTCTTTGAATAACAACAGGGAATTAGAATAATTGACAAACTGAGGTTATCTAGTTGGCATACAGTCATACTTCTGTAAAACACCAAATTATTATGCTACATTGGACTTTGAAATTGTGGAACTCTAGTTTTAAATCTCCCGGGGTTGATTCCTGAGGATGGTACGTTACCTAACAAATGTCGACATAACATACCACCCATACACCGTTACTTGTTAAGGAGCAAAAAACTTTGGTTACAACTATCCTACGACTCTGGTGGGAACTTGGAAACTGTTCTAACCAGCACGCAGAGTGGTTGTACAAGGCAAAAGAACAGCAATAGGACTATACGTAATCTGAAAGTTCCAACTTACATAACTTACTCCTTAAGCTTGGTTGAAGTCCAATGTCCTAATAATTTTCAGAAACCCTCTTTCTCTTTCCCATTCCTACAAGCTCTCCCGGTACTAAAAGCTCAAGATCTGGTGGCAGTAGTGTCACCACGAAGCAATAAGTTATCAGATCATCCTCGTTTTCCTCCAACACTATATATGTAAATATATATATTTTTAAATTCGAAAGAGAATCCCCATCAATACAGGAAGCCCTATTAGTGAGTTAACCATCTTGAGCCAGCAGATTCTCAGACTTACGATGATACCATTTGGCTAACACACCCAATACCGTCCAGGGAAGATTTTAAACCGAACAAAGTGTGCCACTATGCAGCCAAGAGTCCCAACACTACACTATGGAAATGAAGCTTAATCATTGAGAGTAAGCTTCTACTTTTTACACTGTTGAATAGGAGAAAATCAAATGAAATTAGGAGGGACTTGACACTGAGAAGGTGAAGGATGAGAAACAAGTAAGCAAGTCGAATGCCTTCTCAGACTTGAAACTTGGACAAAACAGGTAGCAATGAACAAGAGCATGGTCTCTCATTAAGGTCAGTAGGATGACCACTCTCAAAATCAAAACCCTCGTCGCAGGTATAGAGCAGCATCCACAGCAGAGGGCAAATCATCAAATCCAATTCACAGAGGAACTAATGTATAATCCTAACATGAAAGGAGACCAAACCTAATTGATTTCTTGCAAAGCCCTATAAGATAATGAGAAATGAATAGCATCAAACAAGAGTTAATCAAACACAAAAGCCACATCAAGAAGATCTAAAACGCAGCTGATGCTTTAACTTGATTGCAGAATAGATTAAGACCCGAAATTGGGCGATTGAGTTAGGGACAGACAATTAAAAACAAAGTGATAGCCTTTCCGACAAAGCAACAATCATCCAGAATAAACGCGCGGAACTTACACGAGACTAAAGACAGAGTACACCACACAATTTATTTAAACGATTATACGAAACTGTTCATACAGCATCTACAGGCTTCAGGCTTTGGTTGGGGCTGGGAAGGCATCCGCGGCAGGAATTTTGATATAGCCCATCTTCTTGGGGCTCGCGTCCTCATCATCCGACTCCTCCTGGAAATCATCGCCGCGGTGGGTAGCGAAGAGAGACCAAACCAGGTACATGGTGGCTGCGGTTAGGGCGCCGCAACCGACGCCGAAGAGCAAGGCGACGACGACGCTGAGGATGTCCACGGTGCGGTCGCGCAGGGAGCTCAGATCGAAGTACCCCAGGGGCACCGGCCGCTGCTGCCGCTGCAGGAGCTGCGGGTACCGCGGGCGCGGCGGCCCCTCCTCTCGGGAAGGGAAGACGCGGCGATCGAAGAGGACGAAGGCCGGTCTGCGGTCGAATTGGCGATCGGAGGCGTCGAAGATCGTGATGACCTCCTCCGACGAGGCGGAGGAGGCGGAATCGGAGGACGCGAGGTCGACGGCCGGGAAAGAAGGGAGGAAGTGGGGGCGGTGGAGGGGGTGGTGGAGGGGGTGGTGGTGGGGTTGGCGGAGGAGGGCGGGGTTCCCGGTGAAGGAGAAGGAGTAGGCGATGAGGAGGGTCTTGCAAGGCCTCGCGTCGACGGCGAGAGGGAGGAAACCCCACTGGAGGACGATCGCCGCCAGCAGCAAAGGGAGGGAGGCACGGCCGATCGCGGCGGTCGCCATGGGAAGAGGACGGCGAGGAGAGGAGGACGAGGACGAGGACGGGAGGAGTGGAATTTCCAAAGTCAACAAGTCAATCGAGCGAACGAACGAACGAAGGAAGAAGCCAGCTATGACCTGATCCTTTTCCGAAGGTTATATATATATATACCACGGCAAAAGCAAGGTATTTGGGTTTAATTTTACTCTCCCTTTTTTTTACCGAAAGGAATAATAATTAATAAAAAATTCGACCAACAAAAAATTAAATAAAATTCACATCCTTTTTAAACGTCTTAGAAGAAAAATGAAAAACATCACATGAATTTTTCCCTCTACAGTTCACATATATTCTTCATCGCTCGAGTTTAATAAAACTCTCAAGAGATTCTAATTAATAATTCTTCGTTGAAATGTGGGTTATCAAGTCATAAAATTCAACCCAAAAAAGTCATAAAAAATATATGAAATTCAGATAACATTGATTCCAAAGAACAATAAAATTTGATTAGAATCAAACACCGATTTCCTTATTTAGTTTGATAAGATATAACTTAGACGGTTGAATCGCAAAACAGAAGCTGGACACTCAATTTTCGACACATAAAATGTTGATTGCATATTTCAATAATGATGCGAAAGTGCCAGGAAAATAAAACAGTGTTTGATAAATGCATTTGATTTCAAAGGGAGGAGTAAAGTGAAGATATTAGGTTTATAAATAAATAAATAAAAACCCTCAAACGAGTTTGTGTAATGATAAAATGGCTTTATTAAATACGTAGATCAATTGAGAAAATGTCAATTTGTGTAATGATTGCATCATTTTTGTTCCATAAAACTAAACCAACATCTAAATTCAACAAAAACCTCTTTGGATTCCATATTGAACTCAAAACATGATAAGCGAAGCCCTTTCACCATAGATAAAATTAGAACATGAAATTATGCTAATTGATTCTTGTTAGGACTCGAGAGTGTATGGGACTATGTACAGTAGAATTGTATTTTTTTTCCTTAATGGGCAGCATTAGAAAAATAATTATTTACATGGGTATGGCTTTTTCGACGTCCCAATCGACTAAGGTACACCATTTTAAAGCCAAATTATAAGTACTAAATGAATCGAGCACTGTTCTCTCTTATACATTTTGTTATCTCTCTCACGTGTACACAAGATACAACGGAAAATCGACTCCTGATAATGATTTTCACGTTTATTTGGATTCTCTTGGGATCGACTCTCTCGTGATTGGATCGCCTCTCACTCCCTCATGTCTGATGGGCCTGACAGCCTAGGCCCTCCTAAACTGCCTCAAACCCGATTGGCTTGAAGGACATTTTTGGGTTATAAAGCCTAGCTCAACCCAATTGGTCTTGTGACGGGCCGACCTGACCCGCGATTTATGGATCAGCTATATGCCTCTATTGCTTTTTCTTGTCATCCCTAATTCGCACTCCTCTTTTTTGCTTTACCTTTTCTGCACATGAACTCAACCAAAATTCAACCAGAATAATGAGATAAGGAGGAAAAGAAATCTTCACTTTTCTTTCAATGATGTGATCATCCATCTTTGAATGGGTCATTTTTTTTAGGTTGCGTTTGGCGGTTAGGATAAAATTCATGATAGGATAAAATTTATCATATCCTACATTTGGTATCGACTTAATATAGGATAAAGTCGGATATAAATGAGATATAAAATGGATAAAATTATTCCATGGGAGAGGTTAGATCAAGGCGGATAGGATTTCTAATATCCATAATGGGAAATTTTTTTTTACAAATAACAAATTAATTAGAATTATATTTGAATTTTAATATAAGAAATTCAAAATAGCAAAAAATAAATATCATTTTTTAATTTAATCTTATTTTTATTTATATAGTCTAATTTAATTTATCTTGTAATATAAATTCGATATATAAATATATATTTATTACATATTTTAGGTGTTTTAGTATTTTAGGTATATCAAGATAATTTTCTATTTAATTAAATTTTATTAGAGAATGATGGAAAGGGAAGAAAGAAATAAAAATAATAATTAATTAAAAAAGAGAGGAAAATAAAATAATAAAAATATATAATAGAGAAGAGTGTCACGAGAGATTTTTATTTTCTTCGTTTGTAAAATTTTTTATTCATATATAGGTGTTTATACCAAACAATAAATAATATAATACGAATATATCCAACTTTATTATTGCAATCACCAAACAATAGATAAAATATAGTAAATTCTCTTGGATTTCATATAATTTCCGATTCAGTTTTATACTAGTTAGAAATTCATATGACCAAACGTAACCCTAACTCATTTCCCTTAATTATGGATTTGGTTTGTTTCTAGGCATCCCTCTTCCAATGGATTTTTCCTCCTTTGCATATAGGATAAATAAAATCTCCTTCTTTCTAGATTCAAAGAATATGAAAGGAAAATCTTTTCACAAGCAAAATAGGAAAGTGACAATTTGTTCTTGAGCCAAAAGGAACGTGACAATTAATCATTATTAATTCGCACGAGCAAAAGTCACCATATATACTAATTCATGCACAGACTCAATCGATGATTAGCGGGTAATTTGGTTTATTAACCAAAAAGGACATGCTTTGGTTGAAATTAAAGCAGAAATAAACATATTTTATTTATATGATTTGACCTAACAACCAAGTTTATTATATGTGTGTCACCAGTGGGATGAATATAGGAGCGCTTATTTTATATCTTATAACTCTGCTGGTGAGACTTCCTTGTCCAGATGATCACAATTTTCCCCCCTTTCTTTGCTATCCATGGAAAAAGGATGAAAGGACGGTTTTTTTCCAAGAGTACTTGGAGAGAATAGTGAGAGTGTTGAACGGGTGAGACAGGGATTGAGACCGCCAGCTTGACTTTGTGCCACTCTCCCTCTCCGTTTGTTGTCCTTTCTTTATCATTTTTCTCTCAATTTTTTTCTATTTTCCCTTTCCTCTAAAAACAAAATAGAAATTAAAATGCATCATTCAAAACATGTAACACGATGTGTTTATAATCCATGTAATTTATTAATGTTTTATAATTTATGTGCAACAGAATTTTCTTTTAGCTTCAACAAAATAAGTTTATGTTATTATGTCTGTAATTCTCAACATTCTAGTAATGATTACATGCATAAAAAGAACCCTATGATGCATAGGAACTTACAATTTACATTATTGAGCTGCATAAATTGTCAAAATATCTAGAGATAATACAAGATATTTCTCTAAAATTTGTATTATTGGGTCATAAATTAAATGGCTCCAAAACTACCCATCTTGATAAGTATGCCCCTCGAATTTAAATTTGACATGCTTTCTATATAAGGAAGGATTGGCTAAATTATTCTCTTCTTCTTTTTTCCCATTAGGTATTTTGACGACACATATAGAATTTTGAATGGAGAAAAATTATATACTTAGACTGTCCTAACCAAAGCCGTACGTATCTAAACTCACCATCTCATAAAATGAATTTTATTGAATTAGCCATATTATATCTTAACATAAGTTATGCGGTGTATCAACTGATTTGGCTACAATAGTCTATATTGTATACGAAGAGCTGTTAGGTGACCGTATAATATAAATTAAAATCAAAGGGGACCATCAGATCCAGTGGAATCCATATTGTCTTATGGAGCCAACCATTTTTAATAGTCCGATAATGTTTTAGTACACATACAACACTTAACAATTGATTCCGCATGTTACTATTTCAAAAATCAAATATCCTAATAAAACAGTCCTAAGTCCATAACTGAAATGAATATATAGATTTTTCGTTTTATTATAAGACGTTCGTCTAAAAAAGGTAGACCCCAATCCATGAAATACCATACTAATTTCATGAATTTAGTAAGATACAAGCCAGAGCTCAGATTGGCGGCTAACAACGGATCTATAATTTTTCGCTTGGCAACTGCTAACATGATCTTTGATTGCAAAGAAACCAAAGTGTATTTGTTTTAGAAATAAGAGCAATTTTTGTAATTAAAAAAAAATCCAACGGAGGTTAATAGTTATTTATCTATTACATTTTTAGCCTAAGATTGATTATTAAATTTTATTGAGTCATCGGCGTAACTTGTACAAAACACCCCTATTGTCATAGATGCTCCCATTTCAAAGCAAAACTTAATTCGAAGGCAAAACAGTGTAGCATTATTTAAAACACCTGTAGACAAATTATTCTATCACAACTGCAAAAAAGTGCATGGGGGCGCAAAACACGTATTAGTCATGTCAAAATAAGTTATGGACTCATTTATTAAATCATATTTAATGGGCTGGATCGTCTATATTTAGTAAATATGTAATAGATAGGTTTAAAATTGTAAAGTCCAAAATAATATAAGTGTTAAATAAATGCACAACTTACTTAAACCCAACTCACCTCTATGACCCTCTTTCCACTATCTCACCTTCACTTAATATTGTACTCGGTCACTCTGTGCATTTTTACCTCAATTTAGATATAAGTTTTCTTATATTGTATGAGATAAATATTTTATAGTAATACAGATCAGGTTACATATGAGTTGAGTATGTGTTGAGTCGAACACGAGTCACTATATTTATACTGCATGAAAATAGGTCAAATTAAGTTGGACCATTTTTAACTCAATTGTTTGACTAGTCTATTGTTGACCTAAACATAGGATCATTTGTACTTGATGGTATGAAATACTGAATCTGTGTCGCTAAACCAAACTAGACTTTATCTCCTAATCACTAAACAACTTCACGAATTAAATATAAATACACATATTTAAAAAATGTTTTTTTCTCTATGGATGACAATGATAATATCATATTTTCATCAATAATATGTAGTTTTGCTAACCGCAGTGTCATGCGGCTAATGTTCTAGTGTTCATTAAAATCTGATTTCAAGACCTATATATGTTTGGAACAAAGTAATCCTACAATGCCATCGTTAACAAGGAGAGTGATATAAGCTAAATCGAATGTTATATAAGAAAATATGTGCTTATTGTCAACTTTATTGAATCTTAAAGTGAGATAAAGTGAGCTCCTATACTTTTCACTCGGCACGATTGCACTTCGCATTATCTGAAGTGGCAAGAAAAGAAACAACGGCATGTGCTATTTTTTCGGGGTCTTTTTCTTTAAAACCAATATGTACGAAATTGCCTCAGCTACTCTGGCCGAAATCTATTTATAGTCTTTTTTTAAATTCTTTTTCTGGTGGGTACGATTTAACCTTGTGACGGGACAATCTGTGGGATTGTCATGTATTTTAAGTCAAAATAAGCGGCGGAACTGTGGAGATATCAATTTCAACAGGGAAAATGTCACAAATGATCTCTATATTATTACTTAATGTGTAATTTGGTCCGTGAACTTTTGATTGACTCGATTTGGTCCCTAAACTATTGATAAATGTCTGATTTGGTTCCTGAACTTTCGATCGGCTCAATTTGGTCCATGAACTATTGATAAATATCTGATTTGGTCCCTGAATTTTTGATCGGCTTAATTTGGTCCATGAATTTTTGATCGGCTTAATTTGATCCCTGAATTTTTGATCAGCTCAATTTGGTCCCTGAACTTTCGATCGGCTCAATTTGATCTCTTAACTATTGATTAATGTCCGATTTAGTCCCTCGTTACTGTTTTTTTTTTCTTTTTTCTTTTTTCTTTTTGCATCTTCTCTCTTCCCTCCGCCAGAGCCGGCGGAGGGAAGCCAGCGTCTAGCAAGGCGAGCCGGTGGAGGGAAGAGAGAAGAAGCCAAAAAAAAAAAAAAATAGTAACAAATGACTAAATCGGACATTTATCAATAGTTCAGGGATCAAATTGAGCCGATCAAAAATTCAGGGACCAAATCGGATATTTATCAATAGTTCATGGACCAAATTGAGCCGATCAAAAGTTCATGGACCAAATTGAGCCGATTGAAAGTTCGGGGACCAAATTGCACATTAAGTAATAGTATAGGGACAATTTGTAACATTTTCCCATTTCAATAAAACATGGGTTTGGAAATTTGGAAAATGCATGGAGTTAAGGTGCGGTCAGTAACGACTGAATAAGATACGGTCATTTTAAGTACGACCAAAAGCATAAAGTACCGCAGGGAGAATCTGCTGTTCTATTGCGCAATTGCCAACAATTTCGACGAAGACAGCGATCTCGCCTCGTCTCGTCCCTCGTCGTGCGGCTCGTGCCCCTCTGATCGATGATCGATGTAATCATCTCGTTGCCCGGGAACCCATTAAACTTTCTATGCCGCTCCGTCTTGAATGGCTCATTAGCCGAGTGTGAACCCTCTCGAATCTCGTGATAACACGACAAAACGGGTATCACTTCCCTAATAAAATAGAGACCGAACAAAGAAAGAACAGGGAGAAGGAGGAGCGGGGATCTAGCACGAGTCGTTGACACCATGACCGAGAGCACCCGAGAGTACCACGCGACAGAAGTCCCCCATTGGCCGGGAACTTCTTGCGGATAAGGCATGGATACAAGCTCAAACGATCGTTGCAGATCAGGAATATGCACGAGGGCATAAATACCAATTTGATTACAGGGGATTTCCGTCTTATTAAGGAGTTGGATCATCCAATAATCTCGTACGAGCTTTAGCCTAATTGGACTTACCGAAACTTTGAATGTGATTCGCCCCGAAAGCTCGTGGACCCTTTCACATGCGACTGATTCTGCGCGAGGGCGACCCCATCTGCTTCGCCATCTCCCTCAGCAGGTACTTCTGGATCTTCCCCGTCGAGGTCTTGGGCAGCTCCTCCTTGAACACCACCGTCTTGGGCACCATGTAGTGCGGCATCTTGCTCCGGCAATACTCCACGATCTCCTTCTCGGTCGGCGGCTGCCCGCCCCGGTTGGCCTTGAGGCTCACGAACGCGCACGGGGTCTCCCCCCAGAACTCGTCCGGCCTCGCCACTACGGCCGCCTCGTGCACGGCCGGGTGCCCATACAGCACCGACTCCACCTCCACGCTGCTCAGGTTCTCCCCGCCGCTGATGATCACGTCCTTGGACCGGTCCTTGATCTCCAGGTACCCGTCCGGGTGCATCACTCCGACGTCGCCCGTGTAGAACCACCCGCCCCGCATGCACTTGGCGGTCCCCTCCGGGTCCTTGAGGTACCCCAGCATCACGCATCCACCCCGGAGGACGATCTCGCCGAGCGTCGACCCGTCCCGCCTCACCGGGGCGCCCGACTCCGGGTCCACGACCTCCACCTCCGTCATGGCCACCGTCCGGACACCCTGCCTTGCCTTGAGCCGCGCCCGCTCCCCCGCCGGCAGGCGGTTCCACTGCTGCTTCCAAGCGCACGACACCACGATCCCCTCTGTCTCGGTGAGACCGTACCCGTGGCTGACCTCGAACCCGAGCGACTCCGTCCGAAACAGCACTGCTGCGGGTGGTGGGGCGCCGGCAGTCATGATCTTGACCGGGTGCTTGAGTTGCTTGGCGTCGGCGCCGGAGCCGGAGCCGGAGGACAACATGTTGAGCACCACGGGGGCGCCGCACATGTGGGTCACCCCGTGCCGCCGGATCAGGTGGTAGATGGTGGCGGCGTCAAACTTGCGGAGGCAGATGCTGGTGCCGCCCACGGCGGCGAGCCCCCAAGGGAAGCTCCACCCGTTGCCATGGAACATCGGGAGGGTCCAGAGGTGGACAGGCTGTTTCGGGACGGCCCAATCCACGAGCGAGTCGACGGTGATCGAGAAGATCCCGCGGTGGCAGTGGACCACGCCCTTTGGCGACGATGTCGTCCCCGACGTGTAATTGAGTATCATGGGGTCCCACTCGCTGGTTGGTCGGATCCACTGGAAATCGGGATTGCCTCTCTCGACCAGGCTCTCGTAAGTACACCAGAAACCAGCGTCTCCCGGTGACGAGGTCAGCGGATTGCCTACTTCGTCGGCGGCACCGTCGTCGGCGATGAGGACGAGGAGCGGGCGTTCGGAGCTCGGGTGAAGCATGGAGAGGGCCTCGAGGACGGGGGCGCGAGACTGGGGGTCGACGAAGATGAGGTTGGAACCGCCGTGGCGGAGCAGGACGGAGACGGTGCGGGCGTCGAGGCGGGTGTTGATGTTGTTGAGGACGGCGCCGCACATGGGGACGGCGAAGTGGAGCTCGTACATGGCGGGGACGTTAGGGGCAACGACGGAGACCACGTGGCCCCTGCCGATGCCGCGGGAAGCGAGCGACGAGGCCACCCGGAGGCACCGGCTGTGGGTCTGCGACCATGTGTAGGTGGTGTCGTTGTAGATGACGGAGGGACAGTCGCCGTAGACGGTGGCGGCTCTTTCGAGGAAGCCGAGCGGGGTCAATGGCGATGAGTTCGGAGGGCTGGGCTTCAGCTCGTCCATGGCGACACACTCTCTACAGTCGACATTGTCACTGTCTCCTTCGTTAATATGTGCGTGTAAGGGCAAGGTCGGATGAAGACGGATGGGGGTGCCCTGTTTTGGCGGTGATAAGAAAGGCG
Organism: Eucalyptus guilfoylei; assembly: GCA_016097605.1. Classification (NCBI taxonomy): domain Eukaryota; kingdom Viridiplantae; phylum Streptophyta; class Magnoliopsida; order Myrtales; family Myrtaceae; genus Eucalyptus; species Eucalyptus guilfoylei. The sequence goes on along the minus strand of CM027865.1, from coordinate 33,190,085 downwards.
GTTTTGGCAGTAATCGGAAAACATTAAAAAAAGAAAAAAAAAAAAGATAAAGGTGTTGGAAATCGTAAAATATAATTACATTTTAAAACTTTTCAAAAATATAATTAAATCATAAAACTTATCACCAAAATATAATAAATCTTAAAACATTCAAAAGTGACAATTAATCATTATCGATTTGCACTAGCTACCGATTCATGCACAAACTCAATCGATGGTTAGCAGGTAATTTGGTTTATTAACGGAAAAGGACATGCTCCGGTTGAAATTAAAGCAGAAATAAACATATTTTATTCATATGATTTGACCTAACAAATGGAGTTTAATATATATATGCGCGTGCGCGGGGGTGGGGTTGGGGGGTGGGCGTGTGTGTCACTAGTGGGATGAATATATTAGCGCTTATTTTATATCTCATTAACTCCGCTGGTGAGATTTCAATGTCCAGATGACCACAATTTTCCACCCTTTCTTTGCTATCCATGGAAAAAGGATGAAAGGACGGTTTTTTCTTTCCAAGAGTCCTTGGAGAGAATAGCGAGGGTGTAGAACGGGTGAGGGAGGGATTGAGCCCACCAGCTTGACTTTGTGCCGCTCTCCCTCTGCCTTTGTTGTCCTTTCTTTATCATTTTTTTCTCAATTTTTTTTTTCTGTTTTCCCTTTCCTCTATCAACAAAATAGAAATTAAAATGCGTTATTCAAAACATGTAATAAGATGTGTTTATAATGTTTATAATTGATGAGCATCAGAAAATTTTCTTTTAGCTTCGATAAAATAAATTTATGGTACTATGTTCGTAATTCTTAATATTCTAGTAATGATTACATGCACAAAAAAAAAAAAAATTCCTATGATGCAAAGAAACTTACAATTTACATTATCGAGCTGCATAAATTGTCAAAATATCTAAAGATAATACAAGATATTGTCTCTAAAAATTTGTCCAAGACTACCCATTTTGATTAGTATGCTCTCGAATTTGAATTTGATGGGCGTTTTATTTATAAGGAAGGACTAACTAAGTTATTCTTCTCTCTTTTGTCCCATTAGGTAGTTCAACCGAACAAATTAAAGTTTGAACGAAGAAAATTTGTATATTTAGACTGTCCTAGTCAAAACCGTACGCATCTAAACTCATCATCTTGCCAAATGAATTTTATTGAATTAGCCATATTATATCTTAACATAAGTTATGCGGTTTATTGTATACAAAGAGCCGTTAGGTGACCGTATAATATAAATTAAAATCAATGCGGTCCATCAGATAAGTTAGAATTCATATTGTCTTATGAGCCAACCATTTTTAATAGTCCAAAAACGTTTTAGTACACACACATTCACCTAACAATTGATTCCGCACGTTGCTATTTCAAAAATCAAATATCTTAATAAAAAAGTCCTAAGTCCATAACCGAAATAAATATATAGATTTTTCATTTTATGATAAGAAGTTAGTCGAAAAAAGGTAAACCCCAATATATGTAATACCATACTAATTTCATGAGCAAGCCAGAGCTCGGATTGGTGGCTAACGACGGATCTATAATTTTTTGCTTGGCAAGTGCTAACATGCCCCTTAATTGCAAAGAAATCAAGGTCGTGCATGACAAAATTTCTGTTTTTATATATATTTATTTTTTTATTCTCCATAACAAATTTAGAACATAGATTTATTTGGTAACCCAATTTCGTATTTTTATTTCTCGAACAGATTTGTATTCCATAAATAGATTTGGAGTAGAAATCATAAGCTAAATTTTTTTGACTTTTCTATTTCTAGAACAAATGTGAGAAATGAAAACTCTTTTTATCGTTCACTATCGTTATTGCTCGCTTTGCTCGCTTTGCCCACCCGCCATCCACGGGATGTCGAATGCCTATCGCTAGCCGCCGCTCTCCCTCCCAAGAAAAATAAATAAATAAAAATTAAAATAAAATATTATTAAAAAAATTACCATATCGGCGTCGATCGGTATTCATGTTAGTGTCGACCGACGTGGACGTAATAATTTTTTAATAATTTTTTATTAAATTTGATCGAGTCATCATTGTAATCACAGAACCCACTCTTCCCATAAAATACCCCCATCGCTATAGATGCTCCCATTTCAAGGTAAAACTTAATTTGAAGGCAAAACAATGTAACATTACTCAAAAACCTTGAAAGCAAATTATTCAAAACAACTACAGAGGAGTGCATCGGGAGTAACATAAATTCATACTTGGTTGTTGACTAGATCTATCAAAACAAGTTATGGACTCATTTATTAAACCATATTTGATGGGCTAGATTAACTTTATTTACTAAATGGGTTATATAGGAGGTTTAGAATTGTAAAGTTCAAAATAATGAGCACTAAACAAGTCTATAACTTGTTTAGATCCAACCAATCTCTGTAACCCTCTTTTCACTCTCTTGCCCTCACTTTGTGCTCACTCACTCCATTAACTTACCTCAGTTTATATATAATTTTTATTAGATTGTATTAAATATTGAAGTTTTCTAGCAATATGAGTAGAGTTATGTATGAGTTGGGTATGTGTTAGATTGGATATGAGTCATTAGATTTGTACTGTATAGAAATAAGTCAAATTAAGTTGAATCATTTTCGATCCGACTGTTTGATGGATTTATTGTTGACCTAAATATAAGATCATTTGTACTTGATGGTATGAGATGTTGGATCTGTGTCGCTAACCAAAGTAAAGTTTATCTCTTAATCACTAAGCAACTCCATGAATTAAATATAAATACATATATTTCAAAAGTATGCTCATTTTTCTTCTATGGATGACAATGATTATATTATATTTTCATTAATAATATGTAGTTTTGCTAACTACGGCAACACGCGGGCAATGTTTTAGGGTTGACTAAAATCTGATTTCAAGACCTATATATGTTTGGAACAAAGTAATCTACAATGCCTTTGTTAATAAGGAGAGTGATATAAGCTAAAACGAATATTATATAGGGAAATGTGTGCTCCATTGTCCACTTTATTGAATCCTGAAATGACATAACGTAAGCTCCTATACTTCTCTCTCGACATGATCGCACTTCGCACCGTCAGAAGTGGCAGGGAAAAGAAACAAAGGCATCTGCTAACTTTTCAAGGTCGTTTTCTTTAAAACCAATATGTACGAAATTGCCATCAACTACTCTGACCAAAATCTATTCATAGTCTTCTTCTTTTTTTCAAATTCTTTTCTGGTGGGTACGATTTAAGCTTGCGATAACACAAAATCTCCGGGATTGTCATGTATTTCAAGTCAAAATAAGCGACGGAACTGTGCAAATATCAATTTCAATGAAATATGGGCTTGGAAATTTAAAAGACGCATGGAGTTAAGGTGCGGCCAGTAACGACTGAGTATGAAATCGTCATTTTAAATAGGATTAATATTTTGAAAAATCATAAATTAGTATACATGTGATAAATTTACCTCAAATTATTTTTTTAACTATGAAAAACCCTAAACTGATACATTTATAACAAATTTACCTTAACTGACCACAAAAACCCTAAATTAGTACACTTATAATAAATTTACCCTAAACTAATTTATACTATTGCCAAAAATCCCAAATTGGTATATTTATGACAAATATACCTTCCGTTAAATTGGATTAATACCATAAAAAAATTAAAAAAATTGTATAATTGTGACAAAGGAAAAGCAAAATCTAAAATTAATATACCAACCAACTATTACGTGTCATTTAACTTAAAATTTATTGGAAACTAACAGAGTATAAATTTGTCTCAAGTGTACCAATTTAGGGTAAATTTGTCAAAGATGTACTAGTTTGAAATGATCACAAATTAATTTTTGATAAATTTATCACTTATGTATCAGTTTGAGATTTTTCATAATATTAACCTTTTAATTATGACCAAAAGCATAAGGTACCGAAGGGAGAATCTACTGTTTAATTGCGTAATTGCCAACAATTTCTACGAAGACCACGAACTCGCCTCGTGTTGTCCCTCGTCATCCCCCGTGATCGGTGTAATTATTTCGTTGATCGTGAAATTCATTAACATTTCCGTTTCGTCCGTCTCGATTGGCTCATTACCTGAGCGTGAACCCTCTCGAATCTCGTCATAACACGACAAAACGGGCATCGTTTCCCTAATAAAATAGAGACCGAGCAAAGAAAGAACAGGGAGGACGAGGAGGAGGCGGTATCTGGTACGAGTCGTTGACACCATGAACGAGAGTACCCGAGAGTACCACGCGACAGAAGTCCCTCATTGGCCGGGATTTTCTTGCGGATAAGGCATGGATACAAGCTCAAACGATTGTTGCAGATCAGGAATATGAACGAGGACATAAATACCAATTTGATTACAGGGGATGTCCGTCTTATTAAGGAGTTGGATGATCATCCAATAATTTCGTACGAGCTTTAGCCTAATTGGACTTACCGAAACTTTGAATGTGATTCTTCCCGAAAAGCTCGTGGACCTTTTCACATGCGACTGACTCTGGACGAGGGCGACCCCATCAGCTTCGCGGTCTCCCTCAGCAGGTACTTCTGGATCTTCCCCGTCGAGGTCTTGGGCAGCTCCTCCTTGAACACCACCGTCTTGGGCACCATGTAGCGCGGCATCTTGCTCCGGCAATACTCCACGATCTCCTTCTCGGTCGGCGCCGGCCCGTCCCGGTTGGCCCTGAGGCTCACGAACGCGCACGGAGTCTCCCCCCAGAACTCGTCCGGCCTCGCCACCACCGCGGCCTCATGCACTGCCGGGTGCCCGTACAGCACCGACTCCACCTCCACGCTGCTCAGATTCTCCCCGCCGCTGATAATCACGTCCTTGGACCGGTCCTTGATCTCCAGGTACCCGTTCGGGTGCATCACTCCGACGTCGCCCGTGTAGAACCACCCGCCCCGCATGCACTTGGCGTTCCCCTCCGGGTCCTTGAGGTACCCCAGCATCACGCATCCACCCCGGAGGACGATCTCCCCAAGCGTCGACCCGTCTTCCCTCATCGGGGCGCCCGACTCCGGGTCCACCACCTCCACCTCCGTCATGGCCACCGTCCGGACTCCCTGCCTTGCCTTGAGCCGCGCCTGCTCCCCCGCCGGCAAGCGGTTCCACTGCTGCTTCCAAGCACACGACACCACGATCCCCGCTGTCTCGGTGAGACCGTACCCGTGGCTGACCTCGAACCCGAGCGACTCCGTCCGAAACAGCACTGCTGCAGGTGGTGGGGCGCCGGCAGTCATGATCTTGACCGGGTGCTTAAGTTGCTCGGCGTCGGCGCCGCAGCCGGAGGACAACATGTTGAGCACCACGGGGGCGCCGCACATGTGGGTCACGCCGTGCCGCCGGATGAGTTGGTAGATGGTAGCGGCATCAAACTTGCGGAGGCAGATGCTGGTGCCACCCACGGCAGCGAGCCCCCAAGGGAAGCTCCACCCGTTGGCGTGGAACATCGGGAGGGTCCAGAGGTAGACAGGCTGTTTCGGGACGGCCCAATCGACGAGCGAGTCGACGGTGATCGAGAAGATCCCGCGGTGGCAGTGGACCACGCCCTTTGGCGACGATGTCGGTTCAGCATTTGCAATGGGCTTTGAGTCCAATGCAAATGCTGAAAGCCCAAAGCTACTTGAGGAAAATGCAGTTGTATTTGGTAAAAAATTTTTGCAAATGGACTTTGAGCTGAATATGCGTTTGGTAAAAAAAACTTTCGCAAGGGGCTTTGATGGGTATTATTTTTTCTTTTCTTTTTTTTTTTTTTTTGAAAATTCAGCTAAACCCTTCGCCGGACCGGCGAAGGGCTGCGGCCACCGGCGAGCCAGATCTGGCGCCGGCGGCCGTCGGCTGAGGTCCGGCGCGGGTCGCGCGACCCAGCCGAGGGCCGCCGGAGGTCGCCTGACCTCAGGCGACCCTCGGCGAGGGTCTCGCGACCCAGCCGAGGGACGCCGGAGGTCGCCCGACCTCGGGCGACCAGGGTCGCTCGACCTCGGGCGACCAGGGTCGCTCGACCCAGGGGCCGCGCGACCCAGGCGACCGCCGCCTGGGTCTCGCGGCCGCAGGCGGCCCTCGCCTGGGTCTCGCAAGGGTCGCGCGACGGCGAGGGCCGCTTGCGGCAGCGAGACCCAAGCGGCGGTCGCCCGGGTCGCGCGGCCCCTGGGTCGAGCGACCCTGGTCGTCCGACCTCGGGTGACCTCCGGCGGCCCTCGGCTGGGTCGCGCGACCCTCGCCGAGGGTCGCCCGAGGTCGGGCGACCTCCGGCGGCCCTCGGCTGGGTCGCGCGACCCTCGCCGGAGGTCGCCCGACCTCGGGCGACCTCAGCCGACGGCCGCCGGCGCCAGATCTGGCTCGCCGGCGGCCGTCGCCCTTCGCCGGTCCGGCGAAGGGCTGCTCCTTTTTTATTTAAAAAATAAATAAATACAGGGTAATAACGGAAATATGAAAAATTAATGAGGGTAGTTTAGGAAAAAAAATGTTTTCAGCATTTGGTAGAATGCTGAAAGCCCAAGGCTGGTCCCTACCAGCCTTGGGCTTTCAGCATTTTCAAGGACTGACTTTCATTTGAAAGCTCCTTGAGATTGGTTGCCAAACACCCTTATTTTGGCTGAAGGGGCTTTGGGGGCTAAATGGGCTTTCTAAATGCCCATCCAAACGCACCCGTCGTCCCCGACGTGTAATTGAGTATCATGGGGTCCCACTCGCTGGCGGGTCGGATCCACTGGAAATCGGGATTGCCTCTCTCGACCAGGCTCTCGTAAGTACACCAGAAACTAGCGTCTCCCGGTGATGAGGTCAGCGGATTGCCTACTTCGTCGGCGGCACCATCGTCGGCGATGAGGACGATGAGCGGGCGTTCGGAGCTCCGAGGAAGCATGGAGAGGGCCTCGAGGACGGGGGCGCGAGACTGGGGGTCGACGAAGATGAGGTTGGAACCGCCGTGGCGGAGCAGGACGGAGACGGTGCGGGCGTCGAGGCGGGTGTTGATGTTGTTGAGGACGGCGCCGCACATGGGGACGGCGAAGTGGAGCTCGTACATGGCGGGGACGTTAGGGGCAACGACAGAGACCACGTGGCCCCTGCCGATGCCGCGGGAAGCGAGCGACGAGGCCACCCGGAGGCACCGGCTGTGGGTCTGCGACCATGTGTAGGTGGTGTCGTTGTAGATGACGGAGGGACAGTCGCCGTAGACGGTGGCGGCTCTTTCGAGGAAGCCGAGCGGGGTCAACGGCGATGAGTTCGGAGGGCTGGGCTTCAGCTCGTCCATGGCGACACACTCTCTACAGTCGACATTGTCACTGTCTCCTTCGTTGATATGTGCGTGTGAGGGCAAGGTCGAATGAAGACGGATGGGGTGCCTTGACTTGGCGGTGATAAGAAAGGCGGTTTTGGCAGTAATCGGAAAACATTAAAAAAAAAAAAAAAACGATAAAGGTGTTGGAAATCGTAAAATATAATCGCATTTTAAAACTTTTCAAAAATATAATTAAATCATAAACCTTATCACCAAAATATAATGAATCTCAAAACATTCAAAAAGTACAATTAAAATCTAATACTTGTTAAAATATCCAATCAAGTCCTTTCATTGATTTTCGAAAGTTTTAAGACACAATCTAAGTAACACTGATATTAACACGCGACACGACACAACGCGTTAACTCGTCATTTCTAAAAAAATAGAAAATTCCGATATATTGGCACACATTATAGATTAATTAAATATATATTTTTATATATACATGATAATCTATCATTTTTGTAATTATTTCAATCAAATTAATTTGATTCGAATTCATAAAAAGATAAATAATAAGAAAAAAGCATATAATGAATCTATGCTAAAAATGTCAATTCACCATTTGTTGATATCATTCATTATTTCTATTTGATAAATTCAATTACATTCCATTCTAATAATTCATAAAACTTGGAGGAAAAAGAAAAGCAATCTACATTCTATTATTAAATTTAATTTCACAACAAGTCGGGAAAAAAAAAACAATCCACATTTTACCATCAAATATAAATAACAATAAGTCTTTCTTTCCCGTTTATTATTTTTAATATTTTTATTTTTTATATTTCTACATTTTCTCTTTCATTTATTGAAATTTTTAAAAATTAACCTTGTGCACGTCGAAATCGTTTGTCAAATTCCGGACTCGAGTGTTTAACACGACATGAAGATTTCCGAAGAGTATTGATGTTTCTTATGATACAATTGTACTTTTATTATAAGTTTTACGACTTGATTATATTTTTGAAAATTTTAAGACTCAATTGTATTTTGGCATCAACTTTTAGGACTTTTAGTGCACTTATCACTAAAAAATAATAATATGACTGACCACTAATACTTGGCAAAGCTTGCTAGCATTTGTGGAATTGGAGGAATTATAGATTATTTTAGAGAGACTTTTTCTTTCTAGCTACACTTGTGGATATGATCTTGCGATATGTCGACCCTATGATGTTTGCTTAATTAGTAGAAAGTAGATTGTCAGCCGAAAGGGAGAGAAGAGATAAGTTTGTGGGTTGAACCCCCTCTCTTTGGTTGGGTTAAACTCAATTCAGACGGATTCTCTTAAGGCGACTTAGGTCTAGCTTCAGTAGGTTGACTTATTTGTGGTGACTCAACCAATTGGCTTGCTGGATTCATTAAAACGGTAGAAGTGTGTTATTCACTCAAAATAGAAAAGGCATTATCTTTTTGGGAATTATCAGACTTATTGTGAATGCAAAATCACAAGCAATCATTTCTCTACTTCAGAAATCAACATTGTCGCTTCATTTTGGTGACACACTCATTTCTCAAATTGGAAGTATGCTCAAGTATACTTTAAGGAAGAAATTGCAGTGCAGATTAGCGAATAAATTGGGTTATCTAACCCAACAATGTGGATGACAATTATGTATTAGATAGGCTACGAATAAATTTACTTTCTTTGTTTTTATGGGATTGGATTGGATCATGTTTTAGTAAGAGAGTAATGGTGTAATTTTCGGGCTTTATCCTTAATAGTCACTCGTTTGGCTGTGCCCTGTTCCTGTGCTTCTCTTTTTTGGGTCAGAACCTGTTTACGTACTACCATTTTTGGTTCTATAATTTTGTTTGGGACCATAGCCAAAAGATGCCTTTCCGAATGGGGTCGGTATAATTTAGTTATGCACACGGTTGGCAGTGCAAGATCGGCATCGACAGCAGGAGAAGGTTTGTTTTGAGTCGGCGTCTTGCGAAGGTATCGAAAGTCGTTTGCACGATTAACTTATAAAATAAATGATCCGATAAACTTTAGCCAAGATTCGACGGTAATTTGGCACGTCCCTTTAATAATTGAGTCGTTGTCCCTTACCATCATCAGTTGTGTTTATCTAGGCAGATGGTTCTTTTAACATTCCACTCGATGTGGGGTTGTTGATTATCTTCATAAAAATTAAAAAGTGAGGTGAAAAATTCGGATTATTTGTGCGTAGCAACCCTGAAATAAACCATAATAATCGAAATTTATATTTATTATTTTTCATGTAAAAGAATCGCACAAACCCTTATTGAAGTACTAACTCGACACTTTCATACCTCTTGATGTGATCATCCACCACGCCACCCGATTTTGAGTACTCATCACCATCGTGTCTCACTGGCCAATCATGTCTCTCTCTCGACAAGGCACGAGTATTCATAGACTTCTAAGGTGATGGGGCATGAATGAATTGAATAACACACTAAGCCGAAGGAGAGAGTTGCTAAATTAGATATGTAAAATTACAATTCACTCACGAGATGTGCCTTTTAAACATCATTTGGCATTAACTCCCGGAGTTCAGGTGAGAACTCCACTGGAATAGACTATGTGCACTATTAAATGAACGATTTTCTTGGCCTATATTGGCAACACCTCGGGAGGTTAGGTTGAGCTCTGCCGACAGCATCATCAAGGTCTTGCAAGGCCTAGCGTCATCGGCGAGAGGGAGCTAATCCCACGCCGCCAGCAGCAAAGGGAGGGAGGCACGGCCGATCGCGGCAGACGCCATGGGAAGAAGACGAGGAGGAGGACGAGGGAGGAAGTGGAATTTCCAAAGTCAACGAGTCGAGCGAGCGAACGAACGAGGAAGCCACCGATAACCTGACCCTTTTCCGAAGGTTATATATATACCACGGCAAAAGCAAGGTATTTGTGTTTAATTTTACTCTCCCTTTTTTAACAAAAATGTTAAATAGATAATATTCGACCAAAAAAATTAATAAAACTCACACCTTTTGAAACGTCTGAGAAGAAAAATGAAAAACATTACACATTTTTTTCCCTCTACAGTTCACATATATTCTTCATCCCCCAAAAGATTCTAATTAATAATTCTTTGTCAAAATGTGTACATTCAAGTCATAAAATTCGACCAAAAAAGGTCATAAGAAATGTATGAATTTCACGTAAAATTGATTTTCCGGCTACAATACAATTTGATTAGAATAAAACGCCCTTGTTTAGTTTGATGAGATCGAACTTACACCGTTGAATCCCAAAACAGAAGCTAGAAACTTGATTTTTGACACATAAAAGGTTGATTGCATATTTCATTAGTGATGTGAAAGTGCTAGGAAAATAAAACAGTGTTTGAGGTGTATTTATGCATTCGATTTCAGAGGAAGGAGTAAAAGTTAAGATATATAAATCAATTAAATCAAGTTTATAAAAAAACCCTTAAACGAGTTCCTGTAATGATAAAAACACTTAATAAATACGTAGATAAATTGAGAAAATGTCAATTTGTGTAATTATTGCATCATTTTCGTTCCATAAAACTAAACCAACATCTAAATTCAACAAAAACTCTTCGGATTCCATATTGAACTCAAAACACAATAAGCGAAGCCCTTTCACCATAGATAAAATTAGAACATGAAATTATACTAATTGCTTCTTGTTAGGACTCGAAAGTGTATAGAACTATGTACAGTAGAAATGTAAATTTTTCCCTAATGAGCAGCATCGGGGTAATAAATATTTACACAGGTAGGGCTTTTTCAAAATCCTAATTGACTAAGTCACGTCATTTTAAAGTTGATTGAACAAATTATAATTACTAAATGAATCGAGTATTGTTCACTCTTATACATTTTGTTATCTCTTTCATTGCACACAACATGCCACGGAAAATCGACTCCTGATAATGATTTTCACGTTTATTTGGATCCTCTCGTGATCGGGATTGGATCACCTCACTCCCTCATATCCGATGGGCCTTGCGGCCTAAGCCCTCCCGAACTACCTCAAACCTCATTGGCTTGAGGGGCACTTTTGGGTTATAAGGCCTAGCTCAACCCAATTGGTCCCATGACGGGCCGACCCGACCCACAATATTTGGATCGGCCGTATGCCTCTATGCTTTTTCTTATCATCTCTTATTGGCACTCCTCTATTTTGCTCTACCCTTTCTGCACACGAATTCAACCGAAAGTCAACCAAGGATAAGGAAAAGAAATCTTCACTTTGCTTTCAATGATGTGATCATTAATCTTTGAATGGGTTGTTTCTCCTAAGCCATAATGAAATAAGAAGGAAAATAAATCTTCACTTTGCTTTCAATGATGTGATCATTCATCCTTGAACGGGTCGTTTCTCCTAAGTCATTTCCCTTAATTCTGGATTTGATTTGTCTCTAGGCATCCCTTTTCCAATGGGTTTTTCCTCCTTTGCATATAGAATAAATAAAATCTCCTTCTTTCTAGATTCAAAAAATATGGAAGGAAAATCTTTGCACAAGCAAAATAGAAAAGTGACAATTTGTTCTTTGGCCAAAAGGAAAGTGACAATTAATCATTATCGATTTGCACTAGCAAAAATCACTTTAAATACCAATTCATGCACAGACTCAATTGATGGTTAGCAGGTAATTTGGTTTATTAACCGAAAAGGACGTGCTCCAGTTGAAATTAAAGTAGAAATAAATATATTTTATTTATATGATTTGACCTACCAATGGAGTTTAATATATATGCGCACGCGAGGAGGTGTGCGTGTGTGTTAGGGGTGTGCAACCGGACCAGGTCAACCCGGTTCCCAGTTCGGCCCACCCAGAAAACAGGGTCGGGAACCGGTTCCGGTTGAAACCGGTCCAGGAACCGATTCCCAAAGTTCAGACCCTATTTGAACCGGTCCGGGAACCGGTTCCAAGGGAATACCCACCCGGGAACCGGATCGACCGGACCGGTTCGAGAACCGGTTTTTGGGCCCCAAAAGTCCAAAAGACCAAAACCCTAGTCGTTTCTATCTTTACTCTCATGCTCATCGCTCTCAGCATCTCACCTCCGCCGATCCATCCGAGCGCTGCGCTGCTGACGTTGCTTCCGCTCGCGGCTCGCCCACTGTCGCCTTCCTCCAGATCAGCGCCCCCATCCTGGTCCCGGCCATCCTCGCCACCTTGGCGCCGTCGGCCTCCAACACGAACATGACGGCACTGCTCGAGAAGGCCAGGTGCAAGACGTTCGCAGGCCTCCTTGTCTCGAGTGGCGTCATCAAGATGCACCAGTCGGTGCTGGACAAGGGCCTGATGGTGTACGCGCTCGACGTGAGCTCGTGTCGCTCTTGCTGTACCACGCGGTGGCGGACTACACCCCGATCGGGTCCCTGAAGAAGAGCAACTCCCCGATCAGCACCCTCACCACGAACGGCGCCGGGAAGTACGATTTCACCATGAAGATCGCCAGTGACTCCGTCGCGCTCGACACCGGGGTCGACTCCTCATGGGTGGCCAGCACGGTGCTCAACTCCACCCCCGTCGCGATCTTCACCGTCGACAGCGTCCTCCTCCCCGCCGAGCTGTTCGGCAAGTCCCCGTCCCCTGCGCCAGCGCCATCGCTGGTAAGCACGATTTTTACTCTTCGTCATGAGCTGCCGGCTAATTAGTTCTACTTACCCCCGCGCCGGCGCCGTCGCTATTTGCTCTTTTGATTCGTTCTGGTATTTTAAGAAGATATTGATCCGTCGGACCGTTCTTGTATTGCGAGTCTCGTGTTTTTTTTCTCGGTGGGACGAATCTTGAGAATTGGTCAGGAGTTGAGCGAACAAGCGAACGAGCATTTGAGGTTGAAGACTGATTGGCGATATGTGACTTCATTTTTTGTTTTTCTACTACTGGTTGGGAATAAGTTTTGGGGAAAATTGAGGGGTAGCTTCTGCAATTGCCCGTGTGATGGTGCCCAATTTACCAATCTGCAATCTGCCACCAGTGATTATTTTTGAGAAATGATCATATGAGTTAGGAGTGATCGGTCCCTAATTTTTGAAACTTAAATCTACTCATTTGCCTTGAAACCAACTTTGGAACCTACCATTTTTTCCTTCTCCGCTTCCAATGTCTACTGAGAACCTGTTTTTCTGTTGTTTCTTTCATTTTTTCCAGCAAAATATCAACGAAAGGCAAGCTTTTTGTTTTTCCACAGGGAGTATTATGTGAAGCTTGTAATTCTTGTATATTACTGGAATATGAGAAACTCAATGTCCCTTGTGGGATCTGGGGATGCGAGATGGTCGAATTATATACTTGGTTGTTTTTTCAAAGGGGGGTCCAAATTTTATATATGTTCCCAATGAGTTTGGTCGAAGGATGTGCTTGGTCCGGCCTTTTTTGTTTCAGCAGACAACTCATCTAGACTTGTTTCTCTAAGGTTAATATAAAGATTCAGCAATTTTTATGCAAAACAGGTTTTAATATAAACAATGTCAACCCTGTTCCCGGACCGGAAAAACAGATTGGGTCGGGAACAGGGTCCCATGCAAACAGGGTCGGGAACAGGGTAAAAAAAAAAGAACTGGTTATAATAGGGTCGGATACAGAGTTCAGGTCTAGACCCTACCCACCCTGGATCCGCTCACCCCTAGTGTGTGTCACTAGTGGGATGAATATATTAGCGCTTATTTTGTATCTCATTAACTCCGTTGGTGAGATTTCAATGTCCAAATGACCACAATTTTCCACCCTTTCTTTGCTATCCATGGAAAAAGGACGAAAGCACGGTCTTTTCTTTCCAAGAGACCCTGGAGAGAATAGCGAGAGTGTAGAACGGGCGAGGGAGGGATTGAGCCCACCAGCTTGACTTTGTGCCGCTCTCCCTCTGCCTTTGTTGTCCTTTCTTTATCATTTTTTTCTCAACTTTTTTTTCTGTTTTCCCTTTCCTCTAAAAAAAATAGAAATTAAAATGCATTATTCAAAATATGTAATAAGATGTGTTTATAATGTTTATAATTGATGAGCATCAGAAAATTTTCTTTTAGCTTCGATAAAATAAGTTTATGGTATTATGTCCGTAATTCTTAACATTCTAGTAATGATTACATGCACAAAAATAAAAATAAAATCCTATGATGCATAGAAACTTACAATTTACATTATCGAGCCGCATAAATTGTCAAAATATCTAAAGCTAATACAAGACATTTTCTCTAAAATTTGTCCAAGACTACCCATTTTGATTAGTATGCTCTCGAATTTAAATTTGATGGGCGTTTTATTTTTAAGGAAGGACTAACTAAGTTATTCTTCTCTCTTTTTTTTCCCATTAGGTAGTTCAACCGAACATATTAAAGTTTGAATGAAGAAAATTTGTATATTTAGACTGTCCTAGTCAAAACCGTACGCATCTAAACTCATCATCTCGTCAAATGAATTTTATTGAATTAGCTATATTATATCTAAACATAAGTTATGCGGTGTATTGTATACAAAGAGCCGTTGGGTGACCGGATAATATAAATTAAAATCAATGCAGTCCACCAGATAAGTTAGAATTCATATTGTCTTATGAGCCAACCATTTTTAATAGTCCAAAAACGTTTTAGTACACACACATTCACCTAACAATTGATTCCGCACGTTGCTATTTCAAAAATCAAATATCTTAATAAAAAAGTCCTAAGTCCATAACCGAAATAAATATATAGATTTTTCATTTTATGATAAGAAGTTAGTCTAAAAAAGGTAAACCCCAATATATGTAATACCATACTAATTTCATGAGCAAGCTAGAGCTCGGATTGGTGGCTAACGACGGATCTATAATTTTTTGCTTGGCAAGTGCTAACATGCCCCTTAATTGCAAAGAAATCAAGGTCGCGCGACATAATTTCTGTTTTTCTATATCTTTATTTTTCTATTATCATGAACAGATTTAGAACGAAATTTATTTGGTAACGCAATTTCACATTTTTTTATTTTCTAACGATTTCTATTCCGAAATAGATTTAGAGACTGGAGTAGAAATCGAAGCTAAGTTTTTTTGGCTTTTCTATTTCCGAAACAAATGTGAGAAATGAAAACTCTTTTTATCGTTCACTATCGTCGCCACTCGCCGCCTCGCCCGCCACCCGTGGGATGTCGAATGCCTATCGCCAGCCTCTCACCTTTGCCTCCCAAGAAAAAGAAAGAAAATTAAATAAGAAAATTAAAATAAAATATTATTAAAAAAATTGCCATGTGTCGGTCGATATCCATGTCGGTGTCGACCGACGTGGACGTGATAATTTTTTAATAATATTTTATTAAACTTGATCGAGTCATCATTGTAATCACAGAACCCACTCTTCCCATAAAAATACCCCCATCGCTATAGATGCTCCAATTTCAAGGTAAAACTTAATTTGAAGGCAAAACAATGTAACATTACTCAAAAACCTTGAAAACAAATTATTCAAAACAACTACAGAGGAGTGCATCGGGAGTAACATAAATTCATACTTGGTTGTTGACTAGATCTATCAAAACAAGTTATGGACTCATTTATTAAACCATATTTGATGGGCTAGATTAACTTTATTTACTAAATGGGTTATATAGGAGGTTTAGAATTGTAAAGTTCAAAATAATGAGTGTTAAACAAGTCTATAACTTGTTTAGATCCAACCAATCTCTTTAACCCTCTTTTCACTCTCTTGCCCTCACTTTGTGCTCACTCACTCCATTAACTTACCTCGGTTTATATATAATTTTTATTAGATTGTATTAAATATTGAAGTTTTCTAGCAATATAAGTCGAGTTATGTATGAGTTGGGTATGTGTTAGATTGGATATGAGTCATTAAATTTGTACTGTATAGAAATAAGTCAAATTAAGTTGGATCATTTTCGATCCGACTGTTTGATGGATTTATTGTTGACCTAAATATAAGATCATTTGTACTATGAGATGTTGGATTTGTGTCGCTAACCAAAGTAAAGTTTATCTCTTAATCACTAAGCAACTCCATGAATTAAATATAAATACGTATATTTCAAAACTATGCTTTTTTTTCTTCTATGGATGACAATGATAATATTATATTTTCATTAATAATATGTAGTTTTGCTAACTACGGCAACACGCGGGCAATGTTCTAGGGTTGACTGAAATCTGATTTCAAGACCTATATATGTTCGGAACAAAGTAATCTACAATGCCTTTGTTAATAAGGAGAGTGATATAAGCTAAAACGAATATTATATAGGAAAATGTGTGCTGATTGTCCACTTTATTGAATCCTGAAATGACATAAAGTAAGCTTCTATACTTCTCTCTCGACATGATCGCACTTCGCACCATCAGAAGTGGCAGGGAAAAGAAACAAAGGCATCTGCTAACTTTTCGGGGTCGTTTTCTTTAAAACCAATATGTACGAAATTGCCATCAACTACTCTGGCCAAAATCTATTTAGTCTTTTTTTTTATTATTCTTTTCTGGTGGGTACGATTTAAGCTTGCGATAAGAAATCTCGGAATTGTCATGATTTCAAGTCAAAATAAGCGACGGAAGTGTGCAAATATCAATTTCAATGAAATATGGGTTTGGAAATTTGAAAAACGCATGGAGTTCAGGTGCGGCCAGTAAACACTGACTATGATTTGGTCAATTTTAAGTAGGGTTAATATTTTGAAAAATCTTAAATTGTTACATATGTGATAAATTTACCTTAAATCATTTTTTTAACCATGAAAAATCCAAAACCCATTCACTTATGAAAAATTTACCCTAATTGATCATAAAAAATCCCAAATTAATACACTTGTAATAAATTTACCCCAAACTAATTTATACGACCGTCAAAAACTCCAAACCGATATATTTGTGATAACTATATCATCCGTTAAATTGGATTAATACTACAAAAATTATAAAAATTGTATAATTGTGACAAACGAAGAGTAAAATTCCAAATTGATATACCAAAATTACCGTCAAGTGTCATTTAACTTAATAATTTGATAGTAAAATTTAACGGAAATTAATAGAAGGTAAATTTCTCACAAGTGTACCAATTTAAAGTAAATTTATTAAAGGTGTACCGGTTTTGGACAATCACAAATTAGTTTGTGGTAAATTTATTATCCATGTATAAGTTTGGGATTTTTTTTTTTTGGTACCCAAGGAACCTTCGTGCAACCGGCGCTCAATCACTACGCCGTTATCACGGGTGATTATAAGTTTATGATTTTTCATATTATTAATCCTTTTAAGTACGACATACTCTTTCTTATATGCATCATGATTGTTTTCTTACTTTTACCAAAAAAGAAAAGAAAAGATCCTTTTAAGTACGACCAAAAGCATAAGGTACCGAAGGGAGAATCTACTGTTTAATTGCGTAATTGACAACAATTTCTACGAAGACCACGAACTCGCCTCGTCTCGTCCCTCGTCATCCCCCCGTGATTGATGTAATTATCTCGTTGATCGTGAAATTCATTAACATTTCCGTCTCGTCCGTCTCGATTGGCTCATTACCTGAGCGTGAACCCTCTCGAATCTCGTAATAACACGGCAAAACGGGCATCGTTTCCCTAATAAAATAGAGACCGAGCAAAGAGAGAACAGAGAGGAGGAGGAGGGGGTATCTGGCACGAGTCGTTGACACCATGACCGAGAGTACCCGAGAGTACCACGCGACAGAAGTCCCCCATTGGCCGGGAACTGCTTGCGGATAAGGCATGGATACAAAGCTCAAACGATTGTTGCAGATCAGGAATATGAACGAGGACATAAATACCAATTTGATTACAGGGGATGTCCGTCTTATTAAGGAGTTGGATCATCCAATAAATCTCGTACGAGCTTTAGCCTAATTGGACTTACCGAAACTTTGAATGTGATTCGCCCCGAAAAGCTCGTGGACCCTTTCACATGCGACTGACTCTGGACGAGGGCGACCCCATCTGCTTCGCCGTCTCCCTCAGCAGGAACTTCTGGATCTTCCCCGTCGAGGTCTTGGGCAGCTCCTCCTTGAACACCACCGTCTTGGGCACCATGTAGTGCGGCATCTTGCTCCGGCAATACTCCACGATCTCCTTCTCGGTCGGCGTCCGCCCGTCCCGGTTGGCCCTGAGGCTTAGAAACGCGCACGGAGTCTCCCCCCAGAACTCGTCCGGCCTCGCCACCACCGCGGCCTCATGCACTGCCGGGTGCCCGTACAGCACCGACTCCACCTCCACGCTGCTCAGATTCTCCCCACCGCTGATAATTACGTCCTTGGACCGGTCCTTGATCTCCAGGTACCCGTCCGGGTGCATCACTCCGACGTCGCCTGTGTAGAACCACCCGCCCCGCATGCACTTGGCGTTCCCCTCCGGGTCCTTGAGGTAACCCAGCATCACGCATCCACCCCGGAGGACGATCTCGCCGAGCGTCGACCCGTCCCGCCTCACCGGGGTGCCCGACGCCGGGTCCACGACCTCCACCTCCGTCATGGCCACCGTCCGGACTCCCTGCCTTGCCTTGAGCCGCGCCCGCTCCCCTGCCGGCAGGCGGTTCCACTGCGGCTTCCAAGCGCACGACACCACGAGCCCCGCCGTCTCGGTGAGACCGTACCCGTGGCTGACCTCGAACCCGAGCGACTCCGTCCGAAACAGCACTGCTGCGGGTGGTGGGGCGCCGGCAGTCATGATCTTGACCGGGTGCTTGAGTTGCTCGGCGCCGGAGCCGGAGCCGGAGGACAACATGTTGAGCACCACGGGGGCGCCGCACATGTGGGTCACGCCGTGCCGCCGGATGAGGTGGTAGATGGTGGCGGCATCAAACTTGCGGAGGCAGATGCTGGTGCCGCCCACGGCAGCGAGCCCCCAAGGGAAGCTCCACCCGTTGGCGTGGAACATCGGGAGGGTCCAGAGGTAGACAGGCTGTTTCGGGACGGCCCAATCCACGAGCGAGTCGACGGTGATCGAGAAGATCCCGCGGTGGCAGTGGACCACGCCCTTTGGCGACGATGTCGTCCCCGACGTGTAATTGAGTATCATGGGGTCCCACTCGCTGGCGGGTCGGATCCACTGGAAATCGGGATTGCCTCTCTCGACCAGGCTCTCGTAAGTACACCAGAAACCAGCGTCTCCCGGTGACGAGGTCAGCGGGTTGCCTACTTCGTCCGCGGCACCGTCGTCGGCGATGAGGACGAGGAGCGGGCGTTCGGAGCTCGGGTGAAGCATGGAGAGGGCCTCGAGGACGAGGGCGCGAGACTGGGGGTCGACGAAGATGAGGTTGGAACCGCCGTGGTGGAGCAGGACGGAGACGGTGCGGGCGTCGAGGCGGGTGTTGATGTTGTTGAGGACGGCGCCGCACATGGGGACGGCGAATTGGAGCTCGTACATGGCGGGGACGTTAGGGGCAACGACGGAGACCACGTGGCCCCTGCCGATGCCGCGGGAAGCGAGCGACGAGGCCACCCGGAGGCACCGGCTGTGGGTCTGCGACCATGTGTAGGTGGTGTCGTTGTAGATGACGGAGGCACAGTCGCCGTAGACGGTGGCGGCTCTTTCTAGGAAGCCGAGCGGGGTCAACGGCGATGAGTTCGGAGGGCTGGGCTTCAACTCGTCCATGGCGACACACACTTTCTCTCTCTTTCTCTCTCTAATGTCTGTGGACATTGTCACTGCCTCCTTCGTTGATATATGCGTGTAAAGGTTGGATCGAACGACGATGGATGGGGTGGCCACGTTTTGCTGCGGATAAGAAAGGCTGACGCAGTTTTGGCACAGATCGGAAAACGTTAAAAACAAGGAAGGGGAATCTGAAGGCAACAAATATAATTGAATTTTAAAATTTTTAAAAAATATAATTAAATTTTTTCACCACCAAAGTGTAATGAGTCTCAATACTTTTTAAAAGTAAAATCAAAATTTAAAATTTGTTAAAATATTTTATCAAATCATTTCATTGATTACACTTTTTTGAAAGCTTTAGTAAACAATATAAATAACATTGACACCGATATACAACACGATATGACACAATACGATAACACATCATTTCTCAAAAATAAAGAATTTTGACGTGTTGTATAAAAAAATTATATGTATATTTTCATATATGCATGATAAATTATCATTTTTGTAATATCAAATTAATTTGATTCAAATTCAAGAATAAATAAATAAATAGCCTATAATGAATTTATACAGAAAAATTAATTCATCATTTGTTGATATCATTCATTATTTCAATTTGACACATTCAACTATATTCCATTCCAATAATCCATAAAACTTGGAGAGAAAAAAACATGCAATCCATATTCCGCCGTTATATTTAACATTTAACAACAAGTCCAAAAAAATTCACATTTCACAATCATATATAAATAACAAGAAGTCTTTCTTTCCCCCTTTATTATTATTATTATTTTTATATATTTACATTTAGACCATTGATTTATTGAAATTTTTTAAAATTAATCTCGTGCATGTTGGAATTCTAAACTTGCGTGTCGGAGCGTGTCAAATACATATTAAAGTGTTTGACGTGAGACAAAAGCTTCGTAAGAGTGCTGGTGCTTCTTTTCGTGACAAGTTTTAAGATTTGATTATACATTTTGAAAATTTTGAAACTTAATTACACTTTAGTGACAATTTCTAGGACTTTTTGTGTATTTATCACTAAATAATAATAATAATAATATAGCTGGCCACTAATATTTGGCATAACTTGCTAGAGTATGTGGAATTGAAGGAATTAAAAATTGTTTTAGGGAGAAGATTTCTTTCTAGTTATGCCTGTGAATCTGATCTTGCGATATGTCAACAATATCATGTTTGCTCGATTAGTAAAAAGTAGATTGTATCTCGAAAGGGAGAGAAGAGATAAGTTTGTGGGTTGAACCCCCTCTTTTTGGTTGAGTTAAAACTCAATTTTGATTGATTCTTTTAAGGCAACTTGGGTCTAGCTTTAGTAGGTAGACTTATTTGTGATGACTCAGCCAATTGGCTCGCTGGATTTGTGCAAATAGTGGGAAGATGTTATTCACTCAAAATAGAAAAGACATTATTTCTTTGGGAATTACTAGACTTTATTGTAAAGGCGGACTCACAAGTAGTCATTTCTCTACTTCAAAAATCAATTTTGTCGTTTTATTTTTTTAACACATTCATTTCTCAAAATGAAAGTATGCTCAAATATATTTTAAGGAAGAAAATGTACTGCATATTAGCTAACAAATTGGGTTATCCAGCCCAACAATGCATATGATAATTATATATTAAATAGGCCATGAAGAAGTTCGCTTTTTTTATTATCACGAGATCAGATTGGATCATGTTTTAGTGAGAGTAATGGCATAATTTTCGGACTTTATCATTTTATTTATGAAAAATAAAATAGTCACTCGTGCGGCCGTGGCCTGTTTCTGTGCTTCTCTTTTTTGGGTCAGAACCTGTTTACATAGTACCTTTCAATTGGATCGCTATTATTTAGTTACGCACGTGGCTGGCAGTGCAAGATCGGCATCGATAGCGGGAGAAGGTTGGTTTTGAGTCGGCATCTTGGGAAAGTATAGAAAATCGTTTGTACGATTACTTTAGCCAAGATGCAAGATCCAGCACGTCCCTTAATAATTGAGTCGTTGTCTCTCACCGTCATCGTTTATGTTTACCTAAGCAGATGATTCTTTTGACATCCCACTCCATGTGGGGGTATGGATATCAATATAAAAATTGATTAGCAGGGCCAAAAAAAATTGTTCCGATGGAACCTTTTCTTCTACCGGAGATTGGCCATGTGGATGTCGATACACAATCCAAACCCCTACCCTCTATTCGTTATTATCTTTTTTTCGATTACCACAAAAAATGATCATAAATAAAGAGTTCTTTTTTAATTTTAATTAAAAAAAAGTATGAATCCACTTTTGGGAATCATTGAATCCTCTAAATGATTGTTCTGATGTATCATGAAACTTCTTTGAAATGGAAGAATACAATAATTCTATGTGGTGGAACAAAATATCTCCGATTTCCCCCTCGAAAAAAATTCTTATTTTTGATTTTCAAAGGAATGTTCTTATATTGCCTTGAACAATGCACTAATCCTTTGAATCTGATACCAACGGGTATCATCCCTCCTATAACAACGTTCTCTTTTAGGCCTTTCAACCAATCGATACGGTCCCGGAGAGTAGCTTTGGCTAAAACTCGAGTAGTTTCTTGAAAACTCGCTTCATATATGAAACTTTGAGTCAGCCTAGAGCCTTGAGCATTGTACAAGGACGTGTTGTAGGAGTAACCCATTACCTTATGGGTGGAATTGCCACAACATGGGTGTTCTTCTTAGCAAGAATGATCGCAGTAGGATAATGGCTAGGAAGATGCCATTCATTTGATGAGAAATAAAAAGAAATATCGAAAATTCGAGTGGCTGAAGCTGAAGCAGCTACTTTCGAAGTAACATAAACAAAAGCAATGACTGGAGTCCTATTTGTCAAAAAGAAAAAGGGCGGGTTAGTTGATATCATTCCTACTACATTAGGTGATACTTCTAAAGTGAAATTTATATTTATTATTTTTTTATGTGAGAGAATCACGCAAACCCAAAATGAAATACTAATTCGATACTTTTTGTACCTCTTGATGCGATCATTCACCACGCCACTTGATTTTGAGTACTCGCCACTATTGTGTCAGTCAGGCCAACCACGTTTCTCTCTTGACAAGGCACAAGTATTTGTAGACTTCTAAAATGACAGAGCATGAATGAATTGAATAACACCTTAGGCCGAAGGAGAGCGTTGCTAAATTAAATATGCAAAATTACAATTCACTCACGAGATGTGCCTTTTAAACATCATTTGGCATTAACTCCCAGAATTCAGGTGAGAACTTTACTAGAATAGACTATGTGCACTATTAGAATGAACGATTTTCTTGGCCTGTATTGACGACACCTCGGAAGATTAGGTCGAGCTCTGCTGATGGCATAGTCAAAGAATTCGGTAGACGGCGGTGGTTGTCACGAGGTGACAATAGCCGCGTCGACGATGGATGAGGCGTGATGCTTGCATGCACTGTGACCTTGTGCTTGGCAAGGAAAAGGCCTTGCTCGAGAAGATTGGACACGTTTTCTCTTAAACCCAGCAAGAAGTAAAGAGTATCCACTCTCGAAAATAATAAGTTCCGACTCATAAATCCTTTTTGAGACATCAGAGGAATGAGATTGGGGAATTACTGCACATCATGCGGTCAAATCCATCGACGCGAAACACATCGTAAGATTCGCAACACCGGCCCCACGACGAAACTCCGACGCTAAGATCTGCATCAATCCCACATCTCTATTTTCCATGTTTGATCTTGCCGGGGGCGTGATCCACGGACTTAGCGGGTCCAGCTACCAGCGCACGTCCTGATTATTAGGTCCCAAGTCGGCACCAAAATCACGTCAAGCATTAATGAGCAGAGCCAGGCTCCCACGTCGCGACGCATCTTTTCCAGGACACCGCCGATGCGGATGAAGAAGTGTTTATCACCGTCACGTCACGTGAAACTCAACGAAGAAGAGTAGATGGGGCTGAATGCGATGGGAGACTCGACGCTTAAGGACGTGCACTGTGAACTGGACTGTCGTTTGTGATGGCCACCCATTATGTCACGGCCTGCGCCAGAGGAGAAAACAACACCAAGTCGGCATTTCAAAGTATGGCGAATAACATTCTCCTATCAAATTACGTCCCGTCTAGCTTAATTCGGGTATTAAATTCATTGAGTGAGATATACAAGACTCTTTACACATAATAATTAATTTCGATTTACCATAATCTCATCAGAAAAGTGACATTAACTCCCGCCTTTAACACTAACTATCCTGATGTTACTTTCACGAATTAATTATATCATCCTCTCTACGTCATTCACTATTTACCCTAATAAGTCAAAGCTCCACTCACAATAATATGCAAATATAAGAGAATCACAGTTCATGATAGCTACGTGTGATTCACGGAATCACCATTTATTGTCTCTATTCAATAGCTTGTGGTCGTCATCAGTACAACTTGGGACCCATCATCTGTACAACTTCGAACCCATCATCTGTACAACTTTAGATCTTTGTCTTTGTGCGGATTGGCCAAATTTGCATAGGAATGGAATGGACAGAATCATTGCAACCTTCTTCAAGAAGCTAAAAATGGCATGTTTGTTAGTAGGAAAATTATTTAAAAAGTCTTAAATCTATTACACTTTCATCAATTTACTAATAAATGTTTCAACTTTACCGATCAAGTTTTAAATCTTTTCACTTTTTACTAATTGAGTTCATCGAGTCAATTTGACGTGGATATTGACCGTCACATGTGGCGTACTACTAACACTGATATGACAATTTTTTTATCAATTTTGAATATTTTTCTAATTTTAAAATTATTATTTTATGTTTCTATTTTCTATTTTTCTATTTTTATTTCTTTCCTCTCTTTCTTTCTTTTTTTCCTTTGGCCAGATGGTTATTACCGTGCTGATATTTGTCAATTCATCGACTTCTTGTCAACTAAATTACCGGGGTCGTAATATCGAAGTCCAAAGAAGGGTCAGGTCATAATCTCCGAAACGTCCAAGCCCACCCGTGAACCTCGGCCGGCCACATGTCCGTTTTTGACTTGGGGGGTGACCCCTCGCGCTGTCACTCATCAACTCCTCTGCTCTAACTCCATACCACCATTTCGCAGGCGGCGGATCTCTCTTTCTCTCACGTTTCTTTCTTTGGCCGCTCACTCTTCTCCTCTCCGGTCGCTCCACGAGCATCACGATGGCGTTCCCCTCGCCGTCAGCTAGGGTTCTGGCCGTCTCGCTCGGTCCGATTCGACTTGCAGTCGGGCCACACGAGGTGCATCGGCGAGGACATGAGGGCCAGTGCCATGACCGTCGGCAAGTTCGCCATCGTCATGAGGCTGAACGTCCAAAATAGTGGATTTTGATGCCGAAAAGATTGGAGAATGTAATTAAGTCCCTTTAAAGCATTATCATGTAAGCCATTTCACAGCTGTATATTTAAACATTGAATTTTCACAAAATGAATAAGCAGAGTTGTTTTTGAAAAATTATTAGATTAACCCCCTTGATTTTAGCATTGTTGCACAATAGTCACCGAACTTCGAAAAGTTACAGACTTTCTCGCTTTGATTTTTATTGTTTGTGCTAGTTTTTTTTGTGGCGTGGTGCTTAAATGTTACCTAAAAATAGACTTATTGATTTTTTTTTTCACCAAAGTAACCTCTATTGGATAGTTAATGAATTTGGATGAATAAATGGAATGGATGATTGATGTTCAGAAAATTTAGTAGATATTATTTTGATCGAGAAAAATGAGTTTGTCCATTCTTGGATAATATTTAATAGCTAAGTGAATGGAACAATTAATGATTTCAACAAAAGAAAAATTAAAATTCAGGGGTCATCTGTAGCTTTTCAAAGTTCAAGGGTATCGTGCAACGATGCAAAAATTGAGAAAAGTAATTTTCTAACTTTTCAAAGTTTGAGGGAACTCATGCAACGATGGAAAAATTCAGGAGGATTTTTTAGCAACGAGTCCTTAAAAAAATGAAAATCAAGCTACTATCAAGTAGGCCCAGATCAGTTGGGTCCGGGCCGAACTTTCATTGTTCAGCCTGGCCCAAATTTTTGGCTCCAATATATTTGGCCCGAAAACTTCGACATGAGGCCCATTATATCGGCACGGGCCCAACCCATCCGAGCCATAAACCGGCACTGTGACGAAGGGCGATATCTCCCATTCGAATATGGAGGAGGCCGAGACAGAAAAGGTCATATTCAAAGGTCAACGAAACAAAGGAAGGGAGAGTATTGGGGAGGAGTTGTATAAGAATGAATAAGACTATCCATTTTCGAGCCTGAAGGGGCCGACTGAATTGTTAAGCGCTTGGTTTGGAACCGACAAAATCCTATATTCCAATCACGGCATTATTCATCCATAGTAACTATGGAAATTGTGCTTGCCATATGTGGGGTGGAGTTTTACTACTCGATGCACATGAACGAGACGATTGCATGTATTCGTAGGAATTAGTCAAGTCGTAAGATTTGGATAAAATAAAAACAAGAAACTTTCCATTATTGACTATGGTGAATTAGATCTTGAATGAAAACAAGAGCCGAAGCTTCCAAAAATTAATTGAATAGTTGGTTGACTGGGGCGATCACTTCTTCTTCTTCTTTTCAATTATAAAGAAGGGAGAATACTAAAAATATACCTCATATTTCACCCAATGACTTTTTACATTTTTTTATTTTTGAAAATACTAAAAACAAACCTAAATTTTACCTTTGAAATCAATTTGTGCATTCACATCAATTATTATTGTGTCCCATGAAGATACCACTTTTTTTCAAAAATTGCTCACTCCAAATAAATAAATAAATAATTCATACCCATCCAAAACACAAATTAACTAAAGACAACACAATCCAAACCTTAAGCAACTTGCTCAAATGAGTTTGTAATGAGAGGCCATTTAGTCTTTTGAATATCGAGTTTTGTTTAGAGGTATGCAAATGGAATATGTGAATAGGATAACATTCGTAAGATTTTGATTGCTTGTTTCAATCTAAAGATTCGCAAAATCTCTAAAGCTTTTATCATTCAAGCAAAGATAATATATAGAAAAGAAAAAAAGGGATATTGGAAAATTTAGTATTTCATAATAAGGAACGCTTCTCCATGAAACGATAACAATCGTTCACCATGAAAAAGAAAATCATGAAAATGATCGTAATATCTACATTCCCACAAAATACACTATTCGATCTTGCTGTTTTTTTTTTTTTTTTTTTTTTTTTGTGAAGGGTAATTATATTGAGCTTTAACCAACAAATATACAGGATCAGGCACCACAAAACTTGCACTCAATAAGACACAGCGTCTAATCGAGTGAAAGGGCGCCCGACACAAAAGAACACCACAAAGCGGTGAAGGCAAGGGCACAAACAACAGCCCAAGAAACGGCCACGCAGGGCCGGAAAGCAAACCAAGAACAACTAATAACGAAGGAAAGAGAGCCACGTAGGGCCAGGTAGACCAACCAACCAACAACAAAGAAAAAGCAAAAGAGAACAACATCAACCAGCAAGGCAGCGAAGAAACGAGGCAAACCCCGCGGACGTGAGGCGCGAACCAAGCCAGGAGAGGCGGATACACCCGCCCCAAGCTCAAGGAAGCTAGGCGATCGGCACAGGGGACAAGAAGATAGAAGGATCAAGGCCCCAGTTCCGTTGTAATCTTCTATTTCTTGGGCAATCTTCCACGTTCTTGAAGGTTAAGGCTTTGTCCTTCACAACCTGAATAAGATGCTTCTTAACGACCGCAACGACGACCGGATGATCTCTGAAGATAATGTCATTTCTATACTTCCAAATAAGATGGCATAGAGCACTAAAAGAGAAGCGGCCAATGGAGCGATAGAAGTCCTTACCCGAGAGGAATTTTATCGCCCATTGGAGATTTTCCGGCCAAGTCCCATTCCTCCACGGGAGATTACACTTAGCCGCCCAAAAATAAGCCATACTTGCCGTGATGCATCAACCAAAGAAGATGTGATCAATCGAATCCGGCGTGAGCTTGCAAAAGGCACAAACTTCTCTCCCGATTCTTCCATGAGACATAAGAAGAGATTGGGTAGGAAGTCGGTTCTTCACAATCAGCCATAGATTAAATTGGTATCTCGGAGTGATCGCCTTGTTCCAAATAAAGGAAGACCATTCCACCTTTGCTTTCCTTTTCCTGAGGATATGCCATGCTGAGGCAACCGAAAAGAGACCGGAAGGATCGTCACTCCAAACAAAACTGTCCGGCACCTCGAAGAGGATCGGAAGGGGCTAGTCCCAAGAATCTAGGAAAGTCCTGAAGGCCTGACCCGCCGAAGAGAAAAGGTCTGCAACCGCTGCATCCCTAGGAAGCCCCGAATCTAAGATATCCTGGTCTGAACAAAGAAGGTGTAGAGGACCTCTCTAAAGCCAATGGTCAAACCAAAGGGAAACCGACTGACCATCTCCAATCCTCCAGCGGAAGTTGAGTCGGAAATCGGATCTCAGGTGAAGGATCTTCCTCCAAGTCCACGAGCACTGAGTCGGACCCTTGATCACCCAGAAATTGCGTCCTTTGAGAAAAGTAGAGTGGATCCACTTGCACCATAAGGACTCCTTGTCAGTGAAGAGGATCCAGATGTGCTTCAGCATCGCCGCTTTGTTGTACTTACGCAGTCTGCGAATCCCAAGACCACCCTCCTCTCTCGGGAGACAAATATCATCCCATGAAACTTTTGCTCCTCCTCTACCTAGACCGGGCCCTTTCCACAGGAATTGACTAAGGATCTGCTCGATCCGATCTAAAACCGCCACAGGAATAATAAACACACTAGCCCAATAAGCTTGAATAGCATGGAGAACTAACTTTATAAGCTGCACTCTCCCGGCAAAGGAAAGGAAACGATGAGTCCAAGATTGCACCCTGGTCGTGATGCGGTCGACTAAGGAAACATAGTCCGCCTTGCCGAGTCTTGAGGAAATAATAGGAGTTCCCAGATAACGCACCGGCAACTTCCCTTCTACAAAACCCAGGGTGTCCCTGATCTGGCTCCTCAAGTCATCGGAGCCCCCAGCAAGAAATACTTCACTTTTACTGTTGTTCGGCTTCAAACTACTCCAAGCCATGAAGGTATCAAGGCCGTCTTTTAGAAGCAAGACGGAGGCCATATCCGCACGGCAGAAGAGAAAGACATTGTCCGCAAAAAACAGATGAGATAGCCTAGTGGCCTTACACCTCCAGGAGAAACTAAAACCCGGAAGCGCCGACCGAGAATTGAGGATCCCGGAGAAGACTTCCATCACCAAGGTGAATAGGTATGGAGACATGGGGTCGCCCTGACGAAGGCCACGGCTGCTCGGGAAGAATCCATGGAACTCTCCATTCAAGGAGATAGAAAACATAGGAGTGCGCACACAAACCATGATAAGCCGGATGAGATGGTCTGGGAATCGAAATGCCCGAAGAGCCAACTCTAGGAAGTCCCAGTCTACTGTATCGTATGCTTTCTGAAAATCTACCTTCACCGCACATTTGGGGGTGTAAGGCTGAAGGTGGAACCCGGCAAACATCTCCCGAGCCAGGAGAATATTATCCCTGATCCGCCAGCCCTTGACGAACGCATTCTGAGAATGGCTGATAGTGTCTTGCAGCACTGCGGCGACTCGGTTGGCTAAAACCTTGGTAATACACTTGTATATTGTGTTGCAACAAGCAATGGGTCTATAATCGTTTACCGAGGTAGCATTGGGTACCTTAGGAATCAACACCAGGATGGTGGAGTTGATCTCTTTCAGGAGTCTGCCCGTCTCAAGGAAATCCTTTACCGCCTCAACAGCCAACGGTTCAACAAGGTCCCAGTTGCTCTTGAAGAATTCAATACCAAACCCATCCGGCCCCGGGGCCTTCCCACGGGCAAGCGAGAACATAGTTTCCTTTATCTCTAACTCCGAGAAGGGGCGGGCAATCGACGCGACCTGATCGTCTGTGAGCGGACAACGGATGGCTTGCTGTAAGTCTCCCAAGGTCGGTCTACACGAACGAGGAGTCGACGTAAACAGCTCCTTAAAGTGAGCGACAAAGGTATCCTGAACCAGGTTGGGCTCGGTAACAAGGTTACCATTTCTATCAAGCACCGAGATGATCCTATTCCTCAGTTGCCTAGTAGTCACTGACATGATGAAAGTACTTAGTGTTCTTATCACCATTCTTAAGCTAGCGGATTCTGGACTTCTATCTGAAGAAAGCCTCCTCTTGGCTCCTCAACTCTACAAACATCCTACAATGACTCTTCTCCTGCTCGGCCAATAGGACGCTAGTCGGATCCTGCTGCAGGTCCACCTGCGCTTGCCTAAGAGCAATTCTGGATTGAGCAACCCTCTCGGAAAGACTAGAGAAGGAATCTCTATTCAGCCTTTTGAGTTGAAACTTGAGAGCTTTCAACTTGGTAACCAGTCTATAAATGGGTACTCCATCCCCTGGGGCCTCCCAAACCTGGGCAACAATGTTCTGGAAGGAAGGATGCTCCATCCAGAAGTCGAAGAATTTGAAGGGCTTCCGTCGAAGAACCGGTTGGATCACCTTGACCATCATAGGCAAGTGGTCTGAAATACCCGAAGAGAGAAAAGACGCTTCTGAATAGGAGAAATGCACGCTCCATAAGGCATTTACTAAGACTCGATCAATCTTCCTCTCTTTCCGATTAGCCTCCGAAGATGTCGATCAAGTAAAACGAAGACCCACATATCTTAGATCCTCCAGCTCTGCCCGATGCAGACACTGGTTAAACTCATCAAACGAGGGAGGCCAGGTGCTTGTACCACCAAACCTATCTGAAGGATCTCTCAAGGCGTTGAAGTCACTCGCCACCATCCAAGGAAGGTCGAACAAGCAAGAGCTCATCCTGACCAAATCCGCCCACAGAGGTCTTCGAGAAACAAACGAGTTTTGGGCATAGACGACCGAAATGCAGCAACACCGACTTGACAGAATATGTCTGACTCTACCATGAATGACCTGATCACTCGAGGAGATCACCTCAAAGTTCACCAACAACGGGTTCCAACCAACCCAAACCCGGCCTCCCAAAGAATGATCATAATTGGCAACCCAAGACCTTCCTGATAGTAGACTCGACGACAAGGGACCAAAGAGATATTCCGGGACTTTAGTTTCCAATAAACCGACCAAGCAAAGGCTGTTTGAAAGAGCCCACTTACGAACCTCGGCTCTTCTCAAAGGATTCATGATACCTCTAATGTTTCAGAATCCGAAATACATAAAGAAACTATGTACAACCTACTATGCACAAAGAAAACGAAGGGAGGCAAGGCTTACCTCTGTTTTTGAGAATTGCGGCGAGGAACACCCGACGCTTCAACAATTCCCACCGACTCCGGATCAGGGGCTAGGGCGAGCAACCTGTCCTGGATTGTCTCCACTCTAGGCGTGGCACCGGGAGGCGGACGAAGGGACGAACCAGGGGAGGTGATATCGTCTTCATCCGAGGAGGAGCCAAAGGAGGCGGCCACCTCCGATTCCAATCCAGGGTCCAAGCTCGAGGAGAGGGCCGGAATCGGCCGGGACTCCACCGAGTGAGATAGGACGACTTTGGGAGGGGCACTAGATCCCCGGACGACCTTCCGAGTAGGAGCTGCAGGAGGAGGAGCTGCACCCGGAGGCTTGTCCTTACGGGGCAGCTCGGGCATAACCCCAGAGGAGACATGGGAAGAATCATCCACCTTAGAGGCTTGAGTCTTCTTCTTCCTACCTTTCGGCTTCTTCCAAGGCAGTTCCTGAGAGGCCTGAATCGCAGCTTCCAAAGGCGGATGATCACCCGCCTCCGAAGGGGCGCCTGGAGCAGGAACCGAAGGGGATAGAAGCCTAATAGGGACAACCGCGGATTGAGGCGGAGTAGGAACCGGCTCGGACCTAACCGCAATAGGACCCACCGCAATAGCACCTGACGAAGGAGTGACAGTAATCTGCGAAGCAGGGGCAATAACAACCGGCGGAGAAGGAATAGCCGGACGAGCTGTCGCAACCGCAGGCTGCTTGGCCGGGCCACCGGTGGCCTGTCTCGAGATCGCAATACGCCCAGTAGCGCCTTGCGCACGAGGAGGAGGAGCTCTGTAGTTGTGGCCGAACATATTGCAGTCCGGGCACTCGGGAGGAAGCCATTCATAATCGATTGAGATGGACCGAGTGACCCCTTTCAAGACGACCTTGGCAGTCCTGACTCTCGGCTGACCTGTCTTGATCTTAACACAGATCCTGGCGAACAAAATCATCTGCATCTGGTCGGTCCGCTGGTCTACGAAAAGCGGATTTCCCACGGCACTCGCAATCGCGCTCATAGCCGGCACCGACCAGCAGTCGAAGGGCAGGTTCCTCAAACGGATCCAAACCGGGATGGACGACTGGTCTTCCTTCTTAAGGTCCATAAGAGGCTTCCACTGCCGGAGAATAAGAGGCACCCGCGCGACCGTAATTGGTCCGTCTTCAAGGATTTTTATCCGGAATCCAGGATCCGAAATATGGAGGAACACGAAGCCTTCGTCATTGGCGAATATCTCACCAAGCTTGGAGCCCCACGTCTTCCTCAAGGACAACTCCATCAAACCGAAAGGAAGCTTTCTTCTCCCAACCAAATAGCTGACTAAACACTGGTACCATTTCGGATCCACAGCGTCCAGGGCCTCATCCGGGAGATTGACAATAGCTTCTCCATCAACGAACGTCGGGGGTATGAAGGATAACTCGGATCCTTTCACGGCCAGACGGGCCACATTTGCCCAAGATCTCGCCGGGGCATTAGGGTGACCAGCAGGAGGCTGCGTGGGACACTTCGAAGCCGACCTCTTGCGACTTCTTCCTCTGGACCGATGCTGCCCAGTCACCGATACTTGGGGCCCTTTCTGCTTGTTCTTTGAATCCGGAGGTCCGGACGAGGAAGCCCCGTTTCACTAGGTAACTTCGTCTGAACAGCAACTACAATCGAAGGGGATGGGAACTCCATCGAAGAATCCGCTGGATGAGCGGCTGAGGGGGTAGAACCGGCCCCTACAGCTTCTGCAGGCATTTTCACAAGCACCTGGCGTGCGCCCTAGACACAACCAGGAGAACAACCATCGAGCGGGGAAAACCAATGCTCCTCAACTACCAAAACACTTCCCCGAGCTAGAGGATGATACTCAACAACTAGCCACAGCCGAAATCAAGCCAATCGAACCCAGCAAAGCAAAGGAGAGCAGAAACGAAACAGACCAGATCTACGTACAAGGAGGAAGCTGATCGAATAGGAAGCACGGCTAACTTGGAGGAAGAACCAACAATGTAGGTCGAATAGGACTAACCGACTGCCCCACAGAAGCCAAGCGAGCTCTTTGGTAGAGCTTCTCCAACCCCGAAATCCAGAAACTGCAGAAATCGCTCGCCGACCGAGCTCCAAGGAGATCTCGAGACTCGGCCCAAATCAGCAGGATTCCTTTGAACGGGAGCAAGGAGTAGGTGAGGGGAGACTCTCCTCCAAAAATCAGCCCAAACCGACCATCACAGCTCCTTCGGCGGAGAGAAAACCAGACGGAAGCAGCTGCCCAGAATCTGCAGAAAACCGACCAGAGAGGGAGTCGATTTCTCCGAATCTAGGCCACCATTTGCAAAACCGTTCGGTGGGATCGAAGAGGGATCTGAGATGAAGCTTCCCTCCAAAAATCAGCTCATTCCGAGACCCATAACCCCGGGAACGAACGAAACACCAGCAGGATGAACAGTGAACTCGGGAATCCGAATTGAGAGAATTCGGTGAACAGTGGTTCACGGAAATGTTGGTTTTTTTACAAGTTTCGATCTTGCTGTTTGGTCCTATGATAAACGATTCTACTGTTCCTTTAAAAAGAAAACGAAAATTGTCTTGTCTTGTTGATTGATTGCTTAAAGAGTACGTAAGTATCAATAAAATTATAAGTAAAAGAAATTATCAATCACCTCCTTTCTCAGTTTTTTGTTGATAACTTATAACATTCCTATGAAACTACCTACTTCTCTAATAGATTGCCAATTATAAACCTTTTTTTTATATATATTCTTAATGGTTTTTTTCTTTTATTTTATTTTCGAGCAGCGCTTCAAATTTACCAATTCTTATATGAATTCACATATCTTTATTTGAATGATTTGTCAACTTTGTTAGAATTAAATTAAGGACTAATTTTGGGTTGCCAACTCAGCAACATTTATTGATTTTTTATTTATTAATCAACTTTTGTTATGGATTTCATTTGCCTTGTTCCCAAATGTCTTAGATTTATTAACTCTCATATGAATTTAGCGACTCTTAGTGGTGTGATTTAACGGTTCACCGGCTTTTGTTCCCGACATAAGCGTAGAGGCCCGTTTGTCTTGAAGCTCATAGAATACCGTGCAAAATCTCAGCTTATGAAACATTAGTTTTTTTCTTGTCGAGTTATCGATTGATTTAGGTTTACTAACTTTCTCATTTGCGTTGTTTACCAACATTTACTTGGCTTCTTTTCAAAATTTACCAACTCTCCATTAAACCCTCATTTATTTGCCTTACTGATAAATTAAACTGACCAACTCTTCAAAAAACTATTCTCTTTAAGTAGTGCGACTACCAACTTTCTTAATAAATCATCAACTAATTATGCTTTGCAAACTCTTTTGACCTAGATACTAACTTTTATTCTCTTCTCTCTTTTTTTTTTTTTTTGAATTACCAATTTTTCGTATCTCTCAAAAAAAGTCTCCTATTGGTTTCTACTTTCATCTATTTATCTTATCAACAACTTAAATTTTCGAACTATCATATGCAATTAGCAATTTTCATTTGAGTTACTAACTAATTTTTCCAAGATTAAGCCAATTGACTGATTTTGAATTACCAACTCTCATTTGAGTTACTGATCTACGGTTTTTTTTCTTAATTTACAAATTACTCTTATTGTTTGGCAACTTTTATTTGCCACTAATTATAAACTTTTTAAATTGATGAACTTCTTTATTGAAACTAGCATCTTTAATTAGAGTGATTATCTACATTTTTCAATTAAATTTGCAACTACTTTTGTGTTACCAACTCCTATATCAAAGTAAGTTTATTATCCTTAAAAAAAAAAAAACCCTCCTATTTTTTCTACTTTTAGTTATTTCTTTTTACTGACGTCTTAAACTTACCACATATCATATGAAATTACCAACCTTGATTTGAGCAATTATCAATATCTCATTGATTAAGTCATCGACTAGTTTTTGTTCAATTTTCAGTTGAGTTGCTTTTACAATGTTCATATATGTTTAGTTTAGCAACTTTTCTTTTGTCTGACAATTTTCATTTGTCTTGTAAATTACCGATTTTTAAATCGCACAACTTCTCTTTAGAAATTTTGACAAAAAAAAAATCTCTTAATAAATTACCAAGCTCAGTTACAGTAATTATCTATTTTTCTTTGAATTAATTACCAACTAATTTTACATTGTCAACTTTTACTTGAGTTAGCTAAACATCTATTTACATTGCCAATATCTG
Organism: Eucalyptus guilfoylei; assembly: GCA_016097605.1. Taxonomy (NCBI): domain Eukaryota; kingdom Viridiplantae; phylum Streptophyta; class Magnoliopsida; order Myrtales; family Myrtaceae; genus Eucalyptus; species Eucalyptus guilfoylei. The sequence goes on along the minus strand of CM027865.1, from coordinate 33,154,731 downwards.
ATCTCTGAAAAAAAAAATTCTACATTTATTTACTTTTCTAAACTACAACTTAAATCTGCCAACTATCATACTCAATGAGCTTTATTTGAGCGACTTATTAATTTCTCCCTAATCAATTCATCGATTAGTTTTGGGTTGTGAACCTTCGTTCGAATTACCAATATATATATGTCTGTACTTTATACCGCCATTGTTTAACAACTTTTATCTGCCTTGTTAATTATCAACTTTTTAAATTGACCAACTCCTCTTCAATTTACCCACCTCAATTACGCAATTGTTCGGATAGAGTTCTCAACTTGTATTTCCATATATTTCACATGGAAAAAAAAAGAAGGAATTACCTGACCGTGATCAAGGCGTACATGACGATGTAGTTGGGCGTCGATCATATTCAAAGGTCACTCGAACACGGAACAAAGAGAAATTGCAAACATGAGAACGAATAAACTATCCATGCTTGACTTGAAAACAGAAGTTATTCCGCGAAAGCAAGAGCCTTCGCTAGCAATTTCATTGGATTAGCGGTTGCTTAGCTGAGAAATGCTTTAGCCACTTTCCTCCTACGACAAGCTAACCCATTTTATTGTGCATCAGCAATTTCACCACGCACGGATTGGAGCGGACATTGACAGCGAGTTGGTGACTAATGCCCTCTCCTAAGCCATCCAAAGATTTCGATGGAGATGAGTTTCGATTTGACTCGCGCTGTTATGATCAGTTATGAATTTGAAGGAGCAAGAAAGGGAGAGGAAGCAAAATCAGCTGTATGCTATCTCTAAGAATGCCAGAGAGAGATAAGAAAAGGGAATATCTGATGTATATAGTATGAATGGCCGGTCCTACATGTATAATGCCGTATAATCAATCGGTCTGTGTGTGTATACGGCTACGTACCTACACCACCCGGAGGGGCGATCAGAAAATAACAACCCCCTTATTGAAAACGAAGAAAAATAATCGAGAAAAGAATGGAGAAAAGTGCAGAACGAAAAGATTCACAGCCGAAGCCGGAACTTGCAGCTACTGCTCGTGATCCGGATACTACTGTCCGCGGACAAGTTGTTCACCTTCAACTGACACCGGACCGAGAACTTGACCTTGAACAGCTTCAGCTTCCCGAGCTTCACCCTCACCGGCTGCCTCACCCTGAGGTTCAGCGGGATCGACCCCGTCGCCTGCTGCTCCGCCTGCAGCTGGGACAGCAGCCCCGCCGCGTTCTGCGTCTGCCCGGACAGCGGCACCACCAGCACGGTCGTGTTCTGGTGGCCCTGGTAGAACTTGGGCAGCGCGCCCTCGCACAGCTGCTCCCCGTCGTACAGCACCGTGATCCGGCTCCCGCCCTCGTAGTATATGCCGATCTTCTTGTTCGGGTTCCGCGCAGTGATGTTCACGTTGAAGGTCGCGCTGAGGCTGCCGTCTTGGGCGGAGTCGAACTGCGTGATCTGGAGAGCGTCGATGGAGTACTTGGGCAGCTTTGGCCGGAAGGCGAGGTATAGGATCCCGGCGGTGATGGCGATGGCGACGATGAGGAGGGCGAGGAAGGAGAAGGTCCAGCAGAAGCACTTGCAGCAGCAGCTCCGGCGGCGCTTCGGGGGGCGGGAGTGGACGACGGGGAGCGTCCGCTGCACCGGCGGGTAGTAGCCATTGTCCCGCGGGGCGGGGTCGCCGTTGTCGGACTTGGAGGCATCGGGGGGCACGAGGGGAGCGGTCGGGGCCTGCGGGGCCTCGGGGTCGCCGGCGGGGTGGACGCGCTGGTGATCCGCCATTGGGGTGATCGAGAGAGAGAGAGAGAGAGAGAGCTCAGGAAGCAAAAGATCAAGGACCCGAAGAAAGGGGCGTTGATAGAAGGAATACAAATTGGGTAGGAGAGACGGGTTTCTCTCTCTCTTTATATGTTTTTCTGCATTTCTAAGGTTCTGATAAGGTCAGACTTATTGGCTCGACGAAAAGTTCCCATCCTTGACTTTTGGAATGATGCTTCCTGAGTCGTTCGGCCCTTTACGCGAGCAGCAACGCTTTCCTCTTTTCTTTTTCCTTTTGGTGGGAGCGTTCTCACGCGCTAATTCGTCGTTCGGGGCCAAGGAAATTCAACGAAATGCGTCCGCCTGCAGCGTTGCTTCTTCTAGAACGCTTCTTCTTCTATGGTTATTACCGGGATGGAGCGCGGACATCCCGCGCCCTTCTCGAAACGAAACGAGGCCACGTGTTGAGAAAACGGTACGCGCCCGCCGCCACCTTCGTTCATTTAGGTTCGGCCTGGCCAGTAGCAGGGAGCGTGCTGGTTGTCCCTTCTTCATTCGATGTGGCGAAAGTCGTTCCAGGCGAACGAAACGACGGGAGGGGTTGGTTGGACGTTTCATTTGGAACGCCGAGCTTCTAGTTCTAGATTCTGCCCCTCTCTGGACTTGACTTTTCACGCTTTTGTTTTTCTTTCTCATTAATTGCGTGCCGCTTTTTGAACCTCACTTCGTTAAAAGGGTTCTCACGCCCAGTTGTCTTTAGGGTCTTCTTCCGCGGCCACGGGGATTGAAAGTATCCAGAAAGTTTTAAATTTGTTGTGTTAGTATTAATTCAGATTTGAACTTTTTAATTGAACTAATTTAATTTTAAATTTCGTCATGTTTTTTCAATTAAGTCCATTTGATCAATTTAGACCGGAAATTATTAACATGAACGTCAACCATTCTTTATGACATGATAAACACCGATATTGATATTTTTTTAATTATTTGTTAATATTTTTTTCCTTTTTCTTTCTTTTTCTATTCCTTCTCTTTTTGCTAGTCACCGATTGACCATAAGAGAGAGAGAGAGAGAGAGAGAGAGATGCTCATTTGATCAATTTAGACCGAAAATTATTAACATGAACGTCAACTATTCTATATGACATGATAAACACTGATATTGATATTTTTTTTATTATTTATTATTCCTTTTTCTTTCTTTTTCTATACCTTCTCTTTTTGCTAGTCGACAGTTGACCGTAAGAGAGAGAGAGAGAGAGAGATGCCTTGGCCACGCTTAGCTTCACCCTTCAACTTGCAACGACATTGTTTTTATTAAGAAGGGACAAGTTATTGTCCATGTTGGACTTCAATGTTTTGTAAGAAAGCCATGTAGGCATTTAACATAGGACAGATCTTCGGAATTTGAAGTTGTAAGCATTCAAGTGATTGTTTTTCCATAGATATAGCATTCAAATGATTGTTCGAAAATTTTTGATATTAAAATGAGTGTCATATGAAAGTTATAACTTTTCTAGTGTCTTTTTCCCCATGTTACATATCACCCAACTTGGCCATAACCATTAACCACTACATCTAAAACATGACCTTCGGCTTGACAAAATCACCTCAAGTATAAGGTTAAGCAACCTCAAATCGTGGTAATGCAACCTCCGGGGGATGGTGGTGGTGATTTCTAGTAATTTTTTACTAGGCCGGACTGATCCAGATTTTATATAGCTAAATAGCACTATCCAAGCTCACTAAAAGACTCTTTAGGCCATTTTTCTCGGGAGAGCCTTTGGAGAGTACAGTCTAGCCCATGATACGTTCCAATTAATAGAAGTAGCTAAAGGGTGATTGGTGCCATTGTGGATCCACAGGGATAGAATAAATGGAATAGAAAAAAAATGATGAATTACAAAAAAGAAAAAGAGATGGTCCACATCATTATTGTTGGCCCAGTCCATATTGTATGATATGACACTCCGTTCAATCGAAAGACAACATCGAGCCAATTTTCCGAAGTTTCTCGGGTTACATGGAAAAACTATCAGTGGATGACAAAAGAAAAGTTCAAAGACTTGCAATGACATTATTGTTTTGGAAAATTATTAATTTCGAAAATGATTATAAATGGTTCAGTTTCATTTTAAATTGTTGACATTAATCCCAAATATAAATGAGAAACTCAGTATCAATACTAAACTACTTGTAAATATGCACAAGCGTTGCGTATACAAAAAAACTGAAATTTGCAAGATTAGTCAAATCATTTTATTATGAAGAGTATATTGATTGATGAGAAAACAAGTTATTGGTAAAACTACATTGTCCAAAGAAATTAAATATGTAGAAATATAAAAATATCTCAAGGTTTGACTATTCTTAGGAAGGTTGTTATAAGATGCAAATGATACAAGTACTAATATTGAAATATGCAAATCATTAATTAGAATTGTTGATTCAAGCATTTGGCTATGGTACAACATTTGTAAAAATACACTTTTGAGGATATTTGATGAAGGAAGAAAAAGACTTGAGCTCCCTATAACAGTACACATGAAAAGATAATATCTATTAGGGGTGTGCAACCAGACTGAGTATATCCGGGAACTGGATCGGCCCACCCGGAAAACAGGGTTGGGAACCGGTTCCCGTCAAAACCAGTTCGGGAATCGGTTCCCAAAATTCGGAACCGGTTTAAACCGGTTTGGGAACTGGGTCCAATTGATTACCCACCCAGGAACCGGTTCCTAAACCGGTTTTGGAATCAATTTGGGAATTGGTTTTGTAAGTATAGGTCTAAAACCCTATTTTCCCCCTTATTTCTATTCTTACTTCCGCAATCACACGGCGTTTTTCCTCTTGGCTCTCTCAAACACGCACGGCACTTCTTTTTCGTTGTTCCTCTTCCTCACTTGCTTCCCTCCCTCATTGGCTCCCTCTTGCACCGTCCGATGGACGGATAGTCCGTCACCGCCCAATTCTTGTGTACCACGTGGATTGGTTCGCCTAATTTCTCTTTTGTAGGAAGAATTATGCTTGCATAAATGAGTAACTTCATGTAGTAGTTGTGGGAATAAGACGAATATTATACCCATGCTTGTTGCTAATTCTTTGCCTTATAATTTTATTTATTATAATTAGCCATGTGGATTCTTAATTTTTCGTTTAGTCAAAAAGTTCGTGTATTTATTTATTACAATTGCTTAATGTTTCGATACAAATTATGAGGATTACGTTATATTCTCTCATATTAATATAAAATTCGAAATCTTATAGGATATTAGGAGATTGCGAAACAGGTTCCAATGGAAATAGAGTTGACCCTGGAATCGGACCGAAAAAACAGGGTGGGTCAAGTAGAGGGTCCAGAAAAGGGGAATCGATTATAATATGATCGAGTACAGGGTCCAGATCTAGACCCTACCCATCCTGGACCCAATCACCTCTAATATCTATTGTACCAATATATGTGATCATATCAATTTCATCATTCATAAAATATGACATAATGAGCAGCCTAATTTTCTTATTTGTAATAGACGAGATATTAAATAACACTGTAAACTTTTGTTTTGTGAATGGGTGTGTTTGGTTCATGAAAGACTTAGGATCTTGCAAATATTTTCCCCCAAACAACCGTTTGTATTGCTTGCATAAATGAATGAACAAAAATAATTAAATACAAATTGTTGTCGATAATGAAAACATTTTTCATAGCCTAATTTTTTGAAGCGACGTAATCGATCATTTTTGTAAAAATGTTTTTCAAATTTTAAATTTTCCGTGAAACAATCACACCTTTTATCTTTAACTGATGGAAAGTATTTATAACTTTACCTTCTAATTTTCTTTTTCCTTTTCAAAATTACCACTTACATGGATGATTTTCTGTGTAACACAAAATACCCAGAATCACCGGAAAACATACAAACACCAATGTGCACAATTACATGTTCCTTTCAAAAAGCGTGTGAAATAGATATTTTTTCTCCTTTTCGTTTTCAAATCACACAAAGCATGTGGCAATGTCAAAGCAGACAATCTGACCACGCATAGATAAAGAAAACTCCTTAAACAGACCAACCACCCCTTATTTTACCCGTGAAAATGATTTAGAAGCGTATGCTTATTAGGACTCTGAGAGGGACTTGTATTGCATTTTCATACCTTTGAAGATTGCAATTCAAGCACGACCAGGTCAGGACGGCAAGCCGCATCAACGCTTTCGTATTGAACCTTGCTTGTATACATTATACCTAATCTAACCTATTTTAATCCAATTAGCATATGCAATCTTAGCGCGTGAAAGATCAACCAACCCCGTTGACCCTACGTCTCCTATGGCCTCACCATAGTTTCTTGACCTCATGCCTGTCATCACGCTCCCTCCCTTCCTACCTCTCTCTCTCTCTCTCTCTCTCTCTCTCTCTCTCTCTCTCTCTCTCTCTCTCTCTCTCTCTCTCTCTCTCGTTCACGATCCTGCATTCTCTTCAACGAACACGTCGATGATGGTCACCTAAGGTCCTCCTTACTTTCACCCCTTAGGGTCACAAGACACGTTGCTTCCGGGGATCGTCCTTTTAGCAGTCGACGTCTCGTGACGTTGAGGGATGAATCAGATAGATTTTCCTTTTTGAATTGAGAGAATTCATGTTCACATGGACCGACAGAACGTAAACGACAACAAGGAGGTATGGTTAAAGTAGCAACAACTCGATTTTAATGACGTTTTATTGTGCTGACTAATGTTTAGTGGAGTCGGCATTAATCTGAACGTCGAGATGGTGAGATGTCGATAGAGGAAGGGAAGATAGGTTGAAAAGATGTCATGTCGTGAGTAATGATGTTCGCAACTTCTCTTAAATACAACGTGTACTGTTAGCTTAGAATTAATGATAAAGGGAGGAACTTAAGATGCATTTGGTAAAGCACTTTGAAAGCTTCAAAAGCCCTTTAGGGAAAATTTGGAAAGGGCTTTCAATTTAAAGTTAACATTGGAAATATAAGGTGCATTTGGTTCAGCATTTTGAAAGCTCATTAGAAAAATGCAAAGCAGTTTAGCTTAAAATACTTTAGGCAAATGCAAAAACCGTTTGATAAACTATACTTTGAAAATGACATTTTGAAAAACAACTTTGAGAGAAATGTCGTTTGGTAGAAACATATTTGAAAAGCTCTTTGGGTGATTAATATTATTTTTTTCAATTTTATTTATTTAAAATTGAAAAAAAATAATGTATTCAACTTTTTAAATATAAATTTTGACAATAATACTAAAAATATCGAATACATATATAATTTTTTTAAAAAGACAAAATCCTTCATTGGAATTTTTAAATTTTTATTTGCTTAAAATTGAAAAAAATGATGAATGCAACTTTTTAAATATAAATTCTCACAATAATGCTAAAAAAATCAAATACATATATATATATATATATATATATATATATATATATAATTTTTTTTTTTTAAAGGCAAATCCTTTGTGGAAATTTTTTATTTTTTATTTGTTTAAAATTGAAAAAATAATGTATGCAACTTTTTAAATGTAAATTTGAAAATAGTGCTAAACAAATCAAATACATATATATGCTTTTAAAAAAAAAAAAAAAAAGACCAAACCCTTCATCAGAATTTTTAAATTTTTAATTGTTTAAAATTGAAAAAAATAATGTATGCAACTTTTTAAGTATAAATTTTGACAATAATACTAAAAAAATCAATATATATATATATATAAAAGACCAAATCCTTCGTCAAAATTTTTTATTTTTTATTTTTTTTTAAATTTGAAAAACTAATGTATGCGACTTTTTAAATATAAATTTGAAAATAATACTAAGAAATCACACACACACACACACACACACACACACACACACACACACAATGTTTTTTTTTTAAAGACCAAACCCTTCGTCGGAATTTTTTAATTTTATTTGTTTAAAATTGAAAAAAATAATGTATACAACTTTTTAAATATAAATTTTGACAATAATGCTAAAAAAATCAAATATATATAATTTTTATAAAAAGACCAAAATATATTTAATTTTTTTAGCATTTATATATATTTGATTTTTTTAGCATTATTTTGGCATTTAAAAAAATAATAATGAGGGCAAAATCAGAAATTTAAAGAATGAGTGAGGATAGTTTTGGAAGAAAAAACTAAGTTTCAGCATTTGGCCAAATGCTGAAAGCTCAAAGCTAGTCCTTACTAATATTGGGCTTTCAGCATTCTCAATGTTGACTTTCACTTAAAAGCTATATCAAAATGATTGCCAAACAGTCTAGCATTTTCCTAATGGGCTTTGGAAGCTGAAAGCCCATTGGAAATGCTGAACCAAACGCGCTAGAGTGATTGGGTCTAGGGTGAGTAGGTTTCAAACCTGAATCCTAGACCTAACCTTGTTATAATCAATTCCCATTTATTGGACCTTGTACCCTACCCCATTTGCACTTGATCTTATTTTGGAACCTACCATGTTTTTTTGGTTTGATTCCTGGGTCTATCCCGTTTCTATCGTAACCTATTTTATAGCCATTGATATTCTATATGATTTCAAATTTTATATTAATACGCGAGAAGATAACATAATCCTCCGAATTTCATCTCTCATATCAACACTTTCACATGAATCATACTTGCGGGACCTTGGAAATTCAAACTCACTACAACAAAATTGCTCTCTCTCTCTCTCTCTCACTAGTCATGGAGGGTTTGCTTTTGAAGTCCCATCTCTTTTGCTCCAACCAGACCAATCGATTCTTGTGATTGTCATCGCTTTACAAATGCTAAAGGATACATAAAGAAGGGTAGAGAGACTCCAAATAGATAGCAAATAAAACATCTAAGAAAAAGCAAGCATTTTTCGAAAGAAAGATTTCAAATTCGTTTTCATTTTTGCTTTACACCTAAGAACACCGCGTCCTTTTCTCTTTTGGACACGCAACATTCTCACGACCGTGAGCCGGTGATGGACGATGCGACCATGAGCTGGCGAGGGAGGGAAGCGAATGAGGAAGAGGAACGACAAAGGAGGAGCGCCGTGCGAGAGGAAAAAATGCAATTCTAAGATTAGAAATCAAGAGACAAAAAGATAGGGTTTTGGATTTTTGGGTTTACAAAACCTATTCCCAAACTGGTTCCAAAACAAGTCCGGTTGATTCGGTATTCGCTCCGAACTAGGAATCTCACTGATTCAAACTAGTTCTGAATTTTAGGAACCTATTCTTGGATCGGTTTCAACGAGAATCGAATCGTGAACCTATTTTTCGGGTGGACCAGTTTGATTCCACACCCCTAATTGGGAAGGCTAAAAGCTCAAGACAAGTGGCGATTTGCTTTGAGCTTTTAGCATTATCGGAATGCTAAAACAAGGGTTAAATAAATTTTTTTCTTCCAAACTACATTCACCAATTCTTTAGCTTTCCGATTTTGTCCATCATTGCTACTATTCATTTTCTTTGTGAGGGCAGCCAGCAAGAGCCAAGGAGGTTAGATTTGACTAGCGAAGGATTGACAATCAACCAATGGGATCATGCGACCCATGACTGTCTGAGGTCACACAACCCCAGTCAACATGGCTTGGGGTCACGCAACCTCGGTTGATGGCCGCCAGCATTAAATCTAGCTCACTGACAACCTAAGCCCTTTACTAAAGTTGACGAATGGTTTGATTTCTTTTTAATAAAAAAAAGAAAAATTTCAGCCAAAGCTCTTTGCAAATTTATTTTTTTTACCAAACACTACGTCACCAAAGTTTGTTTTATAAAGGATATTTCACCAAACCTAATTCACATTTTCCCAATCTCCTTTAGGCTAAAGGTCTTTTATTTTTCAAGGAGTCTTCCAAATGCTAAATTAAACGCACCCTTAATTTTCTTTAGATATTCATATGCAATAGAGGTTGACTATTAGTGAGTTAGATATTCATATGCAATAGAGGTTGACTATTAGTGAGTGAGAGAGAGAGAGAGAGAGGAGGGAGGGAGGGAGGGAGGGAGGGAGAGAGAGAGAGAGAGAGAGAGAACGCACCCTTAATGTTCCTTAGATATTCATATGCAATAGAGGTTGACTATAGTGAGAGAGAGAGATTGCAGATCATTTGTAGTTAATGTTAGCCTAAATCGGTGATCAACCAGCAGTTTGCATTAACTCTTGAAGGTTTGGCTCTTCAATTCCATGAACACTCTCCTGCAAAAACATCTAACCTTCCCTCCATCTCATGTCTTCATGAGGATCACGATATAACTACGGTTCGATAGCCTGTGGATGAGTTCGCACACCGTCTATATACGAAAGATTTTCTCTAGGTGATTCGGCCTACGTGTCTGTAGTGATTATGTCCTGTTATGAACACAACTTTATATGGGCTGATGAAACAGAGGACCTACGCCACTCGGCCTCAGTATTGATATATGGGCCGTTGAAACAGAGGACTTGCGCCACTCGACCTCATTATCGACAGACCTACCCACCGATCTTGAATGGGAAATTCCACCGTTCATAAACAACAATTGGGCCCATTTCATTTCATGTTTCTACACCTGTCTTCATTCTGTCCGTTTTATACTTCATATTTTGTAAATGCATTTTTTCGCTTCAATTTGTATTGATTAACACTGGTCCTAAAGTCTGCCATTACCCAGATTGATATGATGGATCTGCTAGAGACTTTCCGGTAACAAACTATTTGAGTTTTCAGTATCATCTTCCCCCAATCACTTTCATATATAACAGCACTGCCTACTTGCTTTCCACTAGTTTTAAATGCCCCTATGCTTTGCACCAACCGGCATGCTAGACTCAGAACTCGATTCATCTTTGAGAAAGTACTTGTGAACCGATTAAAACGTTCATCGTTCATCAAATGTGTGAGGTTTGCTTTTATTTGGACTGTTTGCACTGTGTAGAGTACACAGGACAGCACTAATGACCAAAACCATGCCCCTCTTCACCAAGAATCTGGATTTCTTTATCCCAACCAAGAGCTTCGACCAAATGCCTCCAAAAAGGGAAAAGCCAAACTCATCTCATTGATTTAATCTTCAAAAAGCTACATCACTACCAGTTCAAACTGAATCGAACTGGTCTAGCTAACAAACTGTTTTTATTATGCCATTCCATCCTCTCTTAACATGCCAAAGAAGCAAAAACTAAACGAGACATCTTCCTGTCGACAAAGAGTACAAGACAACAACAGAGAGCAGGCGCGGTCTAAAACATGGTGCGAGGTTCGCCTCCACGAAGCAGGCCGACTCCGAAGGAAATTGTGCAGACCATCAGCCCCATAATCGCCAAGAACCCGTACTTCCTGCAAAAACCAATGAAACCAACAAATCGCTCAATTTCTCATTAGCAAGAATCAAATCATTTTGAAACCCATGATGAAAGATCCCAATTGAATTAACCAGAAAGTTTTAGGTGCTCATATACCGCACTACCGCATAGCCAAATGTCATCAACTTTATGTGGTTATTCTATCAACTTGTTAATCTGAGAACACCTAGAAATCTCTCTGGAAAAGGCAGGACGCAAAAGAACTACGCACCCGATCTTGAGGCGTTTCTGGGGGTCGCCGGTGGAGTAGCCTTTGAAGTAGAAGAAGCGAGAGACGATGTAAAGGACTCCGAGAGCAGCGCAAGCGCAAGGGTGCCTCAGCCCGCCGACAATCATCAGCATGAAGAACATGGGCATCATCTCCAGCGAGTTCTGGTGCCCTCTCTGTCCAAACCAACCAACCATTTCCACCGCAATTTTATCAATTAACTCCTTAAAAACCGAGAAAGAAATACCGACAAATATACACATCCTCTGACCATACAAAAGAAACGATTCACAGAAAACCCACCTCAAAAAAAAGAAAAAGTTCGGATTTTTAGAACAAATTCGACGAAAACTGCTCATGTTTACTTGATGGGGACGGCCGCCATCGCAATCAGATCAATAAACAAGCGAAATTAACAGTTGATCACCTGGACACAGTTGAAGAGCTTGGCGTCCTTGTTCTCGGATTCGGAGGCGTAGAGAGTCGGGTAAGACACCTTGTACCTGAACGAATCGAACCACCCAAGACCAAGAAAATCATTATCCCGCTCGTGATTGAGTCCCGGGAATTCGACGGGAGAATGGTTAGAACTGGGAAAAGGGAAAAGAACAATATCTCGAAATGATTACTTCTTGCGAGCCACGCCGATTTGGGCAGCCATCCAGAAGTTGAGGAAGCAGTAGAACACGAGCACCAGGGCCACGTATCCGTACTCCCTGGGCAGCAGCATCCCCTCCATCTTTCGCCTTCGCTCTCTCTGGAACTGCTGTGATTCTGATCTAAACCTGATTTCTGGATTCGAATGCTGTCAGATGATGATGTGTGCGAGAACTTGAGAAGAAAGAGGGTATGGAGTTGACTTTTCGGAGTTTCTGAGGTTGTGGTTGGGCTCTCCTCCGTCAATCTATGGGCCCTTCTTATCAACCCTTTTCTGGCTTCCTCTCCAAGGCAGGCATTGGACTTGGCGTGCTCCTAGAATTGGAATTTTTGTTTGTTTATGTGAGGGAATAGCTTCCAGAATCTTCACCAGCATTTGATGGGAATAGGTTACCCGAGGAAGGTGTCGCGGGGATCCAAGGTGGTCCCCTTAACTCCCTTGAGAGGGTGTGGATGGGGTGACCAATGGAGAGAGGATCTTTTTCGAGACCCCTGCCTGCCTCTACCAGGACTTTCCTTGTGGTCAGAGCCTTTTAAGGATCTGCTCAGATCTTGACCTCGTCCTTTTGATTGAGTAAAGAGCTGTGGATTTTGGTAAAAGAGAGGGTTGTTTGGAGAATGGTGCAGGAGGACACATTAAGGTCATAGATGGGCCAGGCTGAAAAATGATTCGATGTAAATTGACGTGTTTAGCCTGTTTTAATCTTGTAGCAAAACACTGACAAAAAAAAAATAGCTGAAGCGAAACACTGTTCAACACTTTTTGATATTGTTCATGTACTGTTTGGCACCGTAATGTTTCGTAGCAACACAAATTTAGTGTTCCATATCCCAACTTGACTCATCCATCTCACCCATAAATATAACATAATATCATGATCCTCATATCGTTGAGAAATTGTAGAACTAGTAATTGCCGAATCAACATAATTTGAGCTATTCGCATGAACATGTTACTTGGATAAAAATTTCGTATCAAATAAAAAAAAGTGAATTAGCATAATGAGAAAATACTAATAAAAAAACATATAGATTGAAATACTCATAAAAAAAACTAGAAAAGTGTACTGTGAATGTTTTTCTTCGGTCAATCTATGGGTCCTTCATATTAACTTCCCTTTTTTTCCTGGCTTCCACTCCAAGGCAATCATTGGACTTAACGTGCTTCTTGAATTGAAATTTTCTTTTTCGTTTACGTGGGGTGTAACAACAATAAATTTATACCAGCATTTGATGGGAAAAGGACAGGATAATCAGACTTCGTCTTTTGAACGAGCAAAGGCTGTCGATTTTGGTATAGAGAGGGTTGTCGAGAGTCGTACAGAATATATTAAGACTCTCAAATAGATGGACTGGATTAAAATTGTTTTAACTGATTTATATGCAATATGAATTTAGTGATTCATACCCCAACCGACCTATAGTCGACCTTGCCCAATTGTGAAAACACATCAATACAAATGCAACCTATGAAAATTCGTACATATTGAATTAAATACACTTTAAGCTATTCATGTGTATATATGTTAGTCGGATAAAATTTTTAATTTATCATTGAAACATTTAGTAAATGGAACATGCACAGCAACTTGTGTGATTCAATTCACGGGAGCAGAAGACGTCGATCATCACATTATTTTTCCTCAAATTGGTTCACTTTTAGAATGATGAGTTACTGAAGTAACTTGTTCATGACCCATTTTTGAGGCTCTAATTGTTTCTCAAGGAGAGCTAAAAATGAGTTGCCCGTACAACGAATTGGTCAGGCTCTACTCCTCGGCTTCACGGAAGCTCGTCCGCAACGTCACCATCATCTCCTTCGAAACCCCACGCCAGCCTCCCTTCAACCACCCTCCATATGGCTCGTTCCTGAGTAAAAACTCCGGATCCTATATGCTCCGTCCTTCGACGCTAATCGAAGTCCAACCAAAATCTAACCGCAAACCGCGACCGGTACTCCTCGTTTGCGCTTCCCATCTCTGCGCATGCTTCCACGGGGCGTCGAAGGTGATCCATTTACGACCTGTTTTCGGGTTTATTTCTTTCTCGTCCCAATTTAGCCCGTTTTACAAAAAAGCAAGTTCCCCATGCCGAATTAGGCCCATTAAATCTGAATCTCAAAATGAATTTGGGACCATTTCGCCGGCTCCAATGCCAACCCCAAAAAAGGTGGTTGCTTGAGCTGTGATGACATTTATTGATAAATCTATATTTGGAAGTACCGATTTTTCGAGAGTAGAGATCTATTTCAATGACGACTATAAAGCTGAGGGAGATTTTTCCCTCTCAAGCCTATCAGATTAGGAAACTTCACATTCAAAATGATCAAACCACGTACCAAGAATAATATGACCTGACCAGGATTTACCTAATGGATCATGGTAATGAAGTTGGAGCTCACCATGATATTTCTTCTCGCGAAAAGGAACTTCAAAGGCATTGATCCTTGAAATCTCAGTCAAATTCTGTCTTTATGTCGAGGAAGTGACAAAAGAGCGGCAGTGGAAGGAGAGAGCTGGACGGCCATCAAAGTTCGTTCACGAAGAAACAAAAGGCTCTTATAAACGCGAGGTCTTGTAGAGACTTTATAAGACCACCACCTCTGTGGAGAAATGCAGACCCCAACCCATGCTTTCCTCAAATGTAATTCCACAGAGAGAGAGAGAGAGAGAGAGAGAGAGAGAGAGAGAGACTGTTTTTACAGTACATACGAAGATGGTTATGGTATTCAAAAATGCAGAATCATTTGATGTAAGCAAAAGAATGGCTCTTCCAGGGTATACAAAAACTCGTCGCTCCCGTGAAATCGCCCTCTCCTAAAAAGAATTTTCTATATCGTAGGAGGATTGTGGTAAAGGCAAAAAAAATGTGTAACGTAACCGATGTTAAAAGAAAAAAAATGAACCGTAACCTGTACATGTATCCTAATCATTGGGATCCATTTCCTCATCTTGCTCTAGGGTTAGAGACGACTCGGTCATACCACCGTCCTCATCAGAATCTAACTGACTTTCCAAATCCATTTCGTCCTCTTGAGATTCGTTCTCATTGCCACTGTTCTCCAGCCTATTAGCCACGGCACTGTGCTGCATCCACTTGGGGCATTCAACTTCACCACTGTACAAAAATTGCCTCGCCCCACTGCCCTTTCCCACATCTGATGTCTCTGATGCTCTAAAATTCCGACATGAGCACTCAGGGATCGGGTATGAGAGAAATGATGCTCTCTTAGACAAGCGGGATTCCCTCAGCAGGCCCGCCTCCCCAAGGCTTGCATTGAGATGCTCTCTCACCTGGAGAGTCCAGTTATGCTTCGGGTGGTAAACATTATCGGACACGTTGGCAAAGAGTTTGACCAGATATTTTCTGTTTCAAAAACAATAAGTCAGTAACACAGATAAGAAAGTACTCAACAAGGTCATTAAGCAGCCAAGCTCCCTGCATACTATCTGCTCAAAGGGCAAAAGTGCACCTGGAATTGAAACATACTCCACATAGGTAACTGCAGCTTTATACAAAAGAATCCCCTTTTTTTTTGGTTAATCATGCCCATTTGTATGATAGCAAAACATATTTGAGCAAATTCAAAGCTAACAGTGACAATGAATTATTTGATGCAAAAGGTCATAAATAAATGCCTTAACAACGGTCAAACTACAATATCGCTAGCTTTGGGTGAAGTGATAGCCCAGGAGGCTAAGCAACTATCAAATTTCAACTTCTCTTAACATCAGGTACAAATATTAGTGGTCTACTCTCAAATTTTTGCACGAAAAGGATGCTACTTGATAACCAGGTGACATAAGTCGAAGATCTCCTGGTAGTAGCAGCAACTTATACTAAAGTTACGTGGCAAGCAGGTCCAACACCTAAATACCAATATCAGATAAAATGTATCCAACAATCAAGAAAATAGAAAACAACTTTTGTTTAAAAATTCTGTAATTAAATTTTTGGCATGTTACTGAAAACAATCCATCTCATTTATCCTTGTTCTTTGACATAATCTGGTACCTGTCGGGTCGATATGTTCTGGCAGATGCCATTTCGTAAAGTCGGTGTCCCATGACCAAGCTCGCAAAATCTGGCCAACCACTTCCGTCATTATTAAAACCTGGAATAAATGCATCCGCCTCAACAGAGACAATATAATCAAGAGCAGCCCACAACAACCTGTGGGCTTGCCTCCTCAAATCAATCGGTGAAGGGTCTGGCTCCGTATCCCTCTCCGTAATCCAACCATACCAGCCTTCCTTTTCATGACGATAAACAGGCCGATCAGGAGGTGGAGGAAGAGGCCGGGGACGAGGACCTGCCTTATCCCATTCCGCCTTCAGTTCCTCAACACTCTTAACCGGAAGTGGCTGGAACACATCCAGAGGGAGCTGTGTTTCTGGCCCGACTAGGTCACTCAATTCTTGCTTGCTACACAAAGATGTTGTATCCGCTAGATTTGCATACATGGCACGTAGAGGAATCAAAACCCTTTGTCCACCAAATGTCTCAGAACCAGCCAAATATATTCTTGTTTTTGGAGGATAACCCATTGCCCGTAGAAGCAGTCCTACCTGCATTAGAAGTAATAAAGCATTATTACCTTAGAGCACAGGCTATAAAATGTCAGTGTCCTTGAGTATGTCCTAATCCAAAAATATTGGCGGTAATGATAAAACTAGAGGCAACTCATGCCATTCATTAAGTGAGGAATGGATGCTGGAAGGCATTTATCATAAGCCATATTCAGAAGAGAGCAACTACCAAGATTGTGAGAGAAAGAATGCTTTAGAAAGGCCAAAAATCTGAGTCCCAGATCTTGCTAAGACAGTCAAAAAGTACAATAAATAGATGCAACTCCCATAGAAATCAAACAGCGCAAAAGCATATCTACAGAGGAAGGCCACACTGATACTGAAGACCAGAAAAAAAATGAAACACATAACTGCTTGTTTTTGTCCACTCCTGTCATCACAAAAATGAAATATGTGACGGATTCTTTCATGACCAAGAGAATCAAACACACTAAAGGCATCTGTATGGCACCACCAGGATCCACCCTTCTCCAACAAAAACCAAAGGGGTTTTCTACCTTTAATAATATTTGACAGGATAGGAAATGGAGATATACTTCTTTTCTTGCAACACAATGCATAACCAACTCTTGTGCATAAGATTATAGTTTCACGTATTATATCGAAGCAATAAGCATTACTGCATTAGGCCATGCAAAAAAAGACTAGGGACTCTGGCATAATTTTCAAAACTTTTCTCCTTAGAGAGATTAATAGCATAACTGTCCACAAATGTCTGTGTGTGTGTGTGTCACAGATACTTGCATAAATTATTGGAACTCCGAAATGCCAAGTTACCTGACAAAACAACTTTCTTTAAGGTAACAACAATACAGAAATTTTCACATCACAATAAGTTATCTTCCTTAAGAAAATCAAAGTGAATGCCTACCACATCCATCCCCAAACAGGAGAACACAAGACAAAAATAAAATAAATAAAAGTGATAAAGAAGTAACGAATGAAGTAACAAGTAAGGAACCCAGCTCTATTTATGGAAACATCACTACATTCATCAAACTTAATGTAAATTAGAATACAAAATGCACCTCCTCAGGCATCAAAGGACATGAGCCATTCGCTTTGCGAGCATGTGAATCAACATTTAATTGGTCAGTGATCATCCCCTGTTTAATCATTTGAGCCCTTCGATACTGTATTAGCTCTGTGTGAATGTCCTGCAGACAAAGCAAAGTGAACTCCTCTGTCAAACCAGTGGATGGAAACAGAGAACATCAATCAAGAAGCCCTAAGTGCCTCCAGGCCGCAGGCTGCTTCATCCAGGCAACATTCAAACAAACCCAGTCACGGTATATGCAGAGAATTAAAAAGAAAGAAAAGCCTACACATCAAAAAAATTAAAATAGAGATTACATCCTAGAGCCACAAGTCACGCAGAAAATCTTATGGAACCGACTACTGTGCATTAAGAGGTGAACCTTAAATAAAAAGATCCATTTGGCTATTCACTGATGTGGACTCACATGGCACACGAGTAATTCCTTTTTTTCCCAGAGAAAATATAGGAATCTAGAAAATCCAGTACATGATGAAGATAGACCTGGGAGCTTTCCTTCATTAGTTTTGGAAAGTGAACAATCACGAAAGTAACTCTTCAGAGCTACAGACAGCAATCCAAGCTCTAACAAAGTTGCCAAGCATGAAATAACTGAGAAGTGTAGCTGCTACTATATATTCAATGAAATCAACAATCGAGACAAACAAAAGATTCTACACCAAGTCATAAATGTAACTGAATGCCTCTCTGCTTTAATAAATTCAGATCCTTGAACTGCATGTTTAGAATTTAGAAAAGGAACTTACATTTATTAGGAATGCACTAAAATATGGAATTTCCTTGAAATTCTAAACATGTGGTATGAATGCCTTTGATCCTTAGAAGAAGCAAGAATCTTTACTTAAGAAGGAAACTGCGCCACTTTCAGCTTATAGGCTTTTTGATGTATGCATTTAAAGATTCTCCCATTACTTTCCTTCAGAACTTGTGCCCCACACAAATATATAAAAATAGACAACTGAACCTATTCTGCATTTGAATAGAAATATATGGTTCAAATTTTACAATCGGCTGTCTCCAAGCAAATCCCAATATATCCACATGTAGTATGTAAATCAAATAATAATCAAGCCTTCATATAATCGGAGTCCTTCACTTCTACATATAGCAGAACAGATAAGTACGTAAGACAACCATGATTCAGATGCACATAAATCAGCTATCAGATACTAGATAAATTACATTGCTTAACAAGGGCACGCTTATATTTACTACAGACAAAATCCCAAAGAAGCAATATATGATGATTCACCTCTTTCAATGTCTTCACCAAGCAAAAACCAAGGGAGAAAAATGTCATGACACAATAGTGAGATCACTTCAAGAAAATTTCTGTACAAACCTGAAATAACTCAGCACATCCATGATATGCTAAAGTATCTCTGACAAGGCCAGGATGATATGCAAGGTAAGGCTGGCCAGCAGCTCGTAACCTGTACAGGTACGAGATGGTAAGAAATCTTGCCAAAGGGAGGCCTCATGGAAAAAAAACTTCCAATATTATGGAAATTGCCACATGCATAGGCAACTCCATATAGGATCAAATCAAAGGGAGAGGAATGGAAGAGTGAAGCAAAATATTTTGGCACAGTGAGGATCCAAGTTGCATAAATGTTAAAATTGTGAAGCACTCCTTTTTGCCACATTCGACAATAACTCGTGTTTGTAATAAACAAAGGAAGCAAAACACCCTTACCTTTCCACCATGCGGCGCCCAATTGCCAGAACTTCAGGACGAAACTGAAGTGCATGAAAGGAAACTCTACACCTAAGTCTTTGATACTCATCCAGGTCTGGAGGGAGGACAGGCTGGAAAGAAGCAAAAGGAGATATCAGAGAGGTATATATTGGTTTATTTATCCAATTTCCAAAAAGAGACTAACTTTCGATATTAGCAACAAGGTCTCATTGCTTCTGTGAAAATAAATAAATAATACGTCACATCACATGCAATATGCCCTGCCTGTAAAAGTCAATCTATCAGCAAAGAGCAAAAATGCCTAGTTAAAAGAGCAGTGACAATGAGTCCACATTCCAGGACAAACAAATATGCCAAGGTTATGTACCTGTAGGCAGCCTCCCTCAGTAAGCACTAACACGACGGCCTTTGCTTTCTTTAACTTCGGCAAGACTTCATTAGCATAGAATCTTGGAGAAGATGTAGATTTGGGCTTAAAGACAGGGTACTGTTTCTTTTTCATAGCCTCCTTCATATGTGGAGGGAGGCTCCTCACAATCACTATATCATTACTGAGAGCTGTTATGAACTGATCTTCATTGTATATGTAGGAAAAGCTCCGAAACTTAAAGCTGCAAAGTTTAGAATCTCATGATTTTTACCCTTTATATGGAGAAGATTTGTGATAATAAATCCAAGGAAATAGAGGGAAGAAAGAAAACCTGATGCCTTTTGCACGAGTACTTTCTTGGATCTCCGGAATTACAAGGGTAGCATTCAATAGCCTGGATACTGCGACCAAATCGCAAATCTAGAATGCAGGAAACCATTCAGAAGCACTGATTTTGCTCACTTATTTGAAGAATTCTACTTAAACAATAAAAGCCTACCGAAGTTCTTATCTTCTCAAATCCACCGTAAACTTTGGCATAGATGAAACCATTATTCTTCTCAGCAGGAGCTGCACCATAAAAGGATTGAAATATCAATCTTCTAGTTATTATTCCTTCCTTCTCCAGCAAGTCCATAAATGCTTAGATCCAAACTAAACCTTATCCAGGAGAAATACTTCCATACCAGAGGAAATTATTAAAAGCTGTAGACTCCACAAAGGCAAACAAGAATTCATCTCAAAGCAATAAAGATCAGGACTTGTATAGGTACCACAAAGAATGTTGACTATCATGGCTCGCCGCAAAAAGTCGAGAATATTGAGAAAAATTACCAGGATGTTTACTTCTAGGATTGGCATAAGGATAGAGGGACTCAAGGGACTTCACAGTTCCCCATAATCTTCTATGTGCAGCTCCCTGGACCATGAGAAAAAAGAGAGAATGACATCATCGATGTGAAGAAAATATGTTGAATAAAAAGTGTCTTAAAAATCTATAAAGCACTCATCCATGATTCTCTCAAGCACACCTGCCATCCAGCATTTATGGTAAGATCATCCACAAAACCTGTGATTGCACTGTACTGCACTAGATCCGCACTTGAATACTTGGCCAAAAGTAAATGGACTAGCAATGACACGCAAGACAAGAGAAGTCCTCCGAGTGCAGCCCATTTGATTCTGGTCATATACCTCATCTTACTGCTATTTTCGATGTTTCAAGAAGACTGCATGCATCCCTACCTTCAAATCAAGAACAAAATTCAGCATGTGGAGAAGCAGAATACTCAAAGTAACAGAGATGTGAGTTGTGTGGTACACTAGATTAGTTTGAAATAGTCAACTAGGACTGAAGTGGTCCGAAACGAAAACTGCCATTCTTTAACCCAAACTTTGGAAAAATGGGGTAGGAAACAAGTTTCTATAAGTATGAATTAGAAGAATAAGTCATCTCCACTTGCTAAAATGCACAGCACATTTATCAAAAAATTAAAAAAAAAGCATGTGTCGAGTTAAAATCTGATGAGTACAACAACACCGATATAAACTGCTCCGACCGAACAAGCCTCTCTAAGTAATTCCACAAAGAAGAAACAAATGAGCCAACTGAACCGTGTAATTAAGCTTCTCCTAAGTACAGAGGTGCAACTATAGCCGTGACTCCATTACCCCGATTTGGGAGTATATGGCTCCTGAGCGCAGCACTGCGAGAGTTACATCAAGATAAAACGACTTAGGCACCACCGAAAAATGAAGGAAAGTTTCCTTCAACATGTGCAGCGGTAGGAGGCTAGGAGCATCAAAGGCAGGCACGGTGAAACACAGGATACGCAGTAGATGTTGAACCACAAAGAGCGACAGAAGGAAAACGAACGAACCAAAACAGAAAAGCAAGTAGGACTACGGCAAAAAGGAGCAAAATCCAAAGCAAATCACTCGAACGGAGCTCCGTCGAAAATGTCCTCGAGTCCAAAGATCGGAGAACCTCGCTCGAATTCGGTATTGCTCATTGCATCGAAGACGACGGATCAGACTCCCAAATGCCAATCCCGAAATCAGCGCACCGGGAATGCGAAACTCATTGGTCACGTTCTCTATCAATCCTAGAAAACCGATTGCCACACACGCACGCGCACAGAGGGATTGGAACTAAGAGTACCTGAAATCAGAGCAGCAATCTTTAAGAGGAGGAGGCTCCTTCCGTTCTCAAATCAGGCGGATACCTCGCCATTTCGACGGTCGCGCGGGAGGAGCAACAGAGAAGCAGCAGCCGCCGATGCGAGTCGGCGGAAGGCGAGAGAAGCCGCAGTACGAGAGCGAAGCACCCGGCGATGGCCGCCAATGCAAGCGGCTCACTGCAACACGCGTGCTCTCTCTCTGTCTCTCTCGTTAACGAACTGCGCGCCTGCCGTTCCCGATCAAGAAAAGGATTTCTCGATCAGGTAGAGCGAGCGAGCGAGCCGGATCGAATCCGAGAGCCGGCAGAGAACCTTGATTCGGCGAGGGAGATGGAACAGAAGCTGAGGAAGGAAGCCGCGTCGTTCGCGTTCACTCCCTCACTTCGGTTGCCAGATCGGAGGAGGATCGACGGATGGCGATGCTTCCCCGTTCTCTCCCCCTGGCGCTTTTGACTTCGGAGGACCCCAAGCCTAAGCCGCTCGTTACGTTACGTTCATGTGCCGCTACCCAGCTCCTTTTTGGGCGCATTGGAACGGGGGCGGGGATCGCGATTTGCCTTTTTATTATCCGGTTTTCGCGAGGCTCTTCTTCGGCCCCTAAGACGTGGAGGATTCGTACCTTCATTCACAACCATATATGATTAAAAAAGAGAGAGATGTATCGAGTTTCTAATGCATTGATTAATATAATGGACTGAAACGACTTGGCTTAAGCGAGCAATATTAGTTTATTTCATGCTCGTCTATTGAGATTGCCGAATTTTTACTCAATTTATATACCACGAAAATGTCGTCATAGACAAATCAAATTATCTTATTTATTCAGTCCATGCTTCTTATTTGTATTGTAGATCTCTTGGTGTAAAAGAAATCAATAAGTAATGTGCACCAATTATAATAACTAGATGATGAGGAAGTTGACCCCTTCTTGTAATCTTGAATTCAAGTCTTATTGGAAAGACTACAGGAATAATATCATACCCAGCCATCGCAAGAGAGTGCACCTTTAAAATTGTTTAAAGAGGCAGACTGATCGGTTGCGCGAAAATTGACCTAAACAATGCCCGCTCGCCATATATGAGGGAAAAAAAACTATAGATGAACAAAAACTAGAATCACATGTTAAAAACCAAAAAGTGTAGAAAAAGGACGGGGAAAAAAAGAGAGTATGAGAACTACTAGTAGAAAATAGAAATGAACATCCAACAAATGAACTTCGCTCTGCTGATGGAGAAACTCAAAAAGGAAAAAAAAAAATAATTGGAACCAACCGAGATCCCATTCCAAACCAATGACCAAGCTGGTTCTTGAGTACAAAGTTTCGTGACTTTTCACAGCTTAGCATTCAGAAAACTTGCTGGTTGAATTACAATATTCACAGGGTACTGCCTTACAAATCTTGAAAATTTCCTCACTGAATGACCCCAAAAACGGAGTCAGCTAATGTTGTTCCAATTACAGTACATGACAATGTGCTGGTAGACTGGATGCCGGAGATCTGAAACCACAGCCACTGGAGCCCTTCCAAACTGATATTTGACTAGCAATAAGACTACATATGTTAGCGGTAAAGGAAAATTCAAGAACAACCAGGGTCGGTGAGATTTCATGCACAAATCAAAGAGCTGATATAAACTTTTGAATCTTCGTCTGAGCACGCTCTTTCTCGTCTGGACCGTCCAAATCCCCAATGTTGTCATGGTATTCCTGCAATTAGGCATAGTTGACCTTAAAAGTATACACCTTTGACTACATAACCACAAGAAGTACAAGTAGAATTTCTGGTCTTCAGTCGCGAAGAAGTGCAGAATTTTATATAGACTACTTAGCCAAGTAAACATGTTCTAGAGTGCTTATATATTAGTATTAACCTATTTGGCTGGTCTAACCCAAGCACCTGAAGTCAACTGCCGTTTCCCTTATACCCTACCACTCACTGTTTCTTCATTGAGACAATTCGTTCTCCAATTTTTTTTTCTCTACTTATTCTTCACATATCTATGGCACTGGATGAATTTGGAATTGAGTTAGAGATTGACAGAATAAATTTAGAGGTTCAATTTGCATGTTTTCGATTGATAACTGAGTTATCTGCAAAAGCACAATACAGAAAGCCCTCCCCTGCTTTTTGCTTCTGAATTTCCATACATGCTAATTCTCAACAGCTTACGAATCAAATCAGATGGTTCTATTTCTGAATCTTTCTGACTTGCTCCTACAGAACCAAGGTCGAAAAGATTAAAAAAAAAAATCAGTCATTCACAACCACTGATGAAGGATTCCTCGAAAAGTTAAGGATTAGTAATCCTTTTTAGAAATCAAATGGATTTGGTCTCATACATACACGAGGAAGGTAATCAAAAAAGAAAGAAGATGAGTTCTTCTTTCTTTTATCACTTAGGAGCCGTGCAAGATGAAAGTCTCATGCATGGTTTTGAATGAGAGAAAGAAGTGAGGAATCCTCTTTTCGACTCTGACTCTCCCACTCTAGTCGTTGCTTTTCTTTTTGTTACTTCGAAAGTAGCTGCTTCAGCTTCAGCCACTTGAATTTTCGATATTCCTTTTTATTTCTCATCAAACGAATGGCATCTTCTTCTGAAAATCCTAGCTATTCTTAGCATGATATTGGGGAATCTCATTGCTATTACTCAAACAAGCATGAAACGTATGCTTGCATATTCGTCCATAGGTCAAATCGGATATGTAATTATTGGAACAATTGTTGGAGACTCAAATGGTGGATATGCGAGCATGATAACTTATATGCTGTTCTATATTTCCATGAATCTAGGAACTATACTTTTAAAAGGTAAAATATTCGCATCAACAACAAAAGCAAACAAACCTCAGCAGAAGGTAAAGACAGAAACACCCATCAAAAGAACTACCGATCATGTTGTAATACTCGGCACAGTAGTAAAAATTATAGCTGTCATATATTACCCAATGGACAAGAACTACTCAGCTAGAACCGAAAATACAAAGAAAGATGTGATTTGAGAGAATTACCTGAAGTATTTCTTTAACATCTTCCTTGCTAAGTTTTTGCAGCTTGAGTAGTTGTTCAATTCTGGCCCTCATTCCAGGATGTCTATGAAGTAATAGTTAAGAAGAATTAAACACAACCTAAAGAAGGAAAAACTAAAGGTAAAGATCCCCTACTGTGTAGCTGACATAATGTGTACGTGGGGGAACTTACTCTGAGCACCAGAGATGACCAAGAATGACAGCAATCAGCTGCAGAAACACAACATGGGGAAGAAATGAATTATACATATTTAAGTGAGAATTTACAGATTTAAGAGTAAAAGTAACCAAAGTGGCCTCTTAATAGTCATATCTTTTTTGCTTGGCGCCTCTTAATAGCAACTTATTTTAGGATATAAGTTTAATCTGAATGATAAAACAAATCAGTTTAAATATGCATTCAAGCTTGAAAGAGTCTTTGTTGGAATGTTAAAAACCCGGCACCAGTCAACCTATACCACTCCAAGTCCATCCCAATACTTAATGAAGGAAGATGAACATCATCCTGATCATGTCTCAAACAAAAGTTTTTACGCATGACATCAATAGAACCAGTTTACAAAACTTAACTCTTCCGAAGTAGCCCTTCAAGAATCTGAAAGTTCCAGATGCACCATATGAGATTATCATCCTGTATTACTCTTCTGAGACTTTATTTTTTTCTCAAATTTCTTCAAGTAATTGCACAATGCATATAGAGTGGGCATCTCAGAAAATGCATTGCAACTGGAAAAGACAGTAAACATGCTCTGTTGCACTACTAGTCTATTATCTCACTTATACAGACTGCACAGCATCCAAACACCACAGCCATCCACTTTTTAATTTCATACAAATCTAGTTTCAAATTAAGCGGTCTTGTCTACAAATTGACATCTGATAGATCAAGGTATAGTGGTAACCTGAAGAGTGTATAGCCCAGATTCTAGCCTTCGGTTGTATCTTTCATCCTCATCAATCTGTTGATTTCGAATGCATAGAGAAAGTTCAGTTTTGAATTAAATTAATCAAAATAAGTTCTTGTGAAGAAAAGACAATTACCTCCAAATCATCAAATTCAAGCTGGTTTAACCTTTCCATCTCTGCTTTAACCCGATCAGAATATCTTCACATAGAGAAGAAGTGTTAGAAGCACATACCATCAACGGTTAAAACAGCAGCTTCCTCACCCACAAACAAAAGAAATGACAAAACCATCACTTGATGCCTGGAAGAAGTAGTTTCTCTTCCATGTTTCTTTTCTTCTATTACCTTTCCAAGCTTCTGTTTCAGAGGATCAATTCTTTGCCACTAAGTGTGAGGTTAAGTGGCTTGATAATGAGGCCTTTACCACAGCAATATTATCCAGATTTCTATTGGAATGTTAACCAAAATTTCCATTAAGAAGAGGTACTGAGGGGGTACAACATCTATACATAACAGCCTATCATACAGAAATTATGCACAAAACATAGTTTCTAACTTTTTCAGCAAACTAGAAGAATGTAATTGAACTTTCCCACGATACCAAGTGAAGGGTCCAGCACAAGTTATATACCAAAAGTAAAAGAGAGAGAGAGAGAGAACCACCTCACATAGAGTTCCACAAGCCGGTCTATCTTTTCATATTCATTTTCCACAAACTTGCTCAACAGCCTGTCCCTCCTAGAGCCCCTTGAAATCCCATCTGTCACAAAGAAATCCAGATCAAATTATTTGACCCACTAGTACACTTCTCTTTTACTGCCACACATTCTAAAGCATAACAGATAGAGATTGTCTTCATTTGAAAATGTTATGTAAGGGGTTTAAAACCTCATTTTCAACCAATTTTGTCACACCCAACCAGGGAAAAAAGAAAAAGAAAAGGTGATTTAGCAAACATATGATTCCATATTGCAAGATCTCCATGCACAGCCACTAGTTTTTTATAATTCTAAGTGATAACAATGAACACTATGCGTGATAATCAGAAACAGAGTAGCTAAAGTGGACTTTATAAACATCACATCCAATTGATTATGACAGCAAGAATTATTCCAGAAGTATCAATCAAAAAACAAAAACTCAAAAGGAGTTAATTCATTTGAACGTGCAGTTTCACATAATTAAGGAGGACATGATATTCAAAGCAATGCAGTCTAAAGGAACTCGTGTTCGCTTTTGCCCAAAAAGTATAATGTCAACCGACATCCCAACACGTGGAAAACTTTTCACAGTTCATGGAAAACCTTAGTCTATATACCCAATTTTGGTATACAGATAAGTGTAGCATGATGCAAAGTAATGGCAATGGAACTGAGAAATATATAGACAGAGTTGATTTTTATGTTTTAGATAGGTAACAAAGTTGCAATACATTATTCAATAATGACAACAAAAAAATTACTCATATGAATTATAAATCCTTATTTAGTTTCTTAAAAGTTAAAACCATATTATGCAATCTATATCTACAAAAAAAGGGGCATTCCAAGAATCAAAGTCAGAACCTCTCGCACCCAAAGTGAGAATCACAACAGGTTTTACTTTAATGCATTGGCAAAGACTGTACACAGCAATCACAGATGACTTTACTGCACCATCAGGAAGCTGGTAAACATCCACATTCGAGAAATAGAACCCTCACATGAATCATTTTGATCCACCACATAAAATTATGCTTTACGCTGCTAAACTATGCTCTCAAGTATTTTACTTGCCTGCTTACCAAATAAAGATGCAATTAGAGAAATAACACGTTCTTCTAAGTCTTCTTGATACCTTTCTTTCTTGTTCTTCTTGTATTGCGGAATCTGTAAAAGAAAAGGTATGAAGGCCTTTAAATTGAGATTATCCAAGATCAGTCCCCAGAAAAACATGGAGAAAGACGTAACTGCTCGGAAAGTAGAGACTGAAGCCATCTTATGCAGTGAGTAGCAATAAAATGAATTCACTGCATTAATATTCAGTTATCCACAAATACAGTAAATCAAATGCATCCTAGTTAAAGTATGTATAACAAGAAATGTTACAACATAGTCACATGAAAAAATGTGGGATTTGAAAAGGCAAAATAAAGGACTTTCTGTGCAATCAAGCAGTCTTTTCAACATGGGAAAAGACTCATTGGGCAACATGATCAGTTTGGCTAGAGCACTTTTTACAATGGCTCACCAAACATTATAGCTACTTACTATTGAGGTCATTTCTTCATCAAGAATAAAACTTCAGCACTTCTCCAACAGCTACAGCTCTCCAACAGCTACAGCTTTGTCAAACTACCATGGAAAGAATAGCATTCTACCATTACATCCCAAGATGCTACACGTCCAGCCAAGTAACATTCGCCTTCAGCACCCTTAGATTGGTGACTAGCCCGAAGCATACCATGCTCTAGGTACTACAGAATGATAAGTTCCAAGCAGAGTTAAAGAAGTATCAGACCAGTACTTCATGTCGGGAATTCCACCCCCAACTTTTGCTGTGGCTTTGCCTTTAAAAAAAAAAAAAAAATTGCTAACTAACGCATCATAGAGTTCTCTCAAATGGGGACGGTATCTAAAGCCAGACTTCATTGTCTTAGTATTCCCGCCCATGATGGTACCCTGACCATGTCCTCCCTTTTATGGTGTTGGAACAGCACTATTAACGCAACATCACACTCAATTACGAGATAGCTCTTCCATCAACCATGAAATGCAGTAAGGAATGGACTGCAGAATCATAAAATCAACAACGCCATGAATGCAGTAAGGGCTGAGATTACTGGACCGTAAACTTAACGAGAAGGACTCTTCCAATGAAAGCGTTGCTCACCTTACCCATGAAAGCAGCGAAGGCAGTCTTCAAGCCCAGAACATCCACGAACCTCTCACACGCGGGCGGATACTTGGTCATGGCAAAGTCAAGCGCCCTGATCGCAGAACCGTAAGCCGACTTCTTCTGCTTCATAATGATTATCATCAACTCCACGCCCTCGGCCTTCAAAAACCTCTCCTTGTTCTCCAGAGGCATTACCAAGCAGCACAGACAGTCAAACAGATTCTCCAACATCTCTTCCTCGTCCTGCGTCTTCGGGTCCTTGGACTTGTACATGGCAACAGCCTGCAGCATCACATCCACGCCGTTCATCTGCCCCAGCTTCTTCTGATTGGCCTTGCTGTTCTGCAGCAGTATCGCCAAAATCTCGGACGCGTATTGCTTGTTGCTGTCGAATTCCTTCTGCCTGATCTTCGTCAACAGCCACCGAAACAGCTTGGTCTTCTCGCACACCAGCTCCGCCACCGGCGGCTTCACTTCTATCAAATTCTCAATCGTGGCGAGAGTATGGTACACCGCGGCCATCTCGTCGGGGTCCGACTCCGACAATCGGTGCAAATTCTGGACCAGGAGCTCAAGCACGTTGTTCTCGACCAACGCGTCGACGAGAACCCTAGCGGGCTCGTCGTTGTCCTCCAGGACGTCCTCGTCGGTCAGGTCCTGGAGGAGCTGGACGACGTCGATGGCGATGTCGGTGTTCTCGTGGGCGAGCAAGCCGAGGATGGAAGGGATGGTGTTGAGGGACACGAGGTCGGGGTAGAGCTCGGGGCCGCCGGCGAGGACCTTGAGCTTCTGGAGCTCCTCGTGGAGCTCGATCTCGGAGTCGGCGAAGCGCTCGGGGTGGTCGGGGTACTTGAGGCGGGCCTCGATGTTCTCCTTGAGGCGGCGCTCGAAGGCGAGGACGAGCTTCTTCAGGGTCTTGAGGTCGAGGGCTTCGACGGTGCTCTGGGATCTCTCCACGGCTTCGAGAAGGGACAGGTCGACGCCGCCGCCGCCGCCGCCGCCGTTGGTGGCGGGGAATGAATCGGGGAGGTCGTCGCGCTTCCGCTTGAAGCTGCGGTCGCGAGCATCCTGGACTTCCATATCCATCTCTGCTCGTACTCTTTCTCTCTCTGGAACTCTATGAAGCGACCTGCAGAGTGCGGCGGCGCTATTGAACGGAGCTGAGTCCCGGAAGAACCGATTATTTGATTCAAACCGGTGGTGTGAAACTGAACCGGTTCGGTTCGGGTATCGGGCAAAACCGGATTCTGGCTCGGTCGCGAGCCAAATCCGCGGGAAATGACCAAGGAGCGATTGATTTTTCTTGAAAGATGGAGCAAAATGAAGTGAGTCGGATCAAAAATGGTCAAATCCAAATTGATCCATTTTCATAGAATTGAAATTTACTGATTCATGCTTGACTCAAATCCATATTACTAAACTACTTATATATTTAACATAATCTAAAAAATCTCATACTTCAATTAAGATAAGAGTATGGAGTAAATTCGAATAAAATCAAGTGAGGGCGAGAAAGACATAAATGTGAATTATTAAATATAACAAATTCATATAATAATTCAGTCCATCGAAAATGGGTAGGTGTGGAGATGGTATGAGTGAAGCCGACGAGACCAACAATAAAAATCAACCGGGATGCCAAATGGGAGGATTGGGAAAGCGGGCTTGGGCCACTCTATTCCAGGACCAGGAGGGCACAGTTCGAGCGGGGAGCGGGATTCGCTCTCACCGGTTCAAGGGCCCAAAAAAATGAGAAAAATTTAAAGCAAGGCATATTCATATTAAAAGATCGGTACGGCCCGTTTGTAAAATAGCGCGGGCTTCGCCGAGCCCGGGCCGTTTGGCATCACAAGCTCGCACTTCGGGATGAAGTGCATCAAGTCTTCTAAGGCTAGTGTTGCTTGTCTTGATAAAAACAAAATTGGGGATGTTAAGATATGACAACAAAATTCAAACAAAATTTTATGATCTGATCGGCATGGCCTTAGGCGTGTCATGCTAGTTTTTGATGTTGCGCGAGGCTTATCTATCAATACAACAAGGCCATGTATGAACGGTGTCGAATCGGAAATAGATTCAAAATCCAACCTGAAATTAGAATACAAATTTGCAGTAGATGATACAGAGCAGAGTTGGAGTGAAAAGCGAGCAGAAATTTTCGAATTTTCCGAAGATAAGAAAAAGGTTATGATAGAAGAGACGTCACATGCAACGATGATTGACCGAGTATTCAAAGAGTTTCTAGCTTAATATCATATATGTAACATGACTATCAATTGCAATTCTCTTTAAGAAATTAGTTCTCGAATGGACCATTCAACAATATTAATCTATAATTGAGATATGCAAAATCCAAACAACAATTATTAAATCATTAGAAAACTATACCAAATGTCATACAATGATTAATCTACTTCAAAATCTTCAGATAAATCTCGAAGTCAAAAGCAGCCCAAAAAAAACCCAAATTCATATCTTTTAGCATAATTGAGATTGTCTTAGACTGTTGGTTAGACAAGGAACTCAATTCATGCTTCGGCGCTTCCACGCTAATTTGTTTACCTTTTTGAGTAGACCCCTGAGTTTTCCTGATTATTTTGCACGAGTGTAACGAGGGAGCTGTCGTGCTTGCAATTTTCATGATTTTTAAACAAGAGTTCAAAGTGAATTATATTTTCAAAAGAGGGTTTAAAGTGAGCATTATCTCAAATGAGGACTTCACGTGGCTAATTTAATTTCAAATAAGGGTATGACTTCACAAACTAACCAAATTTTATTCATG
Organism: Eucalyptus guilfoylei; assembly: GCA_016097605.1. Taxonomy (NCBI): domain Eukaryota; kingdom Viridiplantae; phylum Streptophyta; class Magnoliopsida; order Myrtales; family Myrtaceae; genus Eucalyptus; species Eucalyptus guilfoylei. The sequence goes on along the minus strand of CM027865.1, from coordinate 33,123,294 downwards.
TTCAGGGGTATTCTTGTCCAAATGCATTTTTTTTAGTTACTCCCTTTGCTTCATGTGCTTATTTTGTTTTCCTTCTTTTTCTCTTTCTTCATCCTGTCTTGGATAAGTCGATCACCGGCCTATTGTTGCTCTTTTGTGTTGTCCAACCAACGGTCTTAAGCAAGCTCCAATGTTACCTACCCCAATCTAGACGCCCTTGATTGTTGCCCCGTTGCCATCACTATGCCCAGTTTGTCTTTTGTAGGTTGCCTAGCTTCAATTCTAGCGTTATTTCACTCCATCGCCAATCCAGAAGTGCATTCCAGAGTGATGGCCATTGCCATGGCGACCTCCTTAAGTTGGCAATTTCCTTTGTGACTTCATGACTCCATTGTTCATACTTTGTCTCTGATCACATCGAGTGGTGCTTTGGTGATAAATTCGACAGAGTTTGAGAATTCAACAGTTGAGAAACAGAGGGCTCGAGAACGGTCAATATTGCCTCAAAGTCCTTCTCGACACCATGTGCATCGTTAACTCGACATTTGAATAAGCTTTTGCAACTAGCAAATTACTGATCTAAGATGAAATTGGGGACCTTGAGAAGAATATGACAAAACTGGGGTGGATGAGGTCATAAAAGATGTTGATTACTTCTTTGTGCTCCAAGAAGGTCTCACGAGCATTTCTTTTTTGTCCATTGGTCAATTGCATCAAAGATGGAGGCCAGGCGGAGCCAAACAGGTGTGAGGAAGATGAAGAAAGGAAGCAAAACAAAAACATTAAACAAAGAAAGAAAGAAAAAGAAAAATATGAAAAACACATACTTAGATGAGAATATCCTCGGATGTAGATAAGATTTGGCTAATGTGAAATCCAACCTTTATTCAAGATTAAATAAGACTCTTATTTGAGATAAGATCCACTTTGAACCATATTTTGAGAAATGACTTCATTTCGGGTCCTTGGTTGATTTACTCAAATATCTAGAAACTTGTTGCTTTTGAAGTGACACTAATAGCTCAAAATGCATCTTTAGCTTGAATTAATGATGACATTGTTGGTCATGCATGTTTTCTCTTCTCCCTCTCACTAACCTCGACTCAAATTCATTTTCTCTTCTCATTATTTATTATGGAAAAAGTGATTGAAAAGTTTTTTAATTTATTGCACATCAACCAATTTAATTTTAAAAATTTCAATTTACCTAATTTAATCTTAAAATTTTTATGATTTGCCAATATTATCTTTTCGGTTAATTTTGGCCGAAAATCATTACCTTAGTAATCCAGTTAGCACCGACCGTTTTTGGGTGGCAATGCCGGCACCAATATAAATGATTTTTGTAATTTTTAAAAACAGATCATTTAATCTTTTCTTCTTCTTTTTCTCCAAATTTCCCTCCGCTGGTCCACGGCTGAGTGAAATAGAAAAAAGATGAAAAGAAAAAAAAAAGAAAAAAAACGACAAACAGTAAAGAAATGGGTAGTGCGCGAGGCGATCGTCAGGACAGGCTGGACAGCGACGCCGAGGCATCTCGCTCCAGACGTTTCTGCCATGTCCGAGCTCGCCAGATTTTTTTAGTCCTCCATTCCGTCCTCTCTCCCTCCCTTTCGCCGCTTCCAGATAAGGCGCTGCTTCGCCAGGTACAGAGCAACGAGTCAACGACTGTCTCCACTACCGCCAGTCCGAGACGATGGCGGGATCCAAACCTCAGAGGAGGGTTCTGCTGCTGTGCGGAGACTACATGGAAGACTACGAGGTAAAGGCCCGGGGGGGTGGTGGTTCATCGCACCGTCTATTCGCTTCGCTGTTTTCTCCGTCGGGTCTCGGATTGAAACGTCTTCTCGGGCTCGGTGGTGTTTTTCTTTTTGGCTGTGGATGCAGGTGATGGTCCCGTTCCAGGCGCTTCTCGCGTACGGAGTGTCCGTGGACGCCGTTTGCCCCGGGAAGAAGGCCGGCGATGCCTGCCGCACCGCCGTTCACCAGATGGGCGCTCACCAGGTCTCTCTCCGCCCGCCCGTCCCGCTAATCTAGCTCCTCTCGTCTCTTCTCGTTTTCTTGGTCCGTGTCTATCCGTGTCTTTTTCTCCAGCTGATGGCGTTGGAGGAGAGATTCTAGTTTCTCTGGCTTTGCTGTAGTGTTCCTAACCGTAGTTGAGAAGTTTAAACTAGTTGAACTTGAAAATTTGTAGCAGAGTTCTGAATTTGGCCATCGCGTGTTCGATTAGAAATAGGTTATTGACCACGATGATGGGATGCCTCGAGTAAGTAGAAAATGTAACTTGGCACACCATTTTGGATCATTGGTAACTTGATACTCTAAACATCTTTCGGTTGTAAATCCGTCTATACTGTTCATGTGTGTATGGTGTTTCCTCCTGAATCATCTGTTAAGTTTTCGTTTGCTTCATTAAAACGCGTGAGTCGCATCATCATAGGAGAAGGGGTCTACTTACGGAAACAAATAAATCCTAGTACAAGTGGTTGGCATTTAAGTTAAGCTTCCTTTAACAGCACTAAGGATTATCTTACAAGCGTCTGATACTACAGGGAATGCAACACGAGTAAGGAAGACCTGCAGAAGTGCTATTTCGCCTATTTGAGAAGTACATGGCCTTTGATTGAGTTGAAAAAAATATAGATACACTGATCATTTTCTAAATGGTCCAAAGTACAATGGGCGTTTTGAAATTTCACTTTCGTTGTGATGCTTGCGTTACGTGACATGACTGCCAACCCGATGGGAATAAAAACTTACTCCTAGTTTTGTTGATTTTCCGCTTGATATTAGCAGACTTGAATGAGACCTGTTATTGTTGAATGATTGGTTGAATTCATGTGCCCTGTTAAACTTCGCTTCTCTCTCCTTGGTAGTTATAGTCAACTACATCATATTGAATGTGAATGATAACTATTCTGGCTAGAAATTGATTTCTGGAAGAGAAATAGGTTTTTCTATTTCTATTTCTAGATGAGTTTCTAAGCAAAAATAACCGTTTGATAATGATATAAAATTTCTACTGCAAAAATAGAAATTCGTTTGATGATGACAAAAAATTTCTTTCTTTCGGACGGCGGTGAACCGGCGATCACGATAAGAAGAATTTTTATTTCTGATTTCTATTCCAAACCTATTTCTGGAACAAAAATCTATTTTAGAAGTAGAAAAATGGAATAATTTTACCAAATGGATTTCTATTCCAGAAACAAGTCTGGAATAGAAAAATTGTTTCTGGAATAGAAATTACTGCACCCCTAGGTGACGGTGAGATTCTGCTGTTTGAGCATCTACATGTGATCTCATCTCAAGTTCTTGAGAAAGAAAGGAAATTCATAAAGCATTTATGATTGTTCTACATCAATGTGAATATTGCAGAGGGGGATGAATTAAATTAGAAATGCTGAGGATGATCTACATTGAGTTGAAAAAGGCTATTACTTCAAGAGCGTGTATATCATTGTATCATAGTCATTAAACTAATGTCCAAAAAGAGTACGTGATAAGTAAGCACCAATATAAATAGAAAAATATTTCAAGCTATCCATTAAGTTCACATTAAATATTAAAATTAGATAAAGTACAAAAGAAAATAGAAAGACCTAACTGAACTAGAAGACCGTCCTATCAATAGCATGATTTAGAACAAGTCTCTTCATGTTCTCACATGAAATTCAAAGCATTCAAAGATCATCCTCTTCATATTTTTGGGTTAAAAACAAAAGAACACTCTTTGCCCTTACAGCATATGTTAACATCTCATAGTCATACTTGTCTTCTTATCATTGACTTTATACATCTCAATGTCCATAATTAACGCTCATTTATAAGGAAAATTGTCTAGATGCCCCTTCTGCTTCAAGTATTTTGTTAAGTCACTACCTGTACTTTAGTTTCAGCAATTTAAGTCCTTGGACTTCTGTTATCTGTGGAATAATCTACTGTCCAACTGCTGCGAGAACCTGTAATGTATCTATTTCTGTGTGGTAGCCTAGGAATTCAAAAGGATGTTGCATGATTATCTATTTTCACAAACGCATTCAGTATGGGGACTTATCATTGTTACAAAAGATGTGGCGCTTGTTTTGGAAGTAATGTGGATTGCAAGGAGATTATGGACATTTTTATTTTTCTTACACCCAAGAAAAACTCAATGATGTACTTAATATATCTTCTCAGTTTACGGAGAACTTTTTAATAATTTCAACATCTATCTATACTAACAATATCAAAATACTCATGTAATTCTTTTCTCATGTGTATATAGAAGAAACCATGCTACAACATTTGATAATTTGCATATCAGACTTTCAGCCTCGTAGATTTCTTTTGTTGCTTACATATATCATCTTTAATCTCCATTGAGCTCTTAGATAGCTGAGACATTGGTTTGTCTTTTCTCAATCTGTAGGCGTTAATTACTCCTTTTTGAGCTTTACCTTCTACCTTGTGCAGACTTATTCCGAGTCCCGGGGGCACAATTTTACATTAAATGCCACATTCACTGAAATCGAATTCAGTGACTATGATGGCCTAGTCATACCAGGAGGACGAGCTCCGGAGTATCTTGCGATGGATCAATCTGTCATAGACTTGGTCAGCAAATTTTCTCATGCTGGAAAGCCAATTGCCTCTATTTGTCATGGCCAATTGATATTGGCTGCTGCAAATGTCGTTAAAGGTCACAAGTGCACAGCATTCCCTCCTGTGGGACCTGTACTGATTGCTGCAGGTGCTCACTGGGTTGAACCTGAGAGCATGTCACTCTGTATTACTGATGGCAATCTTGTGACTGGGGTTGCATACACTGGACATCCTGAGTTCATCCAGTCTTTTGTCAAGGCTTTAGGTGGCAGCATTACTGGGTCGGAAAAACGGATCTTATTTTTATGTGGGGTATGTGTTGAGAATTCACTGAACATTTTGGCAATAATAACATGTATGTCTTGTGTTCCTGCTTCTATTTCTTTTCAACTAACTAGTATTCCGTCTTTTTCTATTTACTTGAGCTTTTTGGAGCTGGTTCTCTGCTATGGATTGCTGGATACTTCCTAACCTCTCTATATCAGTATTGGAATGTGCTCCAAGAGTATTGTCTGAAAGTGTTTTCAAATAAATTACTCAATTTCTTTTCCTTTTCCAGTGCATTTTGTTTGGCTGTCAATTAAAGCTTCTAGTTTCTCAAGAGAGTGAGTTATGGATGGCAAAAGTGCAGAGTGATGTCGTTTTGGATTGTAACACATTTTATTGAGCTTATATAGGTTAATTACATAATTGGGATAATTAGTTGAAGTTACTTGTGTCCTTGTCTGAACTGGTGGTACAGATGAGTCAGCGGTATTTGAGTTATGGAAGTGACGTATGGTAATTATGATATGTGAAAATATTTTTCAAGAGAAATATGTCCTGAAAAGAATTGGTGCTAGCTTGCATTGAATTAGCTGTTTATATTAAAATAGCAGTTGAGACACTCAGTTAAATCCGCGTTTGGTTCCATCTAATTCGTTGGTCAATTACCGCCATTCTGTTTTAAACAACATTACATGTCTCTGTTCTGGGTGAGTCTATGATTGTCAGGATTAGTTGTCACAGGAGTAGTCCTTCCAAGTGGCCGGTTACTCTTAAGCAATTCCAGGTGAAAACTGTCATGGACCAACTACTTATCCTTATCCTTAATGGATGGTTCATTTAACTAATTTTATTTTTCTGCCATTCAACTAATCATTTTCACTTTTCAATCAAAGAATGACTAAATAGGAAAAACGAGTTACATTGCTCATATTGTTGAATTTATGCTTTATCTGAAAGGTAGCAAAAGACATCATGAGTAGTTGCGCTTGTGCATGAATTTGGGCGGTTTGTCACGAGCTTGTTTCTACCTAACACGTCACAAGGCCATACAGTTTAAGCGGAGTTTGATAAAACCTTTTGCCCATGGCTTGCTATTATAGGACTACATGGAAGATTATGAGGTAACCGTACCTTTTCAGTCTCTTCAAGCTCTAGGGTGCCATGTTGATGCAGTCTGCCCCAAGAAGAAGAGTGGTGACACTTGCCCAACTGCAATTCATGATTTTGAAGGTGACCAGACTTACAGCGAGAAACCTGGCCATGATTTTACTCTTACAGCTGACTTTGAGGGTTTGGATGCCTCAAGTTATGATGCCCTTGTCATCCCTGGAGGTCGTGCCCCAGAATATTTGGCCTTGGATGGGAAAGTGATTGCTCTAGTTAAGGATTTCATGGAGGCCAAGAAGCCAGTTGCCTCCATTTGCCATGGGCAGCAGATTCTGTCTGCTGCTGGAGTTCTCAAGGTAGTTTCTGGATAATGGATATTAATAATGGGACAAAACTGTTGATTAGCATGTTATCTGGTAACAGTTTTAGGAGCTTCTGTATAAATTCATCAGTCTTTTGAGAATGCTCATAATGATCTTGGGGAACTTCTTGTGGTGGCGACTACTTTAACTGCAACTCTTGGCGTCTGTGATTGTGAACTTCTCCATATTTCAATCGAACACTAAGGTAGAATGTATCAGAAAAAGTCATGGAGATAGGCACATGTCCCTTATCTGCTATTCAAGTTTAAATGTATAAGGCTTTTCAACAGATTGGTGTGGTACTAAAGTGTGATGAAATGAAATTAGAGCCAGTGGAATGTGAGGCCCTGTTGAGTTTTAGCATTTGACATGAAAATTTTCTGAAGTTGAATGGCATTCTGTGTTATTGTATCTTGAGAGCATCAGGGTATAACCGGTGTATTCATCGTGATTTGTTACAGGGGAAGAAATGTACAGCATATCCTGCTGTGAAGCTCAACGTGGTACTAGCCGGTGCCACATGGTTAGAACCTGATCCAATCGATCGCTGCTTCACCGATGGAAACTTGGTCACAGGAGCGGCTTGGCCTGGTCACCCAGAGTTCATTTCTCAGTTAATGGCACTACTGGGTATAAAGGTAACCTTTTAGCTGACATTCGTGCTTGTACATGTATCAAATAAATAGCATGGAGTCTACTTCCGTGCTGGCTATAAGAAGGAAGAATGAGAGAGGTGTGTGTTATGTGAAAGGAGGATGAGATAGGTGTGTTCCGTGAGTTCTGTGAAAGGAGAAAGAGAGAGGTGTGTGTTCTGTGAGTCACTTGGAACGGTACATGGCCCTGGATGTTGACAGAGTTTTGCACTGAGAAGTTTTCTGTTATATATGGCCGATTAGTGAATATCACACGTCAATTAGTCAATCTCCGCTGATCCAGCATTTTCTATCGTTCGTTCGTCGCAGCCTGTTCTTGGTCTTACTAAGAGGTCATTCCCTGCATCAACAATATAATTGCCTCCTCATGTTACGTATTAGGAAAGGTAGCCTGCATTATCAAATCCGTGTGACTTGGCGATTCATTGGCGCTGTGGTTTAGTGTGCATTCTTGTTCGATTGATTCGTGGAGGAAAACTGTCATACTAACGAGAGCTCGGTCAATGTACCTACTTCCTTGTTTTACAATGGGTGGGAACTTATGACATTGATTTCGTTTAAAGATATCAACCTTCTTTGCTTACAAGGTCACATTTAGAACTGATATTAAACAAAGAAAGAGTAACCATCGCACTAAACCTAAGCGAATATTCTCTGCATGAATGTTGGAGTTTTATCGGAGGTCTTCGGTATTGTTTTTGCCATCATACTTTCCATCTTCCTCCACATTGGGTCGGCGATCGTCATGAGTTCTCAATGGAAGTGTGACAAGGGACAAAAGGAGTTTCCTTTTGGCTCGATTCTCTCTTTAGTCTTTGTTTGGGAAATGAAGGAAAGTGGATGGAATGAGGGTGGGTGCGGAAAACAGAGGATACTGAAACCTGTTAATGCGAAGAAGATCGAGAGAAAACTTTGGACATTGACTGATTTTCTTTCCGTCCCTCACTTTTCCTCCTTTTCCTCCCTCCCTAGTTCCCCATCCCAAACATAGCATTTGCATGTGACGGACTTTCGGCACTCTTTTTTTCCTCGACTCCCCCTGTTCACCGACGGTTTCTTGTCATCCTACGTTTTTCAAAACTTGAATATGGATTCTTATTTGAGAACATTAGGAGTGCAAAAACTTTCGTATTTTTTTTTGCTCATTTGAGTTTCACAAATTTGAAAATTCACTCACTTGAGTGTCAATTTCTATTTGTTTTATCGGAAAATCTGATGTGGAAACTGGTTGTCCGACATGGCTTCATCGGTGTGACGTGGTTAATTTTTTAAATTATTTTAGTATTTTAAATACTTATTTTTATTTATTTTTATTTTGTGGCTGTTTTTCTTTAGAGCCAACAAGGGTCATCGGCGATCCTCGCCGGCTGTGAAACCCTTGCCCATATTGGGTGAGGGCCACCTCGCCTGCAGGGCCTTCGAGGCCTCACCAGCTGGGGGCGATGCTGCCTAGAAGGCCCTAGACAAGGCCGTCGGGGCCTCACCAGCTTGGGGCGACGCTGTCCAGACTTGGCACTTGAATGCTAAAAGTTTTGACACTCCTAGTTTTTTTCTCTTTGGATTCTTTGCAACCTGCTTGATCCCAGCAATGCGTGCCTTCTTTGGTATGGGGAGTTTCCCTACTTGATTTCCATCCATATGATTATGAAGAGGGACATTGCCCTGTATGTGTGGGGATTTGGGTTATTCGTTCTCGATGTTCAAATTCAATTTGTGACCGGGCAATACTTGGTTCCACCAGAAGGTAGCAGGGGAAAACAAGTAATATGATTTTTTTTAAAAATAATATTTTCGGATCTATTTCACTTGTTTTATCGGGCTTTCGATACTCGAATGTGTTTTTTTTTTTTTTGGTGAGGATTTATGGACGATGTATGAGTTACTTTTTATGCAACGAAACACGGTTGACTAGTAGAAGAATTCGGTTCAGTTGCATATCAATCCAAGCATGTAATCGCTCTTCTTGATATGATTATCTTGGCCACTCCGTTAGGTGAACTTTACAGTAGTCATTCGACTATCATTATGAAAGTCAGTTTCACAGAAAGATGTGGGTCTTCGTCCGCATCAGCTTCCTTTCAAAATGACCATTAGCCTGCATTTGCAACCCTCGTTCCTCCTCGCTTTGTCTATTTCTTATTGCTAAGTCCCAAAAAACAAGATTCCGCCTTGCTCATAATATATATATATATATATATATATATATATATATACATACGTACGTATGTATGTGCACACATATATGATTGCTTGCATCACTTTCTTTTCCCCCTCTCTAAAGAAATTGGTCAAATTTTTCATATCAATTTTATTCTATATTAATTCATAATCCATGTTTCAAATAAATTGCAACTTGTGCTTTTCTCTTTCTTTTTGTAGTTTGTCTCAATTGTTTTTTTTTAAATTTTTAATCCTTTTTAATTCATATTTTTATATGGTCTTCAATTTACATTTTTTTTTTTTTGCTAATTCATCTGATTTGTTACTACTGGGTCAATTTGGCCACTTATAATTGAAGTAAAATGACAAGGGCCATGATTGTCCTAACAAGGTATAATGGGAAACATTGTCCAATGAGTCCTAAATCTATTGTACATATGCTAATTTAGTTCTGAAATTTTTAATTTTTCCATCTTAATCATGAACATTTGTGTGAAATTTCGATATAATCTTTTCAGTCAACTTACGTTAGAAATTGCTGACTTAATAGAATTCCATATAGGATGGCCAGCATAAATGAATCGATAGATTAGCGATTTTTGACGAAAATGGACCTGAATGATCATATTGAAATCTCGCACGAATGTTTAGGATTAAATTTGCAAAATTGAAAAAATTAAGGACCAAAATGAAATCCATACATCATGTTTAAGGCTAATTTGGTAATTTCCATGCAATTTAACCCATCTTCCACTTTATTTGTTTTAGAATGATGCCGGTAATTGGTTCTGCATTTCACATGGGGACATGAAGAAGATTGAGGTAGACCCTTGTCATGTCTCCCATCAAAAGATTGCAAACAAAACTTTTAATTTGTTTTCAAATAATGCCCTTACAAACTATTTTCTTGTGCATGGAAAACTCATTCTATGATAAAAAAAAGTGGATATTTGAACTTTTTTTATACAAAATTCCAATAATATAATAGATTGCAACAAAGTAATAATCAATGAGCAATGGCAGGGACGATGATAATAACAAGTTTTTTTTTCCTTCCATCATATGGCTGGGCGACGGTAGTTGATAATTATAGTTGTTAAAGATGATCTCATATTGCTTAACAATGAAATTCATATGCGACATATATTCATTTTGTGTTCCTTCGCTTGATGGATTAAATTTTTACGTCAGATTTGTTTTACGTGTTTTGGGACACAGATTAAAAGAACTCGAACGCAATTGACTTTATAGGTGACGAGTAAGTGTTAAAAAATTTCTCATGCTGCACGTAAGTTTTATCTTGAATTTAAATAATTTTCCAGAATACAACTTTTCTACCCAACAAAATAAATAGCTGGGTAAGGTTGGACATCTATGTAAGACTTTGAAGTTAAGGAGAATAGAACACTTTCTTAGTATGTTTCAACAGATTGTCTCTTGGATTGAAATAATTGAAAAGATCTTGGGTTTGGTATCCATTATTCCTCACAAAATACATTGCGTGGCGATAAAGTGTAAACTTAAATGGCAAGAGTATTTACTAAATTCCTCACGATCTTGGATTGGTTGGAAGCAATTCAAAGGGTAAAATTCTGAAAGCATCGTACCGATGTAGGCGGTGCGTCTTTAAGATCATCCGGAGAGATGGATTGATGGAGGTGCGTGAAAGCCGGTCTAGGACACCACCTGACCTGCTCAAATCAAAAAATGAAAATAAAATATAAAAATAATTGAATTAGTGGCTAGACTTGATTAAAACAAATACGTATATAATGAACAAAAAAAAAATGTAATTAATTACCACGCCAAAATGCACATGTGTAGTTTACATCCATTGCCTCGGTACTATGCAAATGCGAAATTAAAATACTATGCACTAAGTCAGAAAGTTTAGGAGAGCTAACAATATATATAGTTTCAGATGACCCTATGGGGCCGAAAAATATATATATGATATTTGATTCTTATAGTTATTTACAGGACGAGTGATAATGTTTTTTCGTAAAATGAATTAATTCGTGACTATGATAGGAGACAAAATTGCCTCCGGAAAAGCAGGAAAAAAAGAAGAAGAGAAGAATTTTGAAAATAGGTGCCATGGTGTCTTAAAAGGCCAGGCAAGGGAAAAGGAAAGAACCCGCTGTTGCTCTTGGCTCTTGCTTCTCGTATCGCGACAGTCCCGTCGCGACTTCCTCGGAAGTCTTCTTCTTGCCGTGGTGGCAGTGCGGCATCGCTGCCACCACGGCGACGAAGGCGCATGGGCTCTCTCCCCAACTGGTGCGGCATCGCCACCACTGCCGCCTCCAGGACCCCAGGGTGCCGGTACAGCACGCTCTCAACCTCCAGGCTGCTTATGTTCTCACCGCCGGAGATTATCACGTCCTCCAACCGGTCCTTGATCTCGACGTAACTGTCCGGGTGGACGATGCCGACGTCTCCTGTGAAGAACCACCCCTCCCGGAATGCGTTGGATTCATGAGGCTGCTCCCCCGGAGGACGCTCTCCCCTGTAGTCTTCCCGTCACGTGGGACACTTCTCATCGTCTCTGAGTGATTGACGTCAAGGTCGGCAAGCGTCAGAGTGCTGATCCCACGGCGGGCCTTGAGCTCTGCCTGTTCTGCCGCCGGCAGCTGGTTGACGAGGGCTGCCCCCGTGGAGCTCCGTGAGCCCATGTGTTGAAGATGATGGGGGCACAGCACATGTGGGCGATGTTCTGGTACATGTTGGCCGCGGTGGGGTTCCGGATGCACACGTTGGTGCCGCCGTGGGCCGCGACGCCCTATGCGAAGGTCCATCCATTGCAGTGGAACATCGGCAGCGACCAGAGGTAAACCGGTGCGCTCCGCGTCTCCCACCCGAGGATCAGGCTGAGGGTGCTCAGCTACGCGCCACGGTGGCTGTACACCACCTCCTTGGGCTCCGACGTCGTCCCGGACCTGTAGTTCAGTGTGATCGAGTCCCACTCGTCTCGGACCTCCTCAGGGACATATGCAGGATCGCCACTCCGGACGAGCTCCTCATACTCCAGCTGGCCAAGCCGGACCCCAGTCGGTGAGTCAATGTCGCCGATAACGAATTCACGATGACCTGGGAAGCAGCACGGGACTCAGAGGCAGCCGCGAGGATCTCGAGGGCCTTGCAGGCAAGTGGGACGAGGTCACAGTTGACGAGGAAGACCTTTGCACCGGAGTGGCGGAGGTTGGTGGCGATGTTGGTGGAGCTGAGGCGGGTGTTGATGGTGTTGAGGATGGCGCCAGTCATCGGAACGGCGAAGTGGACCTCGTACGTGGCCGGTATGTTTGGCGCCAGGATAGACACTTGCATGTGCACCCAAGGACATGCATCTTGTCGTTGTTCCTGACCCTTTTTCTTGTCAAAGATTAAATGAAAAAAAATTATTCTGTGCAATCAAATGCTTAAGTATCATATTTAAAGTACACCCACATGTCGGCATCCTATTCCATGCCTGAAAATTGCGCATTTCTTCTTACCAGGAGCCAAACAAAAACAGAAGTCATCGTGAAACTGGCCTCAAAAGAGCTTTAAAACGGACTAATTCAAAATGCGCTGGTTTGGCCACACACGTCATTTGTAGTGCAGAATGCGAATTCATCTTCCTGAATTGAGACTTTGAGACACTTAGTAATTCGAAGCGGAAACGGTATACGTACGATGTCGTTCTTGGCGACGTTCAGGGAGCGTAGAGAGGAGGCAAGACGGAGGCACCGCTCATAGGTCTGGTCCCAGGTGAATCGGGTGGACTCGTGGACGACGGAAGTACGATCGGCATAAACGGAGGCCGCCCTCTTCAGGAAAGGGAGCGGGGTGAGCGGCACGTAGTTCGCTTCGCATTTTGGGAGAAAATCCATCGCGCGCGCACTCAAGGGTGCGGTTCTAAGAGGGAGAGGTTACTTTATAAATGGCTTGTCGTGCCAGCAGATCAGTTCAGGTAGAGCACTTATTTAGGAAGGCTCACCGAACATTGTAGCTACTTACTGACTAAGATCATTTCTCCGTCGCGAGTTAGCCTTCAGCACCTGGCCAACAACTACAGATTGCAGAACTAGCACTAGCTGCTAGCGCCATGAACGGAAATAGCATTCTACTATGCAGCCGAGATGCTCCATGTCTAGCCAAGTAGCATTCTCCTTCCCCGTTCCAATATCCATGACTTAGCCCAAAGCATGCGCTCTAGGACCAGATTGCACAGACTTCAAATCGACATCGCCATTAAATGCACCAAGGAATGGAGAGCTGAACCGTGAATTCTGGTCTATGAGCTCGAGCGCCGTGTTCTCAACGGTGAATTCAGGAGTGAGCTGAATAAAAGGATTGTGAAAGCAGGCTTCGGTCGCTGAAGTCCGTGACCAGGAGGGTATGGTTGGCAGCACCATAAGTACTGCGAATATAACTCCCGAAGGTCGATTGATGAGAGACGTGGACTCGTTGCGACCGGCGAGGAGGCTATGACCCGGCCTCCACCTCGATGTAGTGACGATAAGCAAGCTGAGGCTGGACGGCCGCCGTCCAGATTTGTGGTCGTTGGCCACTGTTCAGTAGCCGTTTCCTAGGTTATTCGTGGGCCCGTTTGTGGAATGGGGGCGCTCTTTGCCTATCCCGGGCTAGGCCATTTGCCATCAATATCTCTTTGCATATATGGTCTCTACTTTCGAATCACCCCGACGATGGTCGTGGCCATCTTAGTGTAAATCTGACTGTGTGTTACGGTGACACCATAACGGCAAAAGCAACGTGTGCAAATGGCCACCTTTGTGGTGGTTGTGGCGACGAGGATTGTCCCAAATCAGCTCGTAGATTAGGGCCTTCTTTTGTCTTTAAGGTCCATTTGTTTCACAGAAATTATTTTCCTAAAAAATATTTCTCATTTTCTGGTGTTTGTTTCGCTTAGAAAAATTGATCTAGTCGGACTTTTCATAGTCAATAGAAAATGTTTTTCTACAAAAACTTGAATTTAGGAAAATGATTTCCTCTTCGAAAGAACTTGGAAACGTTTTTCCATTAATCTTAGGGTCCTTAGTTAATGAAACTTTTATTTTTAAAAAAAAATCTATTTTAAATTATTTTTTATTTTTATAAAAATTTCAAGTTTATTATCTTTATTTTTCTTTCCTTTTCTTCTTCTCTTTTTTCCTTTCTCCTTCTTTCTCTGCCAGACGTGTGTCTTGGTGATGGCCGACAGCCTGGCGACTAGCCATGATGTGGGTCGGCAAACTCGAGGCTCGGTCAATCTAGACGAGCTTGAGTTGGTTGAGGTCGTTGAGCTCAAGATTTGCTAGATCCAGGTGAGCTCGCGGCTCAACCGAGTTCACCGAGGTCGAGGCTCGCTAGCTCTAGGTGAGCTCGGGGTCAGCCAAGGCACTGCTCACCAAATTTAGGTGAGATCGAGATTGAAAATAAAAAATTCTAACTTTTTAAAATAAAAATTATTAAAAAAATTCTATTTTTTTTTGCTTGAAATAAAGTAGATTAAAATCATTTTCCAATGAGATACAAATATCATAAAATATTTTCGATCATATATCATCAAACAAAAGAAAACTAACTGTATTATTAAAAAATATTTTTCTTTTATCATTGAGTTTTTTGCGAAATAAACACACCTTTAATTTCTATTCTAACTCCATCCTAGGTCAAACACACAAACAGTTAAATTGGAAATGTTAGTATCTGCTGTTATAATTGACTCTTTTTTTTTAAAACATATGTTGGGATATTAGAAAGTCCAACGGTTTTTCTATTCTAATTGGATTTTATTGTCATAGTCCAATTTCTCACTTGCCCTTGTCGGTCGAACAGTGTGGCTTTGTGTTATCAGAGTTGAGTATGTGAGATGGAAAAAAGGGGATACAGCTAGTTCGTGGGACTGGTACCATGATGCTCGTGCTAGAAATCCAGGATAAGGTGATTCTTAGAGGATCTCTGAAGGTGGGATTTGTCTCGTGCAAAAACTTGTCCGTAGCTAATGCCACTTTGCTGATGATGGTTGCAACAAGTGTAAACTTATTGTTGTGTTGAAGTAATCTATAAAGCTTGCTTGACAGACTGAATTTGAGGTAAATTGTGTGTGGCACGGTAATTATAAGGATGCAACTCACCAAACTATCCTTGAGAATGATCTATCAAGGGAAGGCTGGCCTAGTGTTCCAGCTCACCAGGCGCTGCATAGGCTCATCCTTGGCCAGGAAAGTTTAGGCCCAAGACGATTTGTATTAGAGCAAGTTTCCTAAACTGTATGGGCAGATGCTAAGAATAAATCTGCCACCACGATTTCAACAAAAAGTTTTGATGGTTTGTTAAGATCAAGAGAAATCTAGTGGACGAAGTGCTGCTACAACAACGCAATTCAAGGAGAGCATGGGTGGTTGAAGTGGGGCGGCCTGTTTCTTTGGGCGAGCATTTGTCATTCATGTAAGCCCTGAGGGAGTGGAAGTGACGATTCAAGAACAGAAAGGAAGCGAGAGGATAGCCCGCAATAAGAGCGTTGCGAAAAATGAATGATATCTTAAGATGGGCCACCGACGGCTGAAAAAAAGAGTCCACGATCATCAAAAAATGGAATGAAGAAGTGAAGAAATGGGTATTACACGACACAACAGTCGGATAGAAATGCCGATGCCTCTCACTCTCGATGTTTTTGCTATATTTGCTGAGCTCGCCATTTTTAATCACTTTGAGAGTGTGTTTGCTTCAGAAAACTTTATGTCGAAGAAAATAATTTTACCAAAATTTATTTTCAAAGAAAGTGATCAATTTTTCTTTATTTGGTTGTAAGCATGAAAATGAGAGGGAAGTAGTTTTTCAATGTTTGGATTTTACTTCCAAAAATATTTTCCTTAAGGAAAAGTTATGTTATTAAATTATATTAAGGAGACTATAGATTATAAAGAAATATGAAGCTATGAATTCTCAATTGTTAGCATAGTAGTGACCATCGAGTGTATGATAAAAGTTCCAAGTTTGATGAAATACTTTTAAAAAGAAAATATGGAAAAAAGAAGATGTAAACTCTAGTAATTATAAACATAGACATACATGATATTATTCAATTTTCACATCCTTTTTCTCTCGTTTCGAAATCAATGAAGTGAAAAGTATGATCTACTTTGACATTTTAACAAATACTTTCTCTATTCTTCACCCTAACGCCGCGAGATAAAATTTTAAGGAGGAACATTACAAATTGATAATATTATCTTTTAATAAATGAGATCATAAATTGTTGATTGATCAATCAAATCAAAAAAATGAATCATGGAAGCTAGAGAGAGAGAGAGAGTATTATTAGACACGAAACATGGAACATCCTGATAATAAAAGCATTTTTCTTTGTTGCTCTATATAAGTCGTAAAAAATAAATAATTTGAAAATTACTTTTTTTAAAAATGATCTTATGTATGATTTGAAATAATTAATTTATGAAAATATTTTCATTATAAAAAAAATTTATATCTAAATATTTTTACGAACAGTGAAAATATTCGTTGACTAATTATTTTAAACAATATAGACAAACTTTTTTTATCAAATAATTTTTAAAATATTTATTTTCTGTAAAATAAATGCATCTTAATTTCACTTTTCTTGGACTGAAAATGCATTTCAGTTGACCATTTTTAAGTTTTAGACAACGAGAAGTTCAGAAAATATTTTCACGCGATCGATTTCTTTCAGAGAAAATATTTTCTTGGACCGAATGCGGGTGATGGTTCCGTTTGTCCTGGAAAGAAAGCCTGCGTTGTCTGCCGCTCCACCGTTCGCCAGATGGGTGCTCACCAGGTGTCTCTTTCTCCCCGTCCAATAATTGAGCTCCTTTTGTCTCTTCTCATTGCTCTCTGTCTTTCCATGTCATTCTCTCCGGTCGATGGTGATGGAGCAGGGCTTGTAGAGTTCCTTGATTTGGTTGGGCAATCCCATTTTCACGAAGGGCTCAAAGTTGTTACTGAAACCTTAGACGAAGGGTCAAATTAGTGGAACTCGAAGATATGTGGCAGAAGATCTGAATTTAGTCATCTTGTGTGTGATTGGAAATAGGTTCGTGACAGCAATGAAGGGATGCCTCGGGGAAGGACAAAAGGTAACTTGACACCCTTTTGGATCATTGGTAACTTGATACTCTAAACTTCTTTCGGGTGAAAATCCATATGTACTGTTTATGTATTTATGGTGCCTCCTCCTGAATCAACTGATGCATCGCTTCCCAACAGCAGAAGAAAGGGGTCTACTTTCAGACAAAATGAATCTAAGTGCCACCGGTAGCATTTAGTTTCAGCTTCTGTCAGCAGTACTAAGGATTATCTTACAAGCTTCCAATTCTATAGGGGATGCAACGTCATCCACTCAAAGACCGATGCAAGTGCTATTCTGCCTATTTGAGAAGTACATGACCTCTGGTTGAGTTGAACATAAAAATAGATAGACCGATCAATTTACAATTGATCCAAAGTATAATGGGTTTTTAGAAATTTTACTTTTTGAGTGATGCCTGCGTCACGATGACATAACTAACAACCACAACTATAATGGAACCTTACTCCTGGTTTTGTTGATTTTCCTTTCGTTATGAGCAGACTAAAACCAGACCTGAGTATTGAACATTTGGTTGAAGTAATGTGGTGTGTCAAACTTTGCTTTTCTCTCCTTGGTAGTTATTGTCAGCTCCTTCATATTGAATGCGCAAGATTGAGATTGTAGCTACACTAGGTGACAATGAAATCCTGCTATTTGAACATCTAAATGTGATCTTGTACTGCGTGCTTGCGAAAGAGATGAAATTCATGGAGTATTTATGATTTTTCTACATCAATGTGAATATTGCAGAGGGGGACGAATTAAATCAGAACTATTGAGAATGATCTACATCAAGTTGAAAAAGACTGTTTCTTTGAGAACAGGTCTATCATTGTTTAATCATCATCAAGACTCATGTCCAGACAATTATGTTTCATATAGAAAAAATTCCAAGCTACTTGTTAAGTTCATAGTCAAATTTAACATAAAAGAATGTCAAAAGGAACAATAGAAAGACCTAACGAATTAGACTCATGTCCTGTCAATTGCATGATTTCAAACAAGTCTCTTCTTGTTTTTATGCAATTCCAAGCGTTCAGAGGTCCTCCTCTTCATATTTTTGGGTAGAAAATTCAACCCTTGCCCTTACAGAATATGTTAACATCTTATAGTCTTAAATGTCTTGCTATAGTTTACCTTATACATCTCAATGTCCATATTTAACTCTCACTTGACAAGGAAAACTGTCTAGATACCCTTTGTGCTTCAAGCAATTTGCTGTGTCACTACCGGTACTTTAGTTTCAGCAATTCAAGTCCTTGGACTTCTATTATCCGCAGCAATAATCTACTGTCCAAATTCTGTAAGAATTCATAATGGAACTATTGTGCTTAATAGCCTTGGAGGATGCGAAGTTACTAATTCCATTCAGGAACCTTAAAGGATGCTGTAGCAATTTTCTATTCTCACAGACGTATAAAGTATAGGTGCATGACCTCAAATGCTGTTAAAGGTTGCAAGTGCACGGCAAACCCTCCTTTGGGACCTGTACTAATTGCTGCTGGTGCTCACTGGGTTGAACCTCAAAGCATGTCGCTCTGTATTACCGATGGTAATCTACTGATTGGGGTTGCATACACTGGACACCCTGAGTTCACTCTTGTCTTTTTTAAAAGGCTCTGGGTGGCAGCATTAATGTGTCGGAAAAACAGATTTTGTTTCTATGTGGCGTGTGGGTTGAGATTATACAGAACATTTGGGTAGCAATGGCCTGTATATCCCGTTCTCAGCTATGGATCATGGGATACTTCCTAACCTCTTCCATTTCAGTACGGAATGTGCTTTGAAAATATTGTCTGAAATGTGTTTTCAGAAGAAATTACTCCATTTTTTTTCTTTTTGGGTCCACTTTATTTGACTGTCAATTAGAGCTTCTGGTTTTTCAAGAGAGTTAGTCATGGCTAATATGCAGAGGATATCGTTTTAGATTGTAACTCGTTTTTCAACCTGCTTATATTGGTGCATTAAATAAGGATGGTTAGTTGAATTTACTTGTGTCCTTGTTTGAACTGATGCTACAGATCAGTTAGTGGTATTTTTTTTTTTTGAACAAACAGTTAGTGGCATTTGAGTTATTATGAAAAGCGTAGAAATGTGTTAATTATGACACATGAAAATATTTTCCATTGGTAATATGTCTAGAAATGAATTGGTGCTAGCTTGCCTTGAGTTACCTATTTGTTTTAAGATAGCAGTGCAGATAGTCGGTTGAATTTGGTTTAGTTCCATTCAATCCGTGGGTCAATTACCGCCATTTTGTTGCTCTGTTCTAGGTGAATCTATAATTGACAGGATTAGTTGTCCTTGTTCTAAGTAGCTGGTTAATCTTTGCAATTTCAGGTGACATGATACTTGCGCTTATTCAAAATGTCATGAAAATATTTTCCATCGGTAATATGTCTAGAAATGAATTGGTGCTAGCTTGCCTTGAGTTACCTATTTGTTTTAAGATAGTAGTGCAGATAGTCGGTTGAATTTGGTTTAGTTCCATTCAATCCATGGGTCAATTACCGCCATTCTGTTGCTCTGTTCTAGGTGAATCTATAATTGACGGGATTAGTTGTCCTTGTTCTAGGCGGCTGGTTAATCTATGCAATTTCAGGTGACATGATACTTGCGCTTATTCAAAATGGATGGTTCATTGAAACACTTCTTTTATTCTTGTGCAATTTGCCTAATAAAATTCATTTTATAGTCAAAGAACGACTAGATAGGCACAACGAGTCTCTTGCTCGTATGGTTGAATTCATGCTTTATCTGAAAGGGAGCTAAGAGAACATTATAAGTAGTTGTTCTTTTGCTTATACTTTAGGGGGTTTCCTACTGAGCTTGCTCCCACTTAACATGTCATTAGACCATACGGTTTAGGCGAAATTGGATAAAACTTGTGGTTGATTTTACAGGATTAGATGGAAGATTATGAGGTAAACGCACCATTTTTCAGTCTCTTCCAGCTGTAGAGGGCCATGTTGATGCAGTCTGCCCCCGGAAGAAGATCGGTAACACTTACCCAACTGCAGTTCGTGGTTTTGAAGGTGACACGACTTACAGCTAGAAAGCTGGCTATGATTTTACTCTTACAGCTAGACTCTGAAGGTTTAGATGCCTCCAGTTGTGATGCCCTTGTCATCCCCGGAGGTCCTGCACCACAGTAGTCGGCCTTTGATGGGAAGGTGATTCCTCTAGTTAAGGATTTCATGGAGGCCAAGGAGCCAGTTGCCTCCATTTGCCAAGGGCAGCAGATTCTATCTGCTGCTGGTGTTCTCAAGGTAGTTTCTTGATATTAATAATGGGACAAAAATGTCGACTAACATGTTATCAGGTAGCAGCTTTTGGAGATTCTGTATAAATTTGTTAGTCTAGTGAGAATTTATAATAACTTTGACGTACCATATGTGATGGCCATTGTCTATTTGCAACTCTTGTTGTCTGTGATTGTTTCATATTTCAATTGGGTAATAAGTAAGATGTATCAGAAAAAGTTGTGGGGATACACATATGTCCCTTATCTGCTATGTCAACTTTTAAATTATAAGGCTTTCCAACAGATTGGTGGTGATAAAATGTGATATTCGTGAAATAAAAAGAGAGCAAGTGAATGTGCGGCCTTGTTGAATTTTAGCAATTGACATCAAAGTATCCTAAAATTGAATTTTTTATTATTGTATCTTGAGATCGCTGAGGTATAACAGGTAAAATTATCATGATTTGTCGCAGGGGAGAATGGCATGGCATATCCTTCTGTGAAGCTCAACGTGGTGTTGTAAGGTGCTATATGGTTAGAACCTGATCCAATCAATCATTGCTTCACTGATGAAAATTGGTCACAGGAGTGGCTTGGCCTCGTCATTTGGAGTCCGTTTCTCAGTTGATGGCAGTGCTTAACTTTCTTGCTGCTGTTCCTGCTTGTACATGTATCAAATAAACTGCATAGAATCCACTTTCTTACTGGCTGTAAGAAGGGGAAGTCTAACAGGGGTTTGTGTTCTGTGAGAGAGTCGCTTGAAACGGTACATGGTCTGGATGTCGATAGAGTTTTGCACTGACAAGTTTTCTGTCATATTTGATGCAACGTCAAGTCTGTGTGACTTTTTGTTCAAAAAAAAATAAAAAGTCTTTGCGACTTACAGAATATTGCCCTCCACGAAACTCGAGGATCCTCTCCCTCTTATCGTGATTTGTCACTGGGGAGAGGCATGTCACATCCTTCTGTGGGGCTTGACGTGGCGTTGTAAGGTGCCGCATGGTTAGAACCTGATCCGATCAATCATTGCTTCACTGATGAAAATTGGTCAGAGGAGTGGCTTGGCCTGGTCACTGGGAGTTCGTTTCTCAGTTGATGGCACTGCTCGATCGGGGTAAAAGTGTAACTTTCTTGCTGCTGTTCCTGCTTGTACATGTATCACATAAATTGCTTAGGTCATGTTTATTAACTTGCCCAATAATGAAAATTTCTATTCTTTTGTTTATTTTATTTTTGAGAGTAGATTTGAAACAGAAATACGTTTGATAATAAGTTTTTTCCCAGACGTAGATTTGGAACAAAATCGAGAAGTAAAAAAAAAAAATTTAATTATTTGTTCTCGGGAACAATTCTAGAATTAAGCACTTATTTTCTCTCTTTTCTTTTCTTTTTTTCTTGTTCTTCTTCTCTCTTTCTTGTTCTTCAACTGCCGCCGTTGTTGCCGTCTACCACCATTCGCCGCCCATTGCCACTGGTCGCCAATGATTGATCTAGTGAGCTCCGGTGAGCTCGTCGGAGGCTCGCCAAGCCAGGATGAGGTCCTGCGAGCTTGCCGAGGTCTCCCTTGGCCATCGGCAAGGCTCGACCTCACCAGCGGCTGAGTGAGGCCGCTTGCCCAGCTAAGGCTCGGTCGAGCCTCGCCCAGCTATTGGTGAGGCTTGGCCGACGAGGCACAGCCTCACCGAGGGTTGGTGACGCTCCGGTGAGGTCATTAGCCCTCGTCTGACCGGTCGCTGGTCATCCCAAGGCTGGCGATCAGCCACCTTGAAGAAGAAGGGGAGAAAGAAAGGAAAAGAAGAAAAAAGAAGAAAAAAAATGATTTGAAGTATAAATTTTGAGAACAGTACCAAGCGCAATTCCATTCAAAGAATTGAAATTTTGGACAGTTACCAAACGGCTTAAAATGTTTAAAAATTGTTCCTATGAATAGAATAAAAAAGAATTATTTTTGATAAAAAATTGTTCCCAAGAACAGAAGCGTTACCAAACACGTCCTTAGAGTCCACTTTCTTACTAGCTGTAAGAAGGGGAAGTATGACAAAGGTTTGTGTTCTGCGAGAGTCGCTTGAAACAGTACATGGTCTGTATGTTGATAGAGTTTTGCACTGACAAGTTTTTTGTCACATTTGAGGCAACATCAAGTCCGTGTGACTTATAGAGTATTGCCCTCCACGAAACTCTTGGATTCTCTCCTCTCCCTCTCATCTTCAAGCGGCCTTCCTCTTTAACCTTCATGAGAGGGTTTGAGCTAGTTCTCTCCCTCCTCTCCCCTTTTCTCTTTTTTCTTTGGTTGTTTTGATTCTATATTTTCTTTGTCTTACTTTCCTCCCATTTTGGGGAGCTTTTTATTTCCAATCTAATCTAGATATGAAGCTTCTTCCTCCTATATTGAAGAGGTTTCTATCTTGATTAAGTCTAGATTTGAACTTTTTTGCATGTATGATTTCTTTGCTTCGCTTCTCTCAAGTTTGGTTGGTGTACAAGCTCAATTTTGAGGGGGATTGAAGGAGCTTCATGAATGTTTCGTTGTCGTGGGCCTCAGAACTTTGCTCGTTCTACCTTTTTAACTTTGAATGGTGAAGGTGTTGTGGATGCAAGACCTACGCGTGTATTGCTAAAAAGCAAAATCGTAGTAATAGATGGGACAGAGATCTTAGTGTGTACTCATTACTAAAGACGAATTCAATGATTGGCCAGTTTTGGTTTGAAGAAATCGTAGATCTACTCTTTAGCGCATGACCCCTAATATTATTCTCATGGTTTATCTAATTATCATAAGCTTTGTTTGTTTTAAAGTTATTTAGGATTTATTTTAGTTTTTTGTTGGACTATATTATTTCTCCCTTGTATATCTAGGTAAATGAATGAAATGTTATATTGATGAAAAAAGAGTTTGGAAAGTGTTTTCCTTATTTTCTAGTGTTTGGATTGTTTAGGAAATTAAATTAATAGGAAAATGATTTCCTCTTTCAAAAATCAAACAATATGACTAGATATTGGCGTTTAGATTTGAAACTCTACGCTCAAGCACGAAACCTCAACACTGGTTTTCGGGTTCCTAGCATCCGGAACCAAGTTTTCAACTCTTGGCCCAAGTCCACGGAGGCTGAGCTATGACCTTAGTGCATTCGAGACCCTAGTGCCCATGCTCGAGTCCCTAGCGCTCGCACTCAGGTCCATCGAGGCCATACTCTCCTCGCTTGTGCCTAGGTCCATTGAAGCTAGGCTTGAAACCCCAATGCTCGTGCACAATACTCAGGCACTTGATCTTAGGTCCATAAAGGCCATACTTAGGTTGTCGGCGCTCGAGTTCAAGTCCTTGGTGCCCAAGTCAAGGTCAATTGAGGCCTTGGCTGGCCCTAATGCCCATGCCCCAATCACCGATTTAGGGTTGTGGTCCATCAAGTTCAAACTCGGGACTCTTGTGCCTATACTCGGTTCTCTAGTTGCCCATGAGCAAGTTTTTAGCACTTGAATAATATATATCTATTTAGAAAAATTAAATCAAAATTTTCATACCAAACGACATAAAATATTTTTCGGGTCGTTTTAAGTTTTTAGTGAAATACTGGAAAATATTGTCATTTTCTAGAATAATGACCTATTGGAAAATATTTTTCAAAAATGTTATATTTTTTGTGAAATAAACTGGTTTTATTTATTTATTTTTATTATGGTGAGTGACGATTGCTGGCGACCAAGGAGCCTTCACTAGAGTTAAGGAGGGCTGGCCCCATCAAATCCAATAAGGGTGACCCCCGTTCAGGTCGTGTCATGTAATAGGGCTTCGATGCTGTTTTTGCCACTACCCTTTTTTCTGCTCCTTCACTTTGGATCTCCGATCGATATAAGTTGTCAGTGGAAGTGGGAGGACTGACAAAAGGAGTTTCCTTTAGGCTCAATTA
The DNA here is from genome assembly GCA_016097605.1 of Eucalyptus guilfoylei. Lineage (NCBI taxonomy): Eukaryota > Viridiplantae > Streptophyta > Magnoliopsida > Myrtales > Myrtaceae > Eucalyptus > Eucalyptus guilfoylei. Next base: position 33,098,944 of record CM027865.1, on the reverse strand, counting down.
TTCTCTCCACACTTTGTTTCGGAAATGAAGGAAAGTGGATGGAATGAAAGCGGGCGTCGAATACACAAGACTCTGTAATCATTCATAAGAAGAAGATCGAACTTTTTACTAAAATTTTCGTATCCCATCTCACTTTTCTCCCTCTATAGTTCCCGACCCCGTGCACTGCATATATTCGTACGCGACCGACTTTCGGTACGCTCTTTCTTCATTGGCTTCTCGTTCACTATTGCATTTTTTTCATTATTCTAACTTCCAATGGAGTCTAAACTTGAATAATCCCATCTCTCACTTTTCCTCCCTCTCTAGTTCCCGACCCCATGCACTGCATAAATCCGTATGCGACCGACTTTTGCACGCTCTTTCTTCATTGGCTTCCCGTTCACTGTCGCATTTTTTTTGTTATTCTAACTTTCAATGGAGTCTAAACTTGAATATGAGCTCTCTGCAACCTAGTTCATCCCCAGCAATGTAGGATGTAAGGGCTGACCTTGGCTCCACTCATAATGATATTGTCCGCTTTAGGGCACAGCCGCATTGCCATTGCCTGTACGGTTTTGTTCTTCAGGGTTTCGCCCAGAAAAGGCCTCATTGCAAGCTTACACGGTATATCATTTTATCATCCCTAGGTGATGGGGGTTTCGGTACATTTTTGCCTCCTTGAAGCCACACTCCCATCCCTTGCAAGATCGGGTCATTGCATGCGATATCTTCAAGGAGAAAGTATTAAAAAAAAAGTTCTAAATTTATTATATTGATATTAATTCAGTCATAAACTTTTCAATTGAATCAATTTCATTATAAACATTTTGCATATGTGTCAATTTAGTTCCTCTAGCCAATTTTGGCTAGAAATTGTTGACTTGAGCATTGGTCGTCTTATGTGACATGGTTTTCACTAACGCAAATAATTTTTACAATGTAAAAAAATTAGTTTTATTTTTTTTCCCTTTTCATTTGGTCCCTGATCGGCTCTCGCCTAGGCCCTTGCTAGATCTATGCAAGGGCCGCCTTGGGCCAGGGTCATGCTTTTGCCTGTGGCTAGCAAGACCGCAATGGCCTTGCCTAGGGCCATGCAACCTCGCTAGTTGCAAGTGAGCATGCGATGGCCCTTGCCTAGGGCATTCGCAACCACATTGGCTCTGGGTGAGAAGGTCCTCACCCAAATCTACCATGGGCTTGGGTAGGGCCAAGCCGTGACCCTTGTCCGCTAAAATGAAAGGAAAAAAGAAAAAATAATAAAAAAGAAAATAAAAACAAAAAAAAAATCCTAGAAGTTCAAAATATTATTCAAAAAATATCCATGTCATCGCTAGTTATACCACATAAGATGGCCAATATTCTCATTAATGATTTCTAGTCAATTTGGCCAGGTCATGCCACGTAAGATGGCCGATATCCATATCAGCGATTTCCAGTCAATTTGATCAGATAGACTTAATTGGCACAAATTAGAAGGTTTATAATCAAATTGGTCCAATTAAAATATTTGTGACTGAATTGATATTAATGTAATAGATCTTAGACTCTTTTGGTACTTTCTCCTATCTTCGATGGTGCCTTCGTTTAAATATAGTGCTTGTCGAGGCAATCGCTTCTTTTAGTGTTTTGAATGTGATGCTTTTCATTTTAAAAGTGGTATGATGTATGATGATGATGTATAAGTTACTTTCACGCACTGAGAAGGCGATCGATTGATAAGAGAATTGGGTTCTCGAAGCATATCTGTACAAAAATCACCGTCGCTCTCACTCAGTTGGTAAATTGCATCATCATGGTTGGGCCATCATTTTGAAAATCCTTTAAAAGAAGAATGGGTTTTCGTGCGCATCAGCCTTTTCTCCAAATATCTATACTCAACGGCGGAGGGCGATGATTAGTCTGCATCCGCAGCTGCCGTCGTCCTCGCTTTGGCCCATTCCCTGATCACCAATCATCTGATCCACCAGTAACCAAGATTACCCTTTATTCAGCATGATTGCTTGCGGGAGACTACTTGTCGTTCTGAAAGAGAATTGGGGTTTGATTCATACCGTCCACTGCCTGTGGAATGGGCAAAAAATCCCCAAAAAGACGGCTTTTTCGGGTTTGGATTCTACACGGGTCACATCACAAATGGAGATATAATCTTCGTGTTCGGGTCGGTTCAGGACCGACTCATACTTGGATACGAATCCCGGATGGTAGTGCAGAGCTCTTTGGCATCAATAAGATAAATTTCTGTTAAAGTGGATATATAATAGGTATTTTTCCAACTTTGTCGGACCAATTATAGAGGGTGCAATCATGGTAGGACACTATGCGGAACAGTTGTTAACAGCAAGACGACGGCGACACTGATATTATCCGTTGCGCTCCTCCTGAGTTTCGAGGCCATCGACACGTAGCGGTCCACATGATTTGTTGCAATGAATTCCCTTAAAGACGGGTAAATGCTTGCCGGAAAATGAATGTGCATCTTATGATTTTTCTGCATCAACTGTTTATGCTACGCATATTATGCGACATTATCATATGAAGAAAAAATCCATGTTCTTAATAAGTTGCAAATTTGTATTTTCCTTGTAGTTTCTCATTATATGTCTTTGTCCATGTTAATTTTTTTTTTTTTAAATTCTCATCTGGGTTTAAATGATTTTTTTTAGGGTAATATCCAATGTGGATTCATCTCGTTTGTTGTTGAGTTTTGGTCAATTTTGCCACTTATAACCGAAGTAAAGTGAGAAATGTCATAACATTTCAGCAATTCAGCCCCTCTTTCACTTTACTAGTTTTCAGGAATGATGTTGGTAATTGTTTCGGCATTTTGCAAAGGGACATGAAGAAGACCGAGGTTAGGCCTTCGTGATGTGCCCCAACAGAAAGATTTGCAAATGAAATTCTTTGAAAATAATGGCCCTAGAAACCATTTTCCAATGCATGGCGAACTAATTTTTGATAGAGAGACGCAGACATTCGGACTCTAAGAATAATAATTGATTCCGACAACATCACAATTGATAAATAGCGACGGCAACGAGGATAACATATTCTTTATCACTCATCTCTTGGCTTATCTAGAAAGCAAGGAGATGAGTAATTATAGGTATCGAATCTAATATCACTTATATACAGAGTTCACATGCAACTTAGGACAGTGTCTAGATGGCTTTTTTATTGGAGGTGATGGTTGGTGGTGTTGCTACATTAAGTTCATCCGTATAATTTTTTCTCGTATCAGGAAAATAATTTTCCACACTTCAAACTTATTTATCGGACAAACTAGATCGGTGAGCAAGTTTAAACATCTATCTTTTAGCATGACAGTACTGTCATTTTCATGCAGTTACGGAGCGGGAAGAACCACTAATCTTCGTGCTAGCATGGAGTGGGCTCCACTTTCTTTATATATATTAAGTACTAGAGGACACCAAAAAATGAGTGGTTCTCTCGTCTTCGTCACTCTGTTAAAAGTGTCAATTAAGCATTTCTCTTGAGAAAATTACAAAAAAATAAAATAAAATCATAAACTATTGTGATTATGTTAATTCAATCATAAATATTTTAATTTGATCAATTTAGTGTTAAACATTTTCATATATCGTTAATTAAGTCCATCCGGCCAATTTTGTACAAAAATTACGGACCTGAACACTAGCCATTTTACGTAACACTGTCGGTGTCGACGTAGATATTTTTAAAATTTTTTAAAAATTATGAATTTTTATTTTTTCTCTTTTTTTTTTTCCTTTTTATTTTATATTTCTACATTGTGGCCGGTGAACTCACTAACGACCCTCACAAGCCGGATGAGGCTCAATCTCACCATTGCTAGGCAAGGTTGGCCTTGCTAGCAGTTGGGTGGGCGAGGACCATGCTTGCCAAATCTAGTGGGGATTAGATCGTTGTAGCCTTGGCGTAGGATTGTGTGATTTTGGATTTAAAAAGGATAGAGCACTTTCATGGTACGTTTGAATTTTAATTTTTAAGTTTCCATGATTAGCAAGTCATTGATTTGGTGTCATTTCTATTCCTTACAAAATACAAAAACAAAAAAACAAAAAAACAAAAATTGCTCGTGGCTTAGTAAAGCCGAACCCAAACAGGGCCCGTAAGAGGGGTGTATCTCCCCATGTTATTACCTTTACTTAAACTTTCGGAGGAGCGACGGAATATTTGTGCACATGCATGAGAGGACTTGAGAATATAGTGCGCGAGTAGAGAGCAAGAGTGCCGGCGAGTCAGTGTTACGCAGGGTTTGTTCGGGATCGAAATTCGAGGTCGACTCCGCCGACTTTGAGCAAAGCTTGAGTATGAGCTATTCCCTTGTTGAGTCGAGTTGGAGCATCTTAGCATTTAAAGCGACGGGATCCTAAGTTTTGACGAGACCTGCCGGTTGAGTCGAGCTGGAGTATCTCGATTACCGTTCGCCTAACATTGCGACCATCATCGAGAGAAATCATGTGATCAGATATTTTAACAACGTTTTACCTTTGATGTCGATTGAGAAAGCTTCCATGGTTACTGGATATCTATAAATTGTACGTAAATGTGAGAAAGACCACCCACTCGTCCCACTCAAATTACTATTACGGAAAAGCCCAAGAAAGGGGAAAAAAATAGAAAAATAAGCTGTCGACCGCTTCCTGCCTTCTCTCTCTCTTTGTTTGTACATTGGTTTATTCGAATCTCAACTCAACGTCGTCGCAGGGGCCATCCGACGACGTCTCACTCAGATCTCTCTTCAAAGGCGAGACAAGGCAAGGACCTGCTGCTCTTGCACCCCAGAACTGTATCGCGATAGATCCGTCGCGACTTCCTTGGACGTCGTCTTTTTGTCGGACGACGACGGGCAGTTGTTGCTCTCCGACACCACGAACTTCTTTGCCACCGCCCTCAGCTGAGCCTTCAGTATTTTTCCGGTGGGGTTCTTGGGCAGCTCCGCTATGAACTCCACCTTCTTCGGCACCATGAAGTGAGGAAGGTTCTTCCGGCAATATGATATGATCTCCGCCTCCTTCACGTCCGTTTTTCCGGCGGAGTTCTCCTTGACGACGACGAAGGCGCAGGGGCTCTCCCCCCACCGTGGGTGTGACATCGCCACCACCGCTGCCTCCCGGACTCGGGGGTGCCGGTACAGCACGCTCTCGACCTCCACGCTGCTAATGTTTTCGCCGCCGGAGATTATCACGTCCTTCGACCGGTCCTTGATCTCCATGTAACCGTCCGGGTGGATGACGCCGACGTCTCCAGTGAAAAACCACCCGTCCCGGAAGGCCTTGGATGTTTCCTTTGGGTCCTTGTAGTATCCCTTCATGATGCTGCTGCCGCGGAGGACGATCTCCCCCATGGTCTTCCCATCGCGTGGGACACTCCCCATCGTCTGCGAGTGCTTGACATCTACGTCGGCAAGCGTCAGTATGCTGATCCCCTGACGGGCCTTGAGCTGCGCCTGCTCTGGCGCAGGCAGGCGGTCCCACCTGGTCTGCCACTCGCAGACGAGGGCCGGTCCGGTGGCCTCCGTGAGCCCATACGCGTGGGTGACATGGAACCCGAGCGACTCGATCTTCTGGAGCAGCGCGGCCGGCGGGGGGGCACCGCCGGTGAGGACCTCCACGGCGGTGGCGATCTGACGGCGCTCATGGGGCTTGGCCTCGAGGAGGATGTTGAAGATGATGGGGGCGCAGCACATGTGGGTGACGCCATGCGCGGCGATGTTCCGGTACATGTCGGCTGCGGTGGGGTTCCGGAGGCACACATTGGTGCCTCCACGGGCAGCGATGCCCCACGTGAAGGTCCACCCATTGCAGTGGAACATCGGCAGCGACCAGAGATACACCGGCGCGCTCCCCATCTCCCACCCGAGGATCAGGCTGAGGGTGCTCAGGTATGCGCCACGGTGGCTGTACACCACCCCCTTGGGCTCCGACGTCGTACCGGAGGTGTAGTTCAAAGCGATTGGGTCCCACTCGTCTCGGACCTCCTCAGGGGCGTAGGCCGGGTCGCCCCGCCGGATAAGCTCCTCATACTCCACCTCGCCGAGCCGGGCCCCAGTTGGCGAGTTGATATCGTCGATGAGGATGACCCTGGGGGCGGCGTGAGACCCAGATGTGGCAGCGAGGATTGCGAGGGCCTCGCGGGCAAGGGGCACGAGCTCGCAGTCGACGAGGAAGACCTTGGCACCGGAGTGGCTGAGGATGGTGGCGATGTTGGCAGCGTTGAGGCGGGTGTTGATGGCGTTGAGGACAGCGCCGGTCATCGGAACGGCGAAGTGGGCCTCGTACATGGCCGGTACGTTGGGCGCCAGGACAGACACCTGCATGTGCACAAAAGGACATGCACCGTGTTATTCCGGACGCTTCATTTTAAATCAAGAGTAGAGTGAGAGAAGCGAAAAACTCTATTCAATGGGGTCATACATATGCTTGTGCATAAATATAAAAAGTACACCTGTCAACATCTTAATTCTATATTTTGAAAGGCTGTATATTTCCTCTTATCAAGAACCAAAGAAAAGAAAAGAGAAGAATAGAAAAGGTTATCCTACAACTGGCTTCCAAAGAGCTTCGAATCACGATGCGGTCCTGCTAAGAGACAAACTCACGAGCTAAATGCGATGCCCCAATCTCTTCTTAATCATTCGAAAGGGTATTACGTACCACGTCGTTCTTGACGACATTGAGAGATCGGAAGGAGGAGGCGAGGCGGAGGCACCGCTCGTAGGTCTGGGCCCAGGTGAAGCGAGTCGACTCGTACACCACCGACGTGCGATCGGCGTAGACGGAGGCCGCCCTCTTCAGGAAAGTGAGCGGGGTGAGCGACACATAGTTCGCTTCGCATTTTGGGAGACAGTCCATTGTTGATGGCTTTGCCTGCTTTTGCGAGAGAGAGAGAGAGAGAGAGAGAGATATGACTGGTGAAAGTTTGAGAGAATGAGAGAGAGAGAGAGAGAGAGAGAGAGAGAGAGAGAGAGAGAGAGAGAGAGAGAGAGGGGATATGATGACCGTGGAAAGCTTGTGTGGCGTTTTTGAGAAGGAGAGGTGGAGTTTATATAGGGAAATATTTGGGGGGGAAGTGAGTGAGAGAGAGAGAGAGAGGGAGCGAGAGAGGAGGGAGATACGTGGAAGTTATCGGCGCAGCTGCGGAGAGATTGCGAGTTTGACGAAGAAAGAGAGCCTGTTGACCCTTCACCCCCCCTCTTTTTTCCGACCTTTCTTTTTGGAGATTTCACATTCACGTTCGGGCTGCTTGACTCGGAACCTAACCACCGTAACCCACGCCTCTCATTTCTTTATAGTTTAGTAAAAGCACGTCACTGTCCTCACATCACCCAGGGTTAGCATTGATCGTGCGCATCTAATTTGAACTCCCCAAAAAGATGATCAATCTAGCTAGATATTCCTAGCCAACGTGGAATTTCCAACTCTAGAATTGAATCGCTCAGATCTATCTTGTGTATAAACTGTTTTGAGTTAGGATTACCAAAATTTCAAACTTAACCGATCCTTACACTCAAAAGTTGTTCTACGGATGCCTACGTTGACAAGTCCCCTCCGCGCATGTTCACGATTTATTAAAAGCAATATGAGATCATGCCTAACAAGCTCATAGTTCCTTTTTTTTATGATTATGTTTCTGGCCCACCTCTATTTCAGCTCTTATATTGGAAGGCAAATGAATACGCATGTAGGTGTACTCCGTCAGGAATACATGGCTTTTGAAACAGACAAAGGGACAGAATCGTGGTCGCGTGCCATGGCTGCAAGCCGAGCCCCAATCCTTTGGCTAATCTTCACTCCGTATGTGGCCTTCCGATCTCCTTAGATTATGCTTACGCCCGGTGGTTGCCACGTCAGATTTAGAACGAAGTCGGTTTCAAGGACTTGAATAACGTGTTCGTGTGGAAGCACAGCATCGCTGACGTTCCGTTCTCTGTTCGCATTATTAGTCCGACGATGGAGAAACTAGTGGAAATCAATATTCCAATGAACGGGGGGATTCGAGATCCAGAAAAATTAAGTTTCTTAATTATTATTTATTTATTTTTTTTGGGTTTTTTCCGAATCTAGCTGCAGTTCTCATTGTACCGAGTACCCCTATTTTCTAATCCCTCTTGTTAGGGAGGCACATCATTTGGAGGATCACGATGACGCAGCATACCTTTTTCTTAATGAAAAGTCAAACGCGACAGGATAGTGTAAGAAGGGCTGAAGCCGCAGCTCCCCGACAAAAACACGCGAGGAGGAATCACGCACTGAGGGGGTCACTGGCATTAGCATCGCAGTGGGAACAGGAGGGGAGGATGGGAGGGGGCACTGTGTCTTTCTCTTGAGCGAAGTCTTTCGTTTGGTGACCTTTATGGTCAATAAGATATTGGGTCTTTCTTTTTGGCATAGTTTATTCCATGGTGGCGCTGCTGAGCTTGGCCGGCAGGCCACGAAAAAGCACCTCAAGATCCGCGCAGCCAAAAGGGGAAAAGAGAAGGGGGAAAATTGAGTAAATAAAGGAAAGGTCGTCGAGAAAATGCCCAGGAAGAAGCTGCAGTATCAAATCAGTTGGGTATATTCCTTCCCATCGGCTTCACGTAGAGGTAAGAAAATACGATGGAAACATGAGGGTCCCAGCATCGTAAAGAAACATAAAAAGTCGTCGTCGTTTCTAACATTTACAACTGCAGCATACTTACCAACTAGCGCGGAGACCTAGAATTCGGAGAAAACAATCACTTGTAGCCAAGAATTCTACGCAAGTTGGTGAGCAGAAAACAGACGAAGAGTTATGGAGACCTCGTCTCCAACTAACCACAAGCGCCTCAATCTCCGTGGACGTGTCCGTATAAGCAGATCAAGGACTGTTTGTGAATAACTTTAGTTGGAGATTGAGGCGCTTGTGGTTAGTTGATGAGCAGAAAACAGACGAAGAGTTATGGAGACCTCGTCTCCCATTTAGCATGTCCCATGTCCCGACCCTCGAGTTCCGATCTCGATTTACATATTCGTGTAACATTTAACTTTTGAATAACTTTAGTTATTCGCGTTATTATCATGTGCGCATGTAACATGAGTTGAGACACACTAAAAAAAAAACGGGAGTCTTTACCCTCTCTTGACGTATCGTGGAGAAAATCTAGATGTTCTAACTCGTGACGTACGTTGCGGGTGTCGAGAAAATCCTCACTCAATAAATTGTGAAAATTAGGCTTGATCAACGGTTTAGATCCGTCGAGACACCGAAGGGAGCATTGCCCGGATTAGGTAGATGATCTCCGTCCCCATCGTGGGGCTTGCTGGCGGGTACTTCATGGACCCGTCAGTAGCCAAGCCTCGGCGCCCGGGCACCGGATTCGCAAGAAACAAAGAAAAGGAAAATGAGAAAAAAAGAAAAAATGTATTCGACTAGTCCAACCACGTTCGTCAACAAGTGGGTCGTCGTGGAAGTCGTGGAAACAAGAAGCAAGCAGGGAAATTCCCAGTCTTTTTCTCAGTTCTTTCGGAGTCCACACACAGCGAAAGGGACAGAGTGTGGACTGTTGCAGGCTTCTCCTGGTCCTCCCTCCTCGAAGGGGTTCGGCTTCAACTACCGGAATAGCAAGACTTGGATGTTACCACATATCATGTCATAGTGTAACCGACGACTCCACGGCTCCCCTCGTTCTTATTTTTCCAGACGACGTCGCGGTCGAGTTGTAACTTCCGGGCCCAATTGTTTAAGTTGACCGCTTTTCTATAGTACCGAGAAAAAATAATTAAGTTGGGCAAAAAAGAAGCATTGGTAGAAGTAGTAGGTACCGATGGCGGCCTCTTTAACTTCATTATCGAGCTGTGTAGCAACGGCGTGTCTGCCTCAAAAAGCGCTGAGCCGCTTATTCCTAAATTATGTTCCATGTGAGGATGAATTCGCGACGAGACAAACGTTCGAGACAAACGTTCGAGATGATAATTTCTTCTCTAAATTCCATAACTTTCGATTTCTTTCTAAGATTTTTGTTATGGTTCGTAATTATTTCATCTTTGAATATCATACAATGTATGAATTCGTGCAGTATTATTCCTATAAATCTACCTCATCAAATATTCAAAACTTTGAAACTGAAACGGCAAAAAAAGGCAGCAGTTAAATGTAAACTTTTACTACTGACAGGAAAGGACTTCAAGAAAACAAGGCGGTGTCCGATGGTAAGCACATCGTATCCATCAGTGCATGTTTAATAGACTCGAGAGGAATTTCGTTTCCACTATTTTAACAGAAGCTTGGGTCAGTCGGTAGGATTTATATCCTTTTATATATATATGGAATTAGATATATTGGTAACTCTAGCTTAAAATCCGCGTCTCTCTCGATAACATTTCTACCCACCACTAATAAGAAAGTCCATCTTAAATAAATAATAGCTAGGTTGATTATTATCCATCGACTTCATGAATTACATGTAAAATTTGGTTAAATGGCTTGAATATCGAGTCAATGACCCGGGGTGATGTTGAAAAATTTATGATTATGTACTTACCATGCCACTCAAAGGAGCTTAGTGTTTTGTGGATGCTACCGACTAAAGTTGCATAGATTGGGACGAGATGCCCGTTGATTTTGCATTATGTTCCATTGGTCATAAAGGGTACTCTTTGCACGCACATACCATTTTCGACGAGGAGGGTTTTGCGTGGAAGTGTGGATGTTTTATGAGAAGCTAAAGGACAAAGCAACGAAAGGTTCACTACTACTGGCTGACATTATACCGTCCATGCTTGACATGTGGTGGCGTGTTTTCGGCACTTGTTGTGATGCACATGAGCGTGTACCATCCCCCTCCGCATTTTCCACAGGAAAAACATTACATCGCCCTCGCTCTTCGACAGCACGTCGAATTGGACGTCAGAAGATTCGTGGCCAGAAGTATTTCTTTAATCCGTTTACACCAGGAGGCAAGGAAGATTTTGGCCGGTGATGCATCTTAAATGCTACAAGACGGTGGGGGGGGCCCGATGGAAATGTTTATGTGAGCACGAATCGACTTAATGATAAGGATTAGGCGACATGGAGATTATGCATTGGTAAAGGGTAATCCTGGCGAATCGTTCAAATGAATATAATAAGAATCTAATATCATAACCTACTACATAATATGTGTGCTTTTTTTTTTCCACACCTACAATGACTTTCGTGAAACCTATTCAATTGTCGGAACATTTCAAGTGTATAGTCTCTATATTTATTTCTAATACAATTCACACACTTCACCGAAAATTTTGATGATTATTCAATTAGTGATATTACGACTGCTGATACATAACTATAAATGTGAGTTGTGTATAAAAAGTGAACAAATATATGGTCTGTGTATCATACTAAAATTTAGGATGATGACAAATTTCACGAGACAATAATTATAATATTGAGAGTAGCAGATTGAAAATGAGGGGAGAAGAAAAGGTAATAAATAGATAGTGGCATGATGAGTGCAAAATTGTTTGTGGTTTGATCACCAATCAAAAGGATAGAAGAAAGTTAATGAAGTCGTGGGACCTTTGCAATGGTTTTTGTTTTATTTGATAGATGCTTGAGGCTTTCTTGAATCGGTTGCTCCGCTCCATTAACATACAAAAGGAAGTTGAGACTTAATTTTTAACCTTAACTAGAAAACAAGAAGTAAACTAGGGTTTGGTCAGTAGAGGCCGACACATGAGAAGAATTAATTAATTGATAATTTGCAGTTTCATGCATGTACACACATTGTAATTTCAGATCACACGTACATGATGACTTTATGTACTTTGGAATAGAACTTGCAAGAGCTCTTTCCAAGCATTATTTCCATATCACCTACCTTATAATCAGAAAATCTATAATCAGCTCGTCCATGTACCAAGAAATGCTCTCCTTATTCTTGGTGCTAGTCGAGAAAATGTGTACAATACTCAATCTGCCCCACTGGAACTTCTTTGTCTATCTTCTTTGTTTTGTTGATAGTTATGGAAAAGCTTATTTCCTTTGTTTTGTCGATAGTTATGGACAAGTCACTCTCTCTCTCTCTCTCTCTCTCTCTCTCTCTCTCTTCCCCCGCCCTCCCTTCCCCCACCCCTTTTAATATTATTAACCTAAACTTTGTTTAAACCAATATACACATAGTTCCGCCTACAAGAATCAAACAATTTGGCTCCATCACAGGCCAGTGGTTGACCCTCAAAGTTATTGTACATAGCAGAAGCTGTAATTTGGACGTAGAATCCCTAACGTGAAACCCGAAAGCCGGAACACTCCGTAACATACCAAGGAAAAGGCAATGCAACCGGGCTCCTCTCAAATTGCGGAGCTACAGCCTCATCAATGATTATCACCGATTATTCCCGGCTTCATCCGGCATGAACAATCGACAAAAACTGTCCACTGACGAAGAACGCTCTCTCGCATCATTTTGCCGAGGTGCACTTCCCAATAAAGTGCTCAATATGGTCGCCGCGATGGAGATGGCGCATGCCCTTATAATTAGCCTCTGTTGGAGAGCCTTATACTTTCCGGGTCGTGTCAAACGTCATATCCCGATATATCTATAGATCCTTTCCTCTCCACCACAACTTTTTTGAATTGCGATTTCTTGTCTTCATTAATAAAACGAAATATATCTCTTTCATCTTCTTAAGTTTGGGTTCTTTTCGCCCGAGCATAATAATTCCCTAATTCGTGTCACGGCCAAGGCCGTGCTGTCGGATCGTCTCCCTCTCTCGGGTTGATCCGATGAGCATTTGTACATGCTTGTATATCATGCGAAAACCTAGTTCATACCGGTCCGACTACATTTGCAATGTATTTATACCAATCGATCCATCAATTAATGTTTGCATGAACTCATTGAGACGGAGCACTCAAATAATTCTCCTTGGATCATTGAGTTTATGTGAGTGTTATTACTCTGAATTGGGAAATAATTCAGAAAACATTTTTTCTAGATAGGTAGGTTGGTTTTGGTTCAATCAAGAAATGCAATACTACATATTCTCTACTACTATTAAGTGTGATGGATTCCTTATTAAAAAGTAAATATTCTTTATGAAATAGTCTTGTGATCTAACATGTCTAGATTTGTATTGTATAATTAGACATCACTGATTGACACATCAAAATTATGAGATTTTATGAGACGATTGTTAACTGTTCTAAAAGCTTAAATTTTTAGATAAAGGCATAGTTTTATATTTAAATATTCTATCATTCCCCATCACACTTAATCCGGTCTTTTAAGCACGTACATATTTAATTTAAGAATCAAATGGATTATGAAAAGATTTGGACTCACGACCTCCTATTCGATACCATTGAAGACTTTGTGAGATTACCACAAATTGTTCTAAAATATGAAGCTTTTAGATAAATATGTGATTTAATATTTAAATATTCTATAAGAAGTCATGAAAATAATGAAAAATTATTCAAAAAGTTCTAAATCTATTGTATAACAACCAATTCAGTCCGCCAAAAGAACTAAATCAATAAATTGTCAAAAATTTAGGATTGAACTAAAAAAATTGAACAAATATTGGTACAATTAAAATGTTTCAAACTAAATTGATCGCTATAAATAAAGTTAGAACTTTGTGGACAATTTTTCCTCAAAATAATTTTATAAGAACAAAAAAGCTTATGTAAACATTGCTCATAAGCTCTCTTTCTCAAACCGACAATTTATTGTTCTGAAAGATTATTTTAGGTTGTCGAGCTCAGCGTTGGTCATCGACAAATGCTTGTACATGCACCAAATATTATATATGCAAGTGGAATACACAACCACTTGTTTATTAGCATCATACCCCATTTTGCTTCTAGGTTACGATAGAGTATCTCTACTCTATATATAGGCAAATAATAATAATAATAATAATAATAATAATAATAATAATAATAATAATAATAATAATAATAACAATATAGTTGGCGTGACGATGAACCAATCTAATTGTTTGCACGGGAATAGGAATCTTTACCACCTTTGCATTTAGAAAAGAGAATCGTTTTCCATTGGCCCCTTTCTCCCCATTCAACTCGACTTTGTACTTGATTCAATCTTTGTTAGCTCATGTGCTATGAATATATTGTCGGTTCGTATCACGTTAGTTTAAGTTTTTAGAGGAAAACGATTTGTCTAACAAGTTAGCTCGGTCAAGCTGTTGACGTAGGAAACTTGAGCCCAAGTTCGAATAAATATTGAATGAGGACAAGTTCGACTCCATGGCACAGTATACTTCAACCAATGCTTGAATTGAACCAGATGCTTGAGCTCAAATTATGAAGATACTCTACGATTGGAAAAACCAATGAATCAAAATGTTTTTGAGCAACATCCAACGTTTGATTTTTGGGGACCCATGTTAGATATGACATATCTTCTGTGGCGCATCATGAAATCCTATCCTAAATAACATGCATCCATCGATTGACGGGTCAACCGAAAATGAAGGCGAAAATTATCTAAAAAGTAAGTCTTAAATCTATTACATTTTTGTCAATTTAGTCATAAACATTTCTCGTATTTTTATCGAGTTCATTTGATTAATTTTAGCGAAATTCTTAATCGCTAATCTTTGGCCATCATCCGACGCGACACAACCAAATGAACAATTTTTAATAATATTTAACATTTTAAAATTTTTTTTTTCCCTTTTTTTTCTTCTTCCTAGCCACTAGCAAGCCTCGCCCAGCCATGGAGAGGCTAGCCTCACCCAACAATGGCAAGGCTTGCCCTTGCCAATGGTCGATGGGGGCGAGCTTCACTAGAGGCTGGTGAGGTTGACCTTACTAACCCTCACCTATGGCCGGTCGTGTCACGTAGGAAAATTGGCATTCACGTCAGCAATTTTTTATCAAAATAATGGACTCAATTGGCAAAAAATAACAAGGTTTATGATTTAATCGGGAAAATTAAGAGGGAGTGAATTGAGAAAAGTGCAATAGATTTGGGACGTTTTGGACAATTTTCTTGAAAATGATGTCCTATATAGAATAACAAATATATTATTGTATTTTCTAGGAAAAACATGAATACACTTTAGCCTCTAGCTAAGATCCTTCTTATGTGGAAGTATAGGTCTCAATTTTAGGTCACATGATAGAAAGTATGGAAGTTTTATTCTTTCCAAAACCATGTAAATGAGCAGACATTTACGAACTACTAGAGCAGGCAGATCTGGAAAATCGAGAGACAGCAAGTGATAGTCCAAAGTTAAATTCCCAATTCCGCATGGCTCTGTGTAATGTCGAATCTATCTGTGGTTGGATCTTTTTCTTAGAAAAGGTGATGAGCACTATATATCTTACTAATAATGGCACGTGAAGAAGACGCATGATTAGGCGCGATCCACTCCTCAACTCTGACGAGGAGTTTGGATGAAACGAACGGTTGGGACACAATGGCTACTTTCCTGATTTTATAGTGTAGATTCAATTTAGCCTTAGGTACAGCATACACTGATCAGAGTTAAATAATGGGCGAATCTAAAAGGACCAACCTTGCTACCTACCCTACATATCTTTACCCATTCCATAGCGTGGGGTAACGCTTTTGTATAAAAAGGAATCGGCTTGAGCAAGTTCATATCTTTACCCATTCCATAGCGTGGGGTAACGCTTTTGTATAAAAAGGAATCGGCTTGAGCAAGTTTAGACGAGTCCCAAGGAAAAAAGGGCTTGCCTAAACCTACTTGTTTCATCTAGATGGATTGGTTATGAGTGTTAAATGAATTAGTCATATTGAATGAATGAGTCATAAATGAGTTTAAACATAATATGAGTGTTAAACAGGTCATAAATAAGTTTATAATTTATTCAACCTATTCATATGTCTTTCTTTTTTGTCTCTCCACACTCTCACCTCAATTTGACCATGGGTTTTGGTAAATTGAGATAAATACGGAAATGTTTTAATAATATGGATTAGATTGGGTAAGTATTGGATATGAATTGGATTAGGTATGAATAATTAGATTTGTATTGCGTGAAAATTGATTAAACGGATTTATTAGGTCAAATAATTTATCATCCAACTTGAAGAGTCCAGTTCCACTTTTCAAGCCGGCGGGGTTAATAGGCCCACTGCTGTCAGGCTGCTCGGCGAATATTTGGGTCGAATCGTCTACATGGTGATCTCTCCCTAATGCATATCGTACCTTTTTTTCCACTAGCAGCAGTAAGTTTTATCCACGTCCTCATGTTTATGATCTCTACACCTGTCCAACATAATTCTCCTCGCGAACAGTCAAGATTCATCATCGATGTTCGCTGAATTATAGTGGGTAATCGTCCACGTCCTTCTCGACCTTTCGGGTGCTAGTTTAAGCGTGTCGGTTAGGTGTTTAATCAATAGGAAACAAGCTTTCAATGAAAAATTCTAATGATAGTCTGGTAATCCAACATCCAACCTAAATATATTCTTTATTT
The DNA here is from genome assembly GCA_016097605.1 of Eucalyptus guilfoylei. Taxonomy (NCBI): domain Eukaryota; kingdom Viridiplantae; phylum Streptophyta; class Magnoliopsida; order Myrtales; family Myrtaceae; genus Eucalyptus; species Eucalyptus guilfoylei. Next base: position 33,082,540 of record CM027865.1, on the reverse strand, counting down.
TAATGTGTCAGTGCCCGCACGTCCTGTCTCCTTCAATTGAAGAGAAAGTTTTTCTTTTTTCGTCTTCCGAATTTTACGTTCCAAAATTCAAACGAAATAGTTTTAGGATAACTCAGATTCAATTTGGGCCACATGGGAGGGGAACGGCCTTTCGCAACCCTTTTAGTGGATCGTTTTCAAGCTCAATTTCTGGTGGAGCAAGTAATGAATTCAGCTTCTCAGGGATTGAGGAAGGGTACTGTGAAGGGGATGGCTCTACGAGGAAAGGGACGCAGCCATTCCGGTCAATCACACGAACTGCGTACGGCCCTTTCAATTACAACCGAGCCGAACCCTCGGGATCTGTGGCATGGGCGGCACCGTCCCGTCCCGTCGCCGTCGTCGTTCTCTTCTTCTTTGCGTTTCGTGGTCGAGGATTAGCGGTTGGCACCCGACGAATCTCTATTGAGCGCTCCTTACGTTCATTTCACGTGGAGATCGCAATTCGCGCGACCCTTGTGTTTGGAATCTGCCCCGATGTCACGTCCACGTTTTAGAGTCTCGTCCGGACACATTGCCGTTGTCAATGCATGGCTCGCGGGATTCACATTAGGGATTATTTGGCGAGAGTCATTAGGCACAAAGCATAACGAAGTAAGGAAACTTTGAATTTTTATTTTTATTTTTATTATCCCTTCATATCTTTATTGATGTATAGAATGACTTTAAGTAGATTCACAGTTACATGATGGGGGCAAAATTGATTCCTCAAATCAAGAAGGAAAATATCCTCAAATTGAGGAAATAATTTTAAATTTTAAAAAAAAAAATTGAATATTTTAGAAAGGCGGAAGAGATCAAGTTGCTCGATTTTAAGATAATAAGTTATCATTCTCCCACAAGTTGAGCACGGTTGGCTGAAGGTAAAGCTTGGTCTGCAAAAATTTGATGCGATTAGAACTCAGATTTTTCGCGAATAAATCTGCAATTTGATCTTTGTTGGAGATGAATTGAGCAATGAGATTTTTATGCCCAACTAGTTCCCTGACATAATGAAAATCAACAGCGATATGATTGTGGGCAAGAGATTATTGAAACATTATCACACCATATAGTGGGCAATGTAAGCAGTGGATAATGTAGTTCACGTGACAAGCAACATAACTAAATCAATTTAGCTACAATTAGAGTTAGACACCAATACTCAGCCTCAGATGAAGAACATGCCACCGTAGCCTGTTTCTTAGCACTCTAGGAAATGGGGTTGGAATAGAAGAAAACATATAACCCACTAGTAGAGCGTCAATTAATGGGGTAGCCTGTTAGTTAGCATTGTAATAGGTCGTGAGTTGGTGTTGGCCTAGACAAAAGTAAAGACTATGAGTGATTGTGCCTTTCAAATAACACAAAATGCGTTTGACGGCCATGAGATGATCCTCAGTGGGAGACTTTATAAATTGATAAACTTGATTCATGGCAAAACAAATGTCAAGGCATGTCAGAGTAACTACTGCAGCACTCCAACAAGACTCCAATAAAGAGTGGGATCTTATAGTGGAAGGCCATCAACTTGGCCAATTTTTTGAGACACTACAGGCATTGGGACTTAGTTTACATCTGTCCATATTTACATGCTTCAGAACATCCATAATATACTTAGATTGATTAAGTTGTATGCCTTCAAAAATACATGTTATATGAACACTAAGAAAATAAGAAGGAGGTTCGAGGTCCTTCATGCGGAAATGATGGTCAAAATATGAGATTAACTACAACAACGCTAAAGTATCATTGCTAGTGAGTTTGATGTCATCAACGTATAGGAGGAAACATACATTTAGATGGCCTTGGTGAAAGATGAACAGTGATGGATCGGAATTGGAGACAGTGAATCCAAAATCATGGAGTTTTGAATTAAAACTTTTCACACCAAGCTATGAAGGCCATAAATGGATTTTTTTCATGTGACAAATATGATTAGATTAGCCCAGATTAACATAGACCAGAAGTTGGGACATGAACAGTGTTTCCTGCAAATCATCATGTAAAAATGCACATTTGACATCCAATTGTCGAAGTAGCCAATTGTGAGATACTACAAGAGATAAAATAATTACAATGGTGGTAGGTTTCACCATGAGGCTAAAAGTCTTAACAAAGTTGATACCTGGCTATTGATGAAAACCCTTAACAACAAGACGAGCCTTGTAATGACTAACAGAGCCATCTGAGTTTTGTTTAACTCAAATACCCATTTGCAACCCACTATGTTCATAGTAGGATCATAAGGGACCAAAACACCATGATTGTTACCATTGAAGAGAGGTAAATTCTTGATCCATGTCATGACGCCATTGAGGGTCCTTAACTGCCTAGAGTAACATATTGGTTCGAAGATATGGTTAACGGTAACTACAAGTGGAAGTGGGTGAAGGGTGTGGGAAAATGCCTTTCGTTTGGTGACACCAAATTTAGACCTTGTTTGCATTGGGTGAGTGGAAGAATGAGGAAAGGGTTGATTATCAATAGGTGGAGGAAGGGTTAGCCAAAGGTTTGGAAGGTAAGTTAATGTACAGTTCATACTCCCATCATTGGGCTTGGGCGCATAAATAACTATTGGATATATATAATTTTTTTTTCTAATAATTAAATAATATAACGGAGATGTGTAAGGTGCTAAGAATCTTCTGTTAGATGCAGTGAATCAAGATAGAATCTTGTGTCTCGAATTTCTTTTTCTCGCTTTTATTCTTTATTTTCTTATGATTGTACGCCAAATCCTAACATCGTGAGCTCGTACAAACACATCAAAGCGTATAGAAAAAAGTGTGGTCCAACATGTCTCGACACTCCGACCAAAAAAAAAAAAAACATGTCTCGACACGCCATGCTGACACAGATAGCATGTTTACCGATATAATCAGACGGGTGAAGGGGTGACAAAACCGGGTCAAAAGGGTCGGATCCACATGTGATACACGCACCTTTCGCGTATGAACTTAAGACTACATACGCGAATTGGATGGGCCGATTTCGATCGTGGCGACAGATGGGGGTGGCGATCGGCCTGCTGTGTCCGTACCGGGGCGTCGTCGGACGTGGATTCCGTGGAGGGGGGTGGGATTCAAAATTCAAAGCAGCCATCACTCAATTCTGGACATCCGTGCATGTCTGGTCAATGGCAAGGAAAGTGTGGTGGCCAGGGCGGGGTTGCTTTCTTCCCCCCACCACCCGTGAATTTCGTGGCCCCTTTAATTTTTGCCTTTTGGTAGGTCATTGCCGTGCGCATTGTCGATGGACAGTTTCTGTCTTTATCACCCCGGTAATGATTGCGTCATTAGTTCTCAGCAGACGCTGTTGCTTCTTCTTTTATTTTATTTTATTTTATTTTGTGAGATACTGGAAGGCAAATTGGGGAACTCGGCCAGGTAGAGGCAAGCATTCGTTATGTGAATTCTTTATTAAGAATTTGGTTTGAGGCCGCTCTCGTTGAGCAATCAAAGTAGGCAAACATCTCAATCCAATGCATCGATTACCACATTCAATTGTTCCATAAAGAACCCGACCATTCTCGTTTTCAATAAATGAGCTGCGCTTTTTCCACCTTCCTTATGACTAATCCACTTCATTTTTTACTTAAAAGATGAAATTGCTATCAATCATTTTATCGCAATTGATGATGATAAAGTCAAAGTTTATAAATAAGTATTTTGTGTTTTCTTTTTTTTTCCCCATTTTTTTCTTTGAAATAAGTGATTTGTGTTAAAAAGTGTCTATGTTAAACATTTTCTATATTTTACTTGAGAGTTAGTACATAAATTTGCTCAACAGTGTGGAAAAGAATTAGCTTTCTCGGAAATTTCTCTTTTCAAAAAAACTAATTTCTATGAAAGTAAAATCTACTAATAAACAAAAAAAAATAGCGTCTTTAATATATGCTAGATACACACAATAAACAAAATAAAAACATGTGAAACATTTAATTGTGGTGACTTGATCCTAAAGAGAAATTGAAAAAAAGAGAGATAAATCTAGGCCACTTCTTTAAATCATAATCGAATGATTGAGAGAATTTTGGTATTTTCGTGAAAATTGTGTGGATTTAGTCATATAGAAATTGGAATATGTCAAATAAATATGCCGAGACATTCATTATCAACACCCTCCTTTATTAATAGGTGGATTGGTGAAGTTAACTAGGGGCATGTAAAAGAATCAAGAACTGCTCAAAATCAGACTAGGCCAAAACCAACAGTTCGCATGAGGATTGGTCAGATTCCAAGTTCCACAAGTGGAACCGTCTACCTGGACTGAATTGATACATATTTCAATATTAATTTGAGATTATCCTGTGCATTGCGAACAACCTAAATCAAATTATCGTGACATTGGTGTCGAATCTAAATTCATTAACGTCTTTCCTCTTCTTTTAGCCAAACACATATAACATGTTTGATAAAGCGTTTTTGAAAGGCGATATGTTTAAATTGAAATAGCATGTTTCATGTTAAGATTACATCGGTTTCATGTGAAGTTATTTAATTGCTTTCACACATTCTAGAATGATTTTTGTACGTATCTGGTTTCAAGTTCGATTGAATTTTTTTAAGAATTCAAAAAGGTTTTGGAAATCATGAATTGTTGGGGACATTTTGACCCATTCCATGGACCACCATGGAATCGGACCACAGTCTAACTGTCCTATTCTAATTTTTCGAAAGCAATTCTTAGTGGACGATAGGGTTGGAATCATCCACCTAGACCATGTTCACACTTAAAGTCAACTTAGCTAGGAATCACAATTAAAATCTCTCTCTTTTATACGGTAGGAAGAAAAAAATCTAAGCAAATTTCAAAATACATGAATTGCCCAATTGATCTCATGGATTAGAATTCATACGGGTGATATGTATAGGATCGTTTGCGATTGGTGGTGTGAAGAATTGAACCTACGCGAAGCGCTAAATCCAAACACATGCTAGTTAGCCCTCCTTCAAAAAAAAAAAAAAAAAGTTCAAGGATCAACTATTCCACTTTTGGACCTAAGAGATCGGCCCAACAATTTCAATTAAGGATCATAATCCCGGCACATCTCTCTTACAGGCTCGGAGTCCCTTTGAGTTTCGGCCCAAATGGCGCGGAGGACACCTTCACAGGGTTGAGCTTTCATTGTTGAATCGCCCACCATTCGGGCCTCACTATGGGTCCCTTTTTAGCCCCAAACTGGGCCTAGGCCCATTACTCAATTTGACCGATTGCGCCATCGTTTCTTTGAAAAATCAAATGATTCAAAAGGTAGTTTCCTAAGAGTTTTAATTTGAATTGTCTACGAAAACGAGCTAACGAAAGAAAGTTTCATCATCAATAGAAACGCGTAGGCGTCGGTCATTGTTGATAATGAAAATATCTTTTTCAATGTTAGACAATAACACGAGGCCTTTTGCCTTATCTATATCAATCTTGAGTCCTCAAACTCACGCCATGAGGATTCGGTGCGCATGACCGGGTAAAAACACGGCCAAAACCTTGACTCATCGATAGCCTAAGCGAGATATTGTGCCAACCAAACATTCATATCGTGCATCTAATTTTTTTATTTTTGAACATAATGTTAAAGTCTTGAAATTTTTTTTTCCCTTGTGTCGAGGCTCAAACTCTAATACATAACTTAAGTTGAATGTCACGTATTAATCGGTTCTCCATTTACTAAGCAGGAATCATGTGCCGGGAATCACTGTTTCTCTCTAAAACAAAGCGACGATGTTTTCTTGACTCAATCCTAACATTCTTCGATTTACTTGCCATCAATAATGTCTCACCACATGCAACATTTTCATTTAGTTAAAACTGATTTACCATTCTAGTATATATACTCTTACGCAGCGTCGAGGTGTATATTATCTCAGACGAGTGCGTTCCGTATCAGATATCACAGCACAGGCAACTCATCATTGACCAGACAGCGCATGAGCCTGGCGGCCTTTGTGTCGGCTCGTAGTCACGGACATAACGGATAAATGTGGTCTGCGATCATCAACACGACACGTAGCCCTCAAGTCCCGGTCTGGCCAGCAAGTCAAACGCCCGATGTTAACCAACGGTCTTGGATGGTGGCATGCGACAACCCCCGATCTTGAAAAGAAGCCCACGAACAAATGGCTATCATAGCATGCGACAACCCCCGATCCTGGAGAAAAGCCCACGAGCGAATGGCCGTGATATCACGTTCGAGTCCTCGTGCGACTTCTGCTATATAAACTGACGCCGTCCTACGCTGGGAACAGCAACGATTTGCAGATATTTCCAGAAGAGAAAGCACGTTTGAGAGGAGGTGGGAGAGATACAGAAAATGGTGGTCAAGGTGCACGGCTCGATCAGAGCGGCTTGCCCGCAGAGGGTGATCGCATGCCTCTTGGAGAAGGAGGTGGACTTCGAAATTGTGCACGTGGATCTCGACGCCGGGGAGCAAAAGAAGCCCGAGTTCCTCCAGCGGCAGGTACATTGGCTTATATCGAATCGTGACCTCTGTCTGTGAGTACAACACGTACTTTTCTCGACATGTCTCCCAAATAAGGGTAGAACGTGTTTGTTCCGTTGCTTTTAACAAGGACTGGTGACAACTTTATTGGCGTGGCACTCAAATGAAACTACTTTAAGGCACATTCGTTCCAACGTTTCATCTAAAAATTCAACATATTAAATGAAAATGTGGTTTGACTACCTTTCCAACTTGGAAGAGGGAGGTGGGGGGTTAGAATCCCTACAATCTTAGGAGAGTTGAGGTGAAGTGGATTTCGACTCATGTTTTCTCTTTTTCTGTTATTTTGGAGTTTCTTTCATATATTTTGGCTGACATGTACCAACACTTGTTCTTTTTCAATAAGCCGTTTGGTCAAGTTCCGGCGGTGGAGGACGGCGATTTCAGGCTTTTCGGTAAGATCACGTGTCGATGACTTGTGCCTTTAATCAAGGATAAATGGACATAGAAACACTTGCGACCAATATGCTTCGATACTTCTCGAACTGAATTGAGTGTAGACGATAATTATTTCACGTCCGCGATTATGCAGAGTCGAGGGCGATAGTAAGGTACTATGCAACCAAGTACGCCAACCGGGGGGCCGACCTGCTGGGCCCGACCCCGGAGGAGCGGGCCGTGGTGGACCAGTGGCTCGAGGTGGAGGCACACAACTTCAATGAGCCCGCCTTCAACCTCGCGTTCCATCTGGTGATATCGCCGCGCCTGGGCCTGCGAAGCGACATGGCGTTGGTCCACAGCTCCGAGCAGAAGCTGGAGAAGGTGATGGACGTGTACGAGCAGAGGCTGTCCAAGAGCAGGTACTTGGCCGGGGATTTCTTCTCACTAGCCGACCTCAGCCACTTGCCGGCGCTCCGGTGCCTCACGGAGGACGCCGGGCTCGGCCACCTGGTCAAAGAGAGGAAGTACGTGAACGCTTGGTGGGAGGACATATCGAGCCGGCCCTCGTGGAAGAAGCTGTTGACCCTTCTTTGATTGTTCAGGGAAAAGCTCTCGTGTGCACTTCACTTTACAACTTTCCGTGTGTTTGGTTTGATTTAAATTTCTATCATAAATAAATATCCTTTTCGAGAAATCCTTGTTTTGGGAAAATGTATTCCGGGAATTCATTTTTCCAATTTCAAGCATATATATTTTTTTCGACTGTAACTGATTTTTTATAAACCGATCATTTTCGACAAATCAAGCGCATGAAAGTTCAGAAAACTAATTCACGAAATATCCTCAAGATTGAGTAAGTTTACAAAATTTATCTATAGAGGCAAACTGTAATAAATCCCTAAAATTAAGTACGTTTACGAAATTTATCCGTTAGAGACAAACCGCAATAGACATTTAAATGAGTTGATCAAACCCAACATTCCGTAGAAGTCTCTCAATCGTCCAATATATCAATTTTACGAACTAATCTTAATATATTTGACATTATTCTTATCGTGTAAATGAGATCTCCTCTTTTGTTTTTGCATTTTTATATTTCTGGGAGAATGAGCGTGACAACATTGGATGATAAAGAAGGAAGAAAAAATTATTAGATTAACTCTAAATAAATAGCGTGCTATTATATATATATTGATGAAATTCTCGTGAGTCTAAATCTTTTTCTACACAAGAGCTACTAAATGCAAATGAAGCCGATGAAGATTTAGAATTATATATACACAGACGATGTATGCTTTAATATAAAAGAAAAAATTAAGTCCTTCCTAATCCACCGTGCGGAAATTGGTAAAAAGAAAAAAAAAAACCATTTCCCTTCGATGACTTGCTCCATGTCAGAGAGTGTGGATGCACAATCATCGATTTTCTCCTTCAATTCGGGGATAGGGCTCCTGGTTATTTGGAAGTCGTGTCAAACCCTGCGAGTTTCCATAAATATCAAACGCTCGATTTGTACAGATACTTTTGACCGTGCGATTTTGTATGCTGTCGGTGGGATCTCATTAACTTTCCTTTTCCTCACGCAAAGATGGTCCCGTCGAGGAACAAAGACCATAGAAGTCAAAATGGACGAATTGTTGCCGAGGGCCCGACACCGAAACAATAACGAACGAAAGTTGGTTCGTTCCATTGCAACCTAAAAATTTCGACACGGATCTTATGTTGTACTAGAATCGATACCGAAAATCAACAAAACTATCTTCACCAAAGCAGAACAAGAGAATGAGATCATAAAACCTTTTCTGAGAATTTCTAGAATGACTTAACAATTCCCTTATGCTTAACCAGTTGAAAAGGCAATTACAGAAAAATTATTTAAAAAGTCTTAAATTTATTATACAACGACCAATTCAATTTTAAATCTTTTAATTGTATTAATTTAATCTTAAAATTTTTAACAACCTATCAGTTTAATATTAAATCTTTCGATTGTGCTAATTTAGTCTAAAATATTTTATGATTTGCTAATTTAGTCCTAGTCATTCCAATTTGACCAAAAACCGCTAACGTGGCGATTTAATCAACGTTAGTTGTCCTACATGGCACGGCCGATACTAAACTGAATAATATTTTTCACGTTTTTTTTCTTCCTTTTTTCCCTCTACTGGCTATCTTTAGGCCTTGTCTATGGCCGGCAGTCACCAACCTCAAGCAAAGGCCACCCTCGCCAGCCTCAGTGAGGGATACCCTCACTTGGGCTACCAAGGGCAGCCCACCCTTGGTTAGCCTCGCCTAAGGTTGCCAACCAAGGCCCCACAACTGGCAAAGGGAAAAAGAAAAGAAAAAGGAAAGGAAAAAAATCATAAAATTAAAATAATTGTAAAAAATATTTATGTCAACGCCAAAGAATGTCATATAAAACAGTTATCGTTGACTAGATTGCTATCTTAGCGATTTTTGGCTAAAATTAGCAAATCGTTAAAATGTTTAGAACTAAATTGATAAATTATCAAAATATTTAGAATTATATGGCCACAATTGAAAATTTTATAACTGAATTAGTCGTCATATAACAGATTTTGGATTTTTTAGATAATTTTTTCTAATTATACTAACAAAGACTTTAGAATCACGGTTTATGTTAGGACCCCGAAGGGGCGACCGGTTGAACGTGGTGTTTGCCCAAATAATGAGCTATACGGAAAGAGTACACATGTGGTTGGGACCTAAAAGGGTGGAGTAGAATTTTGAAAGGCATTTATTTTCCAAATGGAGACTTGTAGAAGGCAAGAAAAGGGCAACGACCGTCTTGGGGATGGCAATGCATTTTAACAGGGAGAGAAGCCATAGAATCAGAGGTTAAATGGTCAGTTGGGGATGGCCAATCTATCAACATACGAGAAGACAAATGGCTAAAGTTTGGAGTGCTTGGAGGCCCAGCTAACCAAAATGAACCAGTTATGGTGGCAGAACTTATCAGTGAAGACTCTCGGGTATGGAAGGAAAGTTTAATTCTAAATATTTTTGAAGAACAAACAGCAAACGAGATAGTTGCGATACCCATTAGCTCGTCCCCGAAGGATGATTATCTAGTATGGACAGGTAATAAATCAGGGACATACACTGTGAATAGCGGGTACAACATGGCCTATTCTAACGCCACAAGAACAGAACAAAACAGAGCAACATGTTCTTACAAGCCTCCAAAATCCCTCTGGACAAGAATCTGGAGTCTATCTATTCCCCCGAAAATGAGAACTTTCTTATGGAGCGTTTGCCAAAACACCATACCAACAAGGGAGAATCTGCATAAAAGGAAAATGCTATCCGACCCCTACTGTCCGCTTTACTCTACACACATGGAAACAATAGAACACCTATTTCTACTTTGCAAATGGAAGAAAAAAATTTGGGCAGACCCACGAATCAACATCATTAGAAACCCAAGCAACATAACAAGGTGTGATCAGTGGCTAACGGAAGTATTCGAAAGAAGCGACATCTCACCTGAAAGAGAACTAGTTGCTGCTGTGCTGTGGAATATCTGGAAGACCCGAAACAATTTTATTTTTTGAGCAAAGCGTCCCCAACCAACTGATCTTGTAGATCTCGCAATAGCACAACAAAAAAACTTCAGCAGATGGCAGAATCAAAAAAGGCAAAAACCCACAACCCGAAGCCTACCGATTAGATGGACGCCGCCGGATAGAGACGAGATGAAGCTAAACGTCGACGCCTCATGGACTCCGGGCGATTTCCTAGGTTCGGCAGCTGGAATTGTGCGAGATCCGTCGGGTCTCGTGGTTGAGGGCTTCGCAGTGCAGATACGGGCGTCTTCTCCTCAACAAACAGAAGCCCTAGCTTTACTGCACGGTTTCATGTACTTGAGAGGAAGAGAAGCCGCGCACGTGGGCACAGGAACCGGTCAAAGTTGCAGATGGGTGCTAGAAAGTGACAATTCATCTTTGGTGGAAGTTGTGATGGGCCGAGCCAAAACATCATGGGACTTGAAGGAAATTGTGGAACAGTGCAAAGAAGAATTACGTCTTTTCAAATCGGCAAGGGTAGAATATTGTCCTCGCGAGGCAAACCGAGCGGCGGATTGGTTAGCTAACTCTCACCGAATCAAAAATCTCCCTGCAAATTGGGTGACTTTTCCTTCTCTTTCCCTTTCGGAAATTCTATGTTCAGAGTTTTATCCATCGTTGCCTTGTAAGGCTCGCTTATTTTCATGAATGAATGGAATATCTATTTTCGACCAAAAAAAAACTTGGTAGCTGATCAAAAGAAAGAAAAAAACAAAACTTGGTAATTGATGGCTTTCTAGCAGAAGATCTGGCGCTCAGGATTTCCATGTAAGGATTCTTGAGTCGACCAAAAAAAAAAAGATTCTTGAGAAACGGATGCCGACACTTTGATGGTCATATGATAAATAAAATAATAGAGTAAATTACAGATGTTGATCATAAAAATAAGGTGTTTTGATGGGTTATGATCTAAGAATCAATCTCTCGATAAATTGTTAAATTGGCTAGAAAATACATATTCACTTTGACTTAGCTATTTTTGTTATTTATTTACATTTTTTCCTTCTAAATGTAGACATCATAAATATAATTCACGTGTTTGAAATAATGTATAATTCTACGTGTCAATATATTAAAATAATAAACACAATCTACTGTTTTGTATTAAATAAAAGTCAAATTGTGAGTTCTTTTTATAAAATTTGTAAGGATTCAAAAGGGAGTGGGAAGGCTAAATTGGTTAGCAAAAGTCAGAAGTGCTCATGTATTGAACATATGGAGCAGATTTGTGGTTTTTTTCTTGGTTAGAAGGGTCGGAAGGGGGGACCAGCGCTCCCCTCAAGACATTACTGTAAGGGTCCAACACCCGTTGTGGACCTTCCCTTTCAAGTCATAATAACTCCAACTACCCGCTACTCGAAGGTTAGATGTTGACAAGTCCATCGGCTCTACCCCATCAAGATGTTGGCCGTCATGAAATCTATTCACACACAAGGTATGTTTGCAACTGGGTAATGCGAATCGAAATCGTGATCTAGTAAAAAAAAAAGCAATCATTTCATCATCAAACTTGCCACCTCAAACTTTTACCACCGGAAAGTTGCAATCCATTTATACTTGTATACTTCCATAATATAAATATACACCAGTCTACCACGTGTCTTCGTCACCAATAAAAAGCTTTTCTTAGATTCAAATTGTGCTTGGAAACACTTTTGACACATAAAAATTTCAAGGATAATGCTAGATTGAGATATTAAATTGATTTATTAAGTGATTTCATATATTTTGATTCGATAGTTAAATAGGTCCATCGACCTAAATAGTGGAAATGTTTGAGGTACAATAACATTATGTGAAATTACTTTTCTACAACGTTTTGATATGGTGATAAACAAGAAAAAAAAATCATATTATAGGAATGTGATATATATTGTACGACGACTTTGCAATTGTGCACGGCGAAAAGTCGTACAGTTACATCGTACAATAAAATACAGCAAACCAATCACATTCTTCGACATTCCAACCCCAAAAAAAAAAAAAATCACATTCTTCAACATCATTCAATACACCAATTTACTCCTTGATTAGAGGAGATGATGTTCGGGCCGGTGCGATGAGAGATTTAGCAAAAGCAATGGGCAGAGTAGCTAGTTTCTTGACCCTGCTCACGCGGGCCTTCCTTGTGAAGTTGTTGTAGTCGTTGGCTTCTATCTCGTCCAGGATCTGCCGGTACAGCAGCAAGGATGCCCACACCTGCATTGCCAAACGGAGACGGTAGCGTCACCAGATCCGTCCGCCCAAATTGAAAGAAAATCACCTCAGAGGGACAAGACCAGCCATTTGGTGCTTTTCGGCTTCGGCTTATTTCGATTGATGAAAAGGGTTTAGATGGCTGACCGGCCATCGACTGGCTGTGTTCAGCTCGTTCACTCCTTTCTCGGCCTCATCGTAGAACATCCTCGCCCTCTTAATCTGATTCTTCATGAAGTACCTCCACTTATCCGTGACCTTCCCCGCGAATATGTCATCATCAGAGAGCCCCGCCTGGGCTATCTCGTCCTGTGGCAGATAAATCCTTCCTCTTCTTGCGCTGGAAATTATCGGACATGTCAAAGGACATTCTGTCATCAGGAGGTCGCGACAGTGTTATGTCAAATGCAACTCTAGTGTAGACAAACGCAGTAGGCTTAGATATCTAGTGTTGCGGGGGGATTGAAGAAGGTGCCAATGAACTACGTGCAAAAACAAGGTTTCCCAATGTACTGCAACTTTTCACAGACGTTAAATTGTCATCAGGTCATGCTGTGTTTTATTTCTTAGTTATTCGCGAGAGACCCGAATACTCAAATGAAGCAGGGGCCCTTTCCCTTACCTGTCCTCGTTAGGAGATTGTTATTGCCTACAGAAAAAAACCTTGTTCTAGTTCACAGCAAGACATTCTTGACAACTTTAGCGAAACATGCGATGAGCAAAGCAAATGGAGTAGGATGGGTCTGAGCTTACTCTTCGCCGACATCCCTGAGAATGTTGGTTAGCTGTAGAGCTGTTCCCAAGGCCGATGCAGCGCTATAGACACTCTCCATCGTTGCCCGGGAGTCGGGTGCGATTCCACAGACCGGAACGCTCATGAGACCCACGGTACCCGCCACATAATAGCAATAGAGATATAGCTCGTCGAAGTTCTTGTATCGCGACTTCCTGAGGTCCATCCTCATCCCTTCGATCAAGTCTTTAAATGGCTGCAACAACAAAAGCAAAACCATGTGTCCGAGTTTCAGAATCACGAAGGCCACAACGGGAAGCCTCCTTGACACTAGTTTGAACAAGCCAAACGAGCTCATATTCCTAAGAGGTTCCACATATAACTGTACTCTACAAGTGGTCCAGACCCATATCCTAATCGACAGACCACGGAGAGGTATAACTAAAGAGTTCACTTACAGATAAGGGAGTCGGTGAAAATTGCAACACAAGTCTTAAACCTTATATATGGGATGCATTTGAGTTCTAAAATTTTCAATTGGTTTAATAAAGTTATAAAATTTTACTAAAAAGTACAATCGAGTCCTAAACATTTCAATGGATTCAATGAAGTCGTCAACATTTGTCAAAAAAGTTGCAATTGAGTACTACAATAATGTTGATAAGTGCAATTTAAGGTTGTCATGCAAATACATTTTGAGGGACACTTTTGCGCAATTAGAAGTATTGTCCATCACAATGACTTGATTACACTTTTCGAAAATGTTTAAAACTTGATTGAATATAGGACTCAATTGCAAGCGGTGAATAAGGTTTTAAGACTTCCTATGCAATTTTCCGTTTTAGAGGCACCCCCATACGAAGCAAGTTACGTGATTTGTCAACAAAAGATCTCTCGAAGGACATCCGAGACCTGAATGTCAACTGGGTATTTGGCAACGGTGTCTGATAAAGCAGCATCAAACGCATCAAATGGACGCCCCTCAAAAAGTTTTTCCAACTTCGATTCCCACCTATCTAAAGCATGAGGCGTCAGGAGAGAAGCGTTAGGCCCGTCGACGAGATCATCCGTCCTCCTGCACCAAACTGCAATCGACAGTTTTAAGAACGAGGGCTGCATCTATGTGCAGACTACATCCTTGAACTGTGCACACCAGTGCAGAAGTTGTCCATGAATAAGTAAGCATCAATCTCAAAAGAAGAGACCGAGGTTGGAGGAATATACATAATGCAGGGCCAATTCAAGAATACTTTAACCATCCATCATTAGCAACACGTGTATATATTCTAAAGGAAAAGTCAACATCAATGGAAGAAGACAGCATACTAGTTCACATCCACATATACCAAAACTTCGAATTGCCAAATATAAACAAAGAAACAAGCAGATTGAAGAAGAAACCACCAAATTCGTTGCCTTCGACAGGGACCTGAGGTCGCTTGGCTTCGGACACCTAAATTTCTTTTCTGGTATTGCTTTCTATTTGGTCACCTAATTCTTCCTACCAGCTAGTAACGAGATGATTACACTCCACGAGCTAAAACAATCGCTCTGAAATAGGCCTAACCAGCAAAACCTGTAAAGCTGTGGAGACTTTCAAGAGACTACTTAAATGAGGCCAGGAGATGGAACCCACCACCAATCGCCCACATTGCTCTTCGCCTTTCCGGAGTCAAGAGCAATGTCCCTGTAAAAGCAAAACAAGCAGAAAAGAACTTCACCAGAATATACCGACTCAAAGCGAAATGAATTTCTCGAAGAAACACAGAAAAATCCGTAACATTATCAAAGGAAATGAACAATGAGTATGGAGAAAGCAGATAAAGAAGGATGCTTGGCTGACCCAAGTAAAAATTCGTGGCATTTTCACGGCAGACTTCACGGCATCTGTCATAGGCATCGTCCAACTTGCTCAGAGTCCCCGGAAGAAAGATATCAGGTTTGACCTTTAGATTGGCCTCCGACCTCAGTCGCTCGCTCGCCAGTGCCGCCTGCTTCAGCACCATGCTGTTCACCCTCTGCACCAAGGATTCCGCCGCCGTGGTTTCTTCGTCCGCCGCCGAGCTCGTGCTGCTTATCGAGCACCACCTCAGTTTCTGGCTTCTACCCTTCTTTGACCTGTGGCCGGACACTCGCAGTCTTTCTGCTAGGACGAATCTTGACAAATGCGAGCAGCGAAACACGTCGACAAAGCCGAGGCTCGTGGGGATTGTCTCCGGGTTGAGGGTGGTCGCAAACCGTGATAATGGCATGGCCATGTTGCCAAACTCGAATGTATTCACTTCGCTTCGCTGCACCCTGCGAGTGGAGGATCGAGAACTACGTAAACTTGAGCTGACCAAGTACGAGAATGAAGCTCTGGAGAAGCAAAAAGCCCAAGCTCCGGCAGGAGAACTCAAGCTATATAATGAGAAGGGCCAAGTGAGGGAAAATTTTAAAAAATAAAAAACCTAAAGCGGGGCATTTTGTTTTTCCGAAGGTCTGTAACAAAGTATGCGAAATAGGTCCTACCAATCTTACCAAGTTTACAAATTGAAAGCTCGTGTAACATCTTGCGAGTCCCAAATTTGATTAAAATGAGCTTTTCACTTGTACAAATGATCCTGATCAAGTGATTTTGTACCTTATTGGGGAATGGAATTGACCTTTATTTCTCTTTCCAATAAATGATTGGAGAGAGACGACCAAATTAGTAATAAACAAAAGTCAATGTGTCCTATCCAAATTATTGTCTTCATTGGGTTTGGAACCCCTCACCTTTGGGGAATGATCAATGAAGCTCTTATCCAACATAGCCACTACGGCCGGGGGTCAAATTATATTAAAGTTAATATCACGAAAAATCTCAAATTGATACACTTGTGACAATTTTATCTCAAATTAATTTTAATACCAAGAAAAATCCAAAATTAATATACTTATGATAAATTTATCATGAACTAATTTTTTTTTACTACAAAAAACTCCAAATTGATATATTTATGACAAATTTACATATGTTAGTTAAAATTAAATTAGATTAATATCACGAAAATTACAAATTAGTATACGTATGACAAACAAGTGGTAAAATCCTAAATTGGTACACGGGGTAAAATTTGATGAAAACTAAAAAAGAGTAAATTTATCATAAATGTACCAGCTTAGGAATTTTTTATTGTCAAAAAATTAATTAAGCATAAATTTATCAAGTGTATCAATTTGGGACTTTTTGGTTGTAGTAACCATAATACCTATCATTTCGTACTCATTCTCGCTGAAGATATTTTTCTGGGAACGGCTCAAGGAAAGGGAGTTCGTGGATGACTCATCAATCACGAAAATTTGGAATTGGGAAATCTGGAAACTGCCTCCCTGATGCTCAATCAGTTGGAAACGGTTCATTAGAAAGAGGGATCGTATCATTACGCGGACAAAGACAGCATCACGATTCATGCCTCGGGCGTGCTATTCTCCGACGCTGGATGGAGAGTAACAGAGGTGAAACATGCCGAACGCAATCTTTTGCGTGAATGATTGAGATATATTTGGTCCTAAGCAAGACCTTAAAAAAGGCTTTGACCACCGGGAAAGTCCAGATAAAGACCCAGGATTCGGACCTCGAAAAAGATTCCGGCCCCATTAGTTAACCCTGTCCACAACCCCTTACGGGGTAAGGGGGCACCTTGGAGCCCGTGATGCCGGTATCCCCGTAGGCGGGGCAGGTACAGGCAATGAAAAGGCCCGGCCGGGGAGACTCGGCCGGGCCTTGGAAGAGCTGACAAAAGGGTTGGGACTCGGAAGGTCTATTTTGGAGACTGGGCAATTGATGGCTTGAGAAGCGGTAGTTAGGCTTGTTCCGTTGACAAATGATAACTAAAGAAGACGTGGTAGTTGGGATTCCCACAGCTCATTAGGCTTGAAGATCAAGATGCATCTTATAGGCGCTGTTTTTAAGGACTCTCGAGAAAGATTTCTCAATCCATTCGTCGCTATCTAATCAAATAAAAAAAGAGATTGAATCGCGTTTAGTAAAATTTTAAGTTTTCATCGACATTTATATAAGAGTTATGTAAAGATGGAAAGAGTTATGATCAGTTATCATTCAATTCAATGATGCATCCTTCGATAGATCATTGAATTGGCCAAATTACATGTGAGTTATTATTTATTTCGACCTAGCTATTTTTATTGTTTGTTTATGTTTTTACCTTTTGGGAATAAAACATAGCAAATATTATTTATGTTTGAATAATCAGACCCGATACTACAGGTCAATATCTTGATATTTTAGAGAAAAATCTAGGGTCTTGAATGGAATTATAGAAAAAGGTGTGAGTTTTGTAATGGAAGAATTCAAAAAAGTAAAGAACAAGTCTAAGATGGTTAAAAAAGTGAAAGTATGGATGAATTGGGAGTATGAAGCAGATTTTATTTTCGGTAGGTAAGAAGGGTGGAGAGGGGGGCAACCAACCCCCCGTAGTTGATAGCATAAAGGTCTAACACCCACTATTTAATATTTGGTTTGAATTATAACTACTCTGCATCACCCGCCATCTATAAGTCTGAGATTCGCAAGCTCATTTTCGTAATCCCTATCAAGATACTAGTTATTAATAAATATCTTCACATGAAGCATGTGGCAATTAAGTAATGCAACATGAGTTGTTTAGAGATTCGCTCCCAATATGAATCAAACTCGTTATATTGTAAAAAATAAGTGACCATTTTATCATTAGACTAACCACCTTAATGATAATAGCTTCTTGGTTGAAGCTTCCCTCTAGATCTATTTACAACTTTTTTTTGCCACTATCATATAAACATGCATCGGGTTGCCCCGCATCTTTGCCACCAATAAAGTTTTTTTGTATTGCGTTCGAAAATGCCTGGCCTATAAACATTTAATGGATAATACTAGATTGGGCTACTAGACTGATTTCTCGAGTGATTTGACAAATTCTGAAATGATAGATAAACAGGTCCATTAACCTAACTAGTAGAAATTTTTAACATGTTGTGTAATTGCTTTTTATGCGATGTTTTTGTACAATGATGAGATAAATTAGAAAAAAATCACATTAGACCATATTATAAGACGATTTCACAATCTTACAAGACATAATGTCATGCATTTGTATCATACGACAATATACCGTAAACCAATTACCTTTTGCAACATTATCTAGTTAACCAATTTACTGTACCGTTCTTATGTCTTTCACATTGCTCGTATTATTCAAATATATCGAGCAAAGTAGTGAAATGGTGGATTGTCCAAACTCTACCAAATTTTTTATTCCATTAGACGGGGGAAGATCTCCGACCGCCGTTGCAAAGAAGTGAAATTCTTTAATGAGGCTTCAATGTCCCTGCCATTCTAATAGACAGAGGCAGTGTTTCCTCGGACGACACTGCCATGCCAAACTAGATCATGAGAAACAGGACAAGGTTCACAACTTGATCCTGGAGAAGGAAAACGCCACACCTTTTTTACAGCTTTAAAGACAAATCAATACAAATTTATGACCACTTTTTTGCAGTATATCAATTTCTAATGTACAAATGCATGCTAGTTCTCCTCTCTCTGTCCTCTTCTCCCTCTCTCTATTTGCCCCTCCTTAAGGGAGCTGATTCGATCACCGTATTTGATTCGGTCAATGCCTTGATAAGAGGAGATGATGCTCGGACCGGAGCAATGAGAGACTTGGTATAAGCAATAGGCAGAGAAGCTAGTTTCTTGACCTTGCTCACATAGGCCCGCCTCGTGAAGTTGTTGTAGTCGTTAGCTTCGATTTCATCCAGAATCTGACGGTACAGCAACAAAGATGCCCAAACCTGCATGAACCAAAACCAAGACATATTATCACCAGATCCGTCCACCCGAAATGAAAGGAATGGGCTTGTAGGGAATAAGACAAGCCATTTGGTAATTTGGCTTTGGCTTATTTCATTTAATTGAAAGGTTTAGATAGCTGACCGGCCATCTACTGGCAGCACTCAGCTCGGTTACTCCTTTCTCTGCTTGATCAAAGAACATCCTCGCCCTCCTGATCTGATTCTTCATAAAGAACCTCCACTTATCCGTGACCTTCCCTGCAAATATGTCATCATCTGAAAGTCCGGCCTGGGCTAACTCATCTTGTGGCAAATAAATCCTTCCTCTTCTTGCACTGGAAATTAATGGACATATTAAAAGACGTTTGGTCATGAGAAGGTTGCGACATAATATGCTCACGATTGACAACTGCATAAACCAAACTGAAGGGCTGTGAAACATTTGGGGAGAATGGGTGAGAGAAAGAGAGAACCATATGATTTTCTCTGATGGAAATATGACCAGGCATATCCATTCCAACTTAAACCATTCCTCAAAGTGTTACTTTTCATGGAATCAAATGCCATTCTAGTGTAGAGAAACACAAGAGGCTTAAATATATAGGGTTCTGAGGGAACTGAAGAAGGCACAAAGGAACTAGGTGCAAAAACTAAGGTTCACCAATCTACTGCAACTTTCACATATGTTAAATCATCGTCAGGTTATTCACTGCATTCTGAAATTCGAGAAAGTCGCAAGTTTTTAGTTATTCACGATATGCCCAAATACTCATATTAACCAGGGGACTTTTCTGTTAGCTGTCCCCCTTATGGGATCGGTAGTGCCTTTACTTCACAGCAAGACATTATTGACAATTTTAGCAAAACAAGTAATAATCGAAGCATATGAGGAATAGGATGGGCGGAACTTACTCTTCGCCAACATCCCTGAGAATGTTGGTTAGCTGATTAGCTATTCCCAAGGCCAATGCAGCATTATAGACACTCTCCGTCGTTGCCTGGGAGTCAGGTGCGATTCCCATGACTGGAACGCTCATCAAACCGACAGTACCCGCCACATAATAGCAATAGAGATATAGCTCATCAAAGTTCTTGTATTGTGACTTCCTAAGGTCCATCCTCATCCCTTCAATCATGTCTTTAAATGGCTGCAACAGCAAAAGCAAAACCATGTGTCAGATTTTCAGAAATACAAAGGCCATAACAGCATGCCTCCTTGACACTAGTTTAAAACCCCAAATAAGTCCATATTCCTGAGAAGTTCAAGATATAACTGTACCCGCAACTGCTCCAAAGCCACATCCTAATCAACAGAACATGGAGATATATTTCTAAAGAGTTCACTTGGAGACACGAGAGAATGAGCCACCCCAATATGAAGAAAATTATGACGTTTTTATGAAATGCTTAGACATGATTCATCAACAAAAGATTTCTTGAGGGAGATCCAAGACCTGAATGTCAACTGGGAATTTGGCAACAGTATCTGATAAAGCAGCATCATACATATCAAATGGACGCCCTTGAAAAAGTTCTTCCAACCTCGATTCCCACCTATCTAAAGCAGTAGGTGTTATGTGAGAAGCATTAGGCCCATCTACAAGTTCATCCGTCCTCCTGCACCAAACTGCAATCGACAGTTTCAGCAATGAGGACTACATCTATGAACAAAAAAATCCCTGCACCTTAGTGCAGAAATTGTACGTTAAAAGTATGCATCAATTTCAAAAAAGACAAATTAAAAGAAACTGCATGATGTAGGGCCAAAGCAAGAATATTTTGACCATCCATCATAAGCAGCGCATATATATAAGGAAAAATCAACATCAATGGAAGGTATAAGCATTCTAGTCGCATGCACAAACTTCAGCCAACTTAAGTGAAACTGACTCGGAAGTATCAAAATTTCAAATGCCAAATATAAACAAAGAGACCGCAGATTACTAAATGAAGAAGAAACACCAAATTCGTTGCCTTTGACAGGGACCTGTAGCTTCAGGGACTGAAATTCCGTTTCTAGTTTTGCTTCCTATGTGACCAGCTAATTCTTCCTACCAGCTAATAAGAGATGGTTTCACTCCACAAGCTAAAACAATCGCTCTGAAAGAGGCCAAGCCAGTAAAACCTGCAAAGCTATGGAGACTTTCAAAGTAGCGCTTTCAAAAAAATGATGCCACGGCATCAAACCCACCGTATATCGCCCATATAGCTCTTCGCCTTTCCGGAGTCATGAGCAACGTCCCTGCAAACCCAAAAATAAGCAGATAAGGACGTCGCCAGATTCTATTGACTCAAAATCAAATCAATTTCTCGGAGAAACAGAGAGAGAAACCCATAACAACATCGAAGGATTTTAATAATACGTATGAAAAAAACAGATGAAGAAGGATGATTGGCTAACCCAAGTAAAAAGTCTTGGCATATTCAGCGCAGACTTCGCCGCATCTGTCGTAGGCATCGCTCAACAAGCTCAAAGTCCCCGGAATAACAATATCTGGTTTGACCTCCAGAGTGGCCTTTGACCTCAGTCGCTCGCTCACCAGAGCCGCCTGCTTCAGCACTACGCTGTTCACCCTCTGCTCCGACGACACCGGCGCGGCAGCTTCTTCTTCCCCCGTTGCCGGACTAGTAATCAAGTTGGAGGCCGAGCTCGGGCTGCTTATCGAGCACCAACTCAGTTTCTGGCTTCTACCCTTCTTTGTCCCGTGGCCGAACACTCGCAGTCTCTCCCCAAGGACGAATCTTGACGAATCCTTAAAGCGAAACGAGTCGACAAAACCGAGGCTCGTGGGGATAGTCTCTGTGTTGAGGGTGGTCGCAACCCATGAGAATGTCATGGGCATGTTGGCAAACTCGAATAAATTCACTTACACTTCACTGCACTCTGTAACTGGAGGATCAAGAATTGCGTAAAATCGAGCTGACCCAGCACGAGAACGGAGCTCTGGAGCAGCCAAAAAAAAACCAAGCTCCGCGGAGAGAACTCTGCGATCAAATCAGAAAGGCTAAGAAGTGCCCAATATGGAAAAAGAAAAAACAAGAAAAACAAGATCGTTAGAAACAAAGACCTCGCTCACATGAACGGGCAATCTGTCACATGATCAATAGGCCTAAAGTCTTCGCGGAGACAAGGTGGAAAAGCACGGCTCGTGCCGGTTTAAAGGGTCAAATGAAAAGAGTCTTCTCCTTTTTCTCTTTCCCTACCCTCCTCTCCTATCCGAGCGGAGTCGCACCCGCACTCCCACCCTCTCTCGAACGCGTTTCAATCACTCCCAACACAGGCGCAATAAAAATGGCCAGAATGCAAATGGAGGGGTCATAGAAGAAAAGGGAGCATACGCCGCACGAGATGACGAGGTGAAGAAGCCCACATGTCGTCGCCACACACACCCCCCTTGAATCGAACCGGTGGCTCCACTCGACCCCCACGAATTAATTAAAAAACAAAAGCGCAGGGCTTCCGAGCATCGACGTCACACAGCAAAGAAAAGAAAACTGACAACCGCCACGCTCTCGAGCGTTCGAGACACTATTATGCGAGAGACGTCCTGCTGCGTCTTCGCTCCTCTGCTTCTACTGCTGCTGCTTCTGTTCTACGTCTTTTCATACGAAAGCTTCCCCCCTCTTTTTTCAATCCCCTCTCCTGTATTTTGCGGGGCAGGGAATGAAATCGCGGAGCAATTCCGGGTATTTTCAACGGCGATTGGTTCGGCCCTTTTTCAAGCTTCGCTGGACCGGTGGTGGGTCATTGGTTCCGGGGGGTCGGCATTCAAGGAAACGCACCCCGGGGCAAAGCTAAAGCTCGAGTTTGATTCGGGGAGATCGATCTGGACATTCTACGTCGGAGTGATTTTGACGTGCTCAGGTCGAGCGAATATGAGAAAAAATTAGGACATGAGGCTCGCGTTCCAGATTAAGGAGCGCCGCGATGGAATTAAGAAAAGGGAGAAGAGGATTAAGGTGGTGACAGTGAGTACGGTGTATCTGTCCAGACATGGAACCGACGGACGCGTGGGAGGCGTTGCCCAATGAGTGGAGGATAGGGTTATCAAAAGGCGCGGGGGGACAGATAAGGGGGTGGGCACGCACACGTGTCGCCTCCTGATTGGAGGGTCGGCCAGGACAAGATCTTGGTGGTCGTCGTGGTGGGGGAAGGGTGGGGGGTTTGTGTGGGTCCCCCCCCCCTCCCCCTTTTGCGCTCGGTGTCTACTCAAAACAGTAACCTCAACCTCCTCTTGGGAAAATGGGGGGAAAAAAACAAAAAGAATTGGGAATGGCCTTGTTTCACGCTAGGAGGTCAAGCTTTTGCTCCGTCGAAAATGCAATTGGATTTTTAAAAAACTTCAATTCAAGACGGCCGAAAAAATTCTGATTTTGAGTGTTTTGGAAATGTTAATATACTTTTCTTCTAGATTGTCCTCACTAATCTTTCATAATTTCAAAAGTACCCTCAACTTACATAATGTCACTAACGAGTCCACATTTGATTAAATTTAGCATGATAGCTCTCGTCTCGTCTCAATCACTTGCTTTAGCCCTTTGTTTGTTTGAGTTATTTTTTTCCCCCAAAAAAAGCAAAATTTATTGTAGAGTGTGACTTTCCAAGCAATATTTAAATTTTTTTTTTTTTTGGTCGGTGAGCAATATTTAAATTAAAAAGTTGCTTTTCGATACGCTTTCAAATTATAATTTACTAAATGATGCTTGCATTTTGAGAAACTCTTTTAATATAAATTTATTTGTATTTTCTCAAATATTTTCTTTAAAAGTTCAACCAAATGCAATCTTAATGCATTAGATCATGGATTTCCATCATGGTGTAAAAAGATCATTACACGAGTAGGTCTCGGACACTTTCGGATAGATGGTTTCTAGTTTTAACAAATGGGTCAACTCCATGGACCTCTGAAAAGCTCTACTTTGTGATTATTTGTGCAAAAAAAATTCTACATGGAATGATGCACTTCATATAAATCCTTAAATTATAGGCTTCAAAGATTAGGTACATCTGCTGAGTTTCTAGAAAATATAGAATGTAAGAAAGAGACAACCCTAATAATACATGAGAAGTATCATGGGTTTGCATCCGGCAAGTTCCACCTGCCACGGTCAAACAATTACTACTTTCAGCTAGAAAAAAGAAGAAGAAGAAGATTTCCCAAGCCGATGCATGCGTAATTTGTTAATTTATTGGATCACGAGGGAGAAGAATTTCTACATCTATTCTTATAGAGATAAGTGCATTAGAAGTTCTAAAATTTGTCACGAAAATACAATTAAGTCCTAAAACTTTCAAAAAGTGCAATTAAGTCATAAAACTTATCACAAAGTGCAATTAAGTCTAAAACTTTCAAAAAGTGCAATCAATTCCTAAAACTTGTCAAAGTGGTTCAATCTAAGTCCTTCATGGATTGCAGACTTTTTTGAAAGTTTTAGGGCTGACTTCCGATTCTTTTTTTTGATAAGTTTTAGGACTTATCAATCTTTTGAAAGTTTTAGGACTTGATTGAACTTTCGTAATAAGTTTTAGGACTTAATTGCACTTAATGAAAGTTTTAGGACTCAATTGTATTTTCATAATAAATTTTAGAACTTCTAATGCACTTATCATATTCTTATAAGTTAGAAGACATCATAGATGAATACACTAAGGGGACGAGGAAATTTATCCTATGGTTGCTTCGATTTTCGTGCATGTACAAAACCAACCCCCAGTGTCAAGATTTTCCTTTAAAGCGCATTTGTGTACAGTAAAAAAATCGATAAATGGAATGGATTAAAATAGATGAAAATTTAAAGGTATGCTCATTATATATACATATATGTGTGTGTAAATGGAAGGTATAGGAAGAGGCTTAGAGCAATTAATGGAGCATTTTTTTTTTTTGTCGGTAATTGATGGAGCATTAGCAAGTAGGTCGTGTGGACAGAATCGACTCTCTATTTGTCAGGAAGTGGGAGAAAATTGTATGGAAAACAGAGCACAGCACCCCCCCAATTCACATCGCTTTGCTCTCTGCCTTTTTCGTCCACGCATTTGGCCTAGTGCGCGCAGGGTCAGCTCGTTGCCACGCAGGCCTTCTGCACTTTGTTTGACCCCTCCTTTCTTTACTCCTTTTCTTGAAGACTTTTTGCATTGTTGTCGCAGCTGTCATCTCTGTCTCCCTCTTCGTCGTCGTTACCTGGGTTAATGGCCGTGGACGGATGGAAGACTAGGACGATCCCAGAGCCGCATCCGTCGTGTTCTTGCCAACAGAGAACGAAGACGACTGTTGGCTTACGTAGGTTACATCGCACTTGGACAGTTTTCGACTTCAGATTAATTGCTATGTTTCGTCGTGGCCGTGAATCAGGCGCATCCGGAGGACCATAAACGCAGTGACGTGCGCACTTTGTCGGAAGGAACATGCTATGGGATCCACACGGTACGGTTCGAGTTGCAGTTGAGGCTTTTTGGGCCTTGAGCTCTCGGCTGGACCGGGACCGCACGTGCATCACCCGCTCGTTACTTTGCCAAGCCTGTCTACTGATTTTGCCTAAACTAGCACAGGGCCTGCAGGGCATGGCAAGTGCGAAGGTGGGATTATAGTACGCATTGGCAGCACCGCGAGTCACGAGATGAGAAAGACCTAAGTCGTCGATAGAAGATGATATTGGGTGTCGAGAAAATTGGGAAAAGCCGGCAGGGGGATGCAAGTTTGCATTGGATAGGACTGTTCGTGAGCATCGATTTTGGTTTGAGTCTCTACAAGAAACAGTTGCTCAAGGCTATTGTCTTGATGATTATCCAACTACAGCGGGGCGAATGATATACTTGTGATTTGGTGATTTTAGCCGGTTACTTTTTGGATGCTTTAAAATAGACGTTCTTGGAACAGAAAAACTCTTTCCCAGCGGATTGAATTGAAATTCTTTCTTCTCTCTTTCCTTTCAACATTGAAGTATCGCAAAACCCACCATGGATTGCTACTTTTCTCGGGCCTTATCACAACCCATTTTGAGATCTTTGAGGATTGCTATGAGTAGGCTAGGGTTTTCCATAGCCCAATTTGGTGTCTTTCAGGAGTATCGAGAAAGGATACTCCAAGAGCCCAAAGATCTTGATGGCGAAAAGGCCCAGGACTTAATTTAACACCTCTTGCTCTAGCCTGCGTCTGGATACGTTCGAGTCAACTGCACAACTCCAGCAATCGAATAAAAACTAGACCTTTTCGTGTTTTACAGAGAATTCAAGATTTCATAGAGTACAAATAGAAGAAGAAGAACAGAAAAAAAAACCTCCTTTTCGTCGAGAGTGAAGGCAACGCAAGGGGAGTGTAGACTGCCGGCTGAACCGGGACGATATGGAGAGAGACGGCGAGGAAGAGGGAGGAGTCGAGAGCTTGTTGAAATGGGCTTGCGAGGTCGGAGTATCCGACTCTTTCCCTCCCAAGACGGCGGCGCAGCCTCGCACCGCCTCCTGTCTCGGCCGCACCCTCTCCGTCTCCGACTTCCCCGAAGCGGGCGGGTATGTCGATGTTGCGTTGGTTTTCGTCTGGTTTCGGTGGCTAGGACGTGTCTGCTTTCGTGGGTCTCCTTGATCCCATCGATTTTCCATGTCTAGCTGCTCGATGTGACGGGACGATGCTTTGTATGTGCAGAAGAGGGTTGGGTGCAGTTCGTGATGTTAGGAAAGGTGAAATGGTGTTGAAGGTTCCTAAATCATGCTTGTTGACCACAGAGAGGCTCTTGATGGATGATCAATGTCTCTGTGCCGCTGTCAAGAATCGTCGCTCTCTCTCCGCTATTCAGGTGATTATGCTCGGACTTTGATATCGCCCTTTTCTTCAGTAAAAGCGTATGGGTTTCCGACACGAGACAAATGTATTGAGAAACTCTTATAGGAATAGAACATGACAGGAAAAACAATAAAGTCAAAACAGACCTGCATTTACATGTTTTAACCCATTTGTTTTTTAAAACAACTTTTCATCATAGTGGACCAAATTGACGATGACACAAGGCGATGCAACTAGTTGACAATAAAACAATGAAGCAAAATGAACTGGCACCCTATCGTAGTAATTTTATTTTCCCTCCCGATTCAAATTTTGTAGTTGATCAAAGATTCAGAATTAGAGTATCTGCTGAATATCTAGATTCATGTTTATTTGATTGTTGCGTTTGAAATGCAGACATTGACTGTTTGTTTGCTATATGAAGTGGGTAAAGGGGAGAAATCATGGTGGTACCCTTACTTAAAGAACCTTCCCAGAAGTTACAGCACACTTCCGACTTTCAGGCAGTTTGAAGTGCAAGCTTTCCAGGTTCAACTCATATACTTGCACTTGCAGTTACAATTTCATGCATCTCTTTTGTGGGAAATTACTTGTTCTTTATTCAGAAATGGTTTCCACATCTTGATAGGTGGATGATGCGATTTGGGCAGCCAAGAAGGCCAGATGGAAGGCAGAGGCAGAATGGAAAGAAGCTCATGCACTTATGGAGGAACTTAAGTTTAAGCCTAGACTTCTAACTTTTAATAGTTGGCTTTGGGCTTCTGCAACTGTGAGGTTACTTGTTCTTTTCTTGCATAGTAATGTTTTATAACTTGTTTGTTCATACATGGATGTGGTAGGGTCTTCTTCCACAACTTGGTCTGTTAGATCTAATTATCGGATAAACTGGTTTGGCCTTATTCTTTTACAAGTCAGGAACTGAACACTTTCGTTTATTCTTTTTACTGGCTCCATACTCGAAAGTCATTCATTTGCAATTTTTCTATCCCCATAGGGCCATAGTCGTTATCAGTCATATGTTTCTAGCTTATTCATTTCAACATACTGAACTTTGAAATCTTGATTGTATTCTAGATATCCTCAAGGACATTGCACGTTCCGTGGGATGAAGCTGGATGTTTATGTCCTGTGGGGGACTTGTTCAACTATGCTGCGCCTGGAGGGGATTTGGCAGAAGCAGACGATATAATTCTTACAAGGTCTGTGCCAGTTGGATCTTTGAGCTATGAGGAAGCTGAATATAACTCGAAACTAGAGCAGTTGGATACTCTTTCTCAGCGATTGACAGATGGGGGATTTGAAGAAAGTGTTAATGCATATTGCTTCTACGCTAGACAGCATTATGTCAGAGGCGAACAGGTACTATAACATTTGTTGCATCACCTTAAAGTGTATGTTCTCATAAAGCAGCATTGTTTTGTGACTTCTATAAGAGAATAAAAGTAGTCCGTGCCTTATTTTTCCTTGTATTGGCATCTAGTTTCAGGATGCAATAAATGCAAGTTCTGCATAGCAAGCTTTCCGATTATCTGCTTTGAACTGTGTGTTGTAGTTCCTGCATCTGTCCTTCCTCAGAAACATTCTTGCTTGTCATCCTTTTTGTCTTGACTTGGTGTCACACCATGTGTAAACTCATTATAACACTTCAGGGTGCTGATATTCGAGACTAGTCATAGAAATTTGTTGGTGATCAATGAAGTGGAGGGTGAGATTGGTTTGAGAGAACTTTTCTCATAATATTTTGTAGATAACTTACATTGTTTGATCACCAAGGTCCAGGGCCTAGTTTCCAACAATAATATAGAGGATTTAGTCTTCTTTCTGTTAGGCTTTGTGAACGCTGGCTGCATGTATCTAGTTAGAGATATAATATCAAATTTTTGTTTAGTTTGAAAAATTACATTTTCTTTGACATTAGTTCTAGGCTATTATCAGTTTAACAGAATTCTAGCTGTATACATTTGTAGTCAGAGGACAATGAAGCAGGACTACATTATGGTGACTAGGCAGTGTTAACTATATGGATCATCTTATTCTACTGTTCTTTTTCTAAAAACATGTCTTCTCTAATGTCTACACATTTCTGACCAAAAAAAAGGGTCTAAACAGTTTAGGATCCTTTAGAGCATTTCTTACAGGGGCTGGCTATCTGAGGCACAACCTATCTCTCTATTTACGCTCAAAAAGCCCCCTGTTGATATCAGTGGCCTCTCTTCTAGTTGGCTCTTTTAGATGTTCTCTATTTCAATCTTTTCAATTTCATTGATTTGTAAAACAAAATGCTGAATGCCCAAGCTTTCATGTTTTCCTCTAGAAATTTAAGTTCCTTGAATTTAGTTTCGTTCTGTTTCTTTGGGTTTTGGTTCTCTTCCAATTGCTCATTCAGAAAGCAGTTTCTTCTTTGTTCCAATATGGACTGTAGTCTGCAGCAGACACTTCTTTGCATTTCCATTTCTTAGCACTGAACCTCTTATCAGCATTGCAAACTCCCCTTTCAACTGGGACTCCTTTCTGACCTCAACATTCACAAATTTTCAGATAGGGTGCATCTGTTTCACGAAAAATCAATGATTTGGAAATCATTTTCGTAAAATTGATTGGTTGTATCGCTCAGAAAGATTAATTATCACCACTTTGGCCTTCTATTGCTGCTGGCCCATAAACTTTACTCTGGCTCTGGGTTTGTTTGAAAGAGGCTGGCAAATACATACTTGACCTTCATTCACAAAAGAAACTCCTGTGCACCAGAAGCCAGATCAAAGTAACTAAGAAGCCAACTGTATATACCACTTAACATCCAGTAGTTCTGCAATTGCTATCAAGCATCCGCTATTGGAGCATAAGGATTAGGCCTCAAGGCTAGTTTTTCTTGTAGGACTAATTTTATTGGATCTATGTGTCGCCATGGGACAATCCTTGATTATTTTGTGTTGTCTCCCCTATGAAGGTGTACACTTGCATTACCAATTCACAGATATGCTAGAATATTTGCACTTGGCATATGGATGTGGGCATTCAACTACTTAGTGCATCTTACCTACCACATTTAATATTGTAGTGAAATTACTTAGGCTTCAGAGTTTCGGCTCTGCCGGTAACATAAGTCAGTGAAGAAAGCTCAAGCCCAAGTTACTTCTTAGTTGCCATTTCTTGTTTTGTTCTCCAATCTAGCGGTTGGATCTGAAGCCCACTTTTGCAGAGTACCTTGTCTCCATATTTAATTTTATTTTTGTTTAATTCTCCCCATTAGGTTTAATGGTGTCAAAATAATTGCTGTCGTAACTTCGTTGAAATTTTGCATCTACCTGAAAATGGAAAAGTTTAGTTGCAAGTGTAATGGGTGAGAGCTGGCCCTTTCATCATTTATTTGGATTTCTTCAAGTCAATTGTCTATCTTAGGCAAGCTAAACCATAAAGTCAAAAGGAAAAAAAGTCCCATCCAGTCTGGCCTTCATTTATCACGTTAATATGTCAAACAGAGTCTTGGTGCTCCTTTCAGCTGGACCATTCTCTTTGGTCAAATAATCAGCATGCTTGGCCATATCATACTTTGCTCTTCTGAGAATGAGGGCAAGATAAATCTCTAATGATATCCTGTCATGTGCAGGTTCTCTTGAGCTATGGTACATACACTAATTTGGAGCTGCTGGAGCATTATGGTTTTCTTCTCAACAACAATCCAAACGACAAGGTATACATCCCCCTCGAACCCGGGGTGTCTTCTTGCAGTTCATGGCCTACAGAATCTCTGTACATCAATCAAGGTGGTGAGCCTTCTTATGCACTGTTGTCCACATTGCGACTATGGGCTACACCTTCAAACCAGCGGAGATCTGTGGGACATCTGGCGTATTCAGGGTCTCAACTCTCTCCAGAAAATGAGATGTGTGTTATGCACCTAATGTTGAAGTGTTGCAATACCATTCTGCAAAACCTACCCACTTCAATTGAAGATGACCAACGACTCCTATGTAGCCTCAACCAAGTGGATAGTATCGATACCCCTGTGGAGCTTTTTGAAGTGTTTGTGAAACTTGGAGCTGAAGGCCGTGCCTTCTTAGAAAGCCTTGGCCTGCGAAGCAGAGCTAATGTTGCAGAATCTATGTCTTGGAAGATCGAGAGGGCATCGGAGAGGTGGAAACTAGCAGTTCAGTGGAGGCTGAGGTATAAGAGAACCCTTGTGGATTGCATCACTTATTGTTCGAATGTAATTGACTGTATTCACTCTCCAGGTCCCCTCGAAATGGAAGTGCTGACTGATGTTTGAACCATCGAATACAAGATTTCCTTTTATACTTCTTATTTCTTTTTTTTTGGGGGGGGGGGGGAAGGGATAAAAACTAGGACACAATATACTTCTAGAGAGCAATGACAGACCATATGCTTGTGCTTTTGCACGAGAGGTATCTTGCATCAGTATAGTAAATGGCAGGTAATGATGAAGTCATATCCACTCCCAAGATATGAATTATTAGCATGAGAAATATGTTGCACGAGAATTATCTTGAGTTAGCATGTCCGCTCTTATAAGTGTCTTCGGAACATTTGAGTTTGAAATGGCTAGTCACTTGAACTGTGACCCCTGCAATGGTCTCTCTGATTCAGTTGCTTAAAGATCATTGCTGGGATTTGAATGTGATGATGGTTATGGTTTCCAGTGGTACACATACAGGCTGTGCAAGATTTTTCCTCTCCGAGCTTGATTTACCATGTGTCAAGGGAGATTGGGCAAAAGTTAAAAATTTTCCTTTCATCCGGTTTCTCAGTCGATGCTTCATCCATGTTTGCTCACCTCCAAAGATACCTACGACTGCCAAGAACTGCGTAAAACTGGGTCCTCGCAAGTTTTCTCCCCCACAACCGAAATCGTGGGTTCAGATTTTGATGGCTTTTGTTGATCTTTACTTTGAGGTGAGTTCAGCAACCAAACAAAATATAATCTGTTTACATTTGTCTTACAAAAAGTAAGTGACTCATAAAATATTTTCTTGAAAACGATATCTTATGACTAAAATGTTCATAAATTGTTATCAATCATGAAAATATATTTCAGATGCAAAAACTTTTAAATTACATGTTCCTTTTCAAGCATATAGTGGAAAAATTCAATATCAAATCTTAATTCTTTACTAAGCTTATTTTAATAGTTATATGAAAGCTTTAAATTATTATATCTCGTTCCTAAAACTTAGAAATTCATACACTAGAATAAAAAATAGCTGCCTCAGCGATTGCACGTACAAATGGTTGCCTATTTTTCTTTGATCTTTTTGTTTTTCATTTAAATGCATAATTTTGACATCTTAAGAAAAAATATTTCACAACAAATTCATCTTTTTAGGGTTTATGAAGAGGCCGAGAAAAGATGGATCAGACATCTGGCTTGGATTTCTCAAAAGAGAAAAAAGTTCGCACAGTTTAATCAGCGTCGATCATCTGGGGAAATAATCATCACCTCCATCTTTTAAACCCTAACACAATGTTCCAATCTGCTATGACAATGCGAAGTTCTGCCCTAAAATCAAATCAGCTAAAAACCCAATTCCTTGTCGGCTCAAGCGAATCGATCGAGCGAGACAAAAAGGAAACTTCAATCGCTGCAAAGAAAATCAATTTTTTGTTTTTTGGGGGGAAGAGGAGTGAAATTGGATCAGCAAGACTGGCTTGGTTCCTCAACAAGGAGGAACAACAAAAAAGCGCACAGTATAATCAGCGTCGATCATGTGGGGAAATAGTCATCACCTCCAAACCTCCTCTTCCACACAAAAAACATTTCAGCAAACACTCGAACTGCATCAAATCTCCAAAAAAGCTCACTCTTTTAAGCGAATGTCTCCAATCTGCCCGATCGTAGAGCGAGAAGAAGAGCGCCCTACGAGGCAGAAGCGGAGGCAGACATGGACGAGTATAGCGTCAGCTCATACACAGCGCTCACGGGGAATCACAGCGCAGGTAATCAGTATTTTGACGCTTCCACGACTCGCTCTCTCAAATCGGAGGCGGCAAAA
This sequence comes from Eucalyptus guilfoylei, assembly GCA_016097605.1. Lineage (NCBI taxonomy): Eukaryota > Viridiplantae > Streptophyta > Magnoliopsida > Myrtales > Myrtaceae > Eucalyptus > Eucalyptus guilfoylei. Next base: position 33,049,523 of record CM027865.1, on the reverse strand, counting down.
ACACAAGACAAAAAGGGGAAAAAGAACAAGACGGAGAGGACCACAAGGGAAGAAGCAATCGATTCCCTCTTCAATCGAATCGCCGCTGGAGAAGCTCGATCTTTCACGGTCGTAGGCTGCAGATGGAATTGATTCTGCCCGGAACCCTAGTTTTATATAGAACAGAGGCAGAGGAAGGGCCGGCAGAAACCCTAAATCTTGAACGGCGGCTCGCGCTTGGAAAGAAAGAATTATGGCTAGAGCATCGGCGGACTCGATTTGGACACGTGTGCGGCGGATGCGCTAATGCTTCCCGAGGGGATTGAGCCCTATCCGGCCCGTGGTTCGGCGGAGAAAGAAGTCCGGCCCAATGGTCCGGTAAACCCACCACAAAAAGCCTTTTGTAGTCTATAAACTTTTAATTTATTCGATATAATCCCTAAATCTCAACCGAATATGTAATGTGATCCATGAACTTTCAATTTGTTCAATAATAATCCCTAAATTTTTATGCATATTCAACTAAATCCCTTAATTATATTTATTAAAATACATTATCATTTTATTAATTTAAATTTAGGGATAACGCTGAATATTTTCTTATAGTTTGAACATTAAAGTGAATATGTACTAAAATTTTAATGACCACATTAAATAAATTAAAAATTCAAATATCACATTATGCATTAGGTTATAGTTCATTGATCATATTAAACAAATTAAAAATTTAGGAATGATATTGTATATTAGACTAAAGTTTATGGACAATGTGCATTATTTCCTCCCAAAAAATTCCTATTTCACCATATGACAATCCCTTTGTGGATTTAGCTCTTAAATAGATTACTGTGGGAAAGCATACCTGTAAAAAACTGACTCCGTCTTCCCTGGTTCTAAGTCTAGGTCCATTCAATGGTATCAGAGCCATGGTTTCGTTTGTAATAATATCCATTACATGCGCTCAGTAGGTGAATTCAGTGCTGAGAAGATCTCTTCACATCATGATAGATCCAGAAATATTAGAAGCACTTGTTTCTCTTGCTGCATCTCCATCTTCTTCAACCCCTTCAGATTTTCGTGTTTCCAATGCATCTAAGATAGACTATCTCTATAAAGTCTCTTTTAGCAATGAAACCTCTTAAACTCAACCTCCCTTGATGAACCCCTTATTCTGCTTTTGCTAAACCCACCTCATCATTTTCTCCCATCCGCTCCATTTGCCAACTCATTCGCCAAACTTCAAAGGAAGTAAAGGAGTACATTTAGTCCTCCAAGTTCGACCAACATCCCATTCCTGCCACTGAAAATGAGTACTTTGTTACTCTCTAGATTTCTCCAAAGTTTCCCAGACAATGAACTCAATAAGGATATTCTCATGTCCATTACGAAGCTGTTCGTCTTGCTTTTACTTTTCATGGTCGCAAAGGCTTGCCAGTTGTGGCAAGAATTGTATTATTGGATACTAGGTTCCTAGAATACCAGCATGCTTGTATTGGTACTATCCAAATCACTTTGAATGCTGGAACGGTTTTCGTAACCTTATATCCAAACTTCAATATAGCTCTTTCAAACCCCCAGCTACTCTCATTTCTAAAAGTCCAAGTTCAGCTCACTGGAGCCCCTTAAACTGTTGATTCTATAATAGCAACACTGTACCACCAGATGGTTTATCGAGTGCAAAACCATACTCTTGATTTAAATTTCCACAATGGAAATGAAGATGCTTTATTCATTTTCATGCAGAATGATCAAGCATCTTGCATTCATGTTCCCAAACAAATCCCTAAGGAAAAGTTGGCCAAGCTACTTCCAGAGACTTGGATCACCAACTATGAAAAGTTGCATCAGAACAACAAGCCTTTCTAGTCTTCAGATTCTGAATTCGTCAAAAAGAAAGATGGAACTGTTTCCATCAAATTTGGCAAGGAAAATGAAGAAAGTCCTTCTATCTTCCAAATCCTCTTTATGATCGAACCATGTGTTCCTGATTTAATTTTCGAGCCAGATCCAAAAAAACTTGTCCAATACTTCAAAAGTGATGGACATCCTGTCCATTACTACAAAGACTAGTATAGTCACTGTTTCTGGGATCCTTTTTGTTAATATTCTTATTGTACAAGCTCTCCCGACAAGGTAGACCCATATACAAGACCTCTACGGAAGCACAAGAAGCCAAATGATACTATGTACCAAAGGCATTTGAATGGAGATCCCTCTGTTGATACTCTTGGTGAGTGATAAATTCCAGTTTATGGTTTCTTATGCATCAACTCCACCATCAAAGTTCACTGTTCCTCCCTCCGTTTCACCAACTCCACCACCATCACCTCCTCCATCTCCCCCTCAGAAGAAACCAGCCATTTCCTCGTTTTATAAGCCAATCCTAAAGTGGGCGAAGAAGTATTTCTACCCACTTGAGGCTCCAGCAGAAACACCACCTAGTTCTTCCATCATCATGTTCCATGAGACAGACTTTCCTCCTCTTATTCGAGAAAATTCCAAACTCTCGTTTCCTGCTCTAGAAGAATTCATTGATCCACAAGATAGATATCAGCATGTTCCTAAGATACCTTCTCTCACTAATGTGGATAAACATGGAAGACAGAAAAGGACCCTCGTTGTTGAAGGTCCTAAATTGGCAATCGGAGACTCTTCTAGCAGATAACAATGCGTTCAAAGCAGTTGATTCCAAGATTGTTAATGTGCAACAAGATCTTCGAAGATATGATGAAACCATTAAGAAGATGCTTTCAGATTTCCAAAATAGGCTTCATGTCTTGGAATCCGAACAAGGTATCATCATCTCGAAAGTCCTAAGGTGGAAATAGAGAAACTCAAAAGGCAAATCCAGCTCCTTGAAGAAAGAAGATTCAATCCATTCCCGATTACTTTGTGGACAGAGCATTTGCTTCCACCACCCCCAAACGTCTATCTTTGCTGCTCTCACAAATGTTCCCGTTAGACAAGATAAGACAGATGTAGCTGAGATACGAAATCGCCTCAAAAAACTGAATCGAATAAGGAAAGAAAAGGGAAATGAAAAGATGTTTGAAGAATCCTCGCTTGTTTTAAGGAAAAAGCCAAATCAAATGATGCTGTCGAATCCATTAGAATCTTTCTTAAGAGATTTGGGCAATTAGGAACCACAGCTTGATTCTGTTACTCATCATCCTGTCATTCCGACATATCAAATTCTATTTCCAGCAAAACCAGCTTTTCCAAATATCTTTGATACTAAATCAGATTCGGTATCCCTCTCATCCTCCTCATCCTCCTCAATCCTACCATTGATTCATTTCGTAACTTCATCAATATCCATTACCAATCCTTCGGACTAGGATATGAAATCAAACCCTTCTGAATCAGTGGCCAGAAAGACTTGAAGAATTTCATACTTTGCTTAAATGCCCAAAGCCCTTACCAATCAGGATAAGTATGATGTCATTTCTGATTTTGTCACAAGATTTACGGATAGCCTCAAAACACTAGTTGCAATATGTGACAGAACAAGACAAGCTTCAATTTTTAGTAGTTATATGAAAGCTTTAAATTATTATATCTCGTTCCCAACACTTAGAAATTCATACACTAGAATAAAAAATAGCTGCCTCAGCGACTGCACTTACAAATGGTTGCCTATTTTTCTTTTATCTTTTTTTTTTTCATTTAAATGCATAATTTTGACATCTTAAGAAAAAATATTTCACAACAAATTCATCTTTTTAGGGTTTATGAAGAGGCCGAGAAAAGATGGATCAGACATCTGGCTTGGATTTCTCAAAAGAGAAAAAAGTTCGCACAGTTTAATCAGCGTCGATCATCTGGGGAAATAATCATCACCTCCATCTTTATCTCAGACTCAAGAATCTCTCCAATTAAACCCTAATTCAACGTTCCAACCTGCTATGACAATGCGAAGTTCTGCCCTAAAAATCAAATCAGCTAAAAACCCAATTCCTAGTCGGCTCAAGCGAATCGATCGAGCGAGACAAAAAGGAAACTTCAATCGCTGCAAAGAAAATCAAATTTTTTTTTTTTGGGGGAAGAGGAGTGAAATTGGATCAGAAAGACTGGCTTGGTTCCTCAACAAAGAGGAACGACAAAAAAGCGCACAGTATAATCAGCGTCGATCATGTGGGGAAATAGTCATCACCTCCAAACCTCCTCTTCCACGCAAAAAACATTTCAGCAAACACTCGAACTGCATCAAATCTCGAAAAAAGCTCACTCTTTTAAGCGAATGTCTCCAATCTGCCCGATCGTAGAGCGAGAAGAAGAGCGCCCTACGAGGCAGAAGCGGAGGCAGACATGGACGAGTCTAGCGTCAGCTCATACACAGCGCTCACGGGGAATCACAGCGCAGGTAATCAGTATTTTGACGCTTCCACGACTCGCTCTCTCAAATCGGAGGCGGCAAAAACACAAGACAAAAAGGGGAAAAAGAACAAGACGGAGAGGACCACAAGGGAAGAAGCAATCGATTCCCTCTTCAATCGAATCGCCGCTGGAGAAGCTCGATCTTTCACGGTCGTAGGCTGTAGATGCAATTGAATCTGCTCGGAGCCCTAGTTTTATATAGAACAGAGGCAGAGGAGGGGCCGGCAGAAACCCTAAATCTAGAACGGCGGCTCGAGCTTGGAAAGAAAGAATTATGGCTGGAGCATCGGCGGACTCGATTTGGACACGTGTACGGCGGATGCGCTAATGCTTCCCGAGGGGATTGAGCCCTATCCGGCCCGTGGTTCGGCGGAGAAAGAAGTCCGGCCCAATGATCCGGTAAACCCACCATAAAAAAGCCATGCACTTTAGCTTAATATACAATATAGTCCATGAACTTTTAATTTTGTTCAAAATGATCTATAAATCTTAATCGGATATGTAATGTGATACATGAAATTTCAATTTGTTCAACAAGAATCCCCAAATTATAGATACATATTCAACTAAGTCCCTTAATTATATTTATTAAAATATTCAATGTTGTCATTCTATTAATTTAAGTTTAGGGATAACGTCGAATATTTTCTTATAGTTTGAACATTAAAATGAATATGTACTAAAAGTTCAATGACCATATTGAGCAAATTAAAAGTTCAAATATCACATTATGCATTGGGTTATAGTTCATGAATCATATTAAATAAATTAAAAATTCATGAATCACATTGTATATTAGACCAAAGTTTATGGACAATGTGCATTATTTCCCCCAAAAAAATTCCTGTTTCACCATATGGCAATCCCTTTGTGGATTTAGCTCTTAAATAGATTATCGAACGGGAAATTTTAATGTCATTTCGTTTAATTCATTAAATTTAAGATTATTTTGGCCAAAACACAAACGTAGTAAAGTATAGGAGATGCTTTCTGCAATTATTCCATGCTTAATTACCAATCAGTCTTTGCCCGGTGTAGGGATGAGCTAAAATAGTGATTATCCCGTGCTTAGATACCAAGATAGCATCGCTTCGCTTAATTTCGTTTAGTCAATTTCAATCGGTTTTACGCTCTTTCCACTTTGCTTTCGCTGCTAATTAATTTCTTGCTTGTTCATACTGCTTATTCTGGATTGTTCATCGACAGTGCAATTTTCGTGGAAGTACCAGCATCATGTACAGAAATGTCAAGGATATCGAAGATTGATTGGAAGCATTTGCAAGCAAAGATTACAATGCCCTCATTCTGAAACATCACCTCTGGTATCTTGAAAACTAGTAAAACACAAGATCAAATTACATGAGTTCATGAAAAAATAATGACGACAGTAGACTTTTTGCTGTAAGAAAATCTACGATGTATTGAATTTGATCCTTTGGGGAATCACGAGCAAGGTATGATAGTTGGCTCCAAAGCTGTCGAGGTATCCCTATCGCACATGTCAGCTGTTATGTTTACGACACTTTCTTCCTGCATTTGAAACTCACAGGTTAGTGCTGATGGTCAAAGTGATCCGCGGTTTCATCTACTTGAGAAAGGGGGAAAGAAACAATTCATCTTGTCTAGCTCAGTGAAAGGTGCAATTTCGACGAGCAATATTAGAATGTCTGGCATGCTACATGAGTCATCATCCTACTAATACCGCTAGTGAAAACTGTTTTGAACTTGCGGGGGGACAGTATAAAATCCTTCGACAAAAAAAGTTGAACACTTTACCTTGGCTAGATTCCTAAAGTAAGTAGTAGTATAGTTTCCTGTTGGGAATAAAGCTTCCCCAAGATCTGCAAGAACCAACTGAGGTTGGGAGACTGCTCCGTCGAACCAATCTTCATATGTACAAATCCCAAAAACAGAGAAAATTGTATTAGCGCCTTCCCAGAAGACAAAGTACTATATATCACTCAACTAATTATGTTCAATAAATCAAACACTTTGGTGTGATTCTTGTTCTCCTTTTTTTGTTAACAGTCGGTTGTCCGGGAGTCTTCGAGTACCCAATAACTTATTGCATATAGTTACTTCTTGCTAAAATGTCAAAAGTCGAGCGAGTTTAGACTGTACTATTATTAATCATGTTCTTTCTCAGTAGGAGTTTGTTGCAACCCTATCTAGATAAAAATGGGCTACTTTATTACTTACCAAGAGCGTTGCTGGCGTTTTGCAATCTTTTATCATATCTCCACAGGCTTTGATTTGCAAGAAATGCAAAACAAGAAGTATCTGCAACTCCTACGTTCTCAACAAAAGTTGACTTTGTGTAGCCGGTGGGATCGGAAGTGTATGTTCCATCGACGACCACATCGACAGTCTGTTTACACCAGCAAGGGAATTGACCAACTTAGAAAATAAACAGTGACGCAGTTATACTTCATGCACAAATGGAGGCTATTTGATGGAATTATAATCTCAGATAAAGCATGAAGCAAAAAGGTGAGGGATCTAAAGTTATCTCTGGGCATGGACTTACGCATAAGATGGCATGCAGTTGCTCCAAATCATCAGGATTGGAGGTGTTGTAAGTGATCTTGCTGATCGATTCATCTACATTCTCTCCTCCAGCATCCTCCACATACTGTTTCGAAACATAACTCATATGAAATAAACTGGTGACTAAGTGAGGAAAAGGAGAGGAAGCATTTTCAATTTGAAAGTAAACCAACATCTCCGAAAGCGAAGGGGGCTAAAAAATATAACAACTTCATCTTCTGTCCTTAATGCGTTGCTAGTAAAAGCAGAGTTCCTTCAAGTACATCTGCCTATTTTGTAATTGAAAATTTTGTTGGCTTTCGTAACCATTCTTGCAATGGCTAGACTAGCATTTGTGCATGTCTTTTAACTTTACAAGATTCAAGGCTGCCTTTAGTAAGGCACAGTTCTTGTTTTAGGAAACCAATTGCTATCATGACGTACCTTCATTTTGAGTGTTTCCGTGGTAAAGGACCATATATTCTGCAAATAAAGAGCAAATTCTTGTCAGCGACATGTCAAAATGAAGGGAGTGTTCGATCTGGACTGTGTTTAGTTAAGATTGATCTGTGCAGCTTGTTTTTAATAATACTTCAGAATTGGAACGCCATTTTATTTGTGTGATCTGGAAAGTTAAAAAGCAGTAAAAAGCCTTGATGAGAGTATACAAACATCATTGTACTCCATCCAGGCAACTGTTGGTTTGACTGATGAAGCTTTGCTTGCAGCAACCCTGGCCAGGCACAAATAATTTTCTTTAACCTAGAAAGATAAGCAGAAATGAGATGACACTTCATAAAAAATCAGAATTTCGCAGCTCAATAATCCATGGAAGATGCATGTGAAAATTCTCTCTTTACTACAGCAGAGTTGTACAGATGGAGTGCAAGTACTTACAGCATTGTACACTTGATTGGCTTTATATTCCAGGTTAGTGTAAACTCCAAGGTACTTCATCCATTCTGCTCTCTGTTATTTCCATCCATAGAGAGAGTGGGAATTGGATTGTACTAATTAATGGAAAAAAGGAAGTATAAACATGAATCATCAATGATAAACTCTCTCACCTGCAGAGGAAGGCTTTCGCTGGTAGGAACAAATGATGCAAAGTTACAAGCTTGTGCTAGATCAGTGTTGCTAATAAAATTTGCCGAGAATTGCTGAAATTGCTGAGGATTGCTCTTGTTAATCATCTCAACTCCTCCTCCTTCGCATAACTTTAGTACACATGGAGAGGCAACGGAGTCTGCTGTTATGCCTTTTAAGCTCCCAAGTAACCCTAATAGCTGCACATCAAGAAGGCCTTCTAAAATGGATATCATAATTTGTACTCTTTTTAGATCGTGAAAACACCAACTTGGTTTGACTCTGATTCCAGAGAACCGATTTATGCTTACCTCAAAAAAGGAAACTGCAAGAAAAGAAGGAACATGAGAAGAAAGCGATGGTTAGATAAGACAATTTGACATACCAAATCTAGATGACATAACTGTGATGATGCAGTGCTGGATTTCTAGTATCTTTCTTTCGTTTTGTCCCATCTTGTTATGTGATTGTTTCTGATGTATGTAGTTTCAACAAGAAAGAAGATCAACATAGAGGCAACTGCAATTTAAACATAAGATGGACAAGAGAGTTTAGGCCAATACCTGGAAAAAGTTCGGCATCTACTGAATAGTTCGATAAGGGAATGATGAATGATTTGATCCTGGAAGTGCAATATTTTGTCCTGGATGCCATCCTTGAATTATCCTGTCATATATCGTGTAAGGGAGTGTTAAACTAATTTCTTAAGAAAAGTAACTGCCTATCTGGAGGAAATTTTTTGGTAGTATCTCTATTTTTAGCAGTTGGTGAACAAGATGAAATGTTGGTAAGCGAGCTTAATCTCATTTTATATGATATTTACTCGATACTTAGAAATAGGATACTCCTAAAACAGGGCATCTGTCACAAGCTAAACAAGCAAAAAAATCCAATTAACTTGGACCCTCCCTAAAACCTTTCTAGCAACTAAAACTGTAGTTTAAGAGCCAACCCCGTGCTGAAATTTTGCTGTAAAGCTATTTAAACTAATGCTGTCACTAGTTGAGCAAAAGTTTGTATTCATGGTGATAATGTCCTACTGAGACCACTATATTATGAATTTGAGTGAGTATCCTTGTTTTCTCTGTTGATTCACCCAAAAATAGTTTCAGAAAAAGGAAGTTTTCAGAAAAAGGAAAAGGAAAAGAAAAAGAAAAGCTCTCTTTCAGCAAGGATGCCCGGCGAAACAGAGACCTGAATGAGGAGGTAGCTCCTGGTGTCAATGGCATTCTTGATGACTTTGAAGGTCTGTCCATAGTAAATGTGGAAGTTCACTGCGTCCTCCACCTTGGAGATGTTCACCTTCACTGTGGATGCTGCGCTCAGGCCTTGAAGACATCCGCAACCAAGGAACCAGGCCGCGACCAAAAACTTTTGTAACCAGGAAACTGAAGAAGAGGATGACGGAATCATGGTGGACGTTGGAGAGGAACGCAGAGAAGAACGAGACCCTTTTTCAGGCAGGTATAAATGATGCAGCTGCTATCTGATTTTGCACTTCAGCGGAAGTACTTATACATGGCTCTGAATTGAAATAGTGTCCAAATTGAAACTTGGCTGTTCGACCATGTTTATACGGACGCTGATCGATGCTGATAAAACATAGTTTAAGAACCACAATGAAAAGATATGCAGCTTTAAGAAAGTGATGGACCCTTATGTGATGTGAGGTGGGGTATCCGATACGACTTTGGGCTGTGAATGATTGGGGAATGAACTTGTTGGCACTTGGCATGTGGGTGTGGCTATTTATTAATGGTAAAACAGTTGGCCACCCGTGAATGGTACTTGTCTCTTCTCTTCATCTACTTCCTCTTTGTTCTCACTTCTCTAATCCCTTCACGCCTTTGCCTTTGCCTTTGCCTTTACCATCCTTTCTGCCCTCTTTCATCCCATGTGCTGTGCACCTCCAGCTCCACTTCTTACACATTGCCTAAATCTAAGCGAGACCATTGCATTTCTGAAAAATTGCAGACACCGACTTTCTTTTTTGAACTGTTGTTTTTGTTATCTTATTAGTGAACTGATGATACGGCCCCCCTTTTTGTTGGCGGCTAGCAACTCAGCTCCTTAATCTTTGATTCTTGGCCCAACCAGACCATCTGGTCCAGTTAGTCCGAGACCTCGGGGTTGCAGTATCGATCCCTTTCCTTTATAGGGCTCGGGATTATTCTTTGATGTATGAGTAGTGACAGCGAGAGATTACATATGTTTTCCACAAGGCCTTTTCAACTTTATCACCCATTTAAGTGTATAAGTGGGTTGAATTAGTGTTAAAATATATGGTTTGGCTTTTACACTTAATTTAGAGGGAGTGATTAAAAGGGAAGAGAAATGATTTTGAAAATGATCGTGTGTTTGGATGGAACGATGAAGATGGAGGGAGAAGAAAGCAAATGATTGGAAGGGATTAATGCAACCGGTTTTATGTGACTTGACATATGTCGCCTAATCCGTTTTAATATGGGGGAGTCGGAAGGATATATGCAGCTTATGTAAAGATATTTAGATCATTTTGCATGCATTTCCATCTTTTTCCCTTAACATTGAAATAACACCTCAACTCGTTTTCTCCATTTCTTCTCTCTTTAAATTATCTGATTATTTCCATTTCCTCTTAATGATTTCCATCCAGAGTGAGTGTTAGTCCTTCTTGGACTTTTAATTTTATCCGATATTTATCATATCCCATCAATAAAATACATAGATATTAATCGCAAGTCTGGAAAATTCTAAAAAGTTTTCTTATTTAGAGGGACCAAAAAGGCATACCATTTTCAAGCTGTCCCAGATACATCCTTAATTCTTTTCCCAGCAAGTAAATCCACAAAATCATGATTGATTTATACACTTAAAATTTCGCAGGTTGTCATCCATCATAAGTAAAGGGGAAAAGAAATACTAATTCACGGGTTTCAATCACATGCGGCTTCTTCCCTATCCCAGTACAGGACGATCCATCCCGTGACGGTGGACTCCTTTTTGGCTTTATAATGATTGGATTATGTCTGGCTTTACACATGTCGGTAAATTGAGCGAATCGACCAATTGCGTGGTGAAGAGAAAAGGTCATGAGTGGAAAGTTGGACTAGCTTGTACAGTTGTATGTGTATTTTATATGTATATGCAACAAGATGCTCGTGCATTACACGGGTCCAAGACCGTATTTTTTATATTGCTTGCGAATTTTCACAAGAGAAATATATTAATACGTAGAAAACTATAACAAAAATCCGATTGTAGTATTTAATGAATAATATTATAAGTGCATGTAATATTTCAAGTGCACTAAATACCACGAATCAAAACGAAACACAAAAGTATAAACTAAGAATGTAAATTCCCGTCTCTTGATAGATTTCATCTATTTCGTTGAGATCCTCACATTTGTGCTATCGATTTTGTGCAGAAAAGGGGAGCAAATTATTCGTGTAGAATTTTTTATTAAAATTTTTCTTTTTCTCTCCACCGTTTGCTCTTCTCTACGGAGGGGTAGGAAGAATGGAACAGATTATGCTCCTACTTTATAGAGATTTAGAGGTAATTTCTTTGAGATCATCGTTCACTTCCTTATATTTCACTTTCCTTTTTTTAAGGAAATGTCCACCTTTGTTTTGGCAAGAGTTAATGGATAAATCATTATCATGACAATATATCACAAGGAGAATTGTTGGACAAATTACGAAAATGTGCAATATTCCATTTGTAGTTGTTCAGAAATTATTGATATTTGTTTCCCCAATAATGCATAACTGGAACTCCCTTGTTTATTTTTAGATTTAAGCTCAATTCATTTCATGAAAAATTACTTGTAGAAAAATATTTTTCTAATTTTCCGACGTTCGTTTCACCGAAAATAAACTAATCAAGAAAAACGTTTTTCGTTATTGGGAAATACATTTACCCATTTTCATAGCTTATTTCACCCCACTTTCTTTCACCAAACAAATTTTCATTTTGTTTTTATTTTTATTTTTTCTTTTAAAAAAATGAGTTTTTAATTTTTCTTTTCTTTCTTTCCTTCTCTTGTTCTTCTTTGGCCTTGGCCGGTCACCAACCACGGCAGCGAAGCTCACCATTGGCTAGTCAATGGCTGCCCGTCGTCGTCATCAACGACCGGCCAAGGTTGAAGAAGAAGAGAAGGAAAGAAAGAAAAGAAAAAAAGAAAAGGAAACAAAAAATTAAAAATTAAAAAATATTGAAAATAGATGCATGTAGGAAAATATTTTCCTTACCAAACAGATGAAATCATTCTCTAATTCATTTTCGAATTTCAGCTGAACAACGAAAAATATGGTTATTGTCCTAGAAAATTGCTTCCTGGAAAATAATTTTCAGAAATATTGCATTTTTCACGAAATGAATAGAGCCTTGGAATATTCACATATTCCTTTATTTTCTAGCGAAACCTTAGTCGCCAACAATTGCTTATTATATTTGCTGATTTTGTTAACTCTTATTTGGTTGTATCATGATTATCGGTAAGTTTTTATTACTCAAATTACTGTGTTATATGGATATTCACATCACGGTATTGAAATATTAATACCCCTTTACTTTAATGTCTCTATGAGAATTAATTGACATTAAGTTAAGTTGACCATGATATAAGTTGCAATAAATTTTAATAAGATATCATATTGGGAAATTCCAAATAAGAACTTGAAATGTCCTTGTCTTCTATGAAGTAGACATTATTTTATATAAGAGTCTGAATTAATCATATCAATTTTAAAAAATGGCTTAAAGTGGTCATGGTTGTTTTAAAAAAGGGCCTAGTCTCGCTGGCCATCAAAAAATTCTAACCAATCAAGAATATTTTCGTCCAAATACAAATAAAGTTAAACTTAAAATTAATTTAAAAAAAAAAAAACAAAAGCACCATTACCCCATCACTAGTGGGCCAACGGTGATGGCCAATAGGGTCATCAGCACTCGGGCCCTCGCCTCGATCTAGGCGAGGGTTGCCTACCCTTGCCCAGTGCCCCAAAACCTTGGCAGCGAGCTTTAAGGGTGCTGGGTGAGGGCCATCAAGCCTGCGTGAGGGCCAAAGACCCTCAACCAGACTGGGGTGAAGGCGAGCAACCCTTGCCCAGATCTGGGAGAGGGCTCTCGCCCTCTTCCATCTCTAGTAAGGGCTTGCTGGCCCTCACCCAGGCGGCCACTACCACCCCACCAGCAATGGGATGACGGCTAGCCCTCTTGCCTATGTTTTGCTTTTTATTTTTTTAAGTTTTAGTTTTTTTAGTTTTTTTTAATGAAATGCAAAAACTAGAAAAGAAAAAAAAAAGGAAAAATTTTAAAAAGACAAAATTGCCCTTCACTAGCTGGTGAGTTCAAACCCTTTTTTGAGACTAATATGGTGACTTCACGCCCTTATTTGAAATAAGATCCATTTCAAACTCTTATTTAAGAAAAAAAGGACACTTCGAGTTCTTATTTAAAATAATGCCAACTTCAGACCTTTATTTGAGAAAATGAAGACATTTTCAACCCTTATTTGGAAGTGTGACCCAAATTATACTTTGAACTTGTTGATGCTGTAAAAATTAATTAATTTTATCTATTAGTTTGCTAATTTTTTTTTTAAAATTTCTAGTGTTTCTTTATTTGTAAATCATGTAATATAGTATTTTATGATGGATAACTTTTTTATTAGTTCACTAATAACACTTATTTGTCAAATATAGATAATGATGATATAGCAGTTTTTTGTTTTTTTACATTGTCCAATTCTTAGTGAGCATCTTATTTAGCACAAATTTAGCACATTAAGTATATCATCATATTTTTTGTTTGTCAAATATAGACCACCTTATTATAAGAAATGTTTGTATATTGTCCGACTCTTATTGAGCTACTATTTAGCACATATATTTTACATATTCATATATAGATTTGGTAAATGTGGGTTATCGGCTTATATAATTTTCTTAATGGTTAGTTATTATCATTTATTAAGGAAGTACGATTATCATGATAGGTTTCCATGTAACTTTTCAATAACAACAAATCATCTCTCTTTTCAACAAAAAAGAAAAAGAAATAATCGTCTCTTTTTATGCATTTCATTATATTTATTGTTAGAATATACAGTCATGTAATAGAATCCTCTAAACATATATCTCCTTTTCTTCTAAGATGGGTATATTCATAAAATCATTATTTGCAAAGCAAGTCATAGAATTTTTTATGATGATGTATTTTTTTACAGATCTTTAATACTATTGATTTCTCAAATATGAGTCCATTATGAGATTGAACCTTTGATATCATTATCTCTCATGTTAATATTATTTATTTGTCAAACGTGAGCCCGATATGAGATTGATCTTTAATCTAATACGTGTCAAATATGATACAGGTGTTCCTACATATTGTTTCATAACCTTGTCATGAACAATAATTTATAAACATATAACATAGAAGTGTGCCAAAATAGAATCTATAAATACATAACTATTCTTTGTTTTACATTTTTGACCAAAATATGCATAATGTTATTAGAGAATTATGCATAAGAATATATGAAAATTATCAATTACAAATTAATTATCAAAATATGCATACGAATTAGAGATGCAGAATTAGATATTTGCTAGGTGATCGTGAAAAATAAGTTACTAGATAAAACTTACACTCAACGTATCACATGGCTTTGACACACGCACAAAAAACGAGTTCTCTTAGGTGAAGATATCTCGTCCTCAGGGCCCACTTTAAAAATGGTAAATGTGTTCACATGAATATGGTTAGGAAATATACATAAATAGGGAATAATGCGGTAAACTTTTCATACATCATACCAAATTTTACAACAATTTCCTAATGTCAACATTAGGCCCATCAGTCAGATCAGGTGAAAAATGTCCAATCCAAATTGATTCATTTTTTATGCAATAAATTTCGGCAACTCATATCTGAATTGGACTCCACCCATACCCTGCTCAACTTGGGCTCCAATTCTTAGCAATTTTTCTCATTAAATTGTTATCTTTTAAGATTGGGCAACTCTATGGATCAGCTCACCGAGCAGTGGAGGGAGCTTAGGTGCTCAAGTCCGGTCATGGGCTAGGAGTTTACTTGGCACATGAGCAACATGGAGATGCGGGTGAGTGCCTCACTAACAGACAAAAACAAAGAGTTTTTAGAACCAAGAATCGGTTGGTTTTGGCCCCCATGGGTTTAGACATGGGCACTAGGGTCTTGGGCCAAACCTCAAGGGACTTAGGCCCCCCCTTATGGGACCCTGTCCTAATCGTCAAGGAAGTAAGCTTGGCCACAATGGACCCAAGTTGTGTGCTGGTCACTTTGGTGCAAAGCCAAGTACTCGGACATGGCTACTTGGGACTTAGGCTTGGCCTCTAAAGACACAACAGTCGAAGAATTGAGATTGGCCTCAACAGACCTAAGCTTGCCTCAATGGATCTGAGGTAGGTGCTAGTGACTTCAATACGAGAATAGAGTACCTACCATGGCCATTGGGGATCCGAAACGGGCACCATGGTCTTGGCATGAGCCTTGAGAAACCCAGGCCAAGCCTTCGTGGACCTAAGTATAAATATTGAGGTCTTAGACTTGGCCTCAAGGGAATTGGACCCATCCACTATGGACATGGGCAAGGTGATTAAGGAGTTGAGCCTGACCACGATGGACTAGGGTCGGGCACCGGTGACTTGGGCACAAGAGGCAAGAACCTGAGCATAACCATTGGGCACCAGGCATGAGATCTTGAGCCTACCCTTAAGGGATCTGAACCCAGCCTTTTGGACCCAATCTTGACTACAAGGAACTAGGCCCGGCCTCATTGGACAAGGGCCGAGTGCTAATGCTTAGGCGAGGGAGTTGGGTACACAAGCATGGCCACTAAAGACCTCAACACAAGCACCGAGGTCTCGAGCCCAAGCTTGATGTAACTGGGCTAGTCATTGAGGAACTGCGCTTCACTTCAATGGCCCCCAAGCGGACGCTAGTGATTTGGGTGCGCGAGTTCCTAGGCAAGGCCACTAGGGAAACGATCATCAAGGAACCGAGGCCTTGGGCCTAGCCTTGGTGTACCCAAAAAGGTCATCAAGGAACCGAGTCCGATCTCGATGGACCCTCGCTGGACGCCAGTGGTTTAGGCATGGGAACTGAGTACCAAAGCATGGTCACCAAGAACTTAGACACAAACACGAAGATCTCGAGCTTGGCGTTCATGGACTTGGGCACAAGCACTTAAGTCTCGGATCTAGTCTCAAAGAACCTAGAATGAGCAATGGAGGAATCGGGCCCAGCCTCAATTGACCCGTTTTAACCCATATTTTAAATTTTAAATAACTCTTATTTCACCCAACTTAATAAATATGAGTTAACATGCTACCTCTAGTGAATATATCGTCAACGGTCTCTTTCTCGGAGTTACAAAAAAACAAAAGACTAATATCCTCGATACAGACTCTCTCTCAATCTTAAGTTCACGATCCTGCCGGTCTAGCATGTCACAACCAAACCACTCTGACTTTGCCCAATGACTCGCTGAATAAATCTGCTAACTGCTAGCTCTACTACTTTCGCACATGAAGCGAAGCACGAACGATTTTCTTCTAATTTTCTACGAACGAAATGATGAATTCATTTCAATATTTTTGTCCTCTCGTGAAAAGTAGGGTTTGATGCAATGTGAAGACTAAAGAGTCACTTGCTGATCTCAAATTAAGTGAAACAAAATGGGAACCGAAGTGATGCATGGTGAGATCAACCCATGATACTCGAAACTCTCTGAAAGAACACCATCATTGAAAGAACAGTAAAATGAGACTTCACTAATGTAAAATGTATATGATTCGGTTACAAGCTGTATCATCTTGAACATGTGTTTAACTGGAAATGAAAGAACAAATGCATTTGACCCCTAAGTAAACCCAAGGCTAGCTTAAGCCTTCCAATTAGTTGACTTGACACCAATAAAATTTCAAGAAAAAAAGAACAGACATTTCAGTATTCAAGAGTGAGTATGTTTTGGTTAGCCCAAACACAAGAAAGAACCAAAGCAATTGTGAGGCAGAACACTGTCTTCTTCCAACGCAACCTGGTATTCCCATCTCCATCAATGGTGATCGATGTAGAATTTTCTGACTTGTCATTCCATTTGATGCTTGCTGTTTTTCTCATTCTCCTCATGTTGAAATTGCACTCTTCAATATGCTGTGCATCTTTTGTTGCCGTGATGCTGTCATCTATTAGTATTTCATACTCCACATCCTCCCCAAGATAAATGAGATGTACCAAGAATAGTGCAAACATACAGACTATCGAGCTTCCGAATTTCATGCTCG
Source organism: Eucalyptus guilfoylei (assembly GCA_016097605.1). Lineage (NCBI taxonomy): Eukaryota > Viridiplantae > Streptophyta > Magnoliopsida > Myrtales > Myrtaceae > Eucalyptus > Eucalyptus guilfoylei. The sequence goes on along the minus strand of CM027865.1, from coordinate 33,032,238 downwards.
GAATGATGGAATTCTTCATGCCAACAAACTTTCCCCGTGCAAAGGACTTGAATTTTCTCACATTAGAATCTCGGATGAGTTCGCACCTCCTTTTTGGATAGGAGCTAGTGAAGGGCAAGTCATTTAGTATCATTCCCTGGTTGAGACTTTGAACCTTGACCACTTGTGACGGCACCATTTGGTGGAAGATTGTCTCCGCTGCCTGTCGAGTTGCGACGAACATCCCATGATTTACTTTTACTTCCTCGACAATCTCGAAGCTCAGAGAATTTGAATAATCGTCAACATGGCCGTCATCCAGAAAGTCTCCATTCCGATCTCCACTGATGAAGTCAAGAGGAAAATCGCCCCTCTCTTCATCTTCAAGTAGTCCCTTGTAGCTGCTACTGGGCAGTATTTCTCCTGCAACAAGAGGATTTTATAGGGGAATATTTAGAAGAGAAAATTCATTTCATGGGCACAAAATCGAAGGGGAAAAGAGAGAGGTCACGCCATTGTACCTTGAGCTTCTTCCTCTCCACATCTCTGAAAGTTTGAAATGTTTTCGACTGGAATTACTTTGTTTTCTTCTCCAAAAGTCTAGTTCATATAGAAAAAAAAAAGACACATATGTATCAATTGATATGATAAAAGAGGTGACTATTGCAACCTAGCATTAGACGCTAAAACAAGTTACTATTTGAAGTGGTATATACAGAACAAATAATAATAGCATTACCTTCTCCATATCTTTGTTTGACATTCCCACCCATCTCAAGTTCTCCGACGCCCCCTGATCCATTTTGAAGTCCTCCATCCAATCGCCAATCTCCACATTTCGAGCGTTCAGATCGCTGCACGATTTATCATTGTATCTCGCAAAAGGAACATCACTAATGAGGTGACAATAAGCGGTCTCTTTCCCAGTGCTGAAGTTGAAATCTTCCATAGCAGTGTAATTTGCATCCCAAGAAAATATAGGGTTGGATTGTTGTATCAGATCCTGAGATGCCTGTGCGACAGAGAGAATTTCTTGCAAAATATCACACTTAGTTGTGTTTTCTTGCGTCAGAGACGATTGCGGAATTTGGGAGTGAACGAATCCATCTTGAGCGTGGCTTTCCATTCTCAATGGCGGAATTGAAAACCGATGCTGCAACCTAGCACATTCTAGAGCTATATCGACCTGCAAAAGAGACTACACGTTGTAAAAAATTTCTACGAGGGAGCGTAGTGAACAAGGAAGATTACAACTAAGGTATTGCTTGCTTGCTTAATTAGTCAGGATGAAACTATTCCTCGTTGATAAAGTTTGAAGTTTAATTGCTGTACTGATTAGAAATTTCGCAGTTTGATTTGTCTATTAATGTTTGAGTACTTTAATAAACTAATATATGCACTATGGGAATTCACTTGATTAGCATAACCAAACAGTGGACGATTGATCAGGTAAGGAGGATATGGCAACTCTAGAGCTCCAAATGTCAAATCGCATCTTAATCTATAGCTTTTGGACGTATTGATCGGGATTGAATAATATTATGCAATGATAACCAAAAACTAAATAGGAAAATGAGCATTACCTGAGATGGAGGATATGATAGGGCACCACGGTTTGAGAAAGAGGGAGTAGGAAATTGAAATGTATCTTCATGCTGAGGCTGAACCCACTTGGCTTCATGTGGTGGATACTCATCAAATGCTGATGGCTCATTCATGATGCTTGGTGAGCAAGTATTCAACGAAACCGAGTAATTATCCGTGCTCTCCATGTCGTCACATCTGCTCTCCAAATACAAGTCGTCTGATTTTTGGCTCACAGTCAAATTCATAGAGCTGCAACGCTCACCGACTTTCATGCACACCGCACTCTTCTTGAAAACTCGACATAGCGCATACGCATCCTGTAAAATTACTTGAAATGATAAAGCTTTGGAAAAGAAAAGGAATAAGGTACATATCATCAAGGGGTTTTCTTATTTTCCCCTTCAAGAAAGCAAGAATTAGGTGAAGATGCATAACGCATGTAATGTGAGGTAATGGGCTTTTTACCTGTAAACCAGAAGCATTTTCGCATTCCCTCTCGTCAAGGCGATATTCATGCATGACCCAATCGGTTCGAGCACCATGCGGAGCTCTTCCCCGATAATAGACCAATGTCTTCTTCATGCCCACAGCACGGTTTTGAGAATTCACTTTCCGATCCTTTCCTGTAGCCTTCCAATATCCCGCTTTGGTTGCACGATTGGTCCTTGACCCATTTGGGTACTTGCGGTCACGAGGGCTGAAGAAATACCATTCAAGATCCTTGCTTGGTAGCAAAGATTTCCCTACAACATATTTGCAATCATAGAATCAGATTTATCAACGTTTACAAGCCTAGCCAATTCTTGCACAAAGTTTCCAGACTCACTTTTGTTTCTTCGTATCTAAGTATATTTGTATTGAAACATCTGTATGTATGTTTAAACGCAGTAACTACTACATAGAAACGAGGGATCATATGTGCTCTAAAGTTGATCGCGCAGGGACTGCAGATCTAAAATTCCATGAGTAATTTCCAAGTACTTTACACATCTGATCAAAGCTAAAGAGATGAAAAAGAAGAAGAAAGATCGACGCAGTTAAAAGTAAAATTCGAGAAAAGATGACATCCGACGAGTCACTCTCTCTTTTCCTCACCCAGCTTTTTGACTTGGTCTCCCACATACTTTGATCTTTATTTTCGCCATATAAACCCTAAAGATGAGGGACCATGCACTTTAGTGCCACATAACGATTTCTTTCACACTTGAGGATGAATAAAGGCCCATTAGATATTTCATAGGGAAGCTTTGGATATTTGACTGACCTAAATAAAATAAAGCATGTTGCTCTCGGGTAATACTATACAATCGTACGCCTTATCAAACTTATATGACATGAAGTACAGGCACATGACAAAGACGGTTTCAAAAAGCATTTTTTTTTTCATACAACTCCATCAGATTGCTTTCTGTTTAGAGAGATGTTCAATGTAGAACCATGAGGATATTCATTTGTCAACAAGATCCCAAAAGTATAATGCTATGACGAAGATATTATCAAGGGGAGCTGTTTGCAATATTGAAAATAAATGCCTCGCACCTCTATATAATCTATTAATTTCATCACAATTTTCTCCAAAGTAAAGCACGTAAGACTTGGAAAAACTCAATCGTGCCTATTGAAACGAGTCCATGTCGGAGTGATTAGCAAAGAAAAAAGGAAAAGTAGAATCCAGAACTCGGTAATTTGATCCAACCTTGTGGAAAAAGCAAGGCACCTTAAAGACTTGTGAACACATTCAACTTTAGAAGTCGAAGGAGACTAAGTAATGCATATATTTCTGTACTTTGGCTTCTACAATTATGTTTTTTGACACAAACCATTTACCGATTAAAAAGTCTCGTATCTAAATACCTGGTAAGTCCCAAGGTTCGCACTTGTAGAGGTCAACCTCCGGGATGATCTCTAACTCGATCTTGCGGCCGTTTATTTTCCTGTTCAGATAGTAAGCCACGAGCTCTTCGTCCGTGGGGTGGAACCGGAAACCAGGAGGCAATGCAACAGGAGCCATCTCTCTACTTCTCTCCTTGATCCGGACCTTCTCCTCTCTGAATAATCAATCTCCCTATGTAAATCTATGGAAGAAGAAAACAATGAGCCAGCCTCGTACCAAACAAAAAAGTGGAGAGACTGGTTGATGCTAATCGTGTATGTGATTAACAACTGTACAGTGCAGCCTCTGCAAAAGAAAGAACAAATCTGCTTAGTTCAATGATTTGATGATAAGTACGTGGGGGGGGGGGGGGTGTTGTTGTGGGGAGAGAAAGAGACCTTGGTCAAGAGGAGATGATCCAGGAACAAAGAGAGAGAGAGAACCAAGAGGCTGCAAATGATAAGAGAGAGAGAGAGAGAGAGAGAGAGAGAAGAGAGGGACGGATTGAGTTGAGAAGGTATAAGATATATGAACTATTAAGAGGACAAAAAGAAAGAGAAAAAGTGAAGCGTGGGAGCTGCCACCCCCTGCTTTGCTTTTTCTTTTCATTTATTCTATTTTATTCTTATTTTATCATTATATTATTATACTATTGCCCTATATTGACTGATTCTCATTATCTTTCTTGTCAAGCCTATCTTTCTCTCTCTCTGCACAGACACTGCCCAAATTATATGCCATACTTCATTCTCGCCCTTTCTTGGATTCTGTGTTATTCCACGTTTTCTTAACCGACTGCGACGCTGCAATATGACCTCTATTTCATGCAAAAAGTTGGGTTAGGGAGAGGAGCCAAACAACCAACAAATGACTCGGACAAAGAACTCAAACCGAAAAGATAGAATCAAACATTTCGACAGCACCGAGGTGAAGGAATTTGCGGCGGCGTTCCAATAGAAGAACTGTCCCCTTCCCTTGCTCTTACCCCACGTCTCTCTTTACTCTCTACTTTCAGTTTCTATCAATATATAGAACCTTCTGTCCTTCTGTATTGTGCTGTTTCCCATGTGAAAGCTTGATTGGTAATCTCCAAAATGGCAATGTTCCTCACAAATACAACTGTTCAAAAAAGATAAAAGTGAGTTTCCAAGGACGCTTTGTCTGGATCCCATGCATGTGGCCACTGCCCAGTTGGATTGCCATCTTCTCTATTTGGCATTAGTCTTGCGAGGATGTCCCATCAGCAAACTAATATCCTAGGGTTAAAAACAATGCGCAACATCAAACTCAAAGCAAACCAAAATGGCTATAATCCAATGTTAGCCACCCTTTGCATCCTAATTTTAATATATGTCCCCTTCTTTCACAACTATTAATCATAAGCAAAAACTCATCCCTAACTTAAAAGGTCACCACTTTATATGGTCACATCTTAGCATTCTTTTTAGAGCTTGACCTCTGCAGGTCGAGTCGAGTCATTGCTCCCTCTCCTTCCGTCGACAGGATTTGACAATTGTCCTTATACTTCGTCATGGCTAGTATCGGCAATGTTCTGATGGCGGCATGAACGGTGGGTGTTGTGGCACCTAGAGGGTGGAGAGATTGAGAATTTTTATCGATAATCCATGGATCATAGTTTTCAGTGACTGAGCTATTAGAGCTTTTGGTGTTTAAAAAGCTAGGTGTAACTAATATTGGGGGCATTTGATTATGTCAATCTACCCCTTAAATTGAAAGGATTCATATACTGACCTATCCGTTGTACCAAATTGTAGATGAAGGAAAAGAGCTTCTCTCTAGTATCGCTTCCCTATTGCACCGTATCTGATCGCATTGGAACCTCTCAAATTACTCACAAATTCAATCCAATTAAAGCTCTTATCATAAACATCAACCGAGAAAGGCAGAATTATTTTTTACCTTTCAAATAATTAAATACAACCATCTGACTATTAACTAGCTACTTTTAGAACCATTGAGCATACTAACTCGTGATATAAAAGGGTCTCACTCACTTCTATAATGTCGTAAATGCTACCAAGTTGTTAGCATGCTACATTACGTAGAGGGTATCAAACTTTACTGTTGGATAAGGAGTAAACTAAATAGTTATGTCTCAAACTAAATATTGAGTTGTTATTTGTGACGTGAGATTCTTGCGGTAACAAGTATAAGGGGTAGTTCCTCTAATCACTTCTCCTATCCTATCATTTAAAAAAATTGATAAAACTCACTAATCTAGATTAATATTCAACCCATTTGTAACATTTCTGAAACTCTCTCCATGTTATACTTGTAAAATGCTCATAACTCCATAGACAGTAAGTGAGATAACTTTAACGTTACTTCTTGTAATGGCCCACAGTCAGTCCAACTTTGGAAAGGGTTGGTAGAAATTGCAATTGACTTGGTGTTAATCTTCGGTAGTCAAAAGTCAAAAGTCCTACAATGACATTCATCAAACGTTCATCTTTTGAAATCACATTACGACCATATTATATTGCCAAGTGATATGACCTTATACGAAAGCCTTTCTCTGCATGACTGACATTGATTAAGAATTTCGCCAATCTCCCGTTTAGCGCATTAATCCCCCGGTTAGCGAAATGGTTTTCTGCCCTAGGAAAATAAACGAAGAAAAGGAAAAAGAAACTCGTTTAGCAAGCTCCGATCCTGATAGGAGGGTCCACGAGATCGCATGTGGGACCTGCTTTTGCCACGTGAAGGGGAGGCGCTCCACGTGGCAAGACAGGATTTCTTGCGTCCTCTCTCATCCTTTTCCCTTTCTGATGCCCAAGCGCAAGTGGGTCCCCCCCTCCATCTTTTCCTTTTACATCAATCAATCTTTTGGTACCTTTCCCTTTGCTCGAGTTCATATGCTGATGCCTTCACCGTTACAGTCGGTTGGGTTTCTGTCGTCATAATCACTCACAAACCTAGGCTTAGGCGCATTATCAAACTATATACTAAGATAAACAGTTGTTCCTTTTTCTTGTCGCGGAGGAAACAAGTGACGTCCTGTAATGAAATTCCCCATGTATAGATCACCTTATACGTAGGACAAAGAATATGCTTATCGTATTTGTTGCTAGACATAGTCAGGTTTTCATTCCTCTCCCTCGAAATGTAAGGAATTGCCCTATTTCTAAGTTTTCATTGTGGTTTTACCCCATAAAAAAGAAAAGTTTTAATTGTGATGTATTCAATTTTTTGCCTACTCTTTCAGTGGCAAGGTTATTTCTTCTAACTCAGAACAATGACAAACCGCAAAACAAGACATTTTTTTTTTAATGTTTTATTGATATTTAGTTTAGATATTTTAGTTAATTTATTTTTCTTTTTTTTATTCATTTAATTGTCAAATCGAGGGTAGAAGAGACATTTCATTCAAAAAGATGAGATGAGCATACAAATTTTCACCTTAGAGGTCATGTGCATCCTACATGCCACCAGAAAACATAATTGGGAATTAATGGCTAAAACGAAGGTTCTAGTTGGCATTGTGTATCAATTGAAAGCAGAGATGATCAGTTCCACGTCTCTAGTCCCATCGCGAAACTAGAAACTAGACCTAAGGGACCGATTTCCAGTTTCCGAAACCAAGGACTGGATTGGACTAACCCAAGTGGTCGAATAAAAGCAATCAAGTTCAAAGGAGAGAATACCTTAAGGAGACCCAGAGAAAGGGAAAGACCGAAAAAGAAGAATAGGTGTGAGTATCGTAGGGCAAAGAAAAGATCGAAAGACGAGAAGAGGCGTGCGTAAGACATATAAAAATAAATAAATGACAAAAAATCGATCTGGATGGTCTTGTTTGATCTAGTTCTCTCTTGGAATTGGGAACCGAACTGTCTAGACATTGGTTTTACTTTTTGGAAATAGGAACCAGACCAGCACCCTTGAAAATCGGACCCAATTGGCTGTTTTGGTCCATTATGAGCAATTCTCAGTTTGATTGGTCCATCTTGCCAACCCCCAGTTGAAAGTTTAAGGGCAAAAGTACACTACTTTCAAAGTTCACGCAAGTTTTGCATAATTTCCCTTTTCTTCTTTTTTTACCACAAAAAATAAGGTCGGCTGGAGTCACGTCTTCTTTTATTATTTTCTGCTTTTTAGCTTTATAAGTTTAAGCTTCATATAGTATGAAAATTTTAAATGCTCATCTGTATAAATCGACGGTTACGGTATTCGTAACAATGCAGAATTTCCGCTTAATTTCAGAAGGAAAAAGACAGATGAATAAGGGAACCAATGGGGGCAGCATGGGATTGGGAGGTAACTATAGCTCTTGTGGAAACACAAGTTATTTATGGAATATTTTCCCACGGAAGTGGTAGGAAAATACTAATACAAACTGACGCCTACTGAAACACATGTGCCCCAATAGTGAAAATCCTACCAGTAACGAACTGGTCCTGTAACATGATTCAATTTCCACAGGACCTCGTCCGACACATGACCTCACTTTCCCGACAGTTGCCGATCGGTAATATGTTAAATTCTCGGATCTGTTTTTAGGTTTTGTGTTGAACGATCATAGTATCTCGATGACTTTTCAATCCACTGTTGCTTCCACATGTGATGAGCAAATTAAAGTTGAAGAACGACAGGTTTGTCTGTGCTTTTATTGGCGAATGAGTATTGCATCTTCGAAAGATGTGTTCATGACCATTTCAAAAAGGGAAGCAATGCAACTTCGGGGTATGAGTGGCCCAAAATCATCTGCAGCGCCTACGTTATGCTCACATTTTCCGAAAGTGTAAAGCGAGGAGGCCAAAGAAATGATAAATAACCAATCCCCCCAATAAAATATGCAGATTAAAGTAGATAAAGAGCACCCTTGTTTTCCTTGTTTACATATATACCAATGTACGTACAACCCCACAAGTTCACATACATTTGGGGGTCTAAAGAATGATTAAACTAACTGAGTGCAGCAAAAGCAAATCCCTGTGGCTAAGTAGCTTGATACGTCCTCTTTTCACACCAAAACCCGAACAAAATCGAGGGATGATCTTTGCGACATAAAGATCTCCTTAATAATGCATTGAATCCCTTGTATTTGCTGTTGTTATTGAGTCTTGGGGGGTACAGAGGAGCCATCTTGCTGTACGTTTATTGCACTTGAAACTTTCGTCGAGGGTCACCTGCAATTGACTAATTATTAGCGTGCGTGCAATGGGATGCCTTCATATGTCGAAAGGATTAGTCGAGTCTCCGATGAGATAGGGACTGTGTTACAGTTGCAGATATAAGTTCGAAACATGCATGACAACACACAAGCTCTCAATCTGAGCTCACTGATGAGAATTGTTCTCTCTTTTCCTTTCTCTTTTCCAAAACCTCCTTCCTATTTTTGATTGGCTAAGTTGCTGGAAAGCAGAGATTAGAGAAGGCAATGATGGGTTTGGTGTCTAGTTTTCCGGGATACAAAAGCTTACTTGTCAGATTGCGCAGAGATACTTGATTAATCAATGTCACATGCAGATCATACTCATGTTAATGGAACGCCCTTATTCACACTTCTTGCTCCTTAACTGCTCCCTCTCCTGCTTGTGCATCACTAGATCACTTTTGCCTGAGAAAGGCATCAACGACACATGATGATGTCACTAACCAAAATCGTGGGTCTTTACTGTTTTACAGTGATCTGATCCAAGAAGGCCATTGGGCTTGACCATTTTATTCCTGTCATATGCTGATTCGTTCACTAAAAGGGAGCTCGTGAATTGGCAAACACCAGCTCGCTGTGCTCAAGGGCAAACTTGCCCGATTACTCGTTTCTTTTCTTTCTTCGTTGTTTTAGCTTTTGGCTGATGGCATTATGTCATGCCTGGTTGATACATTACGGGGAAACTTACTGAGACTACCGCACAATGACATGAAAAGCGACACCTCATATATATATATATGAACAAGGTGGAAAATCATATATACAGCAAAAAAATTTCCATATGAACTAGCTTACTGGACATAGTGCCAACGTTCACGAATAGGGTCAGACCAGTGAACCGACAGAGGATATATATGGTTAAATGCTGACTAAGGCAAGCCATCTGTTCATTTGCGGCTCGATTTCATGTATCCTTCAAGGTCATATTTCTCGTACACCGCGACTTGGTGTTCCTCCCACCATCGCTCTGCCTCCTTCTCTGAGAAGTGCTTCCGGCTACAAAAACAGTATGAAATAATTTGCTCATGATGCATTTGAACAGATGAAAGTAAAAATGAGGGTACATTTTCAATCATCCAAAACAAATAACACATTGTTATGACATGAATTGATTGTATATTTCACCTAAAAAACTCAGTAGATCTGGATTTAAATTACTGAATTCATGTCTCCTCCTTAACTTGGCCTGCTCTAATGTATATTCCCTAGAGCGAATTTGGGCCACTCAAATAGAGGTTGCAATTAATTAGCCTCGATTTGGTCAAGTATTGATAGATCGTGATGATGTTCAAGAACAAATTTGTACTCTACACATCCATGCTTATACACATGCACAAAAATAAAAGTAACAGATGGGATAGATCGTAAAATAAGTCTAGCAATGCAGGCGGATAGTATGGTACCTAAACCTCACTCGTTTCAGCCCCTTTTGTCCGTTTGGCAAGGCTGTAAATGTAAGATATATACCAAGCTCATATTGCTCTATCCATTCAAGCCCCATGTCTTTAGCAACATTTGGTTGAACTTCTTTTCTCGCAGGATGAGAATGGGCCAATTTTGAGCCATCCCGCCACTCGTCTTTTTCGTAAAGGGGTTTCAATGCATCTGTTAATGCAGTAGGAGAGCCACAGGAATTGTTAGTCTGCCGGCCTTTCATAAAGTTCAGTTCTCCCAGGGATGGTGCATTTTGAGGCATTTGCTCATCAACACCGTCTTTTGTCCCGCTCCCAGCAGAGGCTTTGGTTGACAACTTATGGAGCTGCAAGGAAAGGAGCCCCAATGACTGCTGCTTAGTAGTAAAATACAAAGGCAAGTTGGAAATACAGAATTGAAGAAAAAAACACTTATGCAAGCAAACAATCAAAAGACAGGTTTATATAATATTTAACCGGGATCTTAGGTTAGTAGACCCTAATAAATAATCAACCAGGAAGTTCCAAAACGTACATCAAAGCATAATGTATCCTTTGAAAACCACAAGATTAATGTACTCTTAATACAGGGCAGATTGTCAGAGCGGATTTCAACTGGATTAAGAAGCTATTCCAGGCTCAAGCGTAAGGTATAAGAACAAGTATTTTCCCAGACTAGGAGTGCATTGTTCTAGTAAAAAATTATGATGTCCGACATGTATGATCCTCCTCATTGTATGAGCTTACCACTAAAACGCTTAAATCTCAGTGATTGCCAAATGATGATTTCCATCCAAGGAGCTACTTTGAACAAGAGCCAACATGGTATGTCAAAAACTACAAGAAAATACATATATAGATTTTCGTGTTCACTTATGCAGTCTTCATGACAACAATCATTTTGATGCAGCAAAGCAGAAGTTACAGGTCAAATAATAGAAGGACAAAGAGGCCACTGTGATTCCATGTCACGCCACTCGAGAAGATCAAAAGCAAATGCTAGATGGACTCTAAAAACTGTCAAAATTTTCTGCATTCTTGAAGGGATTGGACACATTGAAGGAAAAGTCTCAAAATATTTGATTTGGCACTAAAAGTCCCTTTAATGCGATTGACTGACAGACACGAAGCAGAAAGAATTCATCTGGTTGAGTTGAGTGACAAAAGAAAGCGTCTGGCAGCATGTATTCATTCATAATGAAATTAGATAGTAATCACCTGCACTGCCAAGGCTTTGATAACCTCGTTTGCTACTTTACATTTAGCAGCTTCTTCCCTTGCCAGAGACCGTGTTTCCTCAAGTTTTCTTTGACACTCCTTAATCTTCTGGTTTCTGATCAAACATTGTTCTTCAAGAGTCCTTGCCTGCTAAGAAGAAATTATAACACTCCCATGGTAACTAATTTGGGTAGGTTTGGTTACATTACATAACAGAGGGTTGAATACTGAAATTGCAGACATTTATCTGTAATTTAAGTTGCAAAGAGAAGAATGCCTGGGGATAGAAGTTGACTTTTAGACAAATACGTATGGGAAACACTTAGGACAAATGTGTAATAGAAAAATGTACCTTCACGGGGACAAACAAAAATAATTGTCAACAAATATCTCTAAGGCACTTGTTAAGACCCCACTAAAATAGAAAAAGCGCATATTCATGCACCAAGATAATTGATCAAAATCATATCTCAAGCAAGTGACATCCTTTAAACAGAAATTTGTATAACAAGTTCCCTTGGGGCACTCTTTAGTCTTTCCCTTTCCTTACTATAAGCAGCAAGATATATGTGTAGTTTTTTTCTTTGTTTTTCATTTTACAAAAGCAATCTCTCACAACACTAATGCACGGAAACTGAAATCAGTTTACAGGATGCTATTCTTCAGCCACATCTAGCAGAGAAGACCATTGATTGTGTAATCTTTCAGTGTTAACTCAATAAGAGGAGCGAATGAAAAATTTACCACACTCATCTACCTTACTGGCGTATTACTAACCAATGGAACAAAGAAAGATGCCCAGTGACCGGCACCAAACCCTTAGAATTGAAAGCCTTTCCAAGGCATATTATATGGACATTATTCATAAACCATCAATATCCTAGTGAATCCAAGTATTCTTATGCATGTGGATGCACATTTAGAGGACATTAAACAGCCAGAGCAACGCCAGGAAGCCATGTGAAAATTTCAGAAGTGGGAATGAGAAACAAGTACCTGATTAATCAATCTGTGCATCTCTTCAGAGAGCATTTTAGCAGATTCAGGCTTGACTTCCTGAGTATTTGTGGCAGTTTTAATAGAAAGCTTTGATCCCGGAGGTCTAGTTAGCGAATGAATTGGAGAAATGGCGAGGGCTTGGGTCTTGGGAAGAGGAGCAAGCTCCATAGAACACTCAAAACAAGTAGGGCAAGAAACTTGTCCCCATTGTGGCATTCTAGTCAACAAGGATGGAACAAAGTCTAAATCTTCGCATCCCTCTTTTTTATCAGGCAATATCTGCATTTCACTGAACTGCGATACTTTACCACAAGGTCGCCTACATTGCAAAGTTAGGCCCAGTCTAGGAGTGAGTGAAGGGGTTTCTTTTTCATCTGAGAATCTATTATGTGGGATTGACAGCTGTTTTTGACCATCTTTTTCTGAATTAGAACAAGTATCTATTTGCAGTTTGATGAAGCACGGATCGCAAACTCGTGAAGGTTTGTTTCTGTTTGGTGCCAGAGATGCATTCTTGACTTTATTGCTACTGCAAGTATGACAGATCAATAAACCACAGTTATAGCAGTTGTGCTTCCTCCTTGTGAATCCAAAAGGGACTCTGCATCTACTACAAGCTGTTTGGTCACCAACTGAAACAAATTTATGTATGCAGATAGCGGCTGTTGTATTTGAACCACAAGATATGCTTTCAACTATTCTGTTGCACAAGGCCTCGACCAACGTTGGTGAGCCTCTGTCTTCAGTATTGCCCAATCCTAGCTGTCCATGTGTACCCTTTCCCCAAACATAAACCCTTCCTCGAGATGTCAACGTGGCCATATGATAGGAACCTGTTGCAATCTGCATGACAAATTCATCCTTAAGCTTTCCTTCAACGACAATGATCGATTGGTCCGTGGCTTGTGGATTCCCCAATTGCCCGTGCATTCCACTACCTAATGTGTGCACCTTACCCAACTTGGTAAGTGCAACAGTAAATGTTCGTCCACAAGAGACTTGGACGAAATCATGATCCACAAGTTTTGCAACACAAGTCGGAAGAAGCCTTTTCTCTTGATCACCATGCCCGAGCCTCCCTCTATCCCCATCACCCCAAGTAAATAACTTCCCACTCACACCACTTGGTGACAAACGATCTGACACAACTTCCACAATGGCAGCAGTGTGCCAATGTCCGCACGCAACAGATTTCACTCGAGAGCCTCTGAAAGATTCAACTTCTTTTGGCCAAGAGATACTCCGAAGATCCCCATGCCCAAGAACACCAAAAGTCCCATCCCCGAATGTATACAACTGTCTTGAAGTGGTAATAATAGCAGTGTGCCATATTCCACAAGAAACAGCTGATACCTTAATACCATTAGGAGGACCAGAAAGTTTACACGGCAACCATTGATTTCTACTTCTCTCCTCAACAGCTAAGTCAGACCCAATGTTATAGTCGCCCCAAGCATATAAGTCACCAGATAGAGTGACAGCACATGTTTGATGTTCACCAGAAGTAACAGATTTTACATGGACCATGGATAAGGACTCGACTAGTTTTGGACAACTCTCATCCATATTAACCTTATGTCCCAGCTTTCCCTTGTTTGCCTCACCCCAGCAAAACACTTCGCCCTGTTTAGTAACTAAGGCAGCATGTTTTCCTCCTAAAGATAGTTGCTCCACATCTAACATCATTGCGGATTCTAACAGTCTGGGGAACAAGGAATCCCTCAGCATTCCAGTGTTGTCGACAGATTTATCAACCACTCCTCTGAGTGCCCCTCCAGCTCCTTCACCCCAGATGAAGATATCCTTCAGGTTTTTGTTTGGTTCAACATGAGTAGAGCTGTAATCAGGTGAGGCAAACTGTCTAGGCAAGTCCTTTTGAATATCTCTGCCACCATAAGATGATTCTGACTTACTTAGATTCTTTGATTCAGCAGACAAGAACTCAGGAGTATTGTAATATGTGATATCATGGACCTGCGACGTGCTCGACTCTGATGAATAAAAGCTATCGGAAGAATTGGAGGAGCCTTCGGAGAAATACCTTTTTGAAAGTGATAACGCAGGACTCCCGCATAAGCTGCGCACCTTCAAAATAGCATATAGAAAGAATAAGATCTACCTTCACTGCTTGCAACAAATGAGAAAATGAACTCTACATACATATGTTGAATCCAAAAATAAAGCATTTGAAAGGAAAGAGAGCTCTCTAGTTCACTATTTGGTAGTTGCCATTGCTCAATAGCCTCTCAATTACAACATTATTGAGAGAGAGGCTGTCCAAGGTGGATAATTTTCTCAGCCACTGACCTGTCTGATGAGTCCACCTATCTAATTTATCAATGATTTACATCGACAAGATAGTGGCATTGAACTAATACATAGATCATTACTTACAATCTGGCAACAGTGCTAAAATTTGGAGCTACCTTCACTTCAAAAGACATTCGGATGGCTTTTCAACAAATAAAGAGATATTCCTAGTATATTTGCCTGTGCCTGTCTTTCTCCCGTCTATTGAAATCACAGGCAAAATTTTTTTAGTAGTTATAACAGAGTACTAACGGAACTAGGTTAATACCCAAGCAGAGCAAACGGTAATTGTCTGCTACCTCATTGTAAGCAGAAACTTTTTTCTTAACAGAGGAAGGAACCTGGTGTGAACATGTTTCAGCAACACTAACAACATGGTAAAATTGGCAAAATATATGAGAATGTACAGATATCACTTAGAACAGTATTTACTCAATAATCTCAAGAAAACTTTTTTAACCTGGCAAAATCCTGCAGTATCTTCAAGAAGTCCTAGGTTGTATTTTCTCCGCATAAAACCTGCCGGACTGTTGACACAAGTTTGAACACCACTTGGGCTTCTGAAACTCGCAAATGGTCTGGAATGGTGACACTTCGATATGATGGTTTTCAAGCCCAGATACCAAGAATCGGCCTGTGCATGATCCTTGCATATCTACACAACAGGGAAAGGAGAGAAGAATAATTGAAGCCCTTCACTTCCTCACGTAATTCTATTGCAAAACCAGAATTGCAAGATGGATAATAAAAATCCTTGAGTCTAGTAAAAATGTGGAAAGATAAGTACACTCCAGAAAGTTTGAGATGATTCCACATTCAAGGACATATTGAGTACACATTAAAATTTACCAGATCAATTGAGCGTTTACCATCAGCATAGATTAGAGAAAATGACTGTGCCTCCCTGTCTGGTTGAAGTTGCTTCTGAAAATTTACCTTGCAAAGTGAAAATTCCTGTCAGTAAAACAGAAGGAGCACTGAAAGATATTTACTTGAATCAAGAAACCAATTTGCATTCGGATGCATGTTAATAGCACATACAGTTCTCTGTCCACGAATAACTTCAGTAACTGAGCTTAGTCTCAATTGCTTTTCCTCTTGGCCTGAGTACCAAATCATAAACTTCTCATCCTGAAACAAAACACGCATGGTTAGTTTTCCTCAACAAATTGCAAAAGAGGGGAAATTTTTATCCACTTAATTGAAGTGTAAGCAGAAGAGTGCTCCTCTAGAAAGCCAACCTACCTAATAATGCTTGGAATATATTACTTCTATGGAGAAGAAATATCTAGCATTAATTAGAATAAAAGGGAAAGTTGGCCTCTGAGGCAACATTCTAACATAAAAGTAGTTGTCAAACACAACAATAAGCATATGGGAAGAAAAGATCAAGTGCTTTTTTTCAAAATAAGATGACTTGAAGTTGCAGAATGAATGGACTTTCCTTGATAATGATGTTACAGAACTGTACAAAACAAATGGAAGATTACTACCCTGTGAACATCCATTGGCAACTTGAGTCAACGGAGGAGTAAATAGTACTTGATTTAAGACAAATAAGAATAAATTGATCCCAGCAAAGAAGTGGATTATGTGTAGTGAAATCCAATGCACGATGACTAGAGATGGAAGGCTTCCAAGGAGCCAATGACCATCGACCACACTAGCAACTCTCACATGCTTCTGTTCCAAGATCTAGAATAAAGCCAATGACACTCGAATAAAATGAATGAGTATCCAATCAGTTCCTGTTGATAATAAAATGCTGGGATGCTCAAACAACACATTGGATCTTTGTTTAAGTATGGCATCAGTACAGAAATAGGAGAAAAGAACATGAATAAAGATGCAATCTCCTGGGAAGATCCGCTGCAACCACGCTTGAACAGTTCTTTAGTCTGGGGTTCTTTCTTATTATTCAAGTCTTGTGAATTACAAATTATGCATGTCCTGTTAAATGATTGCACTGCCCTAGAGATACCTAGCCATAGAATTGCTTAACACCATCATATACCCGTCAAATGAGTCCTCCAGCTCTGCCTGGAAACATAAAGAGTGAAGATTACCAAGGTTTGGTGCTGCACATGATAAATATCTCTTCTTGGAAAATGACTTAAAAGTATTAGAACAACTCCATCAACTAGGTTGGACAATTATAAAAAAAAAAAGCAAATATCAATCCCCACACTATTCTATAATCGGAAGATCCATCTTTCTAGTTGCTCTTCTAGCACTTGACCTACCACAGAAATCCTGAAAGGGCAGACTCTGGGCCTTCTCATTCCTTCACACTTCAAAAGATATGCGCCCTTCTTTACGGCCATAATTGCCTGCAGTGATTTAATCGGAGTCCCATCATTGCAGTTTTTAACGGCGTTCAAAACAAACTTTAAACTTCCTACTTTACCGCATGAAAAGGAAGGTGCTTGCTGCATCTAAAACTATGCACTAACAAAGAAGTTCGGAACAAAAAAATAGAAGTCATGCATAGAGAGAGAGAGAGAGAGAGAGAGAGAGAGAGAGAGAGAGATGTCTAATTTCCTTGTAATTACGAATGCCATCAAAGCCGATACTACAAACAAGTTTGAAAGAAAAAAGAAAGCATAAGAGAGGCAAAAAAGAAAACCAAGAAGTTTATCGCTTATGAATGAACAGATGAAGCAACTATGTAGTGTAGAACCCAGGAAAGCACTCCACATTCTCAACAATTAATGGCCCGTCACGCAAAACGAAACAGAGAAAACTGTATCTTCAGACTTTAACACCGAAACAAGTGGAAAATTCAGCAATGTGGGAATGGAAACCACCAAAACCATATGATTTGGAAATGGCGGCATGCAGTCGCACACCAACAACGCATTCACGAGCAAGAAAGTGGGGACAACTTAGAACAGACAGAGCCAGAGCTATGAAACCTGTTCGACTGTTCTGTCGGTCGAAACTCTTTCCAAGAACTCTTCACCCATCATGCCTTCACACACACACGCACACGCACACGCACGCAGACAGAGAGGATGTTGTGTTGGCGTAATCTCTGTTCCACTGCACTGCAATGGTTGTCCTGAGTCTCAGTCAGCTCTGCGCGCGTCGAGTGGAGAGTGGACTCAGTGGAGCTGGCGGAAGAGAAGACGAGGGGGTTTTTATATTCAGTAATAACTGGACAAAACACAATCAAACATGCACGTGCGCACCATCCCCACACCTTTGTTTTCATCTGCTTGCTAAATTGAATTTCACATCCCTTCAGCTTCATCATCTTTCTCATTTCTCTCATAATTAATAATAACTTATAATATGTATACCTTCGCTTTTGTATGTTTCTTGCACATGGACAGAAGAATATGCCACTATGAATATATTAAGTACACAACAAAATCGAATAGGGATTTAAGTTTTGACTCAGGAAAATTTTAAAATTAACTCATTGTTCCTACATTTGATCTCGTGAGAATTTATAATTTTTTCCCCTCAACTCACTAAAAAACTCTTTTTACCCTCATTTCAATGAGAAAATCATCCTTCTCCCGAACTCTTAAGAAATTATGAATTCTCCCTTATTTATAGGAAATTGCATGTTTCTTGAACGTTGCAAATTTTGCATTTCCTTTCTCTTGTTCTCCACCTATAGAATCTATACATTGCACATGGATATCTCATTTGATGTCAATAAATTATATGAATTGTCCATAATTACAGCAAGAAGTTCAAAATTTTTTGTAACGGAAATTCACTATCTTAAAAATTTTTGGGAAAATCTTCATGCATTATCCAAAAAATGTCAAGGGCCTATTAATCCCACTCTTATGAGTAATTAGGAGTCTCCCCACTTACTTACAAAAACTAGCATAATTACCAAAAAAGCTGAAATTATTGTAGAGATGTCAATTTTAAATTTGGCCAATTTAATCCTAAATCATTTTACAATGCCAATGAAATCATTCTGGCCCTTCTCTACTAAAATCATTCATGTGAACATCAACCGTCATATGTAGTACAACCAACATTAACATAAACAATTTTTACAAATATTTAAAAAAATCTATATTTTTTTACTATTATTTCAATACCTTGCCAAATTGGGACAAGGACCTACAAGTCCTTGTCAACCATAGGCAAGGGTCACTTTGCCTCACCTAGTAGCTCGTGAGGCTTGGTGACCATCACCAATTATGGTGGAAAAAAAAATCGTAAAATATTTTTAAAAAATTGCAAAAATTATTCACATTAAAGCAAGCCATATCACATGAAATGACCAAAGTTTACCTTGGCGATTTAGGGCCAAAATTGATCTAAATAATTACATTGACAAATTATCAAAAAGTTTAAAACTAAATTAACCAAATTTGAAATTTAGTATACATATACTTTTTTGATATTTTTCCCTTAAAAAACTAGTAGTTCAGATTTAACCGTAGAATGGCGGAGCATCTCAATTGCTCTCTGAAGTTTAGATCGTCTCTTTGTCAACATTTCTTTTGGCACGTCCTCAGGTCAATTTTCACCAACACAACCATGGCACTTCGAGGTGTTCCTCAATTGACCTACTATTCACGCTAGAAAAAATTAATATCGACTCTATAATGGCGTCCTAAGGATATGATCATCTTGATCGAGATCCCGACTTGAGACAGGGAAAAATTCCAGGAAAGACTCTGACTTGCGATTATCAAATCGTGAAAAAGATCACAATCTTACCCTAGACATCGCTTGCAATCATGCAATTCGAAAGTTGTGCTGTTTCTATAATTCGAAGAGTAATTTCACCCCGCAAATGTTGGCAAAAAACTCAATGGTCCAGCGATGGTTAAGCACAGAAGAGGGAATAAAAGAAATCAACTGGCCACCTGAAAAAGTTTAAGAAAATGGAGATAATGATAGTATGACAGAGAATAGGTCAAAAGTCATAGTTTTTTTTTTTTTTTCAGTCGGTCAAAAGTCATAGTTGAGACAGTAAGAAATTTAGGGTTTTCGCGGCAAATTTCATCCACTAATCCAACGCCCAACTAACCCTGATATAAAATGAACCCTTTTGCTCCTGGGACCTCTTAGGGTTTGCGCGACTATAGAGGGGCTTATAAAGTCAATGGAATTTCGTTTAGAGTGCCCCTGATCATAATTAAGCATGTCCGGTTCCTATCGGGCAATTCAACAGCATGCAAACATGCATGACAATTCACCTAATTTTTTAAATGTATACCAACCAAAACATAGGCTTAAGAAATTGTACATGTGGACATACATCTATCTTGTGGGATTAGATTATATTATCATAAATACGATGAGAGAGAAATTGCGGGCTACTAATGTGGGCTTTAAATTGAAATCTCTAGCAATATATCCCCTAGGCAATAGGCTACTTATGTAACTAATGCATTGGAACTAGGAGCTACCTGTGTTCGTAGCACTTCAATCTGTTGAAAGTAATTATGGTGCTAATGAGCTTGTTATCTATGCCCGTCCAAGTATATCACCGCCTACGTGCCGTGGTGGACCCTGGGGCTGATTATTTCAGGGATAATATATTAGAATTCTCAACACATATTCGAAATAAGAGTGACCCTTGTCATAATATATTCATGAGTTTGAGATTTTTAAACTTAGATGTCTTCTTTTTATCAAAAGATATAATTTGACATTTTCATATTTCGAGTTATATTTTAAGATTATTCAAATCAAGAATCCTCATGAGTGAAAAGACTAATCATAAGATCCTCACCGATTTGTGCTAGTTGGTGATGGACCCAGAATTTCAAATGACAACTTGAGTTACTTCAAGTAGAGCAAATGGGTTGAAAAACCCTATATGCATGCTATCTTGGACATTTATGATACACGACTCTCAAAAGTGACCAATCATAATCAAGCAGTGAATGAGAGCATGATAAAATAGTGTTCATAATTCAATGTTTAAATTGTAAGATATGCATGGTGATCCACTAAAGATTTGCATGTTATTCATTCACTAGATAAGTAAGTAGCTAATTTATGCATGAATTTACTTATTTACGAAAATTCTCTCAAAATATTAGAAAATATATTTCCACTAGCACAACATAGTGTATAGGACACGCAAACGCAACCTCTCCTAATATCCAACTAGTCCATCATTTTAGGGAGAAGCCGAAACATGCGATACGATCTTGCGTTACGGCATATGCCAAAATGTTCCCCCAGGAAGGAAAGAACGCAGCTAAATATTGCGGTACCATACCCGAGAAACAGAGAATTTTCAAAGGGTGGTTCGACACTCGATGCATATTTATGTTGTACTTGAAATCCCTCGGCTTAATTAATCAAAGCTAGGTTGTACTGTGCGTGAACAGTTGGTCCTCAACTGCTTCGACTCGTGGGACAAAAGTGAGAACATGATTGCATTAACTTTCCAGTTTCCACTCACATAAAAAGCAGGAGAGTAGTCAAAAAAGCGGACCGCATGTGACAAATCGTACGTTCCTAATCACATGTTTGGATTGATTCTTGTTTTCTTGGAGATCCGGCTTCTGTTTGAGATTAGCAAGCCATGGGTGTGCAGAACATAATACGTGGGGAACTCAGTGTAAATTGGAAAGGTGAAACTGAGTACTTGGCCTGCAGATTCTGGAACATCTGCAGGTCGGACGTATGATTGCATGTATAAGTGGCCTGGCCGGTCAAAATAATGTCGCTGGCCATCGCGCGGGATGGGCTCCGGCAGACACGAAGTGGGCTAACGTTAGATTGGCCCCATGCGTCCGTTTGTCTCCCAAATGTCTGTATTTCTGGTGGAACGCATCTTATACAATACCAACATGTACTTTGCATAGGGGCTCCATTTTGCCAAGCGAGGTTGGGACAATCTGGTTTTCTCTGCCTTGTTGTCCTCTTTGCCTGATCAGATCTATGTCAACAAGATGGGCATGGACCGTTTGCTGATGGGGATGCAGTTGCCGAAGCGGCACTTGCAGAATGGTCGGTCTGGCAGATTCCGAATAGGGGGGCTTGTGGCAGGGAATCAAACACTGCAAATCAAGCCATCTGCAGGCCTGCGAGGAGTCGTCCTCGAAAAAATTGTCCTAGACCTTATTACAAGACCTGCGTGAAGGACTTTCGACCTCGAGATCAGTTGTTTTCTTATATAGCAATCTACTTCAGCTCGATTTGCAGGCAGCCTTTTGTAACTGCATTGAATGTACAGAAAGAAAATCGGAAATGATTGCCTTGCTGCTTGATCACATCCGCAATCCGATAGGTGTATTGGACGGGGCACTTCATACCTAACAATATTGATGAGTAGTCACAATCTCATCCTAGAGGAACCCTGGACTTTGCATTTGGACGTCCATCATTAATTCTTCGGATAGGCTTGTACATATCCAAGTCGACGCAGCACTCACTTACACGCACAAAATCCAAGCTAGGCAAGAACTTTGGTTCCATCTGAAATTGTTTGGTTTTATTATGCAGTTTCTGTGCAATAATGCGTTTAGACGGACAATAAAAATGGTTTTGTTCACGCTTGATTTGGAGATGCTAAAGGTTCAAAACTTCTGCGTCGTCTTCTATGGAGGTATGCATGATTCGATTGAAATCGACCTCAAGTTCCATGTATATGATGCGTAACAATAATAACTTGACACCGACGTGCGCATCAGCTCAAATGTCAGCCATGACTGGAATTGCCGAAAGGGAATGAAATTAATTCCTACATCGCTATGGGGCATGTTGGAGTTGTGCGGGTCAATTCAGTTTTGCAAGGATTTAACTTCACAATTCCTACATCGCTGTGGGGCAACTTCGCCATGTTGAAGAGAAGTCCATGCATAGAAAAAGATGGCATCGTGATTATCCGAAAACATTATATTTAGGATTTTGTTTTTAAAAAAAACCGTCTTAATGACACTTGTTAAGCTATCTATTAAAGAAAATTTGCAGTTTCTGATGCAATATTTGTCGTCGTGTCACGTGTAACCGATATGGATTGTTAGAAAAAGAAGAGGACAAAGGGATTCATAATCGAACGTTCAATCAATCTCGGACTGAACCGCATTATAAACCAATTAAATAGTAGGGTTCTCCGAGATAGCTTGGAGGGGCTCGCGGTGCATGGCCACATGCAAATTGGAAGGAATATGTCGCGAAACATTCATCTGTTGGCCAAAGGACAAGCAGCCCGAGATACCCTCCGTCCTTCCTTTCATTTTTGGGGGGGGCAATCGTGCCTCTATCTTAAATTGATCGCTCAAAGCCCTCACAAATCTCTGGGCAAAGACTAGGACCTGTCCCCTCAAACATCAAACTCTTAGTCTCATCCCACCTTGTTTGTTGTCGTTGTTTCTTGTGATCGTTGTCCGATTTTGGGAGCTGTTTTTCGCCTTGAGAAGTCCCGAGGTCGTGATTTCGCCGGGCTTGTTTCTCAGCTCGGAGATTTGGAATTTGCGGTTGTCGCTAGAGGCCCCTGTGAAGTAACAACGATGCTACGAGGTGTTGTAGGCTTTGCATTTAGATGATGCTCGTCATCCCATGTGCAGTTTCCATCTTCTGGAAGCACATAACGTGAAGCTGTTCTCCATTTTTCTTGTCGCCACATGTTGCTTATCCATATTGTTACCACCAAAGTTTTGAAGAAAATCAGTAATAAAATGAGATTTTAAGGTTTTAGAGTCATATAGTATCTCGGCGTATCAATATCTTTATCTCATCTTTCTATCCCACTGCGGTTGTCATTCTTATGTGCCGAAGAGACTAAAACTCGACAACAAATTTTGACATTTTTTTGTATTATCAACACTCATTCCATACAAAATGTGACAATCGGTCGACGGTGAGTTTAAGTCTAGAAAAGCATCTAAAACCGAGCTCGTGGATTCGGAATTTCGATGCCCATCACTGGAGATTCACCCCTTGAGCATCACCCCCCAAGTCAGTCCATGATGTAACTTACAAGTTTGGCCATATGGTTCCTAGTGCCAACGAGGACGGTGTACGTACCACGAGAAGTTTGTCAAGAGTGCAGAGCTTTGAGAGCTAAAAAGGCCAGACTCAACGAATGGAAACAGCATATTCACATCTGAATTGGGTTAAACATAACACGACTGCAAAATACAATCGAGCATTAGTTTTTTTGGCATGTTACAATGCATACAGATGTCGTAACGCATATAAAATAAGATGCATCATTCTCCATAACATAAAAGTATTATAACCCACAATACAGTCCACTGCTACACAAAACTCTCGTCTCTTCCTTAGAAACCGGCACGTCCATGCAACCTTGGTTTCTTTGTAAGAAAAGTACAACATCGATTATAACTTTCCCAAATCCGCATCCACAAAATACAACTCACCATCAACGAAAAGTAAAACATTCCTACTCGGATACCTAAGTTTTACATTTCCAAAGAATTTGGGCAGCATATTAACGTTTTCTCCATAATAATCCAAGGGCATGGACATGCAACCCCAGCTACCTAGAGACCCAGGCAGAACACATTTATGAAAGGATACACCTATTTTTTATGAAAGTGCCCTTTCTGTGACTAATGGTACATACACTTGAGCTTGCTTGTGCTACTCAAGTCACTTTTCACCTCTTTTTCCATCAAAATGTGCACTATTACAGCACACAAGCATATCCGATACCAATGAGGAGGGCAGAGAGTAATCAAAAGAATGCCTTGTTTTTGATTACGTTAATCAAACTTTCAGGACTCAAATTGCTTGCCTTCAAAAGTCTGTCCAAAGATCCAATTCTTGGGAGCAACATTGTAAGATGTCACTGTAAGCCCGTCACTAGAGGTCACCTCAAAGGACAGGGGCTGGTTCCTCAGATCTGCATTAATGTGCCAGTTCTGACCCCAATTCCTCCCCATTGGAAGCCATCCAGTTTTCGAGCCTTTAATTTTTATTGCAGCTATATCTCCAGCACCAGCCACATTGCGGATCAAGACTGAGATGAAGATACCCGAGCCATCAACTGTAAAACGAATTCCTCCCTCCTTTCTGCATTTGATCCTACATAGTGACAAAGAAGAGAATGAACAATATCTCTTTCAAGAGTCCAGAAGTTAAGTGATTTGCATCGCAAAAGTATCTCTACACCATATTGCATCCCCCTCTCTTCATCTAGGCCTAATGACTAGGCTAGTGACATTTTTGTTGTCAGTTAGATAGAGAAGAATTGACATAACATTTGTAATACCGGTGTTCAATTTCCCAATAAGTAGTAAAACGCAGCATATTCCAGGCACAAAAACTTTTTACCAAAAGGCAGCGTTATCAATCGAAGCTCTGGAAGAACCATATAAATGAATCTAAACAAAGGCACAGTGCCCTAGAATTGGAGATCATGTGTCCGGAAAGGAAAGCACACCTCATCCTGGGGTATTAACATATTGAGTTACTTGCGTTAAGCAATGAATTGAAGAAATCAAACTGCAATGGTTGATGATGCAGCATTTTATTCTTTTAAAGGACTTCCATAACTCTGACAGCAGTCAATTTGCTGAGTTCATACAGATATGTTATATATCCTTATGCCATTATATAGATAGGATGAACAGAAAAAAGCCATATCCAAAAGTTGATAATAAAGTTCCTAGATTGAAGTCTCAAAACAAGCTGGAGTTCTCATTAGAACCGTTTTATGGATATTAAAACAGAACAGGTACAAATTGAAAATCATGGATCAAACACATTTTCAGAGAAGCAAAATGTAAATTAATGTTTGGAAATTATGAGACAAAATGAAATGAAGCCCTGTTTAGTTCTTGAAAAATTCCCATTTGCGAAAATGTAACAGTTTTAAAATTTTTAGGTTCTGTTTTCTTGATAATGTGTTTAGTACATGAAAATTTCCTTCAGGAATTAAAAATTGCTAAAATGTATTTGCTATGCCTTTTTAATGCTTACATACTATTAATTGCTTTGATGGAAAGCTTCAATTTTCCTATACTTTCTAATCTGACTAATAAAGGCATTATTAACATAAATTATTTCAAAGACTAGAATGAATATAGAAAGAGCATCTTCAGATCAATCGAGTTAATGACGCCACTTTGTTATTTCATGTATTAATCACTCTGTGTCAATATTTGAGTTGACCTATCTTATAGTATTTTACATTGAGGGTGAAAGCTTTAAGGATTTGAAAAAATTCCTTGAAGCTTCTGGAAGCTGAAGACAAAGTTTCAGCCTTCAAAAAGGAAGTTTCCTTCAAGCTTCCTTTTCAGAAGCCCCAACCAGGGGTTCCCCGGGGGGGGAGTAGTCATCAAGGGTGTCTTCCTTGGTCACTTAGCAACCATCAGCTAACAGATCATGACAATTGCTTTGGAGAACAAATGCAAAAGACAGATGTAAACATGTATTATGAGGAGCGAGTTAGCAACATGTTCCATAAAGATCTTATGTTTTCATATGGTTAGAAAACACTTAACTTTCAGTCTAAGCATAACTTTAGAAAACAGCATGTTCTTGCATTTTCAATGCAGACTGCTTCCAAATTCAACCAAACACCATCCCTTGAAGTTTTTCTTTTTCAAAAAGAATGAAAACAAGTATTTGGAGTAAATTTTCAAATGGCAAACAGGCTGGGAACTCTCTCCAACCAATGTGCTACCTATTGTCATTGTGGAAATTCCACAAAACAGTCACAAACCGAATTCTTTAACCAGTGCCATAAGCAGGCAGAGAATAAGCAAAAAATTCCTCACATCCACAAACAGATCCTTTCAGTCAGTTATTCCATTAAACTACTTGGGTAATGACTTTGGGGAGCATTTCAATTTTCTGGTTTCCTAAAAGGAGGTGTCATCACAGATACTACCAATAGAAAAGAACTTCTCCAGAATAGATTTGTTTTGTTACTATTAAGTAACTAGCCATCCATCCATAAACAAGGACTTCTTCAAAAACTTTATTTTGCCCATAAAGCCTACTTTTTCTCTGTAATTGTTCATTCAATAGCCATATTTTTAAGAGAGCTAGAGAATAAGAAAAGGATGTTTTCCCAATTGTTCTATCAGCATGAAATGTTAATTCCAATTTCTTGACAAATTTTCATGTCTAAACAAAATTATATGTAACATCCATGAATATGGAAAATCCATGGAAACATCAGATAAATTTTCAGTAAAAAGAAAATTGGATGGTTCTAGTTCCATCTAAGACACTCACAATACATTAAAGATTCCACGGCAAAAAATAGATAGTAGATGGAACTGGAAGAAGTACAAATACATGATGTCATTAAGAATCCCTGCCATTGAAACATGACACTTACTCAGATAGTAGAACCTGACCCAAATGGTCCAACCTCATTCATAGGAATTACCTTATGAATCACATTAAATTTATTTAACAGCAAATTAGTCGATGATGTCGCTATTTGAACTTAATCTAATCGCCAGAAAGATAAACTAGAGGGTCCTCTAGACTAATCTACTCCAATCAATATCTGGTCCTGAAGAAGATGAACATCCAAGTAGAAGGGCACTTCTATACTCCAACTCCAACTCCAACCACCGTTAGTTACATAATAGCATTAAATTAGCAAGAGACACGCTTCAAAGATCAAACTCGTCTAATTAAATTTCTTGTCCTTTTCTTTCCCCTGAAAAAAGATGGCGCCTCATTATCAACTCACTACAGGCAGGATAGCGACCCGTCAGACATGCCAAAACTTGGCCCATTTCGCAGGTCTACACCAAACAAAATCAAAAGAAAGATGACAAGAACACAGGAAAGAAAAGATGCGGTAAGAATAGCAACTTTTGCAGGAGCAGCAGAGTCTCTGATAGCGGACGAAACAAATTTATGAACTAACCAAGCACGATTTCTGTTCTTCGTTTAGCTCTTCTGGCTCGTAAAGTAGACAGACTAATTAAGTGAGGATCAGGAACAAAAGTCCAGGGGTCGTATACCGCGTAAGCAAAGATTTTGAAAGCGTCGTCTTCATTAGATTATTAGCAATCTAAGAACACAAGGCCGATCGAAACGCAATAAGACCATCGAAACGTTTTTATGAAGAAATAGGCTGTGGGCCAAACCCTACCTGCGATACTGGACCGGCATGTTACCGGCCTTCCAGATGGCGATCTTCTCGAAGGCCTCGATCGGGAGCACGAAATGCTTGTTCGGGGGGTTGCAGTGGCCGCCCGCGTCGGAGGCGAACCCGTAGTTCGGCGCGCAGAAGTTGGTGGCGGTGACGATCAGCGACGTCCCCGGGATGCACCACCGGAGGTCGTTGACGCACCGGAGCTCGAAGCACGCGCCGCAGATCTGGCCGCGCTCGAAGAGGGACTCGCTGAGCCCCGCGGTGGCCATGCCGTACCCGGCCCGCGCGAGGTCCCCGTAGCCGCACGCGCCGCCGACGGCGTCCCGGGGGTCGGCCGCGGCGTAGTAGGTGGCCCGGGCGGACCGCCACTCGGAGAGGGAGGAGGACCGGGAGGGCGACGACGGCGACGCCCCCGCCGCCGCCGTGGGCGTGTGGGACGCGGCCGGGGACGCGAGAGCGAGGAAGAGAGCTAGGGTTTGGAGGATCCGAGCCGACGGCGACATCGCCGGAGAGAGACGGGGACGGAGACAACTACAGGGAAGCTTTGATTCGATTCTAGATTGACGTTCCCTTTTTGTAGCTTGTCGGCTCCATGGATGGACTTGCGTGTGTGCTCAGTGCTCAGTGCTCAGTGCTCGAGCTCGCAGCTCACTGCAATGAGTGCTTCCGCTTTGCTTTTTTTTTTTGCTTTTCCCATCGAAAGCGATAGCACCTTGGCTTTTTCCAAAATTCGGGAAAGTTCTTCGTCTCATCGTCCCTCGAGTTTGGATCGATTTCGAATTTTCTCCCCTCCAATTTTTCCATTCGCCTCGATCTAGCCCAGAACAGGACATTCCCCGCAAACTTCGGATTTGTTCAGTGTAGTAATCTTCATATTTCTCTATCTAATTCCCTTTCGATTAAATCAACTTCTAATTCCTTTTTTATCAAATCAACGTCTGCAATTTCAACTAAAATGAAAATTTAATTCAATTACACAAGAGACATTCTGATATGGGTTGAGGCTTCTTGCACGATCGATCGCATTGTGGGTGATTTTGGGGGGAATGTGAAGGCATTAAGTGGAACAAAATTTTTGGAATATATGGCATAAGTCAAAGGGAAAATTATACAAATAACCAATGAATTTGTTCAATACAATCTATAAACTTTAACCCAACATACAATATTATCCTTGAATTTTTAATTTATTTAATACGGTCCTTAAACTTTTGGTACATATTTAATGTAATACATGGACTAGATAATCCAAGGACTATATCAAAATTATGGATTTAATAATGCAGGAACTAAATCGAACATTTATCAAGAATTCATGAACCATATTGAATAAATGAAAAGTTCATGAACCAAATTAAATATTTGGGATAATTTCATGGATTATTTGTATAATTATGCCTAAATTGAACTTAGAGCAAATCTGAAAACTTTTGGGGAAATTTCGCGGCGTGAATTCTTGATTCTTTTGGACGGTTCCCACCACTGGCTAGATCTTGTCAACTAGAAAGTTGTTGGAATTCTCTCACCTTATGTGAGCTTCTCTTTATCCCTTGGGTGATAGTTTCTTCCTCTTTCAAATCCTAGAAACCCAAAATCTAATTTCCCCTCCCATGGCAGCACCGATCCCACCATCTCCAAATTGGGGATTTAGCTCACCTCCTCCGAGCTTGCTACAGCTAGAATCATTCAATATTGCCCTCCTTACCATTTGAATTCATCACTTTCCTTCTCTTTACCTTAAAGAAAAATTGACAATGGGGAACACTTAAAACCACCCTTCTGCCTATACACAATCCCAGAATCCCTTATAAGCACACCTTTACATAGCCACCCAAAAAAAAACCATCTACATTAGAAACCCTAAGTGCAGCAATCTACGCTTTGTCAAGAGTTCCCTTCCACTCCATAACCTGGGAAGTTTTTGGCCTTTCCTCCTCGCATCTACCCTATTAAACAACTGGATCAGAGCAGGGTACATATGACAGAGGCTTTTGAGAACCAATTGAGCCTAGCGGCATTGTGTAGGAAAATGAGTGATCTATGGTCTGAAGAAAATATCACGGAGCTAGCAGCAGAGCCCCTTAAATAAGAAAAATAGGAAAGTGAATTGATCATCTATGGAAAACTTTATTCTAAACCCAATATCAATTTTCAAGCATTTCTAAGTACGATGAGAAAAGCATGGAAACTAAATTCAGTAAAATGTGGGCAAATACAACCTAGGTTAGCTTTCATTTTCAGCTCCGTTGAGGATAAAAGAAGAATGTTAAAGATGGGACCTTGGTCATTTGCCAACAATCTTCTTGTTTTATTGGAAGGAGACCCAGATTTTCTAGAACATTGTTATGAATTCATGCATCACGCTTTCTGGGAACAAATCTTGGGGCTCCCTCGAGCTCGTATTAATGAAGTTTCTATGCGGCAAATAGTAGAAAAATTAGACAAGGTAGAAAAAGTAAAACTTGAAGCAAAAAATAGCAATTCACGTAAAGCTGGAAAGGCGAAGGTGCGCTTAAATTTGGCAAAACCACCAAAAATTAGCACAATTATCAATATGGGAGACAAAAAATGGTGGTTAGATTTCAAATACGAGAGACTTCCACATTTTTGGTACTTATGTGGGCTTATAGGCAATTATGCTTACTAATGTCTAGAGATTCCTTATGAGGAAACTAGCCTAGCTCAAGATCTGCTTGGAAGATATGGTTCGTGGCTCAATGCGGAAATGAGGGAATCAAGCCCATTTTGGAAAGTTTTTTATGGAAAAATATAATCATCCTCTGAACAAGGGTAGACAATGCCAACCACACCACTACTTTCTATTGATGTCACTAAAAGGAAGGAGAATGCAAAACTAGGTGAGATGGCAATCAGCCCATACAATACAGAAAATGACATCTTGGAAAAGGATAATATGGCAGCAAACATGTTCATAAGCCGGGGAAAGAGAACACAATAAATGTAAATTCAACCACTCAACTCAACAAGTTCAGGGAAGTATGCAGAAATGCTGAAGAATGTAAAAATAGGACACAAAATTTTGATAGCCAAAAAACATAAGCATATCCAACCTTATGAAAGGAGGGTACCATCGGCTACCTTATCGAATGAGAAGCATTTCTTGGATACTCCAATCCAGGTGTAGGAAGAGGACCAATAAAGGATTTTGGTGGTTAACCCTAATAAGCCACCTAAGCGTACATAAAGTTATTGAACTGAAACTGTCAATAATTAGGCCCATCCTTGACAGTCCAGCATCTTAGAGCCTTAGGATGCGCATGGTAATACTTCTACTCCGGGAAATAGTTTCTTTTCAAAAATAGTTCTTTTCTATTTCTACTCCAGGGAACAATTTCTAAGTAAAATAACGTGCTTGATAACTATACAAAATTTTTATTCTTGAAATAGAAAAAAGAATAGAAATGTGTTTGGTACGATTTATAAATTTTTGTATTTATTCGTTTTTTCTTCTTGTTCACGGACCACCAATCGTCGCCTACCGTCGCACGACCGCCGACCGCCGCCGAAGGCGAACGAGTGGCCGCTAAAGGGGACGACCGATGGGCTATGGGCGGCGATCGTGCAGCAGCAGTCGGTGGCAACGGTCGGCGATCGTGCGACGATCAACGGCGGTGGCAGTCAGGTGACAACAACAGAGGTCGGTGGCGGTCGTCAACCGGCAAGGGTGGCTGGTGGGTTGTGGGCGACAGCGGCGAACGACAATGACGACGCTCGCTAGCAGTCAGGGGTTGCGGCAACAACGGTTGGGCGACGGCGGCGACAATGGTCGCCGACGGTTAAGCGGCGGCGCGGCGGCGGCGGACGACAGCGACGATGGTCGCTGGCAGTTAGGGTTGCGGCAACAACGGTTGGGCGACGGCGGCGACAACGGTCGCCGACGGTTAAGCGGCAGCACCCGACGCCCGGCGGTCAAGCAACGGCGCCCGGCGACCGGCAATCAATTAACAGTGGCTACGGGTGGCCAGAGATGGCCGACGGTTGGCAGGCGGCCGATGGTGGCCGCAGTAAGGAAGAAGAACAAAAGAAAAATAGAAAAGAAAAAATTGGATTATTTCTAGAAATTATTCCCGGAAACAAAATTCTTTTTTTTTCTTGTTTCTGTTACAAATTTATTCCCTAACTACTTTTCTATTCCGAGGAGTAGAAAAATAAGTTGGCGTTACCCAACGGATTTCTATTCTTTTTTTGTTCCGGAGAATAAAAGAACATAAATTAAGAGAAACAAAAACGTTATCATGTAGGCCTTTAATAGCTCTAGATAGGCTCGACTTGATTTTCCTTATGGAAACTAAGAATAAAAACAACATGGTGACTCGTA
Source organism: Eucalyptus guilfoylei (assembly GCA_016097605.1). Taxonomy (NCBI): domain Eukaryota; kingdom Viridiplantae; phylum Streptophyta; class Magnoliopsida; order Myrtales; family Myrtaceae; genus Eucalyptus; species Eucalyptus guilfoylei. The sequence continues at coordinate 33,000,318 of CM027865.1, read as the reverse complement.
TAAAAAAAACAATTGAAATTTACATATCCAATCATCATTAATCATATTGGAATCGCGAGAAGACTAGCTCTTATGTGGAATGATGAGGTGACGGTGGAAGTGGAATCTAGTTTTGGAGAGTTAATAAATGTCACCTAAAAGGACCTTAATAGTGGATACCTAATGAAGATATCTTTCCTTCATGCCCCCATAAGCTACCAGCAAATATTACAATCATAGCGGGCTATTTGCTCCATTAGTTTGTCCAATACTCTCACATGGCTTTGTATAGGAGATTTTAATGAAGTATTGTACCAATGGGAAAACATTGGAAGGCATGAGGCAGACCAATATAAGATTGTAGCGTTTCGAGAACTCTTGAATACATGCCCACTCATGGAATTGAAAGCAAAGGATGCATTTATGCATGGACAAACAATAGGGAAGGTAAGGAGTTAGTGAAAAAGAGGTTAGATGGGGTCATATGCTTCCCAAATGCAGAGGCCTTTGCATTACCAGCAATAGGGTCAAAACATTATCCAATCCTACTTTCGTCAGACTCTAATGGGGTGAAAAGAAAGAAACTTTCGAGTTTGAGGCCTTCTGATTAGAATGGTTTGAGATCTTCTGATTAGAAAACATAGAATGCACAAAAGTAATACTCATAGCCTGGAAGAATGAAAGCTTCAATTACTTGAATATTAAAGCCAAGACAAAGAAGGTGGCAATGGCCCTAGGAAAATAGAGTAGGAAGAAATTTCAAAATGCATCAAGGCAAATCCAGCCACTCCGAAATAGACTTACTGAGCTTTCCAACTGTGTAGAAGATTGACCAAACAGTGAGGAATACAAAAACATTATAAAACAGATTGAAAAATTATGGTGGCAAGAAGAAATGTTCTGGTTCATGAGATCCAGAATAAATTGGATAAAATGGGAAAATCACAACACAAATTTTTTTCATGCCACAATAGTCTAAAGAAAACAACGAAACAAGATTTCTATTTTTTACCTTAATGACCAGCAGTGAAGCCAAGACTCATCGAACATCAAAGAACACATCAAAACTCTTTATCATTCATTATTTACTTTGGTGGGCTATAGAAACTAACAGCCCATATTAGACCAATACATACAAGTGATAAATGTCGAAATGAATAAATCTTTGATCAAGTCAATTTCTAGAGAAGAAGTTAAAGAAGCAGTATTTCAAATGAGAGCTACCAAAGCCCTAGGGCCAAATGAGCTTAATGAACTATTCTACCAAAGCCAATGGTTTATTATCTAGGAAGACATTTTCAAAATGATGAATACTTTTTTCAAACAAGGTATTTTCAACCCTTAGATAAATGAGATCCATATTGTTCTAATTCCAAAAGTAAACAACCTAGAGAACATCACCCAATATAGGCCGATTAGCCTTTGCAATTTCAATTACAGGATCATTACAAAGGTAATGGCCAATAGATTAAAACTCTGGTTCCATGATCTTATCTCTCAAGAACAAAGCACTTGTGTTAACAGCTGCCAAATTCAAGACAATATATTCATTGTTCAAGAGGCGTTGCATCAGCTAAGGGTGCGCAAAAGGAAGAGGAAATTCCAAACAATCCTAAAACTTGACATGCAAAAAACTTACGACAAGGTCGAGTGAGACTTCTTATATGATTATATGCTAAAATTGGGCATCTGTGGAAGATGGGTCTCCTTAGTAAAACAATGTATATCTTCAGTTTCTTTTAGAATCAACGTGAATAGAGAACTTTATGAACCATTCCAACCAACTCGAGGGATCAGGTAAGGGGACCCTCTCTTCCCTTATTTGCTTGTTATTATGGCTAATCTTTTATCCTCTCTCATGACTAAAGCAATAAAAGATGAAACTATTAAAGGGATTAAATTGAACAGCAGCTGTCCAACCCTATCACACCTCCTATTTATAGACGACACCATTTTCTTCCTAGACGAAACAACTAGAGAAACCCAAAATATAGCATCTATCCTAAACCAGTATTATTTTGCCTCAGGTCAAGCTAAAATCTCAACAAATCAGGTATTTTCTTTGGGAAAAACTGCCCTCAGAGCCACAAGTCAAATTTAGCGACAGAATTACGAGTTGAAAAAATGGGAAATATCTTGGAATACCTTCAGACTGGATCAGACCAAAAAAACAGATGTTTATCTGGGTTCTTGCCAAAGTTGATAGAAAATTAGAAGGATAGAAGGAGAAACTGATTTCAAAGGCAAACAAAGAAATTTTAGTCAAAACAGTTATTCAAGCAATGCCATAATATACCATGTCCATCTTCAAAATCCCTATATCCATTTGTAGGGCAATTGAGAAGAGAGTATCATTATTCTAGTAGAGACAAAATGCAACAAAGAATGGCATAAATTGGAAAATATGGGAAAACTTGAAAACAGAGAAGTATTGTGGGGGCCTAGGCTTAAGAGATTTGGTATTTTTCAATTAAGCAATGTTGGGGAAGCAAGCTTGGCGACTAATCAAAACTCTAAATGCTTTATGGAGCAAAATTTTCAAATGCATTTACTCTCCAAAAGGAGATTTCTAGAGTGCACAAAAAGGCTCCCGACCTTCTTGAGGGTGGCAAAGTATTTTAGTAGGAAGAGATGTTATAGAACTAGAAATTAAATGAGAAGTTGGGGATGGAAGAACAATCTGAGTAAGGGAGGACAAGTGGCTAACCTTCGGAAAAATTGTAGGACTAGCAAATCGAAATGACCCCACTTGGTCAAGGATCTAATTGACAAAAACTCAGGCCAGTGGAATATCCAGAAACTCAACATCATTTTTTAGGAAAGAATTGTCAACAAAATCACGACAACCCTCGAGTCTAAGCCTTGGACCTAATAAACTAGTGTGGACATCGAACAATGCAAAGGGGATGAAAGGAGAAACACGACCAACGCCGAGACAGACGAATTGGAGTATGCCGCCACCGAACTCCCTCAAGCTGAATGTCGATAGCTCCTGGTGCAGTACCACGATGGAGGGATTGGTCACCGGAATATGTGGGGATAAATGGGGAACCGTCATCAATGGTTTTGCCAAGCAAATCTAAGCTTTTTCGGTGCTGATTGCGGAGACCCTAGCTATCCGAGAAGCCTTGTCGTGGTTGAAGGAAAAATCGTGGAGAAATGCAAGCACAACTGCACGAACTGAATCAAACTTTTTTGAATAGCCTCTGCACGTGGATGTTGTCTCAAACAATTCTGAAGCCGTAGATTGTGTAATAGGTCGGCTGGAAATTCCTTGGGCCGCAAGTCCATAATTGAAGACTGCAGAATATTAATGGGCCAATTACATGGGGTCGCTTTAAAATATGAGCCCAAAAATGCAAATTAGGCCGCAAACTGGATTGTCAAAATCCACCAGACGGATTCTCTTTCATCGAATTGGAAAGAGAATCCCTCCTCTCCACTATGTTCAATTTTATGTCTTGATCTTGGAAGTTTATGTTATTCACCTAATTGTTAATAATGAAAAGTTTATCTTCTGACCAAAAAAAAAAATCTTGATTCCCTTCTTCTTTCCATGAAAGCTTTCTTTCTAACTTCTTTTGCAAGATGGATGTTAGCAATCAATTGGGCTCGGTCCACATTCGGGCTTGGACACCATTCGGTGTTAGTTCTCGCTGGACCCCAAAATGGAAACGGTAAGGTGTGAAGTCGACATCGCAGCTGATGAGTTGCACAGGGAAGCGTTGAAGTTAAACCTGTCGAAGGATGATCTGTCCCATTGTTAAAGACAATCCTAACGAGATTTAAGCAAGACTTTCAAAGAAGCTTCTGAATTTGTCATTTCCTGAGTACCGCCACCAACTCTCTCTCCCTTCCTAAGTCCAAGTACAAAGGTGAAAGAAATTACAAGAAAGCAAGCAGAAAGTACTTCTTCATTCGAATTATTGGTCCTCTTATACAATTATCTTCTGCAGAAAACAGCACCACTAACTTTCGGGAATCAAAAAGGAAGGAAGCAACTAGACATGAGGCAAATCAGGGAGTACAGGCATTTATAGGTACCTACACATTTTTAGACATATTGGGGGTGGGGGAGAAACAATACGTGAGGACATCAGACCAACAAATGCGATTCGAAGGCCCTAACGGGGACGCGCTCCCTACAAACTAGACGCACACTCCAAGCTAAGGCGTACTCTTTGTACTTCCCTTTCTAGGCCGGTTGCCCCTGAGGGCTGCATCTCCTTTTCCGCCATACACCTTTTGTAAGGCATGAATCCTCTTCCTCGTCTCTCTTGCCTCGTCCTTAGTTCGGGGGCCACCAACGTGCTGCTTGGTTTCGAAAGGAAACTGAGCTTTAGGTCAAAGCCACTGTGGAACTCGTTGGAAGTTACACCGTTCCTGGATTCTGGAATCCCATTTTTGTTGATGTCTCCGCAAGTAGATCGCGGAGCCACCTTATTGAGAATCGGTGAGAGAGAGATCGTCAAATTGCCATAAAGATTCGACCAAGGCGCTGAAGGGGCAGGACCAGCTTCCATGTGATCGGTGGATGTGTCCCGTGGCTGCACTAAGTGAAGTACCCGGTTAGGTTTTGCAGGTGATGTCACGGACACAGTATCCTGGGAAAGGGGATCTTGAAGTTTCATTTCTTTCAACTCCGACTTGACGGCCGAAGAAGATTGCCAATGCGAATCTGTTACAGATACAGTCATGCCAAACAGCTTGAGGGTTCGGGAAGGTGCTTCCTCCATGGCACCTCCTGAGGCCTCACATCCTCTAGCATGCAGCTCAAGTTTCTACAATCCCAGAAACATGCCGTAAGATAAAAGAGTCAAAAGATGACACGCTGACCTCAAGGCTAAGTAGCTCTATGTTTGGCATACCTCACTAGTGATCGGACCATTCTCCTCAGCTGGCGGTTCAAAGAGTGACAGACCAGCATGGCAGGCCGCACCCCCCGAGGAACTCGGCGACGAGCTACCACTGGGTGTGCTTGCACCAGAGGAACCCAAACCATCTGAGCCTAAAGTGGATAACACAGACATAGGCGATTGGTTCTCAAGTTCGGAGACTGAGAAATTTGGAGACCCAGACCTAATTGGCTGCTCCTGAGGCAAGCTTTCCTTGTTGATTGGGTGAGCCAAAAGCTTACGAGGGTAAGGATGCATCGGCTTTCGTTTTGGACGCGGAGGAGGAATCTCAATGGATTCCACCTTGCCATCAGTTGGGTCTTTAACGACCTGCCACACAGTGAAACAAGCAGAATCAGGACAGGATCGAGAATAGCAAAGACCATCCCTTCTATGACCGTTTGAAAACCTCAGGTCATAAGAGATCAGACTTACTTCAGTCAATGGGACCCAGATATTTTGGTAAAGAATGGGTATTGGAATAAGAGCTGCAAACCTTTGAGAAAAATTTCTGAGCATGGCTCCGAATTTGAACGGCAGTCTTGGTGCCCACGTGTTCTGAACAGAAATGAAAAATTTTATCCATTGAATGAGAGAAACCAAAGAAATTAACACGTGATAAGATTATTATTCCTGTTGATTTACCTTCTATGCGACGCCACGCTCGACCATACAACTTAAGAGCTTCAAGGAACTTTTTGTGCTCGTCCTCTGTCCATCTCTCTCTCTGCTTCGTGATGGTGTAAGGTTTCCTTACCTATTGATATCAAAGTGACAAGTAAATCAGATTGAACAGGGAAAAAGATATAGCACAAGAACCTAAAGCTTGTTACGGTGGAAGAGGGATATTAGACCTTGGGAGCATAGTCATTCGCACAAGAAAACTGCTCCTTTAGCGAGATGCTGGTTATCGAGTGGAGGCTATCACTCAATGACATTTCGTTGCTTCCTATGATCATATTGCTCGAATGGGCACTGCCACCTTGATCCTGCATTAGTAGAGATAAAGGTTAATAATGAACCCTGCAGCATAATCTTGAAAATCTGAAACTTAAAATAGAGGGAGAGATCTTGCATTTAACATATCCATCTCTACATTCACCATTTTCTCTTTTCCCCTTAGAATTTTGATCTATGAAATTCGTGGCTCTCAATTGTTTCACTCATTCATCTCTTCCTGGTTGGCCCACCTAACTTTGTACAACCCAAAAATGCTCGATTGCAGGGAGCAGACAATTTTGGAAGAAACCCTATAAGATATACTGCGAGAATGACTTTACTTCTACTAAATATATCAATTAAGCGCAGGAACCAAAATTCACGAGCAACAGCAGCCTGGCGAATTTCACCTTAATCAGGAATATTAATAGCATCAGGTCACAATTTTACGAGAATCCAGACAGTAACTTCCCTCGTGAAAAATAGGTGCATGATAAAAACCGTAATTCATAAGAATCGTCAATTCCCCAAGAAACGCTGAAATTTTCAGCCACGAAACTTGTTAGATCTACTGTCTCGACGGATTCAGTGAAAAGGATTGTCGCTCTCTTCGAAAAAATTTCCAATTTTTTTTTTTCTTTTTTCTCTTAAAGAGAACAAAAGTGAGAAATTGTACATTTCTCGGTAGGTTAAGCAATCTTCACAGACCAACCATAAGAATAACTGAGAAAATCAACCGACCGCAGGGGGAACAAGAAAGCACGAGAAATTCAAAGACGAAGACGAAATTACATGAATGAAGATCATGACAGAACCGTGTGGTGCTGCGAAAATCTATACCTGTACGGTCATATCGGCACCAACACACACCGCGCAAGATCTCGTTTTGCCAACCCCGAAAAGAGTCAAGACGAACGTCTCTCTTCCGGGCTTCCTATTCTGCCCTCGAATCGACCGGCTCTGTTGAAAGACCGACCGATCTGGATCCCTTAGAACCGCCGCCGTCGCTGTTGTTCCGTCCGTACGAGCTCTTCTCCGGCTCAATTCTCGAGCTCCGAACGACAAAAGAGAAACCACCCACTTCAAAATGGAGACTTTGGATTCACGCCTTAGTTCGGGAACTGTTCACACCAACAACAGCAGCAACTACTTCAGTTTTCACCCACCAAACAGAAAAAGGGCAAAAAAAAAAACAAAGGAGATTGCGACGCAAAGTAAATAAACTGGTCTCGGAACCAGGAAACGCAAATTCAAGTTGCAAAGCAGCTTACACGAACTGAAGGAAGCACCGATTGGACAGGGGAGAGAGCACCGTGCGCGGAAATCCTTCAAAACCCGAAAGAAGAGAAGCGAAGGAGGACGGTCGGGATGAACCCAGAAAAGAGAGACACGGAGAGAAAGGGAGGTAGAGAGGGAGAGAGAGAAGGTAAGCGAAGAGAAGAAGCTGGAATTGAATATGTGTTCTTTGCGGGATCGAACTGGATTTGATTTGGGCGAGCGATGGAGAGAGAGAGAGAGAGAGAGAGAGAGAGAGTGTCTGTGGTGATGTCTGGTGATGATGGCCCAAAAGATAAAAGCAGGGGCCGCCACGTCAGATCCGGTTTTTCGCGGAAATATTTAGCTGTTGTCCCTTTTTTTTCTTTTTTTTCTTCCTCTTTCTTCTTCTCGTTTCTCGCCTAGAAATGACCCGAGCGAACGCTCGAGAACGCAGGATGGAATCTTGTGGCTCACGTCGCGAAGAGCCCCGCACACGTGGCGCCCTCTCGCGTCCCTCTCTCCTCCGCTTTTTCCATTTGCGCGGCGTGTTAAATTCGGTGGGAGCGAAATTAGGAGGGGAGCAGGAGACGACGCGCCCGACTTCCGCCACGCGCCTGCCGAAACGGGGGTGGGCCCCCCACTCGCCTCCTGGGGCTGCCGCGTGTGGATAATGGGTCGGATTGGCACTTGTGTGGATTGCAGCAGCCCCCCCGCTCTTCTCTCTCCCACATGTTTTTTGCCTACCCTCGGAAAAAGGCCATTCAACTTTGAAAATAAAAAAAAAAACTAGTTTTTGACCGCACTTTATACTTTAAATTCGATATGGGTACGTAACGATTTTATCTTCTCCAACATGATGAATTTAGTAACTAATCGATATAATGAATGATATCCAGTAAAAACATAACCAAATCTTCTATTCAAATAGGTTATTTATGTGTATTTATCATTGCATGTACAACGCGAGCAAATTAAATTGAGATGGTGAAATTGACCTTTTCGATTATTTCATTAATCTATCGGATATTTCCTTTTGATAAAAATTTATGGAAAGTCATGCATGAACGTGACTCGATTAATTTGTCTCGACATGAAATTATCATTATTTCAAGATACAATCTCTTGTTTCTTTACACATGTAAATATGACGGTTCGTATTAATAAAAAAGAGGTAAAAGTTTCTTTTTTAGAGTATAGGGTTAGCACTACTATTTATATTGAAGCGCCATTATGACTGAATAAATTAATTGCACCCCATGTAGGACCTAGAGATTTATCATGCATATCATTCATGTTGCACGTGAGTGAAATTCATAGCATCTCTTTCACGTCTGCAATCAAAGCTAACTCCGCAAAGCATTCCAAATCGACATGGGGAAGGATGTTATCATCATCTCAAGATACAATTTATTATGTCCTTACATATGTAGATGTCAGCTCATATTGATAAAAAGGAGAGGTGAAAGTTTTTCTTTCTAGAGTTTAGAACTAGTGTTATGACTAATGATTTAAAAGATTCACTTCCCTTTAACACAGCAATCCCTTGGATGTAGAGATTCATTGCACGCATATCTTTTTTTCGTATTTGCAATCAAAACTAACTCCATAAAAACATTCCAAATCAATACGGAGTAGGGGAAAATTAAAACAGCAGACAAAAGGTCAGAATCGACCATAAAGAATCTCACTAATTAACGAGCGCGAAACGAGATAAAATACTATGTAAGCATACGAGGGAATAATGACTAATATTCCCACGAACATGTGTATGATGCGAAAGCTCCCACTTAAATCAGATTCACTATCTATCAATCAACCCAAAAAGCACATAAAGGACATGGCACCGAAGGCGAGTACGACTCCATCGCTACTCTCGTGCAATGACAGCCCAACACACCTAACCCAAATGAAGACAAGAGGCATCCAAGTTGTGCCTATTTTAATTCAAGATATCCAATGATGTCTTCTGCCGGAGGAAGAAATAATTAAAATAAAATATCTTCAGCCATTAAAGAAAACACAAAGTGCGAGAGAGAGAGAGAAAAAAAAAGTAGGCCAAGAGTTGTGGATGGAAAAGCGCGGAGATGAGGATGAGTCGGATGAGCTGGTCTCAGGCGACTTCTAAGGCCACTTTCCCCCTTGCGCTTTTCTCCACGTCAGCGGCCCCACTCGCCGCCCTCCACAATGACTGCCCGCCACGTGTAATTTTTTAGAGACGGAACGACGGAGACGGGCGAGGCGGATATGTTTCGGATCGCTCTGGACCGTTCGTACTCCTTACCCCCGATTTAAAATAATCCCCAAAAATACTGGCCACAAGTCCTCGCGTTAGGCTTTTTCGCGAGCGGGGATGCGCTTTTTCCGTGCGGAAATTACACAAACCTCCCCCCCTAATCTTAAAATTAGTGCACGTTTGCCGCCTAAGCTTTCGCCTAATTGCGCATTAGTCCCGCACTTCCGTTTTGTTATGGCTATCAATCCCCCGTTATGCTTTTCGTTAACATGTGTATTTCCCATCGCTTTTTAAATTGAATATCTTCTATCCTTGATTGCCCTTAAAAAAAAGAATGAAAATAAAATAAAATGAAATAAAGTACACTAGGAGAAAGATAAATTAACTGAAATATAGTTATCATAATAAGTGGATAGTCATAACAAATATAAATTGATGGATGTATAGATAGTTTTATGAAAAATATCATAATCAAATGAAGAGTAGATATGTCTAAATAGCAAAATGGTTGAATAATAAAAATTATTTTTTCATTATTTTTTTATACTTATAGTTGCAAAAAAATACGATTGATCAATTAAAAATATCCAGATAATACGTTAAATTTCAGTTGATGGTTTCCTTTTATGCTCTAAAGGCATCATTTCCTGTTGTAATGCTTTTTAAATATTGATGTTAATCAATTATTTTATATATTAATTAAAACTTTAGATATACATAAAGAGCAATCATTTTTGCTATCGAGGCTCTCCATTTTTTTATGGGCTCTTTGTTCCCTCTTTTTCTTTAACATATTTTGTCTAATTTTATTAAAGTAGTTACACCCATCAAGTTTGACATGATGCCGGACTTGACCCGATTTTGGACGCTCATGTGGACTTTGGAGCATCCCAGAAGCTTGGAGATTTTTCATTCTCTAATGTGATTATTCATAATTATCTTTCTATTATTAGTCTCCGAGTTGATTTAGTCTTCTCCAATTTTCAATTTTTTTATCATCTTTTTACTACAATTAAGATTAAAAGAGAGATATTTTTTTTCGAAAAAATGATTTGAGAATGTACTCTTATTTTTCAAATGTCCTGCACATGCTAACGAAGAAAATAAAAATGAAGAATTAGCGGCGGTAGCAAAACGACAGTTTATCAGGGGCAAAAGTGCAATACCCTCGGAATTCGGGGGGGGCTTTGTGTGAATTCGTTTCCCCTTGTTGGAGGGCGGACACAAGGAAAGGGAAAAGCGATTTAGGCGGTGACAGGTGCAATGGCACGTGGAAGGTTGCGGTCAACACTGTGAAACATGAGGCACAAGATCTTTCTCTCAGATATTCTTTTATCTTCATAAAATGAAAAAAAGAAAAGAAAAGAAAAAAAAACAAGTGCTCTCTCTTTCTTCGTTTACCTTTGGGGAGGGTTCGTCCAGAACGACCCAATGCCTTCGCGACACGTGGCGGCGGGCCTGACGCTTTTTGTGCTTTTTCCCCGGGGGGCACGACCTGGTGGGTGGGGCCCTCCGTTCGGGCGTTCTAGGTTTTTACGTGTGGTCAACTAAGTACCGAAACGAGTGGCTGAGATTCGTGGCGGTCTTTTCTGCCTTTTTAATTAAATTTGTCGATTTTAACGTGGTCGCGTTTGTCAAATGCCAGCCAGACTCCGTTGCGCTTTTTCAGCTTGACATCTGCGTCTGTCTGCGGGCCTCAGCGGGGCTCGAGTTTTAATCAATGTCGGAGGAGTGCTTTTCTTTTTTTTAAAATATATATGGGTTATTTTTCCTTGGCGATTCCTTAAATTTCACAAAGATATTATTTGTGCTGCGCAAGTTTTATTGCGGGGCAAAAGGGAAAATCGGCAGAATATATCCGTGAACGAATGGATGTGAAAACGAAGTGATTGGCGGGCACGTGTCTGCCTCTGTCTGCCATAATTTAGGTTTTGGTTCGGTCGTCATCTCCTTGCCCTCTCCTCCCATGCAATCACAAAGCCACACGAAATTTGTGGGCCTGACTCTCGACACTTTAGTGAGGGTCTCACTGATTGAGGAAAAACTCTCGACAAAGTTCAAAACTGTGTTGGTATTAATTTATCCATAAATCTTTTAATTTGATGAATTGAATTCTAGACATTTTTTATATTTTGTCAATATAGTCTAAATTTTTTGACATTTTGTCCACATAACCGTTCAATTGAAAATTGATTTTGAATACGTCAACTGTGTTACTAATATTGACATCAACACTTTTAATAAATTTTTTCAAATTTTTGTGAATTTTTCATATTTTTTCGTTCTTATTTTTTCTTATTGTGGCTAGCAAGGCTAGGTGAGCCATCGCCGATCTTTGGCGTGGTGGTTTCAGCCTTGCCAGCAGCGAGCGAGGTAGCTCTGGGCTAGTCGGCACTTGCTAGTAGTTGGCAACAACTCACCTAGCCTTGTTGGTCGAAGTTGAAAAAAAAAAAAAGAATAAATATAGAATGTTTGGATATTTTTAAAAATTGCAAAAATTATCAACCTTTGCTTTGGTTGTACCATTTAAAGTATCTTACATCTACGCCATTAATTTCCTATTGAAATTGGTTGAAATAACTATATTGGCAAATTGAAAATAGGTTTATGACTCAATTGTCGTCATTGAGAGATTTAATGCTAATTTAGTATAAGTATAATATGTTTATGACTTTTTTTAGCAATTTTCTCACTATTTTACGATGATTGAGTGATTTATTGGGTCGACTTTCACACAATGTTCTTTTTTTTTCTTTTCCTTTTAAACTACAGTCAATGAGGTTGGGCGAGCCATCGTTGATCTTTGGCAAGGCAGTGCCAACCTTGTTGGCAACGAGTGAGGTAGCTTTGGGCGAGTTGGCACTTGCCAACGGCCACCAATGACTCACCTAGCTCATCGACCGAAGTTAAAAAGATAAAATATAAATATAGAAAATTTGGATTTTTTTTTAAATTGCAAAAATTGTCAATGTTAGCACTAATTGTACCACACAGGACGTCATACGTACATGTCATCAATTTCCAGCTGAAATCTGCCAAATGGGTTGTATTGATAAATTGACAATAGATTTATAACTTAATTGGCATTATTGAGAGGTTTGGGAAAAATTTGGCATGAGTGTAGTATGTTTCATGATTTTTCTGGCAATTTTTCTGGCAAATTTACGATTGTCGAATGGCATCTTGGGTCGACTTTCGCACATTGAGTGGGTTAGTCCACCTCTTTGATTCAGTGAAAGGAAGATTATACCTTTTATGAACGTATTAAGAACTCGAGTAGTCACGTTACAAGTCCCCTTACCATATAAAGCGACTCAAATGTTCTATTTTGGATCTTGCCCTTCGTTGGATTTCATTCCTATTTCTCCTCTTAACCCGTTGCTGAACTACGTCAGCTTCACAGCTCGTTTCTCCACTAACCACAGATTTGCCTTCTTCATTTCGAGATAAGCTCTCGCAATGCCGAGAGATGGAGAGAGAGCCATAGTGCTTCGACACTTATTTGTTCGATATGAAAAGCCGTGTTAACAAGCGTTTTCGAACTCTTATTAAGCATATTGGACAAGAAATGTTTCGGTTTTCACAACATTAATTGACGCATAAAGCGGGAAATAATAACTTGCATAACAAGTGTTCCTGAGATACTTGTCAGCAAAATCTCAAAGCTAATAATCACCAGCAAGATGCAGAATTCAATGGCGCCTCGGAGTTAGCTAACCAAACTGCGGTGCCAATGGGCCCTGCTAATCTTGGGCTGGGCTGGGAGGCTTTCTTCTCTTCGCTCTCTTGGATTGGATCATTCCACCTTCCTTGCAATCATTTTCAGTTCTTTTCCCTTTTTCCTTTCTTTTGTCGGGTTAACCGGAGCATACTACGAATTTCCATCGATCGGACTTTGCCGGGTGTAAAGGACTAGGCGTGCTTTTAATCAATAATTCTTCTACTTAGATGCCAAGAATTCATTGTTCTGTTCGAAAGAACAAGAATCCGCTTCCTTCGATGTCATCTCCTATATTTGGTGTACTTATTATATCAATATAGTGGAAGCTCGTTTATAAAAGAAAGCTATTCAGTCTTGTCAGGTGAAAAAAGAGAATTCAAAACCTGAAATGAAGTACTATTTTCCTTTAAGAACATTAGATCTATAGTAAATCTTTTAAATGTTATCTTTCATGAGGTATTGGGTTCCCAATCTTGGTCATGCACTTCCCTGGAGAGTAAGGGCGCGTTTGATAACGTTTCTATTAAAAAATTATTCCCCTAACGTAAATAGTTTTTTGAACAAAAGAATGTGTTTGTTAACTACACAAAATTTATATTCCTAGAATAGAAAAAGAACAAAAACGCGTTTAGTAAACTTATATAATTTTTTAGTTTTTTTTTTTTTTTAAATTTTTTTTCTTTCTTTCTTTTGGCCGGCCTCGGCCATGGTCGGCAATCGGCCAATGAAGGTTGGCAGCCTTGCCTCGGCTGGGCGAGCTTGGCCTCGCCAGATTTGGGCGAGCTCGGGCTCGCCCAGCTAAGGTGAGGCTGAGCCTCGCTAGGGACCGGCGGCGCTCCGGCGAGGTCGCCGACCATGGCTGAGGCTGACAACTGGCCAAAGAAAAAAGAAGAAGAAAAAGGAGAAAAAAAGAAGAAGTGTTGTTCGAAAGTATTCCCGAAAATAAGAAATAAGTTTTTTCTACTTCTTATTTTTATTTCAAATCTGCTCTTCACGGGAACAAAAGAATAGATTTTTTATTCCCGAAAACAAAAGTGTAAATAAACACATTTCATTTTTTTTTTGTTTTCCGAAACAAAAAAATAAAAATTTATGTTCCGGGGAACAGAAACAAAATTTGCCAAACAGGCATTAAGTTTATTCTCCTCACCTTTTTCCATAGTTATTCCATCATTCTTATCCGTGCTTTTTCCCTTCTTATATAATAGTCAATACGCTACTATTCATTCATCATAGAATAACTTTTAATCTCGATTTGTGACTGGTAGGGTGAGAATATCATTTCTTTTGCCTAACCAAGAAAAAAACCTATAACGTGTGAATTTAAAATAGCATAAAGAGTGATAAATGACAAGATGTATTTTGAGTGACATAAGATTCTTTTTTTTTTCTAATAGAAGATGATCATCGGTCCTATGTAGCACGGACACTCTCCGGAAGCTTTCGTGTCGTGTTCGATACTCCGACACGTGTCCGACATGCTCCGACATGTCCCGACATGCTCCGACACGCAGTCAACGAGTGTCGAAAAATCCGACATGTGGTCAACTCTCTCCGACACGCGAGTCCAGAATTCCGACACGCACGGGGTCAATTTTAAAAATTTCTAATACTTGAGGTGTCAAAATATAAATATACACAAAAGAAGTAATAAAATAAGTAATAAAATTGCTATAAATATACACGCATGGGTCATTTTTTTTTTCAGTTTTGTTTTTTTTAGAATTGTTTTAGTTTTTTTAAAAGTCTTTTACTATGAAAGAAGTAATAAAAAAATGCTATATATGATAAATAAATAAATTTAAAAATATCATTTCAGCATTTTTCTTTAAACAATGTTTTTTTCCTCTAAGTTTTATGTATTATTGTAACAAATTAAAATAATGAATGATATTATTTAATATTTTTCGTGTAAATTTATTATTTATTTATGTATTTATATATAAAAATATATTTAATACATAACGTGTCGGAACGTGTCGAAATTCTCTATTTTTAAGAAATGACGTGTCGGCATGTTGTGTCGTGTCGTGTCGCGTGTCGCGGTCCGTGTCGGTGCTACATAAATCATCACTAGGCATAAAAGAACTCACCACCAGCCGTAGGGATAGATGAAGTTCACCACAAGGGGCTAAAGAAACACCACCGTCAATGATAAGGGACAAATTCACTACCTAAAGGACACATTACCGGCCAAGGATAAATAATTTTTGGTTCACCACTAAAGGAATTGGATAAAGAACCCAAAATCGAAATTTCTCAATTGAGGAAAATCTCATATGTTGTTCAAATTCAAGTTTTTTTCATGCAAAATGAGATTGCACCTCTATTAGAGGGACTCTAAGCAAGCAAACGAAGATGATTCTTAGAATTACTAAAAAATCATAACAACGCCATGAACGGTTACATAATTATGACTCCGATAACACACTTAACACTCATCAAACTAGGACTGATAACCATTAATACGAGGCGTAATAAGTAGGATTAAATGCAATTTACTAGGACAAGATGTATAATATTTTGGATTAGACTCTCCGAATCCGTACACTAGCCTTGTAAGCAGATTAACCTCCTGGAGTGATCGGAACATCCTCCGGTCGCTAGGTGGTCTATTAGGAGTAACCTCCTGGAGTGATCGGAACATCCTCCGGTTGCTAGGTAGTCTATTAGGAGCCTTCAAGTCAGCAATAAACTTATAAATCAACATCTTAGTAGTCGATTGGCAACCATGAAATTGACAACTAACTCATCGAATCAATAACTCTGCTATAGAATCGACATCTTCAACGTCGAAACCATTGAATCAAATTGTAGCCTAAATTGGCCTTTACTTGCAAGAATAAGGATTGATCTGAATCGATTGATGGAACCTAAGTCGAGCTTGAGAGTTGTTTGCCAAGATCCGATGCTCCCACATCAGGGAGGGAGTTGATTTGTCATTCAATCACTCTAAAGCTTCAGGGGCTTTTCGTTTTCATGTTCGGTTACAAAATTATCGATATTAAATGCGGTAACGCGCATGCGAATTCAAAACCACGACGAAGAACGCCAGCAATAATTATTAGAAACCCAGAAACGTTACTATGTAAGTGTCTACGACCGGCCGATCCCAACGGCTAATACTTCAAACCCACGCTTGCACGGCCCGTCCCATGCTTTATAGCCTTAGGGCCAACTCGATCTATTCATGCCGATTTAGATCAACTCGCTCCACGTTTCAGGAATCAAACGTGGATTTATTCCGCGATTTCACCCAATTTTTTTTTAAAATTTTTATTTTTGGGTTTTAACGAACGGCTTTTAACATCAGACGTTCGGATTTGTCTGAGAAAGGGCGATATTTTAATAAAGGAAAGACAAAAGGGGTGGGGCGCGATCTACTCTCCCGTCCGAGGCAAACCAGATCTTGAAAACCGGGTCGGGGTCGGGGGCGGGGCGTCATATTCGCCTGCATATTCTCTCTCTCTCTCTCTCAACCTTCTCAGAGGCCACGCCACCGAACAGCAACGGCCGAGATTGGTTACACTTGTTATTCTCCCTCGTCGCTAGCCGGCCACTTTTATATCCTCCAAGCCCAATCGAATCTCACTCCTCCTTTTTTATCTTCCACACCACCACCTTCGTCCTTCCTCACCGTTCTCTCCACGTTCATCTCCATCGCTCTCTCTCTCTCTCTCTCTCAGATCCCGAGCTCTTCTTCGCTAGTCCGCCAATGGCTGCCGCTGCCACTCTGAGCGCCCCTGATGCTGCGAAGCTCGCTCAGCTCAAATCGGCTGTCTCTGGCCTCGGCCAAATCAGGTTCCCAACCATGTTTCCCTCCCTCCCTCACTTCCTCCCTGTGTGTTTGTGCGCTTCCGGATTGGTTTTGTGTCGGTTGATTCGTGAGATGAGTTTGTTTCGACGGTTGATTACTGGTAATTTCTTGTGTATAGGAGATCAGCGTTAATTCCGGATCTCACTCTGTTTCGTTTTGATTCTGTATGGCAGCGAGAGTGAGAAGAATGGATTCATCAACCTCGTGTCTCGATATCTCAGGTGACATGGGACGGAGTTGTTGATCGGGCATTTCTATTTTTCGTCATCATCATCGTTTTCCCTTTTTTTTTTTTTTTTTTTCTGGTCCGATGCTTTGATGGTGGAAAGTACGATTCATCAACGTTTCATTTCGTTTCGTTTTGTATTTTCAGTGGCGAAGCTCAACATGTCGACTGGAGCAAGATCCAGACGCCCACTGACGAAATTGTCGTCCCTTATGATAGCTTGGCGCCCGCTCCCCAGGGTAGTTACTTTGCCCTGCTCATGATCCTCTCGTTTGATTTGCATGACATTGCCAACATGAGCGTCGGTTTCTATGCGGTGTAGCCCGAGTTTATGGGTGCAATGATATATATATATATATATATATATTTTTTTTTTTCCCTGCTGCTGAGACCGTAATTACTAAAATTCCGCAGATCCTGCGGCGACCAAGAGCCTTTTGGACAAACTTGTTGTGCTGAAGCTCAATGGTGGTTTAGGAACTACGATGGGTTGTACTGGTCCCAAGTATGGCTTCTGATCTTATATTTCGTATATGTTGGATAAGACGATCTCCTTTTAGTGTGATGGATCTCATTGGTTGGCTACCGATGCTTCTCCATTTGGAGTTGCTGTATGCATCTTGCATCCTTTAAGACATGCACAACTAGATGATGGTAGATGATGGTATGCGTGTATGGACTAAAATCAAAATGCTCATATTAATACGTTGGCAAGAGACAATTGGCGTGATTTACATTCCGACCAGTGCAAGCACATTATCCTAGAATAACTCATCCCATGCCTCTTTCTTTTCCTAGAGCCTTGAAGGAACTTTTGAAATTTCTAAATTCTCATAACTTGACGCCCAAGTAATATTGAGGAGGCAGGTTGGAAATTGCAACAATTGGATCATCTTTCTTTTCTCAGTTCTGTTGCGCAAAAATGTACTTTATCAAGGGATCCATTTGGTATCTCAACAACTTTTCCTTTTTCTTTAGAAGCGAGGGAATTTTATTGAAAGAAAAGAATAAAGTGCAAAGGATGTGTAGATAGAGCAAAAGAAAAAGAGAATAAAGAAGAGAAAGCAAGAATATTCTCACTTCATATGAGAAATCACCACTTCGACAGAATAAATAAAGTTGAATCAATGATGATCATCAAAACTTTTGAGATCTTCAAAAAATCTCGTCACTTTTCTTCTTGCCACATAGTCTTAAGTATGACGAGCCAGGCAAGTCTTGTGATGAATCTGAGCTAAAAAGTCTCGTATGGCAGATAGTTTTGCCTCTGAGGAACTGGCACAAAAAGAAATCATTACTTGGCAAAATTTTAATCACCTTGTTAAGAGACCTCATTGATGCATCTGCTTGATCTGCTTGGTGCTTCCTTGATCTTATTTAGTTTTAATATTTAGTAAGGCTGTAAATGTAGCTTCCTCGAACTTTTACCCTGTTTACTTGGACAATTGTTAATATCCTTGTCTATAAGCTGCCAATGCGCCTATGTGTTAATGTGCATGTTTCTATTGTGATGTAGATCTGTCATAGAAGTACGCAATGGATTGACATTTCTTGACCTTATAGTTATCCAAATCGAGGTAATCTTCTTTAATTTTCCATGTGGTGTGTTTTTTTTTTTTAGCTCTATTTCTTCTGATCACATCTTCCTTCTATTCATGTAGAATCTGAACAATAAATATGGGTGCAATGTTCCCCTGCTTCTGATGAACTCTTTCAACACCCATGATGATACGTTGAAGGTGAACGGCTTTCACCTTACCTCTCTGTTGATATGATATTTTAGTTATGTTGATCGCTAATTAACCCATCTTCCTTGTTGTAGATTGTTGAAAAATATGCTAACTCAAATATCGACATTCATACTTTTAATCAGGTTTGTGATGCAAAATATTGGTCAACTGCTTAGTATTTGCTTATGAGTTTATAATGGAATCGACTAAGTCATTTTTGTCTCGATTGTCTTGATTGAATTATATACAGAGCCAGTATCCCCGTTTGGTTGTTGAGGATTTTACGCCACTGCCTTGCAAAGGAAAGACTGGAAAAGATGGATGGTAAAATTTTGTTTAAACATCAAGCATAAGGACTTCAGTTTTCATGATTCAGATGCCTTCTTCATTAAATTTTTTGCATCAAAATGATTTTGCTTCAAGATAGGTCATTTAATGAAAGAGGCTGTAATTGTAGGTCTTTCAGTTCATTGTATAGTCATTAGTCCTTTAGAATTCCACCTTTTACGATTTGATGAAACCCAGATGTGGCAAGTGCATGCCGGCTTGAGCAAATTGACATTAATGCAGGAAGTTATTTGCCACCAATAGTTGAACTTGATTCTTAATCTTTTCGACAATAAAATTCTGACTAATCAGAAGTATCTGTTCATTCTTTTGTCATAATAATGGAAAATCTTTGATGAAACCTTTCTCCTGTCTCAAATGTTCTACATAGGTATCCTCCCGGTCACGGTGATGTGTTCGCATCCTTGATGAACAGTGGCAAACTTGATGCTTTGCTCTCACAGGTTTTCTTTTATCACTATTACATTCCTCCTACTTTCGCCTTTTCATTTACTTATCCCCTTTTCTCTCACTTTTCATGTTTACAGGGCAAGGAATATGTTTTTGCTGCCAACTCAGATAACTTGGGTGCTATTGTTGACCTGAGTATCCTTCTATTCTTAGTTTCTTCTGATATCTCTGGTTTCTAGATTTTAATCACATGATATCTCCTTCCTGAGTCTTGGTTTGACAGTTGGGCCCATTTGATAATTTTTTGTTGTCCCATGGACCTTAACTGAATTGCATAGAGATCTTAAATCATTTGATGACAAACAAGAACGAGTACTGTATGGAGGTAGATGAGGAGGATTGTGGGGAAGACTTATTTTAATAGATTGGTATTTGTATTTACTTGCTCACAATTTTACAGGTTACTCCGAAAACCTTAGCTGATGTGAAGGGTGGTACACTCATATCTTATGAGGGAAAGGTTCAAGTAAGTAACTCCATTTTCTTTGTTAGTTATTCCTGCGAGATTGTTCTGTGTCGTTGAAATTATGACACAGGCTACAAAGTTCTCTAAAATTTATTAGAAGTGCAATTCTTTCTGATGGTTAAGATAACTAGAGCCTCAACAAACTTACATTTCCCAGCAGATTCTGAAAGTGGAACCTTATTTGATTTTGACATTCCGTTCATGGATATTTTTCCGATTAATTTGGTGCCACGATATTTTTGTATTATTCCTTTAATATCTTTAACTTCTTAAAATCTTCTTGGAACTGACTTTATCAATCCCAACTTTTGTAACACTGGATGGACATTGGTTTGACAGAAATGCAATCCTCTGAAAAAAACAAACTTACATTGTTGTAAAATGAAAACTGTTAAGCCTTTTTCATTTTTTTGTGTCAATTGTAAATAGAACATGTTATTTCATGGAAAAATCACAGACGTGATCATAAGCTGGATTTACACAGAGAAAAGGGATTCATGACTGACATACTTCTGTCGCTTATTGCAGCTCTTGGAAATTGCACAGGTCCCTGATGAACACGTGAGGGATCCTTTCTCCCCTTTTCCTTTATTTCCATGGTCTGAAGCATGCATTGGCATTTTCTGAATTTGTATGTCTACTTCGGTTCCACTGCTTTGTTTTTCTTGGCCTCTTATTGAGATACGTGGGAATCAAGGGAGTCATAGTGGTACTTAGGCTACATAACGGCCCACAAGGAAATTGGTACTCTCGTTCTAATGACTTTAATTTGTTTTAAGATGACTTAGTTGATACACTAGTTCCCTCTGTGCCTACCTCTAGCATGTCATTGCGAAGGCCAGCACCATACGTGGCTGCCATCCTCGAATGTTGTCAATGACACCTGCTTATCAGGATCTCCTAGGTAGATATTGACCTTATCTCTGAGATCATGGCCTTTATCCAGGTGACTGCCTCCAGATGTTTCACTGGCTCTTATGATGACTTCCTCTCTTTCTTATCCAAGCAATTATAAATTTGGAGATCAATATCTCTTAAATGTGATATGGTTTTAAACACGCATATTTCAGTTGATGAGTAGTCTCAAATCTAAAAACCCATGAGGTGCAAACAGTTTACTGCTTTGTATAAGTTCATACAAACAGGGTACTGCTTTTTTCTGCCCTTTTGATCCCTTCTTTTTCTCAACTCGTTCTCAAATTCGATGCTGAGATGTTATGTTTCATTTGCTTTATGCAGGTCAATGAGTTCAAATCAATTGAGAAGTTCAAGATTTTCAATACAAACAACTTGTAAGTTATGCTTTCTTTTGTGTTCTGCAGACATGGAAGCGAGTTCTTGGCGTTACATTTATGTAATTATGATGAAGCAAAAGCACTGACATGACAAATACAGGTGGGTTAACTTAAAGGCAATTAAAAGGCTTGTCGAAGCTCAAGCTCTTAAGATGGAGATCATTCCTAATCCAAAGGTACATAATAGTAGATCCTGCTCCCTTCTCTTTGCACAAATAATTGCAAGATGCTGCTTGTATAGAGTGGACCTGTTTTTGATGTTTCTTGAATTTCAGGAAGTGGATGGAATTAAAGTTCTGCAGCTAGAAACTGCAGCTGGTGCAGCAATCAAGGTATTATTCTTTACCCAACTTCTTGTCAAAATAATCTATTTGTTGAAATTTTGTCTGTTTAAATTTGCGTCTCTTCTTGCATTAGTTCTTTGACAATGCTATCGGCATCAATGTACCTCGGTCGAGGTTCCTTCCAGTGAAAGCAACTTCAGATCTGCTTCTTGTTCAGGTTAGTAACTTGTCCTAGTCCATGTTTTATTTTATTTTATTTGAAGAAGAGCATTAAGAAATGATGGATCTAATGCATCTCTTACTGTCTTACAGTCCGATCTTTATACTCTGGAGGATGGTTTTGTTGAACGAAACAAGGCTAGAACAAATCCCTCAAATCCTTCAATCGAATTGGGCCCTGAGTTTAAGAAGGTGAAGATTTACTTGCAGGGATATCGCCATCGCATCTCTTTTGGGATAATGACTGACTTCTTGTGATGTCGATAGGTTGGCAATTTCTTGAGCAGATTCAAGTCAATTCCCAGCATTATTGAGCTTGATAGCCTGAAGGTGTCTGGTGATGTATGGTTTGGCACTGGCATTATTCTCAAGGTAATTGGTGATATACCACATTATACCCAAATAGGTTACTTCTTGTTTTGCACGTCTTTTTGCTTCCATTTTCAATGCTGATGTGACATTTTCCCAAGAGTCCTATGCATCTGTTTGGTTGCATGCTGCAATTTTTTATGGAAAAATTCCTTCAATGACTTATTGACTTGATATATAGCATCTCCTTGATCATTTGTTGGACTTCCCTGAAACAAGACATTTATAAATGCATCTGGTGATGTCAATCATGGTTTGGTTGATTTGGCCTTGACAAAAAGCTAAAACTCCCTATTTCATGTAGGGAAAGGTGACCATTGCTGCAAAACCTGGGGTTAAGCTGGAAATTCCTGATGGGGTGGTGCTGGAAAACAAGGTACACAATCATAGAATCTATGTCATTTATTCCTGTTGATGTTGCTGTCCACATATCGTGACTGTTGAATTTTCTGTGCAGGAAATCCATGGCCCTGAGGACCTCTAGAGTCACCACTTGGTTACTGGAGACCCTGAGTATGTTGGTGTAATCTTTACATATTTGGTTAGGTAAATAAGTGGACAATTCAGTTTGAAGCATCTTAACCCGAACCTTGGGAAGGCGAGGATTTTACAATTTTGCTTGTTTGAAAAGAGAGTGAAAACGCTGCTAAACCAGTGAGTTCATTTAAATGTGCCGTCTGCTTTTTCTGCTGTATAAGTATTGTCGAATGCCAAACTCTGCATGTCGGTCTTATGTTACAGATTCTGGTACTTTTATCGGACATTTCAGCAGCGTTTTTCCCAAAACATAGAAAAAAATTCAAATAAAGAGGTGATTATACCATGCCCGCTCTGAAAGGTCACCATACCTGGACAGTGGTTCATATTAATGAACAACGAGTCTGCTAGTTTGTACGTGGAATTGTCTGATTCAACTGATACCCATTTATCCTAACGGGCGTTTAGTGTTTCGATTTATAGCGTGCCGAATTAGTTTGGCAAGTGATTGAGGCAAATTCTAGTTGGATGCTAGAAATTCACTTGCATGGAGTCTGTTGTGTCTCTTAGTAAATTAATTTGGCAAACGAGACGCTGTGTTTGGAGCATTAGGCTTTTTAGTTAGTGCTTTGTATATTCGGTAATTGGCGGGTCTACACTAATTATCTGTGAGTGCTGAATGGTTCTCTAAAACAAACTCATGTGCTTACCTTTCTTAGCGTAAGGATCTCAAATCGCCTAGATATGCCTCTCCATCTAGTTTTCCATAAGCAATCGCATTCTTCAAATTCTTAGATTTTTCTAACACTTCTTATGACTCCCATATAGTATAGATACCGACAAAACAAACAGTACAATATAAACACTTGGCCCATTTCTAATACTCCACTGCTAAACATATCATGGGAAAGCCCTGCATATTTTCAAAACCAATATTATACACAGAACGGGATGATAAATGTAGAAACTAGAAATTTGGAAGCAGTCAATGGTAAAAGACTTCTCACAAATGGCAAAAGTAAAACAGGTAGATTGGGAGAGAACCAGCGAGGTTCTTAGTCCCAAAAATATAGGCATGAATGTACTAACATCAACAGTTAAAATAACATTTAAAACGTGATGGAATATATGAAACTGTCC
The DNA here is from genome assembly GCA_016097605.1 of Eucalyptus guilfoylei. Taxonomy (NCBI): domain Eukaryota; kingdom Viridiplantae; phylum Streptophyta; class Magnoliopsida; order Myrtales; family Myrtaceae; genus Eucalyptus; species Eucalyptus guilfoylei. The sequence goes on along the minus strand of CM027865.1, from coordinate 32,976,473 downwards.
AAGCAAACAATTACAGCTTCGGTGCAACCAAGCAACAGGCCAACCAACGCCTTTCTACTGCAAAAATGCTTCCAGTGATTGCCCCGTCTGAAAAATCTACAGTATCAGACATAGAGCAACTTAAGTTGGTAACCATTTTTTACGGGAAATAATTTTTTAGGAGAAATGATTTATTTTATTTTACTCTCGGGAATAATTTCTGAGCAAAAGAATACGTTTGGTAACTTCTCTGAATTTCTATTCCCGGGATAGAAATACCTTTGGTAGGATTCTTAGATTTTTTTTTTAAATTTTTTAAATTCTTTAAATTCTTTTATTATAATATTGGTTGGGCGAGGCCCGATGAGCTCGCTGGAGGCTAGCCTAGCCACGACGAGCCCCGGCCTCGCCCAGGCTGGGGAGGCTGAGCCTCACTGTGGCTTGGCATCTCTGGGGGCCGGCGACGCTCCAGCAAGGTCGCCGGCCATAGCTAAGGCCGGTGACCGGCCAAAAGGAAGAAGAAGAAGAAGAAGAAAAGAAAGAGAAGAAGAAAAAAAAAGAGAGAAAAATTAATTCTAGAAATTGTTCTTGAGAATAAGAAATTACTTTTTTCTACTTCTTATTTCTGTTCAAATCTATTCTCGAGAACAAAAAAAATAGATTTTTTGTTTTCGAGAATAAAAGTTTTACCAAACATGTTTATTATTCTTTTTCGTTCTCTGGAACAAAGGAAAAGAATTTTTTGTTCCGGGGAACATAATTTTTTTTAACAAACAGGCCTTTATTTGCCACATCAAAAGGAAAAAGAAAATTCATGCAATGAAGGAAAATTGGAATTCCTCGAGGAGTAAGTCTTTAGAGCCTCCAAATTCTGTTGCAAGTATGGTTTCGAGCAATTCTGTCTGGACCACGTAGAGAAAAACACAGAATGATCAGCAGCCCCCGCATCAATCATTAGCACAGAGCTACAATCCACTATAAAAAGCGCCCAAACAATGTTTTTTTCTAGGGTTAATATCCTGAAAAACTCCAAACTGGTACACCTGTGACAAATTTACCCCAAACTATTTTTTTGACCATGAAAAACCCCAAACTAATACACCTGTGACAAATTTACCCCGACTGACTATAAAAAACCCTAAACTGGTACATTTATGACAAATTTACCCTAAACTAATTTATTCAACCGCAAAAAAACTTCAAACTAGTAAATTTGTGACAAATATATCCTCCGCTAAATTAGATTAATACCACAAAAAAATCACAAAAATTGTAAACTGTGACAAACAACGCGTAAAATCCAAAATCGGTATATCAGTCAATTGTCACGTATAATTTAACTTAACAATTTGACAATAAAATTTAACGAAAAGTAACAGTTGGTAAATTTGTCACAAGTGTACCAGTTTGGGGTAAATTTGTCAAAAGTATACCAGTTTAGGGTTTTTGGTGGTCAAAAAAATAGTTTGGGGTAAATTTGTCACAGGTGTACTAGTTTGGGGTTTTTAAGGGTATTAACCCTTTTTTCTAACATAAAATATTGACATCTGGCCTGTAGTTTCCGTGATTCATGAGAACAATACCTTGTCAAGATTTAAAGAATTAAGTTCATGGCCTTCAATTCCTCGGCGCTTGACAAAATGGGGAATAGATGTGTAATTGCATCCTCAATCTGACCTTGTCCACAGTTGCTAAAAATTTCCTTGTTTTCAGCTGTTCATGTAAGACTTTGTCCATTGCTGTTTTTGGAGTGCTCTTTAAAATCTCTGACTCACGTGCAACAATGATATCTCCTCCAATGGGTTCTGAAAGCAAATGAATCGTTCATGATGATATTTCTCAATTGGACATTGCATGGAAACTGGAGAGCAAACGTATCATTGAGTGAAGAGATAAAGGACATAAGAATATCCATGCAAAACAAGCATCAACAAACACTATAGGTGCTCTATCACCAAGTGAGAAGACACTTCGGCGATAGACAAGATCTGTAGAAAGTAACAAGAGGTCTCAGGGTAGTAAAATGCATACTAAGTCTTTGAATAGTATCCTTAGTAATGTAGTTGGATAAGCGGTGACTGGCAGCAATCCTGTACTTGTCAGTCTCCTTCGTCATCGTGACCGAGTAGATTAGGTATTCAAAAAGTTGTTTAATTAAGGAGCCTAAATGGAAGCTCTATCTCTGTTTTCCTGTGCGAAGTTTGCCATGAAGTAGGGGTCAATTTCACTATAGCTCTTTATCGAATTGTAGATTCTGCTTGTAGCTGCAAGATTAGCTTCGCTTTTTCCCTACTATGCTTTGATAATTGTAATTGTCCAATGCACTCATAGAATTATGAGCTTCCTCGTAAGCATTTAGGAGAGTGAACTCGTGAGCATATAGGAGAGTGAAGTTTGTTCGTGTTATTGGCCTTTCTGATGGAATTATGAATTTTTTCTTCATATGATATTGAAGGATGATTTTTGAAGTTGTTAGCGAACTCATGAGCATATAGGAAAGTGAGGCTTGTTCCTGTTACTGGCCATTTTGATGGAATTATGAATTTTTTCTTCATATGATGTTGAAGGATGATTTCTGAAGTTGTTTAATTAAGGGGCCTTAGTGGAAGCTCTGTCTCTGTTTTCGTGTGTGATATTTGTTATGAAGCAGTGGTCAACTTCACTATAGCCCTTTATCAAATTGTAGATTCTGCTCATAGTTGCAAGATGAGCTTTTGTTTTTTCCCTACTATGCTTTGATAATTGTAATTGTCCAATACTCTCTTAGAATTTTGAACAGTAAACATTTTTATTATGGACACTTTATTCTATCTCCATAGAAGTTGGTAAGGATCCTTGACAAGTACTGTAAAAGCATGGCCGGGCTTGAGCAGGTGAGAATTTTTTTGCATGGTTAGTGCCCGTGCCACTTTTTTTATGTCTGGGTCGACAATTTCAGAGTATCTTGAGCTTCATTGCTACCATTAAAGATAGCATTGAGTTTGCTGAGCACCTTTATCAAATTCCAGGTAGGTAGTTTGGTCATTTTTTTCTCTCAACTCCTTGTACAAAAAGCTAATATTTTGAAATTCATGTAGGGATACGAGACTCGCCTGAAAGTGGTAGTTCCAAGTGCAGCGCCCATGACTAATCAGGTGGAGTGGACGATGCATCCCTTTTTTGTTAGATCTTCATTGCCAGTTCATATGTTTGGAGTCAGATTTCTTCAAGTGGAAATTCATGGCCCTATGGGCCGTTAAAGATATGGTTTGTACTGAGAATACTTGAATTTTAGCAGTTGCCATATTCTCTTTCATAGCTCTGGAACAGAATATGGCAACAACGTTAGTAAATGAGAATGAGGATTGTTGATTTGGTTGAGATGGAGCACGCTAAAATGTTAGAGAAGGCTGCGTTGTTATAGCAAAGTTTGAAGAAGTTGGTCACCGTTACATAGGTATCCCCTGGTTATCGTATTCTCATCCTTGAACAGCCGTCTCAGAGGTTTTCTTTTATCAACTATCAATGCTAGTCCATTCCTCTTCCTTTTGCCTTTTCGTTTTATTATCCTTTTCCTCTCACTTTTCATGTTTACAGGGCAAGGAATATGTTGTTGTTGCCAACTCAGATAACTTGGCTGCTCTTATTGACCTGAGTATCCTTCCATGGCTTCCGCCCTACCTCTCTCAATAAATAGTCATTTTAAACGGTAATTGACACATTCTACCTGGTTATTCAGCATCATTTCTTGCATTAATAATAGCATACTTGTGTTGAATGCTCTTTTTTTCAGGAGTGCAATAAGTTATTCTTGAATAATGTGTTCACACTGCTAGGATATGTAAATCATCATCTAGTTGTATGTGTCTTATGTCTTGAGAGAGAACTCTAGATATTAGATAACTTGTGAGATAGGGAGAGAAGGGCGCTATTTAATGCAATAACGATTTGAACCACAACAATAGATTGCCCCCTTGATCTAAATGGAGAGATTTTTTCCATTTATGTATATTTACCCTATTGCCCGCTCTTAAAAATATCCTAAAGAATCTTCTAGGGAATATTCTAGAGCATATAAAAATAATCCAAAAATTCCTAGATGATTTGAGGTTCCCATTTCTTCTCGGATCATCTACGGTCGTTCCGGACAGTGACACATGCCCTTTTTTTCTCCTAGAGCATCCTAAGAATTTTTAAAATTTGCAAATTCCCCTACTTGACCAGCAAGTATTGTTAAAGAGGCAGATGCGAAAATGCAACTATTAGATCCTCTTTCTTTTCTCTCTCCTATCATGAAAAAATATACCTTATCAAGGGATCCATTTTGTATCTAGACGGCTTTTTCATTTTTTTTTAAAGCAAGAGAATTTTACTGAAATAAAAGAATAAAGTGCAAAAGATGTGTAGATAGAGTAAAAGGAAAAAGAGGAGAGAAGAGATAAGCAATGATACTCTCACTTGATCTGGAAACCACCACTTTGGCAGTATAAATCAAGTCGAATCGAATTGAATCGAAGAGGTTGGTGAAAACTTTTGAGATCTAAAAAAATATCTCGTCACTTTTCTTTCTGCCAAATAGTCTGAAGAAAAAGAATGACGAGCCTTCCATAGAGGCAAGTGAAGTTGGTGAGCATCTAGGACATTTCTCTGCTTCGACAGCTAGTTACTCATCTGATGAATCTCAGCCAAAAAGTTCCGAATGGCAGATAATTTTGCCTCTGAAGTACCAGCACATCAAGAAATCATTACTTGGCAAAGTTTTAATCATCCCGTTTTGAGATGCGCGATCTCACTAATGTGTCTGCTTGATCTGCTTGGTGCTTCCTTGATCTTATTTAGATGTAATATTTGTCAAGGCTGTAAATGTAGCTTCCTTAGAATTTTTACCATGTCTTCTTGGAGATTTGTTAATATCATTGTCTATGTTTTATAAGCTGCCTATTTGTTAATATTGCATGTTTCTATTGTGACGTAGATATGTCGTAGAAGTAGGCAATGGATTGACATTTCTTTGCCTTATAGTTATCCAAATTGAGGTAATATTCTTTAATTTTCCATGTTGTGCGTGTGTTTCTTTAGCTCTATTCCTTCTGATCACATCTTCATCTGTTCATATAGAATCTAAACACTAAATAAGGGTGCAATGTCCCCTGCTTTAATGAGCTCTTTTAACACCTATGATGATACGTTGAAGGATAATGGCTTTTTTCCTGCCTCTTTGTCGATAGTTTAGTTATTCTAATCGGTAATTGTCACATTCCTCTTTTTATAGATTGTTGAAAAATTATGCCAACTCAAATATTGATATTCATACTTTAATCAGGTTTGTGATGAAAAATATTAGTTAGTTGCTTATTATCTGCTTATGAGTTTATTCTAGAATTGACCAAGTCATTTTTATCTCAGTCTTCATTGAATTATATACAAAGCGAGTATCCCCGTTTGGTTCTTGACGATGGTAAGACTTTGGTTAAATGTCAAGGAGTTCAGTTTTCCTGATCATGATGCTTTCTTCTTTAAAATTGATGCATGAAGTTGTTTGCCACCAATATCTGGCCCTAATAGGCATGACACTCGATTTTTTTTTTTTGGGTCAAAAGCATGACACTTAAACTTGACTTTTAATCTTTTTCGACAACAATTTTTGACTAATCAGTAATTGAGGGCGTACTAACTAACAGCTGAGTCCTCTCCGAACCGCAGGAGATAGTTGCCCATCATACGGCTCACCAACTTCACTTGCCTATATGGAAGGCTCGCTCCGGGCAGGTTCGGATAACCTACAATACACGGCTCTACGAAGGAAGGGGTTGGGTTAGAAGCGTTTTCAATATGATTCTTTTCCTGTTCGATGATAAATGCGAGACGAAAAAGGAACCCATCTTTTCGACTGGGGAATGCGAGTCTGTTTTGTCCACTTTCTCCACCCCCCCTCTATCAAAATGATCAAAAAGGAAGGCGAGCTTGCTTCTTATTCCCATGTTCGATCTCTTCCATCTCTGCCCCGCTCCTTGTCACCTATGTTGAAGAAAGGTTTGGAACCTGTAGAGAATGAAGAGGGGCCAAGGATCTTCCTCTCAACAGTGCTTCTCGAGGCTCCATTCTCCCCCCCTGAAGTTGTAAGGCCCCGTTAGCCTGGGCGGGGATAAGGAATAAGGATTGAAGCCCCCTTAGCTCTGCCAGGCACTGGACAGGGGTTAGCTCTGTCCATTCTTTTGTGCTTTTTATACTTGTCAATAGTTACAATTCTGCTATCTCAATTGGATTCTTTGTCATAAACTTTCAATGGGAAATCTTTGACGCAAAACTTTCTCCCATTTCAAATGCTCTACACAGTTATTCCCTGGTCATGGGTTCCCAATCCTTGATGAACAGTGAGAAACTTGATGTTGTGCTCTCACGGGCTTTCTTTTATCGGTGTTAGCATTGGTACATCCATCCTACTTTTGCCTTCTTGTTTGCTTATTCCCTTTCCCCTCACTTTTCTTGTTTACAGGGCGGCAAATATGTCTTTGGCTCCGTTTGTTTTCAAGTATAATAAATAATCTGAAAAATATTTTTCTGAAAATAATTATTTATATTAATTACAATAATTAGTAAGTAATAATTTATGTCTAAACAATTTCATAAATAATGAAAATATTTTTATCTTTTTAATAATATAAGCGATCTTATTTTGAAAAGTGTTGTTAGAATCTTTTATTTTCCGGAAAATAATTTTCAACAAAAGGTTTTCTGATTTTTCAGATTCTGACGAAAGGAAAACAAAGGTCAAAGAAAATGTTTTCAGTCTAACGCAGCCCGAAGGGATTTCTCCACCTCGTTCCTCGTCGCCTCCTATTCCACCACCTCTCCCTCCGAATTTGACAAACCTCCTCATCCCTCTGCTCTTTGGCCAACGAGACCCGCCAAGTGCTCGACGATTTGATCAAGACCCTCTACGGCTCCAACAAGGCGATTGCTGATCTAGGTCTCTTCCAGCTTGCCCTTAGCGCGTGAATCTCCTTGTGAAAATTTAGTGGGAACACTACCAACTGTTTTAAAGTTGTTAGATGAAAACGTGGCTAATATTTACCAAACGAAGTTTGTTCTTGGGAATATAAAATTTATCAAACGAATTTTTATTCTTTTTTTTGTTCTAAGGAATAAAATAATAGAATCAATTATTCCCGAAAGTATTACCAAACAATGCCTTAAAGTACCGTTGAACAATCTATTGGATGCTCTTGATATTATTCTTTACGTTCTGATGCTTATATCCATTTATAAGCTTTTGCTGTCATACCGAGGAGCTCCAAAAGCAAGTGTTTCTCATACTCAAACGTGTTCAAATTGCTCCTCAAAATGCATTTCGAATTGCCAAGCAAAATTCATCTCGAGGAACATCAAACATGTTATCTTCAAATTGCTAAAACAGCATTCATTTTGCTACAGCCCAAAGGAATAAAAACAAACAAATGGAGATGAAGATGAAGGAAACAGCTAAGAACTCCACATTTAATACTCCACAGTTCCGCAAAAAGTCATTCCAATATAAATGCCAACTTAGATCATTCTGGACAGGAACTGGTTGTACTCACCACGTGTTGGTGACGCTGTGAAATTAAATCATCTCGCTATGAAATTATATCATCTCATCTTTCGGTACAAACCATCAAGACAAATAGAAGGATCATTCCGCCTAGTCAAATATTTAAAAAAAAAAAAAAATCATTCCGGAGCAGAGCAATTTAGAGCAGTCTTAATTTTCTGAACGGTCGCACTAATGAGAGTGTTCACGGTCGCCACGGATTCCACGTTGAGCTGCTCTGGACCTGAGTGGCTGGAAACCAATATCTGGAATGCCACAGTGAGAAGTGTACCTGCTGGCTTGCTGGAGCTTGTGCTGGTCGAAGGTTTTGGACCTGGATTGGCCCGGCCATCGCTGGAGATCGTGAAGCCAGATGGAAGAATTTGCACTGTGGAAGTGTCCTCGCCGCTCAACGCGATGGTCATCGCTGTTGAATCGATAGGGGCATAAACAACCATACACGTCAAAGGGTCTATGCAACTCTCTTGAAGCATCAACATGTTCTCGGCATGCAGAGAAGTCTGTTCGACAAGAAATCGGTGTTATTCAAGTCCAAAACTAGTCAATTGTCATAAAGATGTGACCACCACATGCCAAAGGATACGTAAACTAGCTTGTAGTGCACGCAGCTAAATTTTCCTGTAATTAGCATGATGTTATTCCAACTCCATAATGGTGACCATTGTGTATGTGCAACATAATACGACAAACGCACGAGAATTGATGCGGAAAGACGACAACTCCATTACTTCTTCAACAGAAGGTAAATGGGGGATTTCGACAACTGCATGTTCTAGACCATACATGTCTCATGTATTGTAGTGTGACCTTCCTAGTTATTCTTGAAGATCTCGGGGTCTAGTTGACACACATTATGTACTTGCAAATCCAGGAATAGAAGATCTCTAGGAAAACCTGTGGACTGCTAAAGAGACAAATAGTCTCCCAATGAAAGGCTGTTGAATCTCTCATAATGTCAGTGTTATTTAGTTCCTCCTCTAATGGCGTTTCGGTAAATAGCATGCGAAGCAGTGAGAATATCACCTGAATAATTGAGATTGAGTTTCCATGATGAGTGCCACTCGGTATGCGTGCTATCTCTTGGACTGGATTCCCATTGCAGAGTACATCCCACTGTCAAGGCATTGCAAATTAGAACACAGAAAGGTGATTCTCTCTCTCAGTAATGTGAATCTTAGGGTCCGTTTGTTTCGCGAAAAATTGGCTATTTTTGAAAAATATTTTCCCAGAAGTCATTTTCTAGGAAAATGACAATATTTTCTAGTATTCAGCTAAAACCTGAAAATGTTTTGGAAAATATTTTCCGGTGTTAGGTAAGAAAAATATTTTCCGCTCACTAAATTGGCGAGCTTGAACTCGAGGCTCACCAGACGAGCACGAGTTTGAAATCAACAAGGTTCACCTGGTCCGACGACTAGTTAAGAAAGAAGAAAATGGGAAACAAAGAAAAAAAAAAAAAAAAAAAAAGAAAAGAAAAAGGAAATTAAAAAATAATTTGAATAAAAAAAGAAAAAGAAAATTAAAATATAATTCGAATAAAAAAGGAAAAGAAGAAAAAGAAATGGGAAGAAGAAGTGAGGATTTGTAGAGGTATAAGATAAGAGAGATCAAATGAGGAAAATATTTTTCACTTTTCTACCGTGGCAAACATTTTCCCCTACTTAAAGAAGATTCTTTTTATTTGATGGAAAATATTTTCTTAAAGAAATTCATTTTCCGTGAAACGAACGCCGGAAAATCCGGAAAACGTTTTCCCGGAAATTATTTTCCGTGAAACGATCGGAGCCTTAAATGAATATCTTCATTAAATAGGAATCAATGTTTTCCTATGAAACCTGAGCACGCGTATTTTCGTCTCTGAAGAAATTGAAGACCGCTTGAGGTGCGAGAGGAAGCCATAGGGATGTGGCCGCGCTAACAACCGTGCCGCTGGGCTGTCCTGGTTCTTCGCTCTTTCGTACACAGACACGGACCCCACTGTTGTTAACCTCAGACAGGTGAGGGAAATCTAATTTGCCGGACATGCTCAAGCCCGCACAGAAATTCTTCACCATCCTATGAGCAAGCTTCATCACATTTCTCCGACCTTCAGGAACAACAATGACTGGTGAAGTTGTAATACCAACTGTCGGGTCATAATAGTTGTTAACCAAGGACTTTCAATGCTAATTGACAGAGGCTGCGCAGATTTCATTCAAGTGAAAAGGTTACCTTCCACAGCATCGTGCGTTGGCGCATCATCCAGCATCGAGTAAGCAAATCTCTCGCACATTCTTTGGAGCGTAATCGCCCATCTTTCTGCTCCGTACGTGAGGCCGCCACACACTAGATCCCTAAAAAGCTTATGAGCTTGGTTTTTGTCGTCCACTTCTACATGTTCCACCCAAGTGACCTGTCATAAATAGGTAGATCCTGAACATCTAGTCACTTATAATAGAAAGGTCGAACATGGGGGTTAGTTAATTGGGAGATGTCAGTAATTATTTTCTTAAGTCACGATGGTACAGTTCCTTGCATTACGAGTAATGGTTCATAGTTCATTGGCCTGCTCGAGATACTGTACTTCAAGGCTGTTGTCTCTAAACAGTCAATCTGAGACTAACTGGACTTTGTCTAATTAGCACTCTTCAAGAAAGAAAAGCAACAAGCAGTAAGGAAGCAAGCCTGTACTTTGGATGGTGGTCACACCAGAAATATTGAAGCATTTTACCTTGGAGCAACCATTACCCATGTCCTGAATCACGCAGCCAGAAGGAAGCCTCCAGGTATTGTAAGGGCACGCATCACCTGTCATGTAATTGTAGGACACATCCACTATCACCCACATGCCTAGCTCAATCTGTTGGCAACGGCGTAGAAAGTAGACTTCCCGAGCCGGCACTAGTGGAGAAAGCACGTGCATTCGTGCATGTATCTGCACGATGCCTCGTTAAATACAGAAACAAGTGATTAATTTCCCTGTAGGAAGATGACTCTAGCTAATGCATGGATAAGCAGTTTAATACCAGCTGCAAGTAAATTCTGTGGTTAAGTTGTGTTCCTTCTTCAAGAACTGGGATAGAAGAAGCTTTTGTGACAATCGTATGGAACATATCCGCCCATTTGCGCTGCCAATAAGACCCATTTAGTGAAACTGAGGATGATTCTAACAATTCAGAGCTTGAGAATCCAAAATTAGTATTAGCACAAAAATAAATAAATGATGCTGGTTATTGTCACGGACCACATCCAGGAATATGCTAACCAGCCTGCTTGGTTCCATCGTCACCAGAACTGATTCCTTGGATGTCTCCAGGCGAGCCCCAGAGCCCCTAAAACGGTAGTTTCGAGAAAATATCTGCTCGTAGGTGTCACGATGGAGTATGTATCTCCCGTCTAGAGGAGACTTTATCCACAACGGTTCTTTCATCCGCACAATCCTGATTAACTCATCCATGGCATATGCAGTAATTTCCAGTGTGTTGGCCATTTCTGTTTCCGGTATAACCTTTAATTGGCTCAAAGACGCAGGGTTGGGAGGGGCCACAACGAAGTCAACGTTGTGACCACTAAACCCTTGGTTGGGGACACTTGCGGTGGGCACTTCCGCAGATGATCTGGGGCCAGGCATCAGCAAATCAATTTGCGAGATCGGTTTCCCGATATATTTGGCGAGAATTTTGGATACTTTTGCATGCTGCATTACATTTGCCGATAGGACATCAATAAGAACCGAAACTTTTCCGAACACGGATAAGACTAGTTTAAACTCCGATCAGTGAAATAGAATGTGGTGTCAGTCATAAATTAAAGAAGGAAGAGAAAGGGACAAACTCGCCTCTTCTTTCAATTGCACATTTTCCATCTTGAGTTTCTCCAAATTACGCTGCCTCTCTTCCTCGCCAAAGGGCGGACCACCACAAGCTGGGCAAATAACGCTCTTGAGCGCCTCCATGATCGCAAGGTTTTCGCAGTGTATCCTCTCGTTCTCAGCCCGAAGAGCTGTGTTATCTGCTCGTTCATTTTGAGTCTGAGAAATAGTAAAACAGAATGTCACATATTTGCGCAGCACTCTCGAATTTTGCTTCTTCAACAAGTCATTTCAAACGGGAAGGTACCTTTCTTTGAGTCCTCTTGTTCTGAAACCAGAACTTGATCTGTTTAGGGTCAAGCCCGAGTTCTCTGCTCAGTTGACGCCGTTGATTCTCATCAGGGTGTGGGAATTCCTTGAAAAATCTGAGTGCATACAAGAGGCACAGCACTTATCATCAGGATCAGTGGGACAAATAGTCCAAGTCTCTTACAATGGCATGCCAGGTGAACTTTGGATAAGATCAAAAGATCACTCCTTTTCCCTTTTCCCCTCTAAAGCTTTGACATGTACAGTGCAGAAGAATTGAAATGAAAAGAAAAGGTCCATAACTGACGGTAGAATCTGAAGATTCATCATCCAGGACACATCCATCATTTGAGGGAATTCTAATCTGCATGCATACTCTTCTAATTTGCCAATCTTGATGAGCAAAGACAATCCCAGACAAGAAAAAGAAAATGATACCCGAAATTTATAATCCTATGCCAAATTCTTTCCACAAAAAAATATATTATAGTAAGCAAGAAACGGGTTTTTTTTTTCCTCCTTTCTTCAATTTGGGTCGGTCAAATGGCACCAAATGAAACATTCTTCTTCCTTTTCTTTTCTTTTTGGGAGATTAAATAAAATGTTTGCTCGTTTCTTACGCTTCCAGCCTCTGTGTCTGGTGTGGGGTGTGACGATGGTACGTCTTCGTCTTCCCCTTCCCTTTCCTCGAGCTCGAGCTTGGATTTGGACTCGGGTGAGAGTCCTGCCTATGCTCATGCTCCTCACCTGAACCTCCACTACCTCCAGAATCAGCCATTCTCTCGGAGCAACGCCTCTTGCTGATTTCTCCAAAGTCCCCCCAGGAAAACACAGTCGAGAGCAACACACACTGGACTAGGACCTCATTTATACTGTGATGATGGCCAAGAAATATGCAGAGCACAAATTTTGGGTCACAATCCGGAAAAACTCCAGTTGGTTCGGTTCGCAATAAAGTGCACCCACGAAATGAACACCCCAAAAGAGGCTCTCATTAAAAGAAAGAAATCCGAATCTGGGATTCCCTAGTTTGGAGATTTTTCAGACTTGGAAGTTTCGGATTCTGCATGGACCAATCAGGTGCACTCATCTGCAATGAGAAAGTAGTTCTTGTGTTCTTGATACCGTGTGTCGTGTTGACGCGATATCACCGAGTCAACCAAGTTTTTACCATGTAGTCACTAAATGTGTTTTTTGTGGAGCGATGGTATCGCCGAGTCAATCAAGTTTTACCATTTCGTCGACATAACGGTCAATAATTTTTTTTTGGTGGAATGATTGGGCAAGTGAGATCGGGTTGGCACGCGAGAAGAGAAAGAACATGATATACTGCCTTTTTCTTTCTTTCTTTTTTTTTTGGCCACTTCAACAGCCAAAACAAAATGAGGCGATATCAGCGAAGATCACGGGGTGTGAGATTTGCTCTTGCATGCACTAAACCAGAAAGGGAAATGTTAGAGAAACTTGACACATTGCCTGTTTTTTGAAGAAACAAAAATAGATCTTCTTTGGTGTTTCCTATGTTTTTGCACTGCCTAGTTTGGTCTGAAGTCTAGGAGGAGACTGTAGAATCAATCAGATTCAGAAGAAGCAAGTCTTGGATTATGACAAACAGGATTTGGAGGGGTATACTGATGCTGCTGCAATAGAAGTTTTGTCAAAACATTCTATTTTCATGCCGATTCAGTAGCACGAACTCATTGGGTTTTGTTCTAGAAAAGAACGCGAATTGAATTGCTAACCACTTGATTGCTTGCTTAGTTAAGTGACTATCTTGTTAAACTCACAGCTCACAAGGTTTCCGATTTCGGGTTTCCATTGGATCGAACTACGACAGGATTTGCACCAATAAACGCACTACGAGATTGAACTTAGTCGAGCAGTCCCATATACAATTGGGGTCCTCTCGACATAGTTAGGCAAATCGATGTAATCAATCAAGAAACTGTAATAAAGATAATGAAAATGGCGTGTATATCATCATCTCAATACTGAGTAGAGCAGTTAAGTGAATTCCAATTCGTTCTCTCATTCCATTTTTGGGATCAAAGGGTCCTTAAATCTGTAAAAAATTGAGTCCTAGTTATAAGGTATTCGGACTTAATCCATTTGGCGGTGTAACGTTGTTCCCAACATGCATGCATCCATGGTTTTCTTCTCCATGGGTGATGTTAAACGGAAACCAAGTCTGGTTTTCTCTTTTTCTTTAGGGTGCTAAGAGGCCTGGAAACCCTCATTTAATTACTTATGTTATATTTGGTATGTCGAAAAGGAATGACATGGAATGGAATGAAACGATGATTCTTAGCTTTTTCTGTGATGAATTGCAGGAAGCTAATGGAAGGAGGATTCGTGTTTGGCCGAAAGGAAAAAGATGTCACGGGATGATGAATCCGGCCGATGCACTAATTGAATATTATCTTATGAGAAAATGATACACCTCGCAGTTCCTTTTGGTGGGTCAAGTGATTCGATGCAACAAATACATCGGACTCATTCATCAGACGCTAATGAACTTTGTTCAGCCAAGATATCGACATAGATTGACATATCTAGAGAAAATTGTTGGAAACATAATAAATACGAAAGAAGAATTCTAATCTTAGTACAAAATGGCACGAACTGTTAAATATAATTTGCAACTAACATTTTCAGCATAAAGAGGTGTTCGAACCAAATTTAAGCCATCGACCCAAAAAAAAACTCAATATAAGCCGACAAAGAAGATTATGTAATGAAAATTGACAAGCCTGAAGTTTGTACATTGTAACGACTAACGAGGTCATGGTGCAATAAAAATCTTGAAATGCCTGACCGAAAAAGAATTTTACATATATAGATTGAAAGATTTGCTAAGAATGTGTTTCAATTTGGGCCAAATATTTTCGAGATCTTTGGTCAAGGAGCATTTCGAGCATTTAGAATGTGTTTGTCCATGTGTCTATAAATCATATTGATAAATACCATCTCAATCACTAATTATGTGAGGCCTACTATGGGCCTTTTCTGATTGATAATGGGATGGTTTTTGTAGATAATATAATATTTTTTTGGGTGGGACTATTTTCACTCAAACATTACAAAATCCACTCCTTTTTCTATTAATTAGACAAATTTAGCCTTAATGGTCTCATATTTACTAAGTTTCCTTCAACTTGATTATTTCCTTATATGGTTTTCATCAAATTTAAATTTCTTTCTATATAAGAAAATAAAAATTAGTCTCTTCTACCTCGTTGCTCTGATAATAGGTTATCTATTTTTTTTCTAGCTTCTAATATCAAAAGCTCACTTTCATGGTGCACGTTTTCGTATTTTCAATTTTAGTAGTTTAAACAACGTATCAAGTCTCTCTTTACCAAAAAAAAAAAAAAAAAAAACAACATATCAAGTCTCTTTGTTTACTACATCAAAGAATTTGTGTTTTTTCCTTACTGCCGACGAGATACTTTTACATAGAGCACATAAGACGTTATAAGAGTATTTAAAAATACACTAAAAACAACGACATGACAAAGTTCTATATATTAAGGTATTTTGATATTTTTTGTCAATCCAAAATGAATGCAATCCTATTGGCAGTTGGAAAACCTTCTTATTTTTACAAAGCTTTAGTTTAATTGAATTTTGTCTTCCAAAGTTTCACCTCGGGGAACGTAATTGTTTAAAGCAGAACATCTATAAAGAGGGTTTTTATTTTTCATTTGATCATCCATTCAATGTATATGTATGTGAAAGACAAATGATAAGAAATAGCTAGACTAATATGCATCAAAAGTAAAAGTTTATAAACATGTGACTGTGTTGAAAAGGTTGTTTATCTTTAAAATTTCTACATTCTAATGGGTAACTAATTCACGAATTTGCTCGACAACTTAGAAAAGAACTAGGCTTTTTGGAAATTTCTCTCTTGGAAAAAAAAGTAAAGCATAGCACCTTTAATGTATATAGGACAACGACAACAATTAAAAACAAAATATGTGGTACTCTTATTTATGGCAACTAAATCTTACCTAAAAATATAAAATCTGAAAAAAGAGAGGAAAATAAATGATTTTGAGGTCCTTGCAATTTAATGATTGAGGGTAATTTTGTCTTTTGGTAAAAATGGGATGAAATTAGTCACCTAAGTGCATGTTTGGTAACTATCCCAACAGTGCCTGATTCTGATTTTTTTGTTTTCGGGAGCAGTTTGGGAACAAAATCGCGTTTTGTAAAATTTTTGTTCTCGGGAACAAATTTCTATTTTTTTGTTCATAGAATTAGATTTGGAACAGAATCAAGAATAAAAAAAAGTTGATTCTTGTTCCGGGAACAAATTTAAGAATCAAAACCAATTTTTCTTCTCTTTTCTTCTTCTTCATCGACCGCCATCCCGCGGTTGCCATCCGCCGTCGTCCACTGCTGCCCGCCATCCGCCACCGGCAACCGGTCCGGTGAGGCTTGCCCAGCCCCGCCAGTGGCTAGGTGGGCCTCGTCCAACCCCGGGGAGGCTCGCCTGGCCTTGGCCTCGCCGGGGCTGGGCAAGCCTCGCGACGCCCAGCCCCGCCGGTGGCCAGGCGGGCCTCGCCCAACCCCTACGAGGCCGGCTTGGCCACCGGCGAGGCTGGGCGAGGGCTGGGTGAGCCTCGTCTAACTACCGGCAAGGCTTGGCCGATGAGGGCCGGCCTCGCCGAGGGTCGGCGACGCTCCGGTGAGGTCGCCGACCCTTGTCTGGTAGGTCACCGGTCCGGCGACCGGCCTGAAGAAGAAGAAGAAGAATAGGAGAAAAAAGAAAAAAAGGAAAAAAGTATAAAAATTATTTAAAAAATTAAAATAAATTGATTTGGAATAGAATTAATGAACATAGTATCAAAGGCAATTCTATTCCAAAGTCAGAAATTTTGGACAGTTACCAAACGGTTTAAAATGCTTAGAATCTGTTTCCGGGAACAGAATAAAAAATAATCATTTCTGATCAGAATCTACTCCCGGAAACAGAATCGTTACCAAACACGTTCTAAGAGAGCGGAATTAGTCCGGCCCTATTATTTTTCGAAGCATGAGTTGAGATCGGAGAGCCGCGAGAGATGGGCTTGGAGAGGGCTTCATTGGCGGTGGCTCATTGGTTCAGTTTGTAGAAGGTCATGGGCTGTGATTCAAGCCCATATTCGTATAAATCTAAAACAACCCGCTCTTGGGGTTCTGTTTTTGGGGGTACTCCATATCTTCCCTAGAGTTGGGATTCGGTTTTTGTTGTTATTGTCTTCATGAAAGAAAAATCCACAAAGATATTTGATTTATGCTAAGGGAACTTTACTCCCCATCTCCCATTTTGAGGAACGCTTCATATAGAACCCGCAACCAATCTGATGGGTAACATCCATTGCATTCCAATACGTGTGGGTGTTGGGGGTCCTTGGGCCTTGCCTCGATGGATCAAAGTCAAGCTGCCAGAGACTTGGTCATGAGTGCTGGGACCCGAGAACTGATGTTGAGGTTTCCGTGTCCAAACACTAATACATAGTTATGGAGATGCGGCCCCTAAAGTGCCATAACTTAGCAGAAAGGGACACTTAAGTGTCATAACTTACGAAATGTACACTTAAGTGCCAAAATCGGAGCAAAATGGATCACTTGAGTGCCAATCTGGCCAAATTGCATACGTGACATTTTTCCGGTGAAGTAAGTGCAAAACGATGCCGTTTTGCACGTTGACGTGGCCAAATAATGCAAAAACGGCATCGTTTTGGGCTGACGTGGTAAAAAATAATATAAAATTAAATTTAGTTAAATATTTAAAAATAATAATTTTAAAATTAAAAAAAAAAATTGGGGAGGTGGCCGAGGGCTTAGCCCTCGCCCACCGCGCCGCGCCCCACCGTCGCCGAGAAGGGTCGGCAATGGAGGGGGTAGGGTCGCCGGGGGTCGCCAGGCCCTGGCCAGGGGCCGGCGACCTTGGCCAACCGACGGCGAGGGCTTGCGAGCCCTCGCCCAGATCCGGTGAGGGTCGGCGGCCCTCGCCCGGTCGGGCCAAGGGCCACCGCCCGCTGAGGCGATCCCCAGCAAGCGACGGCCCTTGGCTCGGTTGGGCGAGGGCCATCAACCCTCGCTGGATCTAGGCAAGGGCCGCGACTCTCGCCCAGATCGATGAGGGCTCGCGGCCTTCGCCCAGATCCGGTGGGGGGGTGGGGAGGAGGAGGAAGGAGGCAACCGGCGGCGAGGGCTGGGGCCGCCGAGCCTTGGCCGAGGGCCGGCAACACCAGCCGACCCACCCCCACCTTCCGTCGATGACGGCGAGAGCTCAGCCCTCGGCCGCCGGCTGGCTTCCTCCTCCTCCGTTTCCATTTTTTTAAAAATAAATATAAATTATATTATTTTGTTTTAAATTTAATTTAATTAATTTTTATATTATATGAAAATTCAAATTATGTCAAAACGACGTTGTTTTGGCCGATTTAAGTGTTCTATTTTGGCTAACACCCGAAACGATGTCGTTTGGGTGAATTAGAGCTGACTCAACTCTTCGGCGAGCCACATCGGCGAGAAATATTAATATTTAAATGCCACGTATGATTTCCAGCTGGCTCCGCTGGATGTGGCACTTAGGTGTCCCACTTTTCTTCAAATGTGGCACTTAAGTGTACATTTCGTAAATTATGGCACTTGTAGTGTTCTTTTCTCCATAGTTATGTTTTGAAAAATGTTTTCTAGTTCTTTTAAAGAAAAAAAAAAACCATTTTCTTAAATTTAAGCTTTGACAGGGAAATATTTTCTATTAACAAGGAAAGTATTTTTCATTAACTGAATTTACTAAGCGAACCAAACGCCGAAAAATAAGGAAAATACTTTCTCATAAATTGTTTACGTGGAACAACGGATGCTTAGAAACTTGTGTTTTTCATGCAACTGCAAATACATCGCAAATCAGATCGAATTGATGTCATGATGAATTTACATTATTTGCTTGTGCTTGCTTTTAGGGACTATTTGTATTGATAGTGACTAGAGACAAATAGCTTCGGGATAAGTCAGCTCTCAATTAAGGGTGTGTTTGTTTCACGAAAAACGTAACATTTTTGGAAAATGTTTTCTGGAAAACTATTTTCCAGGAAAACAGTTAGTTTTCCTTTGTTTGGTTATACGTGACTGAAAATATTTTTTGGTGTTTGGATAGCATTTGAAAAATGATTGACCTCACAGGCAACTTCGATGGCAAGAGAATCTAAAGTGAAGAGAGAAGCCACCAACCTCAGAAACCCCCAAGAAGAAGATGCCCTTAAGAAAAGACAGAAACCCAAAATTCCTTTGACGCATGGCTTCAATATAACACGAAGCAATCACCGAACGAAGGGCGCAACCGCGTACACCGGTCAGTTGCCCATCAAGAATTCATGCGAATGAGAGACGCATGCTTCCATTTTCTCAATTTCTACTCTCTCTCTCTCTCTCTCTCTCTCTCTCTAAACGCTTTCCTCGATCCATCCCATCGTCAACATCGAACCTCCCCCTCCGACCCCCAGCCCCAACCTCACCTCCCCCTCCTCCTCCGCTCTCATGGCCTCCAAGCAGGACGGCACCGCCGTCTTCCCCAACGAGGAGGACCTCGACGAAGACGACGACGACAACCAGCACGACGACGACGACGACGAGGAGCTCCTCCCCAACCACGCCGCCTCTGGCATCGGCGTCCTCCCCGACGACGACGCCAACTCCGCCTCCACCTCCTCCTCCCTCCCCACTGCCACCCCCCTCGACCACCACCTCCCTTTATGCATGAGAGAGAATCAACAATGAGAATCAACATCAACTCAACAATGTTGATGCGCATAGTTGAAGAAGAGCCGAGGAAGAAAGACGAGCGAAAGATCGAAGGGAGAGAGCGGCGTACCTCAGAAAAAGCGAGAGTCTTTGGAGAGAAGGAAAGTGCTTTAACCTTATGAGGAGGAGGAATTCGTTTTCCTAAAATAATACATAATATTT
The DNA here is from genome assembly GCA_016097605.1 of Eucalyptus guilfoylei. Taxonomy (NCBI): domain Eukaryota; kingdom Viridiplantae; phylum Streptophyta; class Magnoliopsida; order Myrtales; family Myrtaceae; genus Eucalyptus; species Eucalyptus guilfoylei. The sequence goes on along the minus strand of CM027865.1, from coordinate 32,956,863 downwards.
GTGTTGACTATAAAGTATTTTTCATTGACCAAATCTTTTTTAAAGAACCAAACGGCTGAAAATTGAGAAAACACTTTCTGATAAAATACTTTTAGTGAAACTAACACACCTTAAGACACACCTCCCTCCATTGGAGCTTTCCTTCGTCTTCTGTCTTTCCGTCCACCTCTTAGATTTTATTCTACCTAGCTCTCTTGTGTACTCATTCAAGGTGAGAAATTGGCTTGAGAGGAAGGCGGACTTTCTATTTGAAAATTCAAAACCAAAAGGGGGAAACGTCAATATTGGGCTTTATATATATATATACATCTTTTTGCGTCTCGTTCCCTGACTCTCGCGCTGAAATTTGCTGTGGCTTCTATGTTTAGTTCAGCTTCTTCATTTGGGTCTCTAAAGTTCCTTGGAAAAAGCCTAAGGTATTTGACAAAAAATTTAGGGCCAGTTTTGAGAAATGCTAGTATTTATAAAAGAGAAATGATTACGTGACAATTTTTAATATACTTTTGTGAGAATAACGATCATTTTGAATCATAAAAAACCAAATTATAAATAATTATAAATTATTGTGGAGCTCACTTTTTCAAGAATTTGTGATTGACAAGCTGTTATACTAGCAAAACCCTTTACAAAATTGAAAGTGCAAAGTAGGTTTCAATGTAAATGAATTTTTTTTCTTTCCAAAATATCCCCACTAATAATTTCATATTCCCATTTTGCCCTTGTGACTATTCGTCTTCTTTGTAGATTTAGAATTCATGGAAGTGGACGAGCTAGACTGATGCTGGTGAGGGCTTGCTTATGGTCACACGACACGGACATTGCATAGCTTGGAGTTGTACGGCCTCTACTACTCATTGCCTAGCTCGTATGACGTTGAAGTACAGGGCTACCACCTAGCTCGCCTAACCTCAAAGTCCAGATCTAGCTCGTTTGAGGTTGTGCGACCTCAGCCCCTCCTCAGATCGTGCGACCTTGGCAGCCCTTGCCTAGTGTCACATTGACCAATAAAAGCCAAATCTGGGAAGCTCAACCATCAAATTTTAGATATAGAAAGTTTGAGGTCTCCAAGCTCAGCATTGGTTTGCCTGAGGTCATATGACCCAGCGACTCGTCGCCTAGGATTGCTTGACCTAGGCGATGGGCTTCATCTAAGCTTCACCGAGCTCTACTGGGCTTTGTAGATTTACTTGCATGAGCTTTGTTGTGATGGTAGGGCCTCATAAGCTTTGCTGCAACGAGGGTCATTGATGGATGCTCTGTGACATCCAGATTTCACCGGACCTCAAATACGTGACGGTCCATGATAGGTCGACGGAAGTGCCGTCGGACTACGTCCTTGGCACCACTTTTGGTTGCCTTTTATCATTTTCATTGTCGGATCCAGACGTGAGGTTACGCGATGATCCTAGGATACACCTTTGCAGTCGCGCCTTGGTCGCATCAAGACAATTCGATCATCGCATAATCTGTCGTTTCGTCGAAAATTTCCTTTATATAACGCCATGATTGAGACCCTCTTCTACCCGCATGTATACCCTACTCCCGTGCACATTGTTTCGATGACCCTACACAACCATACCACCCAAGTATTTATGTGACAAGAGAGGAATTTGGACTTTAACATAATAATCATTTTTAGTGAGCCAAAGGAGGGGGGAGGGGATTTCGGCCATGCATGAGGGACGTGCAGCATGCATGGGAGGGGGGAAGATCACCTACGTCCAAGCCGCCCCAATCTCTCCCCATTCGGTCGACAATTGAGTCAACCGAATTGTGGGGTGTTGACTGAAGCAGGGCCAGCAACGGCCACGTTGCTTCGGAGTCGGTTGCCAGCAGGAGTCCAAGGCGTTGCAAGCTGAGGGCACGTTTTCCCCAGCAGTCCTTCGACCAAGCTGCCACCGAAAGCTTGGATTATTGACTCATGGAGTCAACTGTCGGTGGGGGCAATACAGAAACCCCGGCCCTCATCCTTCAAACATTTCCTTCCTCCATCAGCTAACACTTTCTCTCTCTCGCTTCACCTCTGCTCGCCGCTGCACCGTGCGGCCGTTTTACCTGTCCCATAGCAGTCACACCCTCGCACCACATCACCACACCAGCCGCGTCGCACCGCATGCCGCCGACGCCACCGCTCGAACTTGCTGTTGCCGAGCCGCGTCCGTGACCCGTGAGCTCCCCGATTTCTTGCCATCGACGCCATTGGACCAAAGGCAAGTTAGAGTCTACTAACCTATATAGTGTAGTATTGTTGTTGTTTGAGGAAATGCTGCTAGATTACATTGTTTTCTGGTGTTATATGGTGAATACGGATGACCGAATTGGGTCGGGGCTAGACCATCGAGGAAACCTCATATTTGTCATAAGAAAATGCAATTTTGGCCTTTGAAAATGCACCAATTCTTGCTGTCGCGAAGCTCCGTTTGGAGCTGGTCATAAGCGAATCTTCTCATGATGCTTCTGTTTGGGCGTGTATGGGTTAGACATGAAGTCGGACGAACGCTCTTTGGTTTGTCGATTTTGTGTTGCCCATTAGGTTGAGATCTAGGTTGAGTTCTCTTCATAGTGATTTTGGTGGACTTTAGGAAGTAAGGTAGCCAAGGTGTGGGCGTGGGTTTCTACTGAATCCATACTGCCTAGAACGACTCGTGTGTAGCTCTGTAGCTTTGTAAATTTCTACAGAGATTTCTAGTACGAATTTGGTCCTGACTTCTTCACGGAAGTTGTGAGAAATTGTTTAAACTAGAACATATATTTTTGTCAGATTTTTAGGATCAATATAGTTGGCACAAACTTATTTTAGTGTGCGGCGCTTTTCTGCTGGAATGTGAATTCTGGTCGATGGAAGAAATCTGGGGCTGAGTTGTGTGATTTACTGCTCTCTGTACATGACTAATTAGGCTTAGTGTCCTTCATGAAATTATTTCCCATAGGTCTTATTTATAACATACTAAAAATTTAGAATTTTCTGAGTTCATTTATTGGTTCTTCCAAAATTATTACTCCAACTATACATTCTGATTTTGGTTGCCTTTCTTCCGAATTTGCTCAAATTTATCTCGAAGGTGAAGGAATCTTGGTTTATTACCTAGTAACGATGGTTTTGGCATTCAGTAAATCATTCAATACTGAAATTTCGATAAAAAAATCCAGGGGATTTTAGATGTCGATGATTTGAAAATGTTTTGGTATCGAAATGATTTGATGTGTCATTGTTGCCGTTGGACCCTCGGGTCAACGATGCCCCGGGAGTCGGGTTGCCCATCGGATCGTAGTGCCAATGCCCTTGGATGCCTGGGGACCGATGAGCCCCAAAGGTTCCCCGGGAGATTTCGGGATGCCCGGACGTATGACGATACACATTCCGGAGGGTAGGGGACACCAGTAACATAGTGATCCTTGGCGATTCCTCGTGATGCTAGGTGAGGGTGCGAGATGCCTGGAGGTGAGACATGATACGCTCTGGATGCTTGGTGACTGAAATATGGAACCGGAGGCTTTCATGACGGTTGGGTGTGAATGCCTGGAGGGACGCAAACACTAATCATTTGGGAGAAAAATCTTTTGAATTTTAAAAGTTGATTATTTTGTTGAGTTACGCCATTTTGATAGTTGCGCTTGATTATGGGACAAAATTGTGTGGCATAGTTATAACAGTTTGGCCTTATAATAGGGACTCATGTGATTGAAATGATGTGTTTCAGTTTTTAAACTGCGCTTGCCATTTCGTTGGAAAACTCTATTGATTTAATGCGTACCTATTCTTCCAAATTATATGTTTTGAGTATTTTACATGAAATCAGGTGATGATGATTCTGCATAATATAGTTTAGTAGATCTTTAGCTGCTGAGTGGTTATACTCACCCCTTGTGGGGACTAACATATTACGGAGTATTGAAGATGCCACCGACGCTAGAAGACGATGATAGGAGATCGAGCGGAATAGAGTGACCGTAGACGTGAGGTCAGCAGTGAAATTTTTGGACGCCGGCACTTGCTGATGGACGCCGTGTGAATAGGTGATGGAAAATGTCGGTCTAGTTTTTGGATAAAACCAAGTATAGGAAACTTGGGCTTTTTGATGTACCGACTAACAATGTCCATCCCGTATGTGTGTAAATAGAAAATGCCCAGTTAATATCTAGATGTGTATTTAGTGCGCAATCATTTCTAGGTGTAAGGAAGGGAGTTGTTGGATACGCTTCCGTCATATACATTGCGCAGGGACCAATGAAGTGTGTGATAAAACCCCCACATGGATTCCCTGAAGTCCATCGATCTGAAAAAGGACATCCAAGATGAGGAAGGAAAGAAGTGTAGCGATTCTAACGGATTGGGGGCCATCGAGGGTGTCACACGCTTGCCTTGTGAATAGTCACTATCAAAGCAAGGGAAGTATCATTGCCCTCTTTGCAGTATATGTTGAGTTTCGAAAGCTAACTATAATAAACACTCTCAATATTTTACGAGAACACTTAATTAGGCTACTTACACAAACATACAATGGACTCTCACATTTACCCACGCGACACTCACACCGCTCCTTACACTACATCCCTCTCACACTTCACAAATGGAGGCCTACTCAAATATATCCTGACTCTACTCCTTTCTTTACCTCACTACTACAGTTGGGAAGAGGATGTTGCCTATTTACAGGCTTTCTCCACCGACACAATCTTGCAAAAGTGATAGATGTGCACTCTACGCGTTCTCCAATTTATCCACACTTTTTGGCTATTGGCCAAGTCACTTGAGAAGAGATTTTCTCTTGGTTTCTTTGTTGACATGGGCTGATCTCTACCTCCATTGCCAAATACTTCTATAATCAAGTAAAGATTATCCTAGATAGCTCTAGTAAAATGGATCATATTTTAACTGTATCATCGCCCTCTTTGGCTCTTGTTGCCGTGTTGCTCCTTCTCTTCTTGTTTTTTTCTCTCCTTTCGTTTTACTTCAAAGTTGCTTTACACAGAATAAGCGTCAACCAAACATGATTTGCTTTTAATAAACACACCTTCGTTCAAATACGTCGGAAAAATGGTTTACACCTCCAAAGTCGAACCAAATGTGGCAAGCGACGTTCACGAGGAAAAATTATTGGTCGGGGCGTTTCGCTAATCTTCCTGCACATGGCATTTTATTTTCTTGTAAGCTATGGCGTTACCAGAGAAGTCGAACAAGAACTCACGGCATTCCTTAATGACAAGGTCGAGATATGCATTAACCATGTTGTCGTGATCTGAACCGTCCAAAGCACTGTTTATTCTTTTAAAAAATGAAATTCGTACGAGGAACGCATGTTCTTTCCCTACATAAACCCAAAGATGGTATTCATTCATTCATTCCCCGGAACACTCAAACAACTCTCTCTCTCTCCCCCCCCCCAACCTTCCAAAGCAGACAACAATGGACGACCTCCCGAAATGCAAAACGAATCACGTCCCGCTCACACCTCTCACCTTCTTGAAGAGAGCCGCTTCCGCCTACGCCAACCGCACTTCCGTTGTTTACGACTCCGCCCGCTTCACATGGCGCCAGACCCACGAGCGCTGCCTCCGCCTCGCCTCGTCACTCCGCTATCTCGATGTCGTCAAGAACGATGTGGTACGTATCTGTTGGCAGTTTCTCTTTAGTTTTATCTAACTCTGCTGCGAGTTCATTCGGGTTCCATGAAATCATCTTGTTGATAGAAGTGGAAAAATGGTTGAAGTGTAAAGATTCATATTGGGACTCGAATATTGGTATAATAATAACTAATTGTATGCATGTAAGTGACTTCTTAATCATCAAAAGCTCACTTGTGGTAATATTATAATCTTCTTCCACTATTGATCAAAATCTTGGTGTAAAATCAGAAATTATGTTCATTTGCATTCGTAGCTCTCTGTATTTGCAGGTATCTATCCTGGCTCCGAACGTTCCGGCCATGTACGAGATGCACTTTGCCGTGCCGATGGTTGGGGCAGTTCTCAACACTATAAATGCCCGTCTAAACGCTGCCAACATTGCTACCATTCTCCGCCACTCCGGAGCCAAGGTCTTCTTTGTCGATTGCATGCACGTGCTGGTAGCGCGGGAGGCGCTCGCGATGCTCTCGGCCACCGGTTACTGCATACCCTTGGTTATCGACGTCGACGACATTAACTCGCCGACTGGTGTTCAAATTGGCGATTTGGAATACGAGGATCTCATTCAGAAGGGGGACCTGGCCTACGTCCCCGAGGAGCTTCGAGATGAGTGGGACCCCATCGCGCTCAATTACACTTCCGGGACGACGTCGGAGCCGAAAGGAGTGGTGTACAGCCACCGAGGAGCCTACCTCAGCACCCTCAGCTTGATCCTCGGGTGGGAATTGCCAAGCGAACCGGTGTATCTGTGGACGCTGCCGATGTACCACTGCAACGGATGGACCTTCACATGGGGCATCGCCGCCCGCGGTGGAACCAACGTGTGCCTCCGCAACGTTACTGCGCTCAACATCTACCGGAACATCGTTGCTCACAGGGTCACCAACATGTGCTGCGCTCCAGTGATCTTCAACATCCTCCTTGATGCCGAGCCCCACGAACGCCGCGAGGCTGTCGCCCCAATAGAGATCCTCACCGGCGGTGCTCCCCCGCCACCGGCCCTAATCCTAAAGATGGAGTCTCTCGGCTTCCACATCACGCATGCATACGGGCTAACCGAAGCCACCGGGCCAGCCCTGGTCTGCGAGTGGCGGGCAGACTGGAAACGCCTGCCACCATCAAAGCAGGCAGAGCTCAAGGCACGCCAGGGAATCAGCGTATTGACACTCGCCGACGTGGATGTCAAGGACTTGGACACGATGAGGAGTGTTCCTCGTGACGGCAAATCCATGGGAGAAATTGTTCTGCGTGGGAGCAGCATCATGAAAGGCTACTACAAGAACCCCGAAGCGACAGCAAAGGCTTTCCGAAACGGGTGGTTCCTCACCGGAGACGTCGGCGTCATCCACCATGACGGTTACGTGGAGGTAAAGGACCGGTCAAAGGACGTGATTATTTCCGGTGGGGAAAACATTAGCAGTGTGGAGCTCGAGAACGTGCTCTACGGCCACCCAAGGGTCTCGGAGGCGGCGGTGGTGGCGATGCCGCATCCTCGGTGGGGCGAGAGTCCGTGCGCGTTCATCAGCATTAAGAAGAACTCCGAAGGTGAAACCGACGACGTGAAAGAAGCGGAGATCCTATCTTTCTGTAGGAAGAACCTCCCAAATTTCATGGTTCCAAAGAAGGTGGAGTTCATGCCGGAGTTGCCCAAGACTTCCACAGGGAAAATCCAGAAGTTCCAGTTGAGGGCCTTGGCGAAGACGATGGTCGTATCGGAGGATGTTTCCGCCGCCTCACCTAGATTGTCGCGTCTTTGAAATCGGATAGAAGTTGCCATGATGCGTTTATCTTTTCTTTTTCTGGACGATGATTGCTTTATGTTTCGAGCGTCGACCAAGAGGCATCCACAGAAGAGTGGATAGAGATTACTTGTGTAAGGCTCTCGGATTCGTCGTTCTTCTTTATCTAGCAATAATGCTAGAGTAGAGAGGCGAAGATCGTTTATTCTGGTAGACCTCTCGCAGGATTATGTAAAATAGCCAGAAAAGCAAAGTAACTTGGACTCAAAAGATGATACAGCTAAATACATTGTCTAAGTTTGTCTCACCGTTCTGTAAAAGATTAGTTTTATGAGCTTCTATCCCTAACACTACTCTAATTACAAAAACTAGGGCTCCTGCCAAGCTGGAGTGCTCGACGACTTATCTCTGTCCGATGAATTCTGGAAACCTAGGAAGAACCCTCTTGATCAAAACCCTCTTGAGCTTCTCTAATTATTGCTTAAGTTTAGGCGCAGTACTTTTTTGATGCGACCATTCAAAGCTAGCTACCGCTAGACAGCCGGACGCGTACGCAATAATCACAAAAGCTATTGATCTGACTAATTGATAAGATTGATAATATTATTGGTAAACCATCGGAAGATTAGATTTGAGTATAATTTGATTCTGCTATCGGAAGATTAGATTAGAGTGGTTGATATGATTTGATTCCGATTATTCCAATTGCAGATAAATTGATCCAGTCAATCTGTTAGATTAGATATTCGAAATATAGAATATGACATCTAGTTGTCTTCTTAATATAAATAGCATTATGTATTGTAGAATGATAGCGTATTATGGCTTTCAGTGAAGAACATTCTTCTCTTGGGAAATTTATCTTTGAATCGTTGTTTTCTTGAATCCTCTTATTTTCTTCACTAATGAGGTCCAGAGCGAAGCTAAACGCTGAAATGATGTCAACAACTGTCAGGTCAGGGGGGACAGAACCACTTTAGTGTTTATTTTTGTACCGTGGGCCATGAACACTTTTGTCTTCTAATGTAGTCTACGAACTCTTCTATGTTGTTCTGTCAGGTTCGTTCGGCTGGAGAAAATATTAGGTGGAGAGCAGAGGAGGGGGAAGAGCATATGGAAGCACATCTGCGATTTTTGTTCTCCCCGCAATGGAACGGAGAACGGGGAGAGAGAGAGAGAGAGAGAGGAGAGAGAGGACGGGAGACGTCGAGCAGAGGAGAGAGAGCGTCAGAATGTGCAGAAAGGTAGGCCAGGTCTACAGGAGAGAGAGCAGAGGAGGGGAAAGAGCGAATTTTGACTTTGACCCTATTTACACGTGACTCCACGTGTCGCTCTCTAAATGGTGATACATTTGGCCAACGCAGAGTGTAAAACCCACCTAATATTTTCTGGCTCAATCATACTGCGAAACTGATCGTGGCATCTAATCAATCCATTCATGGCTGTTTGTGATCTCGGATGAACCCGGTCAGTCCAAGTCTCTCTCTTTTGAAACTTGTGTTTTTCATGAGACTGCAAATACATCGCAAATCAGATCGAATTGATGTCGTGATGAATTTACATTATTTGCTTGTGCTTGCTTTTAGGGACTATTTGTATCGATAGTGACTAAAGGCAAATAGCTTCAGGATAAGTCGGCTCTCAACTAAGTATAAATCGAACCTGTCACTTTTGGTTCTTGGGTTAAAGAAAAAAAATCAAGTTGCACGATTTCACTAATATAAACATACATTGGTCGTGTGATAACGTTGTTATTTCTTCATGTTAAAGATCATAATTTGATTTAGGATAAGCACAGAAATATTTTTTCCTCCCAAAATAGGTTTCAAAACTGACTTAGAACCGATTCAACTTAGGATCTGGACTGTTTCAGTTGGTTCTTAGGTAGAACTGGGTTTTGGTTCTGGAATCGACAACCGAACCAATATTCTCCTTAGAATAAGACTTGAACCCAGTGGTCCAGGCCGGTTGGGTCCAAATGCCGAACGGAACTATCATTCACGGAAGAGAGGAAAAGAGAAGTGCGGATTGGTAGGGCCGGCGACGGAATGAGTGCCGGCGATGCAATGCGATGGCGATGGAGAAAGCAACTTTTAGATCTTTAATTTGGTTTTAATGTCTGTTCGGATATTCTAAGGAGTGGGCGTTGGGTGATTTTTTATGTCGGGGTAGGTGGATTTCACATGACATCAATGCTGACCTCCCACGAGCCCTCTCTGCTCAAACTGCGCTCCGAGTTCGTCTTAATTCTCCACCTTTGCCATCGCCTTATTTTACGCTGAAAAATACGTGTTAGGTGGACTCATCCATCCTTCTCCCCAACAAATACACATCCGAATCGAGTTTTTATGTGACATGTTAAATGGGGAACAAAAGCTTCAAAATTCAAGACGTTCCATAAGGACAATCGGATATAGTGTACGACTGTATGGTGCACATATTTGATTTCAAATAGTTCTGCTAGCCACGCTCTATGTTTACCTTTGGCTTGAACCGGTCCTTGGGCATGGAGCTAAAACTCAAGCAGGCATGAAAATATTTGGAAAATCTAAGGTACATGCAAGCCACATGTAAGCTAGAGATACGAGTGATTGCTTGGAAGGGACCTGCTCCTAAGTGGTTGATAGCTAGAGAGCTAAAGTTATATAAGTGTCTATACCATGAGAAGTGTCGAAAATAAGATAATAAATCTAGATGAATCATGAGAGTTTCAATAAAGTCGCTTACAATCAAAATTAGGAGTAAAATGTCACAATAACTGAAAAGGAAACTAAGATGGAGTGGCCAAATTTCAAATGATAATTACAAACATATTTCGAATTCACATATGCCTTTTTATACATATTATTCATTAAATTTAATCTTACTACATTTGAACCATCCTGCTTCAAAAAAATACTGATGTGACACATAGGACTTCGATTAGTCAAAAAATTTATATTGATTATTAGTATACGATACAAGGAAATTTTATATGAAATCAATAATGATATGTAAGATTGAGAGATCACAATAAAAATCTTTCATGGAAGTACTATATCGAAAGAGATACTGAAGATGTTAAGACATTTCAATGATTGCTCGTTTGCAATATCAAAAATTCATTGAAACTCAAGTTCTCTTGCTGAGTTGACATTCGTGGTATTGAACTAGATCAATACAAATCTTAATAATATATATTTATCGTTTTTAGAGACAATTCTTACAAAATGATATTGTTATAATATATATATGGTTTTGCACGAGAATTAAGTCGTCGGTAGGTTGGAACTTTCAAACCCGAGCGTAAAAAAGTCAATCGGACCCAGGAAAGTCAACTTGAATGACGAGCTATATGCTAAACAAGACAATGATTGAAAGTTCTGGCTTGGCATGGAAAACGAAAGTAGCAGACGGATTTTGCAATTATCCATTGGAGAAATCACAATTCTTTCAATTCATTTAGCTTTTACAATTAAAATCCATTTTGGCGGTTAAAAATAGTCTTAAACATAGAAATACAGTGAAGAAAAGTTGGAAGTGACTTTTAGGTGCTGATATTTATACACCTTTCAATATTTTAGGTGCTCGATCATGATAACCATTGATGCATGCTTCAAAAATTAAATTATAATCAATTTATAATTGAACCAATAAAAATAAGAGTAGAATCAAGCGAGGAAAGTAATAACCCAATGATTGATCTCTCAAATTCAGGGTCCGTTCGTTTCGCGGAAAATGGACCATTTCCGGAAAATATTTTCCTAAAAGTCATTTTCTGGTATTCAGCTAAAACCTGAAAATATTTCGGAAAATATTTTCCGGTGTTCGGTAAGAAAAATATTTTCTAAGACTTCACCACTTAGGCATGTATCACTTACTGACCTATAAATCCATCAAATATGAACTTACCTTTAAATCCGGACAAACTTACTTCATATATTTATTCCCTCGTTGTCGCAAATACTCATCTATTCTAAAAAATGTTCGTATGGATTTTAAAAAGAAGCAAAAGAGAAAAAAAGCAAATCATGTATAGCCCTCACGAGAATCTTCCAATTAAGTAGTCTGTTCTCCTTTGCGTCTTTTTTTTTTTTTGGTGACCCAGGGAAACCCTGTACGCCAGCAGCGTGGCGGGACAAACCCTGGGGTCGCACGAGGGTACCACCACCCTGTGACAACGGTTAAGGCGCCAAGCGCCTTCACTGGGTTTCGAACCCTTCACCTTTGAGGAAAGGATCAGCAGGGCCTTATCCAGCGGAGCCACCGCGACGAGTGGTTCTGCGTCTTTTGTGTTCTAATAAACAAAAGAAAAAAGAAGCAAAGCATGTAGAGCCATTTGTTTGAGCAAAAAGAAAATGATAAGCAAGAGTGCAGAGCACGAGCTTGAGATTAACGAGCTCGAGGTTCGCCTGGCAATAGCCAACGACTAGCCAAGAAAGAAGAAGACGGGAAACAAAGAAAAGAAAAAGAAAACATAGAAAAGAAAAAGGAAAGTAAAAATAATTCGAATTAAAAAAGAAAAAGAAAATTAAAAAATAATTCCAATAAAAAAAGAAAAAAAGAAAAAGAAATGGGAGGAGGAAATGATGATTTGTAGAGATGTGAGATCAAATAGATTAAGTGAGGAAAATATATATATATATATATATATATATATTTTTTTTTTTGTGACCTAGGAACTTATACAAATTTAGCGGCCATGAAAGAAACCAGGGGGACACGTAAGCGGGAGGACCCACCACCCCCGGCGTCTCACTTAAGACTCCAAGCGACTGTGAAGGGATTCGAACTCCTCCCCCTTCATGAGGGAGAGAGAGCCCAAACCATCGCGGTCACTAAGGCGGTGGAGAAGAAAATATTTTTCACTTTTCAAAACTAGAAAATATTTTCTCCTAATTTAGAAGATTTTTTTTCCTTTTATGGAAAATATTTTCCCAAAAGAATTCATTTTTCATGAAACGAACGTTGGAAAGTCCGGAAAATGTTTTCTTGAAAATTATTTTTCGTGAAACGAACAGAGTCTTAAGATTGTAAGATTTTCTGCATAGATAATATGTTGATTGATCATTAGAAGCTATCGACGATGTTCAACCAATACATCCAATGCACCAAATATAATTCATGTCGTAAATTTTTCGCGATAATTATAGATTTACTTTTTAATCATCCGATAAAAGAATATCTTCAAAATTACGAATGCAGGAACGTGATTTATTAAACAAATACAAAATTAATGTCGCAGCGAAAGCTCGGGTTGACCGGTGGTTGATCTCTGCCGTCGTCGCGTCAAACGCAAAATTGTGTGAATTTTGGGCCCCCGACGTGTTAGGTCTAGCGAGAAAAGAGCTCCCGCCTCAGGAGAGCGGGTGGCAATGACGAAAATAACGGGGAAGTGGGAGGGCTAAATACGGGAACTCACGTTTTGGGAAAATGATGAAAATAGCAGACCAGCAGTCCCGCAATGATTTATACAAATACCAGTTCGTCTCGTCTTCCTCGGCCCGCAGCAGTGTTCACCGCTGATCTCTCGTTTCGCCCTGTCCCTATCTCCGTCTCTCTCGCTCTGCAAAAGATCTCCCTCGAATCGACCTGCTTCGACCCTTCCTCGAGCACGGGAGAGAGCAATGGGTTTCGAGAAGATCAAGGTCGAGAACCCCATCGTCGAGATGGACGGTGGGATCTCTCTCCCTCTATCTCTATCGTTCCGTCTTTGTTGCGATTCGATCTGCTCGCGCGCCGTAAATTAGATCTGAGGTGGCTCGGGGGGGGGGGGGGGGGTTGTGTGTCGAGTCACTGTTCGGGAAGCGCGATTGACGCGCGATGCGAAACCGTTTCTGACGTGAAAAGAGTTTCGTCGGCCTTTTCGATCCTACTGTTCCGACGAGTTTTCGACCTGGATGGACCACTGGACTATCGAATACGTTCGGATCTACGAGGATGAATAGGAGCAATCAGTTGTTATATGTGTTGTTCGGTTGCTGCGCTCGATTCCTACTTTTGATGTTGCATCGCTTTTCGATGCGTCGACACTTCCGATTCGGTTTTTCAAATTGAGAGACTGGATCGTTTGCTACCATAAGAATGATGTGGTTTGTGTTGTCGGAAACGCTGCGAAAATGATGCGGTTTGCTGTCGGGAATGATCTTGTCCGAGTTTTAGGTTTTGACCGGATAAGGGGTACTTTCGAACTTTTTTTTACTTGCTCTGCTCGCGGTCTCAGAGTTAGGGGCTGATGTCCACGCCCGATTCAGATGGATGTATTCCGCGAGTATTATCTCTGCCATGACGATCGAGTCTCTCTTTGATATTCTTTTGCCATTCTACATTAGTTGTCGCGATTTTTCGTGTATCGGATGAGAAACTTTCAAATTTATCGCTGATCCATGAGTGGAGTCCGTCGTTTGAATTTTGGTTGCTTACTTCTGTCTCCTTTCGAGGTGAGGCAGCTGAGATTGTTTTGTCAACTCTCTGAACGTATTTAAGTGTGTCTTCTTCATCTTTTGGCCTTAACTTGAACAGAGATCGCTCTACTGGTGGTTCCAATGGGACTGCTATTTGCATTTTCACTGCTACGTAGTTTCTAGAAGTCAAAGTGCTTTTGAAAACGGTTTTTTGGAATTGCCCGTTGCCACGGTTATGAACTGAACTCCAGATTGAATTGGTTTGATTTGTCTGTTAAATTCCTTGGGACTAAGCATAAGCAATTCTTTATTGAGCAAAAGAGATGAGCTAGTTAAGTTATGCAGCTACTAAGTTGAAGCAGCCATATCTTGCTTCAGTTATTCATAGGATGATGGAGTTTTTGCACTTGCTCTCGAGTTCTTGAAGTTAACCCAATCAGACATTACTTTTGATCATTTAATTCTTTCATATCATCTGTGGGCATTTTCTAGCAGCAAGATGATCAGCTTAGATTTTTCCTTGCCTTACAATATCTTTTTTCTGATGCTTGTCTGGTCCTCCAATCCAGGGGATGAAATGACCCGAGTGTTCTGGAAATCAATCAAGGATAAGGTGATTTTTAAGTCATCTAGGTTTTCATTTGCTGTACTGCTCACCATTGTTGTTGGGCAGTTTAATTAAGACAATTTTAATTCCAGAGCCTCATATCTTTGGTGACCTTTTCAGCTTATTTTTCCCTTCTTGGATTTGGATATCAAGTACTTCGACCTTGGTCTTCCTCATCGTGATGCCACTGATGACAAGGTTACAATTGAAAGCGCAGAAGCAACTCTTAAGTATGTCCTGTTCCATTGGTATTGGTTAATTCCTTTCATTTATGAGATAATTACTGTAAGAAGCTTTTGATTTTGCTTCTGCTATCACTTTTCATATTACAAACCGGCCCGCCGCGGGAAAGATCTGTCTACTTTGTGTGTACCAGTCTCCATCCTACTCCGTTTATTCTAGTTAGAACAAACCTTTGTCAAATTTCAGTTAATGGGATAATTTGACACTTCGATATGCTTGTTATCTTACCTTTTAATAGTTTGAACTCCTGACCTATCCTTTTGTTTCCCATTTCAGATACAATGTGGCAATCAAATGTGCAACTATTACACCAGGTAGATACTTGAGTGTTCTGTTGGAAACAGTTCTGCCTGTTCGAACTTGGAAGCATGTGTCCTTAGTCGCTTTTGGTATTCACAGACTTTTTTGTTGTGTAATTGACAGATGAAGCTCGGATGAAGGAGTTTGATTTGAAGCAAATGTGGAAAAGTCCCAATGGGACGATTAGGAACATCTTGAATGGTCAGTCAAAATCTTGAGGGCTGTGTGCAGTTTTTCCTATCAGTTTATTCTTAGATGATCGTATGCTATTGGCTGTTTGCCTTCTCTCCAGGCACCGTCTTCAGAGAGCCAATAATGTGCAAAAATATTCCCCGGCTTGTCCCAGGTAGTAATTATTCAGGACAGATATAGGGTATGAATTTTAAGATATTGTATTTGAAATAATCTGTTTTGTTCAGGGTGGACCAAGCCAATATGCATTGGAAGACATGCTTTTGGTGATCAATACCGAGCTACTGATGCTGTCATTAAAGGAGCTGGGAAACTTAAACTTGTCTTTGGTATGATATCAATTTTCCAGTTGTTTTTAAAACTTTATATATTATTTCTGGTTGTTGCTGTGTGACTAAATATGTACACTTATCTGCAGTGCCAGAAGGCTCAGATGAGAAGACTGAGCTAGAAGTGTATAACTTCACAGGCGCTGGTGGAGTTGCATTGTCCATGTACAACACAGATGAGGTTAGAGTTAGACTCTCGTCAAATGTTTTGGAATCTTGGATCATCTAGTCATTTTGTTGACCACACTTAACCATTTCTTTTAATGTGCATTTTTTTATATCATAATGCAGTCAATCCGTTCTTTTGCTGAGGCTTCAATGAACACTGCTTATCAGAAGAAGTGGCCGCTCTATCTTAGCACAAAGAATACCATCCTTAAAAAATATGATGGAAGGTATATAGTGTCCTTATTCTGTCATAAATGTTTTGTTGTTCTGAATCGTTAGAAAGTGAATCCTTGCTTGCTAATTGTATCTTAAGAATATTAAAGTGGATCTTATTAATGCAGATTCAAGGATATATTCCAAGAAGTTTATGAGGCCAACTGGAAGTCAAAGTTTGAGGCTGCTGGAATCTGGTGAGTGGTGAAGTTGATTTCAAAGTCGTTTGGTGAGTGTCTGCTATCTTGTTGACTTACTCTATCATTGCTGTAGGTATGAACACCGTCTTATTGACGATATGGTGGCTTATGCACTAAAGAGCGAGGGAGGTTATGTGTGGGCATGCAAGAACTATGATGGAGATGTCCAGAGTGATTTCTTAGCCCAAGGTTTGTGTGACTTTGTCCGAAATAATATGCTTTAGAATCCTCAGGTCTTCTATATGAGAAGCTGGTTCCTTTTAGTAATTAATGATTGTTTTGATAATTGCAGGGTTTGGATCGCTTGGCTTGATGACATCTGTCTTGGTAATCACTCGTATTTATTGTGTTCAGTATTATCTCATATTACATCAAATGAAGCTGTTGGTAGCCTCCTTTTTCTTTTTCAAAAGGAAAAAAAATGTGAACCTGGTTTTTTAAGGGATTGTTTTTTTAAATGAATATCATAGAAACACCATCCACTAGCCTTCATCCCTGTTGGTGAGTTGGTCACAATGATGGCTGCTTGTGGAAAAACTTTTCTCCATCGGTAGGATTGGCAATAGAAGTCCATATTTTAGTTTTCCTGCTATTCTTGGAATTCTTGGTTTACTCAGGTTCTGATCACTGTCTTTAGCGAAGTAATCGTGAAGAAAAGGTTCCATGTTTCTCTTTATATGGTATGCATAAATTTTGACTGGTCTAGGTGTTCCATTTTTTGCTATCATGGGTAATTTTCACCAGGTGTAAAACATAACGTACCACTCTAATTCCAAGAAATTACAAATAAATAAGGTGCCTTCATTGGTCCTATAGAGTTGTATGCCGCTTGATATTTATGTCCATTTATCTTGAAACTGAAGAACTTCTGCATGTATATCGCCTTTCCAGATCTATCAAGGATGATTTTGACTAGGTGTAATACATAAAACTATCTCCAAGAAATTGCAGATGAATAAGGCGCCTCCACAATAGTTGGCCCTGTATATTTTTATGCGGGTTGCTATTTATATTTAGGTTTTTCTTAGATTGAAAAAACTTCTGTATTTATAACCCCTGCTGACGGCAATTTCATTAATGCCCTTTGCATGAGAGGGGCTCATGGAAAAGTAGTGATTATGCATTCTCTGCATTATTATTCGAACCTAGGGATCAACCAAAAAGAGACTAGTGAACCAAAGTTTTCCTCGATCGAGTTTTCTCTATCTCTGGATTCAGAAGATCTTGTGACCACTTTTTCATCCATCAAGATACTTTGTGCAGGTCTGCCCAGACGGAAAAACTATTGAAGCAGAAGCCGCTCATGGTACGGTTACCCGCCATTATCGGGTCCATCAGAAGGGAGGCGAAACCAGCACTAATAGCATTGCTTCTATATTTGCTTGGTCACGAGGGCTTTCTCATAGGTACAATTGTGAATTCTTTTTGTTGTGGTTTTCACTCCATACATGATGCATTGCTTAATTTCTTGGAATATTCTTAATGGTGCTTCATGAGTTATGATTTTACTTTGACAGGGCCAAGTTGGATAACAATGCCAAACTCCTTGATTTTGCCGAGAAACTAGAAGCGGCTTGTATTGGAACTGTTGAGTCTGGCAAGATGACCAAGGATCTTGCACTACTCATTCATGGTCCTAAGTAAGTACTTCTAGGATCTTAAGAAACCTTCAATGGCAGTAGACTTTTTCATATATTTGTTCATGACGGTTCTTCACATACTCGATTGCCTCATTCCCCTGGAGCCTTCAACACGTGCTTTTGTGAATTATTTTGTGCACAGGAGTTTGTATTAATTCCTCATGAGTTGTGCAGGTTTACTAGGGATCAATACTTGAACACCGAAGAGTTTATTGATGCTGTGGCAGCTGAACTCAAGGCAAGGCTTTCATGCCAAAGTCTGCTGTAGGTGAGGGTCCTGGACTTTGCCTGTCTGTTCTAGCTCTGTTGATTGATCATTAAGTCACATGCGTGCACCGTTGAAGAATGAATTGTTGCAATATGATCTGAGGATTCATGCTTTCTCTTTCAAGTTTTCTTCTTGCATAATTTTACTTGACTAAAACATAAAGTGCATGCTCTGAGATGATCATTTGTGAGGATGCCAGGATTTGGTTCCATCCAATGATGTGAAAGTAAGAATGGCCTTAATTAGAAAATAGAGATAAAGGGCTCTGGTGGAATTTGAAGCAGCTTTCAATGAATGAAATCATCTCTAAAAGTACAACACTTTGCTAGCAGTAAAGATCCCATGACCAGATTATCTAACTGTGAAAAATGTAAATGTTGAATTCTGATTTATCAAGTTCTACTCACATGAAGTACTTAATGCTGCCTAACTTTTCATGTCCCGAAGAGAAAGATCCAGCATTGTCGCAATTTCTTGACTCAATGTGGTAGCGAACATATTCCTTAGCAGTTAGCACTGCCTGCAATAACGAAAGAAAGAGGAAAACAGAGCAGAAGTTGACATTTGTTTTTTCTTTCTGTATGGATCGACGTCTTTGTTTGCCGATGTTTATCACCAATTTTGCTAGCTAACGCTCAGAAGTTTTTCTTCGTTGCCTTTGAAACTTTTATTTAGCTCAGAAGTTTTTCTTTGTTGCCATTGAAACTTTTATTTATTAACAAGTGTTAATTGATTTGATTCCCGGGCAGGTGACTGGCGGACAACATGGGGGAAGCACTTCCGCCTGTGATTGTGATCCAGAAGAAGAAGAAATAAAGGGGGATCGATTTGGGGGAGAATGAGGTGAATCCTGAATGAGATAGTTTGTTGGGGAGGAATTAAATGAAAGTAGTTCGTATCATTCATGTACTCGGATGGATTTGTGTTTCAAATTTGAATTGCCTTGATCCCCCATTAAAGGAAGTTTCGAGTCACGTACTGTTTAACATCTTTCAATTGTGATAGTAATGGTTTGTCGTCCCTTTGTAACCGAAGGGCAGGATCCGGATTTCGATGGTGTTAGGGTGAAACCAGAGCCAAGATTCCGGTCGATTTTGCGTTTTTGTCAATAATTTCACGTGGCACATATTTGCGAGAAAACGCGAGGCCACTGGCTACATGTACGATGACATGAACTTATCATCACAAAATAGTTCCAAAACTAGAATGGCGTAATGGGCTGTCTCAATCCCGATCCATTGTGTGTAAGTTGATCACGTACTGTGGATCGATTTGCCGTTAATGAGAAGTTTATGCCGTGCGTCCGGGTTTGTTTCCACAAGATGATCACTCGTAAGAAGCTCATCATATTTGCCCAAATCGAACTGTACATGTATAAACGTTACATTGTTAATGTGGTTTACGATTGTTCTTTTTTGTTTGGTCAAATATGTAGTTCATGAGAGTTGAATATTCGGTTTTTGGTGCTTCTTCGGTAAATTCCCATATTCTATATAGCAAGGACACAAATTAGGCGAAGATGCGTCATAGATTAGCGTGCTAAATACTTGTTTCCCCTCTGCAAAAACGTGCTGAAACGTTGTCCTGTTCTTTTAGTTTGCCAGACATGGTGCTCCATTATTTTAGAAGAGAGACAAATTGCCTGGGATTCTCTTGGCCTAATTTCAAAAACAAGCATCAACTTTAAGTCGAGGGACAAATTTGATTCAAACCTTTTCTTTTAATCTTGTAAAACAGCATAAACTTTAGGTTAAGTAAGAAATCTGGCCCTAACTTTTTTTTTTTATCTTGAAAAATAGACCAACTTTCACTTAAATCCCAAATCTAGCCCCCTTAACTTAAATCTATTGATCGTCCTCAGCAATAAATCCATGTGCACATACTTGGCTGGGCTTCATTGTCTTCTTGTAGCTTGGAGAATAACGGTGAAGTTGTTCATCGTCTCCTACAATTTACTGGCAAGTCAAAATGATATTCAATTGAATTTCTCTGGCCAGAGTTCGTGGCTTTGTTGTAATGTGAATCTATTGACCACTGCCCATCGAGAGATATCATGGAGAAGATTTGCCAAGCTCACATCTAGAACTTTTTTTCCCAAAATAAGGTTGACTTCGGATAGAAAGTTAATGGTATGAGTCAGGTTTGGGATAAGGGTGAAAGTTTGCGATTTTTTAATGAGACGAAAAAAGTTAAGGCCAAAATTGTCACTCGACCTAAAATTGGTGTTTTCTACGAGCTAAAAAAAAGTTTGGACTAGATTTGTTACTCGACCTAAAATTAGTGTTTTTCTTTTGGAATTAACCCGAACTCTCTCACTCTTTGTGCAAACCTGAACATTGTCTTTTTAATGTGATATGTTGCAATTGATATGTTCAAAGCACTTGTTGGGAGCTTATCAAAATCATCTTGGTGGCGACCCGCAATACTATGGATTTGATTTTCCTCTACTCACGAAAATTCAATAAACTATGACTCATCCTATGTCCCATTTCGGCGTATAGAGCATTGTCTTTTTTGTATTCGAGTAAAGCGATGTGATATGTTGCAATTGATATGTTCAAAGCACTTGTTGGGAGCTTGTCAAAATCATCTTCGCGGCAGCCCGCAATGCCACGGATTTGATTTTCCTCTGCTCACGAAAATCCAATCAACTATGACTTATCCCGCGTCCCGTCCCGTCCCGGCGTGCACCTTTCGCATCTAGAGGAAACTGACCGTATTAAAGATCGGATGCTAAGGGGACGTGGGCGAGTTGGGGACTTTCTCTTTGATCAGTCCAAATTGAGTAGGTCCAAGCTGGCCACCTAAATACTATTAATGGCGGTGAGGAAGAAAAACGTAATTGATCCCGACCTTTCATACTAGAGAGGGTTGAATGACGATTGCGATTGATCATGACCGCCCAATATTGCCGTCGGCTACCTTGGAGGCTAGGACCACCTCGATATGTTGACCTGGCCTAAGAGACTCAGAAGTCGGATCGATGAACGGGAGAAGAAAGAGTGTTCCGAAGCCAATCAGAAGTTGAAATTGCAGAATGAGCCGTCGCTCGTCATCGTCGGGTCTGCATCTCATGGTTATTGGAGAGCGGCCTTGTCTTTAATTGTCGGCGGGAGGTAAGGGATGGAGAATGATGGCGCCTTATTTTGGATTTAGATCGATTTCTTTTTCATCATCACTGTGCGGAGGATTTAGAATCGTATGCTATGAAACTATATAAAAGAGAAATACAACCTAGTCAAGGTTCACACATCAATGAGGACAGATATGATGTTCGATTTCGACATTATGAAATTAAGAGACTAAATCACAAAGTACATTCACACTTGGAAAACTAGAACGCGAAAGAAAATGAAGAAGAAGACAGAAATACAGCCAATGGCGCCACATTACTTTCTTAGGAGGTTGCTTGACATAATTAAGCAGAGACAGTCATTTAGACATTAGATTAGACCACCAGAACTAAAATGACACAGCATTTCTTCTATTTGCACTAAATAGAAAGTAGCTATGGCTAATGATTTATGGGAAAGATATTAACCGAAACATGGGCAAGAAAAGATAGAATGAAACCCATTCAGTCTTTGATTTGGACACCCATCCAGCTAACGCTCAGAAGTTTTTCTTCGTTGCCACTGACACTTTCATTTATTAACGAGTGTAGTTGGTTTGATTCCCGGGCAGGTGACTGGCGGACAGCATGGGGAAGCACTGGCGTCTGTGGCTGTGATCCAGAAGAAGAAGAAATAAAGGGGGATCGTTTCGGGGAGAATGAGGTCGATCCTGAATGAGATGGTTTGTTGGGGAGGAATTTAATGAGAGTAGTTCGTATCATTTATGTAATAGGATGGATTTGTGTTTCAAATTTCAATTGCCTCAATCCCCCATTAAAAGTATTTCGAGCCACGAACAGTTTTAACATCTTCCAATCCTGATAATATTGGTTTGTCGTCCCTTTGTCACCAAAGGGCAGGATCCCCATTTTGATCGCGTCTCCAAAACGATGGCAGCTTAGGGCGACACCAGAGCGAAGATTTCAGTTGATTTTGCATTTATGTCAATTCCATGTAGCATGCATTTTCAAAAAAACACGACAACACAGGCTACACAGATAATGACTCGTACTATCATCACAAACTAGTTCCAAAACTAGAATGGACGCTATGGCTGCGCATGACAACGCTTGTTCTAAGAGTTTTTTTTTTCGAAATAGTTAACTTTTCATTTTCGTTAACAATTTCGAGTAAAAGTTAACCCGCTTTGATAACTACACAAAATTTCTACTCTTGGAATAGAAAAATAATAGAAATGTGTTTGGTAACGCAACAATTTCTTTTTTGTATTTATTCATTTTTTATTCTTGGTCACGGATCGCCGACCGTCGGCCGTCGCCCGCCGCCCCGCCGATAGCCCGTTGCCACACGCCGAGATAGCCCGTTACCGCTGGCCGCCGCCGCCGCCGCTGCCGCCACACCGCCGCATCCGCCACCGCCCATCATCACCGGGCCGCCGCCGCCACTAGTCGCCCACCGCCACCAGCTACCCATCGCTGCTGGCCGCCGCCACCACCAGCCACTCGCCGCCCGTCGCCGCCACTACCCGCCGCTGCTGCACGATCGCCGCCGTCGGCCGTCACTAGCGGGTGGCGGCGGCGACGGGCGGGCGGCGGCGGCGATCGGCGGCGGCGGTTGGCGGCGGGAGGCGGCGGATGGCGGCGGTCGACGGCGGTGGGTGGTGGCGGCGGCGAAAGCAGCGAGGCGGCGGGCGGCGGCGGGGCGGCGGTCCGCGGTGGCTCCGGGCGATTGGAGGTGGCCGCGCCAAGAGAGAGAAACAAAAGAAAAAAGAAAAAAGAAAATTGGCTTATTTCTAAAAATTGTTCCCAGGAACAAGAAGCAACTTTTTTTTGCTTCTCAAAACTGTTCGGGAACAAAAAATTTGAGAAATTGTTCCCGGGAACAAATATTTTACCAAACGGGTTTTTTTTTTTTTGTTTTAACAAAAGAACAGAAATTGAGAGAAACAGGAGCGTTACCATGCGCTGCCTATATGGTTTGTTTTGATCCCGACCCATCAGGTGTGAGCTGATCCCATATTGTGGATCAGTTTGCTCCTAGTGAGAAGTTATACTGCGTGGCTAGGTTTGTTTCCACAAGCCGGTAAAAGATGATCATTCGTAAAAAACTCATCATATCTATCAAATCGTGTATGAATGTGTCATGGGTCGATTGTCCTTGGACTACCGTGACACATAAATGTTACATTTATTAAATTATGTATGTACGCGTCATGGATTGATCGTCCTTAAATTATGACACATAAACGTTATATTGTTAATGTAGCTTACGAGAGTTCATTTTTCTATTTGGCAAGGATCAAAATTAGGCGAATACGCGTCTTAGATTAGTGTGCTAAACATCGCGCTCCTGGCACAGTACTTGCTTCCCGTGTGCAAAAGCGTGTTGAAATGTTGTACCGTTTTATTTAAGAAAAAATGGGGACAAATTGCCAGGAGAAAATATTGGGTACGTCCAACGTTTCAGCGTGGCAAACAAGAAGGCGGTAGGAGGAAGACACGTGTCCTCTTGTTAGGCACGAGCCATTTTTAAAAATTTTGGGACTGACTGACTGAGGGACTCCCTCTCTGCAAACCGTATATATTCCTGCAGAAATGAGCAGCGTCTTTTTGTACTAAAGTAAAGCAACATAGTCTGTTGGAATTGATATGTCCAAGGCACTGGTTAGTATAAGTAGCCTGTCAAAATCATCACCGTCGGGTCTGCATCTCATGGACATTCGAGATGGGCCTCGTCTTCAATTGGAGAAAAGAGTACGATGATCACGGCCTCATCGTCGCCGGGAGGTAGGCTGTGAAGAATGATGGCGCCTTATTTTGAATTTAGAGCCATTTGTTTTCTATTGTCATTGTTTGATATGAAAATCACGTTAATTTCCCTCTTTATCTCTCATGATTTTATAGACATAAAAAGATAATTTTGATTTTTTTTTTCTGATTTCTCGTGATTTTTTAGATGTAGAAGATCATGTTAATTTATCTACCGATCTTTTTTTATTTTCTTTCCTTCTTTTTACTTTTATACACTTGTTACTATACATATTATACTATAGATATACACAATTACATTAGCTTCTCCAATTAGGAGTGATCTACTCAACACATATAATGAAACCCATCTAGTCTTGATGTGGACACCTATCCAGTTAAATGGGTTTGTTAACTTTGAAGACGCCAGTTGCACTTTCTAGGAATATAACAATCGCTTTATTAGTCCTGATTTGATTGAGAGCAATCGCCCAAATTACTTGACTTTAGAGAATTATCTTTCCCAAATACACCCTTGCAAACAATGTGTTTCCATCACAATTGCCGATCTTGGACCGTAAATTAGTAAACATTGCCGTGCAAGTTGGCTTTGTTAGTGGGTCGATCATTATATACTCGCAACAAATCTTCGTTAGCCTATTTTTGCGTGCAAAAACCCCAATACCATAATGGATTTGGACGAAACAAACGGTACTGTAATTTCATATATGCATTTCAAGTATAAAAAACCTAATGATACATGAAAAGACAGAGCGAGACCCTTCCTTAGTTAATAATAGGTTTGTCAATTTTCGAAGCTCTTGTTGCACTTGTTAAGAATACATGAATTGCTTTTCTGATCGGGAGACAATGCTGGAATTGTTTTTGCTTTAGATAGGTGCTTTCTCCAATAATGGTGACCTTTTTTCCCTCTGTCTACGTGACAAAATCAGATTACAGTGAGTCATTAATGACCTGTTCTAAGTTCGAACCGGACAGTTCGGTCCCAAACAAAGAAAATACATAAAGAAAAGGTATTTCTCAGGCAAATACGCGTACTCGCCTGACAGTCAACGGGCAATCGTATCCAGTCATGAATGGGGGGCGGTATTATTCCTCTTTTTTCTTTTTTTAATTATTCTGATTCAATAATAGAAAATTGCAATGACAGTGGGTAAAAGTAGTTTAAAAAAAACACAAACTTTATCAAAACCTTTATTTAGTCCGAAAATATCTTAATTAAATATAGTGCCTGCCCACTCACAATCTAAATATAAATAACCCATCTTCCCTCATAAACCCCAATTCAGTTCTTCCTCCATTTCTCTGTAAAGCCCCCAGCGAGGAAGAAGAAGACTCACCTCCATCACCATGGTGCTCTCCAAGACAGCCTCCGAGTCCGACGTCTCCGTCCACTCGACCTTCGCCTCGCGCTATGTCCGGACCTCCCTCCCCAGGTGACACCTCGCGATCCTTCAGTCTTCTTCAATGTGCTATCTCGGTCACGACTAGGCCACTCTCCGATGGCTCGAGCTTTCAGTATTTTCGTTTTTTGACGTTCGTCGTCGACGCGTGCTCATGATGATCGGATGGATCTCGATCCAGGTTCAAGATGCCGGAGAACTCGATCCCCAAGGAGGCGGCGTTCCAGATCATCAACGACGAGCTCATGCTGGACGGAAACCCTAGGCTTAACCTTGCGTCCTTCGTCACCACATGGATGGAGCCCGAGTGCGATAAGCTGATAATGGCCTCCATCAACAAGAACTACGTTGACATGGACGAATACCCGGTCACCACCGAGTTGCAGGCAAGTCCTCCTAAACATTTGTTTTTGCACCTCATCCTCGTCGTTGTGTCGCCATTTCTGCTACTCCTTTCCGAATCACGTAGATCAATTGGAAAAAAGAAAGATCACTTCCTAGATCACAGATTCATGTCAAGAAAAGTACACGCCTGAATGCGGACATCGAAGTGTCTGGTAAGCGTGGATTGCGGTGTTCATGGCGAAACTTCCCGTGGGTTAGATCTAGATTATTTAAATGAGGTTAATCAATTCAGGAAAAAAGCGATTAGTCTAGATTATTTTATTTAGAGGGAGGATTAGGTATGACGAAGGTTGCTTGATGGATCGGTTACTCGACAATTATGCTATGATAAAGTCGACCAATGCACATGTCAAACCCTTAAAAACGGAAGAAAATTCGTGGCCAAAACTCAGACTTGCGGTATACTTAAAGTAGTAAAAAGAAAATAAATTTTGGTTTGATTTTTTAAAACACTAACTTAATTTTTATTATATATAATTCACGAAAAGATCGATTCCTCACTAACTTAAAAAGAAAATAAAAATTTGGTTTGATTCTTTAAAACACTAACTTAATTTTTATTATATAAAATTCACGAAAAGATTGATTCCTCACTTAGCTAGATGGAATGTCTTCTTCCTTTTAGAGCCCGCAGATTTTGACGAAGCTGAGTACTAATTCAATGATGAACTTTTACAACTAATCTAGATTGTGGGATCGATCAACCTCGTACTTTGCTTCCAAGTAAGTTGGTTACTTGAAGTCTTGAACCATTGATTTTTGGTTTTCTTGTGGTCAGTCCTAGAGCCGACAGAAAATTAAACACCGAATTATATATAATATGTGATTTTTTTTCGGGTTGAAAAATAGCGGGTTACAAAGAAGGTTTCTTTTTTCTTAGTCAAGGAAAGGTCCATACTCTAAGGGGCAATAAAAAGTGATGTTAGAAAGGGAAATAAAATATACATGTTCCCCCAAATCCAATTTGTCCTCCTTGATCAAGAACTTTAATAGATAATAAAAGTAAAAAAAATGAAGGAACAAGCATAAAGTGTGGCAAACCTCTTTTCTGTGCTTACAGCTATTGGGATTTAAAAAGTAAATGAAGGGAAGGGTCCCCCAAGTAATGACAATTTAATATATGAAACATCTTGAAGGTCAAGAATGAACCAGGGGGAGGATAGAGAAACTGACTGGTAAGTAGATAAGGAACTAGAAGACACTTTCTATTATTTAGTTCATAATGTATTTTAATCTTAAAGCTTGTTATTCGCCACCCTTTTGTGTTGTGTTTGGTTGTCAGGTAATATATTAGAATTGGATAGGAAAAGATAGGATAAAAAATGTGGGGAATTTGCCATATGGTATCTTTTGTTTGGTTGAACACCAAATGTCACGGTGGATATATATAATTAAAGTAAAAAATTTTGAATTATTATTGAAGTGGGCCATGGCTATAATTTGTCACAGATGCCACCATTGTCGTCCCTAAAGACTATCTTTTCTCTTTATTTATAAATATTATATACGAATGAGATAATTTTACCCCCACTCTTGGTGTCTGGATAAGTAAATCCGAGAATTAATCCGGACTTATCTGGGCTTATTTCAATCCGGGTTCGCCTCCAAGTGCTGGTTAAGGTATATCTCACTCTATTTAGCTCCTTCTTAGGGTGACCAAACACATCTTACTATTTACCATCCACATAAAAGAGTAAATTATCATTTAATCCTGAAAACATTACGGATATTCGTATCGGAACTCAAATGAAACCTTCTTAAGATTTAAGAAACAAGTCTCGATCATGCTTGTCCCTTAAAAAGCTCTAATAGGGCCATCATCATCGTCTGAATATGAGATTAGTGCACAGCACATTTACCCTTTGTTGGGTTTAAAAAAGAAGTGGATACAAACGGTGCTTAATGATTCTTACCTAATAAAGGAAACGAACACCAAAGTGACTAACATGGTCCACAAAAAAAGGTAGATATCAATTCACGCGTTAACTTTATTCTTATTCATGTGCTTTGCTTTGTCTCATCAATTATAAAATAAAATTTGAAAGCTTAAATATATATATGGACGCGTGTTTATTTCGCAATTACTTTAAGAAAAGTGATTTACTTTTTTAGAAAAAGCTGATCTGATTATTTCTTTCTGGATGATAATATGGACAGAAGCAACAAAGCACTGTTGACATGATAATCGAACCTAATGAACATCTCCATCGTACCATAATTTTGCAGTGACGTGCACGAAAGAGGGGTCCGAAATTTCCTCATTCGCTTTCATTCCTGACTTCCTCTTTTATAATTCATAGCGTGAGAAGAGAAAAGACTTTCACGTCTAGATCATTCGTCTTGCCTGCCCCCTTATTCCAATAATTCGTTACTCTAGGAGGTGCTTTATCTCCTTTTCTCACGCATCTACTAATTTTATTTCGTTTTTGGGTGAAACCACATGCACATATATTTTGTTAAAAACATTTGCCTACTTCATCACATCGATAACATTACTCCATGCTCAGCTATTAAATCGATTCATGAATTATTTCTTTCCGATTTTATTTGAAACGATGACGCTAACAAAGCACCTACAACATATATTTCATGGGGAGGCGCCAATTTCGCTGTCCCTTATTTTCGGACCGTGTCCTAAAGCCTTTCATTATATATATTTTAATTAGGAAATATAGGAATTTAGTTTAGTCCGACTTTCAAGGCGCAGAAATCAGAGGCAACGCATGCCGTGCCGGCACGGACGGCGTTAGACCGATTGGCGCGCCTTTGATTTAGTCCACTGTTCAATCAAATCCCATGTCAGGACAAACTCCTGGCCAATCACCAGCTGCCTCGTGTCCCCATTCTAGTCCTAAAGCCACGATGAGTCGGGCCCGCGGCTTTTGATTAAAGTCAATTACTATCGTCACGTGGTGGGGGCTTCATTCTGCTGGTCCCCTAATCCTTTGTGGGAACCCAATCGTGCCGCGTCGGAGAATAGGACGATTTGTTTCCACTTTGTGCATTTTAATAATATTTTGATTTCATTTGAGATTAGGTCCAACCACATATCCAAAATGCTCATCAACGAAGCCATTCATGAAAATTTATTAGGAATTCGACATCTATTTCATGTCAGTATTTTTGTCAAGTGCTTGAAAATCATGATAGCTCAGAATTCAAAACTTAGAATCAGAGTGTTGATCCGCGTTTGTCCATTTAGAGATTCAATAAAACACACTTTTTAGATTGGCGAAAATTCTAGAAATTTTGGATTTCTCTTAGGTTAGCTATTGCGATGGTGATTGATTTTGATTTTTCATTTGACTTTGATAAAATCTGAAAGTTCTCCATTTTCCATGGCTACTCGTGCTAGAGACGTGGTGTTGATTTGTCAGTTATCATCTAGCCGACTATCTTATTAGACTAACCTTCCTCCATAGGGTGCAATTGACTTTTCTGCAAATGAATCTGGTGTGGTTAGCGTACTATAGCTTTTCATGCGCAACTATACAGTGCACTTGGTTCCTGGAAATCCCACTCAGTAGACTAATTCAATATCTTTTTCTTTTCAGAAAATCGTGTATCGTGTATAGTTATTATAATTAGTACGTTATATCCTCCCTCGCATGTACAATATTCTTAAATAAAAAAATTATTAAGGTACCTAATCCTATCAACTAATTTTCAATGCTAGAGTTTCAATTTTGTATATATCACGAAACGCTGCAAGCAATATCGCGTGTATAGTATTTAAATAAATTGGAAAAAATTGAGTGTCCTAAAATGACTCAGTGCGCGGTAAAAAGAAAAATAAACGGGGATGAATTTTGTGGTTGCATAATGTTTGCATTCTCTTACCCACTTTTGCCATTTTATATTCTGGGAATTGCATTCAAATGTGTCACTTGTTAAAACCGATAGAAAATCGAAGATGTGAAATGTGACTTCTTAAAAAAGAGCGCAGATGGGAAACGAGGGTTTGCAATCATACCGTCGTTACGGAATTTCTGTGTTATTTTTTCTTTTGACATGACTCATAGTTAATATAGTTAATGTCGAATGCAGAATCGGTGCGTGAACATGATAGCCCATCTCTTCAATGCACCGCTCGGGGATTCGGATACTGCGGTCGGAGTAGGCACGGTGGGTTCGTCGGAGGCGATCATGTTAGCGGGGCTGGCTTTCAAGAGGAAGTGGCAGAACAAGAGGAAAGCCGAGGGCAAACCCTACGACAAGCCCAACATCGTCACCGGTGCTAATGTTCAGGTAACATTCATCACTAAAGAAAAGTTAAGTCAAGGTATGGAGAAACAATCTCCTAGCTTTGTTGTTGCTTGAAAATTGATTTTCCTCGAAGCTCAAAGTAATAAGAAGCAAAACTCGCGGTAAACATCGATCGGCTAGAGATTTAGTGCTTAGTTTCCTGACTTGTGATGAACTACAATGCGAAGGTATGCTGGGAGAAATTTGCGAGATACTTCGAAGTGGAGCTGAAGGAGGTGAAACTGAGGGAGGGGTACTACGTGATGGACCCTGCCAAGGCGGTCGACATGGTCGACGAGAACACCATCTGCGTCGCTGCAATCCTTGGCTCCACCCTCAATGGCGAGTTCGAGGACGTCAAGCTCCTGAACGACCTCTTGACCGAAAAGAACAAGCAAACTGGGTAAGAACACGTTCACGAAATGGCCCATTCTTGCGCCAAATTGCGCTCGATTTGCGAGTCGAGAGATCATTCATTGTTTTGAACTTGGCAGATGGGACACTCCGATTCACGTGGATGCAGCGAGTGGAGGGTTCATCGCGCCATTCTTGTACCCGGAGCTGGAGTGGGATTTCAGGTTGCCACTGGTGAAGAGCATCAACGTGAGCGGGCACAAGTACGGGCTGGTCTACGCAGGAATCGGGTGGGTCATCTGGAGAAGCAAAGAGGACTTGCCTGAAGAGCTCATCTTCCACATCAACTATCTTGGGGCTGATCAACCCACCTTCACCCTCAATTTCTCCAAGGGTACTTCAATTTCTCGCTGCCTTTTCTGCTTCCGAATTCATGTAAAATTGAACTAGATTGTGCTTCTGCACCGTCATCTGATTTGCAAACGAAAACTTCTGCAGGTTCAAGTCAAGTCATTGCTCAGTACTACCAGCTCATCCGGTTGGGATATGAGGTAAGTTGTGTTGTTGAAGGAAGTCTTGTTATATAGCATTTCGGTGATGTCACTGTATTGTCCATTGACACGATGTTGATTTCGCCAGGGTTATAAGAACATCATGGAGAACTGTAGGGAGAACGCCACGGTGCTGAAGGAAGGTTTGGAGAAGCTGGGGCGATTCAACATCGTCTCCAAGGACAATGGCGTGCCTCTCGTCGCCTTCTCCCTCAAGGACAACAGCCGCCACAACGAGTTCGAGATCTCTGACATGCTGAGGCGCTTCGGGTGGATCGTCCCCGCCTACACGATGCCCCCTGACGCGCAGCACGTGACGGTGCTGCGGGTCGTGATAAGGGAGGACTTCTCCCGCACTCTCGCGGAGCGCCTCGTCTTCGACATCGAGAAGGTCCTGCACGATCTTGATGCACTCCCGGCCAAGATCGATGAGAAGCGCAGGGCCGAAGAGAGAGCGAAGAACGGAGCTGCAGATACCAGGAAGATCCAGCTGGAGGTCACTACAGCGTGGAGGAAGTTCGTGTTGGATAAGAAGAAGATGAACGGCGTCTGTTAGAATCAAATGTGTCGTGATGGTGATTTTTCTTGCCATTAGGCATCCGTTATTGCCGTTTGAGTGAGTATGCTCGGCTTATGCAACAGAACATATTTGTGTGTATGGAGATATTCGACCTGTTGTCCCTGCGAGACTATCTTAGTATTCATGCCTTTGCAAAAGTTTGATTCGGCGATTCGTCTTGTGTCATCATATGCATGAATGTGAAGCGAAATTGGGAAAGAGAGGATCGGAAAATGCACTCGTACACTTCATTTTTGTTCCCTCTATTTGTAATATAAGGATCATAACAGCAAAGCTCACTACACAGAACCAAGTTTCTCAAGTACAAAAGCAACGTTTACATGGCGGATCATCATTACAAAAGCAACTTCTTCTCGCCATCGTACGAAAGACACTATTAGTGGGCCTTTCAGGATTTGGAAGATGGTGCTCCCTTGACCACAGTGACCGGGCATGTTGCACTTGTCACTACATAATTGCTGACACTGCCAAGCAAAACCCTGCAAAAAGAAGATGGAATTATAAAAAAAATAAAAGTAATCATTACCCGATCGTGATTGTAAAGAGTAATCGTTGTTTATCATGTCGAATGCTATCAATTAGACAGATTAAGCGTGATTGTGATCACTGTCAAAATTGAACCTTTTTTCTGTCGGTAGCAATGGAGTGTAGAATGAATCAGCAAAGTGGATTGACAAACATGTGTGTTTGCCTGAATTACAGTTCAACATCACGTACCTTTTGATACTGCCCAAGCCTCTGCTCCCGACGACGAGAGAATCGAGCTTGAGATCTTCCACTGCCTCGCAGAGCTTCTCCCTCGGATCGCCCCAGTAAACTTTTGCCGCCACTTTCACCTTCACGCATGCAAACTTTTTCATTAAAAACTTAACCTGAGCATCTGCTGCTTGAATTCATGAATTTTTGTTATATAAACTGTATAATCTGTTCTTTTTTACATAAGCACCATTAGCCTCGTCACGCATACGTAATGATTTGGCTTCCGCAACTGACCTTCCGAACCCACTGCGCCATCGATGAAGTGAAACTGTTTTCTTCTCCGACGGTGGATTGACTAAATAATCCTCAATTTGTTATTTTCAAGAAAATGAAACCTGGACTAGGATGTGTGTGTGTGTGTGTTCTCACAGAGAGAGAGAGAGTACCCCTTTAGTCCTAGAAACCGTATCAAGCACATCAAGAACCTCAGGATCAGAAGTCAGTCCATACTGCTTCGAGAAGTTGATCTCTCTGAATTCCTCGAGTGGAATCAAAGCTGCAAAATCGTTCACGCATACCCAACATATGCGTGATCGAACCATATTAAACACAAAAGTCTAAACTCTAGGGAAAAAGATTTGGTAATTTATATCAGACAAGTGGAAGAATTCAAGGGAAAGTACGTCCGAAGCTAATTAGTTACGTGATCCGGTGTCTTCGAATAGCTGCTTCCTGGTATGATCGGATTTGGGAGGCTGAACATGGATCAACAGCAGCTGGTCACCTTCGTCCACGAGGTTCTCTGCCGCCCACCTGAGTGCCGCCTTGCTCGTCGGCGAGTAATCCATTCCGACCCCGACCACTCGCTTCTTCCCCATCTCTCTCTTCCTCCTCTGGCGATCAGGAAAAGCTACAGGAGCGTGGAGATTCTTGAAGGCACTAGAACTGGCAGCCGTGTCAGAATTTATATATAGAGGAATCCTAGATAAAGCCATTCGAAGCTTTATTCCCCCGCAAATATTAATTTCCTTATCAAAGAATAAAGGGTTAGGGCACTTGGGAGGAATTAGAGCATCAAAGGAGAGGCCACTTTGCAACTAGGGAATTCAAAATCCTAGAATATAGAATCAAATGAGCGAGAATCCCGCCTTTGAAAAGGGGTATATATGACGAAAGGTTTGTATCTCTTTGTTTGGGTAATAAGAAATACAAATTGAGTGGCTTAAGCCTTGATTATGCCATTAGCTTTAGTGACCTTCACGCTTATTGTCAAAGATGACGAGGCACATACATTTCTGTGACTATGTGTCGGAGCGGGCCTTGAAATTCCTCGTGCACCATCGGGAATCGGGCAACATCTTGGGAAAGTGGAGAAAAATAGTAAGATCTTATGTTGCCCCTTCTTCAGTTAACTTATCCACCGTCCTGAACTCGATTAACAAAAGATAGAGATTCTCACCATTTGAAGTACAACATAGACAGATATCTCAAAAATAAAAAAAAAGGTACAACCTAGACGTTGTCATATCACATCAACTTCCTAAGATTCGATACCCTAAAACTTACGAAGAACTAATAGACATAACTTTTACACCAAGCCTTAGAAAGAACCATGGACATAACTTTGCACCGAAACTATTGGGAATATATGATGAATGATTGAGAAAAATAAGGAAGTCAACATTTGAGGCGTAATATCACTTTCTTTAAGAAATTATTTGCTTCATAACATTAATAATGATTATCAGTAAATTTTCTTTATGATATAACCAAATTTAGATTGAGAATATTAGATAGCAATTTTAATATTTCTCAAAGGTCTCTCAAAATTTCTGATGTCTATATTTTTAGAAAGAAAACTCGAAAAGACTTGATCATAATTGATCCCTAAAACCGACATACTAATCTCAATCTTTTGAACAGAGGCAACCATTCGGAAAAGATTGCAAAATGAATAGGTACATTATCAAAGGTTACATTGAAAAGATATAAAAAGATTCATAATTAAATAAATAATAAAAAAATCGTGATTTCTTTGTGAACAATCACACCGTTTCAACATGACACTATGATTAATTTTTATAAATACCAATCCGAATTTTCCAATAAATAATAATGATTGTTGGTTAAAGCCAAATCTTTAGCACATGCGCACTCGCATCTTCTTGATGTGAGACAATGCACCTTTTAACAAACTACCAACAATCTCCCACTTTGAGGTTAAACCTTTACTTAGTGCAAATATCTCAAAACTCTATAAAAGTGACAAGTAGCTTGGCTTTAAATTTGTACTTTAAATAATAGAATTAGACATATCAGACATATACTTACCTTTCGTTTTAGCGAGAAGTTTTAATTTACTTAACACTATTATGATCTTGTGTTTGTATTTGTTTCATGAGCTCTTTAGAAAACAACCTTAACTTTCATAAGAGACGACACCATTATTAGGCTCATATAGGTGAGATATTTACCATGTATTTTTGTTATTAATAACACATTACTAATTTGTACTGTACTTTAGTAAGAATTCAATGTGGCCTACAAAACGTAACAAACGATACTGACTTCTCATATCCGAACTAATGTTAGTATCAAATGATTACTTTAAATAACTTATTTTTACCCACTAAACCTTATAACTAGCAATATTCTAGAATTAAGGTCGAGTTGCTATTACTAGTGATTTTAATTAAAGGGTTTCGGCCCTATTTCTTATCCAATCATATTTACCATATTTCTTGGTAAAGCCTTTGTCAAGGGATTAGCTAAATTCTTGCTTGACCTCAAGTGAACAACTGTTATAGTACCATATTTAATCAATTGTCTCATGTACTTGTATCTTAAACTAATATGTATAGACTTATCTTTATAAGTGCTACTATAAGCTCTTGCCAAAGTAGCTTGACTATCACAACGGATAGAAATAGGAGGCATAAGACTAGGCCATAATTTGATATCTATGACGATCCCAGCACATCACGTCTAATGTAGAACTACTATTGTTGTTATCTTTCTCATTTTACTTTTCTTAAGCATGTGGAAGTGTAAGAGACTAAAGAAAATCTTGGGATTACACGTGATTTTCTATAAATGCGGCAACTTTATTTTTTATTAATTTATACATGTACATCAGATGACAAGTGAGGTGCTCTTGGAAATTCAAAAGGTCAGTACTACTGACTCTACTGGACTATACGCCTGTCACCCATCCCCACCTTGCTGTACAGGTGTCATCTAACCCTGGCCCTGACGTTGTCAAAATCTTTCCAGCTCTAAAAATCCTTCTTCCCTCCTACCCCCTTCTATGCTACGGGGTTGCCTTCGTCTCCTGAAAAGTCAGCGAATAGTGGGAGTGGACCCACTGTGCATCCGTTAACATAGGTGTACATCCCGATGAACCCAAGGGTGACTTGCCCCGCCGGGGGCCCTTCATCAACGACCATATGTGACTTGATTCGAATAAAGATAGTATTCGGAAAACGGGGGTCTACAAACTTGTCTTCCTTTCATGTGAAGTATATCGGCACCTTGTAACAAACCATTAGGGAAGCAGGTGGGATCGAC
The DNA here is from genome assembly GCA_016097605.1 of Eucalyptus guilfoylei. Classification (NCBI taxonomy): domain Eukaryota; kingdom Viridiplantae; phylum Streptophyta; class Magnoliopsida; order Myrtales; family Myrtaceae; genus Eucalyptus; species Eucalyptus guilfoylei. The sequence goes on along the minus strand of CM027865.1, from coordinate 32,921,307 downwards.
ATTCTATTAATCTGAAAAGATGAAGTCAACAACCTGTGAGTCACAATCCAGCAAGAAGGTCCACCGGTTTATACTATACAAATCATCATCGCACTGACAAAGAAAGTCTCAATAAAATGTATAGTAAATCACATGCACAACAACTTACTTGAGAACCTTTTCAAAATACACGACCGGTCAATTAGGTAATAACTTTTCCCAACAAATAACCAGTAGTTCAATTTAGAAATACCAAATTCATAATCGATATAATTTCATGCTTCCATCATCATCCGGGGAACCCCATTACCCCTTGAGCATCTTGATTGAGAATGTCGTCGTCCCAAGACCGATGACATTCTTAGTCACATATTCAACCATGATGTAGCAATTCCATAATTCATTTAAAAGTACATTAACATCACTACTATTTGGGAACTTAGGCATGCATCTAATGAATCATTAGTCGTTTCATCCCTTAAACTAATATAAACTCATATGTATAAATATTAAATGAATTGTAAGGAAGGTTCCATATCTTAGACCTAAACTAGCCTTATAGGGCGTCCTGCGCACCTCTAGAAACGATGGCTATTGTTTAGGTAAACGGTCTTCAAACATTATGAAACTTTAGTATGAGGTAGAGAAGACCTAAAGGAACATTTTTCATGAAGGACTCAAAGTCCGATTCAGCTCATATAGTTCTAAGTAATTTTTGCAATCCAAGCCCAAAACAGTTAAATTTTCAGAACGAAATTGAGTAGAAAAATAAATATTTTGCCAATCAAATGAGACCCAAAATATATGAAAATTTGAAATGTGGTATTCTAGGATGTACTCTACAACTTTCATGAAGGAAATATTTTATAATTATGGACCGAGAAATTTCTAGGAAATGGAAAATAGAAAGAGGTCGGTCGTGCTGACCCAAAAACAGACTTTGAATCCCGAAGTTTTTCAAGTATTTTTTTGACGTATGGAATCCAAAAATCTGAAATTAAAGTATGTCTTAGAAAATCCAATAAGGGACAACTTTCGTGAAGAATGCCCCATGAAATTTGTACCACATAAGTCAGTACAAAATTAGCGAACTTTAGAGTCGGGCTAGAATCAAACCTGCTCCAGTCCAGTTACGACTTTCCTTCAAAGTTTCTGCCATTCCAGTCCTTGCATGTGCCAACATTGACTTTCCATGCCCCTACGACCTAACCACTAGCTTGACTACTTTGAACCCGACGATGTAGCTAGGTAACGTAGTCGAAACTTCCGATTAAACGAAAATCAAAATGACATTCTTGAATTCCTAGAAAACTATTCTCATCGCATGACAAACAATTAGGATAGAATGGAGGATATCCACTTACCTCGGGTCCTAGTACGTTGCTGTGGTGGCTTGGCAGAATGAAGATGAGGCCGATGGCGGCGACGGTTCAGCTAAAGTGCGCCCAATGGTTGGTTAGGACAACTGCAATTTCTTTGGTCTTCTACGTTTGGAGTCGGAACCACGAGTTGCTGGCCTCAAGTTCCTACTGGTGGTGCAACTGAGTGATTGTAGTGGAACATGAGGGAATTCTTTGGGCATCCAATAGAGTGGTCCCTCTCTCTCTCTATTTGCTTGCTGACCCTTCCACCGCCAAAGCATCCATCGTAGCAGTAATTGTTGACTATTTGCCTCATCCCTTTGGCCAGCTGGATCGTTGGGCATCGTGGAGAAGATTCAAGAGTCTTTGATAAATTCTCTTTTTTTAGTTGTTTCTTTAAAGGCCGGGACCTGGTCAGGTCCTTAAACTGACCCCTAGGGGGTGCCCTTTGGGAGGGTCCCTAGGTACGGAGTTGTTGCCCTAAGCAACACGGTGGGGGGTGAGCTCTCGTAACCCCCTTTCGTCAAACTCTTAACGAGGGTACAGGCAGCTCCCGTGCCTGGAAAAATATAGCGGCTGGGGTAACACCCGTAAGACTAAGACCTGGTCAGGTCTTTAAACTGACCCCTAGGGAGTGCCCTATGGGAGGGTCCCTAGGTACGGAGTTGTTGCCCTAAGCAACACGGTGGAGGGTAAGCTCCCGTAGCCCTCTTTCGTCAAACCCCTAACGGGGGTACAGGCAGCTCCCGTGCCTGGAAAAATATAGCGGCTGGGTTTACACCCGTAAGACTGGACCTGGTCAGGTCCTTAAACTGACCCCTAGGGGGTGCCCTTTGGGAGGGTCCCTAGGTACGGAGTTGTTGCCCTAAGCAACACGGTGGGGGGTGAGCTCTCGTAACCCCCTTTCGTCAAACCCTTAACGAGGGTACAGGCAGCTCCCGTGCCTGGAAAAATATAGCGGCTGGGGTAACACCCGTAAGACTAGACCTGGTCAGGTCTTTAAACTGACCCCTAGGGAGTGCCCTATGGGAGGGTCCCTAGGTACGGAGTTGTTGCCCTAAGCAACACGGTGGAGGGTGAGCTCCCGTAACCCTCTTTCGTCAAACCCCTAACGGGGGTACAGGCAGCTCCCGTGCCTGGAAAAATATAGCGGCTGGGTTTACACCCGTAAGATGGTCCTTAAACTGACCCCTAGGGGGTGCCCTTTGGGAGGGTCCCTAGGTACGGAGTTGTTGCCCTAAGCAACACGGTGGGGGGTAAGCTCTCGTAACCCCCTTTCGTCAAACCCTTAACGAGGGTACAGCAGCCTCCGTGCTCGGAAAAATATAGCGGCTGGGGTAACACCCGTAAGACTTGGACCTGGTCAGGTCCTTAAACTGACCCCTAGGGGGTGCCCTTTGGGAGGGTCCCTAGGTACGGAGTTGTTGCCCTAAGCAACACGGTGGGGGGTGAGCTCTCGTAACCCCCTTTCGTCAAACCCTTAACGAGGGTACAGGCAGCTCCCGTGCCTGGAAAAATATAGCGGCTGGGTTAACACCCGTAAGACTTGGACCTGGTCAGGTCCTTAAACTGACCCCTAGGGGGTGCCCTTTGGGAGGGTCCCTAGGTACGGAGTTGTTGCCCTAAGCAACACGGTGGGGGGTGAGCTCTCGTAACCCCCTTTCGTCAAACCCTTAACGAGGGTACAGGCAGCTCCCGTGCCTGGAAAAATATAGCGGCTGGATTAACACCCGTAAGACAGTCTTTAAACTGACCCCTAGGGAGAGCCCTATGGGAGGGTCCCTAGGTACGGAGTTGTTGCCCTAAGCAACACGGTGGAGGGTAAGCTCCCGTAGCCCTCTTTCGTCAAACCCCTAACGGGGGTACAGGCAGCTCCCGTGCCTGGAAAAATATAGCGGCTGGGTTTACACCCGTAAGACATTAGACCTGGTCAGGTCTTTAAACTGACCCCTAGGGAGTGCCCTATGGGAGGGTCCCTAAGGTACGGAGTTGTTGCCCTAAGCAACACGGTAGAGGGTGAGCTCCCGTAGCCTTCTTTCGTCAAACCCCTAACGGGGGTACAGGCAGCTCCCGTGCCTGGAAAAATATAGCGGCTGGGTTTACACCCGTAAGACTTGGACCTGGTCAGGTCCTTAAACTGACCCCTAGGGGGTGCCCTTTGGGAGGGTCCCTAGGTACGGAGTTGTTGCCCTAAGCAACACGGTGGGGGTGAGCTCGTAACCCCTTTCGTCAAACCCTTAACGAGGGTACAGGCAGCTCCCGTGCCTGGAAAAATATAGCGGCTGGGGTAACACCCGTAAGACAAGGACCCGGTCAGGTCCTTAAACTGACCCCTAGGGGGTGCCCTTTGGGAGGGTCCCTAGGTACGGAGTTGTTGCCCTAAGCAACACGGTGGGGGGTGAGCTCTCGTAACCCCCTTTCGTCAAACCCTTAACGAGGGTACAGGCAGCTCCCGTGCCTGGAAAAATATAACGGCTGGGGTAACACCCGTAAGACAGGACCTGGTCAGGTCCTTAAACTGACCCCTAGGGGGTGCCCAACACCTTGAAAATTCTTGAGATTGTTCGGATATTTGGATAAGAATAGTTTATTGACGACGAGGTAGCAATGACGACTCGGTGATGTCGCAGTGAGGTTGGATATTTGGATAAGAATAATTTATTGACGACGAGGTAGCAATGACGACTCGGTGATGTCACAGTGAGGATGCAGACTGCTGACCCGTCCACCGCCAAAGTCTCCATTCTAGCAGCAATTGTTGACTATTTGCCTCATCCCTTTGGCTAGCTGGATCGTTGGGCATCATGGAGAAGATTAAAGAGTCTTTGATAAATCCTTTTTTTTTTATAGTTATTTCTTTAAAGGTCAACAACTTGGAAATTCTCGAGATTCTTTGGATATTTGGATCAAAATAGTTTATTGACGACGAGGGAGCAACAACGACTTGGTGATGTTGTAGTGAGGATGCGAACGGCCTAATTCAATAGCGAGCTCGCTAACATAGTGTGGACCATTAAACATTTGAGGTTCGCTATATTGTTAAGTAAAAAATCTAGATGTCACGATATCCAATAACAAATTCCTAATCTGTTCAGTCTCTCTCCTCTTTCCTAGTTGCTGCTAAAACAACGATTCAAATTCTGTAGTTGAGTGATTTATACACATTTTTTTCTTGCCTGCCCAAGTAACAACACATTCGCGTTATGTAAAAATCCATACAGAAGTGGATTGTTCATCTCTTACACTCATAATCCAACTAGCATTGGTGTATCGTTCTAATATAGCTGGATAATTATTATAGAATAATCTTAAATTTTTAGTTCTCTTAAGATAACCACAAAAATTTTTGATAATAGCCTTCGAATGTTCTATATCTTGATTACTAGTATACCAACTCAATTTGCATATAAAATAAGCAATATTAGGTTTAGTATGATGCATCTCATACATTAAAGACCCTGTAGCACTCGCATATTTAAGTTGTGCTACTACTCTAACTGTGTTATAATTTAACTTAGGGAAAAAGCCACGAAAAGCCATGAACTTTGCCTAAAGTGACACATTTACCCCATTAAGGGCATTTTTGTCTTTTTATTTTGTTTTTTCCTTTTTCTTTTTTTCTTCTTCTTCCCTCCGCCGGCCATGGCGAAGGGAATCCGGCGTTCGGCGAGGGCAGGGACACCCTCGCCCGACGCAGGCGAGGGCGACCCTCGCCGGCGTCGGGCGAGGACGGCCCTCGCCAGATCTGGCGAGGGCAGGGACACCCTTGCCCGATGCAGGCGAGGGCGGCCCTCGCCCGACGCAGGCGAGGGTGTCCCGATGCAGGCGAGGGCGGCCCTCGCCCGACGCAGGCGAGGGTGGCCCTCGCCGGACGCCGGACGCCGACTTCCCTCCGTCGGCCAGCCGGCGAAGGGAAGAGAGAAGAAAAAAAAAAGGAAATTTTTAAAAAAAAAAAACGAAAAGACTAAAATGCCCTATAATTTTGGGGTAAATGTGTCACATAACAAAAGTTCAGGGTTTTTTGTATCACAAAAAAAAGTTTGGGGTAAATGTGTCACGGTTGGCAAAGTTTTGAGTTTTTCACGTTACAAAAAAAAGCTTGGGGGTAAATGTCACTTTGGGCAAAGTTCAGGGTTTTTCGTGGCTTTTTCCCTTTAACTTATTAGTATAATCAAATGGAGTATTTATTTCCTTAAAACAAAGATGTTGAAATTTAGTTAAAACATTTTCCATTCGATTACTTTGACTCAAAGAACCCCCATGTTTTAATTTTAATACTCAAGATAGTATCCACTTCATCAAATTGCACGCAAGGCAAAATTGTAAATTAATGTGTAAGGGCCAAACTGTAGAATAATAATTCCAAAGGGGGTAAAGCTCTTGTGGCTAGCTCTTGGTCTGGGTAAGCAGTGTACTATCTAGGTAGAAGATCTCCAATCATTAGCTCTGGTTCACGGCTAAACGTTGTAGGCCTAAGCAAAGAAGTCTACCGAAAGCCCTTGGTACTTGTCTGATCAAAATCACTGATTGCTTCAATAGCTTACTAAATTTCTTTTTAGTTTTTTTTGGTATTTCACCCAGGTCTTGAGTCTTTAGGTCTTTCGTTTTGTTTCTCGTGAGGATAGCGATGAGTCTTGAGTAGCCTGAACAGCTTGAGTATCGAGTTCAGTTTGTAGTTGCTCCCGAGCAAGAACAAGTCCAGTCTAGTCGTTCATCGAGGGAAGCAAGCCAGAACCATAAATTTAACATCTAGGGGCAAAATGATAAATAACTAGCAATGATGGTAGAATCGTAATTATATAACGAAGTGAGGGGTAGAAACATAATAACATGCTAAGAAGCAAAATTGTAATTACGGGAAGGGCAGCAAGCGAGTGCGCCTTCACTGCCATGACAGCATGCGCTAGCAGTTACATGCAAGCGTGTGGATCCCACACGTCGGGTACTCCAACGAGTGTGTTGGAGGGTGGATTCCATGCCCACGATGTCCAGTGCACGTGCGCAAGCGCCTGGATTCACACGCTTCCTCCCCTTTCGCACATTTTTGCCAATTTTCTCTGTTTTTCGCCCAATTTTCCATCAAACCATCCACCATTCAAATTTTCTCCAATAGCCCCTCCAAAAACATTTCATCAACAAGCAACTAGCATGAAAAAGAACAACATCGTTCGATGAATCTTAATCCATAAACCATAATTTTCAATAATAATAAAAAAATTATTAGATTCTAAACAACATTCAGATACCAACTATCAATTAATAACATAACTCTTCATGCGAAAATTCAAAACGGGGATATTTGATCTTCATGATTTTCACGATAAGATGGATGAAGATATACTTTTTATCCATAGAAAAACCTTGAAAAGAAATTATTGAAGAATTTGAAGCAAATGGAAATATTCGATTTATCTCCCTTGATCCACTTTTCTTTAGTGTATTTTATTTGAGAGACACATCGCGATGGGGAAGAGAAGAGGAAAATCCGCTATCCATGAATGACATCTCGAAAACTACCCAATCGTGAGCCACCAGGGGCTTACACTTTCTCCAGCTCTCACTCCATTGTTGCACAAATAATTCCCTAAATTGGTTGTGACAATATGATGAACAATTGAGAAGAACAATGAAATCAGATTTTATGGCACGATATTACTTTCGAAATTATTTACCCCACAACATTGTTAATAGTTATTGGTAAATTTCCTTCAGGATATAACAAAATCTTAATTGAGAATGCTAGATAATAAAATATTTCTCAAAGGTCTTTCAATGGAAACAATTGAAATGATGTCTGTATTTTTAGAAAGAAAATTCGAAAAGACTTAGTTATAATTGATCCCTAAAATTGATATACTTATCTCAGTCTTTTGAACAAAGGGGATCATTTGGAAAATGTTGCAAAATGAATATTATCAAAGGTTACATTGAAAGACATAAAAATGTTTGAATTAAATAAAAAATAATCAAAATTCCTTTGTGAATAGTAGCATTGTTTCAATAGGACACTATGATTAATTATTATGAATATAAATCCGAATTTTCCAATAAATAATAATGATTGTTTGTTAGTGCCAAATTTTAATTATGTGTGTACTCACATCTTTTTGATGTGGGACAAAGCTCGTTTTATCAATAGAAACTTGTGACCAACAAATGGACATAATTTTTGCTCTAAACCTTGCGAACAATGCGAACAATAGACATGACTTTTGTGCCAAACCTTGCCACGGCCTGATTGGCAAAACTTTTGCTTCAAAATTTGTGGGCAACCAATGGACACAAATTTTGCTCCAAACCTTACGAAGAATCAATGGACATAACTTTTGCTCCAAAACTCGCAAAGAACCAATGAACATAACTTTTGTTCCAGAACTTGAGACGACACGAAATAATTTAGATAAATCTTTTTATGAAAACCCTACTCTCCAAACTCTGACCCCTCCAATCTCTCTTTCCGACCTCCGACCGCCGGCGTTAGCGAAATTCTATCTCTATCAGCGATGTTCTCTCTCTGTGGACGTGAGTTGTGGGCTGTGTACCATCTCGATTGCTTTTATTGACAATCATTGCTTGAGTTAGACCTGAACGACGGGGGGCGGTCGACATACCACTACTTAATAACTTTATGCAAGTAAGTTTGCTCTTGCTTAATAAAATATTAAGAAATTACAGAAAACTACCCAAACTTGGGGTCGCGCACACTTGTCCCCGAACTTTCAATGATTACATGATACTCCTCGAATTTTGTTTTGAACAAATGTTAGCTTTCGAGTTAGCATGTGCAATACACGTGACTCTTAAGAGATAGATTGGTACTTTCACACATTAATTGAAGAAACTCTCTCTTCTATCCTCGATTTCTATTAAAAAAAAGAAAAAAAGGGAGGAAAAAAATCTTTGATATTCATATTTAAAATAACTATTAAAATAATATTAAAATTGTAAAAAGATTATGGGTACATTAATAGACTTAATGAGTTATCTCGAGAGAAAGAAACACAATTAAATAGAAAAGGAAATATATCCAGTAACCAAAAGGACAAATAAAAAAATTTATATACTCATTATGTATTTTTTTAATGATTTAACTTTTGCAAAAAAATGATTAATCGATAAAAAAACACTTTCTAAAATCACCTTAAAATTTGATTCATCTGTCCTTTCTTGAGTTGAGGACATGATTTCCTTCATACTTTTTTAAAAATATTTTAATTAATTAATTAATTAATTAATTATTCTTTACATTAATTAACCCTACTTGTCTGTCATTAGTATTTTAGTTAATATAATCTTCTCCCATTTTATTTTGTTCTTCCATTTTAAATGAAACCGAGGATGAAAATTCACCCATTAAAAGTCATTTGCATTGCACCTACTAACGAAAAAAGAAAAAAAGAAAAAGAGAGTCAACGACTACAGATAAAAATTCATGAGTATATTGTGCAACGACTAAAAGTGCAGAGGCAAATTTGTACGTCGCAGTTCATGGGGATTTTGTAAATAATAGAAAAAAATTTCTTTTGAAAATGAATTATCCTACATCGTCATGACTAAACTAGCTCAGCTCATAAAGGAAAATAGTTTTCCCCGATTGCTAATTTGGGTCAAGGCCAAGTCCCCCTACATGTATTACAAGTTCATTTATAATAGAGGAACCAAAAATGGGAAAAAAATATACAATGTAACATTTTCCTAATTTATAATATGTATGTCTGATCTTACAAATTGATTGAATCAAACCATCTACAGTTAAAACAATCAAAATAAAATTGTGTGTCCAATGGTATCTCCAACAAAGTGAGCCTGGACGGGACCTAACAAGCTGCTAAATCCACGATCAGATTCAATATGAATTGCGCCCCTATTGCTAGCTAACATAATTCCAAACCTTATGGTAAATTCAGATGAGAAGGGGCCTTGCCAAGCTACCAGAACTTTTGCTTTCGGACCATAAAGAAGCATTGACGTTTCCAATTTCCATCTAGTATGATTGATCGACAATAAAGCTCGAGCGACTAAGACAAATAACTTAGCATCGCCCAACGAATTTAACCGGCTTGAATTCTACTACTCATTGGATGCTCATCAGGACCGAGCCTTCTCTCTAAAGTTTGGGCGAACTCCATTGAAGAAGATGAAAACCACTTTGTTCTTACACGTACTCGCTGCATATGTACTTAACATTGCATCGACACCCTCCTCAAGAAATCCATTCATATGTCCTAGGGGGACATCATCGCACGCTCAGCTCATCGCTTTCGAATGATCAATCCATGGTCGCACTAGCTCAGCTGTCTAATTGCTCGACAAATTCGATGTATATTGAAAGAACGAGAAGAAGAAATGAAGGTAAGGGATATGCCAATGGGGGAACTTTGGCTGGAAATTGAACATTGGACATCGACAATAGACAAGATGACACAATACAACCACGTCCAGCTTGCACTTTAGAACACAGATCAAGTCTCATACACGAAGCATCTTCATTTTCATTCTCCACATCGGAGGATAAGCAGCACAACAGCTGAGGCAAGTGAAGCCTTAGAGCTTGCTGGTGATGTTGACATTGCGAACTCTGGAAGGCTTTGGGGAAGCATCTTTGGGGACGACGACCGTGAGGACGCCGTTCTCGACCTGGGCCTTGATCTGATCCACCTTCACATTCTCCGGCAGCTCGATTTCCCGAGAAAATCCGCTCCGGTTCACCCCTCGCTCATCTACGTGCCACACCGCGTCCTTCCCTGGCAGCTCTTCCTTAGCACCCTCTCCTCTTATGTGCAGAATGTTGCCATCTTCGATTTGCACCTTTATCTCGTCCTTGGCAAATCCTGCTCCCATCAAATTTCTCATTTATACTCTTCTCCTATAAAGAACCTATGCGCCGCGCCGTTCTCTAATGACTCGCCGTTATTGGGAAAATGAGCGAATCAAAGTCGTTACCGGATGAGGTCTCGTAGCTTGCCGTCAGTTTGGGAAGTGACCGAATAGGCTATCGAGGGATGTCTAATCAAAGTAAAGACTCAAAAGAGAAATCCAATTCCGCATACTATGATAATTAAAGTGGATGAAAAGATTCGTTAAACATAGCCACTTACCCATAGCTCCTACGAAATCCAAAGTGTACACAAACAAATTACGATTGGCAAGCGGATTTACAAGATGGAAACGAAACCCAACAATCTTTTCATTCCCTAATGCTAGCGAGGAGGAAACAGAGCATACCTGGGACGTTGACCTTGAAGACGTGGGAATTAGGAGACTCAATCCAGTCCATGAGGGCCGCTGATCCAGACCAATCCCGATAAATGGTGGGGCTCCAGAAGAGACGCCTGAAGGGGTATCCCAAGATGCCGTCCGCCATTGCCAAACCTCTCTGTATCGCTTTGTATCTGTCAACGCTTCAGCTCCCCTGAGCTATTTTCTGTGGTTCTAGAACCCTCGGTTTCGTTTAGGGGTAGATAGTAGCGACGGCTCCAGCGAAGTATGTAGATGACGAGTTGTCCACCTCTATCCTTTTTTTAAAGGTAGTTCTACGAGGGATCGGCCATTGTCCAGAAGGTTCTTTGATGGGGGATGATGGTGACGAGTGAGGACAATAGAGAAGAGGCTTTTCGGCTACATCGGGGCCACTGCAGAGGATAACGTCCCTAGTTCCGCAGGCCCTCGAATGTTCCCGATCCAGGATTCTCCCCATCCAACCGCTGAATTTACTTATGGATAGACCCATCAAATCAGTGAATTGAACTGAATCGGATCGAAAATGATCAAATCCAAATTAATTTATTTAAGCCATTTTCAACTTATTTTTGTGATTTATACCAGATCGAATCATATCATTTAATTAAACAAAGGTGAAAACGCAGAATTAGTGGGTGCAAGATTGACTAAGAGCCAAAAAGGGTTATAGAGGCGAGATTCTACTATACTATCTTGAATTTTACCATTCTAAACCCATTTATAAATCATTTACTAAATAATTAATCAATATACTGACAAAAAATAATAATTAATCAATATAACAACTCAGTATTAAATATGAGATAAAAAATAAATTTTTAATAGATATAGTTTCAGTAGAAGTTGCATAAATTCATAATGAAAAGTATAATCCTTGGATGTGTGGGTTCTGGTTTTCAAATGACGAGAGTAATCTTGATAGGTAATCTAGAAATATTTAATGCGAACAGTAACGATGGTCCATGATGATGACGACTATGATGTGTAGGCACGAATCAAGAGAATCAAAGATAAGGGCAGGGCAATTTATTACACTCCCATCCATGAAGGGGCGTTGTCTGTGGGCCCATTAGAGTTAATGGGCTCGATCCAGCAGAAAGCCCAAAAATCTTCCGAAACCCGATCCCGAATAGGAAATAGAAAGTCCCCTTTAAGGGCCCGCCCGCCCGTAAGAGTTAGGGCATTAGAGACCGAATCGGATACGCCAGCTCTCTCCTTGCGCCTGTGTAGAAGCTTCGAACCAGAGAGAGAGAGAGAGAGAGAGAGAGGGAGGAAGAAGAAGGAGAAGAAGGAGAAGGAGAAGAAGAAGACGAAGACCTCTCGCATCTGCTGCTGCTGCGGCGTTACGCTTTCTAATCGCTTCCTTCTCCTCTCAATCGGAGGTCGGACCGCCGTTCGGAATCCATCCGCGAGGTGCTTACCTCGCGAATCTTCTGTACGAATTTCGTCTTTTCCTTTTTATACCGACGTCGGCGTCGTCGTAGTTAGTTGATGGGGGATGGGTCGGAGGCAAGATTCTTGTTTGATACGGGACGATGTCAAAGTCTTGATTTTTGATCCGTGCTTACTCTCTCTCTTTCTTTTTTTGTTCTGCTTCGGTGTTGTGGCAGTCGAATCCCTTCGTGTTAAATTACTGCTGATTTCGGTCTCGATTCTTTGCTTTCGTGTTTGTGTCTTCTTCCCCATTCAGTTCGCAGGCGCTAATTTCTGTCTCCGCGAGTCCGAGTCCGATTCCAAGTTTTCGCAATCGATTGCGCCGTCGTGGGTGATATACGTCTGTTGCTGTTTCGGGTCGCTCCAGAATCTTTTCCTTGATTGCCGAGGGTTTTGCGCTAGATTAGCGACTATTGGCGCATTATATCATCTCTTGTTGATCCCATCGCGTGATTGTGCTGTCACGTGTCTATCCGGATCATATTGGATGCATTGCGTGTGGCTAATTCCTTTTATATGAATTGCAAGGTTATCGATTAGACAATTAGTTTTAGTTAATGCTGAAATATGAACTTAGTGGAATTATCGCATGTGCCGACCGCTGAAGATCCAAAACGTTTTCCTGAGGACTCAGTTTTGACAACCGTAGTTATCATTATGTTTAGATGTACAGGTGGACTTCACTGTGGCAAATTTAGATAGAACCATATCAAACTGATGACTGGCAATGCGATGATTAGTATGTCAATGATCCTGCAATATATTAAATTGACATTTGTCTTGGTGATTTTTAAAAGAAGTAAATTGAGCAGATCTCTGACTGTTGGGATTACTGTGCAAAATATGTAAGCTTTTCTTGTTTGTATATTGTTTGATGATAATCTTGGATATTTTATCTAATTGACTGACAGATATTGTTGGTATAGGTTTCTGTTGTGGGATAAAATTTGCTGATTCTTCATTAACAACGAGAAAGTGCTGATGGAGGACTGGGGTAATATAACTTTCTATCTTACTGAATCTTGTGATTTAGTAGTTGCAAGGTGAATGGCTGGTGTCATGACATTGCTTGTTGTGAATCGCGTTAGCTATAGAGTATGGTCTGTCTCATTGCGACAATATATGGTAAATTATGAAGTCAATAAGATTTGTAAAGTGGTGGTGAAATGGATGTACTATTGTATTTGTATATGGTTCTTTTTTGATGCCATAGTTTCTATTTGGAAACCCTTCTCTGATATGGTTACTTCACTGATGATTTGTTTACAGAAGAAGATGAGCAAATTGCACCTCTTACTTTGAAGAAGCAACCCAAGAACAAATGGGATGATGAAGATGTGGATGACAATGACATCAAGGAATCATGGGAAGATGAAGATGAACCTGCTCCGGTATGACTGATTGATCAACACTCATATGGGTGATTTTTTAGCTTCTGGAAGTTGAGCAGAAACTTATTAACTCCTAAATGGGAAATCAGCTTTTTATTGTGTTGTTATTACTTTTTTAAGTGTTGCACCAATTGTAATGTAATAGCACCTTTTGTAGGAGATTACTTGTATGCTCTACTTTGTAGTTGATGCATGGAAAGTCTTGTGTCTTTCTACTGTCGCAAAAGCGGAATGTGTAGCTTCCCATAATGAAGTCATGTTGTTTGAGTTTGGTGGAGATACAAAGATTGGTATAACCTATTTTGGGATACTTCTGGAGATACTAAGATTTATGCTGGTTGAGTTGGTGGAGATACCCAGATTGGTATGGCCTATTTTGGAATACTGCTGGAGACACTAAGATTTGGTGTTCAAAATTGTTAATGACGAACTGTAACTGTGGTAGTTAAGCATGTATGCCATATTCAATTACCCACAGGAGTTTGCCGCATTGCTCAGTAAATTAATCTAATGTATGGACTTTGCATTATTTCTTGTCTCAGTTGCACTTTGTTGGTTTGAGTGGATTTGTCCATGTGAAGCATGATATTTCCTGTGTCTATCAGTCTTTTTCTTGTGTGGTTTTTGGAGGAAAGTAGAACAAAGAGGAAAGGGTAATAGAGGACAAATGTGTTTGTGATGACGGTCATGTTCAACTCCTCTGATTACCTTTGCATTATATAAATTGGTACTTGCTGCCTGTTGAGCTCAGGCACCTGCAGCTGAACCTCCAGTTGAAAAGGCTCCAAAGAAGTCTGTGGAAAAAGCAGCTGAGAAGAAGGGGAAAACAGTTGAAGTTGAGAAGGAAGAGCCGCTAGATCCCGTTGCTGAAAAACTTCGGCAACAGAGGTAACTTCTGTGCTTCTGTATATGTTTTTTAGCTGGATAATCGTCTGGAAAATGAGATCTCATGGTATCACATGCTTCATTGTGTGGAATTCCAATCAAGGAGTATAATTAGTTGCATAAGTTATTATAGTGCCTGTTAATTAGGTTTGAATGTGGAAATTTTTAATGTCACTCGTATTTTAAATGCCCGTTGAATAATATTCCTCATGCCTTGAGATTTCATGGGGTGCCATACAATGGGTTTATTTACCATGTTTGTCTATTCAACAGATTAGTGGAAGAAGCTGATTACAAGTCTACAGCAGAATTGTTCGCTAAGAAAGGTGATGAGAAGACCGTTGATCATTTTATTCCGAAATCTGAAAGTGACTTCAATGAGTATGCGGAGTTGATTGCTCATAAGCTTCGTCCATATGAGGTATCTTTATGTGCTTATTTGCCTCTTGATTCTGGCATGGCATTTAAAGTTTACTGAATATGCTGTGTTAATGTATGCAGAAGAGTTTCCATTATATTGGATTGCTCAAGGCGGTGATGAGACTCTCAATGACCTCATTGAAGGCGGCTGATGCAAAAGAAGTTGCATCTTCTGTTACTGCGATTGCCAATGAAAAACTAAAAGCTGAAAAGGAGGCCAATACTAAAAAGAAAGCAGGTATCTTGTGTTCCTGGACGAGCTAGTTATGATTTTTTTGCCTTTAAAGATATCTAGATTTCTTGCCACTTCCAAAATTGGTTGAAGATCACAGGGTGTTTCAAATGAGGGCACTCTTTTTTCTATTTATTATTTTCTAATACTAATTTTAAAATACTGGACCATCCTCGTTTTGGGAGTGGAAAATTCCTTTGTTTTAACTCTGTTGGGGGTTTTTGTATGAAAGATGTACAAAATTGTAGGTGATGGGGAGCTTATTCTTTTTCCTTATTCTGGCTCACAAGAGATTGGATACATTTTTATTTGTGAATAAGACCAGAAGTTTGAGAATTCGGCTGAGGCCAATTCATTTGTTATAGTAGCATAAATTCTTTTGTATCTGCTTGCAGTTTCATGCTCCTTTAGAGGCGTGTTCTTGGAGGCCTTATATATTGTTATAACCAATGTTGCCTCCTTTCAGGTGCAAAGAAAAAGCAACTCCACGTGGACAAGCCAGACGATGATATTGTGGTTGATGGATACGGAGCTCTTGATGATGATTACGAGTTCATGTGAGATTTCTGTTCAGGGTCTTTTGTACTTGAGATTTGGATTTTGCAGTACTGCATTCCTGTTACAAAGTAAAGATAAAAAGTGGTGATTGGAATATGGCGTCCGTTAGCCAGTTTTTCGGAGATTGATAGTGAGCGCAGCCCCATGGTATGATGAATAAAGAGAACTAGTGGAGGGTGTATCTAATTATAACGTCATAATTTTTACTGGCATTTTTCCATCTGAATATTTTTCCTTTTGCGATTCTCTTGGTTACTGTAAAATCGTTGTGAGCTGAATTGTGAACATTCTATTCTATGATCATTTTCTTCCATTCTTTCTTCTTTTGGTGATTCTTTGTGTTCTTCCATTTGGCCGTTGGCTGTGATATGACTTTAATGCTCATGTTGGCTGAGCTCTGGCTTTAATGTCTTTTGTTGGATCAAGTGGCTTGCCTTTGCCTTAAAGAATATTAGACATAAGGGCTACGATGGACATGGTGTGCAAGAACTCGGGTGCATGATGGCGGATCGGTTTCGTGTATGCTCCGTGCATTGCCTCTACAAATTAGTTTTATAAGGAAAATTTTACGTATTTGTGGTACGTGAGGAATATGTGCCGAGTGTCGCGTGTATGCTTTTATGTTTGCTTTTTCTTGGTGAGACTGCTCTGCGATATAGCCAACGAAAATTTTCCCTTATCGGGAAACAGTATGTATGGGTCAATCACGCTATTGAGGTGGTGAAATCTCTCAGTTACATTGATAAGGTGTTGGTTTACATGGTAAGAAATCTCTTATGCTTCTAGATCTAGTCCCTGAGTTGAATCTCGAATGAATTATGCTGAGGCGGGATAGTGCGCTCTTGGGATCCGCCACGTGACATTAGATGACTCTTTCGTTGCTGGGCGTTCCCGTAACCCAACCTCGTTTGCCGTTGAAAAGGATTTGGCCATGTAATGCGTTCTTTCTTATTTTCCTGAAACTTTCTTTGACAATCAGAGATACATCGACCGCTTTCTTCTTGATGGCTTGTCGATGGCACGACCCCAAAGAAGGGCCCGTGGATGCATATGGACCGCGTGTTGTGGACGAAAAAAGAAGGTTTTTGGTGACCAAGATTACAGAAGCCGGTATCATCAATTGGGACCCCATTAAAAGGTTCCTTAATCATAGGGAAGAACAAATTAAAAGTGTAATTGATGATTCTTTGGAGCTGAACTTGACTCTTTTTTTTAGTTTTGAATCCATCTCTGCAGACGGAAATTTATTGTAACTTTCGGTTCATCAGATGCTAAAGAAAAGGACCCGGATTAAATGGACAGAAAATATGGCCAGAAGAAAGATAAGAGACCTGGAAAAAATGTTGTTTTTATTTTATAATTTAGGAGCCACGGTGTACGGACCCGACCATATGAATCCTTAGATGCAGACTTCTGGCCTGTCCCTAGAAGAGGTTGCGCGCAATTGATGAAATTGAAACGGAACGGTCTGCAATTTTCTAAACTGGAAATGTCTCAATGCCTCAATCAATTGAGCCAACCAAAAAATGCTAATCTAGAAAAGAAAGTCAACATTTATTGATAAATGTTCTCAACATGGGTCTTGTAAAAGTGAAGTTGGCACAAGGTTTTACCCTCTCTAAACCATGGAAACTCGCGGCAAATGCATCTCAAACCCTGACATTTTACGAAGTGATGGGATTATGATACTTTGAGATATTAAAGTGAGGCTTATCCCTTCAAAGAATGACTTCTTTGCGAACAGTTTCGTCCTTCAAATCTATTCCAAAGTTACCTAAACTAAGGTTATTTACTCTTAATTTGTTGTTAAAGAAGTTTCGTGAAAGGTCATGGAAACATCAGAATGACTTGATTACAAAGTTATCTCTCACTCATAATGATTGAACTAGATTATTTTAATGCGTTATTGAGCACATATTTCACTTTTAATATTTGGTTTCTTTAAAGCCTTAGATAGTACAATATCCCATGTGTAGGTAAATTTGTTATTCATACTTCATCAATTGAATGTGAAAATTGTCCAAAAAGTCTAAAATCTATTATATAGTGGCCAATTTAGTCAAACTTTTTTTTTTTTTTTTTTTAATTTGAAAGATTTAGTCTTAAGCCTTTTGTCCATTTGTTAATATAATCCTTTCAGCCAAAATTACAAAAATAGTTTGCGTCATTATGTCATGTAAGACGGTAAATGACCATATTAGTGATTTCTAGCCTTATATTGGCCAAAAGGACTATATTGATAAATCGTCGAATGGTTTAGGAATAAATTGCCAAAATTAAAGATTTATAATTGAATTAGCCATTGTACAATTAGTTTTGGACTTTTTGGATATATATCCCTCAATCGAACAAATTGTATCTTTCTTTTTTATGGTTAATAAATAAGTTGTTTCTCAAATTGTTATTGACATATCCAGCAAAATATAGGCAAAGACATTGGGTAAGATCCTCTGTCGCCGTCTAGTGTCTCAATTCATTCATACCCCAACTACTAACAAAATGGGGTAGATGTATCTGGCAAAAGAAAAAGGGTAGATGTAATATATGGTGTGCAATGATCGATATCTGTCAAGGTAGAGAAGTTTTGTCCGACAAAGTAATTTCTACAGCAAAGAAAACAATACAAGTGCCAAATTAATTTATCCTATCTGTAGAAGGAGATGAGAAAAATGAAAATGGAACAAGCATATAATTTGGAGCGAACCAGAATGCCATCTACATGTATCCTATTTATCTGACCGTTTGATCCAAATGGAAAAACAAAGAGGACGCTTTTATAGTTAGAAGTTGTCTAGTCTTTTGATCCTACAGTCTCTCAAAACTAACGAACTCAGCAGTTGAAAACAGAAGAATGGATACTTCGATTGATAAATTCGACGATAGGCAACGCCTTATGCCGACTGAAGATGACATTCCAATCTCATTCCCAACAATCACAATGTCATCGTCATCTCGTGATCTGAAATCAAGAACATTAACCTTTTTTATCTGTTATTCAGACTCTAATGAGTGTACGCACTTCAGTCATCTTCCTCGCCTTGCCAATCCGGTCTCCCTAATGTAAACTCTAAACTTGGGTTCTGAGAACTCTGCGTAGGTAGCAATAATCTCTCCATCGAATCAGACCCCTGTCGAGAAGTTTTGCAAATGGCTTATGAGAATCTCTCTGTCCTAATCAAGACTAAACTAAAAGAAGAAACAGGCATTTCAACGTAAAGAGTATCCTATCCAAGAGAACGTGAAAATGTTTGTGTTTTCACCATCCAAGCAAACTCGAAGTCCATTCATACGAGTAAGTTCAGTTAAATATGTTAAATGAATACCTCAACTCCAAGACTCCTTCGATGGGTGTAAAATGGAGGCTGTCTGAGTCCATCCCCATCATCAGTTGGATTTGACCGCCGGCACACCTCTGATCTACTGCTGTAATTGATCCAAAGCAAACAATTTAGCTCATTGACCCAAAAACTCCATAGACAGACAGGCCACAGTGTCCTTTAACTTTGAGGATCATTGGTCAATCTTTTCTCTTGCATTCTATACTGTGTACAGTAGACATTGCATGATCTGATATATGGAATCAATGTCTCGATTCTTTGCAAATTGTTTTATAGTGAAGTTTTTACCTATTTTTACATTTTAAAATAAACATTAAGATTCACAGTGAGGGAAGTGACCATTACTTTGGCAATTTGTTATTCTGGAAATGCCACAAAGAAATGAAATAATTCAGAAAAAAGTATAAAAAAGCTTTTTGATAAATGTAAGTTTCCCAAGACATGCTTGGTTGGTGGAGGGGATACAGTAGGGGTACCAGTACTGTCATGTGTGTGTATAGTCTTTTAAATTAATGATCAGTTTCTACATAGACTCCCTGAAGTGTGTCAAACTCGAAATTCAAGTCATACACTCTTGCCAACTCCCTCCGCCCCCAACCCTTTCTCTCGATCCTTCAGGCTTATGCTTACTAAAAAAGAAAATTTTGCACGTTGGATTTATCATTTTTAGGTGTTATCACAAAATTTTTAGCGACAATTCTACATATTTTGACACCCAAAACCATTGAAACCCAGCGAAACAAGACTCTTGGCGACTTTATACATGATGACATTGTTAAAAATGGAAAAGGAGAAGTAGGGGAATGCGACTGTAAAACGATTAATAAGACTATCCATATTAAAATAAATAAATCGGCGACATAACGCATGAGCAAATTCACTTCAAATAGAAACAGGAGCACAGGTTATGGAATTCTAAAATGCGATGGAGTTTGGCATTTGATTTGGCTAAGTACTGCTTAAGGAGTGAAAGAATGGGGAAAAAGGAGGAATAAATGAAGAGCAAAAGATAAAGCGAAGGCTGACATACGGGAACTCTTTTCCCCATCAGAGATGATCAATGTGCGATGATTATGCAAAAAAGAAAAAGGGAAGTGTCGAGGCATATAATTGTCAGTGTCGGAAAGCAAAGCTCGCGAGTAAATTGAGACTCAAATTACATCAGTAGTACTTCATGTTTCAGTAACAAACTGTACTAGAATGTCTTCACAAGTTCATCTACATTAATCAACTTTGCGTTGGGGCACTAACTATCATGCATAATCCAATCTCATCTCGAGAAAACGAAAATAAGTTCAACGGTGTGTGGCATATTACCATTGAGGGGACTAATAAAGATTATTACCTCGATGAGTTGCTCCATAGAATGGTACTGGAAGGAGTATCCATGTCAACATGCGCGGATCCATCTATCATCTTCCTTTGATCGGTGACTCCGCGCGAGCTGTGGTCACTCACGTTACACATCGGTGAAACATCCTCGTCTCCGGACCCATCTGATTGGCCTTCAAATGTTTTCGACCCAACTAATGAGTCAGTGCTTCAACACCATAACGTGCGGCCCCTATAATGTCTATAAATGTACATGTTTTTTTCTGGTATCGAAGGAGTTTTTCTATACGGGCATCCAAAAAAGAATTTCTTTGGAGAACAAAACAAAAATGAGAAGAGAGTTTCCGAATTTGTGCTTAGAAACATTACGGGCAGAGACACCCTAAGATTAAGGGAAGCGGAGGACTTTCTGTTTTCTCCTCTCTCTCTCTCTCTCTCTCTCTCTCTCTCTCTCTCTCTCTCTCTCTCTCTCTATCGTGTTGCTTCTTTGTTTTGGGGGAAAAAGAAAAGAAAAGTGAAGGAGAAGCATTGTGCGTTACCTGAGGAAGCTGCAGGTTTGTCAGTTGTCTTAACAGTTCGGTACATCTGCAAAAAAGTCATAAGGGTTGGAACTTTTCTTTATGACAAACTCAAGCAGAATACAATGCACTAATATTAATGTCGACAACAAAGAAAAAGGAGGGAGAGAAAAGAGACGCTATAATAGTAATGTCCATTATCCTCTCTCTCTTCCTGTCCATGGTCTTCTGGGCTTGTCTTGGATTCATCATTAATCACGAGGTTGACGCTTGATAAAAGGTAGTAATGAGCTGTGTTATTGAAAAATGATGGCTCTTCTTTTGTCTGCTATCATCTTGTCATCTCTCTCTCTCTCTCTCTCTCTCTCTCTCTCTCTCTCTGAGAGCAAGAAAATGTCTGGTCTCAGTCATTCATGCTCTTATCGTAACAGTCCTTCAATTCATTCACTCGCTCGCTGCAATTTCTCAGTGGTGGTTTCGCTGAATGATCCACAGAAACCCTCACAAATCATGACGAGAGAGAGAGAGAGAGAGAGAGAGAGATCAGTTGCTTCTTGGTATTATTATTACCTGCAAATGGCTCTTGACATGAGCAAGGGTGAGATCTTTGACATCCATGAGCTCAAGAACCGACTTCGGAGTAGCTCCTGAAAACTCACGAGTATCAATTTAAGATCACTGTGAAAAAAGATTTGAAACATGACACGACCACAAAAGGATGGATACAATTGAAAACGCATAATAGCCAAATGGAAAGAGATTTCAGTACTTTCGTGGCCTCCTAGAAGCTCAACGGCATGGACGAATCTGGCGTGGAGTGTGCTTGTCCACCGCATCCTGGGGGCCCTCATGCTTCTCTTCACCGGGAGCTTCGACACAAATCTTGATCTCATCATGCCATGTGAAGCCTCGGATGATCCGATGACTGCGTACTGACTCTGATGATGGCGGTGGTGATGATACTGGTGCAATTGGTAAGCTGACAAACCCCCAAATCTCCCCGTCGCTGGTATTTGATATCCTGATGACGACGGATCGGGCGTTCCAGAATTTAAGATTGAGAAAGGATTTAAGCTCCTACCAAGGTAAGGTGCCGGCGAGTGGAATGCTTTGGAGGAACACGATGACGAAGGCGAAATGGATGGTGACCAAGAGGAATAAGGCACTTGTGGAAGGCAAAGCTTGGGATCCTTCTCTCTCGCGTTCTCCATGGGCAAGAACGGGAAAGAGCGGTTCTGATAGATGGGGATCCCTTTGATTGGCCTTGTGCTGTCCATCACATCGACCGGAGAAACCCCGCCATTATGACCCTTTTGGTAAGGGCTATTCGGAAGCACATCTTTAGCTTCTACGGAGAAATTCATCCGACACCAGTTCTCGTTGCCGATGGCGGCATTCGCCGGGTGTGCTAGAGAAAGCTCGGTGTGGGCATGTGAGTCGACCCGCACGGAGCAGTTGCTGCTCGATTTGAGGGCTTCGCCTTTGCTCCAAAGATCGACGCTCTCCTCTCTTCCATTGATGTCGTGGCATATTGACGCAGAGGGAGTGCTGGCGCTAGGCAGGCTTATGTGTAAAGAAAGATCAGGAACTGGGCTTGAAGAATGCTCGATGAAAGCCCCTTCCAAGGGCATCTTTTTCCTCAAGCTAGGTTTGGATTTTTCCCCTCCAGCCACTCGCTTTTTCTCAACGACACTTGACAATAAAGAAACCAAAATTGAGCATGCATAAAAGGCTCCAATCTTGTGAGTGGATCTCTAGTCTTTTGCTTCTTTTCTTTTTTCTTCTTTCAGGATGTGTGAGACATGGTCCTCCTGAAAGGATATGCAGAGAAAAAGTTCAAAGGGAACAAGAAAACTAAATCTAGTGCTCGCAACAGCTGGAGAGCAAGAACACAAGAGGAGAGACGCGATGAAGTAGAAAGCGAGATATAATTCATTGCTTTTCGCTTTCTGCAACAGACATGCTCAAGGAAAGAGAGAGTGAGATCAGGAAGAGAGAAATGGTTGGAGAGGAGACTGGTATTGATGCATGTGCTTGTTAGCAAAGTAATGGACAAGAACAGAACAATGTATAAAATAAGAAATCCATAAAGTTAAACAGAGGAAGAAACAGTGGTGGGGAATCGAGTCCTTGTGTTTTCTCTTGGCCTCGGAGTATATCAAGGAAAGTGACACTGGAGAAGGTAAGGTCAAAACACGCAAATGCCCAAATAATAAGCATTTTCTATTGCAAATATTAACAGTACGAAAATCCAATATAAAAACAAGGAAAAAAGGGGATGAAGATGGTCGCTCCAGATTTTCATACACATCCCGGAGACGACGGGATAAAATAAAGAGAGAGAGAGAGAGAGAGAGAGACAAAAGGAAACCTCATGTGCGATTCCTTTTCCCCCACTCTCTTCGCTTCTCACCATAAGTATCCACTATAATATTGGACTTTCTCTGTTTTGAATTTTACCAAAAGTCGGGGGCAAATTGTTGTCATCTTCGATAGACTGATTACACATGACACGGGTAAGATAATACATTAAAAAGGATATATTTTCTTTGTTAAGGATTTTGATGGAAACCCTCTAGGCAAAATAGTCCTTTATCCTTAATCTCGAAGGAGCAGGGAGAGTTATTACATGTGGGGTGGGCCTAAACAGCAGATGTCAATTATTCTTTGTTCATAATAGAGAAAGACAAAAACGGTATTGCATTGCTCGGACTCATTCTACACGATCTACTGAAGTATATGCGTAATAGAAGAATAGTTAGATTCGACCTTATGAAAATCTCATAGTCGTTCATTGCATTGTTCATAAAATAACGGAGGAATAATATAAAGTATTCATCCGCCGGTACGAGCAGTTCACCTAATAACAAAAAATATTGATGCTCATGGACCCATTGACCTCGGAGTGACTGATCGATTGCTTTCAAAGGTAGACAAAGGGAAGCTCATCTTAATTATTCTATGTAAACCTTCTTATTCTCTTTCCGCCCTCCCAAATATTCCCTTCTAATCTGCCTACCTCCATGTCTGGCATTTCTGGGTTTTATTATGTCCTCCTCCACGTGACCGTCCAAAACCCCATCTTAGCTTTTGTGCTAGGGCTTCCAAAACCCTAGGCTAAATCCAAAGATAATAATAATAAACCCTCCTTTTTTATGTATTTCTTAAAGAGATAAATTTCAGTGACTCTCTCTCTCTCTCTCTCTCAATAAATTGCTCTCTTGTTTAACTTTGCCCCCTTTTCATTGTTTCCCAGGAGAACACTAATTCAGAGATGGTACTTTGGATGGAGCTATGAATCTTATCTGATAGAGCTCCTCAATTTCATTCAATAGGTTGCTCAAAGTGATAGACATGTACTCATTTTTATATCAAAGTACTCCCCCTTAGGGCAATTGCAGCATCTGTCGTGGCCTTGTCGTCAATAATAGGGATTGGTTGGGTTTTTGAAGATTGTTGTTCCCGTTGAAATTCTGAAAAAAAGAGTTTCTTGGTTCACAAAATGAAAATTACCTCTTGCTGCATGAAAAATTAATTAGAATTAAATAATTTTTTTCTGGTGTTAAATTGTATTATACTACCTTAGTCTACTTAGTTAATATGTATGGATTATTGTATTGTCGACTTCTAAAACCACTCTTGTTTGTCTTCATATAGTTCTTGCTCTTAGTTTCCTCATATCAAAATTTGGCACTATAAAAAATTCTAGAGATGAAGTTCTAATTTAGATAAAAAAAAAAAAAACTATATCTTATGATGGACAAAAATCACGCGTTGAATATGTTATGTAGGACTTTGAAAAAGAGATGAATTTGCATGTCTTATATAGAGAAAAACAATGGATCGTGTTCGCTCACTTCCACCATAATTGCCCATTCCGCATCCACTATCAATTTATTACTATAGTTAAATTATTGAATTACGACATCATTCGACAGCTTAAAAAATAAAATATTTTTTTATATATTAGTAGAAATAGGAGGTAAGTTCAAATCTTAAATTTCCACACTTTACTTCTACACTAATTTCAACCTATACTTGAACGAAAGTGTCACAATAATTTATAAATTAAATCACACATCAATAAGTTTGCCTTGGCACCAACATTTCATCAATGCCACCATCAACCATTACCATCATTACCACGATCAAGTCCAACACTATTGCTAATACTCTCTTTCTAGCACTATTCTCCATCAATCACCATCCTATCCACGCTTTAATGAATGACTTGATTATGGATTATAATGTACGAGTAAGACCCAGCAGAAAAGAAGGTACTGTATAAATAGACCAATAGCTAATCACGTCTTAAATTGGACAGCTTTTTTCACAAGAAAATTCTGACGTGGCTTGCCCAATTCCGTAAATCCATCAGTTTCGCTCTTGTCCATAGCCATTCGCGGTAATATGTACAAAAGATTAGAAAGGTTTCATTCTCCTACCACCAGGCGTTACCAATTGCGGTCGAATTGTGCAATTGTCACTGGTTCAATCCCCCTTTGTTTATTTCAATTCATTTTATGCTGTTCAAATTGTCTCATGCGACCTAGCCAAATGATTATATGACTCAAAATCGAGTCTGTTACATATTGAGATTATCGCGAGCAACAGTTGCCACGAATGCTTTAGGTGATTCAGCCGCTTTTGGTAGAGAGAGTTCAAGGTTAAACTTAGTCTCTGTATGGATCTCCACATGCACATCATCATTCCACTCCTTAGCTTAATGCATCATAATTAAGCAGGATCATCCACATTGTGTCATATTGGTATACA
Organism: Eucalyptus guilfoylei; assembly: GCA_016097605.1. Taxonomy (NCBI): domain Eukaryota; kingdom Viridiplantae; phylum Streptophyta; class Magnoliopsida; order Myrtales; family Myrtaceae; genus Eucalyptus; species Eucalyptus guilfoylei. The sequence goes on along the minus strand of CM027865.1, from coordinate 32,895,843 downwards.
CCAAAATCATTATTCAGTTGCATTACATAGTCTTTGTCGGTTGTCAAGTTGAAGTTCTAAAAATAACATTAATGAAAATATGCTTGAAATACTGGTTGGTATGAAAGGACACCTAATATGCCGCAAGTCGCAATAAAGACTTAGGACGCATGATGTTCCTCTCTTCCTAATGACCGCTTCGGAGGTGCTTACTACTGCTTTGGATCTGGAATTGGTCTCTTAACTTTATAGGGCTTGGATGTGAATATGGATGCTCTAACTTGGCAACCACTCTAGCTTCTCGATAGGAATAATGCTTATCTATTTTGTGTGAGATTTTGTGGGACCACTACCAACTGTTAAAAAATTTAAACTTTTAGATGAAAGTTTGGTTTATTATTTAATATTGTAACATTCTCCTCACACTTGGTCTAGTCTTTTTGCTTAGTATTATGCATGGAATTATGTGATTGAGGATGACAAATATAGGCTTGAAAAAATTTGGACTCAAGACATTGTGATACCAAGTTAGCTTTTATGGAATCATTGCCAACTATTTAAAAAACTTCATTTGAAACCATATATCTAGCCTTACCAAATCTTGCTTATTTGCAATTCATAGTATATTTTCAGAATTCATGAATGGTTCAAGCATTTTTATTTTTTATTTTTATTGTTGTGACCATCTAAGCAAAGTTGGATTGTAGAAGGGTTGTCCTGATTGAACATTACTTAGAAAGTATTTGTTTTGCGGAGAATAAACGACTTGGAAAACATTTTCCTAAAAAATGATTACTTATATCGTTCATGAAAATGAATGAATGGAAAAAGTTTTATATCATCCATGAAAATATTTAGATATGTTTTATTTATTAATAATAAAAATATTTTTCATTGACTAATTATTTCAAGCAATACAAACAATCATTTTAAAAAATATTTTCCAAATTATTCATTTTCTGTAAAACAAATCCAGCTTTATTCTCCAAAGTTTTTCTTAATTCAGTTCAATTGCACAGAAATAGACCACAACGTACACATGTTACCGCTGCACAGTTGAAATTTCACAGGAAAGGACAATGGCAGAGGAGTCCTTGAAATTGGATAAACAGTGTCGGACGACGAATCAAGTTCCACAAGACACACACACACACACAGACACACACACAAAGGAAAGATAGGAATCGATGTTGACGACAGCTTTGGGGGAAATTTTCTGTTGTGGGGGTGATATGAGCAGAAGATTTGATCACATGTATGTCATTAATTGGTGGTCAGCTTGGAAGGAATGTATGGTGGAGAATATGGAATAGCTTGTACCCTTCATACTTGGCTTCACCAACAGATTTATACCCTCTGTGTATGATCTCATTCCCCCATCAACATCCAGTTGCTTTTCCAGCACGCATCTTTTTGACATAAGCACCCAACCCAAAAATATTTGATATGGGCATGGGGGAATGACGTGGATTTAACCCTTAGATGATCGATATGTAAGCTTTTAGGGTCGACTTTATCATATAATATAACTAATTAACAGAAAAGATTCAATTCTTCAATAATCCAATACTTGAAATCCAAAAATGTCTCTAACCTCTTCAATGGACTGGACCAAAGCGGCCTTCACACGTTAGCCGGCGTCCCCACCAGCCCTTGCATTGACATCGGCACCACTCTACCCGCCATTGATGAGGACATTAATGCTCTCCGTCTTCCCCCCTCCCCTTCTTTCGCCCACGCGCAGAAAGGTTTCATCTCAACCCTATAGATATCTGTGGCACTCTGTACATTGGGGTAGAGAAAGGAGAGGTGACAACAACAACGAAGATCCTCCGATTCTTTCTAGTGACTAGGGTCTTGGTAAGCGACAACGCTTGCCATCAGAGATGAAGAAAAACACGAAAGAAAGAAGGGCGGCGTTCAATATTTGGACAGTGTGACGATATTCAGTCAAAATTTGAGTGTTTTGGTCATCTAATTAAACCTGGATCTTCAATAATTTGTTTGCATGATGTTTTAGTCAGTTGATTAGTTGCACTAAATATATTAGTTTATCATGAATGGAGAGTATTTCAATTTAATACATTTGTATTCACATGTGTCTACACAAGCGTGTGTTTTCTATCAAACCTAAATGCTTGGCCGAGTTTGACAAATTATGAACCTTGCCCCTCTAGAAGCATGAAATCTCTTGTGTCTCTTAAGATTTGCATACAGAGAATATAACTCCTTACGAGTTCTCCTCTCAAATGGATGGCTGGATGTTCTTTTTTAATGATCTGGAGGCACAAACATGGAGGTCTGACTACCTACAGAACTGTGAAACACATACCCTATAAATAGGTTAAATCTAGACTTTTAGTCAATGCAGGCAGGCTCAACCCAAAATAGTTTGCACGCAATTGATGAAGTTTAAAGTTTGGATAGGTAACCGCCACTCCTTGATTGGAAATCTTCCAATACTCTTATCAACTATGCCAACCTTGAAGAGGTTCAACTCAAATTTGGTCTAATAAAATTTGGTTCATTAGGTTCATCCAGATGGCCTCACTTTACTTTAACCAGGGAAGTGGTTTAATGATATTTGGTTCAAAATATGAAGTTACCGCAACGCTAAAACTAAAAAAAAAGGAAAAAAGAAAAAAAGAAAACCAACAACAACTATGTAAATATATTCTGTTTACTATAATCCTCACGACATCCAACAAGAAACCCTTTAGACAAGCAAAATGATATAGGCACGACCAATCATCCCTCCAGGGTAGATAAACGTGCGTTAGCATTTTAGTCTTTTGGCTTTTCTTTAATCATACTATTCTATATAGTATTATAATTTTGGATTAATTTCACGAAAAATCTGAATTGGTATATCTATGACAAATTTACCTCAAAAGAATTTTTGTATTACGAAAAATCCAAACCGGTATACTTATGACAAATTTACCTAAAACTTATATGGAGATATGGATTTCCACATTGACTCATCATGTCAATTAGCTCAGCAATTTCACGGTAAAATGTGATGAAAGCTAACAAAAGGTAAATATATCATGAGTATACCAATTTTGGATATTTTTGTAACCCAAAAATTAATGTGGAGTAAATTTGTGATTGGTGTATCAATGTAAGATTTTTCGTGGAATGTATATCTCATACATTGCTTCAAGACAAATGCTGAACAGAATCTTTATCTAGCAAATGGAAATGCTTGATTTTGCCTCGCCAACACTACTTGGGACATGACAAATTTGGCAAGTGCCGAGCGCTTCCCTCAAGCAGCTCCAAATTGTAGTCATTATAAAGCAAACTCACCAATATCCTCTAAATCCCAGTTAATTAGTTGCAGCTTACTCTCATTCTAATGAGTCTGTGCGATACATGGTATATTCAATTATTCAGCACTTAATTCTGCTTCAACTGGGATTAGTTGGTGATTAGGACGACCTAGAGAGTGAATTCTGTCTTCTCATCAGCATTGCGAAATGGAAGGACCCGCAACTTTACTAACAAACAAAGGACCCCCAAAGTGAATACTTGCAGAGCCGTTTGGCTTTTCCTGTTCCTCTTCCAATTTTCCATATTAATCATCTAATTGCCATAATCAATTTCCACGTTTTCTTCTATTTTTTATTTTATTTATGAATCTGTCTTTTCATTATTGATAACAATTTATGTTTAAATATTTTTTTGTGTCGAGAATATTATTTTTATTCATTCATTTTGAAAGCAGTACAAACGATCATTTTTAGGAAAATATTTTTTAAATTATTCATTTTCCGCAAAACAAATGGAACCTAAGTAGCCAACATATCTTAATCCTTCTTGTAACATTTTGGTGAATGCGCTAAGTTGAATATAGAAACTATTCGTATGGCCATAACACCCCAAGCCATGAAAAGGGAAGAAAAATCCGTATGTAATTCAATAGATAATGATGAAAGTATTATTGATACGTGAAGATAAACTGGAAGTTATAATTCGATAATGTAAGATAAAAATTACACTAATGTTAAACGAATGGCTTAGAGTTTCAATAAATAATGAAGATAAAGAAACTTTGGTCATATAATCAATTTATTGACTTGTCAAGGCGTTAATTAACGATGGAAAATATTATGACCATAGTGTAAGTTTTCTGAATAATTTATGACCATTGTGTAAGTTTTCTGAATAATTTATGACCATTGTGTAAGTTTTCTGAATAATTATGTTTTTATTTCATGTAAATCTAGAGGGATGTGCTTGCCCGGGAGTAGGTTTAAGACTTCAATTTCGTGAAGACCAGCAGCAGTTTCTAACTGTAACATGTTGCAGACGAGAAGCCAATAGCTGTTGGCCCCCAAAAGGACAGAAAGAAAGAAAGCGTACAGTCCTCCTGGAGCTGGTGTCACGTGGGACAGCAGTCAATGGCAAGCCCGACACGTGCGCTGCTACGTTGCGCCGACCTATTTAATCTTTTACTGCAATAATTGGTGCAATGATTTGTCGAGTCAAAAGGGTTTTACCATGAACAAGGCCGAAACCAAGATGGATGTAAAAAAGGTCAGATGTGATGTGATGTGTGTATGTACTGAGATGAGAAACTCAACGGATGACGGTATGCCTTCCGTGCAAGTCGTAAAACCCTAATTCACAGCCAAGAAAAACAAAAAGGTGATTATTGAAATAATATATGTTACGCTAGAATTTACTGAAAATGTTTCTCTATTACAAGCAACCCATAAATAAGGGACGTATTATTTATTGTAGCGTGCATATAATCTAACAAGTTCAATCTCCCCAATCGCTAAGTATAAATAACTTAGTATAAAAATTTTATAGTTAGATTTTGGTTAGTATCTTACTAACTCATGAAACTAGTAAAGTATTTCAAGGGTCTTAAGTTTGCCTTTTTCAAAAAATTCCATCATCATATAAAATGATAATATTTTTTTCCATAAAAAAAAAATTAGAGAGAGGTGAAGGGAATCTGAAGAATCGACACAAAGCCTTGAAAGATCTGCTATTATGAATCAAAAGAATGGATTTGTGTGTATGATTTAAATGTGTAAATCATATCATGGGGGTTATCATAAATGTCGTGAATCAAAAATAATTTTATATATTCCGCCAGTTGCCGGCCTAATCTTTGATTAATCCCCCGCTTGACTTATGAGGTTTATGGGGATTACACGCGAGCACCGAAGATTCTTCAACCTAGATCAAATTTTCCCCATCATAAAGAAATACAGATAACAATGACATCGAAAAGAGCGAAAATTGCCTGGAAATGGAAGAACTGAACTTTCTTTGGCTGTGCTTCTCTCTTTCCCAAACGTGAAGTCGATACAAGATTGCCGAAGCTAGATTCCCGGGGGTGTCCCATGTGAGAAGGGAAGATGTCCCTCACGTGACACATTTATGTACACATCTCCTTTTGACCCCCCATGAACATTCATCACATAATGCATGCACGCACGCACAACAAGCAATACTAAAGTACAAAAAATATATATATAAAATAAAATAACATAATACTATAATGTCGTTGTTCTTTGCTTGATAATTATTTGTAGTATTATGCGTGTACGATCCTCAGTCAAAAGAATATATCGGAGAATGAAAGTCTCCGTTGATTCCGCCTCCTCCCCACCTCTCTCTCTCTCTCTCTCTCTCTCTCTCTCTCTCTCTCTCTCTCTCTGTTTCGACTCTTTCTTTATCTTGTGGCTGCAACATTCTTCGCGGGTCCCCTCGATCACCGGCATTACTGTCCCGTTTACCAGCTGTTCCTGCTCTCCCAGATGTATTCTCGCTTTTCGCTTTGGATCCCGCTCGTGTCGTGGGTGCGTCGAAAGGACATTTTGGGAGAAACGGGATCTTTTCAAACTTTCGATAAATCGCTGGTTCGAGGAGAGAAAAACCGGGATCCTCAGACTCTCGATAACCATCGGGTTGACAAAAGGATCGAGTCTCTCCGTTGGTTGTAAAGTCTTTCGAAATTTTTTGTGTGGCGGCATTTTACATTGGAGTAGCAAGAAAAGAGAGCAAGAAGCTGCGTCTCTAGAGTCCGATCGAACTATCCCCTATGCCATGCAGCGTGACCCAAATACATTTGAGCTACAATAGCTTTAGGTGAATGAGTCGTTTGCACTATAAGGAATTTGGATTGTATTAGGAATGGTAAGATTCATGTGGGTCTTATGTGAGTTTCACCAAACTCAATGATCCGTATTTATTTTAATATATACAATATGTTCAGTTGATAGTTATTCTTCTTTCTCATAATCAGATAAACACAATCTTGTGATCAAGAACATGAAACAAGTACAAGGAAAGAGACCAACATTGGGAGAATTGCCCAAAAAGTCCTAAATTTATCGTGTTTTTTTTTTTTTCAATTTTACCAAGTAAATCCTAAACATTTTCATATTTTACCGATTGAGTCTATTTAGCCAATTTTAATTAAAAATTACGGACGTGGCACTGGCCATCTTATGTGGCACATCCAAACATTGACATCAACAATTTCTAGTAATATTTTTTGATTTTTGATTTTTGATTTTTGATTTTTGATTTTTCCTTTTTCTTGGCCTGGACGACTAGCCCTCATCTTGATATGGTGAGGGCATCGCAGCCCTCAGCTTTTACCTTTAGTTAACTAGTATCTATTGTTTTATACCTATTATTAATTCTTCCGTTAATCTATCTATTGTTTTTAGAAGCTAGCAAAAGAGAGGATCCAATGAAGACAAGACAACTTTTGGAGATTCCTAAAACTGGTGAGAGATTTTAGGAAACGCCGTATCGCTCTTTCTTCCCTGGGCAGTCGACGCAAGGAATCGACTACTTTTTCCTTTTTTTTTTCTTTTATGGAAAATGTGACGAACATATGATGTGCATTTTGAAAAACGAAGGTATATCCTCTTTATGCAAAGTGATTTTATGTAATCCTGTCTTTTCTTTGTTTGGTAGAGTAGTAACCCTAGACCCTATCCATCAAGGAGTGAGGCAAGAGAGACCGCAACTTTTTGCTATGTTCTTATGTTGTTCTCGTATTAAAGACATAGGACTGATCTAGCATGATCGTTTCACATGGGTTCTGTTGGAATAGGATGCTCGAATAGAATTTTTTTTTCTTTTGTTAAGGGTCCACGTCTTGGAAAAATTCTTTATGATCATGTTGCTTTCTTGGGTTTTTATTTTGTATTTATTTTTCCTTTATTTTTTTTTTTTTTTTTTTTTAATTTTGGGGCCATTGTGCTCGACATGATGCCCTTGTCTTTTTAAAATTATCCTAGTAATTTTGTGTGATTGAACATTTCATCCCGCTATATTGTTTTTCTATGTTCCATGATTCTTATCAGATACAATTTTCTATGTCCCATAACTCTTATCAAATACATTTTTCTATGCCAGTTTGAGGTTCAAAATTCACACCCTTGAACCTTTTTATTTCAAAGGAAAAAAAAAACCATGTGGAAATAATTATGTGGGTCCAATTTTATATGAATCATAGGAAATCGTCGCCACTGATTATGTAAATCCTTCTTAGCAGGTGCAAGAATTTATTTTAAAATATCCATTTGCAGTTGGTTAAATTAAATTGTAAACCAAAAAAAAAAAATGATTTGTTGCGTAAATGGCCATGTATCTACATATGTTCAAGTACAAGGTTCTATACATTGTATGCATTATATTACAAGCATATTTCTAAGTTACTATTTACTTAATTTGCTGAGTTCTTTACTTTCCATATATGTATGCTTCGATGAGCCCACTGCAGGTTTTCTCGTAATCACCGTCTTATTCATCCAGATTTATTCTGACTGTATAATAGGTTACATAGTTCTTTGTGCTAAGGCTACCTCTTATGAGGAAAGCATTTTTCGTAACAGTTAATGACACGTCATATCCTTTATCATGCTTCAATCTACCATAATAAGCTTAACTCATTGGCCCGGTCAAGGTCGATACCGACAAGCAATACATGTCGGTAGCCATTGATTCGGTTCTACCGCGTCATGCATAAAATGAGCGTGTGCAGGCGTTCTTTTTCCCTAGAAAAACCATTGTGGGACTAATTGAAAATCACCTGCTCGTGCATTAGGGTCAGAGTCTGGATGTCTCTTCAAGTCCCATATTCCTCATTGGTGTATCATCCCGTGGCTGAATCGTGGAATTTGCCCTCTGAATTTTTCAGAATTTGAAAATTCTGACGCTCTCTCTCAGGATCTTGGAATCATATGTTGCCTGCAAATCAGAGCGAATGAGGCAGGGACGAGACGTCTCCGAGACCCGTGACAATTTTTATTCTCTTCGCGTGGCATTTATTTGAAAGAAATTTCCCTTTTCTTTCGTCCGAATTTTTTTTGAACAGTAATTCTTGGAACTCTCTGTACTTGTTTTTTTTTTCTTTTTATTTGCTGTAATATATCTGTCAGTGGCACAAATGTCGAGATTCCTCATTAAATGTGTGGTTGATTACCGTGGTGTATTATTGACATAAATAAATTAAGATTAGAAGGTGCTTTGCGGGGTGGGGGGGACAAAGAGCCCACAAATTCAACCGATAGACCTCCTCGCGATTCGTTGACCACTAGACAATCAAGAATTAAGGTGGTAATTTGTGGTTTTTACTTTGGTAACCTAGGTAGGCAGGAGTCATTCTGTACGTGCATCCACCTAAAGACCTTAACATCAATCTTCAAACCAATTATCCTTGATGATGCTCACGACGATCATAGCCAGCTTCTTCATGCACTTAATTTCCTCAAAAATAAAATATAGGGGTAAAAGTGAGCATTCACCGCATTTAAATTTAATACTAAACTATATTTTCATCAATTATATTTTTTTCTTCAGTGACTTTGACAATAGTCTCAATGCGTCGAATAACTTATTAGAGTGGAAGTTTATTCCTTGCCTTCATTTTTCTTCACATTTCCACTTGTTGTGAAAGACTCTTAATATGATCCAGGGATCATAATTTTAATTTTAAGAAAAAGAAATATGTGCGCTCGAATTGTACTTCTAAGCACATCTGGGAATTGGACATAGGACTCAATTAGTCTTCATAGACAGACATGCTAATGAAGTAGGATTGTGCACGTTATGATTTAATTTTGCTAAACCTTACCTGTCCATTCCGGGACGTACTATTCACCCGCACATTCATATTACATTGTAATACGCCTTTTAGTAATATGTAATCCTCTCATTTTAGGCCTCTGCACATCTAATTAACATTAGAATTTCTTCTGTATTAGTAAATCTCAAATCATTAGTAACATAAGAAGAACTATGAAAATTAACCTAGTACTCTCATGCCACCTATTATGATTGTCCTCAAGTAGACGACGAAGTGGCACACTAAATTAATTATGTGGTCTATATATTGCTATGATAAGACAGGTCTTCTAGAGGTCTCCTATTGCTAGACTGAACTGTATGGCAAATCCTCCTAGTCTCAAGATAAGCTTCAAGAAAATTATATACACACCAATAGGCAATAGCCCATTTACTGAAACCATATGCTCATATACCACTCATTGTGGAGATTACTAGAGGCAGAATGAATTTAAAACCATAATCATGGATATCAATTATTGAGTCTTGGAGCGATTATGCGTAGGATCAACTGCTTTATTTAACTTTAGCTCTTTGGTTTATGAGGTTCACTCTTCTCTCGCGTACCTCTTGCACGAATTCTAATGGTTTTGGATGATCTGAGCTCAGAAAGTTCAGAGTCACATTCGTGAGGGCAAGAACTAGTCACTTTTAACATCCTAGAATGTCGAGCAAGCTTTATCATCAAGATTCGTGGGAGCCTGTTTCCTCATGCGAGAGTACATCAATTTTGACACAGGCGATTGAAGGCATAGAGCAGTCGACAGAGTGAATGGTTTAAAACCTCACCAGTCATGTTACCAAGGGAAAAAAGCCGTGGTCGAGGGAAGGAAAAGAATCTGTAGCATTGACTGCATTGAACTCGGTTACAAGCGCCCCATACCAAGCTTTTGTGCTTGTCCCAGTAATACGTGCGATCCATCACTTGACATCAAGAGGACAGATGAATAATAACGTAGGGACCGTAAAACAGTCCTTCAACTGTTTGGTTGGAGGAAGAATGTCCTTTTTCTTAGCTTGTATTCGAAACTACAATCAGAGATTGCAACTCTCTTTTAATTGCTCACGTCCAATCAATCTTCACGCCTAACCCTAGCACGTTGTTGTCGTGAATATCAATGTCCTGGCAATTTTCAAACTGGCTTCACGCGCGGCCGTTTGAGATAGGCAAACGAGAGCATGAATCGCAGGGAAAATGCAACATACCCAACAACAGTTTACATCAATCTTGGAGAGAATAGCCCAATCATCAGTACGAGAGAGACGCCAAGAAAAAGAAATGCTAACACACACTAGTAAACCTAATTCCGAACCCCTTATGCATCCACTCTCAACAAGTCAAGAAACATACTTCCACATTTTTTTCCTATAGCCTATATTTTCCTCAAACTTATGGTCCAGCCTAAGGACCTTATACAAAGGCCCAAGTTATCGAAGCCCCCGTTCTGGGTAATAAAAACGGCAGGGATAACCACCGGGGGACCTAAACGGTGTTTGACCAACACCTCCCGCCGGGCCTGAGGAAGCTCTACTTCCAAATTTTTTTCCTATAGCCTATATTTTCCTCAAACTTGGTTGGAGGTCATAATTGGTGACTCACGAACCATGGACATGATTCACATATAAACTTTAACTAAATAAAAATATGACTTACATTCATGTCTGTAACCTTTAGGGAGTTCGTCAATATATCCAATTAGACCCACCTTCATTAAAAACCTTAAGCCAATGAATTATGGATCAATTATGATATATTAACTACTCAATAGCACATCACTTATTCAATGTGGGATTTTCCAACACAATTTACACTTGCATCCTAACATGATCCACTAATCAAGGATGGAGCAAAACATTAAAATTTTCAATTTTTCTTGTTATACACATGAACAAATATTTTATACATTGATCACCATAGTATGTCCAACCACCGAATAGAACTTTTTTTTTTTTTTTCATTCAATGATATAGAGACATTGCAAAACTAAAGATAATGTATATAAACATGAACAACAGGTGCATGACAATTAGAGACTTGGTAGAGCAGCCGTCAAAAGCAAATTACTGGATAAAACTCACAAGTGAGCGTGCTACGTGTAATCACATTGAATACTTCTAGATGTAACACGAGTCGAATCTCGGAAAAGTTTGCTTAGAAGTCTTTGCCCAGTGCCATTACCTCTTAACAGTCTAATGGCGTAACCATACACATCAGTGTGGTAACAACTATCTAATTTATTTCAAGAAATAAATGCGCAAAAGTTATATATATTCCACAAACAATTCAAAGAAGATATAATTTTCAAACGGAATTTCTAGGTATACGACATGCTCTAATACAATTTTTGGGACGAAAATAAAACTTTAGTGAATCCCAATACATGCATGGCTTACAAAAGAGACAATATTTGAAACCCAAAAGGGAATGAGCGGAGTTGATAGTATTCATCACCACGTCCAAAAAACTTTACCGCGATGTCTATATATGGCAATCGATCTCCAGTGGCTGAGCTGTTAAGAGTATTTTCTTGTTTGCCCACGTTTAAAGCATTCGTGTATTGCGACCAGAGATTAAAGAACAATGCAGAAGATGAACCTGAACACATATTGCTACAGCTGAATCCGGAAGTTTGGCATAAACAGATGAACATGTCAAGTTGCCACGGAGGAAATAAACAATAAAAGAAAAGCTGAAAATTACTCAGAGGAGCATGTGAGGAGGAGTGCCTTGAACGCGACGGGAAGAGGACTCGTTATTTGTTTTTTCCCTTTCTTTTTCTGCAGTTGCAGTTTTTGGTAAAGGGACTGGCCCAACAGCTAAAGAAAGTCATCCCGCATCGTGTTATCGACCATTGACGCTCGGAACAAAGTTGTACGCTCTGACGTTGACGTGAGAGAGAGGGAGCGAGTGCATGTTGGGGGTGGGTTTCGTAATTCCAAATGGCCCACTCATCGAGGCCAAAAGTGAGTAATCAATGCGGGTCTCTGCGAGTCGTTCTTGTAGAGAGAGAGAGAGAGAGAGAGAGAGAGAGAGAGGTGATGTGAGAGGGAAAGGCATGAGAGAGGAAATCATTTTGTAATCGATTGCTTTATGATTGCGAAAGAATGAGAGAGAGAAAGAGAGAAGGGCTTCTTTTCAGACCCTCTCACTTCTTTTCAGACCCTCTCACTCTCTCTCCTCGTTAATGAACTTTTTTTTCCCCTTCCTTCTTTTCTGACAGACAAAAAGCAAGGCACAGATAGAGAGAGAAAGAAGCGGGTGATTGTAATTATTGTGCTATAATGAGTCCATCATCGAAACGCCATGCAAATGTCGTGCATGTGTCTCATAACACAGCCCGAAAAAAGTGGTCGTCGCGGTCTTCGCTTTGCGCCCGCCTTTTCTCACCTTTTCAACCACCCCCACCCCCACCCCCACCCCCTAAAAAAAAACCCCCCTTTTTTCTCTCCATCTGGGGCGTTGCTCGTAGCACTGCAGAGAATAGGCCTCGGATCGAATCGTTTTGTGGAGAGAGAACCAGAAGAAAAGGGTAGAAGAAGAGGAGAATGTGTCAAGAATGGAGGAGGAGCAGCAGGAGGAGGTGGGTGGGAGAGACTGAGCAATCACATCATGCGGTGACACAGGACCCGACACTGCTGCTTCACGAAAGTCGCTGACCGTATTGTCTGCCTCGCATTTAAAGCCTCCCCTTGTTCTCTCTCTTTCCCCGTAACTTTTCAAACGCATTTGCTTTTTTGTTTTGTTTTCCACATTCATTGTTGGAAATCCATTTTAGTCAACTCGACGACAGAGAAAGCGAAAAATTTTGAACGATTTTTCTGTGCATGTATAATGTGCGCGCGCTTGAAAATTGATTGCATAATTATACTTATCTCTCGTTTTAAAATCCGTTGACCGACATTAATTCGACTCAATTCGGTTTGTTTTCCCATTCGATTATACGCCATGTAGCCTATGTTTTCAAAAACTTTTGACCAAATGCAAAAGGTTTTAACCTAAAAGGGTTTTCATAATAAAGCAAAGATTTTTTAATAAATTATAATTGAAAAGTGTATTAGGAAAGTAACTTTTTTTTTTGGTCGAACATTGGGAAATAACTTTAAGAGATATGTCATTTAGTGGAAACGTGTTGTAAAAGTCCTTTAGTGTGATCAATTTAAGCTAATAAATGTTAATATGTTTAAAATTAGAAAAAATAATGGCCACGACTCCTATACTTATTTCATGTTTCGTGTGAAGTGAACGAAAAAAAATCACATTTCTTTTCTGGCTAAAAAACTCAAATGAAAAGAAAATCGTATTGAAGTAGACTCTTTCACGATTAAAGACTAATTTCATCATTAATAAACATGCTCACATATGCCCCTATGAATAAAATATGTTATACTTAAAAAGTACAAGAATCTTCAAATATTGATTAAACTTAAGGCTATTTGATCATGTTAACATGCCATATCCGAAAATGCATTATTTTTTTAAGCACTAGCCCGCTCATTTACATAATTATTGTCCACTGCGTATCCATAACTTGGATCCAAATCTACTTTTGCAAAATAGTATCATTCACGGTGTCGTATATGATTTTGTAAAGTCATTGTCACTATCACAATTTTTACTCTTTAGAATCTTCAACTTCTTTTTCAACACATCGAAAGCTTGCTCAATTTCTGACTGTTGTGAGAACTAGGCATAGTTGAACACTTCTTGATAAGACGCAGAATTTCTTTGAAACTCTGGCAAATAATAGCTAACTTCTTCGTATAGCCCCAAATAATTTGTGGGATTTGGACTAGCATCTACCAAATTATATTTGCCTACCTACTCATGTCTCTCTGCTACCACCAACACAAACTATAATACATGACTCATCATCGCTAACCTTCCATCACCAGCTCAGTAAAGCCACATCTCTTCATAATTAATGCTTCCATAATCTATCATCACAAAAATGTCCACTTAACCACCAGGCAAGATCAATTTTGTTCTTGATTGACAGAATACACAATTAGTCCAACATCCTAGTAAGCAAGCAGCTGCACATCCCCATAGTTTATCGCTAAACAGGTTGAGCAACTTCCATGTTTCGGTCTAAACAGGAAAAATTATATTTGTTTCAGGGTCAAGATCTGTGCTTGAGCTAGTTTGAAGTTAGATTATAGGAACAATTTTTGCCAAACCCCACTATGAGATTGCAGAAAAAAGCAAAGTTGTTAGGTTATCACAACATTGAACAGCTAGAAGGGAGGCAGGGGAATTCGATAGGAACAAAGAAAAATTATGATTGGCTAAGTGGTTGTTTTGAAGACCTTACAAATTGCATAATACCATATATATATATATCAGCTTGAGGACAATAATACAGTTTGATAACAATTCCACCAATGCAAATCTCCAAGAAAAATCGTTCCAAAATTATTTTATACCCTAACTGAAAGTGCAATGATAGACAAAATAATACCTCCTTGCCTAAGCGAGAGAGAGTTGAGTGACTGGGTTATGAGAAGACTGAGGGACTTCTTTGAGAGAAAAGGGCGAGCAGCGGCCGATCAGAGCGAATTGAGAGGTAGATCTAGGGTTTTATTTAAAAAAAAGGCTAAACCTGAACTTTCAGTAAATTTGTAGTACAAGAAAGGGAACTGATAAAATTTTATTATCCATTGAACTTACCTTCCGAAAATGCTGAAAGCCCAAAACAAGTACCTTGGGCTTTCAGTTTTGCCAATGCTAGCTTTCACTCAAACGTTTACCAAACGCCCTCATTTTTTCTCAAGGGACTTTAGAGGCCCAAAGTCTCTTGACAAAACTGAACCAAATGACCCATAAACTATTGTATGTAATGTGATTTGATCAAATTCTTGTAAACCCAGTTTCAATCTGTAACCTTTCAACCGATTTTACCATATCTCAGAATTATCAACTGAGTAGCCATTCCACACGTGATGGCACAATCTGGCACATTTTGGCCACATTCCTGTATAATACCGTTTGGTCTTGAAAGAAAAGAAAAGGGCTAGGGGAGATCAACACCAATTGATGCCGATCCTCAGCCGCAAGAGGCAGCAAATTAGTCTCTAGTACTTTCCTTAATTTAACTTAATTACAATATTGGATCAATTAGTGATGTTTACAGTTTCGTAATATGTAGATCTCAACATGTAGATTCTCTCGTCGGTTAAACATAGGTTAAGAAATTATAGACTAACCCCTGGGAGGTTGATAAGTAAGTGGTGAAGCACAAAATTTTAAATACAATAAATTATGTATTCGAATTCCAATGTCTCGCACTCATGATAACTCTAGAAGGTCATCTTTCCCTTTAGGTAAAAGTCTTGTCTGAAGCACGTGGACTGAGCAATTCACGTTGATTTCCCATGCTTCAGGTTATCATTATCGAAGGTTGTATTCTAGAAAACAGTTTCCAAATAAATAAGAGTCCGTCGTCATAAAAAGTGCTGGTGCCGATGGTAAGGGATCCGTCATTCATTGAACGTTTTGCGAGTTGAGACTCCTAAAGATCATGAACTTCCCAATGAAGTATCCGCAGCTCAGCCATTGTAGCATTTCGCCGTGGACCTTCGCGCTGATTCGGCCGAAACGAACCGAAATGCGAGAGGAGGATAGCAAACCCAAGTCCGCCCTTTCTTGTCCATGCGATTTACGTTTGGATGCTCTTCTTTCTCGGCCCGTCCAAACTGTCCGATCCATTGAGCCTTTAAGCCAGGATGGGCTTGCTGGGCTCGCGGCTCTACCGTGACGAAAGTGTCCGCGTCCTTTGAAATGTAACAGATAGCGACACCTCGTTTTTTCTTGCGTATGCATGAAGAACTTCGCAAAGACTTTGCTCGGCCGGCAGGAAAGCGAGTCAACCGAGCGACGCTCTCTTCTTCGTTGCTTCGTGTACTCTCTCGAACTGGGGACAATTGGGTCTTGGCCAGAGCTCCAAAGGGTCATGGAATCGACCGTCCCCCCCATAAGCTGTCTGGAATTTCTTCTCATGAGCTAAGAAGCAGTTAACCAGGTTCCGGTTCTTTTTCATGCCCTTTTCCGTGTTTTGCTGTTTCGTTCTTTCTGGGATCCATTTTATCACGTTGTCTGTGCATGCTTTGATCGAATGTTCTGCATGAGGTCGGGGGAATTTTCGCTCTTTTTCGGATGATCGGTGGTTGGACCTGAGTGTGGAGCGACGTTCTTGTTCTTTATGCACCGTTTGTTCGTCTCTGTGATTGTTTGGGTCTCAGACCTGGCATGAATTTATGCTGGATCTTGATTTTCTTGGGTTGGCTCCAGTATGTGAGGTCTTGAGTACTGCTGTTGTACCATGAAGCTGTTGAATTGAGACTGCGGTCTCCGCTGTGATCTGTTCAAGCATGATTCTGATTACCCACTGGTTGGAAAAGCCCTAATCAACATGAGTTAGTTTAGTGAATTGTGCGGGATAGGGTGCCTTTCGTATGAGTCAATTCACGATTTCGATGAGTTCTAAAGTGGTTATAGACTATTACTAGTAAATGACGCGTGATGCTGCTGTACAACACATGTTTTTATGTAGTCTTTGTTTATAAATTTTGCCGTCAAGGTAGGCAAGATGCTTCCTCCATAAAACCAGAGCTCATTAGTATGCATCGCTACAATGGATACACAAGTTATAGCACCTTGACCACATTAACAGAACATAATAATCTATGTGGAGTACACTCTCAACCTCTCTCTCTCTCTCTCTCTCTCTCTCTCTCTCTCTGTGATTTGGGTTACCGGTAGATTAATGATGAACGAGAAAAACATTTCAGAGAGGGAACAAAATATATAATATATGATCCACATCTGTAAAAAAATAACACCAAGAGCAATGGAGAGTATGTAGCAATGTCATCCCTCGGGAAATTAGCTTGACAACTCTCTGGCAACTTATCAAACAAATCCTCTACCAACATTAGTGAAACCAAATTATTCATACATATGATCCGAAAAGGATATATAGCCATGAGATTATAGGTGGAATCAAAAAAGAAAGGGACAATTTATGACGGAACTATCACGGTTAGATGAAAAGAGAGAGCATTAATCAATTTTCCTTAAGTAGATGAAGCAGATTAAAAGAGACGGAATTATCTCAACTCAAAGCACCACGTTGATCAGTTTCGCTATGTATGTTTTATTTGTATACTAGCAATGCATGAGAGGCACATCATATCCATTTGGCATGTAAAACGCCTCACTCTAAGTCAAAAGCATTCTTATCTCCTTAGGATATAACTTTAACATCATTTACTCCTTTTGTAAAAGTCCTTTCATGAAAGTCAGTAGTTCCGGGGTCTAACTTTAATCTAACTCCGACAGAAAGCCGTACTAAATATAAACACTTTCTAAGTGAGGTAAACTCATTCTTGATTGTGTGCCTGATTCACATATTCACCCGATCTCACACCTCTACATCCAACTTCAACTACTTAATGAAATATGCCCTTCGTTTCTTTTGAAGTTTGTTTATCGGTGATTTCTTGTCACGTTGATTGGGCAGTGTTATGCTCGTGCTGTATTAGATGCAAAATGATGCTCGCTTAAATGGCGAGATTTATGCCATTCATTCACTGCTGTAGCATCTCAACTTTGCTATTTATTTTCTACCTAAAATTACGAATGTTTTGAGACAGGTTATCTGATTTGATATAAGCCTCTGAATACCTCTAGGAATCAGTTATTTCCATATTCTCCACTTCACAGATTGCTGTCATAATTTCTGTCTAGGAATTAAGGAATGTTCAATGGAAAAATCCATGGGAAGCAAGGGCAAGAATCTTGCAAGATTAGTGGAAGAAAAGGCTTGTTCAAAGAAGTTGCAGCAAGAGGAAGAACAGAGGCGAATTTCTTATCTTCCAAAAGACTGCATCACTAACATCCTCCTCTGTCTCCCTCACAGTTCCCTCCTCAGGTCGATGCTTGTTTGCAAGTCTTGGAGAGATATCATAAAGAGCCTCAATTTTGTTCATGCCCATCTTCATCGGTCTGACACCGTCCTGATTTTTCTGTCTAGGCTTCCAGCACCTCACAATATTTACTCTGTTTTAACATCCAGGCCGCCTGAAAACCCAAACTATTTCTCAATTGAACCAAACTATTTGCAATCACAGAACATTCCCATCTTAACTCAGCCTACCATCGATTATTCAAGAAAATCCTGTGTCAAGTTTATGGAATTTAGCAATGGGAAGTGCGAGGAAAGAGACTACAAGATAAGCTGCTTGGGCAAGATAAGAGCGACTTGCGATGGTTTAATCCTGCTAGAGAACAGGATAAAGAAAGGTGGGTTGATAGTCTTGAATCCCGTGACCAGAAAGCTCGACCCACTTCCTTTAGGCACTCTCTGTCCTCCGCATAATGAATCTTATGGTTTTGCCTTGAGCAAGGTCTCCGGGGTATATAAGGTGGTGCACTTATTCAGAGACGAGCTGAACTACTTCCATTGTGAGATTTTTAGTCTCGGAACAAGAGTGTGGAGGCCACTTTACGGACCGGAAGCTGGGCTATTTGGTTGGCTAGGGTACAGACCAGTTTTTGCTATAGGATATCTGCACTGGGTTCCTTTCGTTGATCACAGTGATTACATAGTGTCCATGGAAATGGACAGCGAGAAGTTTCATAAAGTAGCGCTCCCTACAAGTTGCAGAACACATGACCGGATTCTCGAGATGCGTGGTTCCTTGTGCTTCATTGCTCATGAAGAGATGACCCAGATCAACATCTGGATGTTGGAGGGATTATCAGGACATGCGTGGAAGCAGACGTGTTCCATCACCATGGGTTGCACGTTTGACATGGTTCCGCTATTGGGTTTGAAGACGAGCGGAGACATCATTTTTGAGCGTGATGAAGATTACTCGCTGTACCAATATCATTTCAAGCTCAAAGAAATAAGGAGGATCGAGGGGCAAGAGAACCTCGCCTTGTCGTCGAATTCATATTTTGCCCATGTCAATAGCTTCATCTCTTGGTGATGCTGCAGAGAAGACGCCGGCTTTGCTGTGTCGTCGACGGAGGTCTGATACAATGATACTACTTGACTTCTAGCAGCATATGATCCGATGGGGTTTGAGACCCATATGAAAGTTTATTGATTAGAGTCATTGCTGAAGCCGATTTTGTTGTATATACATGGTTCACTAGGCCTACATACAGGCGTTAACTAGTCCTTAGAAGTCACCCGCGTGTGCCGTTACTTTTGTGTCTTTCTTTTCGAGTGAGCTTCAGTATCGTTGTTAAAATCAAACATCATTGCTTGAAGTTGAAACACGTTTGAAATTTGTCTATATTGTGAACCTGTGTTGTGAAAACCATCGATCCCGAGCTAGAGAGAGGATGGATTCTGTCGTTTTGGGTTCAAATGTGAAGGGATTGAATTTCTTTCTTATTCTAAGCGAAAATCAGTGGATAATTACATCTATGTATGTTGAGAAAATGGGGAAAACAAGAATTTCAAGAATCACAACTAGTTTGTCGCGTTTGGTAGATGTTATCCCAATGTGAGCATTTTCCTTTTTAGATGCATGATTCGATTGTGGAACGAACAGTATCGAATGAGCCAGCTCGGATTTTTTCTTTTAAGCAAATTCTTCTTATCGAAATTCGAAAATGAAAAAAATTGTTTTAAGTTTTAAACAAATGAAAGAAAAAATGCCATGCCACTTTGTTGATTTTGAGAGAGAGAGAGAGAGAGAGAGAGTAGAAGTCAAAACTGAGGTCTTGATGCATGGGTAAATAATAATCACAAGTCAAAACTGAGGTCTTGATGCATAGGCAAATAATAATCACATATAGGTTCAAATTTCTAATCAAAATCAACCAATTAAGGATGGGTTTGGCGGCCGCTGAACTTAGCATAATGTAACCGTGTATGACTTATAAAAAGGGAAAATGATATTAATAATTCCTAAATGCTGACCTAATGTGTATTGTTATCATTAGGCTTTTTATTTGTTCAAATTAGTTCTTAGGTACCATTCACATTATGCCAAAGTTAGCATAATGTAAATGTGTATGTTCACAAAAGGAAAAATTGACACCAATAGTTCCTAAATCCTAGTCTAATGGGTAATATTATTATTAGGCTTTTTATTCAGTTGGTGTGATTCTTAAACATTCCTAAATGTTTAAGATAGTCTCTAAATTTTTAATTATTTCAATTTACTCCCTCAATTTTTTATAACAATTTCAAATTAATTCTTAGGGACCATTCAAAAGTTTTCATTATTATGCTATTGTCTGTATTTTAGAAAAAAATTCATTTATATCCTTTTCCTAAATCATAAGAAATTGATAGTCTTAATTACATAATTATAAATATTACAATAATTCAATGTAAGTAAATTTCAGCTTATGATTTTATCAGGTTGACTGCTATTTTAAGTCTCTCTGTTTTTTTTATTATTATTTAAATAAGATATCTAGAAATGATATTGCTTTGTCTATATATATTAGTACTTATATTAAATCTCAATCCTATTCCTAATTTTTTAGATTGATAAAATTTCTATTTTATTTGTGTTTTGTATTTTTCAAAACATAGGGAACTAGATTTAGATTAATATAAGTACTAATATATATAGATAAATTAAAATCATTTCTAGATATTCCTAAGAAAGCACTTGATACAATTCCAACCGAGAATCTACTTTTGCTATTTAGAGATCATAATTTAAAACTTACTTAAAATGAACTATCGCAATATTTTTTTATTAAAGCTAGGTGACCGCTAGATTTGGGTACGTATTTATTTTTTTTGGAGGAAAATTTCAATAGCAACCGGTGATGACTCTGATATCAATAAAATAAAAATAAAGCGGAAGTGATAAATTTTGTGTATTTTGAATATCCTACAAAAGAGTACATCGATCACATTATAAAAAATTTCTTTAAAGACAACAAAAGCCTACATTTTTTTTATTGATGTAAAAAAAAGTGATTGAAATAAAAAGAAATCTAAATCTGGACAATAATGAAATTATGAAAATTTGTGAATATGGAATAACTGATTTGACTTTGTTGAAAAGTTGAGTGCAATTAGACATACGAGTAGTGGAAATAGCGCAGAATCTTATCCACACGGACCATCACTCGTCTCTCTCTCTCTCTCTCGTTCACATTTCCCGCTCCCGTTCACCATTTCCGGAGCAAATTTCACGAGCAGAGCGACGCGAACATGGGGCACGATCCCGTCCGCTTCGGCATCATCGGATGCGCCGGCATCGCGCGGAAGCTGTGCAGGGCCATCGCCCTCGCCCCGAACGCCACCCTCCACGCCCTCGCCAGCCGCTCCATCGAGAAGGCCCGGTCGTTCGCCGCCGCGAACGGTCTCTCCGGCGCCGTCAAGCTGTACGGGAGCTACGGCGACGTCCTGGACGACCCGCTCGTCGACGCCGTCTACCTCCCGCTGCCGACGAGCCTGCACGCGGCCTGGGCGGTCTCGGCCGCCAGGAAGGGGAAGCACGTGCTCCTGGAGAAGCCGACGGCGGTCGACGCGGCGGAGCTCGACCGGATCCTGGAGGCCTGCGAGGCGAGCGGGGTCCAGTTCATGGACGGGACCATGTGGCTGCATCATCCGAGGACGGAGAAGATGATGGAGATTGTGTCTGATCCTGGGCGGTTTGGAGAACTGAATTCGGTGAGCATCGGATGTCTTAAGAGTTCGTTTCATGTATATTTCTCAAGAAATCCTAGAAAACTCATAGTTCATTCATGGCCAAAAGGAATAAAAAGAGTATGGTTTATTCATGACTGCAATTTTGCCGAGATCCAAAACAAAAAAAAATGATACTTGATACTGGCATCTCCTTGTGTATCCCAGATCAACAGCATGTCCATGTTTGCGCCAAGCGGAGAATTTTTCGAGAATAACATTCGAGTAAAGCCTGACCTGGACTCTCTCGGTGCGCTCGGCGACTTGGGCTGGTATTGCATCAGCGCCTTTCTTTGGGCTGCCTGTTACAAACTACCATCTGCTGTATCCGCGCTTCCTGATGTTACCCGCAACTCGGCCGGTGTCATCCTGTCGTGCTCTGCTGTGTTGTACTGGGGTTCGGCGCACGAAACGGCGGCGACGTTCCACTGCTCGTTCATCGCCCACGTGTCCATGGACTTGGCAATCATCGGTTCAAATGGATCGCTGCATCTCAAGGACTTCACCATACCAATCGAGGAAGGTTCTGCTTCATTCGAATTCACTCCCGGTGCTAAATTCGTGGACCTCCATATAGGGTGGAACGTAAAGCCGGAGAGGGTCCTTGTCCCCACGGAGCTTCCACAAGAGGCCTTGATGATTCGGGAGTTTGCGAGCCTTGTTCAGGGCATTCGTGATTCTGGGTGTTCCCCAGAGAGCAAATGGCCCGAAATCAGCAGAAAGACGCAGCTAGTCCTCGACGCAGTAAAGAAGTCCATAGATGGAGGGTGCATACTTGTTCACTTGTAACCATGTTTATGAGGATTTGCTCTGATTTGTAAGAGTCTTGGTCAGTGTGTGTATAGATAGCAGCTATTCAGTTCTTGCAGCTAGTCCTTGACGCCGTGTAGAAGTCCATAGATTGAGGGATGATACTTGTTCACTTGTAATCATGTCGATGAGGATTTGCTCTAATTTGTAAGAGTCTCAGTCGGTGTATGCGTAGATAGCAGCTATTCAGTTCTCAGTCCGCAATTTCATGCTCAATCTTTCCCAAGACCAATGCGCTAACATTGAAGTTTTCTAGCTTCAGCTTCTGCGAAAATGCATTTTCCATCCGCATCTGATTCTGACAATTTCATAATTGGTACAAGAAACAGTTTCTTTTTTCTCATATGGGCAAGCTCAGTTCATTGTCATGAATAACTTCATGGGTTGACTAGTCCAATTGCAAGCCAAAAAGGCCAACGGGTGCACACTCACAATAAATCTCCTACATTTGAAACAGAGCAAAGAGAAAATAGCCTCGCAACCACTATCAGCATAACAGACGCCAAGTATGGCTTAAGACAGAGTTGAGTAACTTCTATAGAGCTAGTTCAATCTTCTGAACTGGCTCATGGAAATTAGCTCACTAAGCAATGGAGACTTTGTTCCTGCAAAGCTAGTTCAACTTTTCAGGCCTGTTCAACCTTTTCTGTCATCGCATGGGGGACGTAACAACTATCACGCCAGACAGTTACGAAGAAGATAACAGGTGATGACCATTTGCCAGTGCGAAACAATCCTTATGAAAACCTCAGTTTTTCACACACAACCTTAGTCCACGCAATTCATTCCCTCATCATGTTCTGCTCCACTTCTTTCTCACCCGCCATCACCTTGCCAACTACCATAACTGCCACTTCGAATCCCAGGACCATCAAACCTGGCAAGCCCTTCAATTCAACCCTCAGATCTCTCTGCAGATCAGGCAGACTAGAAGAGGCTGTCCGCTTGATCGAATCAGCGCCGTCCAAATTCGTCGATCCCCAGTCCTATTACCTCGTCCTTCATAGTTGCATCTCCAGTAAATCCTTAGAACATGGCCAGAGACTATATCTACAATTATTACTATGTAGGGATAGAGGCAATGATAATCTACTGGATGATCAGACCGTGCTAGCCAAGCTCGTTACCCTTTACTCGGTCTGTGGCCAAGTCGATGAGGCACGGCAAATATTCGAAGATGGCCTTGACAATGGACTTGTCTCTGAATCCATGTGGGTGGCTATGGCCGTTGGGTACTCCAAAAATGGGTGCTCCAGAGAGGCCTTGCTCCTGTACCGTGACATGTTGTTGCAGTGCGTTGTGCCAAGCAAGTTTGCCTTGTCAATGGCCTTAAAGGCAAGTGCAGATTTGATAGATTTATGGGTCGGTAAAGCAGTGCATGCCCAGGTGGTGAAGTCTGGTGAAGACCCAGATCAAGCTGTTTACAATGCTCTTCTGAACTTATATGGAGAGTGTGGTTGTTTGGAGGAAGCATTAAGGGTGTTTGAGAAAATGCCCGAGAAGAATGTAATTTCTTGGAACTCGTTGATTGCTGCTTTCGTTGAGCAAAATCAGGTGACTGAAGCATTGAGCATTTTGAGAAGAATGCAGAGAGACGGAATATTGTTCAGTTGGGTCACGTTGACAACAATCTTAGGAGCTTGTGCAGCGGCAACGGCACTTCATAGCGGGAAGGAAGTACATGCGCAGATTGTGAAATCAAAAGCAAGACCAGACATTTTGGTACTTAATTCGCTCATGGATATGTATGCTAAGTGTGGCATCACGGATTATTGCAAGAAAGTGTTCGATCAAATGCAGGAAAAGGATTTGACGACTTGGAACACATTGCTGAATAGTTATGCAGTAAATGGATCTATGGATGAAACAGTCAAGCTATTTGATGCAATGACCAAGTCTGGTATCAGACCGGATGCGGTCACTTTTGTCACTCTATTGTCTGGTTGCAGCCACACCGGGCTTACTGATGAGGGAAGGAAACTCTTTGATCAAATGGAGGATTTCAAGATCTCGCCAACTTCAGAGCATTACGCTTGTTTGGTGGATATGTTAGGAAGAGCCGGGAAAATTGAGGAGGCACTGAAAGTTGCAGAAAATATGCCGATGAAGCCAAGCGGCAGCGTCTGGGGGTCTATTCTCAACTCCTGTCGGCTCCATGGAAATGTGGCCATTGCAGAGAAGATAGCAGGCCATCTCTTTGAGCTTGAACCGAACAATTCTGGGAACTATGTAATCCTTTCCAACATTTACGCAAATGCAGGAATGTGGGACCGTGTTGAAGTGGTCAGAAAGTTGATGGAAGAGAGAGGGATAAAGAAGGAGGCTGGCTGCAGTTGGATACAAATAAAGAACAGAATACATTCTTTCGTAGCTGGAGGGCATGTTGATTTCCAGAACTCTTCGGAATATAGAAACTTATGGAGTGATCTGATGGAAGCTATGGAAGAAGTGGGATACGTGCCTGATACTAGAGCAGTTCTTCACAATGTGAATGAAGACATGAAGACATTGTGGGTTTGTGGGCACAGCGAGAGACTGGCGACTATGTTTGCTCTCATCCACACGGGCACTGGGACACCAATAAGGATCACAAAGAATCTTCGTGTCTGTGTGGATTGTCATTCTTGGATGAAGTTTGTGTCAAGAGTTATGAGCCGAGTAATTACATTGAGAGATACGAATCGGTTTCACCATTTCAAAGGAGGTACATGCTCTTGTAAGGATTATTGGTAGTTTAGTAGAAGTACATTGTTATCATACAAGATGAAATTACGCGAGTTTGTTGAGCAAGCATATGAAACTGCATTGAAAAAAAGAAATGAAAAACTTTCAATTGAATGTGAATATGTGCTAATTGCCTTAAATCCTCTGTGATGTTTACACTCTGGATATGTTAGAATTTTGAAGTCAAAACCATGTGTATGTTAAAAAGCTAAAATGGACCAGAAAGTTCAGTTTAACCAAGTCAACCAAAATAAAAAAGAGACATGATCAATAAGGAAGCCGACGGCGGAGGTTATATCTTCTTGTGCAAATGTCGGTTGTGATCGAATTCTCTCCAACCTCCTCGGGTGGCAAGAAGTCTGGGTCCTCATTGGTATCTGCCTCTTCCGGTAGCTCAGTATCCATCCATGACAACCAGTTCACATCACTGTCCAGGTCGTCAGAGAGCTTGTTCTCCTTTTGTAAGCTGTTCACCTTCTCAACCAAGGCTAATAGCATCCGATGATTCAAGACTTCATAATCCCTGCAATCGCACAGTTTCCAAATAAGGTAATTAAACTAGACCTTTCGTGCCAATTCCAAAAGTATTCTTCTATTTACTCACCTGTATGTAAAAATTGCATACAGAAGCTGGGCAAAAGCAACGAGTGCAAAGAAAGATCTAAACAAGTTTATGATCCATGCCTGCTCTTCAATACCCATGGTTGTGAATCGAAGAATAAATACTTCGATAATAAAAGTTATGCACAAACCTGCAAAGACGCATAGTGTTTGATTTAGTCAAAACTGTCATATTAAAAGCTACTTTGCTATTTGCACTAATAAAATGACTGGAGAAAAGAAACGCTCACCAATATAGAGCCAGGGCCTCACAGTGTACGTTTGCTTGGTGCTGGTGAACATATAGATAATAAAGATCGATAGAGAATAAAGGAAGAAAGCCTTTATTATCCGTGACTCGAGCAGCATCGCATTGTGCAAAGCAAATAGCTTGTCGAGGGCCACAAACATCGTCGCTTGCTTTGATTCAAAGGCTTCCTGCAAATATGACAAGATGTTGCTGTTTCGTAAAGAGCTTGTTTAATACTTATGGATAATGAACCATCTAAATTCAAAACTCCTAACTCAACAAAAATAAAATTTCTAAGACAAGACAAACCTGAGCTTCCAAGATAGACTTCGAGTTCTCGATCAAGTGATTGTGGACGAGCTGAAGCTGCTCTTGCCGTTGAAGAAGGTCTTCTTGTTGTCTTCTGCTATATTCAGCCAACTGTTGCAAGGTGCCCCTGAGGTGGTCATAACAAGAAGAACAAAGATAATCAGTTAGTGTTCATCTTTTCATATGAAACATGTTTGTCGATTGTCTGCTGTTTACCTGCTCTCTTCTAGAGCTTCAGACTGAAACTCAGTAAGAAACTGAAGGCCCTTAAGTGCAGTGGATTGTCCATCCAAGAGCTGCTTCTGCTTCTCCAGTGAAATCCCTGCCATGTCTCCAATATCATCAGCTTTACCTTGCAAATCCTCCATCTTTGAGAACATCCCATCTCTAACTCTACTTATCTCCTTCTCTATCTCTCCAGCTTCCTTCCTTAACGAATCCATCTCTCGTCTCAAATTACTGGAAGATTCCAAAATCTCCGTCATGCCATCTTCTATTTTCTCCTTCATTTTCTCTTGCCCTTCCTGTAGCTCCGCTTGGGAAGCGGCAATTCCCCTAGATTGCTCATAAATTGCTTCCGAGTGGTGCAGAACTTCTTCAATGTGATCTTGCACATTCTTCGATGCCTGAGCCACTTGCTGAGTTCGGGAGTCAATAGAGATCAGCGAATCGTATATCTCGTTGGAACGCTGGAAAAGGGAATCCGATCTATCTTGTATGATTTCTAGCTTGTCTTCTGCACTCTCTGCAGATTTCTTTAGATCGTTCACCAGTCTCTCCGTTTCCTGCTTAAATGCATGTGTCCTGCAAAACTCATGAGAATCGACTTCTCGCTTTAGAAAAACACAGAGGAAATAATGAAAATGTAACGTCAGATAATACTAATAATAAGAACATTATAAATACTGAACTGTAATTGGTGGCAGATAGAATTGGTTTCGAGGTAAAATTCGAGATAAACCATGCGCTCGGAGTCGTCCAGCCTTTTGCGGCAATCCACCATCAAGGACTTCTCATCACAATGAGGGAAAGCGGAACGTCCCGAGTCCCGTTGGAAGCAATCGCTGAGATGCCAAGCAAACCTCGAGCGCTTCTCCTCAGCAGCCAGAATCTCTGAGCACCCAGCAAAAAGAGTGTTGTACGCATTCCTCCAACACGAATTCGACTCGCCCAGTTTCCTTCTAGCGTTCTCGACTAATTTGGCCCCCCTGGGATTATTGAGCCCTTCCATGGAGAACTCTGCAACAAAACCATCGGAACTGTCTCTCGTCGCTCGGAAAGAACCTCCTTCAGAGCGAGGCGTTGCCGTAGTAGACGAGGAGAACCAACCCCACGAGTAACAATTCAAGGGGACGAACGCCAGAACAAGTAGAAACAGAGGAACGGGACTGTAACCCATTTCAGTCTGTGTTCTCTATGTTTGAAGACGACCTCGAGAGACCCTGTAGAAAAATCACGAGAAAGATTCAAAAGTCCAGTTCAACAAGCGTATCTATACATCTTATCGAGTGTATATAGAGACGGCAAAGAGATTTATAAGCTTCCAATAAGATTTTATCATCCGTATCTTCCAGAGAGGAAACAAACTTAGAGTGCAAGAAATTGAGGCCAACAAGAATAACCTTATCTGGGTAATACAATTAAAGGAAACAAAATCCGTTTCTGATGAAAACAACGTTGACAGGGACATCCTTTGAAAAAACAAAGAAAAGAGGACATCAAAACAAGTTTCTTCATGCGTTTGGTGCGTCTCACCTGCCCATGACAGGACAAAAAACGGAAACAGAGGACACTGAGAGCGAAAAAGGAAAGGGAAAGAAAAGCAAAGGAAAATCTCAACAGCAAGTGAAAAGGGGCGTGGCTAAATATGGAAAGTACGTTTTCGATCCACGGAACAACCTGTTGAGAATCTAAAGAAACGGGAAAAGTTGCCAGATTTATACGGGGCCGAGAAACGCAAAGCCATTGCAGAGCGTGAGAGTAATAATGCAATGATCAAACCGAAGAATTCGACATTCGAATGATTCATCAACTTACCCAGAGAGCGACAGAGCGAGAGAGACGAAGAGAGGAGCGGTGAAGTTTGCACGGATGGGCGCGAAACTATATGAGGGAAGTGGGAAGTTATAGAACGGTGCGTTCGCCTGCGAACAGACGCGACTCCGTGCTGCGAATAGGCGCCTGCCGACGGCGCCGTTTCCTTTTTCGTAATTTCTCTTCTTTGTTTTTGTTTTCTTTCCATTTATTATTATTATTTTATTTTATTTTTGATAAAATCACAGCACGTTCTTGATTGCGTTAAAGGCATTGCAGGAAATCTCGTAATTTAACAATTTGTTGATAAAGGGGTAATTGCTTGAATACGATTTCTTTTCAATAATCTGGTGTGTGCGGACTTACACGGCCGGATTAATTTCTCAGGCAGGCCTTACATGACCTCTCACATCAAATTCAATTGGATAAAGATTTGCTCATGACTTGGCGATCGTGACTCCAAATTAAGAAACCCTCATCGATAAATAATTTACTTGTCAATGACACGATTTCCATGTAGGTCCAAATTGCTTTTCGAAGAAAAGCAATCGGGGTGTGATCTTAGACTATTAACTTTCCCAAACAGAGATGTCGAAATGGGAGTGCTCGTTTATCGCAAATTATCACCAGATTACCTATATATATATTTTGTTGGTCCTTACTCTACTCATACTTTAACTCTTACTCTCAGACTTTTGTCCTACCTCCTTGCATGGTGTAAGAGTCGAAACCCACACTTAAAACTAAATCGTCCTCATCTTACTCCCCTTGAGAAGATGGGGATTCAAACCCCCACATTCCCCTTCATGTTGGAAATGTGGCCATTAGAGTAAACCCCACTGGTTTTTTAACCTATATATTAGATACATTAATTTAAACCGGGGTCATTCATTGTCAAAGAAATTTAAAAAGGGTTGAATTATGTTTTCTTTCCAAGGAAATGTACGTAGAAAGCAAAAGAGGTGTAGGCGGTCATGAAACCATTCGCGTTTATTGAATCAAGTTAATGCAATTTTCAAGCTTGCAATAATCTTGACACCACTAAATTTTGAAAACAGTTTGCGCAGGGATAATGCAATGCTCATGTGCAAAGGTGCGGAAGAAAATTGTTCAAAAAGACTTAAATATATAACATTTTTACAAATTCAGTCACAGATCTTTAAATTTAATCAATGAAGACAAAAAAAAAAAAATCTTTTAATTTAATCAATTGAGTAAATTCAATCAATTTTGACTAGAAATCACTAAGGGAATAGTTTAGTCAACGTTGGCCATCGATGTGGATAAATTTTAATAAATTTGTAATATTATTCTAATTTTTGTTTTATTTTTTCCTTTTTTATTTTTTTTATTGTTACTATTATTTTGGTTCAGAGGGTTAGCAAGACCATTGGCCACTGATCGAGGGCCAGCGACCTTTGTTGGCCATTGGGCACCGGCATCTCTTGTTAGCCACAAAGCCCTTGTTGGTTGGGGGCGAGGGTCACGACCCCATTAGATCTTGCAAGGGCTCGCAAGCTCTCACCAAATCTGGCAAGATGAGGGCATGGCGGCCCTCACCCACTCTCAACGAGAGTGGCGATAGCTGCATGCCCTTGCTATTAGAGGTGTAAGTGGTTCGATTTGGTTTGTTTTTTTGAAAAACCAAACCGAACTAAACCAATAAGGAATTTTATTGAATCGAACTGAAATCCAATCCGAATTGAAACTGAAGCGAACCAAAATCCTAGTTCAATTTGGTTCGGTTTTTTACTTTTGTTTTTGTTTTTGTTTTGTTTTTTTCCCTACATGCACCCCTTTAAATAATTTTTTATTTTTTAAAAATCTATTTTTCAATTATTTTTCTTTCTTTTTTTTATTCTTCTTCATTGGCCGAAGTGGCCAGCGAGGCTCGAGCTCACTAGATTCTAGTGAGGTCAAGCCTCGCCAGCCTATGGCGAGGTCGAGCTCGCCTGATGTTAGTGAGCTCGAGCCTGCTAAATATGACGAGCTAGGCAAGGTTCAAGCCTCGTCAGAGGTCGCCAATGCCTCACTAATGTCTTGCGACCTCCAGCGAGAGGTTGAGCCTCGCCACAAGCCGACAAGGCTCAACCTCATCGAAATTTGGCGAGATCGAACTCATTGGCCTGTGGCAAGGTTCCAGCTTGCCTTTGGCCGAAAGCTAGCCACCACCGTAGCGAGCCGCCACCGTGGTCAGTGACCAGCTAATGAAGAAGAAGAAGAAGAAGAAAGAAAAGGAAAATAATATTAATAATAATAAAAAAATATTTTAAAGAAAATAAAAGGAAATTTTTTTAGATTTTGTCAATTTGGTTTCTTTTAATTAAACTGATAAAAATCGAACCGGTTTAAAAAGTTTCAAACTAAACGAGAAAAACCGAACCGGTTTAAAAAGTTTTAGTTTCTAATGAGAACCAAGCCATAAAAAACCAAACCTTTCGGTTTGGTTCGATCTTTGACACCCCTACTTGCTATGGCCTAGGACGCCCTCGCCTAGAAGGGTCATCAGCCCTTGATCAATGGTTGATGGAGGTCGTTAGCCCTTAGTCAATGGTTGTCTCACCGACCCTTTGAATAAAAATAACAAAAAAGAAGAGAAAAATATTTTAAAAATTAATAATAAAAAAAATATTATTAAAAATTATTTGGCTAACGTCCATGTAAGCAATTTTTGGTCAAAATTGGCTAAATTGACTCAAATGGAAAAACTTGAAAAGGTTTACAACTCAATTGGTAAAATAAAAAGATGTATGATTGAATTGGCAAAAGTTCAATTGGTTTAAGATTGAATTGACAAAAGTTCAAAAGTGTAATAAGTTTAGGTCTTTTGGACAATTTTTTCAAAGTTTTGGAGACAGAAGCGGGACAGCATCATCATGGCTTAGGTGCGTAAGATGAATTTGGTTCCACCATGACTAACAAGATGGAGCACTTTTTGGATGCTGAAGTTTTTTGACAGACGAACGTGAAAGGACCGGGCATGCGTTTGTCCTAACAAAGTCGATGCTCACGATCAATGTCCTGACGGACGAGCACACTAAAACTCAACAGCCGATCAAGTCAGAGAAAGGGATAGAGATTTTCAGAGTAACAGAACAAATTCAGTTGCTAGGAGTGTGTTTTAGGTTCAAAGACATGCCGGTATTACAGAAAGTCGAGCTCGAGCCATGTAGTCTTAGGTTCCGATTTCCACTATGATATTCACAAGGATTCTCTCGCCGTGTGCAGAAAATCCTCCCAGTCGAGGTAAGAGCTACCCTTCTCTTGTTTACGCATGTACAGATGGCTTCTGAACTTTGTCAGGATCGCTTTGCTCAATCATTTTAGAGCCATGATACATTGCCAATGATTTACTCACACTACAGTAAATCTCCAATATGCAGATCCAAAAAGGAATAAAAATGCAGAATCCTGAATTCCCATTCCCGTGTGAGCCTGGGTTAATATTCGGTGGACTGCTCAAATTGATGCTTGAATGACGGGGAAAGGATAAATGCAGAAAAAAGGTATTTAAGCAGAAAGCAACAAGCATAACAAGCAATCAGAGCATGATCAGCAGTACAACAAGCAGGAGAGTTACAATTTCAACCCTAGAACAACTAAAAATTTATAGACTTCATACCGGAGTGAGAACTTACAGGAAAGGAACTGGAAAGAACATTTGGGAATATACCAAAAGAAAGCAGAAGTGCAATGTTGGGTTAAGCAAACATGAGACTTAACTGAAGATTAACCTCTTTTAAAGTTTCAGTGTCAAGTCAGGAGCTGAATTGCCTGCATCAGATGGATTCACCCCGACGAAGCTTATGTTAGAACCTCCAGTTAGAACAAAACTCGGTTGAGGAGCGTGTGCTTGTGCCGCCTGACGGAAGCTGCCAGGCCACAACAGCTCAACATCGTCATCTTCTATGAAGATCGGAACACCTAGAAAGCCGTCTCCGAATCTTGGACCACTGCTCAGATCATGTGGTCTTGTCTGTTGCAACATGCCTTGGTGCACCTGGTGCACGGAAGAATGCGCTTTGATCCCCAGATCCCTGACAGTGGGAGACCCGTGCAAAGGCAAAGACGCCAAGCTGGAATATCTCTGTGAAGAAAACATGCCCATCCTCATGGCCCGCTTTGCCAGGGTCCTCTCTCTCTTGTGTGCGTTCTGATGGCCACCGAGTGCCTGTGAGCTGAAAAACTTCCTTTGACAGTAATTGCAAGAAAAGACTCTTGAAGTGGTTGGTCCTGCAGCTGCTGGATGAGATTCGGGCTCATTGCTACATTCGCTGGTGCTCGAGAAGGCGACTCCTACAGAATCCCTCCCGCTGGACTCGTCATTGCTGAAACCAAGGCTCAAGTCTAGGAACACAGTTTCGGAACCTGATCCGACAGCCGAAGGGCTGATGAGGTAGGAAGAGTTAGCGAGGCTGTCATTGGAGGGACCCATGGAGGGCTCTTGATTGGATAGATTGGAGGCGACTTGGCTACTAATCTCAGAGTCATTTTCCGAGACGGCCTCCACTTCCAGATCAATGGTTGGTTTCATTACTGAGCTGTAACTTTAAGGCCAACGACAATGTGGTGCTGAAGTTTTAGTTGAGTAAGAGTAACAGCATGCTGAGCC
Organism: Eucalyptus guilfoylei; assembly: GCA_016097605.1. NCBI lineage: Eukaryota > Viridiplantae > Streptophyta > Magnoliopsida > Myrtales > Myrtaceae > Eucalyptus > Eucalyptus guilfoylei. Next base: position 32,862,749 of record CM027865.1, on the reverse strand, counting down.
AGTTGTACTGATGCCAAGAATACGAGAGAACAGTTCTGCTTTTCACCTGGTTAATTGAAAGCATTGTGTAAGAGACAGATTATTGTGATTCAATCAAAGACTTTATGGATCTTGTAAGTAAATTTCGAAAAGATACCGCTTGATAAAATTCTGCATTGTGAAATTGAAATGAAAGGACTTGAAAGCACAAGATATGTGCATCCTAAGATTAAAGAGTGACAAAGCGTACTGGAAACTAAATATTAGTTAAAATTACTGGATAGAGGATAACAGTGGCAAACAAAGCGAAAAGCACATAGTAACACAAAGCAAGCAGCTCATTTCTCATTGTTCTATAGGCTTAGCAAAAATTTCGACGACTTAGAGAAGGAAAATGGAGTATATTTCAGGCTAAACTATTCCCGATCCCGTGCCTGGAATCTCATAGTTTTATTGCTTGTCTTTATATTGAAAGCTCCCCATATCATAAAGATCTAGCATCAGATTTCTAGTTTGAGCGGAGACAATGACTATGCCTGACCTTATGACTGAAAGGACACAGGAGCTCATTTATAAGTTGCAACCACATGAAAAAGTAAGAAATTGCCAGGAACCATCGCTCTTAAGGACCGAAGCCTCATCAAAGACAGTACGGAAACACAGATGCTTATCGACTTTACCGGCTACATTGACAATTAATTATCATATTTAACTTGTCGTCTGTAAATTACCATTCTTCGGACAATCTCAGCCACTAGACAAGCTGCTAATTTCTACTGGCCTGTGACTGCTCTTAGCCACTAGAGTTTCATTGGACAGAGAACCACATCTACTGAAGGTCTCAACATTTCACCAGCAAAACAAGGCAAAAGGTAAAGGGTCTTAACAATTCCTTTTCTTGACTTCTTGATCTTGTAAAAGGCTAAGGATCCGATAAAGCATAACCAAGTATAGAAGTAATAACCATGGGAAACACCAAGAATCCGACGGTCAAGATGAAGGAAGAAGGAGGAGGAGGAGGAGGGGGAGGAGGAGGGAGGGAGCTCTGCAGGAGACTGCAACCCAGTCAAAGTAACATAGCTTTTCAGAACACAAAAACAAAATCGAAGTACCCAACAGGTCAACACCAAGTCAATCTCTTCATTTGCAATCACAAACATATAAAGCATGGCAAACAGATATCATGGGGGGAGATAGAGAGAGCGAGCGAGAGAGAGAGAGAGAGAGAGAGAGAGAGAGAGCGTACACCATGAGAGGCACCAAATCAGATGGAATTCGACAGCTTTTGGGTTGCTAATCCTCGGTCGTACATTTGCTAGTGATCAAAGGAAGGGACGGACTGTCGTGTGGGTAGTGCCATAAATTCGTGAGACAGAGATTGTGAAGAAGAGTGAGGAGGAGGAGGTTGGAGCAGAGAGCAGAGAGTCGCAGATTTGCAGAGATATCGAAAAGGGAAAAAACTGATGTGGAAATGGTTCGAGCGTTATGGTTGATGACTGATGTATAATTATGGGAAAAGCAGAGGTAACAAGGAAGAGAGCGGTGGGTGGGGGGAGACAGTGGTGGGGACGTCAGTGAGAGTCAGAGCAAAAACAAAAAAAAGAAAAGTTGCCTGTGCATTTCATACAACGAAAAAGCAGCATATTGCATTTGCTTTTTCGGGCTTGGTCTTTTCTACTGCACCTGCGTATTCTCTTAAAACCCCCCCTAAGAACACAGATAAATACGCCATAATGGCCATGGATGGTGTGCGTTAATCGACCACACGAACGGTCACGAGACCCTACTCAATAGCAGAATGAACAGGGTTACTGTGTCACTGCCGTGTTGATTTCTAATGTGGCCTATTTCTTCCCGACCAACGATTGCTAACCCACGAACAGGTGAAGCCATGATAACCCCTTGTTTACTGCAACTGAAACAGTTGATTCGAGTCAGATGGGATAATATTCAAGTCTAAGTCAAAGGCCCCCTCAAAAGTATCCTCCTCCCTTCCCTTTTTCTTCCCCTTCTCTTCAAAGGGCATTTCACTTGAATTTCACCGTAACATGGGGTCCGCCGACTCTGCTCCATCCATCGTTCCTTAAAGTCACCTTAGCCTTTGTTGGTTTTCAGCTTCCATTAGTTGCAGTCTTTCGAGCGCCCCTAGACAGTCGGTATAGCAGACGGTGCTAAAGGCGCGACCCAAAGGTTTGGATTCCGAACCTTCACCCCCGAAGCAAAGTTTCAATTTTGCCAGAACAGAGATTGGCACATCGAGCTATAGACAACTGGTACTCCCCATCTCTCAAGTCGAATCTCTACGAAACAAAGCACAGGAGAAGTTGGGTCGGCGCGTCGGGGACTTCCATCGTTCTCTTGCGAGAGGAACCAAATGCCTTTCTACGACCATAGAAAGTTGTCCCAAGCCCAAGGCTCTGCTTGCATGTCCTAATCATTTTTAGCAAAGGCAATGGGAAATTACCATGAGATACTCAAGTCACATCCATTGCCAGCGGACATTGTCAGTTCGGTTGTTGGCATCAACCCAACAACGAGATCTATACTCACCATTTTGCAGTACATGTCCAAGGAACTTATGGTGCTTTCTTTGTACCCGTCCTAGGACTAACCCAATAAGCGTCTGGTTTTCTAGCTACAAAGGACAAAGCCTTTAAAGGAGCTGTACCTTCTGATGTGGATTTGTGCCATTAGTGTTCCCTCTTGTTTGATGCCCATCAAGACTCGCATCTTTTCTATACGTCTCCCATGGTTAATTTTAGGGGCAATAACACAATTAATCCTTAAATTTGACTTAATGTAAAATATAACCTCTAAATTTCAGCTCCATGTGTAATGTAATTTGTGAAATTCTAATTTGTTTACGTTCAACTTAGTCTCTAAATTATATGAAAATATTCAATATCAAACTTTTATTAATTAAAGTTTAGGAACAACATTTAATATTTTTACATAGTTAAGATATTGAATTGAACATGTACTAAAAACTCATGAACCACATTAAACAATTTAAAATTTCGAATACAACATTGTACATTTGGCTAAAATTCAAGAATCGTATTAAAAAATTAAAAGTTAGAAGATCATATTGTTCATTGGATTAAAATTGATGGGTCATTTGTGTCGTTTTTCCTTAATTTTACTAATGCGAGATGACAGTAGAATGATTTGAGGCCTCTTTCAAAATGCTGTTCTTATTACCTTTGCCATCATTCATGGGTTGAAAATCCTAAATGATGAATCATATCTTAAAAGCAGGTGGCCATCAAGTATTGCTCCTGGGAAAAAGCGAGATTATGCCCTAAAGCGAGAACCAATACTAGCGTGCTCTTGACATTCATTTAGATATGCAAAAGCGACAAACGAACAAACAAAGCAACATTGAGAATCTGATAGTTGAAAAATGTGTGCGGTGACTTCAGTTTCAATCATCAACCTTTTTGAATGACGCGTCGTGGTCTAATAAATAACCGATTTTACCTCCGAACATGTCAAGCAAATTCATAAAGCATAATAGTGCCATGTATCATTTAATACTGGCCAGAGAATTAGCTGTGCGCACCAGGTCCGATTCATCCATGGAAGTAGACCAAATCGGCCTAGACCGAGCAGTTCAAGGCTAGTTCTAGGAAGAACCTATTCAGTTTTCAATTCTACTCACCTAGGGCCGGCATAGGATCGATTCGTTTCCTATTTTACAAGGGGTTCCACCTTGAATTGGTTCAACAAACAATTCGAAATCAATTTTCAAATCTCTTTTAAGGAAAAAAAAATTGCACCCAACAAGAATTAAATTATAATCTTCAAGTCAAGATACAACCATGTAATTACTTACCAACAAATATTTTTGTACAGAAATGATGAAACTTTTATATTATATTCAAGAATGTGGTTTTTTTTTTTTTTTTTTTTTTTTTTATCTTAAACATAAAATGGGCAGATTTCAAGTCCTAATGTCATAGGGTTCGCTCCCAATTTTTAGGGCTCAAGAACCGACTCGTTCTGGAATCAATCACAAGAGAATTACCCCTTTCTAACATAAGGGGAAAAAAACTTGTAAACTGAACCTGGGTCTGCATTAATAATTCTCCCCAATCACAAGAGAATTACCCCTTTCTAACATAAGGGGAAAAAAACTTGTAAACTGAACCTGGGTCTGCATTAATAATTCTCCCCCAATTATTTTGTCCACATTGTCTCAACTCACTTGAGTCACTGTCCTGATGTGGTCCAAAATCCGGAACGGCTCTTCGCGTGGAGAAGAGCTTGGCATCTTCTCCATATGGTAAAGTGCTGATCTTCATCCCTCCTCGAAAAAGAGTGGTCATCTTTATTGCAAATAATTATAAAAAGAGTCATGAACTTATTATATAACGGCCAATTTAATCTCAAATATTTCAATCATGTTAATTTAATCCTAAAATTTTCATTATACAGATTTAGTACTAAATCTTTCAATGATTTGTCAATTTAGTTCTAAACATATTATTTAGATATTTCGTCAAAATGACTATATCAGCAAATTATCAAAAAGTTTAAGACTAAATTGGCAAATCACTGAAAGGTTTAAGGTTAAATTAGTAAAATTGAAAAATTTAGGACTAAATTAACATAATTTAAATGTTTATGATTAAAAAAATGTTTATAACTGAACTAGCCACCATATAATAGATTTAGGACTCTTTGAATAGTTTTATGTCTTTATTACGGTATCTCTAAACCCTAGAAGACCATTTGAGCAAGTCAGCAAGTCTATTTGAGCTTTTCAAGAGTTGCAACTTGTCGTTGAAAGTCCAAAACAATGAGTACAAAACCCATAAAAAGAACAAAAATAAAACACGACTTGATTGAAGTATGTCATGCTCAAGAGTGGGCATAACTCATGATCACTGAATCCCTAGGGAAAAAAATGATCCCCACGATCGAATGATCAATCCGGAGCGTTGAGGACGATAAGGCGTGAACTTTTTAAGTTGAGACTTGTGATTTTTTTTTTATTTAAAAAAAGACTTTTTGGCTAGCAATTGAGACTACCTAGTCAAGCTAAGAAAATCTCAATGTGTTTGATTTTCTGTTTTCCTTCCTTTTGCTAAAAAACCGTCTACTTTTTTTTTTTCTACTCTAATCCTACTCTACACACACTCTCAGACTTTTGCCCTACCTCCTTGCAGGGTGTGGGAGTTGAAACCCACTCCTGAAATGAAATCGTCCCCACCCCAGTCCCCCCTGAGAATGTGGGGCTTTGAACCCCCAACCTCCCCCTTCCAAGTTGGAAGAATGACTCAAGGAAAATTACCTGATTAGTCATAAATGTATTATACAGATGTCTATTCAATTCTAAACTTTTTAGTATAATTAATTTAATCTTAAACCTCTACTTGAAATTATAATGTATTCCTTATGGTCAATTTTTAGTGAAAGTCGTTGATGTGATAGTCCAATTATCGCCAGCCACTTGTAGCATTTTTCAGAGAAAATTGGCTAATAGGATTATAGTGAAGTTTTCTATAAAAAAAAAAAAAAAAAAAGGTTTGAAACTAATTAACTAAATTGAAAAGTTTATGATTGATTTGACAATTTTTTTATTTGATTTCCTTACTTGATTTGGTTTACATGCTTAAATTTTTTATAGGATAATTACCAATCATCTCCACTTGGAAAGGAATTTTTTTTTGGACGTGACTTCTTTGGGAATTAATTCTTCCTATCTAATATACTATGCTTCAATAGACTTTTGGACATTTAATGCATTTATTTTAATGAGAGGAGACTTTGTTTTTCCATGAGACATTGCATGATAATATACCATCGCTTATATTATGATTAATCCATGCCTCTCCAAATAATGAGAATAATTCAAGGAAACATATGCAATAATCGAAAGATGACTAAAAAATACTTTATCAGCGGTTTAGGCCTTGTTTGGTAAAAAATGTTTCTATTCCCCGAAACAAGATTTTTTTGTTCTTCTGTTCCGGAGAAGAAAAAAAGAACATAAACATATTTGGTAAAACTTTTATTATTGGAAACAATATATATATATATATATATATATATATATATATATTTGTTTCCGGAAGTTTGAAATAAAAACAAAAAGTAGAAAAAAGTTGCTTCTTGTTCTCGGGAACTAGGGGTGATCGGGTCCAGAGTGGGTAGGGTCTAGACCTAGACTCTGTACCTGACCCTATTATAACCGGTTCCCATTTTTTGAACCATGAACCCGACCCTGTTTGTAATGGACCCTGTACCCGACCTACCTTATTTTTCTGGTCCGATTCCAAGGTCAACCATGTTTCCATTAAAACCTATTTTGCAACCTTCCAATATTCTATACGACTTCGAATTTTACATTAATACGTGAAAAAATAACGTAATCCTCTTAATTTGTATCGAAACATTAAGCACTTGTAATAAATAAATACATAAACTTTTTGACTAAACGAAAAATTAAGGATCCGCGGGGCTAATTATAATAAATAAAATCACAAGACAAAGAATTAGCAACAAACATGGGTTTAATATTAGTCTTATTCCTATAACTACTACATGAAGTTACTCATTTATGTAAGCATAACTCCTCCTACAAAATAGAAATTAGGCAAGCCAATCCATGTGGTACACAAGAATTTGACAGTGACAAATACTGTCCGTCCGTCGGATGGTGCGAGAGGGAGCCGATGAGGAAGGAAGCAAGTGAGGAAGAGGAACGACAAAGGAGGAGTGTTGTGCGTGTTTGAGAGAGCCAAGAAGAAAATTGCAGTGTGATTGCAGAGTAAGAATAGAAACAAAGGAAAAAAAATAGGATTTTTGGACCTACACTTACAAAACTGGTTCCAAAACTGATCTGGGAATCAATTCCTAGGTGGGTAATCAATTGGACCCACTTCCTAGGCTGGTTTGAACCGGTTTCGAATTTTGGGAACCGATTCCAAACCAGTTTCAATAGGAATCGGTTCTAGGCCAGTTTCAATAGGAACCGGTTCCCGACCTTGTTTTCCGAGTGGGCTGGTCTAGTTCTTGAGTATACCTAGTCTGGTTGCACATTCCTACCTGGGAATAATTATGAGAAACAATTTTTCTCTCTCTTCTCTTTCTTTTTTTCTTTTTCTTTTTTCTTTTGGCTGGTCACTGGCCTTAGCTATGGCCAGTGTCGACGACCGGCTAGACGAGGGCCGGCAACCTTGCCGGAGGGTTGCCGGCCCCCGGAGACGTCGCGCCACAGCGAGGCCCGGCCTCGCCAGCCGGCACGAGGTCGGCCTCGCGCTCGCCCAGCCCAGGCGAGGCTCGCTTGGCCATCGAGGCCACCGGCGAGGCTCGGTCTCGCCTAAATCTAGCGAGGTTGAGCCTCATTGGTGGTCAGCCGAGGCTCCAGCGAGCTCACCGGACCTTGCCCAGTCGATTGCCGATCGCTGGCAACCGGCCACAAAGAGGAAGAAGGAGAGAAAAGAAAAAAGAAAGAAGGAAAAAATGAAAATATAATAAAAATATTAAAAAACTAAAAAAAAAAACAACAAAATTATACAATTCTACTAAACGCATTTTTTTCCCAGAAGTAGAAATTTTGTGCAGTTACCAAGCGCATTCTTATATTCAGAAATTATTCCTAGGAACAAAAACAAAAACAAAAAAAACTATTTCTGTTCAAAAATTATTCTTCAAAACATAAATATTACCAAACGCACCCTTACAGTTTTCGCCATAGCCAAAAGCACTTCGCTATAATTAAATTTATGTCATGTTAAATGTGATATTTAATTTCAATTCATTTTTTTTAAATGCGATGGAGGGGCAAGCAAACTATTATTATCAACCATAGACTTTGGGAGTTAAGGTAGACTTTGGGAGTTAAGGTATTCTAATCATAACCTTCCCATCTTCTTCTTCTTCTTTTGCTTCCTGATCGCCAATTTGATATTATCACAATTTTTGAATTTTTTCCCTTTAGTTAACAAAAAGGTAGGGAGGAACCCTCCGAGTATTATCATAAAAACTTCACACTCGCTACGAATAGATATAACCATTTTGTATCACTCACGATCCGTTGATCTAGAGTCGATAGGTTCATTGACATAATCCCATTAAGATGCTAACAGGAAAAGGGAATTTTTTCCATGTGCTGTACGTCACAAGTAGATAAAGCATCGCAAGCTATTCAGAGATTCGTTTACGATTTGAAATGAATTGATGGCCTCGTGAAAGCCACAAGAAAACCTTCTTGACTAGGAGGTTTGGTTGCATGGTTAAAAATTCTGTACTTGGTGATACTTTTTCCTGTATAGTAGCATCGGTAAGGGTTTATCGTACTCCATTTATTGTTGTACTCAACCTTCTAAGTCAATAAATGTCGTTATCTCAATCCATTGGATTCGTAACCCTTTTTAAGGAATCTGTTGGATTTCTCGTGCTTTGCGTCCCCTCAAGGCCTCGAACGAACACCGATGGGGACTTATAACGTACGACGTGTTGGCTTGGCAGAACCCAAAGTACTTTTTTTTTTGCCCATATCCACATGAGATGCACGAACCAATAAAATTATTAATTAGCCCATAAAAAAATTATTATTTGTCCAGCTTTAATCTCAACAAAATCTTGAAAAGCGATGCAAATTGTACGTAAAAGCGCCGTGGTTGATCGATTTTCATGTGTGGCACACAAGACTCGTCTAAAATAGCTTTTTTATTTGTACCCTAGATAAAGGGGAAACCACCATCTACTCTCTCCCCCACTTTGCACAAAAGGGAGAGAATATCTACTTCTCGCACATGAATTGTTGAGAAAAAACATATGTTGTTAAAGAATTTTATCAGGTGAACACCTCGTGGATGATTGTTAAGTATCCAATTAAAAAAATATTGCAGCGACCTGTAAAGTATCTAATCGAATTAAAAATTCTATTTTGTAATATATTTAGTAAATGTCCTGAGGCAAAATCCATTCTGAAAATGAGTATATGATAATATTGGTCATGCGAAGAAAAATAAAATTAAATGACGGCAAAAAAAAAAAATGAGACAACTTTGCCCTACAAACCATGTTCTTCTTCATTCTTTATGAAGTTATAGCTAAGCTACTATCTTGACAACCCATTTAGTTTCTCTCTTTTGAGCTTATTACACTTGAACTAAAAAAATAAATTTAGAAAATATCTTCTTAAAATGGAGGGAGGGGGAGAGAGAGAGAGCATGGGGTATTATAGCATTATGCGAAACGAGATGGAATAAGACCAACCGCCTTATATAGAATGCAAGCCAATAATGTGATATATGTTACTTAAATTTTATAAATCCATATAAATATGTATGTATATATGTGTGTGCATACCAAAACGACCGTTTGTAGAGTGAAAATAATTTTTAACAAGGAAAAAGAAAACCAATATTCTCTCCACTCCCTAATGTCTCTCCAACTAATATCATGTCTTTCTTCTTATCATGTTCTTCTCGTTTGAATAAAAATAACTTGATTAAAACAGGGGGGATTAATCAGTGAGGAATCACTGTACACACGACAACCTTGTCTTCTGTCTCTCTGACTCCATCACAACAACATTCGGATCCCACGTGAAAGAAAAAAAAAACCTTGAAGGAAGGAAAAAAAGAAAAAAACCAGAGTGATCCCAAAAACAAAGGCAAGCACCAACACCTTTTGCTCCAGTCTCGGCAATCTCCGACAGCTTCACGTTTCGCGCCGCTCGAGAACGCTTCCCGAGGACGCCGTTCCTGAGCATCTCCGAGACTCACGAGGAACTGACCTTTCCGACTACAATGGTCCCCCCCCCCTCCCACCATCCGCCCTCCTCCGCACTCCAAAAGGCAGCATCGTCTTTGTCACCCTGCACTATCCCCATCTCTGCATATCACTGGCTGACTAAACTTAAAGAAATCCGGTGATTATCTAAAAGGCTTATTTTAATCATTGTCAGGTGTAATTATAGAGCTTCCCCTTTACATTTTTTATGGGAGAGGAAAAAAAAAAGACTTTGATAAGCGGGAATAGGTAATTCATCATCTTCCACCACCTAACTTTTTTAGATAGTGGCTCGTGTTTGTTTATTCCGCTCGTGCCTCCACTGGTTTTTTTTGTTTTTTTTTTTTTGTTTTGGCTTTGGCTTTGGCTTTGGTTATCACCAGTAGACAGGTGGCACGTAGAGCGGTGGAGGTAGATGATGGGGGTGCGAGTGAAGAGCCCCACCGAGTGCGGGAGATTCCAAAGCTCGTTGAAGCATATCCATCAATCAAAGCTGCCAAATAGTGGTGGTTTATAAAATGGTTTCTTCTCGTGGATAGTTGCATGACTTTCAACTTCATGCTTGATTGTGTGTACAGTCCACATTGGCCTTGAGAAGTTCAAATAGCAAGTGCCATGATTCAACCCCCCTAGTGAGTTTAATACAAGACAAGTGCTGTGGGGTTCCCTAACATGCTTTTTTTTTTTTAAAAAAAAAAAAAAAAAACCTTTTAACTTCTCAACTTGACACCCGTGGACTAGCTAGCGACCCCACTTTGCAAGATTTTGAGGACAAATCATAATGCCACTACATCATGGAAAGTGACCTATGTAATTTCTAGAGTATGAAGTTTTCTCTGCTCATTCCGTGGCATGTAAGAATTGAGGGGTGACCCTCTTAAGTTTTCACTTTTATGCCACCACGTTCACGGGTCTTACTATATATCATGAATCTGAGGCATGACTTTAGGAGATGACTACTCTCAATTTTGTCTATGTCTATTAACCAAAAAAGAGATTCATACGTCGATTATGTGACTATGTTGGTACTAGTTTTTGTCATATAAAAAATATAACTCGTACTGCAGTTAAATGATAATCACAGTGAACTCTAACCAAGAATGAAATTTAGGGACTAAAATTGCAACTTTCAAAGATCAAGCAACTAACTGGAAAATGGACAAATTTTAGGGACCACATGCGGTTTTTCCAATTATTTCAAGATGGGAAAGTTTTCAGACTATCATTACCCCAATTCCATAAAAAGGGAAAGTCTTCATTTAGATCAATACCCACAAATCAAAATATCTTAAGAAAGTTTTCCACTATTACGTGTTTGACTTATGTCCTCCTTGGAATATAATAGTTCCACCATATATGCTGACCAAGGATAGATAACCAATGTCGCTTTTAACCAAGTTGCATGATTTTTATGTTAGTTCAGTTATATTAGTGTTTCTTCGTTAGGAATCATGAGTACATGAAAATGAAGTAAACCTACAATAGATGTCAGACAATTTGCAGATAAGAGAATTGTTAATTGGAGTTTTGCTAAATATTGGGAATATTAAATTCGTTCAAGGAGTCTATTCATTATAAGCAGATACAGCAAATAGAGATTGAAAATAATCTACAAACTCCTATATTTGCCCATAGTCGGTCATTTTACTATAACACAGTAAATTATCCCAAACCATCACGAGTGATTTGATATTTGGTAATTGACTTAAAGGTATGGTAAATTGCCAAATTTCTCATAATGTGATTGAACTTATTGTTCGAATTATTTTATAAAAATAGTGACATACCTTTACAATTCGTAAGTTGGGGATGTTGTCACAAGTAATTACTAAGTAATATTATAGTTTTCTCCAATTAGCTAACTGGTAGTTCTGTTGATGTTAGTATTCCCATGTTAATAGAAACTTTTCTTTAAACTTTGTCACTTGACGATGAAATTATTAAGTAATCATCCTACTATAGTGTAGTTTTCGTCAGCAAGTCATAACTTGTAGTTCGTTTTTAGTAATTATAGCTCCAATAATTGTAATTTGCTTGAAATACACAGTGATTCCAATTGCACCTACAATTAGTGCTTTCCTTTTTTTGCGCAGCAATCTAGTTGTACAATTCACAGCAAGAAATTCCCATCACTTAGTAATTAATAATGAAATAGTAAAGTAATTGAAATTGTCGTAAAAACACAACTTATGATCTACAATTGACCTCTATAATAGTAAATTATCCGTAAGTCCACGTTTATGGTTGTAAGTAATCCACCTTTGGAAATAATTAATTACCTCAAATTATTGAAATCTCAAAGGTCTTAATGATGGTAACTTCTCTTGAGAAATAGTGAGCAACTTGAAATTATTGGAACTCTCTTTCTCTATTCTTTGTAAATTCACCTAAATGGTTTGCAACGTGTATTTCAAATTCGCAATCAATGGAGTCTATCGATAAGTATTCTTCTTCATTAATTCTACAATTTAAAATTCTACTTCGGTAAACTATCTTATATGTCAATTTCGAACCTAGAAAAAGAAACTTTCTTAATTGTCAATAAATTACTACTTTAATAGAAAATCGGTTAGCCTTTCAAGAGGACCAGTTCAGCAAAACATCCTAAGTCAATGGATTTTTCTTTAGTGAGTAATTGCCACAAAATAAAAAATAAAAAATTAAAACGAATCCACCACATTGATTATTGCGGAGGTAGCCATTACAATTTACCATTTCGACCTCCAACGTGTAATCCACTTTCCTATTTGATCAGGGGCAAATTTGGAACAACGAGGAGAGTGAGGCCAAAATACCCTGTTAGAACTAGAGGTGAGTTATTCCAAGTTCTACCTGGAACTTATTTTGCACATCCCGAAACTTGAAACTAGCCAATTTCCATTTATTTTTTTATTATAGTTAAGCAAAATGAAAGTGAGTAGCTTTGTGTGACATGGATGTCAATGAAGCAGCCCCTTTTGAGGCAGTATCTTCAATAGCAGCTTAGTGCATCGGGAGAAAGAAAGCATGCGTGTTTATCTATTTTAGGGTTTTGTACCAATTCCATAAATAGGGAAACGAAACAGATCTCCCTAGGACCTAGAATAGGATAAGGTTATCGATTGTACTCTGAAACCATATTCACCTTTCGTGAGAACCTCTCACTTTGGTCTCTTTAGAATTTAGAACCGGATCAGGTTATCGATTGTACTCTAAAGCCACACTCACTCCAAGAAAGAGGGGTGGGACTTGGTCGGGGCTTAGAGACCGGGTCGCCTGGGGCAATGGCGAAGGGGAGGCTGATCACGGACATGCGAGGGCTTGCTTGAGTTTGAGGTGGATTAGTAAATTTCTTGAATTTTTTTTTCTGTGTGGCTTGTGTGAATGGGTGTTGTTGCAAGACGGTGATGCTATCGTATGTGGTAAATCTTGTCATGAGAACTTAAAATCTTCATTCATACGGGCTTATGAATATTAGTCTTTCCTTGCGTTGATTTAAACTAGACTTATTATTTTTCATACATCTTTTGAAATTCCCACAAGTCTCTCGAACCTATTTGATAAGTAGTGAGATTTCGAAATAGCTCTCTCTAGTTTATAGAATTGTTAGACTTTTATTTTGTCCTTTCTCTATATTGACTCATTGATTTTAAGTTTTCTATCAAAGAGTAACCCCATTTAAAGTTTCCCATCAAAGTCAGTTTCAAAACTTGCAACAGACAGAATTTATAGACCTCTTGCAACCGACAGAATTTATAGTCCTGTTCTGAATTATACGAGACCTATTATTTTTTAAACATTTTTGGGGTTTTGGATTTACTTTTAAGGAACGTGCATATTATGATTGATTATCCCACGAATTTGTTAAACCTATTTGTCGATGGCTTTATGAGCAGTAATTTTTTTGGACAAATCTCTATTTTTCTCCAAAAAAAGTCGATTTTTTTTGTACATTGAAAATATTAATCTCTTGCTTCAAAGTGCTTTGCTAGAGAGTAACTTGATTTGTTTGCCAGAGTTTTGTGGTTTTTCAACCTGTTTGTTGATCTTTTTGTAACGTGAACACATCTTTATAAAGAGATTGACATGCCTTAACAGCCATACCGTTTGATGTTCGATTTTGGGAAATTACCTTTTCTTTTGATGATTCACTATTGCTTATCCTCAGATCAAGCCTTCTAATCATTTTGTCACAGATCTTGCGCTAATGCCTTTCTTTACCACGTTTCTGTTCAAATGCTGCATGCGATGGCACTATTTCCAATGCATCTCTTAATTCCAATGCTTTGGAATTTAATGTGCCATAAAGAGTGTCATCCATATCGTGTAGAATATCCTACATATTTCTTGAATCTAGTCAATTTCTTATTGAGCAGTGAGATTTCGTAAAATTCTCTCTGTTCCCAAAAATTATGAGACTTTTGTTTTGTCTTTTCTCAATATTAGCTACTTGACTTTTCTGTCTAAGACTAACCGGATTTAAAGTTTTCATCAATATGGATTTCAAATGTTGCAAATGAGGGCAATTTTCTCTCACTTTGATTTGTGTAAGACCTCTAGTTTTCAAACAACATTGGGAGGTTAAAGATGCTTTTAAAGAATGTCGTGCATATTATGTTAGATTATATAACAAGTTTGTCGAAGTCTTTATCTCAGTAGCTTTATGAGAATTTCTCTTTTTGCCAAACAAAGTTAAACTTTTGAATATTTGTCTGTTTTTCAAAAGTTCTTTGTTAAAGAGATTACATAATATCTCTCTCTGTTTGACTTCTGGTTTGTCTTTTCTAAATGTTAACTACTTGCCCAAAATAAAAATAAAAATGAAGGTGCTGGAAAATTAGTATCCCTACCTACAGTCCACTGAATGGGTTCAGTAGATATTGAGCATCACCACAAGCCTAAACAACATCCTCCAAAATCCATATAGCTAGTTGATAAGATATGTATTACAAATCGATTTACAAATCAAAACATATAATTTTTGTCAACTTTGCTTATTAAACAAAATACCTTTCACAAGGCATTTATCAAACCATTTCAAAATTGTTCATAAACCTAATTCACAAATCAATATGTATAACCTTTCGTAACACCATTCACAAAATGTTTCTCAAATCATTTCAGAATCGAAATTTGAGTTTACAAACTTAAAAAAGAGATAGCATTACTCACCTGAGAAAGTTAAAGACCAACCTGCGTTGATTACTCAGGTTGACGCACTCGTATTCCAATCCATTATTTAAAAGAACTATATTAAAAATCGAACAATATGCTACTCTAATGAATGATACTACTAAATTACACTTATCCGTAAGATAAAATGACTTCAACATGCTAATGAAGAAATTCATTCATGACAAATGTTCATCTTTATTTATTACGCGTAACTTGCACGAAAAACATTCAGAAATTAGTTCCAATCAAACCGTACTTCAAAACCGATTTTCATCAAACCCTACATCTCCACGACACTTTTTATCTACCATTTCCATATAAATCTAAAGCTCAGTAACTTTTCAATCAAACCTCGCATCACATAACTCCAAATTCAAGATCTAACTTAAAAAATTACTCTGATTAGATGAATAATAGGCTTGAATATTTACCCAACGTTACAATTCGAAATTGATTCAGCTTGTTGGGTTTCCGGATCGGCTACACTCGAAAATTTTTCTCCCTCCTCTCTTCCTTTCCTCTTTCCCTTTCTCCACGAACAAGCTTCGTTCTTTGGTATTGTCCCTGATGGACTTCCTGGCCCGTCTGCTGAAGAAGAAATAAATAAATGGGTTGGGCTTCGGCTCTAAGAGGCATGGGCTGCCAGGCCCATCTATTGCAGTTTGATATTATACTCGCGTTTTATAAGGGTTATAATCACCATCATTGCTATCATCCTAAGTTTTCCTTGGTATATTTTGGCGACACAAGATTGAAAAGTATAAAATATTACAACGGACATGTACAAGTAGTATATTAGAACAGTAATTACATTTCGAGTTACCATGATTTAATTAACATTATATCTTAATCTTAAAAATTTAAAAGATTCGTGGACATGTTCATGTGCTACGAGCACTTGCCCTAGCAAATCAATTGAGCACACCCGTCGAGGAGAGCAAATGTACTTTTGCTCAGCGGGAAAATACCATTTAAATTGATTAATTCTAGTGTAATGAATAGAATCGATCATAAGATATAGACTATATAAAAATGCATGTTTATATTATGCGGGTTTCGTAATTTTCTTAATTGGTGACGTACCAGTATTGGTTCTTGCGTAGCAACCCCGTTATTATTTGAATAAATTGATTTTCTTATTCTAACTATTCAGAGATCGAATAGAATAAGTGGTCGGTACTTGATCATATAAATTAAGTAAGCTAGATGACTCGATTGTACAAATTTATTAGCTCGAAACCCAAATATCGAATAAAATAGGAAAACGAGGGAGGTCATTTCAACCTGTTTGATGATAAAGGGGCCATTTTAAAATAATACAGGCCGAAAGATTATATCTAGAAGAGAGGTTGAATTTAGCGGTACTACTACGCGCAAATGTTTAAGAAGTAAGGGCGAGATAGGGCAACCGGCCTTGGCGACCTAATTTAATTAAAGTGATTGCTTGATAGCTTTATTCTTCATTCTTTTTCCTAATTAATTGAAGTGACCCGCAAATTGCGTGTCTATTTGAATAATGGACAAGAAATATTCCAAAGACCCTTCTTGCTTTTCCCTTCTTTACGCCCAAATTACGGGAGAAATAAAAAATATATATATTGTTTGAATAAAGGAAAAAAAATTCGACTTATGGTCCTCATTAAGCTGTAATCACCATTTGATTTTAATGTAATTTGGCTCTTCGTGGACGACTTAATCCTGTTGCAAAGACCAGACATAGTACATTTTGCTCCTTCGCAATATTTTGTTTAGCATCTTTTCCATTGAAAGTGGTTTTCGCATTAAGCAGTAACACTCAAAAAAGAAAAGAATTAGAAGAAAAAATTCTTGAAATTTCTCTATCTTTGATGCAACAATTCCGTGATAAAATCATAAAAGGAATTGGAACTAGAATAAGGTTTAAACAAAATTCAAATAAGAGAGGGAGGTAAGTTTCATTCTGGATGAATTAGCCAGTAATAATAGCACCATGAAGGTCCTTAAAGAGCGGTTTTACTGAAGGATTTTATCTTTAAAGAGCGGTTTCAACATTTCAAAGTAATAACGCCATGAATGTCTTACAATTTCTCGTGAACCATCCTTATATGTCTAGTCAATGCGTTTGACTTGGGATAATTCCTTGTTAAGTAACTTTAGCGAGAATCTTCTAATGAGAATTTTCATAGCAGTGAAATTCCTCATTTCACTCGTTAACATGGAAATTTTTTTGTCTCAAAATAACCTTTCAGGGGAAAGTATTTAAACAAGATAAATGAAATCGATTCACACCGTGATTGAACATATTGATTCTTTTTCTTCTTGTGAGAAAATTACTTTCCGTTTAATATTTTTGAATTGTGAACTGTTTTACTTGATTACCGACCTGCAATAGATCCCGTGTGAAAGGATTTTTTACGTATCAATCCCGAACTTCTCGAGAGCTACACAAATTCAACGGATTGCTGCTTCCCAGGTACTCACCAGCAGGATCTGACTTGGGTCCAGTTGGAAACACGGTTTGACAAAAGTTACACGAGTCCTACACGGCTGAAAAAGCGCCGCGATTTTCAGTTTTTCACCTCAATTCCAGTTCTTTCGAGTCACATTACTCAGGACCATGCACTTTCTTTCGCTTCCAAATAAATGATTTTTTCTGTTCGAATTGGTAGATGACGAAAGTAAACATCGCTCCGTATTCACCACTAATTAATAATACACGAGAAATTATTTTTCAACTTTATGATATTTGAAAGATGGAAAACTAATCGATCCATGAAAAATATTTCTCACAAGGAGGAAAACAACTTTCCTTTATTACTAGTAAGAAGAAAATCACTTTTCCTAAACTACTCAATAAATAAATAGAAACTAAATCTTTTTCATTAAAGACCGATTTTCATGAAAAATATTTCCCCTTATTATAAAGCTCCCCTTATACGCTCTCAATAATCATCCCCTAAACTCATTTTAGGAAACTAAATAACTCACCGATCAAGGATTCAAATGGGCAATTTTTGCAATTTAAGAAAGCGATAATTCCAAGCTGGTCAAACCAAATTCAACCCCCACGTGGACGGACCCCTTGGGGGCGGGCGCGCAACCGCGGACTAGCGCGGCCATAAAGTCGGGCAGGTAGAGCCACCCCTCGAGTTGGGTGGTCTAACCCAGCCCTACGCCAGCTCTTAAAAGCCTTAATTATTCACTGCCTGCTTGACCCGCCAACCTCCCCACGAGGGCCGAGTCAACCGGTCAAACCTCAGCCCACTCCATTTTACTACATATATTTAATCCCCCCCCCCCCCCCCCCCGTCTCCTCGTCATCGAAGACCAGCCTCGTATACTTAGAC
The DNA here is from genome assembly GCA_016097605.1 of Eucalyptus guilfoylei. NCBI lineage: Eukaryota > Viridiplantae > Streptophyta > Magnoliopsida > Myrtales > Myrtaceae > Eucalyptus > Eucalyptus guilfoylei. The sequence continues at coordinate 32,844,540 of CM027865.1, read as the reverse complement.
CGCGTGGTTGCCGTTTGTAACATGTTTCCCATCTTACCCCCTCCCTTTTCAAACGTTCAACGGTCAACGGTCAAACCCCGTCACTGTTCTTGTATTACCTTCCCACGATCTCTCGCCCAAGATTTTGAACGATCCTGCCTGTCATCCCGCCCCCCACACGAGTCATCATCTTTCCCTTTCCCCACCCCCGAAGTTTTGACCCGCGTTCAACTGTTCCCCCCTTCGCGTATAAAAGGCCATCTTCGCCCTCTCCCTCTTCCCCTCAGCATAGCAAGAACGCAAGAACTCAAACACGCAAACACACAAACACACAAACACACATACATTCTCTCAAGAACTCGAATCTCTCTTTTTCTGTCGGACGCAAAGGACGTCGTCGACGGCGACGATGATCTTTTCTTGGAGAAGACTGGGCGCGGGTCGCCGCGGTGGCAAGAAGATGGGGGACTCGGGCATCGACGCGGCGTGCCTCGACACGGAGGTCGCCGTCCCCATGCCCTTCCGGTGCCCGATATCCCTCGACCTCATGAAGGACCCGGTCACGCTGCCCACCGGGATCACGTACGACCGCAGCAGCATCGAGAGGTGGATCGAGGCCGGCAATGCCAGCTGCCCCGTCACGAAGCAGCCGCTCGGGGTCGGCGGCGGGCTCGACCTCATCCCCAACCACGCGTTGAGGAAGATGATCCAGAGCTGGTGCGTCGAGAACCGCTCCCTCGGGGTGGAGAGGATCCCCACCCCGAGGATCCCCGTGTCGCCGTACGAGGTGTCGGAGGCTTGCAAGAGGATCGCCGCCGCCGCCAACCGCGGCGACGCCAAGAGGTGCGGCGAACTGGTGGGGAAGATCAAGTCGTGGGTCAAGGAGAGCGAGCGGAACAAGCGGTGCGTGACGGAGGGCGGCGCCGGCGATGCGCTGTCGGCGGCGCTCGAGACGTTCGGGAGCGCCTCGGCGGAGGGACAGCACGGCGGGCTGCTCGAGGAGATCGTGTCGGCATTGGCGCACGTGAGGCCGGCCAGCGAGGAAGGTCTCGCCAGGCTAGGATCGCCGACGTCCTTACATTGCATCCTAGGATTCTTGAACTCCGACGACCTGTCGTCGAGGCAAAACGCGGTCCTGGTGCTCAAAGAAGCCATCTCGTCGGATCGGATCGGGCACAGGGCACTAGTCGAAGGCATTGAAGAGGCATTGGTGAGGATGATCAGAGAGCCAATTGGCCCAACCGCAACGAATGCTTCTTTATTAACCCTGTTCAACATGATCTCTCAGTCTCCAAACAGTGACAACACAACGTCCAAGTTATTGCAACTGGGTCTTGTCCCTCTGCTGATAGACCTTCTTCTGGACTCATCAGACAAAGGCGTGTGCGAGAGGGTCTTGGGAGTTCTTGACCTCCTCTGTGAGAGCAGAGAAGGGAGGGAAGAGGCCTTTGGCCATGCCTTGACCATGCCCATCTTGGTCAAGAAGATCCTGAGGGTGTCCAATTTGGCGACCGACTTCGCGGTTGCCATCCTGTGGAAGCTGTGCAAGAACGAAGAGGGTGATGACAGGAGAGCCCTGATTGAGGCGATCCAAGCGGGTGGGTTTCAGAAGATGTTGGTGCTGTTACAGGTGGGCTGTGGGGACGGCACGAAGGAGAACGTGAGAGAGCTGTTGAAGCTGATGCATCTGCACAAGGACCGGGTGGATTGTGTGGACTCTTCTCTGGATTTGAAGTATCTGAAAAGGCCATATTGATTGGCCCAGTTTTAACCCATTCTTTCATTAGGCTAGATCAGAAACAGATGTACAAAAAAAATACAGGAATTATAAGACTGACTCTTCTAGTTAGAAGAATTGAGATACATACGAGCTATTTTGATCACAAATTGAAGACTTGATCGCTATTTTATACAATGAATTCGATGGGATATACATGAATACCATCTGTTACATGATATACCCAAAGAATGCCAAAATTGGAAACTGGAAAATACAATAGAGATCAAGAAAGTTCTTAAATTTTATGCTGTCCTTTTGCACACAAATCCTCAGCACAACCACATTTATTTGGCATGATAGATCGCTTCCTGAGGAGGATCAAATTGCTAGATGGACTAACCTTGCTTCTGGTTGTTGCGTATTTGTGCTCTAAATTATCAGGAGCACTAATTGCACGCTTTTTCTCTCACTTAATTGTATATCTTGATTGTGTGAGTCTGCAAACATGTGATCAATTATCACAAATCATTATGCCACAGAGGGAAACATAGCCTGAGCAAATCCATAAGGGAGCTATGAGACATAATACTTGGAACATGGGAAAACGCAGAGAAAGACTCGTAGTAGCCCATATTTGGCTAAGGCATCAGCATCTGGTTGCCCTCAGTAGTAGCACACTGGACGACCGGCACGTCTCTGAATGTTTGGAGCAATGACCTGCAACCACTGGTGAGTACAAAGATTGGGTGTGAGCTTGGAGGTCGTGTAGAAATGCATTGACAATTTCAGCATCTAATTCAAGTACACTAGTGCTGTTGAATGCTATGAACCTTAGCTAATCTGAGCACATCATGCAGTGCCATAGTTCTGCCACCAGGCTGGTTGCAATGCCAACGTTTCTACTGAACTGGGCAATCCAATTCCCTGGAAATCCCTCAACTCCCCACCTACACCTGCTTTCTCAAGATTTTCTAACGGAGGCTCATCTGTATTCAACTTAGACCATTCTTGCCGTGGTGGTTACCAACCAGCTGAAATGGTCCTATACTTTTACTGCCTTGCGATAAATTATGGTAGATGCAATTGCCAATGGAGTTTTGCTAAGAGGGCTAAATTTCAAAATTTAGTCTTTTGAAGGCTTAAACCTCCTCGCTTTTTCGCACGGCTACCGAATCCTAATTAAGCAAGCGGATTTTCTTTTTCTCATCAGTATCATTTGGTCCATTTTTTCACTTTCTTCTGATTTTTCTTTTGTACATTGATCATCGCCACTGACTTTCTTCTGAATTTTAGTCACCTGCATATTTATGAATTGGTATAATTGATGGAACTGACTGGATGAGAGAAACACAAACTGAAATTTTGTGGTCTCATCTTCTCTTGAATAATGAAAAGCCAAGACCTTCTTGGTTTTCTTGATACCAAGAAGTGGGCAATAGGAGCTTTTTAGTGAAGACGGTATTGGAGAGGAGAAGAAAGCTTGTGATCTCTCACATTGGATGACATAGCACGATTCCAAGCAGAATTCTGCTAGTGCAATTGCGATGGATCAACAAGTCCTTTCATTAACTTTTGCACAGAGCATTAGGTCATCCGCCAAAAAACATGCAGGGAAGTTCAAAACAGTTTCTCCCACCAGAATCGCCTGCCACTCTTTTGACTCAGCAGATTTAGTAATAAGTTGCGAGAGATATTGAAGGCACAAGATGAATAGGTGAGGAGAAAGGGCTTCTCCTTGTCTCAAGCCACGAGTTGGGAGATATATAAGCCGATTTCTCTCCGTTTATTAGGACAGCGGGTTCAACTGAAGTTACACAGCTCAACCAGAGCTGCGATATTATTATGGACTGGTAGAAGTGACGGATGAAGGACCACTCTAAGCCATCATAAGCTTTATTAAGTAGGTCATTTCCAATGGCCATTAACCCATATCAGCCTGTAAAGGCTTATGGTCGGTAATGAATGGCGGCGGAGGAATATATAATCTTTGGTACCGGGCAAACCTGAGTAAGGTTCCACCCCGGCCGATGTGACCTACATGAAAGATATGTCTGATTCCTAGAAAAATATTTTCCCTGACAACCGTGAGGTCCGGGTGTCTTAACAAGGTTTGAGGGACCAAAGAGCAAGTGGTAACATCTTCGACAGGAGGAGCAGATAAAAGTTGACTGCCAGTATATTAATAGCAGGGAAGCCGTCTGAAGTGTGGTTGTGAAAACTTTGGTGAAACGTTGTTGAATAAAAACGTTGAGATCTTTCATGAGGAGTTGGGCGATGCAGTTACCACGACAACGATTGATGGTGCTAAGACCAGATCGTACCCACTCTATCCGAGATTTCATCCACCAGAGCTATTCTTCCCCCCTTGGGATATCATTAAGTTCATTTGTTAAATGCAGCTCTCGTTTCCTTCATTTTTGCGAGAATATATTATCCAAAAACATCCTCAGTCCATTGTTCCAGAGAAATGGACAGTTCATCTAAAAGGGGAGCGGAAGGAAGGCAACTTCTACGCATTTGACTTCAATAAAAATACCAAATTCTTAACGCCTTATCTGTTCTAATTTCTGTCCTTATTCTATATTCCTCTACTCAATTTGCAGATATCATGTCATCTCTTTTCCATGTTCAAAGCGTTTCCGCGAGCCATCAAAAGAGCTACCGACTCTATTTTACTCAAACTTTTCTTATGCACTCTCTTCAGTAACCCGTAATTTTTGTCTCTTCTATCTTAGTTCAAGGCTTTATGGAGTCCTTCATAACTTTAACCAACTTGGAAGTTGGAACCAAGTAGGTCTAAGATAGTCACATACATTTTAAAGCATTTTAAGCAACCAAGCAGCTAATTACTTCATGTCGCTTTCACGCTCAATTTTTGGTTCTTTACTGGACTTAAAATCAGACTTTGCTGTAATATTTAGATACCCAGAAGTTTCTATTAGTTTATCGAAAATTTGCATTTAAGATATTTTAATACTGAACTGGTAAGCGAGGATGCGGGGGTTGCGGGGATATACACGTGATCTCTTCGTTCCATGTGCGTTTGCAAGTACCCATCTATGTAAACTAAAGTTTTCATGTTGTTGAGATCGAGACTACAACAGAAAAAGCTGGTTTTCTTGATGCGGTGATAATCCGAGCAGAGCAGCAGGAAATTCTTTTTGCTCTTGCCAGTCAACTTTGGATTCTGCTTGGCACACAGATATATGGCGTAACCATTAAATCACAACCGACAAGTTTTGAGTAATTAGCAAGTAACAAGTTCAGATTTTGTTTTTGGATTTGTTCTTATACGAGAAGACCTTTTCTTGTTATATTAATGGATGCCAGTTGGGCATTATATTGAGTAGGCTAACGCGTGCAGAGACGCAAAATTCCGGGACTTTAGTTTCCTCTGGGTTCAAATTTCAATGGAATAGGAGATCCGCAAGCAATGGATGCATGTCTGCAGCAAAGAAGATGAGAAAAGCAGAGAGTCTGATCAACATAACTTCATGGAGATTTCCCAACCGTTGACCTTCCACAAGCTTCCAATACCAACCCTCACCAAAGCATCCATTTCTTTAATTGCTTCTCACAACTATGACTCACCTCTTGCTCAGTTTTTATCGTAAAGAAATCACATCGATGCCTGCCTAAACGAAACTCTAGTTTTCAGTCAATGCCTGCTTCTACTGTTCCACATATTACACAGCACTTGAACCCTGCAACTGCTAAAACCACACACACTGCGGAGTCCATTTCTGAGTGAAAACATCGGTGTGCAAAAGTAGCGGGGACTTGCAAACACCAAACGCATCGGATTGGGGATGGACTCACCTCGCCATCACAAGCCCCGCTCTCTCCCCACCAATCTCTTCTTCGTCCTCCTCCTCTCCACCAATCTTCTCACTTTCTTCCTCTCCACCACCTTCTACTCCTCTTGCTCCCTCACTTCCTCCCTCCTGGACGCCACCAGTAGTACCACCTCGACAAATAGTGTTCCCTCCACCACAGTCTCACACGATGAATTCAAACAGTCCGGCGTCACTGAAGATCTCCCACCCGAGTTCCTCGCGTTCACATCAGGCCAGTCCCTCCCCTTCGGCTTCAACTCCAACTTCGACTCTGATACCATCTTCCCTCCTGTTGGCAACGGATGCACAAGGTTCCCAGATGATCTCCGCCGCTTCATGACGTATGCTGTCAATGGCTCCTGCCCTGATGACGAACTCCTTGCGCAGAAGTTACTCCTACGTGGCTGCGAGGCCCTCCCCCGCCGCCGCTGCCGCCCTGCTGTGTCTCCCGACTATGTGGAGCCTTTTCCTTATCCGATGTGCTTATGGACAACTCCTTTGGATAACTCTGTGGTGTGGACTGCCTACACTTGCAAGAACTATGACTGCCTCATCAACCGGAAGCACCGGCAGAAAGGCTTTGACGACTGCAAGGACTGCTTTGACCTTGAGGGGCGGGAGAAGTCCCGGTGGACTGCAACCGAGAGCCATGGTGGCCTTGACTTCACCATTGACGAAGTCCTGGCAACAAAACCACCAGGGACGATCAGGATTGGGCTAGACATAGGCGGTGGCGTGGCCACATTCGCCATCCGGATGATGCAGAGGAACATAACCATTGTGACCACCTCCATGAACCTAAATGGTCCTTTCAACAGCTTCATTGCTTCCAGGGGAGTTGTGCCTCTGTACATAAGCATCTCCCAGAGGCTGCCATTTTTTGACAACACTCTTGATATCGTGCACTCGATGCACGTGTTGAGTAACTGGATCCCAACAACACTCCTGCATTTCCTGCTGTTCGATGTGTACAGAGTGTTGAGGCCTGGAGGGTTGTTTTGGGTGGACCATTTCTTCTGTTCCGGTGATCAGTTGGAGAAAGTGTATGCACCAGTGATTGAGAGTGTCGGCTTCAACAAGCTGAAGTGGGTCGTGGGAAGGAAGCTTGACCGTGGGCCTGAGCTTCAAGAGATGTACCTCTCTGCTTTGCTGGAGAAGCCATTGAAGAACTCATGGTGACTCACATTTTTTTCCTCTAATGACACTTTTAAGCTTAGTCGACTTTTGACCGGAAATTAGTCCGCTGAAGGCTTGTTAGGATAATCAAGAACCAAAGAATGCTTATGCACGGGCATGTAATTTTCTTCTTTATCTTTGTTTTCTTCTGGATTTTCCTCATAAGGATTCACCCTCTTCTTGAAATCAATACTCCAATCGGAAAACAGGAGCCCCACTGTGCAAACGTATTGAGTAACTGCTAGAAGAGTTTAAATTTTCTTTCCCTGCATCAAATCCTGGGCAAAGCAAAAGATAAGCAGTTACAAATAAAGCCATAAATGAGTCACCTCAAATAAGCTTCAAATGTCTTGTTATTGTGCTAAGTGTTGAAGGCATACTTGGGACGATTTGCCTCGGGTCAAAACGTCTTCCTGAAGGAGCGGTTCGGCATGCACACCTGGCACTGAGTCAGCAAGCTACATGCTCCAAATGTTAAAACAGAGTGCCCCACTTGGATGCATATGAACCTGAACTCATATCCATTGAGACTTTCTCTACTAGGATAGCAGTGGACTCCAAAATATATATGCAAAGAAAACAAATTTGCAGTCAATTCAGAAATTGTACAGGGTTGATTTGTCCAGCCAATATCACATGTTTAAAGCTTATGAGCAGACCTTGAAAGTGCGGTTATAACCAGTCATGCTCATTCAAACTTGATGCTTTTTGAGGTCGAATCTTGACACCTTATATCATGCCTTACAATTGATACAAATCTTCGGTAAAAAGCAACTGTAATTTTCAAGAATCCAATCAGGGTCCATTGCAGCTCTTTTTGCCAAATAAGCAACCATTGATCATCTACAAACTCTACCACAGTGGGAGATCAAAAGAGTGGCTATGGTTGGTATATCTTCTAATAAAACTGAAGAGGTCTGACTGTTTCACATGAAAAATTAAAAATGATGAGAAAAAATTCAATTGTCCAAACAGTAATGAACACGTGGATTAAGGTTTCGACAGCTGTAGAGTGGGATGTTTGGTGTGACGTGACTGATTCCTCGAGTCCTGCCAGATTCTACTTAGCAAACAAAACCCCATATTAATTGTTGAATCAGAAGCAGAAAGCATCACAAGGATATCATGGCATCTCTTTATGGACATACAAATCATGTCATTAACTTTTCTGTTCATCAATTAGGCAGAAAAGGCCAGTGTTAATTATGTTACATGTCATGAAAGTAAACTTAACCATTCTGAAACTAACAGATGTCTCTTAACAATGCAAGTTAATTACTGATGGATAAAGGAGAAAGAAATCCAGAGTATTACTTGCCTTGGTTCCATCGCCAAGTCCGCTATATACAATTTTATTTCATCGATAATTCCCGTTTCTACTCTCGTCTTCCTGATAGTGTATACAATCATGCGCTTGGTATCGTCTTCGTGATCTCTTGCACGATTCTTCTTCAATTTCCGGGCAACGCTTCCATTTCTGCAACACCCTAAGATCCAGAACTGATTTTGTTCTGACAAGAAAAATGGCAAGTCTTCCTCCCTCTCAATTAGTGCAATATGTGTGAGACAGCTAATGCTTTTGATATTTTCTCTCCTATATACATGAAATCTTTCATTACTTACCTTCAACTGCTTTGTAGCATCAGATCATTCCTTAAGGCTCCTTGATCTCATTCTTTAAGTGCAGTCAATTTTTTATTGTGTAGCATAAACGAGATTAGGTCACGGAAGAACTAATCTATCAATTTATTTTGACTACTTCCTACTCTCCACAACAGAGAGTTAAATTGCAAAAAATGAAAAAGAAAAAAAAAGGATTAAGATCTGTGGCTATCAGAAATAAAATTTCATTCTTATGCACATTTGAGTCAATAAACTACCTCAGACTTTTGGACCAAAAGAAACAGTACGAATACCAACCTCTTTGTCGTCATGTAATATTTTCACATGAGATTAATTTCTCTCGCCAAAAACAACCTTGAAGTTACTGATGTGTATCTTGCTTTTGTCATTAAACGATCAGTCGGCATACAGAAGTTCCATTCCAGGATCTCTCCTGTAAGATTCTCATAATATCACAAGAAATCACTGTATCTGCACAAAGATATAGGATAAAAAATGCTTAGTACCGTTAAAACTAGTGCAAAATAGGACATAAGAGATTAGATTTTTCTCTTCTGCAAAGGACAAATGATTAGATCAAACAGATACCTTGACCTGAAACGGCTAAGACCTCCACATACAACGTGTATTCCCGGCGCCTTGTGACATGACTTAAATTTATGAGCACGCCATAGAGATCTTAAATTTATGAGCACGCCATAGAGATTACTTTCTATGTGAAATACAAATCAGATATTATCACATATGCAACCTCAGATTCTGTCTTCCTACTATTGAGTCAAAAAATTTACACGGCTTTAGTTTCAGTGTATATCTCTTATTGTTCTTACGAGCATATGTTTCGATATCTTTGCATCATGTAACCGTAAAAAACAAGAGTCGTCGTTTTTCTCGGAATGGAGCTTGTCAGATAGTCAATGATATGCCCACTTCTCTATATATGAACACTATATAGTAGAAAAGAGCTTTCTTTTAGCATATCTCATTGTCATTAGTAACATAGTTTGCTGGATGAGGAGTTTTCTTCAGTGGAGACGTATTAATTTCATATCTTGTAGACCCTCTTTATAATCTCTCAGGTTGCAAAAAAACCTATACTGGCAACGATTTAAGTAGGCCAATGAAAAAGGTATAGCAGTTGGGGGAAGTGGAATTAGATTCTCATTAGGCCATATCAAATAGACAAAAAAGAAAGAATATAAGTAAATCAAGATAGAAGGAAGCTGTATTTTCAATGAATGATAGCACTAACCTAGTAAGAAGAGTGAGACATAACAAACATAATCTCTAGATAGGTTTTGAGCTGACTCCCCCACAAAATGGATTGATCCCCTGAATAAGTTAGCCATTCTTTTATTCAATAAGATCCTAAGCTCCAGCTTCCCATCCATGCTTTTATCCAGAACATGAGTTTTGGTATCCTTCAAATTGTTAATAGATTTCTTTCAGTTCATATTTAAGTTCCTCTGTCCTGATAGCATTTGTATAGATTCTAATTTTCGCTTGGACTGTTTGTAGTATCAAATTCTATGAGGGAGAGAAAAGGGTAAAGTTGAATGTACATAGTCTAATCAACTTTTCTTCTTAGCAGGCTGATAATGAAAACCATCACAAGAAGCAAGAGCCAGAATGGCTTGACTCTTTCCTCCAGAAGACTTTCTTCGAATCATGTTTGGTGCACCCTATTCGTAGGAATGAGTTAAATAAGTATTGCATCAACTGTGATTCATCTGCTTGTCAGTACTGCATCTCTTCAGGAAGTCATCGCCAACACAAGATACTTAAAATCTACAGACATGTCTACAAGGATGTTGTCTCCCTCTCCTCCATCGAAAAGCATATCGATTGCTCCAGAATACAGGTACCTCCTATGTACCCTACAATTGCAAGTTTCAATACTCATCAATGGTATTTAGCTAAGTATAGGATAGTGTTGATATATACATGATTTGATGATAGACTTTTGCTTGAAAAGGATTCATTGAACCTACATTTTATTAGGGAAAATTCTGGATGCTTTATTACTCTATTTAAGACATCAAGTGTGCAATGTGTCCGCAACAAGTTGTGATCAAGCCCTCTGTAACAATGGAAGGCCATTGTTCTGTTAAAAGCTACGCCTAAGTGCAGATGTAGATTATTTTATTATTTAGCTTAAAGAAATGCAAGTAAAGCATGTGATTGATCTAGGAAAGGTTCAGTGGGTGTTTTGGGGCGACTCCCAACTTTTATTCATCTCGACTTAACTTTTATTTTTGGCAATCGGAAATTGAAATGTCGGAAGCCTTACAAATAGTAATGCATTCAGAATTCATTTTAGAATGTAAGTGGAAACTATTTTCTGATTCTTCAGAGTTACTAAGTCATATCTTCTACATATACATTACACAAAGACGTATGCATAAGCAGGCCATAATAGTCTTATAAGGGGAGGGTTACATGCAAGTATTTAATCAATCAGTACTGAGATATCTTCATCGGGATCTATTCAGTTAGTATTCTGCTCATCTGCTGAGGACAAGTGATGAGAAATTTTATAATTTCATTCCTACAAGATCTTTGTCCACTCACAGTGGCGCATGCATAAGGCAGAGCAGATGTACCCAACAAGGAATGTTATCTAGCAGAAGCAACTTACATTTTTATGTATATCTAATCGGTTTTCTGACAAGTCCTCCATGCATGTCAAAGGTGAACACCTTTCGGTACACATAGAAAGATGACATTATGTTTTCAAGATTGCCTGTTAAAGATCGCATTTATAGGATTGGGAACAGATTGCATTTGAGGTGGCAGTAATATCGATGCTGTCGTTATCATTTTCTGGGATATAGCAAGGCATTATCTTTTTTATTTAAGTACCTTGTTGTCTTCCAAGTTTCAGCCATACAAGTCCAACAAGAGAATGGTAATAGCCCTGAACCCTCTTCCCCATAGTGGTCCAACAGCATCAAATGGTAAGACATCCTGTGAGATCTGCAAGAGACGATTATCGGAACCTGACCTCTATGATTACTGCTCCATTTCTTGCAAGGTAACCATGGCAGAAATACTGGTCAATTAGAATATGCTTGACTTAATCCCATGTGCATTTCACTGAAGAAATTAAAACTTCAGGTTATGGCCTTTTCGAGAAAAGCCAAAGACCAGGAGCCTCCACATCATTCCGTCCAAGCTCCAACAGAGGAAAAACAAAGTAAAGCTTCTCAACCCAGCAAAGCACCGCACCGAAGAAAAGGGAAGCCTCAAAGAGCCCCGTTCTTTTAAAGTCTCAATGGCACATTTGGAGAAACTTATTCAGTTCCGTTTTGGAGAGGACTTCACAATCTTGGTGGTGCTTTGCATATTTAATTTGGATAATAAGCTCAGAATGAACTGAGACTTGTCTGTTGTTTTCATCATATACTGTAGACTCTGTCAACATCAGAGTGATCTTGCTTGCTTAAACTCTGCAAACCAATGTTATTCGTCCTCCAGGCTCAAGTGGTTGCTATCACTTTGTGAACTAACCCCTTGTTGCTTATATATTGTGGTTGAGGTTGTCAGGATACTGGCTGGGTGGAAAAGGCTACCAGTTACTACTCAAAAGCAGGTAGAATCACCATGACTGTTCTCATATTTGCCAGAATAGCTTGTCATAACTACCTTTGGTGGAAGTGATTTCCAAAAGACCTGAGGACATACAATGTCAAATTTTAGGCAGTAGCAATAGCAAGGTATCGAAACATGATCTGGTTAAGTAGGTAAAGATCAAGTTGCCTCTAGAAAAAAGGTGGCTTGGGAATGAAATCTTTGATGGCTGTCAAGTGGGTTGATCAATGCTAACCATACAAGCAAACCTCATAAGGAGAACTTCAAATTTTTGCGTTCATATTGACGAGAAAAACACATTGTCCCTGGTCAGTTTATGAGGGTCAGCTCACCTAATCAGCCAACAGGATCCTGAGATACTTTAGGTATCTATCTAGTAACCAACTCAGTTTCTCTCCCACCGCTTTGGAATTGTGCCATGATAGCTTGTCCGGTTGGGATGACAAACCCCAGAGAGTACCCTGCAACCAAGTTCTATTTCTCCTAGACATCCTTTAGGGTCCCCAAAAACAAGCCTTGAACATAGATTCGCTAGCAACTGAAATTTTATCCTTTTTTTTTCCGTAGTGACTCGCATGGAGCTCAAACTCGATGTAGAAGACCTATCACGCACACAACGCTAGCTGTCAAGCTATTGATTTCCATACATTGACTCCAGAAAAAAATCAAATTTTCCAGTACCCATTGATCGAGCCATGCAGCACGTGGTTCTGCACAGACAGACATCCCAAAACAGTCGCGCACTTTTGCCCATAAAGACGATGAAGTACCCCCAAGATAGATGCTGTTCATTCATAGCGTCGAGAAGAATTAGAGACACCACGAGAACTACGAAAGATGGTAGATAGAGTGAGAGAGATACCGGACATCGGCATTTGGCAGTGTTGAGTGAGTCCGAGGTTTCCTTTTCCTCTGCATTCACCGATTCCATGGAACCCAGGAAAAAAAAACACATAAAGAAACAAATGAAGGTAACAGGGTTCGGTTGGTCGTAATGAAAGCGTGATCACGCCCCAAGAAACAAGTCCACGGGTCACTGAGAATCTCATTCTTCGGTAACGTCAATTCCAAGAGAAAAATTTGCGCTTTGCACCCCATTCATGCCCCTGCTTTCACCTGGCCCCATCAATTCACAGCACGGACTCACTCGAGCATTTGCAGACTTCTCCTGCTAAAGAACCAGCAGTCGTCTCACCTATTTTTTCAATACTCGATATCATTCTGGAAATACTTTTTCATTCGTCGTCCTCCTCAGTCTTTTCAAAAGTTGTCTACTGTGATCGATTCGAACTAGTTTTTCAATATTTGATATCATTCCTAAGTTACTTTTTCATTCGTGTCTTCCTCGATCTTTTCAAAAGTTGTTTAATTTGATCCATTCGTTGGATTCGCTGACGAAATCTGACAAATTTTCTTCTAAGTTTATCCTTGTTTTTCGTTTATTTGTTTAATCTAATCACTACTTTTGTTCTCTTGTTCTGTCTCAATTGCATCATCTCAAATTTAGATTTAAGAGCCAAACATGATATGTCAAGTAAATGGATTAAACAATCCAAAAATTCAAGAAACGTATTTTTAATGCAAAATAGCACTTGTTCTTACATATCTTCTACTTGTAACACGAAACATCTTCAATAGTTTAACTAAACAAGTTCATAAGCAATATAAACAAGTAAAAGAGTCCATTCATACTTGACATTTTTATTATTCATCACGATTAAACTTACATGAAAATATTGGAGTATACATATTTTGTCAATGGATTGTGATGAAAACTACTAGATATTAAGGGTTATCAAGATTTTTCTTGACGACCATTTTATGAAGTGAAGACTGTTGAAGAGAGAACAAAAATTATACTATTTTAAGGATGAAGGCAAGTAAAGTTCAAAGACGAAATTTAACAAAACGAAATGATAGGTCAGTAACCTTCACAGTCGCGTCAACAATGCTAAATGTTTAACCGGAGAGTCCACTCAATAAAAATTTAAAAAACTAAAGGACGGCAATGTTAAAAGAAAAGGTTGAAGATTACACTATATAATAATAGGCAAAAGTTCCAGGACGATTAATGTCATTATCCCAACTCGCATGCGCACAAACATACTAATCATAGCAAACCAATAGCTTCACAACATCATTTCGAAATTTGACTTAGAGAAAAGACAAGATTGATGTTACCGACAAAAGTTTGGTACACAAATCATTGTCATTGCATCGTTGCACATTTGCACATCAGGAGATTAGCTATATGTGAGAAAGAGTTCCCAAAATCTTCAGTGAAAACTCCTAAAAAAAAAAAACGTGAGAAATGACAGTCCCCGAAGTTTGACCACCTCATTTCTTTTCTGAACTGTCAACCGGTACACTAAAAAACGGTTATAGATAATCATGGCTGTCTAGTACTTGCAAATGAGACACGGACTTCCCACAGAACCAAAATTGGGGCAGCCTTCTGCCATCAGTTCCTTTTGTTTTTTTACCCCAAGCCAAGTTAGGGGTAAAAATTACAGTCCAGGCAGGGGGAACTGAGTAGTGAGAGCTTCCACTCTCTGACGAAGATCCGCGACCTTTTCCTTCAAAGGGAAGTCAGGAGATTTCACAAAGTTCAGAAAATCTTGAAGCTTTGACCCCGGAGCGGAACGTTTAGCTTCAAGAGTAATTTGAACGCCTTCATTGATAAACTCTGCAGTTGCTTTGAAATCTTCCTCGGTAAAACCTCGAGTTGTCATAGCAGGTGACCCAATCCGTATGCCACCAGGGACTAGAGCACTTTTGTCACCTTCCAGAAGAAAGGTTAATTGATGATTACTTCGACTGGACTAGCAATTCGATCCCGACAAACACAGATTCGCATAGAAAAATGTAGTCCAAGCAAAACTAAAAATTTACCAGGAACTGAGTTCTTGTTGAGGGTGATGGAAGCCATATCAAGAATTTTCTCCACCCGAGCACCATCGATCCCCTAATAATAATATATGCCATGCTCAATAAGATGAAAAGGTATCATGTGCTCAGCAGCAGCTATCATCCATCTTAGATTCTCGAAAGATTAACTAGGTTTGAAGAATTGAACATTGCCAAAACCAGGGGACCAGAAATAACTAGAAGTCAACTTTTTGAAGTCCCCACACCTAGCTACTTCATTACATTAATCTACAGCTTGCTCCGACAGAACTAATGCAAGGAAATCTGGTCGAAAAGCTTATCAAACTCCAATAGGGAAAAAAAAAGTAAATTATGAGTTCTGACCTATACCTATCAGATCAGTCACTGAAACCAGGGCTTGATACTTACCAGTGGCCGCAGATCTACAAGAACAAGGTGATTATCGCTCCCACCAGAAACCAGCTTGTATCCTAATTCAATCAATCGGCTTGCAAGAGCTTTACAATTAGAGACAACCTAAGAAAGCAGCAGGAATTTTTTGTTAAGAATTTCTCCAGATGGAAAACAGAGTGCATTGATAGGACAAACTTGGACAAGAAAGGACGAGAAAGGAACATCAGATACCTTGTTCTGGTAAGCCTTAAATTCAGGCAACTGGGCAAACTTTAAGGAAACTGTAAGTCCCCCAATTGTGTGGTTATGAGGACCACCCTGCATTCACAAGTCAATGTTGCAATGCCACACAATGACTTGAAATATGACTAATGTCTAAGGAACAATTACAACAAAGTAAAGCCAATCGAAAACATCACATTGAGCAAAAAGACAATTCCAACAAACCTGTAAGCCCGGGAAAACAGCATTATTGATGGCAGATTCTAAATCAACTCCAAGAACCGGTTCCTTCTTGAAAAAGATCATGCCACCTCTTGGCCCTCGCAAGGACTGAACAAGTTTCATACTATCAGAGCTTGCTATTACAGCTTGAAGAGAAAACCTCTTGAGAGAATTCTCAGTACAGCAATTGTTTTTCATCTCAAGTACACTGATACAGAAAACCTAAACAAGCGCAGTCTACAAAACAACAAATGACCAGGTGATAAAATATTAACACCCCCCCCCCCCGGTTCTCTCCCTTCCCTTTTTTCCTCACTCTCCCTTATTCCCTTATTTTTCTAGCCCCAAAAAATACAATAGAGGAGAAGGTGAGTAAGAAGAGACAGATGTCAGGCTGTAAAAGTAGCCTCTAGACATTTAACCACCGGACATAGAATAACTTTCTACCAATATAAAAAAAAAAAAGGAAAAGAAAAAAGCAATACAACATTCCTCAAACCACAAATGGGCTACAGTTGCATATAAACATGTAGGTCTTACAGTAAAAAAAGATCTCGAATAGGGAGATCGAGGAAGAAAAAATCAGCACCTTGTGTGTTGTTGTTGTCACTATATCGCAGTACTCAAAGGGGTCTGCTACCACGGAAGCAGCAACAAGACCACTTATGTGTGCCATATCCATCATAAGAAAAGCACCAGCTGCATCTGCAATCTTCGAATGCATATCATTTGCAAGATTATTCAGCAGCCAGAGAAGAAAAATCAGTTCCTTGGTCATGCAATCTAATGGAAAGCGAAACCCATCGGAACAATTGCAACCCTTACCTTCCTCATACGAGCATAGTCAAAATCACGGGGGTAGGCACTGGCACCAGCAATTATGAGTTTAGGCCTAAAGAGAGTAGCTGTTTTCTCCAGCATGTCATAATCAACAAGGCCTGTTATAGATAGTGGACAAAATTAGCATGCCAAACTTAAGAGAAACCACTCAAGCATAACCTGGACATCAAGTTGAGACACAGACTAAAGGTACATCACCTGTTGATTCATCAAGTCGATAAGGCATTGACTCAAAGTATATTGATGTCCCAGAAACCCGTCGTTTGGCAGTCATGAAGCCATGAGACAAGTGCCCACCATGAGGCAAGTCCAAACCCTAAGTTGAAAAAACGAGAAAAAACTTGAACTGCAACTTATTTAGCAAAACCAAAAGGCTAGGGGAAAAAAAAAGCATGAACGCAGAGAGAAAGGGATAGAGAAGGCACCATTATCCTGTCATGGGGATTGAGAATTGCAGTGTAAACCTCAAAATTGGCAGGAGAACCAGATAAAGGTTGAACATTAACACCCCACTTCTTTGGATCCAGGTGAAATGCAGCCAAAGCCCTTTTCTGACATAAGGTTTCAAGCTCATCAATATACTCATTGCCACCATAATACCTGTGAAATTTATAATAACATTAGCCATGTCACATGCCAAAAATTGGGTAAGAGAGGAAAACACTGCTGATGAAATTTTAAATTTAAGTATATTCACCTTTTACCAGGCAACCCCTCAGAATATTTATTTGTGAGGCAGGACCCAACTGCCTCCATAACTGCCCGTGATGTAAAATTTTCTGACGCAATAAGCTCAAGGCTTTTGAACTGCCTCTCCTTTTCCATGTCAATAATTTTGCGCACTTCAGGATCAGCTTCACTCAAACTATAATCTATAAAGCTGCTTCTTCTACCTGATAAAAGCAAGCAAGATTGAAAAGGTTTTGATAAATCAGCTTATGCATTTAATATCCTTTTTACGCATTTACGCAGGGACAATTTAACTTTGGTGTTAAAAAAAAAAGTCACCTTCCACTTCACCAACAGGGACAGACACTGAAGAGGGTGGCTGACCAGTAACCAGACTTGCTTTAATACAGGCTAATCGAGGCTTAACTGAAGTTGGATTTATGTGATGAGAAAATCCATTAAAATTAAAGCCTTTTGGAGGAAAGGCAGATGGCTTGGTCCGTATAGGTTGTTGCAGAGACCCTGTCACTGCAGCTCCACTACAAGCCTGCATTTTGGCTAAAGAACTTCTCTTTGAAGTTGTCCTGTGAATTCCATGGACCAATAAAGTCAAAACACTGGACTCATGAAAAAAGAAGAAGAAGCATGTACTCATGAAGCATCGATGTTTACATAATCATGCATAACATACTCGATAGTACTTACAAATTCAATTAGTTCCTTCCAAAACTACCAATTCAAATCTTTTCCCAATTATTTTCTAGCAGTACACTGGTAGATCCCCACAGGCAACAGTAATACTCAATCCAATACCAACATAACTGCATATCGCTATACAAGCGATTATATGATCTTGTGTTCAGAGTGTAAGAATTTAGTAATCCGAACAAAGTCCACAGAATTAAACCCAGCAGTGCATATCATCTCTAGGCAATCAGGTTTCATGCACTTCACCAGCTGTATATTGTACGCTCTGCAGTCTCTAGCGTATGGGGCTAATTCGCAAGTCCAGGAAAACGCCACTCCACCAAAAAAAAAAACCAACTTTTTAATAAGAAAACCCCATTTTTTTTTTTTTTAATTTATCCTGCAGGCATCAACCAAAATCAGCAAATGATCTTGTGTCCAGAGTGTGACAATTTAGTACTCTGAACAACGTCTACAGAGTTGGACCCCGTGGATAGTGCATAATCATCTTCAGGCAATCAAGTTTCAATTTTTTCAACAGCTGTGTACCGTGAGCTCTGCAGTATCTAGCGTATGGGGGTTAATTCATGAGTCCCGGAAAATGCCACTCCACCAAAAAAGAAGAAAAAAGAAGAAGAAAAAAACCAACTTTCTAATGAGAAAACCCCATTTTAACCAATTAATCCTGCATGGCATCAACCAAAAGCAGCAAACTGGATAAAAAAACGCAGCATTAGATACAGCGTGTCAGCAAAACACGGCCGCCACACCTCGCAGACCCACGAATTGTACGGAGACGCAAGGGACAGGGCAGGCGTCCTCTGCCGGAGTTAAAGCCGCAGGAGTAAGTTGGAAAGGAAACCGCCTGTTTGCACAGAGACACAGAGAGAGAGAGAGAAGGGAGAGGGGACGCGGACCTTCTTCGACCTTGCAGAAGAACACCGCCACGAACAGGAGAGGAGCCGTGCCAGGGGAAAGGCAACGAGATTAGGGTTTAAATATTGGGATAGGTATTTCTGTAATATCGGCAATAAACGAGGGTGATTATGGGATTCAAAACTCTGTGATAAGTAGGATTAGCTAATCTTGAGGATTAGCCAGTAATTGCCGATGCTTCGTCGGAAACTTAACCAATCCAAATTAACGGACCATCAAATTGGTTATTAGAATTGGTCTGAACACCTCGAGCGCTGAGATTAAAATTTTCGAAATATTGATTATGTATATTATGAGGATGATCAATATAACGAAAAATTACGAAATTTGTTTAATAAATTGCTTAGCAAGTGCCTCTACGGCACTCATTAACATATTCCGAATTACAATTATATCTAACTATACAAACAAGATCCATATAGCCATAACAATTAAAAATCAATTTTATTTTGTATACTTATAATTAATGGGCTTTTTAATAATTGGGTTGTTTTTTCTATCCTACTTTTTTCAGTTCATAATATCAAATTGGTTTTATTATTAGAATATTTAAAACTTAAATCACACATTCTTCTAACAATTTAAACTTTTCAAAAAATTAGTAGTAATCTCGCAAAATATACATGGTATCAAAGTGGAATATCCTGAGTTTGTCTCTCCAATTGCATATTTTCATGCTAAACACTCGGCAAAAAGATCGGACCAAGTATTCCTCAATTACATAATTCCATTCTTAGTACTATAGGTAAAAAAACCATAATTATTCGGCAAAAAGACTAGACTAACTTAAACTCAGGTTTGAAATCATTAATTCATTCTAAGCCCAATCACAAATGACAAGTTTTCGAAACAGTGCACTTGACTTTCAGCGCATTCTTATAATTACATAAGCACCAAAAAAGAGTTTTGGGATAAAACTTGTCGAAAACTCAGGGGGAGACGGGGGGGGGAGACGGGGAACGATAAACTTTTACAATTTCGATATTGAGATAAAAAAGTGCTGGTTAATTTTGAAATGGGACCTAAGTTGTTATACTTTCGGGGCATAAAGTCCGCTCGGTTGTCTTGATCGATTCACTTTGTATTCTGATTTCTTTCTTCCTTCTCCTTTTTTTTTTTTTTTTTTTATTGTGGCTTTTTTTTATTATTATATCAAATAAGTTCACTAGAAATTCTAAAACTTGTCATAAAAGTAAATTGAATTTTAAAATTTGTCAAATAGGTGCAAACAAATCCTAAAGTTAATATTATCGATTTATTTAACGGAAAATGCCGACTTGGCATTGTTAAATTAATTTCTCTCTCTCTCAATTGGCATATTCTTATTGTTTTCTTTGTTAAATGGTATTAAATCAAATTAACAAACTAAAAAAAACCTAACATTTTATTTTTAAAAAATGAAAAGAAAAGAAAAGAAAAGAGAGAGATAGAGACGGAGATAGAGGAAAGAGAGAAGGGCCGGGCAAGGCAAGGCATGTGCGGTGGGCGCCACCACTGTTACCACCCATCGCCAAAAGGCCTAGTGGAGGTCACTAGCCTTAAGCAAGGATGGCCAGCCCTCGCTAGCTCTAGCGAGACCTTGCTGACCCAAGCAAGAGCTCCTATATCTAGGCGACGCTAGCTGTCGCTTGGAGCCGGCGAGTCTCGCTAGCCCCAAATGAGGTCTCACCAACCCAAGGCGAGGGCTAGCAACGCTTGCTAGGCCCATAGTGAGCGCCGGCATCACCTAGGTTCAGGCACTTGAGCACGAGCCCAAGCCTAGCAAGAGTCATCGGCCCTCGCTTGGGACTAGTGAGGGGTCAACCACCCTTGCCCAAGGTCGGTGGAGGTCATCGACCCCTCCAGCGATGGGTGGCGGCGCCTACTAGCGTGGCTTGCTTGCCCTTCTCTCTCTCTTTCAATTTTATTTCTTAACAAAATTTTAGCTTTTTCAGTTTTTAATCTAATTTAAATAAGATATTAAAAAGAAAACAATAAAAATTGCCAACTAGGAATAGAGAAATTAATTTAAAATTGTCACATCAACATTTTTCACTAAATAAATTGATTGTGTAACTTTAAAACTTGATTGCATCTATTTAACAAGTTTTAGAATTGGATTGCCCGTTTTACAAATTTTAAAACTCAATTATATTTTCATGTCAACTTTTTAGGATTTTTGATGAACTTATCTCATATTATGTTGTTGTTGCGGGTTTCGATTCATTAAGGGTATCATTGATCGGGTCGCACAAAGACTGGTAAATCCGGTCAATATGGGTGGCTTGACAAAGAGTAATACCTCACGAGCGACTTGATAACTACGCAATATGGATTCTCTCTCTCTCTCTACACAGGAAACGCAGAAAAGTCTAAAGTGGGCTGTCAAGGGGTGCGCTAATGCGATATTACTCTGACCATCGAAATCAAGGCAATCCTTCTTCGCGCACGCTCTTCACTCAAACCAACATCTCTCTAGGCGTTCCCAAACTTATTTTGAGGGTGCGCTCGCGGGCGGTCATTTCTGTTCTTCATAAAATCAGCTCCGTCTCTCAATTTCGGTCACATTCTCATTCCTCGCATCGGGCAACCGTTACGGTATTTCCAGCGGATCCAAATTGTGCATGCGGGAAAGAAAAAGCTTGTGTGCAGATTGGTTATCGAATCGGGTCGTCCAATCCTAAATGCATGACGTGAATGATGATTTCACTTCAGATAAGTCATCCAAAGATTACTATTATTGCAAACTAAAGATTCATATATGTAGAGACTTGATTATGTTAAATTATTTCAAGATACATTCGGTACATTTTCTCTTTATTTCGAAAATATTTGGAATCGCCGTGGGTTTCACCTATAATGAAGCATCTGGCTCAAGTTTTGTTAAAAGATTAGTGGTGTAATAGTCGGACTTTGGTCATTTTTTATTATAAAAGAATAAAAGAAGTGTCTTCATTGGTAATTTGGTAGATGTGGCTTGTTGACGGAGCGATCATTCGCTGACGCCATGGAAGCATGCCTTGTTAAATTAATACGGTACGGCAGACATTTTCCTCTTATGAGACTGACTCATTCCCTTGTAGTCTCATCTCTCTCTCTCTCTCTCTCTCTCTCTCTCTCTGTGCAAGCTAGTCGCTGCTCTTGCTGCTTGCTAGACTGTTTGTTGGGCTCGGTCAAAGTCCTCGGCGATGAATCTCAAGAGGGTCGCGCTGATGCTGTCTGCACTCCCTCTCCTAGGCTGCGCGGTTGTGCAGACTCTCCTCGATCTGCTGCATCCTCCTGATCGGTCTGCTTCGGCATCTAACGCCACGGATGGCGAGAAGAGCCCTACCTTAAGTGACGGCGTGGATGGAAATGAAGGTGGAGACGGTGCTGAACGTTCGCAAAGTGCTGTGGTGCAGAGGCATTTCCGACAACCTCAGCACATGCGATACGCCTGAGGATCCCCGGGATGGTAACTTCTCGAAGATGATCACCCCCTGGTCCTTTGTGATTTTGCTTTCGTGATGAATCTAGTCGTTTAGTATGGTTACAGCATGCATGAGGTTTTGAATATTTGTGGTCCTGATATGCTATGAAACCAGAAAGATTCGGTGTTTGTATGATCTTTATAATTACCTGTCGTGAGCCTGGGGCTCCTTTTTTTAAAATTTTGGGGGTTTTGAATCATTACAAGTGTCGACTGATCTTTGAGGATTCTCTGATGATGGTGCTCTTGCTATTCCTTGTCATTTAGCAGACTAATTTATGTCCAGATATTCAACATCTTCCGCCGCTTAACCGCAGAAATCAAGGAGTAAAGAGAGGCTGTGACTTTTAATCACAATTTCGCAAAGTTCGGATCTCCTCGACCTGTTTCTTTTTTTCTTTTTTTCCCTCATTTGAATATGTCGGAATAGTATCAGTTTGTTGTTTTGAGATGAAAATATGAACAACGGTGCCAAATAGGTTTCAACATATCTAACATAGGATGACCGGTTCTAGTTGGATCGGGAACTTACAAAGTATGACTCTTCATTCGAATTTGTCCCCGACTCGATGGCGGAACAGCTAATTACGGCACCTTGCGTGGTCATTGATCGTTAGATATATCTAAAAGGCTCAAGTTTATCAACTCAGAAAAAGCTTTCGTGCGCTCTTCAGTTGCTTCATAATGGAAATCAACGTGTAATCCGACCGAAAGAATTGTCCCGTCATTTCCATGCGTTTGTCTATTTAGAACGTTGAGCAAATCACATATTTCTTCTCTGCAGTTTTCATTGGGCAATTTTTCTATTTAAGATAAAAAGCATGAAGAGAAAAGTTTCGCCTTTTTATTTTATTTTATTTATCAATGAATATAGTATAAAGAATAAAGACAAGGAAAGTATTATTTTTCCCCGTGTATCGAAAGTTCGATGTCTAGTACTCCATAAATTATTTCGGACTCCATAAGAACAATAGTTAATTTTAACTCAAATGGTTTGTAGAGGAGTCCCACCGTTTTTATCGACATGTACAATTTATTTTTTGGTGACGTGACTTGCAATTTGTACTTAAGTTCCTCTTGTATAACTTCGATTAATTTAGTAACTATCGTTTATTGCTTTGCGAAACAAAACTATATTTTTTAATTGTCCGGCTATAAATTATGCAAGAATATTAGGGCGTCCATAATGGTTTTTTATTCTTATAATACTAATGTTGCAAATCAGGTAATTCTTCTCTGCAGTTTTATGAAAATTAAAAAATTGCATTCAATATTTTATAATCCGAAACCGAGCAATCATGTGAACACCAGGATAGCTCCATTATTTTTTGTACTGTTGTTGGTCCTTCCCTTTTCCACATATAATATAGGCTAAATATCACACCCCTTCTTGCAGTCTAATCACCAATTTCTGTCGGCTTCATGGGATTTGGTGGATTTGGTGAGGCACCAATTCCTTGGTCTGGTGCGGCGGCGGCGGCGGCCGCCGCCGCCACCAACGTCCTAAGATGTTACAACTTCCTCGATAAATCCTAGATGAGCATGTCACCAGGGGAAGAGTTCGAAATGTGCTGTAGTTCTTTCTACCTTGTGTTTACGAAGCAACTTGGCCGGATTACATTGCATATAAGTCGACTACTTCATGCGTGTGTCGCTTCCTTGTTTAGACATCTATGGTGATATGGCTTCCACATTTGTTCAGCAGGAGGATCAGGGAGGAAGAGAAAGGATTCTAAAAACAACAATCTGATTTGTCTGATGGAGGGGAAGAGAAGGATGGAAAGAATTAAGACGAATTAGGAGAGATTAGGAGGGCTTGTTAAAATCATATGTACATTCTAAATACCTCCAGGGGGGATAAAAAGGCTTTTGTGTATTAATGAACAACAACTTTTATTTTTACAATCAAATTGTTTC
Source organism: Eucalyptus guilfoylei (assembly GCA_016097605.1). Lineage (NCBI taxonomy): Eukaryota > Viridiplantae > Streptophyta > Magnoliopsida > Myrtales > Myrtaceae > Eucalyptus > Eucalyptus guilfoylei. The sequence continues at coordinate 32,820,392 of CM027865.1, read as the reverse complement.
TCTTCTTTTCTTTTCTAATCTACCCTACTAAGTATAAGTCATCGAGACAAGTTTCATCATCCACTTCATTGCATAAGAGTACTTGCCAAGCAATTTCTAACCAAAAAAGCCAACTTAATCAACCAAAATATGTTGATTGCATCTCTTTAAAAAGTTAAGGGACAATATGATTCATTCAACCGGGAAGTTTTGAGACCAAATCACACCATCTATGCACATTTTAAACACTCTAAAAGTGTTTTGCCAAAACCATGATACGTTGGGATGAATGTACATCAACGTACAGCATGCTACAGTTTTGGTCTGATTCCAGGGACCTTAAAGCACATGCTAACGCTTGTGGAAGTACGTCTTCCGGATCAAACCCAGAGAGGAGAGAACCGCATGAGTTGTGACCAGAATTGGAATATGGATCACCTGATCACTCAATCCCTCGACCAAACATCAAGAAACTCATGAAGAGTGCGCCCAAACACATGCGAATGATGCAAAATAATAGTTACAACAACGTGTATAGTTTCTCAACATAATAGCTGGTGAAAATTATTCCTGCGTTTCGGTAATCAAATACAGCTTCTGGCCCTCACTTATCATGTCCGTATCAAGAACTTTACCTGCATCTTCAGATAATACACAATTGGCGGACGGAACATTTAACTGCTCCGATGCATTTCTTATGAGCTCCTCGATATTGTCAGGGACCCACAACACAATCCCATGTCTTCTATGCTCCTGAGGATCCCACGGATGAAAAGGATAAACTGTACATTTTCTTGAATGCAGCTTATCTGTAAAGGATGGACAGGTGAAGAGTTCACGTTAGTCTAAAGCTCAATTAGGTAACAGTAAGAACCGGGCAAGGTAATGAACTCAGACTGCGCATTATAAGCACAATGAAGTATAGGTACCGATTGCGGACATTTCTAAATCTAATTGATTGCTTCCCACTAATCATGTCTATATGAAATTTCTTCCTTTCTTTCCTAGGATCTTACACACATCCTAGCAACTGCTGATAAGTTTTGCAGGTACCTGTGGTTTCCCGAAAGCTGTCCTGAAACTCTAACATTTCAGAGGATTTTGCAGCTTCCAGCAGCTTAATTAAATTTTTGTTTCCACATTTTCGACATTCGTCAATCGGTGTGTTTCCCCATCTGCATGAACAAAAGAGTTGATAATTGCACTTGCGAGATCCCCGAAAAATGCTAGATTAGTTCTATAAGATGTTTGAAGCATCCAACCATTCGGTGCAAGGAACATGGACACTGAAAGTCTGAATATACCTGTCCTTCAAGAAAACACTAGCCCCTGCTTCTAGAAGCAGCTTTGCCATCAGATATAGCCCTTCTGAGGCAGCTACATGAAGTGGGGTTCGGTGGTCATAATCTTTAGAGTTAGGATCTATGCCATTAGCCAAAATTCTTTTAAGAAAATCGGAATCGCCCCTTGCCACGGCTGTACAAAGAAAACTACCAGCATCATCTATCCTTAGAGATGCGCCTTCTTTAACAAGTAATGATGCAATCCGATCATTTCCATTCTTGATAGCTTCTAGAAGGGCCGTGTTCCCAAAATTATCTACAATGAAATCAGCTTTGCAATGTTAGAGTGAAAAAGGTATACAATGCAGTTGAAGGAGGACAGAAGAGCCAGTTCACTTTAATAAGGAAATAAACCTTTCGTGTCGACATCTACTCCCTCTTGAATAAGAAAAAACACAATATCCTCGTAGCCTCTCGCTGCTGCAAGATGCTGAAAACAGAAAGACGCATTTCAAAGTTTCAAATAACTGTGAATTAGGAAACACGATGCCTCCACATTGAAAGGTGGCCTTCACAACTTAAAATTGGTATATAAGAGGTTTCCTGGCTACCATGAAGATGGCATTAGATATCTATATAAAAACCTTGAACCTTGTTGCTAAGGTATTGTGGTAAGTGTGAAGGTGAAGATTGCCAAATCTAACAAATTGACAAGTGGGAAAAAATGCAGTGGATGTTCAAATGTCAATTTCTGCACACAATTTGACATAATAGTTGATAATGACTTATTCCTACTAATTTCACCACAATCCTCCTTTCCTTAACCCTAAAGACACTTGCATCGAAACATCAGGAGCACCTTCACAAGACCACACTGATACCGCAAGCGGATTAAAAGTATATCCTCTTTGTGATTTGGTTCCCATCACTTGATAAGGAGATGTACCTAAAAAATAAAAATAAAAAAGAAGTAATTCAAAAGCTCAATTCATACCAGGGGTGACCTTCCATCATAATCTGTCTTGTTGAGATCCGCCCCCGCTCTGACTAAACTTTTTAGCTGATGGAGGTCCCCATGAAAAGCTGCACTATTTACCCTCAAAGCAAGTTCTGCTTCTTGCTTTCCAATATGAAATGAGATGTCCGACTCCAATTGCTTGAGTAGGAGATTAGATTCCCTTAACTGCAAGCATATGCAGCGAAAAATTCCTATATGACTGTTGTAATGCGAATCACAGAGCATCTGAAGACTCTGAGAATCTTCTACTAATGTGATTTTTCAAAAATGGATTACACACGAAGAGCAACAGGAGCAAACACATTTTGTTCTTTCAAACACAATTACATTACCTCTAAAAGGTTGTTTAAAATCTTTCTCCCGTCATGGAAATAAATCTCGAGGATATTCGACAGAGACTGTTTATCAATCCGCAGAAGCCGACACAGTTCACAGACTCGGACTGTATAAGGCTGAGGAATGTTGCAAAGAATGGAGACTTGTCCAAATGAGCTGTTAGGCTGTAAAAGTGAAATGGTTTCTTCAGATCCATCCTCTCCTATGCCAACCTCCTCCTGTAGAAGTTCTTACCAAATTATAAGCTGTAGCTATTATCATAATGTTCCCATTCAGCCAACTGAACAAGAACATGGACATTTATGGTAAATGAGATATCATCACGGGGACTAAAAACAATTTAAGTAATGGCAAGGTCATGGTGAACCGTGTAAGCTATTGTTAATTATTACTGTAATCTGGAGATGTCTTCTCGTTGGATGCAAACAAAGAAAAATCATTAGTGCATTGAATGTGAAAAATGCAAAACTTAAAGGCCCAGATATTTGATTTTGTCAGGACCAACAATACAGCAACCCAAGAGCGCAAGGGAATGAAAAAGTTTGGACAATCAAAGGAAAAGTTACTAGATGAAGAGATGTAACAAAGACCTTTAATAGTGGAAGAAAGAGAATTATTGCTCAGAAAGAGAGATACAAATGATAAATGTTAAAGAAGCCAGAGGTTACAAAACCATACCAAGTGACCATGACAAACAAAGTAAAGCTGATCCACCACGTTTCCTTGCTCCATTATCACTTCTCCTGGGAGAAAAAATTCTTCATGGAGCTTAGTTACCTGCAAAAGAGACATAATAATGATTTCACATTTACTCAGCTGAAAGTTGTCTTCAAAACACCATGAGTTCTCACTTTGACCATTTCCCAACAGCGATATTCAGTGCCGTGATCTTTTTATTCTGCCACCCTTCTAGCTTGCAATTGATATTGAATCCTCCCAGACCAATACCAAGTCCTTTCGGTGCCCAAACTCCAATATTCATGGAAATGCTGAATGCCAAGAGGATTCAAAATCCTCTAGTCATTAGCATCTCTTTGAACACTGTATGTCTGTGCAACTAGATATTATGTTACTCATCTGTCTATGCTGCTTTACTATCTATTAATATAATTAGGTCTAAAGGGAAGGCAAATAATTGTGAATTATATTTCTTGTTGTTTATCATATAAAAGGCTGTAGACAAAATTATATCCAATTTTTCTATAATGACTTGGAGCGATTCTGTTTTATTCACCTTCTGTCAATCAAACATGTGCAGCATATAATCAAAAAGGAACTCACAACTTGGTTAATGAAGTCAGATGAGCATCCATTGAAAAGAGCGACCTTCTCTATGCATGGCATATACAATGTCTGAGAGATCTGCAGGGAATGAGAAAATAGCTCTTCAAGATATCTGGTAACCATAGCATGAGAAAAACATCTTTCTTCGGTAATGCTGAACTCCCTATTGTTGTGTAAATATCAAATCGTGAGCTAATCCTAAATTTTTGAAACAATTCGGCATACTGTATATTGTACATAGGAGAAGATAATCAGCATGCTAATACCACCATGATGGAGTCAGAAATGCTTTTGATTAGTGAAGCATACAATACTCCATATTTCCCTGATAAAAGGCCATTAAAGTAAATGACAGCTCCCAAGTACTCGTAGGATACTAAATAGAAAAGCATGTCAGCATGTTGCAACTGAAACTGCAAAGATTTTAGATACAGAGAAATTAAGGATGCTCTGACAGGTAATAATCACTAGCTGCATATTACCTTTGCACGGATGGAGATTGGGATATCCTGAATAACAGCAGCTTCAGTGTAGCTACTCTCATACTGCAAACGTACATGGCCTTTGATCTGATTACGAATATCCCTTCCAAGTTTGTTCCGGTTCATGTACTTTATGAGGTCTGTCATTTTATCCCTGAATTTCTCTGTTTTTGATCCTTTCACAATCAAAGCTGTCATGTTACCAATCAGGTAGGCACCAAGAATCATGTCAAATGACACATAAACCATTACAAATATCATTTCCCTCAAATTGACAGCATGTATGTCTCCATAGCCTGTTGCAGGAAAAGTACACTCATCAGCTACCTTGTGAAACATGTAAGAAATCAAGGATCTTAGTGGATGAATGCAAAAACAGTAATGCCATGCCAAATTCAGATCCCCTGTTGAGGATCACATCCACAGCTGATATCCGAATATCAATAATTTTAGGCTAATTGAAGAATTTAACGATAATGCAAGTAAAAGAACGATCAAGTAGCTATCCAAGCAAAGGCTTGCCAGAAAAAAATAAAGAAAAGATGGACACCGAGCCAATGGGATGAAACAATGAATATAATTGATCAATTTCCTTCTACAATGGATTGCCCAACGATGACAGATTTTTTCCCAAAAGCAGCATTTCGGAGAAGATATAATTTGAAGAAATAGTGGGCTAATGATTCCTAGAGCTTTTCATAACTTTTACACTGTTTTAAAGCTCAGCTGTATAGATGCGTAAATAGGTCCTTTGTTTTTATTGTAAAATAAATCATTATTCATTTAATATAATTTCCTGAATTTACTAACAAATGCCATTTTCAGGCATTTTTTACAGGTTTACTTCGCGTTAGCATGGCTCGTTGCAGGAATGACTTAATATTGGTGGCGGAATCCTGGATCATTCCCGTCCAGTTGAGAAGTTTTATAAAGTTTTGACTCTCATTAAAGATGACTTGACCTATTCCCTAACCCTAATCTAATTGACTGGGTGTCGGCCGCTGTCAATCGGTAGGATTTTGACCCATGTAGATATACAATGAAACTGAATTTAACCATTTCTCCCTGACACGCAGCAACGTGTTTACTGCCGATTCCCTACACCCAAATTACCACATGACACGATCCTGTCCACTAACCATCTTTGGCCGCTGTCAATTGGTAGGGTTTTGACACATGTAGATATAGAATGAAACTGACTATTGGAGTTTTGGCCGCTGGCTCTTTATTTCTTCTAGACTGTTGGACTCCTCCATTTCGGTATTTCCGAACTTAGGGACTTCGGCGGTCGAACTATTAAGAAGTTCCCACAACAAATTTCTGTCGACTTCTCTCGACTTCCATTGATTCTAACTAACTTGGCATTCCTCACCTGCTTCCTGCATTCGAGTCTACTAGAATTGTTCGCTCCTCCTCTAGTGCCCTCTTCACTTCATCTCACTTACAGTGTTACAATTGTGTGACGCTAATCCTTCCGCAAGGCGAAGGTACCTTGGGAACAAAACTACTCAACAAACTACTGCTTGATTTTCCATTGTTGACAAAAAGATTGACCACTTAGCGAATTAGCTTTCGCTATCATTGCCCATTAAGCTATAGTTATTAACATTGTGCTTCTATATCTAGCATATTTTATTTCAAGGATATTGCCCTTTGAGCCTATATTCTTGGAAAAAAAGGACGAAGCATCATATTATTCTGCATTCCCTTACCCGCATGGAATACACAAATGCTATCGTTTTTATCATGCAGACTCATTGTTCACATGTTTGACCTGACTAAATAAGTCAGAGCTCAACTATAGTATCGATTAGACCTAAAAAAACTTTCGTAGGGAATAAATTCCCCACGATAAATTTACTGGTAGCAGCCCATTTTACTTATTTCAGGCGACTCTGGCCATTTCATCATTCTCTTAGAGCTGCATAAGCCACTAAGCATAAAAGGAAGACATAATCAAATAACAAGCGCATCAAGAGAGTCTTGACTTAGACCTTGCACAAAGAACTGAAGTCAGAAGCACGACTTACCAACTGTGGCCATGGTAACAATGGCAAAATATAAGGATGTTAAGTACCGCTTCCAGAAATCAATCTCTCTGAAGTTTGAATAACTGTAATCACCCAACTTCAAGCTTCCAATCCAAGTGTAACCCTCTTCAGAAGGAGGCAGTGTAGTTGCTAGATAGTAAAAAAAGCAGGCAGCCGCGTGTGTGCAGTAAAGTTCCACAACAATAAGTTTCACGATCCTTGTAAACATGTAGTTAATCCGTATGTCCTTCTCCATATGTTGGAAAAATTCCGTGACTTTGTGCGCTCGGCTCAACCTAATCCATAGAAGGTATCTGACTTCTTCTCTCCTTCCACCAACCTGTCAGAAACAAATCTTGCAACTTGATCACATAAAGCTCTACATAGAGAATGAATGAATCATTTTTTTCTGGTGAGAAATCATTGTTGCCGCTTATCTTTTTCCAGGTGAAAAGAAAATGAAAAGTCCGATAACTTCCTATTTTATACTGAGAAAATCTCCGAACTAATTTCACCAGCACGAATTCGTAACTAACTATAACCTGAGAATATGGAACTAGCAACCAGAGTCACTCAACATCAATATTGCATGGTCAGACGTGAATCCCCTTATGGATGTACGACACTGCATCTCTTAGTAGTATCTTTAGTTAGAGCACTCGTAGTACCATAAAAGGAGATCATCTAATAACAAGACAGTTACAGTTTTCTTCAAAGTTGAAAAGTGGTAAAGTGCATTCTAATGTTCGATCAAAAAAAAAAAAAAAGTGCATTCTAATGGTCAAAGGAGAAATTCAACTGTTTGGTGCCCCGTGACAATATGCTGCAGCTTATGAAGTCAAGCTGAAAATCCCACTCCCAACCATATTATTCATGCATAGATGATGCCACCCATAGAAGAAAATACTTTGGGTATAGTATAGCCCTGAATGGCTGAAGATAACTTCAAAGCGAGGGATTACCTTATATATGATATCCCAAGGCAAGCAACCTAGAAAGTCCACAATGAAACTAGATTTCAAGTACCTACAAGAAAGCCAAAGGAAAGAAGCGTGATTTATTTACACCTAATAGATGACGAAATCTTATGCTTACCCAACAAAAGTTGCCCAACCTTCAATAAGCTTTGAACAAGTAATAATCGGTCATTTGTAATTTTTTAACTTACAATAAAGCTGAAAATCTTCCCTTGTGATTAAATTAAGCTCTATTCATTTCTATTATCAGTTCTGCAAGTGCTCACAGGTATTGGAATTCTTATGGTCTTAAGTCATCTCCTTTTGATTGCTTATATGTTAAGATTGAACTTAACCAGTAATGTTGTGTGTAGACAAATTACGTAGCTCTATAAGTTCTGAGGAAGTCCACTCGTAAATTGTAATTATCACATGGCAATCATCCTAGTGCGTGTAAAAAAGTAGACAACAGATAGAGAACTGACCGTAGAGCAATAGGTGTGCGCTTGTAGACCATTCGATAGGTCTGTGTGTCTCTGTAAGCAAGCAAGAACTGCAAAACGATGTCAAATAAAAAAGCAACTTGTCCAATAATGTCTAATATAGAGAGGTTCTCTGGCAATCCCCTGAAGAAGCCAAACTCCAATGGTGTGAAGAAGGATGAGTAGATAGCCCACAGAAGTATGAATTTTTTCCAAGCCCGATAATACCTGCATTGTGTCTCGCAATTCAACTTCAGTGCATAAATACATAGCTAGGCAATTGGAAGGCCTCATTCATGCACAGAAGAAAGCTGATTGATCACGCGTGTCCACATGCAGTGACTAATAAAAAGTAAAAGTTCAAAAGCTTAAGAAATTCTCATTGTCTGGAAAAGGATCATCAGAAAAGGGTAAAAATGCACACAAAAAAAAAAAAAAACCGTCTCTCTGTTGCCAAAAGAACAAGCTATGTTCCTGTTAATATACCAACATGATTTAAGGCAAATACACGTAGATAACCCAACCAGAGGGGCTAATATAGCTTATTTCTACTAATTGCCGTAAGGATATGATTATTCTTTTTTCTCTAGCATTGCTACTATACCCAACACTGTGTTGAGCCTCCGGTAAACTTGGGGACTATTGATGAGATCAATAAAATGCAAAAAGGGCAGTAAGGTACAAGTGTTACTCTATTTAGAACCTAAAAGCTTGTAATCGCTTGAGCTTCTATCTGTCATTAACTTGAAAACTCGATCGTAGACAACCAAAGTGTCCAAATTGCAAGCGTTGTATTGATAATCTCATACATTTTATTTCAGCTCTCTAATCCGACCAAAGCACGGCCCCATTAAAACCCACTCGTGATGATGCGAAATATCTTCGCAATTCCAAAATGTTACATTCTCCCTGGATAATCTAAAGGAAAAAAACTTGAAGCAAAATCTTTCACAGTATTCACAGTATACTAATACATGAAAAGGAGGAGAAACCAATTTTAAAGAAAGAAGAGAATACAAATGGAGGAGGAAGTGTTTATAGAAGGGATAATGCGCCTCTTAGTGCACAGTTTTAGAGGATACGAAAGGGCAAAAGTAGAGCGGCAGAACATCTGAAAAAAACATTTTTACGACAGTTAAACTGTAACATAACCGCATGTCGTGCTTATTGTCATACTAGCAGTGTTTCATTTACTCCATCATGGACTTTACCCTAGCCAAAATAGTTTTCTTTTTTCACCACAAGTTTAAGAATAATGTGTTGATAAATCTCAGCGTAAATGTTTTCTTGGCGAGTATAGAAATCGAACAAATCATATTGATTTTATTCCTTGAAAGTCTTATATCTGAATTGTATTATTAAATCAAAGTCTATTGATAAGCTTATCGTAAAATCAACTTTCGATCCACCAGTAACATACCCACTTTAACTAAAGAAGTTGATCGAAAAACATACCAAAATTTATCAAGATTTAGTGGCAAAGATTTCCATTAATTATTTAGAATAGCTACGCAGCCCCTTTGGCGGACAACCAATGTTGTAGGAACAACTCTATATAGAGAATATCGCCTCTAACAAAGCAGTGGTGTCATCACATCTTGTAAATAAATATTTTGTGGCTCATGAGTAGTGATTCCCTTGTCTTTGGCTTCATAGGTGAGTTGATTTGGACTTAAACAAAGATAAAAAAAGTACTCTTTGGCTTTTTGGCCCTTTGTCAGAAATTAATATATAATTTAATTTTCAGAAAATTATGAAAAAATTATTAATGAATCTACAAGTGAAGATTTTAATGTCATCAAAGTATAAATGCGTGTGCTGCAAATTTTAAACTAAATAAAATATAAAAATCAATCCAAAATAGATTTGGATTCTCTTAGAATATCATTTCAGGGGTCCTTGACGTTCTGACAGAAGATCACATGTGGAAGCACGTGCAGGCCAATGTGAAACTCCGAAAACCGTCCCTTTCTTGATCAGGAAAGGGAGAGAAAGAAACAAAGGAGAACAAACAAATCGAGCAGGAACATGGTGACTTCACGTAAACAAGGACAGCCAAGCAGAGAATCACCGTGCCAAGTGGGCTAGTCACCAACCAGCAAGACTCGGTGACGTGATCCCGTGAGATATATCCCATCCCTGACAACTTATTATTTTAAAAAGAAAATCCCATGTCTGCCAAATGATCTGCTCCGAAAATGGGGTATTCACAGACACCAACGTCAGACGGATCAGCAGCAAACGGTGGTTACATTTACTAGTTTTACCAACGAAGGGTCAAATCACATACTTATGTTGGAACCCTTTTGAGTCCTTCTCACTTATATTTCTCGAAAAGTAATGAATACAACATATGAATATTCTTTAATCACTAGGTCAGAGAAGGTGAAGGTGGAGGACTAGATGGAGTCGTTTAATTTTAGTGGTGGAGTTCATCCATGCTTAGTAGAAAGACAAGAACAAAAATCTAAGATTGAATTGAGTGCTAGATTAAGACCAAAAAAAAAAGTGTTGCTTGGGAAGTTGACTATCATGGTGGGCTTGAAATTAATGAATGGTATCGACGATGACGCTTGGCATCCCCACTCTCTTTTTCTTTTTTCTTTTTGGGATATGCTCAGCAGAAGTCCTAAAACTTACAAGAAAAGTGCAATTGAGTCATAAAACTTACAAAAGTGAGTCTTAAAACTTATAAAAAGTGCAATCAAGTCCTAAAACTTATCAAGTTGGTTTACTTGAGTCCTAAAGTTAATACCATCAGCTTTATTAATGGAAATTCGATGTGGACTCTGCGTCGTATTTTAAATGAATTTTTTTATTTTACATATGACTTTTTTAAATTATTTTTATTCAAAGTCTTTAAAAATTAGATTAAAAACTAAAAAGGAAAAGCTAAATTTATTTAAAAAAAGCATAACTGTTAAAAAAAAAAAGCATCGGTGGAGCTTCCGTCGCCGCCCATTGCCGGAGGGGCTAGCGATGGTCACCGAAGGGGCCGACAATGGTCATGAGCCCTGGGCGGGGTGGCCAGCCCTCGCTCGGGCGAGGCCTCGTTGGCCCCAAGTGAGGGCCGGCCACCCCCACCAGATCGATCGAGGACACCAAGATCTAGGCATGCCGGCTCTCGCGGGGGGCCGGCGACCATCGCCCACCCTATATAAAATAAAAAATTCATTTAAAATATAACGTTAGCATCACGTCAGCAATTTTCATTAATAAAGTTGACGATGTTAATTTTAGGATTTAATTGAACCAACTTGACAAATTTTAGAACTTGATTGCATATTTTATAAATTTTAGAACTCAATTACACTTTCCTCGTAAGTTTTAGAACTTTCGCTGAACATATTCCTTTCCTTTTTTACGGGACAACAACAGAGTTGGGGGCTGGGCAAACGCTGGCTGTCCGATCGGATTGGAGTCGGAGCCAAGTGTGAGGCGAGGATGGCATGACCCAACTGGAGGGCCACTGTCCATGGACCACTCCAGTAAGCACCCGCCACGTGTACGGCGAGCGGTGGGCGGCGGGCGGCGGGCGACGGGCGACGGGCGCGCGTTCGGTTGTTCAACTAGAAACACAAAAATCATTTCCGGATTCCCAATCAATCAACATCAATCCCGCCTCTATCTACTTCACGTCAAAATCAAATCCCGTCGGCGCTTCGTGAATTTGAAGAGAGAGAGAGATAACACGAGACGACAAATCGTCGAGCATCCGTTTCATCACCCCTCCGATCTCAAAAAATATCAAGCCAATCGTCGCCATGCGCAGACCTCCATGATGAAGAGAGAGAGGGAAAGAGAGATCGTGACCTGTTGTCGGGGTGGATGACGAGGCCTTCGGAGAGGTCCCTGATGCCGCTGATGACGGTCTCGCGGCTGAACTTCCGGCGAGCGGCGGCGGCGAGCCCTAGCTCGTTGGTCAGGAGGTCGAACTGGCTACCTCTCGACGACTTAATCCGATCCCTCACCTCCCCGACCTCGTACTCCCGCTCGTCCTCCTCCTCCTCCTCCTCCGATCCTCCTCCTCTCTCGCTGTGCTTCACTCTCCCGCGCGCCATCTCCTCTCTCGCCCGCTTATTTCCTCTCCGATCTCAACCGCGCGGAATCCGGACGCCGGCTCGGTCCCTTCGGATCGAGAGGAGGAACGAATCGCATCCGCTGCGACGCTTCCGATCCTGCACCCCGATCGCCGCTCCTATCTGCAACGAAGAAGGCGAGAACACAGAAAGAGCATTGAGGACATGAGGAGGATTCCATGGCGGAAATGGAGACTCGATGTTGTGGATAGATAAGGCACATCGCGCGCAAGTGGCAAAGGACCGGACGAGACGTGACGTGACGTTTCCTCTTCAAAAGTTTCGATGAAATTGAGAAAAAAAGATGGAATGTGGCACACACAGAGAAAGTTGCGGAATGCTATTTTCACCTTTGCCGACACGTCTGTATACGTAGCTTTTTCGAAAGAGATAGAGATAGAGAGGGAGAGAGCGAGAATCACGGGGAAAAGCGGGGAGGCAAGTGACGTCAAATCTTCACGAGACGATGGTCATGCGTGCGCAGCAGCCCCTTATCATACAATGACTGCTCGGTCGTTCTCCTTCCCGCGCAAAGGCTTTGGGATTAGTGGTGGAGGAGGAGGAGGAACTTTCTCGGGAAAATGACAGGGAAAACGAGGCGGGGGAAAATCTCGAGAAGCCAGTTGGGGACGGAGAAAATATTGGGTGGTCCGGAGCGCCATGTGAGGTCTCCGACCAGTCACGCTGCCACCCATGTGAGGTCTCCGAACAGTCACGCTGCGCCACGTGGAAGCGTGGCCCCTTTGCCGTCTTCTGCTTTTTTTTCCTTTCTTTCTCCTCTTCCTAGCCTTCTTCCTATCCTCTCCTAGCCTGTGCACGTCCACTCTCCTCTTAGCCTGCACATTCTCTCTTCTTAGCCTGCACATTCTCTCTCATCTGCAGACCCTCTCCTTTCTTCACGCCTCTCTTCTCCCATCCTTCCGTAAATTCAAAATTTCAGGTTCCCTCGTCTTCGCTCTCTCCGGCGCTCGTGCTCGTGCTCGTGCTATATTTGAGCCGACGTCGCTGGCCAGGCTCCTGCTCCCGTCGACGTCCGCTGCAAGCTCGCTCGACCTCACCTCCATCTTCACTGTCACTCTCGGTCTCTCCCCTGCTCCCGCTCTCCCTCCTTCGATCTTCCCCCGACCCGCGCTGCCGTTCCGTTTGAGAACTCGAATCCCCCCGAAGTTGGTGTTCCAGAGGACGGCCTCCCCAACCGGCGACGCGGTCGAGGGAGCTGAGAAGGAGGCCGCGGTGGAGTAGTCGAGGGACTTGACGTCGACGCGGCGAAGCCTGAGCTCGGGGCTCTTGACGGGGAGAAGATGGGTGTGGAGGATGCATTGAAGAAATCTGAGGAGAAGGCAAAGGAGATGGAGTCGAAGCTGGTTGAATTGCAGAGGCAGTTGGAACAGGCAGAGAAGGTGATCAGTGGATTGAAAGACAAGGCGGCTGAGACCATCGATGGGAGGAGAGAGATCCTCGACGCGATTGAAGACAAAGGACCGAAACTACAATGACCAGTCGTGGCAGCAGGGTCCACGGGAGCCATTGTTGTGGCAGCCGCTGTGGCCTATATTACAAGCTATTGAGTTAAGTAAAGTTTCCCTGACTTCCATATACTTAAGTGATCGCTCATGTTGCATGCTCATTGCTGTTGCCTTGAACTTGGCATTAGACCTGTGTATATTTTGGTATTTTTGTTGACAACCAGTAGCTCTTGGATCGAACCTAGCCTCGAATAGCTTTAAAAGAGAGAAGTGTTGTAATCAACTGCAATTCTATTTCATGCCAGAGTACTCTACTTCGCATTGTAAGAATGCTTTTACTCTCTTATTGTCCTGCGTGAACACAACCGAACATCATCTAAGGAAAGAAAGAACAAGCAATCCGACTTGCTGTTCATATGGAACTCCATTACGTGAATATAGACGGTGGCGTTGTTACATTTATTCTCTCGCCAGTGTCTTTGCCTTGAAAATCTTCAGTCATGCGTCCACCATTTCATCAATTTCCAGTGCTCCACACCAGAAATAAAACAAAAGCAAAACCTCTTCAACAAAACTCAACAACTCAACAAAGCAACCCCTTTTCACCAGAATATAAAAAACAAAACAGGAGCAACGCCTGCTACAAGGCTCCATTCTGCATGCTCAACAGCAACACCAACTTCGTGCTCTCCTTCGCCACGACCTTCATCTTCGCGATCCTCACCCTCCTTCGCCAGCAGCACTAGCAGCCACACCATGACATTTGTTATGTCACCGTCCTCCACTTCTCGATGGCCTCTTCAATGCTGAAACAACTTAGATTCGTCGAAACAAATGTCCGCCGGCAAAGAGCGCAGAAGCAGCGAAGAGCGCCCTAGCAGTAACGAACGCCAGAGCAGAGGATCGGAGGAGCAAAATCTAAGAGCGAAGGGGAGATCCAAAACTTGAACGAAGGAGAGGGAGAGAGAACGCCTTTGCTGCGTAAAGAAGGACGTCCTTTTGCTTCTTCAGAGATGGAAGGAAAGAGGATACAAGAGAGAGAGAGTGTGAAATAAATGCGTGCAGGCTACTGTGTGCAGTGCAGATCTAGTGATAGGGGAAAGAAAAAAAATTGTTTTGGGAAGAAAAATTTCCTCTGCTCCAACGGCCCCACACATCCACTGTTGGGGACGTGGAGGTGGATGACGCCGCAAGTGTTTCTGCGGGCATTTATATATATATATATATACGCATCCACTGCTGACGTAAGCGTGAATTATTTATCTGGTATTTTACCTTACAACGCCAACGTGTACGGGGGCAATTTAATGTAAGAGATCGGGGATAATTGATGTTAAGATGGCTCGATTTTTACTCAGAATCTCGAATAAACCGAGCAAGGCGGGTTTCCAATTTGCAGAGTTAGAACTTGGAACCTACCTATTTATCACAGGTTCTAGGATCAGTTCCAAAATTCAATAAGTTCTTTGTATTTTTATTTTTAGTTAAATAAAATGAAATTAAATGCAATAATAATAAACAAGCTTGTCATTCATCAAAGAGAATACAAAACAAACAAAACTATCAATACAGAAAAATGAATTCTTGGCAATGAATTCAACTAGAAAAAAGTATGAGTGAGCAGTTCTAAATTCCGTAGAAGTTTTATATAGAACTTGGAATCTATTCGTTGGAAGAGATTCCTCATTTTTTTGAATCTAGAACCTACTTTGCTTACTCTAAAACTTGAAACCTACATTATCATAAGCTCTAAGGTTGGTTTCAGGATCTACCTAAATTTCACCTATATTATTATTTGAATGATTATAATTCACTAACCGTAACTTATATTTAGACACACAAAAAATGTGAACGTTAATAAAGTAAAAATCTTAGCCATAAAATGGAAACTCGGACTAGTGTTTCTAGATTATACACTCATTATCAAATGGTATGGAATATCGGATGATCGCACAAAGATATGGATTAAGAAAAATATTATAACTTTTCAGATTCTAGGTTCCAGGTTACAGGTTTTAGGTTCTTCCAACTAAGAATTTTGAACCTACCCATTGAAATAGGTTAATCATTTTTTGGAACCTGGAACTTACTCTACTGCATACCTTGGAATCTGGAATCTACAGGTTCCATCGGTCTGGTTCTTAGGTTTCAGGTTCTACCTAGAACCATATTCACCCCTAGTGGGAGTTTCCCAAAATTAAAAATAAATAACTTACTAATTAGGTTTACAAGGGGTGTGCATCAAACCTGATTCAACCTGAGAACCAGACCGGATCGGACCGATGAACAGTCAATTATTAAGTCTATTTTTATTAATTACAGAGTGATGTTAAAATGAAACGCATCTCTTAGAAAATTAAAGCCACTTGATGGTGCGCGGCACGGGTACATCAACATTACGCAATGTGCTTTGCCGTATCGAATTCGGAGCCTTTTCATTATATTGTGAAAACGTGTTTACAGTTGGATTATGATAATGATAAGTGCAGATGCGTGCAAGATGACGGCTCTCGAAAAGGCTGGAGCAAGGTTAGAGCTAACGTAGAGTAGGCATTTCTTACTTAGGGTTTTGCCGAGTAGACGATGAGTTGTAGATGGGACAGAATGAGTTTAAAATATAAGTGGCTGGTATTCAATAACACTGATCTTGCTTGATCATTAGGTTGACCCAAAGAGTAAAGAAATTGGTGACGGAAATGATGAAGTAGGCTGTGGTGCGGTCCTGACGTGCGACATCTTTTGAATATCAAATTTAGAGTTTTTCATATTTCAAGTGTTTGGTCGGTGAAAAACCCGCTATTAGCCAATTGCTTTGCTTTGAATTCACTAGATACAGAACTTAAACATTGAATGGGATGCATATCGCACGGACAAATTCTGTTTAGCATTCTTTCGGCGGATCAATCCTCATCCCATACAAACAACTGTTGGAAACGCTCCTCTAGTTTGTGGCCAAGAGAAAATATTTTCATAAATATAATAATTTGTATTGTTTACAAAAAAATGAAACTTGAAAATGTTTAAATAAAATTCCTATTGATGTGAAAATATTTTTCATTGGCTAATTATGTGAAGCGATATAAGAGATCTTTTTTTTTTTTTTTTTTTTTTTGGAAATGTTTTTCCAAATCTTTTATTTTTCGCAAAACATATGAAGTCTTAGTATTGACACATTACATTGTGTCTTGTCATTCTGAATAAAAAACCCTAGCAAGTGATGACTCTCTACCTACTTAATATGTAAACCAAGGCAATAAGGATTTGTGCTTATGCCTTTGACCTTAGCTATGACAAGGGTTCATGTATGTGGCTGGTTTTGGTTCTATTGGAGCACATAGGTTTATCTTCTCTTATATAGAAAAAGAAGTCAAGACCTACTTAAGCCAATGAGATACCGCATACTAAATGATTTCATTACATTGATCTCGGATTTCGAAACACCTCTTCTATTCTTTTGATGCATTGACTATTCGGACATAATAAAATCTACTTTCTCGATATTTTAATATTATATGTCTAGATATATATTTTCGACAAAGGGAAAGGGCAAATTTTGCATTTGCATGCTACTTGTGACTTATCTATGTAATAAGCATATCATATTAGCTACGTATTAATTTCATATCCTGTAGACCCTCTTTATAATCTCTCAGGTTGCAAAAAAACCTATACCGGCAACGATTTAAGTAGGCCAATGAAAAAGGTATAACAGTTGGGGGAAGTGAAATTAGATTCTCATTAGGCCATATCAAATAGACAAAAAAGAAAGAATATAAGTAAATCAAGATAGAAGGAAGCTGTATTTTCAATGAATGATAGCACTAACCAAGTAAGGAGTGAGACATAACAAACATAATCTCTAGATAGGTTTTGAGCTGACTCCCCCACAAGATGGATTGATTAGGGGTGAGCATCGGTCCAGGGTCAACCCTGGACCGATCTTGGACCGGCCCAACCTTATCGAACCTGGTCCGATTCCCAAGGAGATTGGGTCGGTCTTTGGTCCTAGAATTCCTGGACCAACACTATGCAAGTTGGTCCTCGGTCTTGAGAGTTCTGGGTCGGTCCAACCCGGACCAATCCTAATTTTATATATAAAATATTACTTATAATTTTTTTTATATAGAGAAAACCTTAAAATAAACGGTGTCAACAATATTAAACAGCTCTTTAGTGAGAAATTTAAGTAATTTTACATTGTTATTTAATAACTTAGATTTTTAATATCTTTTACGGTATTAATAGTCATAATTTACAAATGAGGAAAATGTTTTTGTGAGGAGTCTTTACGGCATCCAAAAAGGCATAAACAGCTCCTTATGGCATCATCTTCTAGTATTTGTTTTCTTCTATCTTATTTATCATCTTAGTTTTCAATTTGCCAAAATCGAAAGAAACAACTTCTTCGCTCACCACTTGACACTCGCCTTGCTCGCTTTAGGTCACCCGTGCCGCTCGCCGCTCAATGCTCGCTTGGCTTGTTGCTTCCCACTCGACATTCGATGCTCACCCCACTTGACTCTCACTGGTTGCCTTTCTTAGTTGACCTCACTTATAATCGAACCCATTGCGTTGGTACGGTTCTCGATTGTCCTTTTAAGGAGTACAAAAAATGAAATAAAAAATTATTGGTTGGTCTTGAGTTGACTCTAAAATCGGACTGAACCCATTAGGTTAGTTAGGTTCTCAATCGCTTTTTTAAGGAGTATAAAAAATGAAATAAAAATTATTGGTTGGTCTTGAGTTGACTTTGCAACCGGACCGAACCTATTGGGTCAGTTTGGTTCTCAATTGCTTTTTTAAGGAGTACAAAAAATGAAATAAAAAATTATTAATTGGTCTTAGGTTGACCCTGGAATCGGACCGAACCCATTGGGTCGGTCCGGTCATTGGTTCCAAGCTTAATAGGATCGGTCTTCGGTCCCAAAATTTAAGGACCAGTATTGTGCGGGTTGGTCCTAGGATTAGGGGGCGGACTAACCCAACCCGGATCATGCTCACCCCTAGGATTGATCCCCTAAATAAGGACCAGCTTTCTTGAAGCTGGCATAGCCATTCTTTTATTCAATAAGATCCTAAGCTCCAGCTTCCAATCCATGCTTTTTATCCAGAACATGAGTTTTGGTATCCTTCAAATTGTTAATAGATTTCTTTCAGTTCATATGTAAGTTCCTCTGTCCTGATAGCATTTGTATAGATTCTAATTTTCGCTTGGACTGTTTGTTGTACCAAATTTTACGAGGGAGAGAAAAGGGTAAAGTTGAATGAAGTTGAATGTACATAGTCTAATCAACTTTTCTTCTTAGCAGGCTGATACTGAAAACCATCACAAGAAGCAAGAGCCAGAATGGTTCGACTCTTTCCTCCAGAAGACTTTCTTCGAATCATGTTCGGTGCACCCAATTCGTACAAATGAGTCAAATAAGTATTGCATCAACTGTGATTCATCTGCTTGTCAGTACTGCATCTCTTCAGGAAGTCATCGCCAACACAAGATACTTAAAATGTAGACATGTCTACAAGGATGTCGTCTCCCTCTCCTCCATCGAAAAGCATATCGATTGCTCCAGAATACAGGTACCTCCTATGTACCCTACAATTGCAAGTTTCAATACTCATCAATGGTATTTAGCTAAGTATAGGATAGTGTTGATATATACATGATTTGATGATAGACTTTTGCTTGAAAAGGATTCATTGAACCTACATTTTATTAGGGAAAATTCTGGATGCTTTATTACTCTATTTAAGACATCAAGTGTGCGATGTGTCCGCAACAAGTTGTGATCAAGCCCTCTGTAACAATGGAAGGCCATTGTTCTGTTAAAAGCTACGCCTAAGTGGAGATGTGGATTATTTTATTATTTAGCTAAAAGAAATGCAAGTAAAGCATGTGATTGATCTAGGAAAGGTTCAGTGGGTGTTTTGGGGTGACTCCCAACTTTTATTCATCTCGACTTAACTTTTATTTTTTGGCAATCGGAAATTGAAATGTTGGAAGCCTTACAAATACTAATGCATTCATAATTCATTTTATAATTTCATTAATTGAAAAAAGAAACGTGTTCGTGTTAGAATGTAAGTGGAAACTATTTTCTGATTCTTCAGAGTTACTGAGTCATATCTTCTACATATACATTACACAAAGACGTATGCATAAGCAGGCCATAATAGTCTTATAAGGGGAGGGTTACATGCAAGTAATTAATCAATCAATACTGAGATATCTTCATCGGGATCTATTCAGTTAGTAGTCTGCTCATCTGCTGAGGACAAGTGATGAGAAATTTTATAATTTCATTCCTACAAGATCTTTGTCCACTCACAGTGGCCCATGCATAAGGCAAAGCAGATGTACCCAGCAAGGAATGTTATATAGCAGAAGCAACTTACATTTTTATATATATCTCTAATAGGTTTTCTGACAAGTCCTCCATGTACGTCAAAGGTGAACACCTTTCGGTACACATAGAGAGATGACATTATGTTTTCAAGATTGCCTGTTAAAGAGCGCATTTATAGGATTGGGAACAGATTGCATTTGAGGTGGCAGTAATGTCGATGCTGTCATTATGATTTTCTGGGATATAGCAAGGCATTTTCTTTTTTATTTAAGTACCTTGTTGTCTTCCAAGTTTCAGCCATACAAGTCCAACAAGAGAATGGTAATAGCCCTGAACCCTCTTCCCCATAGTGGTCCAACAGCATCAAATGGTAAGACATCCTGTGACATCTGCAAGAGAAGATTATCGGAACCTGACCTCTATGATTACTGCTCCATTTCTTGCAAGGTAACCATGGCAGAAATACTGGTCAATTAGAATATGCTTGGCTTAATCCCATGTGCATTACACTGAAGAAATTAAAACTTCAGGTTATGGCTTTTTCAAGAAAAGCCCAAGACCAGGAGCCTCCACATCATTCCGTCCAAGCTCCAACAGAGGAAAAACAAAGTAAAGCTTCTCAACCCAGCAAAGCACCGCACCGAAGAAAAGGGAAGCCTCAAAGAGCTCCGTTCTTTTAAAGTCTCAATGGCACATTTGGAGAAACTTATTCTGTTCTGTTTGGAGAGGACTTCACAATCTTGGTGCTTTGCATATTTAATTTGGATAATAAGCTCAGAATGAATTGAGACTTGTCTGTTGTTTTCATCATATACTGTAGACTCTGTCAACATCAGAGTGATCTTGCTTGCTTAAACTCTGCAAACCAATGCTGGTGCTTTGAAACTGGCTATTTAATTTGGATAAGATGCTCAGAATGAACTGAGACATGTCTGTTGTTTTCACCATATACTGTAGACTCTGTCAACATCAGAGTGATCTTGCTTGCTTAAACTCTGCAAACCAATGTTACTCATTCTCCAGGCTCAAGTGGTTGCTATCACTTTGCGAACTAACCCCATGTTGCTTATATATTGTGGTTGAGGTTGTCAGGATACTGGCTGGGTGGAAAAGGCTACCAGTTACTACTCAAAAGCAGGTAGAATCACCATGACTGTTCTCATATTTGCCAGAATAGCTTGTCATAACTACCTTTGGTGGAAGTGATTTCCAAAAGACCTTAGGACATACAATGTCAAATCTTAGGCAGTAGCAATAGCAAGGTATTCAAACATAATCTGGTTAAGTAGGTAAAGATCAAGTTGCCTCCAGAAAAAAGGTGGCTTGGGAATGAAATCTTTGATGGCTGTCAAGTGGGTTGATCAATGCTAACCATACAAGCAAACCTCATAAGGAGAACTCCAAATTTTCGCGTTCATATTGACAAGAAAAACACATTGTTCCTGATCAGTTTATGAGGGTCAGCTCACCTAATCAGCCAACAGGAGCCTGAGATACTTTCGGTATCTATCTAGTAACCAACTCAGTTTCTCTCCCGCCGCTTTGGAATCGTGCCATGATAGCTTGTCCCGTTGGGATGAGAAACCCCAGAGAGTACCCTGCAACCAAGTTCTATTTCTCCTGGACATCCTTTAGGGTCCCCAAAAACCAGCCTTGAACATAGATTCGCTAGCAACCGAAATTTCACCCTTTCTTTTTTCCGAAGTGATTTGCATGGAGCTCAAACTCGATGTAGAAGACCTATCACGCACACAACACTAGCTGTCAAGCTATTAATTTCTATACGTTGACTCCAGAAAATAATCAAATTTTCCAGTACCCATTGATCAAGCCATGCAGCACATAGTTCTGCACAGACAGACATCCCAAAACAGTCACACGCACTTTTGCCCATAAAGACGATGAAGGAACCCCAAGATAGATGCTGTTCATTCATAGCATCAAGAAGAATTAGAGACACCACGAGAACTACGAAAGATGGTAGATAGAGAGAGAGATACCGGACATCGGCATTTGGCAGTGTTGAGTGAGTCCGAGGTTTCCTTTTCCTCTGCATTCACCGATTCCATGGAACCCAGGGAAAAAAAACACATGAAGAAACAAAGGAAGGTAACAGGGTTTGGTTGGTTATAACGAAAGCGTGATCACGCCCCAAGAAACAAGTCCACAGGTCACTGAGAATCTCATTCTTCGGCAACGTCAATTCCAAGAGAAAAATTTGCGCTTTGCACCCCATTCATGCCCCTGCTTTCACCTGGCCCCATCAATTCACAGCACGGACTCATTTGAGCATTTGCAAACTTCTCCTGCTAAAGAACCAGCAGTCGTCTGACCCATTTTTTCAATACTTGATATCATTCTGGAAATCCTTTTTCATTCGTCGTCCTCCTCGGTCTTTTCAAAAGTTGTCTAATGTGATCAATCCGACCTAGTTTTTCAATATTTGATATCATTCTTAAACTACTTTTTCATTCGTCGTCTTCCTCGATTTTTTCAGAGGTTGTTCAAGTTGATCTATTCGTTAGATTCACTCACGAAATCTGATAAATTTTCTTATAATTTTATCGTTGTATTTCGTTTATTTGTTCAATCTAATCCCTAATTTTGTTTCCTTGTTCTGTCTCAATTGCAACATCTCAAATTTAGATATGAGAGCCAAACATGATATGTTAAGTAAATGCATTACACAATCCAAAAATTCAAGAAATATGTTCTTATACAAAATAACACTTGTTCTTATGAATCTTCTACTTGTAACCCAAGAAACATCTTCAATAGTTTAACTAAATGAGTTCATACGCAATATAAACAAGTAAAAGAGTCCATTCATACTTGACGTTTTTATTATTCATCACGATCAAACTTACATGAAAATATTGGAGCATACATATTTTGTCAACGGATTGTGTTGAAAACTACTAGACATTAAGGGTTATCAAGATTTTTCTTGAAGAATATTTTATGGAGTGAAGACTGTTGAGGAGAGAACAAAAATTATACTATTTTAAGGATGAGAACAAGCAAAGTTCAAAGACGAAATTTAACAAAACGAATGATAGGTCGGTAACCTTCACTGTCGCGTCAACAATGCTAAATATTTAACAGAAGAGTCCACTCAGTAAAAATTTAAAAAACTTAAGGACGGCAATGTTTACAAAAAAAAAGTTGAAGATTATATTATATAATAATAGGCAAAATTTCCAGGACGATTAATGTCATTATTTCTACTCGCATGCGCACAAACATACTAATCATAGCAAAGCTATAGTTTCGCAACATCATTTCGAAATTTGACTTAGAGAAAAGACAAGATTGATGTTACCGACGAAAGTTTGGTACACAAATCATTGCACATTTGCGGATCAGGAGAATAGCTATATGTGAGAAAGAGTTCCCAAAATCTTTAGTGAAAACTCCTAAAAAACAAGCGTGAGAAATGACAGTCCCCGAAACTTGACCACCTCATTTCTTTTATGAACTGTTAACCAGTACACTAAAAACCGTTACAGACAATCATGGCTGGTATAACACTTGCAAAGGAGACAAGGAGTTCCCACAGAACCAAAATTGGGACAGCATTCTGCCATCAGTTCCTTTTGTTTTTTTACCCCAAGCCAAAGTTAGCAGTAAAAATTACAGTCTAGGCAGGGGGAATTGAGTAGTGAGAGCTTCCACTCTCCGACGAAGATCTGAGACTTTTTCCTTGGAAGTCGGGAGATTTCACAAAGTTCAGAAAATCTCGAAACTTTGACTCCGGAGTGGAACGTTTAGCATCAAGATCTATAGTTGCTTGGAACTCTTCCTCAATAAAACCTCGGGTTGTCATAGCAGGTGACCCAATCCGTATGCCACCAGGGACTAAAGTGCCCTAGTCCCTGGTGACAAAAGTGCCCTAGTCCCTGGTGGCATACGGGTCACCTGCTATGATAACCCGAGGTTTTACTAAGGAAGAGTTCCGAGCAACTACGGATTTTATCAATGAAGGCATTCAAATTACTCTTGAAGCTAAATGTTCCACTCCGGGGTCAAAGCTTCGAGATTTTTTGAACTTTGTGAAATCTCCCGACTTCCCTTTGAAGGAAAAAGTCTCAGATCTTCGTTGGAGAGTGGAAGCTCTCACTACTCAGTTCCCCCTGCCTGGACTATAATTTTTACTGCTAACCTTGGCTTGGGGTAAAAAAACAAAAGGAACTGATGGCAGAATGCTGTCCCAATTTTGGTTCTGTGGGCAAGTCCTTGTCTCCTTTGCAAGTGTTATATCAGTCATGATTGTTTGTAACGGTTTTTAGTGTACTGGTTGACAGTTCAGAAAAGAAATGAGGTGGTCAAGCTTCGGGACTGTCATTTCTCACGCTTTTTTTTAGGAGTTTTCACTGAAGATTTTGGGAACTCTTTCTCACATATAGCTATTTTTAAAACACAAACTTACCAGGAACTGAGTTCTTGTTGAGGGTGATGGAAGCCATATCAAGAATTTTCTCCACCCGAGCACCATCGATCCCCTAATAATAATATATGCCATGCTCAATAAGATGAAAAGGTATCAGGTGCTCAGCAGCAGCTATCATCCATCTTAGATTCTCGAAAGATTAACTAGGTGTGAAGAATTGAACATCGCCAAGACCAGGGGACCGGAAATAACTAGAAGTCATTTTTTTTTTTTAAGTCTCCACAGCCACCTACTTCTTTACATTAATCTACAGCTTGCTCTGACAAAATTCATGCAAGGAAATCTGGTCGAAAAGCTTACGAAACTCCAATAGGGAAAAAAAAGTTAACTATGAGTTCCGACCTCTACCTATCAGATCTGTCACTGAAACCAGGGCTTGATAGAAGAGAAGATACTTACCAGTGGCCGCAGATCTACAAGAACAAGGTGATTATCAGTCCCACCAGAAACCAGCTCGTACCCTAATTCAATCAATCGGCTTGCAAGAGCTTTACAATTAGAGACAACCTAAGAAAGCAGCAGGAATTTTTTGTTAAGAATTTCTCCAGAAGGAAAACAGAGTGCATTGATAGGACAAACTTGGACAAAAAAGGACGAGAAAGGAACATCAGATACCTTGTTCTGGTAAGCCTTAAATTCAGGCGACTGGGCAAACTTTAAGGAAACTGTAAGTCCCCCGATTGTGTGGTTATGAGGACCACCCTGCATTCACAAGTCAATGTTGCAATGCCACACAATGACTTGAAATATGATTTGTGTCTCTAAGGAACAATTACAATGAAGTAAAGCCAATCGAAAACATCAAGTTAAGCAAAAAGACAATTCCAACAAACCTGTAAGCCTGGGAAAACGGCATTATTGATGGCAGATTCTAAATCAACTCCAAGAACTGGCTCCTTCTTGAAAAAGATCATGCCACCTCTTGGCCCTTGCAAGGACTGAACAAGTTTCATATTATCAGAGCTTGCTATTACTGCTTGAAGAGAAAACCTCTTAAGAGAATTCTCAGTATAGCAATTGTTTTTCATCTCAAGTGCACTGATACAGAAAACCTAAACAAGCGCAGTATAGAAAACAAGAAATAAATTGCTTAGCAGGTGTTTCTACGGCACTCGATATAGACAAGATCGATATAACTACAATTATATCTAATTATACAGACAAGATCGATATAGCCATAACAATTAAAAATCAATTTTATTTTGTATACTTACAATTAGCGGGCTTTGTAATAATTGGGTTGTTTTTTCTATTCTACTTTTATAAGTTCATAATATCAAATTGGTTTTATTATTAGAATATTTAAACATTAAATCACACATTCTTCTAACAATTTAAACTTTTCAAAAAATTAGCATTGATCTCACAAGATATGCATGATATCAAAGTGGGAAATCCTGAGTTTGTCTCTCCAATTGCATATTTTCATGCTAAACACTCGGCAAAAAGATCAGACAAAGTATTCCTCAATTACATAATTCCATTCTTAGTACTTTCAATAAAAAAATCATAATTATTAGGCAAAAAGACTAGACTAACTTAAACTCAAGATTGAAATCGTTAATTCATTCAAAGCCCAATCACAAATGACAAGTTTTTGAAACAGCGCACTTGACTTTCAGCGCATTCTTATAATTACATAAGAACCAAAAAAGAGTTTTGGGATAAAACTCGTCGAAAACTAAGGGAGAGGCTGGGAATGATAAACCTTTACAATTTCGATATTGAGATTAAAAAGTACTGGTTAATTTTGAAATGGGACCTAAGTTGTTATACTTTCGGGGCATAAAGTCCGCTCGGTTGTCTTGACCGATTCACTTCGTATTCTGATTTCTTTCTTCCTTCTACTTTTATTTATTTATTTATTTATTATGGCTTTTTTTATTATTATTATATGAGATAAGTTCACTAGAAATTCTAAAACTTGTCATAAAAGTAAATTAAATCTTAAAATTTGCAAAAAGTACAATTAAATATTAAAACTTGTCAAATAGATGCAATCAAGTCCTAAAGTTAATATTATCGATTTATTTAACGGAAAATGCTGATGTGGCATTTTTAAATTAATTTATCTCTCCCAATTGGCATTTTCTTATTGTTTTCTTTGTTAAATAGTATAAAATCATATTAACAAACTACAAAAAACCTAAAATTTTATTTTTAAAAAATGAGAGAGAGAGAGAGAGAGAGAGAGAGAGAGAAGAGCTAGGCAAGGTAGGGCACGTGCGGTGGGCGTCGCCGCTGCTGCCACCCATCGCCAAAAGGCCTGGTGGAGGTCACTGGCCTTAAGCGAGGATGGCCAACCCTCGCTAGCTTTGGCGAGACCTTGCTGACTTGAGCAAGGGCTCCCAAATCTAGGCGACACTAGCTATCACTTGGAGCCGGCGAGCCTTGCTAACCCCAAGTGAGGTCTCGCCAACCCAAGGTGAGGGCTAGCAATGCTCGCTAGGCCCATAGTGAGCACCGGCATCACCTAGGTTCAAGCACTTGAGCACGAGCCCAAGCCTAGCAAGGGTCACCGGCCCTCGCTTGGATTGGTGAGGGTCAACCACCTTTGCCCAAGGTCAACGGAGGTCATTGACCCCTCTAGCGATGGGTGGCAGCGCCTACTAGCGTGGCTTGCCTGCCCTTCTCTCTCTCTTTCTCTCTTTCAGTTTTATTCTTAACAAAATTTTAGCTTTTTCAGTTTTTAATCTAATTTAAATAAGATATTAAAAAGAAAACAATAAAAAATACCGACTAGGAGAGAGAAATTAATTTAAAATTGTCACGACAATATCTTTTATTAAATAAATTGACTGTATTGTCATGACCTACCCTCGGGGAGAGGGAATAGGTTTAGGGGTATTGCTTAAAAGGCGAACCTAAGCCTATGATTAAGCGCAGGCTCTCCCAAGCTCATACCTCGAGCGACATTGGGATATTTTAAGAATTTTTGCAATAAGGAGTCGCTACTAGCCTATTGGGGTCGGCTAGAAACCAAGTGAATTACGGGAGTATGCCACACTTCCTATGCAATTAGAGAATCTAGGGTCGGGGACTTGATTATACTAATTGACTAATTATTGCCATTCTAGTACCTAATCTTGTTCATTTTAAAAAAAAATATTTTTGTCAAGTAGTTTGGATTGATTTTATACCTATCCATTAACATTTGAGGTGAGCATGCGGATACGCAATCATCAAAATAATAATCATAACTATCAAGATCCTAATTACAGTAAAATTGAGCACTTGTAATTAAACATAATAAACGTAATCAAATACGCAAATTAAACATGCGATATAATTAATGTACAAGCAAATAAATGCCTAATTATACTAAGAAAGCAAGACATGACAATTCCAAACCAAACCCTACACTTTTTCAATTTCTGAATTTTTTTTTAATTTTAAAAAAAATTAAGAAAAGGTCGAATTTTTTAATGTTTTCTGAGTTTTTGAAGTTTCGGAAATCTTTTTGAATTTTAATTATTTTTGGAAATTTCTGATTTTTTTGAAAATTTTTGAATTTTGAATATTTAATATTATTATATTCGAGAAAATGGGTTCGGACCGGGTAAACCCAATCCGACCCGTTAGCCCGGTCCAACAACCCGAACATAACCTAATAAGGACAAAACCTATTTCATAAAACCCTTTTTTTAAGTTACCCTTTTCGTTTTTATATCAATATTAATTTTTGATTCTTTTTTTCTTTTTTTTTCCTTTAATCTTTTCTTTTCTTCTTCTGGCCTTCTTCTTCTTCGTGGGTTCTCTGCACGCTCGAAGCCCCTTCTTTGACCGAGATCTTGTTCCTCACCGAAGCTCGTCCAACGGCAACACCGACCGAAGCAACCGGCGTTCCAGCGCCGAACCACCACCATCTACCGGTCGTCCATTCCAACCGACACAGACCACCGTCGGCCACGAACTCCGGCGACCATAAACCCATTTGCCGGAACAAAGAAACACGACCACTCGACGATATATGATTCTTTCACGATAAACGTACAAAAAACTCAATGGACACAAGCAAAACAAATATAATTCTGCGGATGTAGGAGCAAGAATGAACCGATCCCATGTCAAAACGTGAAATATTCTTTCGGTTCTCTTTCGAGCATTTTACCAAACACTTGGGATGCACCGGCCAACAGACTCATTCGAGGCAAACATCAACACGACATGCGAGAGCAACGTTCAAGATCAACTCAGAGGCTAGTTGGTCGCATTTAGAACAGATACGAAGGAAGGACAAACAGCTTCGGCCACAACCCAAGGACCAGCGAAACCGGAGCTCGCGCGAACTGGTCGGACACGAGCTCCGGCCCGACGCCTAAAAAATGAACAGATGTAGCTCGGGAAGGCCTACCTAGTTCGGATGAGACACGTAGCGACGGACGGCGTCTGACGGCCGGGCCTCTAGCAATGGCCAGGGACTTTCCGATCTCACGCTCTCTCTAGCTCGCTCTCGACTCTCTCTGTGCTGCTGGGCTCCGAGGACTACAGTAGTGGTCGGCAGCTCACCGGCGGCAGCTGGACGTTCCGGGGGCTCCTCGGCTCCTTCTGCGGCCTACTCCCTCCCGGTTCTCTCTGTCTCTCTCTCCCCCGGTTTCTCTCTGTGTTTCTCCCGGCTTCCGTTCTGTTCTTTTCGTTTTCTGCAGGTCCTCCAAGCCTTTCAAGGCCAACGGCAGGCGCCGGCGTGCCTGGCTGCCAGCCTGTCGACGAGCCTGCTCCCCGACCCGCGGATCGCGCCGGAGCTGCTCCCCCGATCCTCCTGCTCTGCCTGTCGCTGCTCCCTGCTCTGTTTTTCTGCAGGTTGTCGGGCGTAGGAGGAAGACAGCCGGGCTGGGCTGGAGGGGAAAGAAGGCCAGGCCGGGTCGCGCGAGGGAGAAAGGAGGATGGGTCGGGCTGGTGGGCCGTGCGTGGGGGAAGGAAAAAGATGGGCCGCGCCCAGGCCCACGCGGGGGAAGAACAAAGAGAGGCGGGCCGAGTTAAGGTCGGATCCGGCCCGATCCGCCTCTCTCGTTCGTGTTTTTTTTTTTCTAATCAACCCTCCTAAGTATAACTCATTGAGACAAGTTTCATCGTCCACTTCATTGCATAAGAGTACTTGCCAAGTAATTTCTAACCAAAAAAGCGATTGCATCTCTTTAAAAAGTTAAGGGACGATATGATTCATTCAACCGGGAAGTTTTGAAACCGAATCACACCATCTATGCACATTTTAAATATTCTAAAAGTGTTTTGCTGAAACCATGATACGTTGGGATGAATGTACATCAACGTACAGCATGCTACAGTTTTGGTCTGATTTCAGGGACCTTAAAGCACATGCTAACGCTTGTAGAAGTACGTCTTCCGAATCAAACCCAGAGAGAGAACCGCATGAGTTGTTGTGACCAGAACTGGAATGTGGATCACCTGATCACTCAATCCCTCGACCAAACATCAAGAAACTCATGAAGAGTGCGCCCAAACACATGCGAATGATGCAAAATAATAGTTACAACAACGTGTATAGTTTCTCGACATAATAGCTGGTGAAAATTATTCCTGCGTTTCGGTAATCAAATACAGCTTCTGGCCCTCACTTATCATGTCCGTATCAAGAACTTTACCTGCATCTTCAGATAATACACAATTGGCGGACGGAACATTTAACTGCTCCGATGCATTTCTTATGAGCTCCTCGATATTGTCAGGGACCCACAACACAATCCCATGTCTTCTAGGCTCCTGAGGATCCCATGGATGAAAAGGATAAACTGTACATTTTCTTGAATGCAGCTTATCTGTAAAGGATGGACAGGTGAAGTTTCACGTCAGTCTAAAGCTCAATCAGGTAACAGTAAGACCCAGGCAAGGTAATGAACTCAGACTGCGCATTATAAGCACAATGAAGGTGACGATAGCGGACATTTCTAAATCTAATTGATTGCTTCCCATTAATCATGTCTATATGAAATTTCTTCCTTTCTTTCCTAGGATCTTACACACATCCTAGCAACTGCTGATAAGTTTTGCAGGTACCTGTGGTTTCTCGAAAGCTGTCCTGAAACTCTAACATTTCAGAGGATTTTGCAGCTTCCAGCAGCTTAATCAAATTTTTGTTTCCACATTTTCGACATTCGTCAAGCGGTGTGTTTCCCCATCTGCATGAACAAAAGAGTTGATAATTGCACTTGCGAGATCCCCGAAAAATGCTAGATTAGTTCTATAAGATGTTCGAAGCATCCAATCATTTGGTGCAAGGAACATGGACACTGAAAGTCTGAATATACCTGTCCTTCAAGAAAACACTAGCCCCTGCTTCTAGAAGCAGCTTTGCCATCAGATATAGCCCTTCTGAGGCAGCTACATGAAGTGGGGTTCGGTGGTCATAATCTTTAGAGTTAGGATCTATGCCATTAGCCAAAATTCTTTTAAGAAAATCGGAATCGCCCCTTGCCACGGCTGTACAAAGAAAACTACCAGCATCATCTATCCTTAGAGATGCGCCTTCTTTAACAAGTAATGAGGCAATCCGATCATTTCCATTCTTGATAGCTTCTAGAAGGGCCGTGTTCCCAAAATTATCTACAATGAAATCAGCTTTGCAATGTTAGAGTGAAAAAGGTATACAATGCAGTTGAAGGAGGACAGAAGAGCCAGTTCACTTTAATAAGGAAATAAACCTTTCGTGTCGACATCTACTCCCTCTTGAATAAGAAAAAACACAATATCCTCGTAGCCTCTCGCTGCTGCAAGATGCTGAAAACAGAAAGACGCATTTCAAAGTTCCAAATAACTGTGAATTAGGAAACACAATGCCTCCACATTGAAAGGTGGCCTTCACAACGTAAAATTGGTATATAAGAGGTTTCCTGGCTACCATGAAGATGGCATTAGATATCTATATAAAAACCTTGAACCTTGTTACTAAGGTATTGTGGTAAGTGTGAAGGTGAAGATTGCCAAATCTAACAAATTGACAAGTGGGAAAAAATGCAGTGGATGTTCAAATGTCAATTTCTGCACACAATTTGACATAATAGTTGATAATGACTTATTCCTACTAATTTCACCACAATCCTCCTTTCCTTAACCCTAAAGACACTTGCATCGAAACATCAGGAGCACCTTCACAAGACCACACTGATAACGCAAGCGGATTAAAAGTATATCCTCTTTGTGATTTGGTTCTCATCACTTGATAAGGAGATGTACCTAAAAAATAAAAATAAAAAAGAAGTAATTCAAAAGCTCAATTCATACCAGGGGTGACCTTCCATCATAATCTGTCTTGTTGAGATCCGCCCCTGCTCTGACTAAACTTTTTAGCTGATGGAGGTCCCCATGAAAAGCTGCACTATTTACCCTCAAAGCAAGTTCTGCTTCTTGCTTTCCAATATGAAATGTGATGTCCGACTCCAATTGCTTGAGTCGGAGATTAGATTCCCTTACCTACAAGCATATACAGCGAAAAATTCCTATATGACTGTTGTAATGCGAATCACAGAGCATCTGAAGACTTTGAGAATCTTCTACTAATGTGATATTTCAAAAATGGATTCCACACGAAGAGCAACAGGAGCAAACACATTTGTTCTTTCAAACACAATTACATTACCTCTAAAAGGTTGTTTAAAATCTTTCTCCCATCATGGAAATAAATCTCGAGGATATTTGACAGAGACTGTTTATCAATCCGCAGAAGCCGACACAATTCCAAGACTCGGACTGTATAAGGCTGAGGAATGTTGCAAAGAATAGAGACTTGTCCAAATGAGCTGTTAGGATGTAAAAACGAAATGGTTTCTTCAGATCCATCCTCTCCTATGCCAACCTCCTCCTGTAGAAGTTCTCACCAAATCATAAGCTGCAGCTAATATCATAATGTTCCCATCCAGCCAACTGAACAAGAACATGGACGTTTATGGTAAATGAGATATCATCACGGGGACTAAAAACAATTTAAGTAATGGCAAGGTCATAGTAAACCATGTAAGCTATTGTTGATTATTACTGTAATCTGGAGATGTCTTCTCGTTGGATGCAAACAAAGAAAAATCACTAGTGGATTGAATTTGAAAAATGCAAAACTTAAAGGCCCAGATATTTGATTTTGTCAGGACCAACAATACAGCAACCCAAAGAGCACAAGGGAATGAAAAAGTTTGGACAATCAAAGGAAAATTTACTAGATGAAGAGATGTAACAAAGACCTTTAATAGTGGAAGAAAGAGAATTATTGCTCAGAAAGAGAGATACAAATGATAAATGTTAAAGAAGCCAGAGGTTATAAAACCATACCAGCTGACCATGACAAACAAAGTAAAGTTGATCCACCACGTTTCCTTGTTCCATTATCACTTCTCCTGGGAGAAAAAATTCTTCATGGAGCTTAGTTACCTGCAAAAGAGACATAATAATGACTTCACATTTACTCAGCTGAAAGTTGTCTTTAAAACACTATGAGTTCTCACTTTGACCATTTCCCAACAGCGACATTCAGTGCCATGATCTTTTTATTCTGCCACCCTTCTAGCTTGCAATTGATTATATAATCCTCCCACACCAATACCAAATCCTTTCGGTGCCCAAACTCCAATAGTCATGGAAATGCTGAACGCCAAGAGGATTCAAAATCCTCTAGTCATTAGCATCTCTTTGAACACTATATGTCTGTGCAACTGGATATTACGTTACTCATCTGTCTATGCTGCTTAACTATCTATTAATATAATTATGTCTAAAGGGAAGGCAAAGAATTGTGAATTATATTTCTTGTTGTTTATCATATCAAAGGCCGTAGACAAAATTATACCCAATTTTTCTATAATGACTTGGGAGCGATTCTGTTTTATTCACCTTCTGTCAATCAAACATGTGCAGCATATAATCAAAAAGGAACTCACAACTTGGTTAATGAAGTCAGATGAGCATCCCTTGAAAAGAGCAACGTTCTCTACGTATGGCATATACAATGTCTGAGAGATCTGCAGGGAAAGAGAAAATAGCTCTTCAAGATATCTGGTGACCATAGCATGAGAGAAACATCTTTCTTCGGTAATGCTGAACTCCCTATTGTTGTGTAAATATCAAATCGTGAGCTAATCCTAAATTTTTGAAACAATTCCGCATACTGTATATTGTACATAGGAGAAGATAATCAGCATGCTAGTATCACCATGATGGAGTCAGAAATGCTTTTGATTAGTGAAGCATACAATAATCCATATTTCCCTGAAGGCCATTAAAGTAAATGACAGCTCCCAAGTACTCGTAGGATACTAAATAAAAAAGGATGTCAGCATGTTGCAACTGAAACTGCAAAGATTTTAGATACAGAGAAATTAAGGATGCCCTGACAGGTAATAATCACTAGCTGCATATTACCTTTGCACGGATGGAGATTGGGATATCCTGAATAACAGCAGCTTCAGTGTAGCTACTCTCATACTGCAAACGTACATGGCCTTTGATCTGATTACGAATATCCCTTCCAAGTTTGTTCCGGTTCATGTACTTTATGAGGTCTGTCATTTTATCCCTGAATTTCTCAGTTTTTGATCCTTTCACAATCAAAGCTGTCATGTTACCAATCAGGTAGGCACCAAGAATCATGTCAAATGACACATAAACCATTACAAATATCATTTCCCTCAAATTGACAGCATGTATGTCTCCATAGCCTGTTGCAGGAAAAGTGCACGCATCAGCTACCTTGTGAAACGTGTAAGAAATCAAGGATCTTAGTGGATGAATGCAAAAACAGTAATGCCATGCCAAATTCAGATCCCCTGTTGAGGATCACATCCACAGCTGATATCCGAATATCAATAATTTTAGGCTAGTTAAAGAATTTTAATGATAATGCAAGTAAAAGAACGATAAAATAGCTATTCAAGCAAAGGCTTGCCAGAAAAAAATAAAGAAAAGATGGACACCGAGCCAATGGGATGAAACTATGAATATAATTGATCAATTTCCTTCTACAATGGATTGCCCAACGATGACAGATTTTTTCCCAAAAGCAGCATTTCGGAGAAGATATAATTTGAAGAAATGATGGGCTAATGATTCCTAGAGCTTTTCATAACTTTTACACTGTTTTAAAGCTCAGTTGTATAGATGCGTAAATAGGTCCTTTGTTTTTATTGTAAAATAAATCATTATTCATTTAATATAATTTCCTGAATTTACTAAAAAATGCTATTTTCAGGCATTTTTTACAGGTTTACTTCCCGTTAGCATGGCTCGTTGCAGGAATGACTTAATATTGTTGTCGGAATCCTGGATCATTCCCGTCCAGTTGAGAAGTTTTACAAAGTTTTGACTCTCATTAAAGATGACTTGACCTATTCCCTAACCCTAATCTAATTGACTGGGTGTCGGCCGCTGTCAATCGGTAGGGTTTTGACCCATGTAGATATACAAAGAAACTGAATTTAACCATTTCTCCCTGACACGCACCAACATGTTTACTGCCGATTCCCTACACCCAAATAACCACATGGCACGATCCTGTCCGCTAACCATCTTCGGCCGCTGTCAATTGGTAGGGTTTTGACACATGTAGATATAGAATGAAACTGACTATTGGAGTTTTGGCCGCTGGCTCTTTATTTCTTCTAGACTGTTGGACTCCTCCATTTCGGTATTTCCGAACTTAGGGACTTCGGAGATTGAACTATTAAGAAGTTCCCACAACAAATTTCTGTCGACTTTTCTTGACTTCCATTGATTCTAACTAACTTGGCATTTCTCACCTGCTTCCTGCATTCAAGTCTCTACTATAATTGTTCGCTCCTCCTCTAGTGCCCTCTTCACTTCATCTCACTTACAGTGTTACAATTATCTGATGCTAATCCTTCCGCAAGGCGAAGGTACCTCAGGAGCAAAAATCCTCAACAAACTACTACTTGATTTTCCATTGTTGACAAAAAGATTGACCACTTAGCGAATTAGCTTTCGCTATCATTGCCCATTAAGCTATAGTTATTAACATTGTGCTTCCATATCTAGCATATTTTTATTTCAAGGAAAAAACCTAATAATATTGCCCTTGAGCCAATATTCTTGGAAAAAAAGGACGAAGCATCATATTATTCTGCATTCCCTTACCTGCATGTATGACACAAATGCTATCGTTTTTATCATGCAGACTCATTGTTCACATGTTTGACCAGACTAAATAAGTCAGAGCTGTCAACTATAGTATCGATTAGACCTAAAAAAACTGTCGTAGGGAATAAATCCCCCATGATAAATTTACAGGTAGCAGCCCATTTTACTTATTTCAGGCAACTCTTGCCATTTCATCATTCTCTTAGAGCTGCATAAGCCACTAAGTGTAAAAGGAAGACATAATCAATTAACAAGCGCATCAGGAGAGGCTTGACTTAGAACTTGCACAAAGAACTGAAGTCAGAAGCATGACTTACCAACTGTGGCCATGGTAATAATGGCAAAATATAAGGATGTTAAGTACCGCTTCCAGAATCCAATGTCTCTAAAGTTTGAATAACTGTAATCACCCAACTTCAAGCTTCCAATCCAAGTGTAACCCTCTTCAGAAGAAGGCAGTGTAGTTGCTAGATAGTAAAAAATGCAGGCAGCCGTGTGGGTGCAGTAAAGTTCCACAACAATAAGTTTCGCAATCCTTGTAAACATGTAGTTAATCCGTATGTCCTTCTCCATATCTTGGAAAAATTCTGTGACTTTGCGCACTCGGCTCAACCTAATCCATAGAAGGTATCTGACTTCTTCTTTCCTTCCACCAACCTGTCAGAAACAAATCTTGCAACTTGATCACATAAAGCTCTACATAGAGAATGAATGAATCATTTTTTCTGGTGAGAAATCATTGTTGCTGCTTATCTTTCTCCAGGTGAAAAGAAAACGAAAAGTCTGATAATTTCCTAATTTATACTGAGAAATTCTCCGAACTAATTTCACCAGCATGAATTCGTAAGTAACTATAACCTGAGAGTATGGAACTAGCAACCAGAGTTAGTCAACAGCAATATTGCATGGTCAGACGTGAATCCCCTTATGGATGTACGACACTGCATCTCTTAGTAGTATCTTTAGTTAAAGCACTCTTAGTACCATAGAAGGAGATCATCTAATAACAAGACAGTTACAGTTTTCTTTAAAGTTGAAAAGTGGTAAGTGCATTCTAATGGTCAAAGGAGAAATTCAACTGTTTGGTGCCCTGTGACAATATGCTGCAGCTTATGAAGTCAAGCTGCAAATTCCACTCCCAACCATATTATTCATGCATAGAAGATGCCACCCATAGAAGAAAATACTTTGGGTATAGTATCGCCCTGAATGGCTGAAGATAACTTCAAAGCGAGGGATTACCTTATATATGATATCCCAAGGCAGGCAACCTAGAAAATCCACAACGAAACTAGATTTCAAGTACCTACAAGAAAGCCAAAGGAAAGAAGTGTGATTTATTTACACCTAATAGATGACGAAATCTTATGCTTACCCAACAAAAATTGCCCAACCTTCAATAAGCTCTGAACTAGTAATAATCGGTCATTTGTAATTTTTTAACTTATGATAAAGCTGAAAATTTTCCCTTGTGATTAAATTAAGCTCTATTCATTTTATTTTCAGTTCTGCAAGTGCTTGCAGGTATTGGAATTCTTATGGTCTTAAGTCATCTCCTTTTGATTGCTTATATCTTAAGATTGAACTTAACCAGCGATGTTGTGTGTGATAAATTACGTAGCTCTATAAGTTGTGAGGAAGTCCACTCGCAAATTGTACCTAATTATCACATGGCAATCATCCTAGTGCGTGTAAAAAAGTAGACAACAGATAGAGAACTGACCGTAGAGCAATAGGTGTACGCTTGTAGACCATTCGATAGGTCTGTGTGTCTCTGTAAGCAAGCAAGAACTGCAAAACAATGTCAAATAGAAAAGCAACCTGTCCAATAATGTCTAATATAGAGAGGTCCTGTGGCAATCCCCTGAAGAAGCCAAACTCCAATGGTGTGAAGAAGGATGAGTAGATAGCCCACAGAAGTATGAATTTTTTCCAAGCCCGATAATACCTGCATTGTGTCTCGCAATTCAACTTCAATGCATAAATACATAGCTAGGAAATTGGAAGGCCTCATTCATGCACAGAAGAAAGCTGATTGATCACTTGTGTCCACATGCAGTGACTAATAAAAAGTAAAAGTTCAAAAGCTTAAGAAATTCTCATTGTCTGGAAAACGATTATCAGAAAAGGGTAAAAATGCACCCAAAAAAAAAAAAACCGTCTCTCTGTTGCCAAAAGAACAAGCTATGTTCCTGTTAATATACCAACATGATTTAAGGCAAATACACGTAGATAACCCAACCAGAGGGGCTGATATAGCTTATTTCTACTAATTGCCGTAAGGATATGATTAGTCTTTTTTCTCTGGCATTGCTACTATACCCAACACTGCGCTGACCATCCGGTAAACTTGCGGACTATTGATGAGATCAATAAAATGCAAAAAGGGCATTAAGGTACAAGTGTTACTCTATTTAGAACCTAAAAGCTTGTAATCGTTTGAGCTTCTATTTGTCATTGACTTGAAAACTCGGTCGTAGACAACCAAAGTGTCCAAATTGCGAGCGTTGTATTGATAATCTCATAC
The DNA here is from genome assembly GCA_016097605.1 of Eucalyptus guilfoylei. Taxonomy (NCBI): domain Eukaryota; kingdom Viridiplantae; phylum Streptophyta; class Magnoliopsida; order Myrtales; family Myrtaceae; genus Eucalyptus; species Eucalyptus guilfoylei. Next base: position 32,782,582 of record CM027865.1, on the reverse strand, counting down.
ATTTTATTTCAGCTCTCTAATCCGACCAAAGCACGGCCCCATTAAAACCCACTCGTGATGATGCGAAATATCTTCGCAATTCCAAAATGTTACATTCTCCCTGGATAATCTAGAGGAAAAAAACTTGAAGCAAAATCTTTCACAGTATTCACAGTATACTAATACATGAAAAGGAGGAGAAACCAATTTTAAAGAAAGAAGAGAATACAAATGGAGGAGGAAGGGTTTATAGAAGGGATAAAGCGCCTCTTAGTGTACAGTTTTAGAGGATACGAAAGGGCAAAAGTAGAGTGGCAGAACATCTAAAAAAACATTTTCACGACAGTTAAACTGTAACATAACCGCATTTCGTGCTTATTGTCATATTAGCAGTGTTCCATTTACTCCATCATGGACTTTACCCTAGCCAAAATAGTTTTCTTTTTTCACCACAAGTTTAAGAATAATGTGTTGATAAATCTCAGCGTAAATGTTTTCTTGGCAAGGATAGAAATCGAACAAATCATGTTGATTTTATTCCTTGAAAGTCTTATATCTGAATTGTAGTATTAAATCAAAGCCTATTGAATCTTTAAAGAAGTGATAAATGTCTAACTATTTAACACTTTCAAAGTAGATGTTAAAATGTTAATCAAGTCTCATTGTTCTCAATGGTTTTACATTTAAAAGTAACTTAAAAATTAATCGCTCCTTTAAGAACAAGACAAACCTTAAAATTCATATCCTATTTGTAATTACAATCTATGAATACAGATAAATAGAATCGATTTTATGAAGTAGATTTCAAGTCAGTTTCTCTAAAACCTGCTTCTCCTAAAATCAACTTTCGATCCACTAGTAACATACCCACTTTAACTAAAGAAGTTAATCGAAAAACATATCAAAATTTATCAAAATTTAGTGGCAAAGATTTCCATTAATTATTTAGAATAGCTACGCAACCCCTTTGGCATACAACCAATGTTGTAGGAACAACTCTATATAGAGAATATCGCCTCTAACAAAGCAGTGATGTCATCACATCTTGTAAATAAATATTTTGTAGCTCATGAGTAGTGATTCCCTTGTCTTTGGCTTCATAGGTCAGTTGATTTGGACTTAAACAAAGATAAAAAGTACCCTTTGGCTTTTTGGCCCTTTGTCAGAAATTAATATATAATTTAATTTTCAGAAAATTATGAAAAAATTATTAATGAATCTACAAGTGAAGATTTTAATGTCATCAAAGTATAAATGCGTGTGCTGCAAATTTTAAACTAAATAAAATATAAAAATCAATCCAAAATAGATTTGGATTCTCTTAGAATATCATTTCAGGGGTCCTTGACGTTCTGACAGAAGATCACATGTGGAAGCACGTGCAGGTCAATGTGAAACTCCGAAAACCGTCCCTCTCTTGATCAGGAAAGGGAGAGAAAGAAACAAAGGAGAACAAACAAATCGAGCAGTCGCTCATGCAGTTGTCGTCGAGCAGGAACATGGTGACTTCACGTAAACAAGGACAGCCAAGCAGAAAATCGCCGTACCAAGTGCGCAAGTCACCAACCAGCAAGACTACGTGACGTGATCCCCCAAGATATATCCCATCCCTGACAACTTATTATTTAAAAAAGAAAATCCCATGTCTGCCTAATGATCTGCTCCGAAAATGGGGTATTCACAGACACCAACGTCAGACGGATCAGCGGCAAACGGTGGTTACATTTACTAGTTTTACCAACGAAGGGTCAATCACATACTTATGTTGGAACCCTTTTGAGTCCTTCTCATTTATATTTTTCGAAAAGTAATGAATACAACATATGAATATTCTTTAATCACTAGGTTGGAGAAGGTGAAGGTGGAGGACTGGATGGAGTCGTTTAATTTTAGTGGTAGAGTTCATCCATGCTTAGTAGAAAGACAAGAACAAAAATCTAAGATTGAATTGAGGGGTAGATTAAGACAAATAAAAAAAAAAGTACTTTCTTTTGCTTGGGAAGTTGACTTATCATGGTGGGCTTGAAGTTAATGAATGATACCGGCGAGGACGCTTGGCATCCCCACTTTTTTTCTTTTTTTCTTTTTATGGGATAGCATCAGAGTTGGGGGCTGGGCAAACGCTGGCCGTCCGATCGGATTGGAGTCGGAGCCAAGTGTGAGGCGAGGATGGCATGACCCAACTGGAGGGCCCACAGTAACTGTCCATGGACCGCTCCAGTAAGCACCCGCCACGTGTACGGCGGGCGACGGGCGCGCGTTCGGTTGTTCCACCAGAAACACAAAATCAATTACGGATTCCCAATCAATCAACATCAATCCCGCCTCTATCTACTCCACGTCAAAATCAAATCCTATCGGCGCTTCGTGAATTTTGAAGAGAGAGAGAGAGAGATAACGCGAGACGACAAATCGTCGAGCATCCGTTTCATCATCCCTTCGATCTCAAAAAATATCAAGCCAAGCGTCGCCATGCGCAGACCTCATGATGAAGAGAGAGAGAGAGAGAGAGAGAGAGAGAGAGAGTGACCTGTTGTCGGGGTGGATGACGAGGCCTTTGGAGAGGTCCCTGATGCCGCTGATGACGGTCTCGCGGCTGAACTTCCGGCGAGCGGCGGCGCCGAGCCCTAGCTCGTTGGTCAGGAGGTCGAACTGGCTACCTCTCGACGACTTAATCCGATCCCTCACCTCCTCGAACTCGTACTCCCGCTCGTCCTCCTCCTCCTCCTCCTCCTCCTGCGATCCTCCTCCTCTCTCGCTGTGCTTCCCTCTCCCGCGCGCCATCTCCTCTCTCGCCCGCTTATTTCCTCTCCGATCTCAACCGCGCGGAATCCGGACGCCGGCTCGGTCCCTTCGGATCGAGAGGAGGAACGAATCGCATCCGCCGCGACGCTCCCGATCCCGCACGCCGATTGCCGCTCCTATCTGCAACGAAGAAGGCGAGAACACAGAAAGAGCATCGAGGACATGAGGAGGATTCCATGGCGGAAATGGAACCTCGATGTTCTGGATAGATAAGGCACATCGCTCGCAAGTGGCAAAGGGCCAGACGAGACGTGACGTGACGTTTCCTCTTCAAAAATTTCGATGAGATTGAGAAAAAAAGATGGAATGTGGCACACAGAGAAAGTTGCGGAATGCTATTTTCACCTTTGCCGACACGTCTGTATACGCAACTTTCTCGAAAGAGATAGAGATAGAGAGGGAGAGAGCGAGAATCACGGGGAAAAGCGGGGCGGCAAGTGACGTCAAATCTTCACGAGACGATGGCCATGCGTGCGCAGCAGCCCCTTATCATGCAATGACTCTGCTCGGTCGTTCTCCTTCCCGCGCAAAGGCTTTGGGATTAGCGGTGGAGGAGGAGGAGGAGGAGGAACTTTCTCGGGAAAACGAGAGGGAAAACGAGGCGGGGGAAAATCTCGGGAAGCCAATTGGGTACGCAGCGAGCTTGGAAACTGTTGGGGACGTGGAGGTGGATGACGCCGCAAGTGTTTCTGCGGGTGTTTATATATATAGTATATATGCACGCAAAAGAAACAGCCATCCCGTCCACTGCTGACGTAAGCGTGAGAATTATTTATCTGGTATTTTACCATACAACGCCAACGTGTACGGGGGCAATTTAATGTGAGAGATCAGGGATAATTGTTTTTAGGATGGCTCGATTCTTACTCAGAATTCCGAATAAACCGAGAAAGGCGGGTTTCCAATTTGCAGGGCTAGAAACTGAACCGACTTGTTCCGAAACCGGTATTCTTGTTTTTTTTTTTTTTTTTTATGAGCTGGAGTTAGGATGAGCGATTCTAGATTTTTTACAGGTTTCACCTAGAACCTATCATTGGATATAGATTTCTTATTTTTTGGAACCTGAAACTACTCATCAGAGCTTGAAACCTAACCTATCCTATCACTCGTCGAACTTGGAACGTGTTCTTTTTATTTTTATTTTTAGTTAAACAAAATGAAATTGAACGCAACAATAATCAATAAGCTTGTCATTCATCAAAGAGAATACAAAACGAACAAAACTATCGATAAAGGAAAATGAATTCTTGGCAAAGAATTCAACTAAATAAAAGTAGGGGTGAGCAGTTCTAGATTCCATACAAGTTCTACCTAGAACTTGGAATCTATCTGTTGGAAGAGGTTTCTTATTTTTTTGAATCTAAAATCTACCTTACATACCCTAAAACTTGGAACCTACCCTATCACAAGCTCCAAGGTCGGTTCCAGTATCTATCTAAGTTCCACTTATATTATTATTTGAATGATTATAATTCACTAATCATAACTCATATTTAGACACACAAAAAATATGAACATTAATAAAGTAAAAATCTTAGCCATAAAATGGAAACTTGGAGTAGTGCTTCTAGATTATACACTCATCATCGAATGATATGGAATATCGGATGATCGCATGAAGATATGGACCAAGAAAAATATTAAAACATTTCAGATTCGAGGTTACATGTTACAATATTCAAGTTCCAAATTCTTCCAACTAAGAACCCGTAACCTACCCGTTAAAACAGGTTCATCATCTTTTTAAAAAACCTACCTTACATACCTTGGAACCTGGAACCTACATGTTCCCATCGATCCGATTCTCAAGTTCCAAGTTCTACCCTGGAACCATGCCCATCCCTAGTGGGAGTTTCCCAACATTAAAAATAAATAACTTACTAATTAGGTTTACTTCAAAACAAAACATAAAAAAGAAAAGATTAAGAAATCTTAGCCGTTCGTCGGTCTAATTGGGTCTAGTTCTCAAGTTAGATCACGATTGATGCACACCCCTTGTAAGAGACGTGCATCAGGAAAAAAAATAATGTTTAATCTAGTGATCTCATATGATTGTACCGCCAATCCTTAAGTCTATTTTTATTAATTACCGAGTGACGTTAAAATGAAACGCATCTCTTAGAAAATTAAAGCCACTTGATGGTGCGCGGCACGGGTACATCAACATTACGCAATGTGCTTTGCCGTATCGAATTCGGAGCCTTTTCATTATATTGTGAAAACGTGTTTACAGTTGGATTATGATAATGATAAGTGCAGATGCGTGCAAGATGACGGCTCTCGAAAACGCTGGAGCGAGGTTGGAGTTAACGTAGAGTAGGCATTTCTTACTTACGGTTTTGCCCGGTAGACGATGAGTTGTAGATGGGACAGAATGAGTTTAAATATAATTGGCTGGTATTCAATAACACTGATCTTGCTTGCTCATTACGTTGAACCAATGATTAAAATATATGTGACGGAAATGATGAAATAGGCTATGGTTCGGTCCTGACGTGCGACATGTTTTGAATATCAAATTTAGAGTTTTTCATATTTCAAGAGGCGGCAGCCATCACATCAAGTTATCACAAGTATACGGAATGACGGAACTAGGCAAATAGAGGCAAGGAAAATATTTGATGGGTGAAAAACCCGCTATTAGCCAATTGCTTTGCTTTGAATTCACTGGATACAGGACTTAAGCATTGAATGGGATGCATATCGCACGGACAAATTCTGTTTAGCATTCTTTCGGCGGATCAATCCTCATGCCATACAAACAACTGTTGGAAACGCTCCTCTAGTTTGTGGCCAAGAGAAATTATTTTCATAAATATAATAATTTGTATTGTTTACAAAAAAATGAAATTTATAAATGTTTAAATAAAATTCCTATTGATGTGAAAATATTTTTCATTGGCAAATTATGTGAAGTAATATAAGGGATCTTTTTTTTTTTTTTGGAAATTTTTTTCCAAAACTTTTATATTTTGTGAAACATACAGAGTCTTAGTATTGACACATTACACTGTGTCTGTCATTCCGAATAAAAAACCCTAGCAAGTGATGATTCTCTACCTACTTAATATGTAAATCAATCCAATAAGGATTTGCGCTTGTGCCTTTGACCTTAGTTATGATAAGGGGTCATGTATGTGGCCGGTTTTGGTTCTAATGGAGTACATAGTTTTATCTCCTCTTATATAGAAAAAGAAGTCAAGACCTACTTAAGCCAATGAGATACCGCATACTACATGATTTCATTACATTGATCTCGGATTTCGAAACACCTCTTCTATTCGTTCGACGCATTGACTATTCGGACATAATAAAATCTACTTTCTCGATAGTTTAGTATTATATGTCTAGATATATATTTTCGACAAAGGGAGAGGGCAAATTTTACATTTGCATGCTGCTTTGACTTATCTATGTAATAAGCATATCATATTAGCTACGTTCGCTCACATTGGATGGTTGAGATGTGTTCTACTTTTTTTTCATCCATTTTTATTAAAAAAATTTGTTGCTTTTTCTTTACTGAGGAAATGAGAGAACAAAATTAAATCACTAACTATGAAGAACTCTTGAACTATTTGATGGGACTATTACCAATGGTTCTAAAAGCTTAAATTGTTAAATATGGTTTAATATTTAAAAATTCTAACACTCCCCCTTACTCTTAGTTTGGTCTCTTGACTAGTACCAAGGCTTTGTTCATTTCGTGAAAATTATGGCATTTTTGAAAATATTTTTCAAGTAGCCATTTTCTAGGAAAATATAATTATTTTTCGGTAAAAATGAAGTGAAAATATTTTCCACTATTCGACAAGGAAAATATTTTCCTCCATACACTCTTTTTCCATAATTTTATTATTATTTTATTTTTTAAATTTTATTTTTCATTATTTTAATTTTTTAAAAATATATTCTTAATTATTTTTTATTTTTTAAAAATAGATTATGGAATTATTTCTACTTTTTTCTTTTCTTTGTCTTCCTCTTCTTCTTTAGCTAGTCGCCAGCCACGGCGATCGACCATAGGTGAGCCTCAAACTCACTAACTAGTATGAGGCTTGCTTAAGCTTGTTGCTCGCTAGATCGGTAAGTGCAAGCATTGAGCTCGATGCTCACCCAATCGATGAGCGAGGGCCTCTAGCTCTCTGATCTAGTGAGGCCCAAGGCCAGCGAGCTCGAGGGTCACTAGATCAATGAGCCATAGGTTGGAGCTCGCTGGTCTTGGGCCTCGCCAAATTAGCGAGCTCCAAGCTTGCCGCCCTCAAACCTTGCCTATTGACAGTCATCGGCCATCATCGTGGCCGGTGATTGGCTGAGAAAGAAGAAGAGGAAAATAAAGAAAAGACAGAGAAAATTTTTTTTTTAATTTTTTTAAAATAAAAAAAAAAGAAAGAAGTTGAGGCTTAGGGATATGAGATAAGAGAGAGCATGTGAGGAGGTCAGCGATTGATTGAGAAAGAAGAAGAGGAAAACAAAGAAAAGAAAAATGAAAAAATGAAAAAAAATATATAAAAATAAAAAATAATTCGATTTTTTTTTTTTTTTAAAGAAAACAATGAAGAAAAGGAAGTAGGGACCTGTAGGGATGTGAGATAAGAGAGAGCATGCAAGGAGGCGAGCAACCAATCGAGAAAGAATACGACAAAAACAAAGAAAAAAAGAAAAAAAATAATTCCAATTTTTAAAAGAGAAAACAATTAAAAAAAATAGGGAAGTGAGGGCTTGTAGGGATGTGACATAAAAGAGAGCATGTGAGAAGGCCGGCCACTAGTTGAGAAAGAAGAAGAGGAAAACAAAAAAAGAAAAAGAAAATAAGAATACAAATAAAAATAAAAAATTCAAATTTTTAGAAAGGAGAAAGAAGTAGGGACTTGTAGGGATATAAGATAAGAGAGAGCAAGTGAAAAGGCCAGTGGCCAACCAAGAAAGAAGAAGAGGAAAACAAAGAAAAGAAAATGAAAATGAAAAAAAAATAATAATAATTTGATTTTTTTTTTTTTTTAAAAGAAGAAGAAGAAAGAAGTGGGGGCTTGTAGGGATGTGAGATTAGAAAAAGTAAGTGAGGAAGATATTTTCCACTTTTCAAAAATGGAAAATATTTTCTCCTATTTTAGAATATTTTTCCCTTTAAGGAAAAAATTTTCCTCAAATAATTCATTTTCCTTAATATGAATGTCGAAAAATTCAGAAAATATTTTCCGTGAAATGAACAAAGTCTAAGCGTGAAAATATATAATTGGAAAGGCAAATAAGACCTAAAAAGATTTGAACTTAGACTTTCAACTCTATTCCGATATAACGAAAGATTTTGATATGATCATTACTAACTGTTTAAAAAGCCTAAATTAATAAATGAAAATGTAATTTAATATTTAAATATTTTAACAATTGATCATTGTGGCCAAGAGCCCTCGTGGAATCCTAGTAATAGATTTTGTTAGGTAATGCAATCCCGCATTTTTATAAAGAAATCGGATTCAACAAGGAGTTCACATCCAAGTTTGGGGTTATTTCCAAACACAACAAGATCAGGAATTGAAATCCAAATCTCTTGAGGGACCCAACTCCGCAACGAACCAAAGAAGGCCCTTTCACCGTGAGCATCAACACTTTGTCTAATCTCACACTAACCATAAAAGGTAAAATTCAAGCAGTGCCCGTCACAAAGTATAAACTACTATGCATTTCCACGTCACAAGAAAAAGAACATAACAAGACGGATACAAGCCACCATTGAGGAACAGTCGCTCTCAAAATGACGTCTGTCTGAATTGGTGCATTTTGCGCATCTGTGTGCTCACTCATTTTAAGGCACTGCGAAAGAAGAGGACCTAGATGGGCCCATCTCCATTTGCCCTGCTTTTGTCCTTTCCATGTATATTAGATTTCTTTATAGCTACTAGGGAAAGGAAGTGTTGCAGTCACTACACCATAGTCACATACCATTTTTAGGGTTACGATAAGATAGTGGAGCACTATGTGATCTCAGCAAGCGAACAGCCGCCGGGAGCACGTTCGAGCTCTAGGTTTTAAACTAATTGTATGATTGGAATCCAAAGCGTCAGAAACCACAGACTCCGTATTCAAAGCTAAAGGATAGACATAATGCGGCTGATTTTCAAGTCCAATAGGGGCATAGCGTAGTGTCGTTTCGATCACTTCTACAAGCAAATTGCGTGTGCCGATGGTTTGATATAAAGTTTCGAGGCTTTTCTGTCCATAAGTTATTTTATTTAGAGCGTGATTAGTGCAATGTTAGGTTTAAGAGCCAATAAAATTTGGTTGCCTGGCGATGCATTATCTTGGTATTGTTTGAAAAGTCACGTCCACTTCAAGCTCCAGTCAGAGGTTTATCCTCCATGGAACAAAGATTTGGCAATCTCTTGGAGCCCAGCATGCAAAGTTCTGCCACGTAATGGAACTTTGAAATTTTCCCATCACCTTTTTGGTACCATTCTGTCTATTTATATTCACCGATTGGGACTTTTTCGCTCTTTTTCTTGCTGAAATAATCTCGCTGGACTGATTCTGGTCTAATGAGAGGATTTACATCAAATAGGTGGTAGAGGAAAGTACTTCCATCCTCCCAGTGATTCAGACTGGCGCCCCGTGTTTTAAGGAATCGAGGATTACAAAGTATCCACGTATTGGTTAGTTTAGTACTCAGGATAAAAATTATGATGAATTCTTTTATCCTATCCCATACTTAATTCCTATTCAAGACACGATAAAATTGAAGATAAGAAGAATTCTCAATAAATTGGCCATATGCATTTGTATAGAGAAAAATACGAGTCCGAAACAAATACTTAAAGTAATTTACGACTAGTTTTTGCCCTTGTAGGGAATTGTCTAGTTAAAAAATGAACATAGATTAAGATGTGAAATGTGCATGTGGGAAACCAATTCCTTGGTTCAACATGCTGATGTAACTAATATGATTCATGATCTAAGTTGGTGTCTATATTGGAGAGACTCCATGCAAAATTGCGTAGTATTAAATGTGGAGTTCTTGCTTTTACCATTCACCTTCATCTCCATTAGCTGAAGATAACATGTTCCTCAAGATGAATTTTGCTCAGCAATTCGAAATGCATTTTGAGGAGCAATTGGAACACATTCAACTATATTTGCATGGAAGAAAGAGCGCCACAAAGTTCTGTCAGTTTGAATGAACTCACTATACAAGATCAAATCAAGTATGGTCACGAATTTTCACCACAATTAGAAATTTGACACTTAAAAGAGATACGAGCAATGATGCCCTCGTAAATAAAGGATGGAGAGTACATTCTAGCTTATTTTGCAGCACCGCCCCATTTGGAATTTCCACCTTAACCTTGGTCTCATATCCTACATGAATTAGGGAATATTGGTTTCCCTTTTTTAAGGCAAATCAAGCAAACCACGGTTGACATAAGTGGATGCAGGTATACGACCAACCATAGAGGTAATTACCTGAAGATTAATGAGTTAGGCAAAAGATAGACCAATGAAAACCTCCATATTATCAATGATATTAGAAATTAAATTGACTCCCTCCTAAAATTGCCAACCTACCAACATCATAACAACTCTATCATTATCCTAAAAAAAAGGCATGGCAATATCATGCAAGTAAATCTTCACCTGCTCACGCTCCGAATTTGTTCTAGCCCTTTCTTCAATAACAGGAGCACTGTCCATGTTATAACTATTCGTATCTCTACACGAATCAAAAAATATATACATATTTTATTGAAGGTAAATCAAGCAAACCATGGTGACATCAGGTATAACAAATCATAGAAGTAAATCAATGAGTGAGTCAAAGGATAGGGCACCAGAAACCTCCATACTAGCACTGATGCTAGAAATTAAATTGACTCCCTCCTAAAGTTGCCAACCTACCGACATAGAAACAACTCCATCATTATCCCAAAAAAAAGGCATGGCAATATCATGCAAGTAAATCTTCATTTGCTTATGTTCTGGACATGTTCTTGCCCTTTCTTCGATAACAAGAGCACCGTCCACGTTATAACTATTTTATTATTGCCATGATTATGCCATTTACACAAATTTGATACTTTTGATTGGACATAAGTTTTTCACCCGATCCTACATTAACTCTATTTTTGCACCTACAGAAAGCTTGTGACTTGAAATTTTAAATTCATTAGATTGAAATCTTTTTGAAAAACTTGATCAGGGCATAAGTTTTCTGTGCGGCATTTTATTATTGAGGTATTTGCATTATTCTATAGCCCGTGACCAATGCTTTCAATTCATCACATTGGAATTTTTGTTTGAAAAATCATATTCTTGTCTTTTTTACATGAATTTAACAAAACTTTGAAGACCATAACATTTCCATCCGACGTCTCATTAACTCGATTTTTACACTTATGGAAAGCCCGTGATATGCGTTTCTCAATAAATTGGCCATATGCATTTGTATAGAGAAAAATATGAATCCTAATCTAGTTTAGAAACGAACATAGATTAAAATGTGAAATGTGCATGTGGGAATCAATTCCTTGATATAACATGCTGATGTAACTAGATGTAACTAATGTTAGTGTTGTGCTTGTTAAAGATTCAAGACCTGCACATACCCCCATTGACAACGATCTAAGTTGGTGTCTATACTGGAAAGACTTCATGCAAAATTGCATAATATTAAATGTGGAGTTCAAGCTTTTTTTATTCACCTTCATCTCCATTAGTTAAGATAACATATTTCTCACGGTGAGTTTTGCTCAGCAATTCAAAATGCATTCTGAGGAGTAATTTGAACACATTCAACTATACTTGTATGGAAAAAAGAGCTCCACAAAACTCTGTTAGTTTGAATGAAGTCACTATATAAGATCAGATCGAGTAGGGTCACGAATTTCCACCACAACTAGAAACTTCACTCTTAAAAGAGATACATGCAATGACAACCCCACAAATTAAGGACGTAGAGTCCATTCTAGCTTATTTTGCAGCATCGCTCCATTTGGAATTTCCACCTTAACTTTGGTCTTGTATCCCTACACGAATCAAGAGATATTATTATTATTATTAGTAGTATTTTTTGGGTGGAGGCAAATCAAGCAAGCCATGTTGACATAAGTGGATGTAGGTATACGACAAACCATAGGGATAAAGTAATGAGTGAGGTAAAGGATAGACCACCAGAAACCTTCATGCTATGAATGATGTTAGAAATTAAATTGGCTCCCTCCTACAATTGCCAACCTAGCGACATCAGAACAGCTCCATCATTATCCCAAAAAAAGGCATGGCAATATCATGCAAGTAAATCTTCACTTGCTCATGCTCCGGATTTGTTCTAGCCCTTTTTTCAATAACAAAGCGCCATCCATGTTATAACTATTTGACTGTAAGAGAGTAAAAGATACATTGAGTACCATTTTTTAATGTTATATCTTTAAATTTAAAAATAAAAACAACAAGAGACTAACTTGAATGGCAAGCAACTCTGTATCTGTTTTCAGCGGGATGAACCTTAACCGAGGTACGTTGATGCCGATAGCATGTGGGCATTTGGAATTTGCGCTAATTAACGTGTTGAGCTCCTTCACTAGAAATGTGAAGAATTTCAAAACAAGCTAAGAAACCAAACTACACCTCTATGTTGATCGAAACAAAGATACTTGAACTTTCAACCAACAAAGGATACTGAAAACAATTTTAGTCAAATTTTGATCAAGCACAAGTTTTTCGTGTGACGTATCATTGACAAAAAATTTTCCACATACAGAAAGCCTAGGATAGATATTCTCGAGCATTAGCTCTAGTATAGTTCAATTGTATCGAATGATCAATTAATTGTTTCTCGCGCTGGCCGATCCTCCTTTGGCATGTATCTTGATATAATCTGATGTTAACTAGTGCTAGGTAGGATTGGTATATGTTAGATGGATGATGATTATGAATAATTGAATTGCATCTTGATGATATTCCCTTAAGATTTTCGTGAGAAGATAAATGACATAGGTTTTCTTTGATGTGGAATAGTTGAATGTTATGTTGAATGTTCACAAGAGTAGTTTGAAGATGATCATAATCCAGATAATTAACATAACTTAGTTGGAGATGTTTGAGAGAATTACCAAAAAAATCCTAAACTTATTACAATTGTACCAATTCAGTCATAAACTTTTTTTTTTGGGGCCAATTTAGTTCTAAACCTTTTACAATTGTGTCAATTCAGTCCATCCGGCCAAAATTGGCCGGCTGGCGCTGATGTGGACGCCGGCCGGGACAGCCGGGCGAGGAACGCCGACGTGACAATTTTTTTAATTTTTTCGAATTTTTTTATTTTTTTATTTTTAATTGTTTTTAATTTTTTTTTCCCTCCTTCTCCTTCCTCTGGCCGGCCGGTGGCGAGGCCTCGCCGGTCACTGGCAGAGGCGAGCCTCGCCCAGCAACGGCGAGGCAGCCATTGCCAGATCCGATGAGCTCGGCCCTCGCCCGGCGAGGCTGCCGTCGCCATCGCTGCCCCCACCGCCTCCCCCGTCCCCCTAATCGTGGGCATGATCTCCCCCTTCGAGCTCAAGCGGCCCTCCTCGGCCGTGACTGTCGCCAAGCCCCTATTCCAGCGCCTCTGGACCGACAAGGACGAGGACGGGATCGAGCTCCTCTGCGGGTTCCTCGATTACACCACGCAGCGCGGTGGGGCCTTGCCCTCGCCAGTGGCGGGCGAGGGCCGAGCTTGCTGGATTAGGTGAGGCTCGGCCTTGCCCAACCTTGGCGAAGGCGAGCCTCGCCCAGCGACGGCGGGGCCGCCGTCGCCAGATCTGGCGAGGCTGACCTCACCGGCCCTCGCCTCTGGCCGGCCGGCGTCGGCGCCAGCCAAAGGAAGGAGAAGAAGGGGAAAAAACAAAAAGAAAAAAAATTCAAAAATTCAAAAAAAAAATTAAAAAATGCGAAAAAAATTAAAAAAATTAAAAAAATTGTCACGTCAGCGTTCGCCGGCCAGCTATCCCCGGCCGGCGTCCACGTTAGCGCCGAACGGCCAATTTTGGCAGGATGGATTAAATTGGCATAATTGTAAAATGTTTAGGACTAAATTGACCAAAAAAAAAAAGTTTTGGGCTGAATTGACACAATTGCAATAGGTTTAGGACTTTTTTTGGTAACTCTCTCGAGATATTTGAACTTAGTTGAAGATGTCAATGAAATTTGGAAAAAAATCGTAGTCTGATTGACATATTCATCAAATTTTTTTTTTAAATCTATTAGAAAAGGTTGTTTTCAGGTAATTTGTAATTTTGATCATAAGTTTTCCAATGATATGAAGATCATAAAATTCGAATTCGTTTGGTTTGTCTGAAACTTAAAAAAAAAAAAAAAGACAAAAAAATGTTTTATCTGAAATTTTTATTGCCGTGTCAATTAAATATAATTTGGAGTTTTAAAATAGTTGGAGGTCCTTACTGGAAAATCTTAACGAGCGAAAGTTGTAAAGGAGGTCTTGAACTATGAATCTGGAAAATTTCATTAAATTTTGACTGATTTTTGGGCGGCCAATTGATTAATTTCGGATAAGGTCAGATTTGGCCAAAAAACTGTTCTGATTTGCTAGTTCTTGGAGGGCTTGTTTACAAAAAGTTACAAATAAAAGTTAAAGAGCACGTGCAGGGCTGGCTGTCCCTTAAATTTCGCGACAATTGACCTTGTTTGCTATTTTTATAGTACTTTTCAAAAATAGGGTCCGAACGGATTCAGATTCTTAAGTGGGCGGCTAAGATGGATTAAACCACCCCAATCCATTCGTAATTTGGGAAAATGGCCTCAATCAAGATTGAAGTAGGCTTGCTTTCATTAGCCGCTGAAATAATTCAATTTGGATTTCATCAGGTTAGTCATTTGGATTAAAATATAATAAACAAAAATAGGGGAAAAACAGAGAAGTAACCCTCTTGGATCACTAATTGTTTTTGTGGATTCAAAGGCTAATTGGCCTGACCGACCAAAAAAAAAAAAGGCTAATTGGCCTAACTGGATACTGAATTGACTTGGTGTGTGTTTGATTAGATGCATACTAGGCTAAATTGCAATTGACGTTGCCTAATTCCTCCGCAGTAGTTTAGAAAAGGGGATCAAAGCTTAATTTGGCGCTGGTGATTTAGCCTATCGTTTGGTGAAATGCAAGTGAGGGTTAATAATCATTTATCATTTATTAATCAATCCTTAATCCTATGACGTGGAGGGGTGATCGAGTTGCATGATCGACACAAAATTCCCAAATCAAATTGGAGTTTTTTTTTTTTTTTGTTAATTAACTTTTATGAACCCATTGATCATTGATTTGAGTGATTACATGGATGGAATCGAAATCGGCTGTCGGTGGCTGGAGGCAGGAGGGCGGCGGCCGAGAGCCTTGAGGGGGCGATTCATGGTGGCAGTCCAGGGAATGTTAGGCTAGTTTAGGGCTAATTATTAGTCTAGTTAGACCAATTGACTTAGGTTTTAATAACCAAACTAGTTTAGACTTTAGTCTAGTTTAGCAAATAAAAACCAATTGGGCTTAAGATCATTTTCCTAATAATGGGTATCTCAGACTAGATTCGTGTACCACTTGAATAAAATTTTGTAGAATTTAGGCTCGCCTTCATGTAGCTCGATTATTAGGATCCAGACTAGCCTCTAATTTCAAACTTATGGGGTTTCATGTCCCAGGGCTTAAGGCAACGTGTATTCTTTATCCAACATAGTATCGGATTAAGCTCATGGGGTTTTCATTTCCCAGGGCTTAGAACAAAGAGGCGTAATATTCTTTACCCAATTAGGATCAAATTTTCATTCCAGCACTTTTACTTTGAGCTTTTAATACTTGAGTGTTTCATTCCTGCACTTTAAATAAATTATTTATTTCTTTTCCTTTCGAGAACGATTGAGACAGCCTAACATAATAAACCCCCATTTGCATGAACATGTAACAATCTAAAGACCTTTAGGATGATGAAAAAGTTATGTAATCACTTAGATAAACAATCCCACCAAGTTATAGGTACCAAAGGGCCAATAATTAGACGATTCGCGTAATCAAGTACATAACATACATAGTAAATTTGTGATTGCATAGAAAATGAGACAAAACTCCCGTGTTTTGTTTGATTTCTAACCGACCCTGAAAAGGTTAGTATCTCAATCAACGTTGGGGTTTCATTTGTTCCTTCCTTTGGAGAATTTTGGAAACTAAACTCAAAGTGGAAATTCATATTCAGTTCTAGCATTCGAGTTGAAATGGAAATACTCTTCGTTTTAGAGATTTGATCTGTGCTAGAGATACTAGTTTAGTCCTTATTTTCGCATTTCCATTTTATTTTGGATAAATTGTTCTTTCCTATCAGAAGTTATGGTTCTTTGCTAATAATAACCTCCTGATGCTGTAATATGCTACCCTCTTCTGTTGGCATCTGCATCCCGTTGTTTTTGTTTATACTCTTCGTCTCTTGGAATTCTTTCACAGGCACGTTCATAGTGCAATTGCAGCATATTGCGATCTGCCTGTGGACCATGAATGTGGTTACCTGCCGACGCGTTTACTGGACTCTTACCTTGAAAGAAGTTATCTGCCGCACCTGATTCTATCTGGTTATTATCAGTTTTCAGATTTACAAATATAAGAGACCTGATTTGACCATGCAGGAAGCATCTTTATGCTTCCAGACAGTCACCTAACTCTTTGAATTTTCAAAAAGTCTTACTTTCTGGAGGAAAAAAAAAAGACGGAATAAATGGAAGGTGCAAGCAAATTGGTGTCTTCGTTCGAAGCCCGCGGGATGCGAATATGATTGGCTTTCGTTCGTTGTGAGAAGGTGTCTATTCTCAAGAAGCATCTAACCGAGCCAACGTATACGAACGCAAGCCAAGTCTCGCTCTGTCCATAAATAAATTTAGGATGGCATCTGTTAAGAATGAACATCTAACCTACCATGCAACCACAAAAGAAATAAAAGGGTCAGACAAAATATGCAAGTTGTTCCGATAACTTTGCACTTACACTTGGTATCTCGTTTTCTTGATCACCATTCCTGACACAGATACAAACTCGATACTCAAAAAGTACCACTCATTGAAACGCATATATTATGGCAAAAAAAAATCATGATGTATCCGTGGTAAATTATAACTCATCCTATCCATATTACATTATATATCCATTACTAATGTGGGTAGGATGCTTTATGGAGACTGATCCAGAGCTTTATGTAAAATCGATGGGACAGGACACTTTAACACTCCTAAGCGTTTGAACATAATGCACACAAGTGGAATCGCACATAACAGCACAATGACATAAATGAAAAATTTAAAACCAAAGCGCCCTTCATTGAATGTAAGCAAAAGATGAAGACTAGGAAGTAATAGCTGTACTATCATTGCATATCATCTACATTCTAAGCAAATTTTCCTCTGTTAGTCAATTTGAAAGCTAACAATATGGACAGGACCAATGACATTGCCATATTCAATCCACAGAGGTTGGCAGGGATATCATCTACAAGGAAAGTTAGGTTCAAGTTCATCCAACTCAACTCATTGTTGTCAGAACAAAATTCATCATGCTTGCAATTCCAAACCCAAACCTAGCCGACAATTCTGTCTGCCTGGTAAGGGAAACTGAGGCTTTTTTGAATGAACTTACTATTCGCCTTCCACCGTGACCATTGCATTCTGATTGGCTCTGTGGAACTGTTGCCACGCCTTAAGATTATCCAACTGATTCATCATTTCAATCTGCAGTAAGAAACGAGAGTGTTTAAGATGTTATCTTCCACATCGTTTAGCAAGTGCATGATAACCAGGCTTAATGCAGTGAATCAGCTCAAACCCAACTACCTCTCCATTTGAAGCAAATAAAGTTACATTATTTCCATCCTCCAGATGATTTAGATAGAAATGCCAGTTTATCACTGAAATAAAATAAAATAAAAAATGCCAGTTTATCACCCAAAAAAAAACACAAAAGATGGAAAGCCCAGTGACGAATCAGTCTATTGATCAAAGAGAGAATAATCAATCTTTAGATGTTGTTATGCTTTCTCAGGCAATAAAATCTAATGTGAACCTCACCACCAACGTCCTCTGCCTTTTGTTATCAGAGAGAGAGAGAGAGAGAGAGAGAGATGGCGGAGATAGATGAAAGGAGGAGCGTACCAGCAATATCAGTATTATTAGAGATGTTGAGCCCTCCAATCAACTGCAAAGTTCTCTTCAGCATCATCATCACTTGATGATTCTTCTTGTCCAGACTCCTTGCTGACTTCTTCAGAACTTTTTCTACGTTTTGCGGACCGAGCAGCCTTCAACTCCAGCTTCTTCTGCCGTAATAACTCCACTCTTCCTGTGTAAACCCTGCAACAATGCCAAAGACAAGAATATATATAGCAGCTTTTGTGTGATATGCATGCATGGTTAATCCATAAACTAGACTTACTTTTGCTCTACAGATTCCGCCTCTTCTATCATCTCAGCAGCATCAATCTGTATTCAAAGGTTCAGAACAGTGGTGAATGCCATGGGGCTGCATCAAGTAAATTCAAAACTCAAATAAAGTAGATATGACATGGAAACACGGGATAAGCAAGGAACCTCCTCTTCTTCCAGCCTATCATCCACCTCCCGCAAGTCCTCCTGGATCAACTTTTCGAATTCTTTGTATTCGTCTCTGAATAGCATTTAAGAGATAGCAAAATTGTGACCATGCAGTGACAGAAAAGAAAAGTAGGACTTCGTCACACACATTCCAAAAACTCATCTGACAGAGGACAAAAATTAATAGCACATTGTTTTCCTTTTGGCACTGAGAATTTGGTAGTTGGATGCTCTACAAGTAACACAAGAAAAAACTTACTTCACATCTATCTTAACTGGCTTGATGCCACGAGCACGTAAATCAGCCTCCTTGCTGTCAAAGAAACCTTCAGGAAGTGCTCCTTTCGCTGGCTTCACTGCAGGGCCCGTCATTGCTTCTGCTGTCTGGATGACCCCCTTAGATGACTGACCACTACTTGTTGGCAGGACATCATCAGAAGGCAATCCATTCATATTGTTCTGCATTTTCACTGAAGTTTCAACTTGAGGTTGAGTCGAATTCCCTGTTATTTTTCCAGTTACCAGGATATGTCAGCTTCATAGAGTTGAGTTCAGTTTGGCGTAGACAATATATATCCAGTGACCTGATAATACGATGATATGTGGTTTCACCCAAATCACCATTCAACATTGTCCGACGAAACAGCAATCCAGTAATTGAACTTAACATATGAAACAAGTAACTCAAGAAGTGGAGGTACTTCAGCTACAAATGCTTCCACATGTCAAAGGAGGAAATATAACCCAGTAGAATAAATAGCAGCTTTTGTAAATGAAATGCACCCCTGGTGCTCTTTGATACAGATAGATATAAAAAACGTAATAGCAGCTTGACCAAAAGTGCTACCGAATTACACAGAAGAAAAAATATAAGGGCTTTAAAGGATATTCGATAGTTGTGACCCTACTGGGTTATGCCTAGAAGTATTCACCAAATTTTCAATGATGGAATCTTTATCTAGGGTTTGACTCTTCATGCTCTAGGATATCTTGAAATTCTGCCCCTCTTGTCTCATGCGTTGGATTTGGAGGGAGTAACAGAAAAATGTTCAGAGGAGCAAAGTCATTAGCTTCTTCTGTCTTTTGTTCCCTTTAGGCTTCATGTTCTAATTCCTCTATGCTTCACAGTGATACAGCAATGTCATAATTTAGGCCTAGCATTAAGTTTTTGAAATTCAAGAGAAGTGAATTTTGCAATGTAGATACCAGGTGAAGTTTGAAAAGACATTAAGTTACTGCCCCTATTTGGTGGATAATCAAAATCCTAAAGCAGAATAAGTTTCACGAAGGCCTTAGACTTGATATTTGTTCAGTAATGGCCATGAAGAGAGTCCCTCCGTGTGTTCCACAGAGACAAATTAGAAGAAACAATACAGTCGTGGCCAGGTGACATCTGGAAACATAATTTTAAGGCAACTCCAAAATAGAGCTGATCTTACTCAATGGTAAAAAGAAACCATGATCTAGGCAGGGAACTTGCCCACCTTGAAAGATATCCCATGTAATGTGCACAGAGGTGGAATGAAAGGAAGGGGAGGAGACAGGCTAAAGCATAAAGAATGCAATGGGAACAATACCACTTGATATGCCCTATTCCAGCATTTGTGGAAAAAGGGACCAAGGATACAGTTTGAGTTGCTGGACTATGCTTCTGATGTGGTCAACCAGAAAACAGTTCATGACAATCCTCAAATGGATAAAATAGGTGACAAGATCCTAGACAGAAAATTGGACGACAATCCTTGCAACAGTCTAGGGGTGCATATTGATATAAAGCATTAGGAAATTCCAAGTTAGTATCCTGAGGTGAACATAAACACCAAATCTGACACTTCTCCTCCCAATAAATCACCACATGCATTCAACCTTTCATAACTCGCCTGTAGTAAAATAACAAGTTAAACATCTTCTCCATCATGACCAATTTCTGATCCTGTGACTAGGTCGATAGCTGAAACAGCTGAAGCAGACTTACAATGCTTCGTTCTCGATGCATAGACAGTAGAGGATGTCACAACCACCTAGCGGTGCATATATTAAAGTAATGCATCACATAGAAAGCAAAGCATTCAAGCCTAACAATTGAAATTATTACCAGATACAACATTAGTAGGGTTACTAAGAACAAAGTATAGTTTTATTTTGATTTGGATAATGACATTGTAAAGATGATGCGTACTCCAACTCCACAAACAGAGACATGTAAGAAAAACTTCTCAGTGATTCAATATGTCGACACATGGAAAAATGCCAGTATGAAGTGGAGCCAATAGAGTTTCATATGCTGCTATTGCAACAGCTACAGCATATGAGTGGAAATTGCATTACACACAGGCAAGAAAGAGAGGGTGCATACCAGCTTTACTCTTCTGTAAATCATTGTCAAAAAAATTTGGGGGAAGTCCGGAGGATGATTTGGGTTCAAGCATTGTTCTTGAGGATTCATTTTGGTTGCCCTGCAGCTCCTTAGAAGGTTCAGGTTGAGGTTTCCGCAATTCGGGGGCCAGCTCTGACTTTTTATTGGTATTCCCTGTTGATCCAGCTGCACTTGCTTTTAGATTGGAAATTGCCTGTTTGTATACAAGAATTCAGTCTAGCCATTAAAGTCACAGCGGTAAAAATAGACGATAAGCAACAGTCACATCAAAATAGACGGGAGTTTTCCAGGGGGAAAATGGACAAGGATGATGCATATGGAGGAAGTAATGAGATGAGAAACTGAAGTCCTATTGTAGTTTCATGCAGAAGATTCACTAATTTAGACTCCGTTTGTCTCACGGAAAATAAATTATTTGGAAAATATTATCCTGTAAATAATCCCTTCTATTGCTTGAAATAATCGATTAATGAAAAATGTTTTCATTGTCAACAACAATTTATGTCCACACATATTCATGGATGTTGAAAATTTGTAAGCGATATAAAGCGATCATTTTTAGGAAAATGTTTTTCGAATCATTCATTTTCCGCAAGACAAACGGAGCCTTGCATTTTCCCCTTCTTAGGATTCAAAAGCAATTATGTAAATCTCTCTTGTTTGTAGCTTTCACTAACAGAAATTGGAAGCAGACACAACTCAAGCAGGCAACTATGGAGATTGGAACATTACAAAGTATGCTAATGAGAGGATTTCTACTAATTGCCAAAAGGGAAGCACAACATAACTGAAGAATCAAGACATTGTTCCAGATGAGGTGATATCATATGATCAAAAAAAATTCAACATTTGAAACCTCTACCACAATATCTTCTTACCTATGTATGGTGATCTTTCCACCCACAGGCACAGCTTTCAGTATCATTAACTGAATTTTGCTAATCAAATCCCCCATTACAGTACAAATAATTACCTCATGATGTTTACGAGAAGCTTGGTGCGCATCCCAGTGGGAATCATATTTCAGAACAATGTCACAGACCCTACAAACAGGTTGATCGGATTCATTGTACCTGCGAAACCAAATAAGAGAAGGACCAGATGAGAACAAAAGATGCTACACACGCCACTCGAAAGTTAGAAACGCCGTCCCACAATGCGCGCATTGGGAATCTACGGAGAACCAGAAACTATTGTGATATTAAAGAACTCCAACGGTCCAATAATTTTAACATTTCAGCACGTATTGCACCACTCCTCTTGGGTAACTCCATTTTCTTAACGATACATCCTTTCACCCCCATCTTCGACAAGGCGCTCACGACAGTACTAGAACGAGATAGACCGCGTACATCTAGGGCTTCAACGAATGCGCCCAATCCCGAGTAGAGTTTCGGCTCAAACTTTCCAGGAACCACTCGGAACTCATAGAAAGCAGTTCGTCTCAAAGTCAAATGATGAACCTCTCGATGCGAACAAAATCACCATGACGTATAAGGAGGATATCGAGATCATTTCACCTGACGAGAGGAGAATCGATGCGTTTCGCCTTCTTGGCCGCGCTCAATTTGGCCCGAAACAGCGCCTTGCTCCTCGCCTGAGCGTCCATCTTCTCGCATCAACGAAATCCTGCGTCGCCGATGACGAAGATGTGTCTCCGATTCCGTCTTCGATCGAGCAAACGACTGAGAAAAACACCGCCTATCTCCGCCGGCCGTGGCTGCTCCTTCTTCTTCTTCTTCCTTCGCACATCGACAAGATTTCGCCCTCCCATCTTTCTCCCCGTTCCCGTTTCAGAAAGATGCTGGTTCACGGAGCTCGGGCCTTGCACTGGGCCTATTCGGCCCACCTCTGGGCCCGTTTCGGTTGATGGGCTCTCGTTCGAAAAAAAGCCCGGGGCGTTCTCGCCGCGAAAGGGTTTTCTCTCTCTCTCTCCTCCTCCTGCTGCAGGACTTTTGCTTCGAGAGTTGCAGAAGAAAATTTTCCGTCGAGAGAGAGAATGGGAGAGAAAGTGAAGCTGGCGATGTTGCTCGGCGGGGGAGCTATTCTCGGCTCCGTCTCCACGCTCGCCCTCCTCAAGCTCCTGTCCAGGTGAGCGAGAGCCTCTCTCCCGGCGATCGTGATTTTCTCAGCGGAATTTCCTGGGGAAAATGCTCTCTTTATCGTCTTACGTCATCTTGTATCGATCGAGCATGGGGAATTGAACCCTCTTTCTCGAGTTAGCTTTGAGTGCACTGGGTTTTTGTATGTCTCGTTCAGCAAATGGCTCGTGTCGTCCTGAAAGTGATAAACCTTTTCTTTCCCTCTTCTCCCGACAGGCGTGGACAGAAGTATATTAAGGAAGATTTCAGCTTGCAAGGTGAGTTGTTCTATAGCCATTCTTTCTCGATGCTGTACGAGGTTGTGTATTTCATTAGTTACACGGGGTGTTTAGCTGGAATTGTTTACTGGCTAGTTACTGACATGTGTAAGCGAGGAAGTGTGGTTTATCAGGGTCGGTGTGAGAAAGTTTTTTTTGCTTTCTAAGCCTCTGTGTCTATCCTGTATATAGCTTTATGGTGGATCAGAAGTTATTTTCTTATTTTCTACCTTATACATGCATGTCATTCCGACGTACTGCGAGCATTGCTTAATTCGATATTTGTGGTATGATTTTGCATTGTTGTTAACTTGTTCCAATCAGGTGATGGGCTTACACGTGACACGACAAAGAAAGATTACTCTTTGAATGGAGATCATCAGAGAGTTGATGTTGATCTGCTGAAAGATGAAATAGTTTCCGAACAACTGACCAGGTACTTGGTTTATCGCCTGGTCGAATATGAGTTTTTCATTATTCTTGACCC
Source organism: Eucalyptus guilfoylei (assembly GCA_016097605.1). Taxonomy (NCBI): domain Eukaryota; kingdom Viridiplantae; phylum Streptophyta; class Magnoliopsida; order Myrtales; family Myrtaceae; genus Eucalyptus; species Eucalyptus guilfoylei. The sequence continues at coordinate 32,758,978 of CM027865.1, read as the reverse complement.
AAAAGAAATCCAATAATAAAATAAAAAGACCGAAAAAAGTTGTGTTAATAATTTCCTCTTGGCTGTGCTTCTTGTCTTCTCGTGCCTGTCATGGAAAAATCGTTCATGTTGAATGTCTACAGATCTATCCTTGTGTCATGGGTCGGTAGTTTCCTTGGCTGCGGATCAACCCTGGAATTCGCCAGGCCAGTCTTCCTTCTTCAGTTGTTCCAGTGAACAATACAGTGAATAGCTTCTTTATACAAGATCATACCACGCCCAGCTTTGCTCAAGCGTCGACTAGACAGCAACCCTCTTTTAGGCTCAACAACTGGTTTCGGCCTACCCGGCCTCATCAGGAGAGTAGCATCAACTCCCGACCAGTTGTGTTAATAATTTCCTCTTGGCTGTGCTTCTTGTCTTCTCGTGCCTGTCATGGAAAAATCGTTCATGTTGAATGTCTACAGATCTATCCTTGTGTCATGGGTCGGTAGTTTCCTTGGCTGCGGATCAACCCTGGAATTCGCCAGGCCAGTCTTCCTTCTTCAGTTGTTCCAGTGAACAATACAGTGAATAGCTTCTTTATACAAGATCATACCACGCCCAGCTTTGCTCAAGCGTCGACTAGACAGCAACCCTCTTTTAGGCTCAACAACTGGTTTCGGCCTACCCGGCCTCATCAGGAGAGTAGCATCAACTCCCGACCAGTTTGTGCACGGGAGGCCAACCCCGCCTTCAGAGCTCCTAAGTAATATAATCCTTCTATTCTAGAACTCCTAGCACCAATTGTCCTAATGCCACTCTCACAGACCAAGTGTGTCCGTCCCCTCTGCTTCCTCACTCTTCACTCAATAACCCCAAGCACTACTCACAAGTGTTATGAGTATGTGTCAATTAAAATTGGTTGCGATCTGTTACATAATTGACTATTACTTACTCTTTGTATGTTACATGCCATGTTTTGCCCAACCTAATTTAAATGCTTTTTGATAATTTTCTCAGAAGTGTATACATATCTCTGGCTGCTTTTTTTTTAGCATATTTTACATACTTTTTAACATCTCGTTAGGAACATCCAGTTCTTTGGCTTGGACTCTCAGCAGCAAGTGATAAAATCCTATGTTGTGGTCATTGGCCTTGGAGGAGTTGGTAGTCATGCTGCATCAATGCTTCTGAGATCAGGTGTTGGAAAACTGCTTCTTGTGGATTTCGACCAGGTACTGTCTGTTTATGATTTCTCAGTTTGATAACGTTTTCTGTTGAGCTTGTTGCTATCATATTCATCTGTTACTAGAACTAGAGAAGATTGGGTCTTTGTGATGAGAAGACTTGGCAAAAGTGGCAGAGCACCAATTTAGTTTTTGTTTCAACCTATATGCTTGAAAATTCATGAACTCACATCGATTAGGTACCTCTACTCATTCACTGATTAAATGAGAAGGTATCACTATCATCACTTAATCGACACGCAGTGGCAACAAGAGCTGATGTTGGTACTCCAAAAGCCCACTGCCTGAAGAAGCATTTCTCATCAATCTTCCCCGAGAGCAATATAGAGGCGAAAGTGCTGCTGTATGATGCATCGACAGAAGAAGAAATCCTTTCAGGCAATCCTGATTTTGTCTTGGACTGCATTGATAACATTGACACCAAGGTACTTTTTTCCTGCTGCTCATGCAAAAGTTATATTTTTTGCAAGGTTTGCCCAGAGATTATAGTTCTAACTGTCTAGATTGTCAATGAAAAACATTCTAGAACCTTTTTCTCTGTAAAAGCAATATTTTTCTATTCTTTTTGTACTCATCACATGCATTATGATGAATTTTGAGAACTTTGCTTTCCTCATACTATATTTATGTAATTTTGAAAATTTCCCACCATTCAGATGTGAGAGCATATCCATATTTCTTTTCCCCCTTTTATGTCCTTTCATGTTTAAGTGACAAGTGCTTAAAGAAACTGCCTATCAAAAGTAGTACATTACTTTCAATAGTAAGGAAGTATTGCCTAGTAAGTTTAAACAAATCACAAGATTTGCTCTACTTGCTTTATTGTGTTAAGTTTAATTTTCAGACTTCTGATTAGAGTATATATATGCTTAAAGGCTCTGATTTGTCATCCGTAGTAGGTTGCTCTTCTTGCTGCATGTGTTCATAGAGGACTGAAGGTTTTATCTGCAACTGGAGCTGGTGCTAGAGCTGATCCAACGAGAATTCGCATAGCTGATTTAAGGGAGTCCACAAATGATCCATTATCTAGAGCTGTAACTCTCTGTCTCGATTCTGGAGTTGCTACATTATATCTCTGTGCACATATCTCGCTGTTCATGCTTTTCCTTTTGTTTATTTTTGTGGCAAAATAACTGGCATACAACTGTTAAAAGATCTCATGTTCTATAGCTTATTCTACAACTATCTGCTCGTCCTTTCGATTCTTGTCAATGCCTGAAATCTTGTCTCATGCTCTCTCTTGCAATGCTTTGTATGATCATCTTTTCTAGGAATGGAAGATATTTGAAACTTCCTTTTTTTCTTATAATTTATTTGATATGCACAACTTCCTATGATGATAATTGTGTAAATCAGCTAATTTGCTTCTAACTGTTCTTGTTTCCCAAAAATATCTTCGTAATTTCAATTCCCTTTGCCTAGGTAAGACATCGTTTGAGGAAGGACCATGGCATTGAAGGTGGCATTCCTGTTGTGTTTTCCTTAGAGAAACCTAAGGTGAAGCTGCTTCCATTCAGGGGGCCAAATGGAGAAGAAGAAAATCCTTCAGATTATCAAGTGAGGATATGTTTCTTCTTTATGCTTTTCAAAAAAAGTTATCAAGGCTCTTTGTTGAATTTTCGTATGGGAAAAGGTTGAACCGAAACCGAACCATTGCAAATAACTTGGTCATAATAGCTTCAGGGTTATCTGTACTGCTATAATTGATTGGTATCTTGACTATTCAACCTCATGTGTCCTCATGTCAGGTTGTGCCAGGTTTTAGGGTTCGTATAATCCCTGTTCTGGGCACCATTCCTGCAATTTTTGGACAGATCATGGCTTCCTATGTGGTCACACAACTTGCAAGATTTCAAGTTCAAACAGAGCCAGTGGTCAATTTGGATATGGATCATTACAAGATCCTTCATCAACGGCTTATTGAGCATGAGGAGTCACTCAATGGAACAGCTACACATGTCCAGGTGTGGCATTATGGTTCTGACTTCTGAGAATATGCTTGACTATTTGTCAACAGATCAGTTCTGTGACTTGGGCAAGACATGCTCTTCGATATTGGCCCATGACAATGATCTCATCTGTATAATTTATCTACAAGGTCCACATCTTATCAAATAGTAATATAAAAATGTGTTCTACTATTCTGATGATTTCAGACTTTGTTAAGTTTTTGTTCCTTTTTATCTATGTCATTTTCCATGCACTTGTGAGAATATCGCATTTGTATGTGTGTGGACAATCAATTTTTTGGTGCATTTCTTGAAGGTTGATGTTGAAGAAGTGATGTACGTGGTAAAAGAGTTATGGCATGGCCGCAGCGCAAGAGAGCAGATCGCAAAAGATGTAGGACGTGCAATGTGGAGATCTATTAATGAGTTGATGCTTGTGAGGTTAGATAGCTTTGCTAATTCATATTCCAAAGCAATTAAGATTCAGGGTTCCACTTTTTGCAATCTTTTTCTTTTCATGCAAAGTTTAACCAATTGGGAGTTAGTCTACTTGGATGGGTGCGCTGAACTGCCCAATTATGTGCAGCTGTTATGTACTTTTCACATTGAAAAGTTTAAGCTTCCACCTATCTATGCTGGCACGATTATGAAGTTATGTTCTTGCAATGTGTGCAGTGTGGATTTATCTGTCATTTCCATCTCACGAAGTACCTGCATAATCAACCTAACGACTTCCTCCATTCTTTGCCATGTGATACTGATGAGCTTTCTATTTTCATTTAACCAAACAACAGATGTCTTAAAGCCAACTTTAATCCTTTTGCAACAGCACTGCATATTCTTTTCCCAATCTCACAGTGTCTGATTATTTTTGTTTGTGCTTCATCTCTTGTTATCAATTATGAAGTAGCATTATAGTGGATGGTACAATGCGGCTCCTATGCATTTTGCATTTATACTATTTATTTGCTTATTTTTTTATTTGTTTTGTTCAGGTGGGATCGAGCCCAACCAGCATCAGTAGTCAATCTGATTCTACTAAAATTTAAAGAGGTACTGCTTTAACTGTTTGAGGTTCTCTGCGAACTCTGCCTTACTTGCAAGATCATCCTCCTTTCCTAGACATGTTCATGGCTGTCGGTTTTATCATTCAATCAATATGGTCAGTCCCATGTCCATGTTGACATCTTCCTAGATGGCTTTTTGTATATGGTGTCTAGTTAGGACAGGAAAAGAAAAGCTTGAGGCCAATTTTTTTTCTTATTTTATTTGCTCCACGCAAAGATTGCATGATGGGCTATATCAGGCCTTGTAACCACCCCCCCCCCCCCCCCCCTTCTCTCTCCTTCTTACCCTCGCTTGCCCACCCCAAGGCAAGTAATTTATTTTTACCCATGCACCAAATTCTCTCTGACATGGGAGGTTGTGGTGGCAATCTAAAAGTGCCTTGGGAAGTATAGGCTGTTTCACACTTTCATCAGAAAAGTCTGATCCTTCAGCTCCATCTCGTTTAGATTTTTTTTTTTTTTTTTGATGAAGTGTGGCCTATGCAAGTTAAATATGCTCGTACAGAGTTAAGTTCATTTGATACACGCTTCACTGACGTTGCATGGGGTAATTGTTGCGCTACCCATTTTGAAGTTTTGATACTGTCTTAGATGGCTATTCGTCCCAATTTCATGACAAAGCTTTTGGCTTTTAGTTCTGGCTCTGGTAAACTTTGAACATTTGATTGTTACAAGTAGAAAAGAGACTGGTGAAGGCTGTCCTGTATGAGACAAACTTTTTAAAATTAAAACACATATTGTATGTTCTCCCTATCATTGACACTGATCCGGAATTTTATTTTCTGTTCCGTTAGGCTGATGAACATGAGCAGAGGACCCTTGACGATATACAAAAAGAGGAACCAGAGTTCTTCACAAGAGTGACATCGGTGCTTCAGAGAGCCAGGGTGGATTTCGGGTTGTAATTTTCCATTTGCACCCTGCTTAATAAGTTGTATGACATGGTTGTAGCATCGTGCTTGGCAAATTTTGTTCGGATTCCTTCCTAGACGTTGAATCTTTTGTAGAGCTTGGCATTTGACTTCGTGATAACAGGGAGCTTTCCTATCCGGATGGTGCCACTTTTGCTCATATGCTGTTCCTTTCATAGAAAGTCTGAACTCTTTTACTGTAAATTGATTTTGTTGCAGTTGATATTAGATTCATTAATAGATGGACTTCTGTTTTTTCTGGCCAAAACTTCATCTTAAACAACGAGACAACAATTCACATGTGTGAATCGATGTTGTCGGGTCCAACTAACTGGTTCTGGCCTAAGTAGCAAGTTTACGACACTCGCAGCAGCACCATGCATGCTACACTCATGCCACCTATGAATTTCACTCATCTTGGCTAATGTTCTGATAACATTCTTTGGGGCTTGTGGCAAGAAATGCAGCAACCATGTCTTTAAATATGCATGGAGACAAGCAGTTAAATCTCTAAGTTTAGTGAATTTCAAAGCTGTGCATTGGTGATTATGGCTGAGAATACCTAAATGAATGAACGCGGATCAACTGCAGGAGCTAGTAATGACGTATTTTGATAATGACGATACATGCTATAAGAGCACATAGCACCTGAAAATAACTATTATGGAATCTAAACATGATGCTTGTTCTTTAAGTCACGTTCATCTCATTCGCTCTCTTTTTCATCTTCGATCTCGTGAGAGGCGACTGTCCGGAGACCATGGTGAACCTTCTCTGCAGCAACAATACAAACCGTCCCGGAGTGCTGTATGGGCAGTCCGTGCTGAAGTTCCTCTTCACCTTAGCAGAACAGATGCCGGATTCCGCTGACTACAGCTTCTACACCCAGCAGTCGATCTCCGAATCCAGCACTGACGAGAGCTATGGTCACACGGCGTGTTCCAGACTGATTTTCCACGGTGACTGCGGTGACTGCATAAGGTGCAGCAGCAGCAAATTGTGGGATCTTTGTCCGGGGAGTTGCGGCGCTCAGGTCCAACTCATCGATTGCAAAGTCAGATTTGAGAACTACTCGTTCACTAAATAAGCTAACGTTCCGTCTCGTCTTGAAGTGTCGCCGATTACATTACATCTCGACATGAAAAGAGTACTGGAGTTAGCTATAGACACAATGATCTTACAGTTTCCTCCGCTAGTCTACATTTATCAGGATTCTGGCACTTCACTTTGTCTCTATGTAAAATGTGCGTATCTGAAATGCGGCAATTTGTTGCCAACCAAGCCTGGAATTGTTCCTAGTTTCTTGAAGATGATAAATAGTTGTTTGTGTACGTACAAACCCCAAGAATTCCAAATAAAAGCTTGAAGTAGAGCCATTTTTATATAAAACATCTTAAAGTCGAATTTATTTTAAATAAGGGTCTGAATTGTCTACGTTGATAATAGTATTTGCTTTGAATTTGCTTTGTTTCTTGATCGAGAAAAATGAAAAAAGAAATCATTTGTGTAGTTTACAATTTTCCTAAATTAAGTATCATAAAAATTTCTAATCCAATACGTTGGTGCTAACTTTTTGAAGAAGAAGAGTAGCTTGCTAATTAGTTAAGGTTTTTAATTAGGGGAAAATGTCGAAAATTATCCCTGAAAGCGAGGAAATTGGAGGGTAAATCGGGTACTGCATTGAAATAAAAAAAAAAATTAATTTTAGCTAAATAGTGTGGGGACGATTTTTAATCTTGGAGAGATTGGGGGTTACTGTGCAATTAACCAGAATTGCTAGTGGAAAGGTCTGTCAATGTTCCAATTCAGCTTACCATCTTCCTCAGCATCGTTCCTTCGCCGAGTCAAACGCACAAATTCGCCATTCAAAAATCTTGAGCAAGCGAGAGAGAGGGAGAAGGAGAGCATGGCCTAGGGTTTCTGCCGGACTCCGTCGGTTTCTACTCTCCTCCATCGCCATGGCGACGAGGCTCCTTTACCTCGCGGCGTTCTTCCTCTTCCGTCTCCCTCTCTCTTTCTCCGGTGAGTCGCTGTCTTCTGATGGGATTGCGGTCGAATTTGCGAATCCGCACGCAACTCGCGGCTTCCTTCAGTGTTCGTTGGCGGAAACTGACGCTTGATCGTGGTCGTTGTTTCGATGCAGAGGGAGACGCCAGCTCCATGGAGTCGGTGCCCGATCTGCAGAAGCAAATGTACACTGTCCTCGAGGGATATCCCTGCGTGAGGCTGCTCAATCTGTCGGGAGAGATAGGGTGTGCTAGTAAGTTCATTTTTCGGGGATTGAATGATCGTGCCGCGCCGCGACTGTGCCGCGATCGTTTTCGTCGGTTTGTTAAGGTGTTCCGTTGATTGCTTTGTGTCTTGTGTTTGAAGATCCTGGAAGGGACAAGGTCGTGGCTCCGATCGTGAGATTCAGCAACTCGACTCGGCTGACTTGGCCTTCGGCAGTTGTGCTATCTGTAGATGAGATGGAGGGGTTCTTCAAGAGGCACGTACATTAACTTCGTTTTGTCATACATTAACTTCGTTTTGTCATCAGTATGCTTTCCATTTGGTGGGGATAGTGGCAGAAAGTAAAAAATTGATCAGGAGTAGTTGTTGATCATAGGAATATTAATTTTGGTAATTTTAAAATGCTCAACAGTAACCTCCCTATAGATAACCAGGCCATTGGGCTGATGATCTATTTGGTTTCATTTTTTTAACTAAATGAATGTTTTTAAAGTTTGAACTGAAGTTGCAACAAGAAGTACCGGTGCCTTTTCCATCTTTGCTTTTCAGCTAACTTATAGCTGTTTGACTTTGATGGCATGGTCTTATAAACTGTCTAAAATTAAGTTTCATTCCAATTGCACCAAAATTTAATTGGGGGGAAGCCACTTATATCTCGCGTTCATTCAGGGAATCCTGATTCTTATGCTACCTCCATATGGTAAAATTGGAAAGAAGGAAAAAAAATAAACTACTTCCTCTATGTGGAAGGGAAAAACCTTTGCATCTTCAAGTTCCTGTGTGAAGGGTGCCATTAAGTAGATAACACCGAGGTATGTTGCTGAGGGGGATTGGGGAGCAGAAAACCTGAGAAAATGGGAAATATCGACTGAGACTGTCCAGTAGAATTAGTTTCTCATCTCAGTTCGACTCTGCTGAGATTGTCCTGAATAAGATATTCTGATGTTTATATGCATATACTTGATGTTTTTTAGTCTTTTGTCAGAAGTGGAAAACTGGAACTGAAGCCAAACCTGTTTTTTGTCTGTAGTCCATTTTTGGATCAGGTCACACAATTATACAAAAGGGGATGGATTAGGTTTAAGCACAAATGACTTGAACCACTGTGTGCTCCCTTCACTGTTTTTGCCTAGACCAGGTTAAAGAGTGGCAGATTGTTAACCATTGCAGAACAGATTGATTTGGCCTACATGGAAAGCAGAGAAACTAAAAAATGCAATTAGGTTTCCTAGATTATCTGTTGAAAGGATGCTTATGTGCATTTCCTGGAAGGGACTCACATTCTGTAGGAACATCCAGATGTGATATTTGGATGTTCATCAGCGGCTTTTATTTAGTATTTCCGCTAGCTACTAGCACTGAATTGCATATTCATCCATCGAACATGGAGGATGCATCTATGGGGATTTTCTGTTTACTTTAGGATGAAGATTATGGTATTTTCATTCTCTGGCTGATATCATGACATTTTTCTATCTCCAGAGTTTCAAATGATTTGGATTTTGCTCAGAATGTTGGCGGTGTTCTGGTTGAATCGGTATCTTCATCCCAAAAGATATTGGGTAAGTGCATCTAATTTATAATCACCTGCATTGTTTACTTAAATAAGCATATTGAAGGACATTTTACCTAGGTGCTGTTAATGGTGGCATTGTTCATCCCTCATAGGACTCTCTCCAGACCAGAAGTTCCCACAAGCTAAATTCTCACCCTACCAGAATATCAGCTATGAATGGAACCCTCTGGTATGCTATAAATTGGGGGTTTAGCAAAGATATGCTTATACTTACTTTAAATTACCTTTTAAGGTTCTTCCTTTATCAGTTCAATCCTGCAAGGTTGCCATCTAGTTCTCTCAGTGTTGTCAACTCATACTATTTTCACTTGTCCTGCCTGTTGATTGGACTTCTTCCTTAAAGAGGAATATGAAGCTTTCTAAGTTAACAATTTCCTGGGTTGTCAACTTTTGTCAGTGCAAGGTAGTTGGATTATTATTGAACTTTGTTAAATTTGTCAACTTTCTACTTGTTTAGTTTAATCAATTCAATTTGAAGCATGTATCGCATGAATCTGGAAAAAAGATTCAGTGCAGATGTATTCTCCTAATGAATATGAATTAATCAACGCAAACCCATTGAACATTTATCAAAGTATATCTGTGGATTTAGCCTTTTTTGATATATTATAATGCATTTTGCTTTCTATATTGCAAGAGTATGACATGTTATTTCATAATATAATGATTTAATAAATAGTGCAAACTTGTTTTACAAGGACAATGTCTAGCTAATATCACTTACGGTCTTCATTCCGACAAAAAGTTAACTTAGTTTACATTGATGTATTCAAATGGAATTTAGTGGTTTCTCACACTCTGCTGCATAAATTGTTATTCAAAGTTGGGGAATTCAAGATGCTGAAGCATTAGAATTTTTGCTTTTTCAGGGATCTGGCATAATGTGGAATTCTTATCAGTTTCCTGTGTTTTTGCTTTCTGTGAGTAGCTCACTGAGTGTTCAGAAGGTAACCCTTCGTTTAAATGCTAGTATCTGGAGGCAATCCCTCTGCTAGTTACTTTGAGAATTCATTCTAATGGGTTTTGGGGCTAAATTTTTTGCCTAGTGTCTATAAAGCTGATTCCCATGGTAATCAAAACTTGGACATTACTGATTCACTTCATGCAGCTATCAGCCAGTAATGAGAAGCGCGAGAAAGCTTATACTGCACATGTGGCGGAATTTGATCTTGTGATGCAGGTAAAGGAAGTTCTCTTACCCCTGAATGAGCAGTTATCTCTTTTTCTTCCAAGGCTGGAGTTTCTAATTCTTTTTTCTTTTCATTTATGTTCTTTTTGAGTCAGACAACAAAATCTGGGACTCGTGATTCACAGTCTTGTATAGAAGAACAAACTTGTTTACCACTGGGTGGATACAGGTGAGGTTTTCATGGATATCATGTCAGTTGTCAGCCAGTTGTTAACATGCTTTTCCGAATTTTACTGAAAAAAAATTGGATATATGCTACTCCGAGTAGGATGTCTCCTACTAGAGCTTCCAAGAGCAACCAGTTTAGTGGATCTAACTTTTGTTTCCTTATGTAACTTTCTTGAATTCGATAAAATTGGGGCCAGACTGGTTACAGCATAAAGACGCTTTTTATCAATGTGTTCACTGTGAAAGAAAGAATGTTGTTTGTCACCAATTCTTTTCAGAAGAGATACCTTCATACCACTTCCATTAATGTCCAATACGCTGCGACTGTAGCAATTTTCTTAGATCTCTTTGCTTTAATAGCTCACTGAAGTGCTCACTCGAGATATCATGGTGGCTTCGAGCAATTTTTTTTGGGTCTCTCAGTGAAGTTGTACCTCATTGTTTCCTATTACGGCAGATTTTAATAATATCTTGCAATTATGAAGGGCAGTGTCTGGTCATCGCTTTCACCTATGAATGCTTCACAGTCAAACCAATCCAAGGGTGTAATTCTAACTGTTGCATCAATGGATTCTGCCTCTTTTTTTCGTGACAAGAGTCTTGGAGCAGAATCACCTGTATCTGTAAGTTTATGATTCACTGTTCATATCCTCACAGAAAGATGATCTTATACCCTGGGTATATATAAAAGGATCATCTTTTCTGTTTACTTGATTTATGGACAAAATTTTGATTGGAAAATATTGGCAGGGACTGATTGCATTGCTGGCGGCTGTAGATGCACTTTCTCATGTTGATGGATTGGCTAATTCCAGTAGACAGGTATGCAAATGATAAGAATCTGTCCATAGAGGCTTTTGGACTGTATCTTAATGTCTGGTGCTTATGTGGAATTCCCATTGTTGAACAGAATCTAATGCCCAAACATCCTTCTAATAGCATTATCTTTGCATTTCTTGCTGATATGTTTAGTACTTCCGTACTCCTATTCTTTTCCCCTTTCCCCCTGCAGATTAAGCCTTTGTTTTATTTCACCTTTGGTGCAACACTTCCTACCTTAACTGTGCATAGATGTTCTGGAACCTTGTTTTATGAGGACTTGACAGATTTATGTAAAAAGTTCACTTGAGAGCTTGAAGTGGTGATTCCATAAACTTTGACAGGTTTTGCCTTGTTCAATTTGCTTTGGCCTTTTGGTCCTCACGAGGTTTCTTAAAAGCTAATATAGTAAGATGTATATGTGTACACACATGCGTGTGTGCAGGGATGCATGTGTATTCTCGTGCTTGCCTAGAAATGATGTGCCCACTGTTTCCTACTATATCATTTGCCTTCAGAATATGCTTTGCACTTTGGTATATCTCTACTCTATTTTGAGTTCTTTACTTTCCTGATATTTTTATATGTAATGCAGCTTGTTTTTCTTTTTTTAACTGGAGAAGCTTGGGGCTACCTTGGTAGCAGGAGATTCTTACATGAGCTTGATTTGCATTCGGACTCTGTCAGTGGTCTCAATGAGACATCAATTGAGATGGTAATTTGCTAGTTTTGATCAAATGCATGCCTTGGATCATGTTCTTAGTAAGTTTAACTTATTTTTGGGGGCTCATAACTGTAATGTAATTGTCAGTTTCTGACAGAAGCTCATTATGGTTTTCCTCAGTTATTGGACCTGCCATCTGAAGTTTTTGAATTCAGTTGCGATCGTTTCCCCTTTTTTTGTCTTTTCTACAAATGTTTCTTTTTCATCTAGAACATTATTTTCTGGTTATCTTACATTACTTATGTAATACATTCTAACTCTTTTTATGCCAAACGGAACCGTTGGCTTGACAAATGCTTCTGCATAGGTCCTGGAAGTTGGATCCGTTGGAAAGGGGCTTAACCAAGGAGCAAAGAAATTTTATGCTCATACAGCCAGGGTGGGAGCTTATTTCCCTCTAAATGCAAATTATATATTCAATACCTGTTCTCTTGTGTCAGTTACAAGTGCATTGGACATTTCATTCGCTTCCAGTAGTGTACCATTGCTTTTGTCGGATTAGATACTTGTCACATGATGTATTGCAGTCTAAATTCCTTGTTGCATCCAGAGACCTTTCTTGTTGCCGGCCCTTCTTTTTCTCTTAAGGGTGTTTTAGAAGCCCCGGGGGGGATGGAGTGTAAAGAATTTACGGATACATGCTATTGGGTATTTGTATATCCAGCAAACTTAATGTATCTCTATTTTTTTTCTTAAGCAACAACCAAAGTATGAATGTCTCAAAGAATGAAATAATGGAATCTATCAGCATTCAGGGTGAACAAAATGGCTTGCTTCTCCACATGTCATCGTCCTGTTGTATGACTGATGCAAAATAGACTCTCGAGCTGTAGAGCCAGGAGTAAGTCCTTTTGTTGTCAATGAACCGATGTTGTCACCAACTGAAACCATGTCGTATGCATTCAATGCATAGTTTTAGTTGAACAATGGCTCCGTTCCACATCGTGGTAAAAGAGGAAGTTTGGTTAATGAGAGATTCACTTAATAATGCAGCTTCATATTTTGTCTAGGCATTAACTGACTTGGCTCTGGTTTCATCTTTTATGGTTTTTTTGAATATCATGTGAATGAGGTCATTTGCTAAACCAGCTTAATCTTGTCTGCTTTGTTGGCTTGTTTTTAGTGATAATAGTTAGTGTTGTGAATGCAGGCTTCATCTGTCGTCAATGAGACACTGAATGCCTTAAAACAAGCTGGAGTGATAATAGTTAGTGTTGTGAATGCAGGCTTCATCTGTCGTCAATGAGACACTGAATGCCTTAAAACAAGCCCGAGTGATAATAGTTAGTGTTGTGAATGCAGGCTTCATCTGTCGTCAATGAGACACTGAATGCCTTAAAACAAGCTGGACATTCCCTTGATTCTAATCAAATCACAATATCCTCAGCAAGTACTGCAAATCCAGGGATACCTCCATCATCTCTTATGGCATTTCTTAGAAAGGTTTGTGAAGTTATTTCAAACAACTCTGTAAGCTTGATATGTTATATTGGAGGAACGAAAGTGACTAAAACTAAGTATTAGGGAAAGTATTTGATTGAATACTTGTGTTTTCCTTTTCCTTAAGCAGAACTCTCAGACACCTGGGGTTATATTGGAAGATTTTGATACTGCCTTCACCAACAACTTCTACCATAGTCACCTTGATGATTTGTGTAAGTTGACCCTAAACCTTTCTGAGTTTGTTCTCTTTTATGTATTTATTGGAACTCCTATTGAGCATCCACATATCACTGGATGTCTAACTCATGCTTCATTGCAGCAAATATAAATGCTTCTTCTGTAGCAGATGCCGCTACAATAATTGCCCGCACCCTTTATGTTCTAGCTAGTGGTGAAAAGAACTTGAGCAATTCAGCACTTGGTACAGTCAATGTGAATGAATCTCTCGTGCAAGAACTCATGGGATGTCTGCTGAGTTGTGAACCGGGTTTATCCTGTGCTTTGGTGAAGAGCTACATCTCACCTAGCACTGCCTGCCCAAGCCACTATGCAGGTGTTCTGCTTGGAGAACCCTCTTCAACACCTTATCCTGGTGATGTGGATGATACCTCTAGGTTCTTATGGAATTTTCTCGCCGACAAAACTTCTATTTGGAGACAGAATGTTAGCTCAGCTTGTTCCGGGAATTGTACCAATGAAGGTGAAGTTTGCATCAAAGCAGAAACTGACAAAAAAGGCGTTTGTGTCATCTCTACAACCAGGTAACTTGCTAGTGGGATGGTTTGATGAAATAGTAGTATTTGTCTATTTAAAGGCATACCATTTACTTTGTTATACGTGAAAATTGGACCAGGATATATCAGCCATTTGGACTGCTAACTGCCACTGGCTAACTTAGCGTGTCTTCAGAATCTACACATACAGGCATAAAGGAAGTCTCTGACGAAATGCTATGTCTAACTATCAACTTAGGAAGAAGTTGCCCGGTCCCACGAGTTAATTTTCAAATATGCGTCTTCTAGAACATGAAACAGTCCTAGCTCGCTGTCCTGAAGATGTGGAAATATTTTGGCTAGGTGAAAGAACTGGTGACACGAATGCACCAACGATTACTCTTTTCACTGCATTTGCTCCTCTCCGATGAGTGCCACACACACCTATGGAAAAAGACCCATCTTTCACTTCATGTGTGCCTATTTTCATTGGGTCTCTCCAGTTATGACACTCAATGATAATGATAGCCAAAGCTCGTTAAAACCTTTCTGTCACTAATACTTGGAGCAGTGGTGGGGCCACTATTTAATGTTCTCTTGCATTTAATTTGTACCGATATTTTTTGCCTAGATTGTCATGTCTTTAAGTTAATGGATTTCAGGTATGTTCCAGCGTATTCAACCCGTTTGAAGTTCGAATCTGGATATTGGAAAGTGCTCCCTCCAAATTCTTCTGATCCCATGGGAATGGCGGACCCAGTTTGGACGGAGAGCAACTGGGATTTAATCGGTCTTCGTGCATATACCGTCCAGGACTCGATTTATGACCATTTTGTTCTATTGGGGGGAGTTTCCATTACAGTTTTAGCCTACGTCGCCGTAGTAACTACGAGAACCTTTATCACAAAAGCCTTGAAGCGGGACTGACAATTCGAGTCTGTTAAAATGTTTACGGTGGAGGATTTACGGATTGAACTATTGATGAGGATGTTGGATCATTAAAGATGCATCGTCGGGTGCTTCGATCTTTAAAGTGGCTGGCTGGTGAATGGTTCGGAGAGGTAGGCGAATGACAGTTCATTCGAAAGCAACAACCTGATAATCTCCTGCATATGTTCTCTCTCCTTGCTTGTCGTACATATGTAGACACTACTATCTTTTGCATTATTCATTTTTTCAGGCACTATAAATGTACACCTACTATTATGTTCTCGTCCAAACTCTCGTCCATACCAATCAGAAACGCTGCAAATATTGGAACTTAATTTAGTCCAGATGGGGGCCTCCTCCACACTGGATAATTTGCATCTCATCTCCTTCTTCAGGGGGAATAATCAAACTTAATTTAAGGACTCTTGTCACATCGATTTGCTTCGGTAGATGAAAGCGAACCATGAACGGCAAAAAAAACTTAGGAATTGCAGATGCATGGATTCATCCATATAAAGGTCCTCGGAATCATAAACTGTCAAGTGAAAAGCCGTACCCCGAGCTTTCGGGCCGGCGAGAAAGTGCTTCTCTCCATGGCGAGCTAGAAATCAGAGTCTCGAGTCTCTAAGATTGACTTGCGAGTGATTTGCCATGCAATTGAACATTTACGATGAAATGATTCACGGACAAACGACGGTGTTGGCGACACTTGAACAGTAACTGAGAACTAAAGAAGAGGGAGAGAGGAGCCTTCATTCATCCCTGAGGCGGGTGGTGGTGGCACGCTGAATGCACTTTGGATTCCAACAGGGACACGTGCTTGTCGAGCGCGGAGACCACGGACTCGAAGTGAGTCACCTGCTCTTCGATCGCCTCGATCTGCCGCACGTACTCGTCGAAGCCCCCGCTCTTGGACTTCAGCTGCTCCACGAACACTCTCAGCCCCGACGCCACGTCGCCGAACCCCACGTACTCCTCCGCCACTCGCTGGTTCATCTTCTCCACCAGCTCCAGCTGATTGTTCGCGCCCTAGACCGCCCGATCGGCCGACGCAGGACACCATCATCCAATTCCATCATCCGTCAGATCAGATAACCCCACCGATCGATCGCGGAAATCTCGAGGGCGGATTCATCCGTCGCACGGAGCAGAAAACCTCGAGGAATTTGAGATGAGGACGAGGGAACGAGATCGAGGTACCTGGAGTTCGGATTTGACCATCGTGGAGAGGTTGAGGAAGAGATCGTTGAGCGACTCGGCGAGCGCGTCTCCCTCCATCGCTGCCCTGTCCGCCTTCTTCGTCTTCTGCTTCGGATCGTCCAATCCGCCGCTGGAGCTTCCGACGGAAACAGAAGGCTCTGTTTCTCCGGGGGAGCCAGTGCAGCAACGAGTCACCGTGCTATTTCGGTAGAACCAGAGAGGCCCGGCCCATATTGGGAATGAGGTGGGCTTCGGCCTCTTTATTTTATAGATCCATTATATTGGCCTGCGAAATTTGTTATAAATACGGGCAATAGTGTCATTACCAAAACTTCCGAATGGTGCCGAGGACTTATTTGATTTTTGTTATGAAAAGTCGATGGGTTAGGTTGAATAGACTGAAAATTGAGAGACTAGGTTGACCATTTACGGATAGTTTGAAAAAATACGTTGACCAAATTAAAAGCCCAATGATGATATTGCTTGTTGGATAAAATTTTTGGAATTATTTGTCTTTTTTCCTTTTTTTCATAAAGATATCTAAATAATTATATTGACTTATGTATAGATCCTCGTACTTATGTTAACCTCCTCTATTGATGATGACCGGTAGTGATGACCAGTAGTTCTCGTGACGGTCCTTTTTTATATTGTTTTTTACCGCACTAGCTTGATTTTCCCATTTCTTTAATCAACAAGCAGAGAGATTGTTCTAAATTCATACTTCGCCTCCTAATGACGACGGTCGGAAGTTCTCTTTAAGGGCTGCTCTCCTGCGCTTGCTCTGCTCCTGCACTCCCTCCACCTCCTCAACTCCTCAACTCTCAAAGGTAAAGAAAAACAGATGCTCTGTCTCATCTCATCCATCCACTCTTACCTTATTCACGAGACCCATGTAGGAGGTGACGTCCCAGATCAGTTTGCTTGTCGCTTGCTTCAGCAGAATCGATTTCCCTGCTTTTTAACTTTTGAGTTCTTCAAGAACTCTTGCCATTCTATCTTGTAAAAGCTCAATCAGGTACTATGTAGCCAGTGAGCAACTTGGCAATTGTGGCTTCTTGCATCTGTATTTGATTGGGATTATGATCCGACATGCCCTCTTCTAAAGCATCATGCACTTCGCTAGGTAGAATCAGTTTTGACTGAAAGGGCCTATAGAGATGCTCCCCATTTACTGTTTCCCCATCTCCTAGTAAGTGAAAAGATGGATGTGATGAAGGCAACCGGTTTCAGTAATTAAAGAGTCCTTGACGGTGATCTCGAGTGCATGTAATTGAAATTAAGCATAGATGAATCATATTGGTTGAGACTGACCGATTTCACATCATGTACGGTTGTGAATCAAATGTTCAAACCCTTCTCAAGTTTTTCCTCACCATCAAGGCTATTGTTGCTCTAAAATTAAGAGGTCTTTAGTGTTCATATCGGAGCAGTAGTGTTGCGGTCTATCCTTTCAAATCCAACAAACTACAATTATCAGGCAGATCTATGCATTTTGAGTTCTTCGGGCCTCACAATTGCTGTAGACATTCACATCCACTTGCATTTGCATTTAATCACGCCATTACTGCTTTGACCACTTTAGTGTCTCCATGACATAGCTTCAGATTTGGAGGTGACTCCTTGCTGGAATTCCACTTCTTTTCTTAGATTGTTTACAGTAGTTTAGCCTAGCCTAACAATCTGCAGCCAGTCGCTGAAATCCTATTATTTGAGGCAAAAGCATAACCTAAACATACGCTCTGCCTTGATTGATTGAACAAATGCCATCCGTTATGCATTTTCCTCTTGAATGTTTTTCTTGAGTTCTCTGGCTCTTAATCATGAGTTATGTAGGGTAACGACTTTTGTAGACTGTTGCTAGGCTCTAAACAACACAGCTAATCATGGGAAAACTGTCTTTGCATATAGCAAAATACCTCTTCTCCATGTACCCTCCTTTTATCTCTTGTTTCTGTCATGAATACTACATCCTTTTCAATTGAGCATTCATAAATCAACTCATAACTTATCATGATTTATTGACCGCAGTGAAGATCGATCTAGATGCTTGCATCTGGCCATCGCACCTCCAGTGAGTTAGGACGTGCTGTTATGGAATCTGAGCTGCTACTTCATAGTGGGGGATGCCACTGCAGGAGAGTAAGGTGGGAAGTCGAAGCGCCGACTAGTGTAGTTGCTTGGAAATGCAACTGTTCGGATTGCTCCATGAGAGGCAATATCCACTTCATTGTCCCTTCTGAAAGATTCAAACTTTTGGGAAATTCGGACCAATACCTTACAACCTACACTTTCGGCACTCACACGGCAAAGCATACTTTTTGCAAAGTTTGTGGTATAACTTCATTTTACAAGCCAAGATCAAATCCAGACGGAATCTCCGTTACTTATAGGTGCGTGGACCCCGGTACTCTGGCTCATGTCGAGATCAAGCAATATGATGGGCAGAACTGGGAAAGCTCATACGATTCGAGTGGCGTTTCTTCATGTTCTAAAATGGAGACTGAAAAGGCAAAGGTAGGCTCCAGCTGAAAATCGGTCTGATGCTGCTGATGTCAAGAACATACTCTGCAGCTCTGAGTAGTCTCTGCGTTTTAACACCGGCATGAGGTTCCAAAAATGTACTATTTTGTAAAACTTTGGTTGGTTTACAGTCAGTGAATCATACCTGGTAGGCTGTTGATTTTTTTTTTCCCGGTCATAAGGCTGTTGAGTTGAATATTGTATAATTTCCTTCGGAGCGAGATACTTGACAAGGTATCTCACTGAAGTCTAATTTCCCTTACAAATGGTAATGACGTTCAAACCCACTTGACACTGAGGCTGAAGAAAGACTAGGACTAAATCTTGCGAAGAGTTGCAAAACGATTCTGCTTGAATTTGTGCTGTAATTTTCTCAATGGACAATTGATATTGATATTGGTGCAACGTTCTTTCTAGATATTTACTGGAGTAATTGCTGTTCTCAAATAGTCTCACATCTCGCCAGATGTACCCAACTAATCTGCAATGTCTTTGAATGTAAACATTATGGAGGGTAGGAGATGCGACTACTTAGATTTTCACGTCTAAGTGTGCAAGTATTAACACGAAGTGTTATGAATGGAAACTGAAATTTGGTGAACACCTCTCGGTTTCTTGTTTTGTACACCGTTTGCAAGGCATAGACAGAGAGACCTGACCGTTGAAATTGCCTATTACAGGCATAAGCTCCTATATTCAAGTTAAAATCTTATGAAGTTATAGGACTTCTTAGTGGATAACACTGCCTGACCTTTCACTTTTTGTTAATAGTCGGTTTTATTAACAAGCCCAAAGAGTGAGTTTGAGTCTTGAAGCATCCACAATGTCCTCAAGGCCCCAGAGGCATTAGTTTTCCCCAGAAAAGAAACTATACTGAAATCACTCCAACCATGATCATCAACAAATCTAAAAACTACCTTTGCTGAGTTCATTTTCAGGTTCTACAGGCAATGACTGAGCCACTCCTCAAACAAGTATAGTTGATCCCCTAATATTGCATTGCCAAGCTGCTTTGAGGGGCAAACGGAATAAAAAAAAAACCAGTTTATGCAGTCTTGTGATTCAAGAATTAGAAGGAACTGCCCAAAAGCTGTCAAAATCCACCGCCATCATTAGAACTTCCATCTAAAGCCTGAATTTGCTCATGATGTTCTGTCCATCAAATGTACAAGAGCCTCTCGTCATCAAACAAAAGTTTCCGTAAACTCTTTAATCTGTAGGGGACTTTAGTACATGAGTCTGCAATAAAGTGGACAGAGCAGCTTGAAATAACCCTCCCATCAATACCAATTTTAGAGGAGAACCAACAATGCAACTTTGAAGACGAGCTTCAACAAGAGATTGATTTTGACCTATGCAAGCCATTTTTAAAATGAACCAATATGTTAAAGCATAGTAAAAGCATCATGAAGTTCATTGTAGATGTTTCCAAAAAGTCATTGCCCTAACAAAGCCCTAAAGCACAAAGAGCATGTAGACTGACCCACTCAGTATATCCATAGCTATCAACTGATAATACTTCATGTGATAACGTGACGACTTGAACATGGGTCAATGTGTATTCTGAATGTTATTCATGGAATACAGAGGACCATATAAATTCAAAGCCATCTTTCTTTTCATATTGTTCTCAAACCAAAGTATAATAATCTCATTGGTGGTTTTTACAACTTGAGCTCTCCAAATTCAAACTTAACACTAGATTTACAAGCAAGAACATAAAAGCCTGAAGATATGAGCTCCCATAGGACAAGACCCTCCAAATTATCTACAAAATCAACTTGACTTGTTTAATAAAGCAATGGGACACAAGCAGGCCCAATTTTGCCACCATAAAGGGCATAAGAATCCTATAAATCACGTGTATGGTTTTAACATAGAGGAAAAAGATTTCATGTAAGAGACTTGTTTCGCTCGGACCATGTGTGCACTCCTTCATGTTTGGTAATGCTTCGTTCCCGAAAACAATTTCGATCAAAAATGATTTTTTTTTATTATACTCCCGTAAATAATTTCTAATCAAAATTGATTCTTTTTTATTCTTTCCCGAGAATAATTTCTAAGCATTTTAAACCGTTTGGAATCGTCCAAAATTTCAATTCTCGAAATAAAATTGCATTTGGTACCATTCTCAAAATTTCTACTGCAAATCATTTTTTTAATTTTTAAATAATTTTATTATTTTTTTCCTTTTCCTTCCTTTCTTTCTCCTCCTCTTCTTCTTTAAGGTAGCGGCCTTGGGATGATCAACGACCTACTAGACGAGGGCTAGCAACCTCACCGAAGCATCGCCGCCCCTCAGCGAGGCTATGCCTCGTCAGCCGAACCTCACCTAGCCAGGTGAGCCTCACCAGTGGCCGAGGGAGGCCTCAACGAGGCCTGCTTGACCACTGGCGAGGCTCGATCTCGCAAGATCTAATGAGGTCAAGCCTCATCGGTGGCTAGGCGAGCCTCCGACAAGCTTGTTGGATCTCACCCTACCGGTTGTCGGCGATCGACTGCGGCGAACGGCAAACGGCGATGGATGGCAATGGCAGCGACAGCAGCAATTGAAGAAGAAGAAAGAGGGAAGAAGAACAAGAAAAAATAAAAGAGAGAAAATAGGTGCTTGATTCTAGAATTGTTTCCGAAAACAAAGAATCAATTTTTCTTTTTTACTTCTCGATTTTATTTCAAATCTACTTCCGGGAACAAAACAATAGAAATTTGTTCTTAGGAACAAAAATTTTACCAAACGGATTTCTGTTCCAAATCTACTCCCAAAAATTAAAGAACAGAAATTATCGATCACTCTCACTTGTATGCCATGACGAGGAAACCTCTCTCCACTTCCGCATGGAGACAATGTATACAAATGGACCCTCTGTATATCATTAACTTTGGGATTGGTTTTTTCTTATTTGAAGCTTGAAAGATAAGTTAACTCAATTTACACCACATAATTATGACATGCGTATTGTGTAAAGATACATCTTGATCGCTAAACGGATTTTTATTAAGATATGACCTAAGGACCTAAACCGAGTCGATTGTTTGACGGGGTGTACCGAATTTTGCATTGCTTTCATCTGTCGTTTGATGGGTTAATGGATTCTCCTTAGGCAAAGAGTTGCTTGCTGCCATGGACCGGTCTCATCCTTATAGGGATAGAGAAAAGGATTCGCAGGCGAGGCAGATAATGAATTCACTATAGAAGTCGGGCGAGGCAAAGAGCTGATTGCATTTATCGCATTTGCTGGGATTATGAATTCCCTCTCCCGAGTGATTCCAGTTTAACTCCAGCAACCTAATTCAGTTTGAAAGTGGTGAGAAAGAGATGATGGCTGAACTCACCTCTGTTAAGCCCATGCTCGTATCATAACCACAGGTCTTTACTTATTCAGAGTGCATAAATGCAAGCCCCATGATTCAATCAAAGATCAGAATGAGAAGAAAAAGACCAGTGTGAATGAGTGAACGAAATCGAGGTACCTGGAGTTCGGATTTGACCATCGTGGAGAGGTTGAGGAAGAGATCGTTGAGCGACTCGGCGAGCGCGTCTCCCTCCATCGCTGTCCTGTCCGCCTTCTTCTTCTTTTTGCTTCCGATCGTCCAACCCGCCGCTGGAGCTTCCGACGGAAATGGAAGAAAGTGCAGTAACATGCCATCGCTATTTCCGTAGAACTAGAGGCCCAGCCCATATCGGTAATGGGGTGGGCTTTGGCCTCTTTATTTTGTGGACCCATTATGTTGGCCTACGAGATTTGTTATGAATGCAGGCAATAGTGTAATTACGAAAACTTCCGAATACCATCGAGGACTGAGATTAGATTGAATGGACTGAAGGCTGAGGGACTAGGTTGATTGAATAAATTAAAAGTTTAATGATAATATTAAATGTTGGATATAAATGTTAAATCAAAGTTTTGAAATTATTTGTCTTTTTTCCTTTTTTTTCGTAAAGATATCTAACATAATTATATTAATTTATGTATAGATCCTTATACGTAAGTTAACCTAAATATTGTCTTTTTTTTTTTTTTGGTAAATGGTAAGAATTATATTAACTAAAGCCAAAGCGAAGCAAGAAGCTATACAACAAGAATTCAATACCAAAAATTTACACTCACAAGGATAAGAACAGTCAGAGTGAGTGGAAGGGTGCCAAGGTAAAACAAGACCACCTGCATAGGAGCAGAGGAAAGCCAAAACAACGGCAAAAGCAAACCAAACGGCCTACACAAGGAGCAAAAAGAACAAAGAGCCAACAACAACACAGAGTGAAGAACCCCACGATAAGATTGGTAGGTGAGTGATCAATCCGCCAAAATGGAAGGGTTTATAGACCAGCAATGTAGCAACCTACAATTTGTGGTGTTGGTTAACCTAAATAATGTCCCTAATCTTTTAGATAGATAAAATTTTCGAAATAGTATTTTATGTTTTCTTTAGCAAAGTTAGTTTAGTTTGCAAATTAGAAAATTAAAATGGCATAATATCAATCTAATACAAGTTTAGATGATTTAGGTTTATAAATATTCATGTTGAACGAATTAAGAGTGTATATTGAATCAAAGTTTAATAAATAGTTATATTGTTTTTCCTCTAACTAAACAATCATAATAATATTTGCAAATATTTTGTTGATGAGTGTCCAGAAACATTAATTAAGGAATCTTTATGGTCTTTAATGTACCAATTGCCCTCGTGTTATGCACTAAGTTTTGAAATCAAATTATTTCAAATAAATTATATTTAACTAGTGTCTCGAGACACTCATCAACCATGGTTTTAAATACAATTTATATGATAAGAGACGGTGAGGGTATTATGGATATTTCATTGTTATTTCTCTATTTTGAGGATGTCCAAAAACTAAACGAGTGTATCATCACCTAAACTGAAGTGCGATAGAACAATCCCAACCCTCCTCTATTGATGTGACCAGTAGTTCTCGTGACGGTCCTTTTTTTTAATTTCTTTTTGCCGCACTAGTTTGATTTTCCCATTTCTTTAATCAACAAGCAGAGAGTTGTTCTAAATTCATACTTCGCCTCCTAATGAGTCAATGACGACGGTCGGAAGTTCTCTTTAAGGGTTGCTCTCCTGCGCTTGCTCTGCTCCTGCACTCCCTCCAGCTCCTCAACTCCTCAACTCTCAAAGGTAAAGAAAAACAGATGCTCTGTCTCATCTCATCTCATCCATCCACTCTTACCTTATTCACGAGACCCATGTAGGAGGTGACGTCCCAGATCATTTTGCTTGTCGCTTGCTTCAGCAGAATCGATTTCCCTGCTTTTTAACTTTTGAGTTCTTCAAGAATTCGTGCCATTCTATCTTGTAAAAGCTCAATCAGGTACTATGTAGCCAGTGAGCAACTTGGCAATTGTGGCTTCTTGCATCTGTATTTGATTGGGATTATGATCCGACATGCCCTCTTCTAAAGCATCATGCACTTCTCTAGGTAGAATCAGTTTTAACTGAAAGGGCCTATAGAGATGCTCCCCATTTACTGTTTCCCCATCTCCTAGTAAGTGAAAAGATGGATGTGATGAAGGCAACCGGTTTCAGTAATTAAAGAGTCCTTGACGGTGATCTCGAGTGCATGTAATTGAAATTAAGCATAGATGAATCATATTGGGTGAGACTGACCGATTTCACATCATGTACGGTTGTGAATCAAATGTTCAAACCCTTCTCAAGTTTTTCCTCACCATCAAGGCTATTGTTGTTCTAAAATTAAGAGGTCTTTAGTGTTCATATCAGAGCAGTAGTGTTGCGGTCTATCCTTTCAAATCCAACAAACTACAATTATCAGGCAGATCTATGCATTTTGAGTTCTTCGGGCCTCACAATTGCTGTAGACATTCACATCCACTTGCATTTACATTTAATCACGCCATTACTGCTTTGACCACTTTAGTGTCTCCATGACATAGCTTCAGATTTGGAGGTGACTCCTTGCTGGAATTCCACTTCTTTTCTTAGATTGTTTACAGTAGTTTAGCCTAGCCTAACAATCTGCAGCCAGTCGCTGAAATCCTATTATTTGAGGCAAAAGCATAACCTAAACATACGCTCTGCCTTGATTGATTGAACAAATGCCATCCGTTATGCATTTTCCTCTTGAATGTTTTTCTTGAGTTCTCTGGCTCTTAATCATGAGTTATGTAGGGTAACGACTTTTGTAGACTGTTGCTAGGCTCTAAACAACACAGCTAATCATGGGAAAACTGTCTTTGCATATAGCAAAATACCTCTTCTCCATGTACCCTCCTTTTATCTCTTGTTTCTGTCATGAATACTACATCCTTTTCAATTGAGCATTCATAAATCAACTCATAACTTATCATGATTTATTGACCGCAGTGAAGATCGATCTAGATGCTTGCATCTGGCCATCGCACCTCCAGTGAGTTAGGACGTGCTGTTATGGAATCTGAGCTGCTACTTCATAGTGGGGGATGCCACTGCAGGAGAGTAAGGTGGGAAGTCGAAGCGCCGACTAGTGTAGTTGCTTGGAAATGCAACTGTTCGGATTGCTCCATGAGAGGCAATATCCACTTCATTGTCCCTTCTGAAAGATTTAAACTTTTGGGAAATTCGGACCAATACCTTACAACCTACACTTTCGGCACTCACACGGCAAAGCATACTTTTTGCAAAGTTTGTGGTATAACTTCATTTTACAAGCCAAGATCAAATCCAGATGGAATCGCCGTTACTTATAGGTGCGTGGACCCGGGTACTCTGGCTCATGTCGAGATCAAGCAATATGATGGGCAGAACTGGGAAAGCTCATATGATTCGAGTGGCGTTTCTTCATGTTCTAAAATGGATACTGAAAAGGCAAAGGTAGGCTCTAGCTGAAAATCGGTCTGATGCTGCTGATGTCAAGAATATACTCTGCAGCTCTGAGTAGTCTGTGCGTTCTAACACCGGCATGAGGTTCCAAAAATGTACTATTTTGTAAAACTTTGGTTGGTTCACAGTCAGTGAATCATACCTGGTAGGCTGTTGATTTTTTTTTTCCCGGTCATAAGGCTGTTGAGTTGAATATTGTATAATTTCCTTCGGAGCGAGATACTTGACAAGGTATCTCATTGAAGTCTAATTTCCCTTACAAATGGTAATGACATTCAAACCCACTTGACACTGAGGCTGAAGAAAGACTAGGACTAAATCTTGCGAAGAGTTGCAAAACGATTCTGCTTGAATTTGTGCTGTAATTTACTCAATGGACAATTGATATTGATACTAGTGCAACGTTCTTTCTAGATATTTACTGGAGTAACTGCTGTTCTCAAATTGTCTCACATCTCGCCAGAAGTACCCGACTAACCCGCAATGTCTTTGCATGTAAACATTATGGAGGGTAGGAGATGCGACTACTTAGATTTTCATGTCTAAGTGTGCAAGTATTATCACGAAGTGTTATGAATGGAAACTGAAATTTGGTGAACATCTCTCGGTTTCTTGTTTTGTACACCGTTTGCAAGGCATAGACAGAGACCTGACCGTTGAAATTGCAGCCGGAGAACTACATTTCACCATATACAACATAAGGTTTCTACTGCAAAACAGAGTCAAACAAATTCATTTTGCAAATTTTAATTTATGAATTTCTCCGTCTCAAGCCTTTTTTTTGTTTGTTTGTTTTTTTTTGGGGGGGAGTTAGGATTTCTTTGTTATATTTCAACTACCTATTACAGGCGTAAGTTACTCAATTCAAGTTAAAATCTCATGAAGTTATAGGACTCCTTAGTGGAAAACACTGCCTAACCTTTCACTGTTTGATAATAGTCGGTTTTATTAACAAGCCCAAAGGGTGAGTTTGAGTCTTGAAGCATCCACAATGTCCTCAAGGCCCCAGAGGCATTAGTTTTCCCCAGAAAAGAAACTATACTGAAATCACTCCAACCATGATCATCAACAAATCTAAAAACTACCTTTGCTAAGTTCATTTTCAGGTTCTACAGGCAATGACTGAGCCACTCCTCAAACAAGTATAGTTGATCCCCTAATATTGCATTGCCAAGCTGCTTTGAGGGGCAAACGGAACAAAAAAAACTAGTTTATGCAGTCCGATGATTCAAGAATTAGAAGGAACTGCCCAAAAGCTGTCAAAATCCACCGCCATCATTAGAACTTCCATCTAAAGCCTGAATTTGCTCATGACGTTCTGTCCATCAAATGTACAAGAGCCTCTCGTCATCAAACAAAAGTTTCTGTAAACTCTTTAATCTGTAGGGGACTTTAGTACATGAGTCTGCAATAAAGTGGATTGAGCAGCTTGAAATAACCCCGCCATCATTACCAAATTCTAGAGGAGAACCAACAATGCAACTTTGAAGACGAGCTTCAACAAGAGATTGATTTTGACCTATGCAAGCCATTTTTAATAGGAACCAATATGTTAAAGCATAGTAAAAGCATCATGAAGTTCATTGTAGATGTTTCCAAAAAGTCATTGCCCTAACAAAGCCCTAAAGCACAAAGAGCATGTAGACTGACCCACTCAGTATATCCATAGCTATCAACAGATAATACTTCATGTGATAACGTCATGACTTGAACATGGGTCAATGTGTATCCTGAATGTTATTCATGGAATACAGAGGACCATATAAATTCAAAGTCATCTTTCTTTTCAAATTGTTCTCAAACCAATGTATAATAATCTCATTGGTGGTTTTTACAACTTGAGCTCTCCAAATTCAAACTTAACACTAGATTTACAAGCAAGAACATAAAAGCCTGAAGATATGAGCTCCCATAGGACAAGACCCTCCAAATTATCTACAAAATCAACTTGACTCGTTTAATAAAGCAATGGGACACAAGCAGGCCCAATTTTGCCACCATAAAGGGAATAAGAATCCTATAAATCACGTGTATGGTTTTAACATACAGGAAAAATATTTCATGTAAGAGAAATTTCACACCGAACATCCTATATTTGATCGCTTTGCAAGCAAATTCAGAGTGACTTGTTTCGCTCGGACCATGTGTGCACTCCTTCAACCAAATGTCATCATTTCCTATGCATGTTTGGAACCTCTGATAAGGGTCTCACCCATGGGATTTGCTCCCAGATTAAGTGATATGGAGCAACATGAAGCCTTCACTTCTAACCAAACTTGCACTGGTAAATTACAGCACCATCGGGGCAATAGCAGCAGTGCAGACTGCATTCCCACCAGTCTGAGCCTTGAGCAGCTAGACCATGTTTTTACGATTTTTTAACTTAACTGATCTGTTTCGGCAGAAAGATCAAATTGCATCTTGATCTGTGGAGCAGCTGACATTCTGATACTTCTATAAAACAGGGAAGCACGAATTCACTGCACATCAAAGTCCATTTTTGACATATGAGAGGTGTTCAATTTTCTTCAATCAAGAATAGGCACATGCTTTTGATTGTCGTTGCTAAACCCGCTTTGCATTTATCCAGAGCTTCAGAAAGAGCTGAGACCAATACAACAAATTATTTATTCTGTTTTGCTCTTCAAACAAAGAAATCAAACATAGTTTAGAGAAGTTGCAGTCATCTGTTTCGGGGAGATTTTGAAGCTTTAGCCAATTCGTTAACCAATGAAGTATATGAGGCATAATCTTCAACAAGTCCTTTTTCATCTCTTATTTTACCAATATTTACAAAGTTTCCATGCTTGCAATGCCCATCCAACAAAATGTTGTAGGTAATGTCATCTGGAACAACACCCAAATTCATCATTGCATCTAAGAGCATCTTGGCATTTTTCATCTGACCTTGTTTACATAGTCCATTCATGAGCACATTGTACGTCACAACACCTGGTACATGCCCATCGCTTTGCATCTCTTTAAGCAATTGAAAGCCCATCTTTGTGTCACCCTTCTTACAAAATCCATCCATGATCATAGTATATGTTGCGTCATCTGGTCTTATTCCCACTTTTAACATCTCTCTTAGTACTCTTTCTGCATCTACAGTGCGTCCTGCCTTGCAAAGCCCCGATATGAAAGCCGTAAATGCAACGTTATCAAGCTCAATTCCCTTCTCAACCATTTCCTTCCTAATATCTAAAGCAGATTCCATGTCTCCCTCTTTGCATATTCCATCAATCAGCGTAGTGTATGTGATCTTGTCAGGATTTAAACCTATCGATTTCATTTCTTCCACAAGCTTCCTTGCTTCTTTCAAGTCTCCAACTCTACAATGGCCATTGATGAGCGTGTTATATGTAACCAAATCAGGTTTTACACCAGTGCTCAGCATTTGTTGATAAATATCTGTAGCCATATCGATCCTCCCATTCTTGCACTGCCGGTCAATTAAGGTAGTGAAAATAACATAATTTGGAACAATACCTCTCTCAGACATTTCCTTCAACAAGAGATTTGCATCCTCCATCCTGCTCTCCTTACACAAGCCATTTATCAAAGTACTGTAAGTGAACACATCGGCCTGAAATCCACTCTTCTCCATGACTCGCTTTAACCCAAACCCCTCCTCTAAATCGCCAACCTTACAATATCCACTGATCAACGTATTGAAACTAACTATACTAGGGGCCAAACCCCTCTTTGGCATTTCATCGAATAATAACCGTGCGGACTTAACCTTACCCACTTTACAGAATCTGCTCATTAAAATGTTAAAACTATATATATTAGCAGGGTAACCAGCATTCAAAATCTCCATATAAAACCCCCAAGCCGCCTCCGGCGAGCTATTTTTCAACATTCTATGGAGCAAATGCCCACAACCACGAAATGGGACGGGAAGATTACGATTCCTCATCAGCCTAAAGCACTGAATCGCGTCGGCCACGTAATCGGCGTCCGCATAAGCGATGATCAAAGCATCGAATACGAAAACGGATCGATGGGCACTTCTAGTTTCGAGAAGGGAGCGAAAGAGCGAGGAAGCGGAGTCCTTTCCCTTACGAGAGACGACGAGGCTGATCACGGACTGGGCCTCGGCGAACATTCCGTGGGAGCAGAGGAAGTGAGCCATGGCGCAGCAGCACCCAACGGCGAGGCGGAAGTTGGGCTGCGCGGAGACGAAGTTGAAGAAGGCGAGGAGAGAGTGGGGAGGGAGGTCGTGGGGGTTGCGAGCGATGAGGTCGGCGACGTGGCCGGAGGTGAGGGAACGGAGGAGCTTGCGGAGGGAGGAGTTGGCGTGGAGAGGCTTGGTGGGAGAACTGGATATGGCGTCGGAGAGGAGAGAGAGGGTCGGGTCGTGCGGGTGGCACGGCGGCGGAGGGCTGTACCAGGCGGCGGCGGCGGCGGCGGCGGAGGAAGAGAAGGCGTCGCGGCGGAGGAGACGAATTTTGGAGAGATTGAGGTTGGCCATGTTACGACTGAGGAGAGTTGAGAGACCTCCGGAGCACGGCGACGAAAAGGACTAAAAAATGGTCGTATCCCGGCGATCCTTCAATTTGTCTGAAATTCGAAAACCGCCCATTTGCTTTTTTTTTTTTAATTCGGAATTGTGTCCATGCTTTTTATAAACGTTTTACCTTAGTCCTTTGAGCTTAGATTTTTTCCTTTTATTGGTAAACTTTTTAGTGACATGAAAGAGAGAGAGAGAGGATCTGGAACCCACAAAGACAAAAGCATCACTCGCAGTTGTATGCCATGACGAGGAAACCTATCTCGACCTCCGCATGGAGAAAATGTATACAAGTGGACCCTTTGAATATCATCAACTTTAGGATTGATTTTGTCTTTTTAAAGCGTGAAAGATAAGTTAACTCGATTTACACCACATAATTATGACATGTGTATTGTGTAAAGATACATCTTGATCGCTAAACAGGTTTTTATCAAGATATGATCTTAGGACCTTAATCGAGTCGATTGCTTAAGAGGGTGTACCGAATTTTGCATTGTTTTCATCTGTCGTTTGATGGGTTAACGGACTCTCCTATGCAAAGAGTTGCTTGCTGCCATGGACCCCGGTCTCGTCCTTATAGGGATAGAGATAAGGATTCGCAGGCGAGGCAGATAATGGATTCACTATAGAAGTCGGGCGACGCAAAGAGCTGATTGCATTTATCGCGTTTGCGGGGTTATGAATTCCCTCTCATGAGTGATTCCAGTTTAACTCCAGCAACTTAATTCAGTTTGAAAGTGGTGAGAAAGAGATGATGGCTGAACTCCTCTGTTAAGCCCATGCTCGTATCATAATCACATGTCTTTATTTATTTAGAGTGCATAAATGCAAGCCTCATGATTCAATCAAAGATCAGAATGAGAAGAAAAAGACCAGTGTAAGATCACATTGAGGACATCTCTCATCTGACTACTGGTACATGCTTATTGTGCCTCGTCCTGGCCTCCCTGAAAACTGATGCCTCCACCACATCTTCTCTTGTCCCGCATATCACTCGATGCTTCTGCCAGAACCTTAAACTCTTCTTCTTCTTCTTCTTCTTCTTCTTCTTCTTCTGCGTCTTGCTGCCGCTACTGCTCTCGCTCTCCGGCGACGATGAGTCGTATTTCCAGTGATTTTGATGAGGTTCGACCTTGGTGGAACCGGGGTAGTTGCTGTCGTAGATTTGACTAGACTCTATGAATCGATCTATTTGCCTCGAAATCACGTGCACTTCATATGGATCCATTAGAGAATTCTCTTTCTCCTTCTCCTTCTCCTTCTCCCTCTCTTTCTCATGCTGAACCTTGGCAAGTTGAGCCAATTTCATGGCTTCTTGCTTGTACCGCGATGGCCTTGGGGCTCTGGAAGTCTTCATGACATCGTACTCTCGAATCGGCTTCCCTCCTGACCCCGACCCGCGTTCGTACCACGCCCATGCGGCCGCTTTGGGTAGAGCCAATTCGTCTACGCTTCCTCTGCTTCTCAATTTCCTTCTCTCCATGAACGAGCTGGAGGAGGAGCAAGAATAGGAGGAGGAGCAAGAAGAAGAAGGCGGCATGAGAAAGGTGGATCACAGCACAGGAGGGAGATTGAAATGGAATATGTGGAAATTTGAAGCTCCACGCTTACTGACGATAAAATGTTGGTACTCCGCTGGCGTATTACGTGTTATTTCTTTCCTTCTCCTGGTGAAAGAAAGAACAACGGCAGCCCAACGAAAAGGATCTCTGTCATGTCACGTATGCGGAGAAACTCTTTTCACACAAGCTACTGTTATAATCGCTTTGACTCGTATGAAGTCCATCAACCGTAACAAAGACATCTAGATATTTATATTTTATGAGAGATATCTAGCAACAGTGGACCACACATGAATTGAATGAGAAAATAAAGAAGCAAAAAAGGAAGAGGGGCAGATATGGATAGGTTGGTCTTAAGGATGCAAATTTTTGGTTTCTTTCATTGTTGCTGGGTTGTCAGCAATGAATATGATCATGAGGGTTGGCCAATTGGTAAGTTCTGGATCTTGATGTTAGGTGGAGAAGTCTGGGGTTGGACTACAACTATTGAATTCTCTAGCGAATGTACTCTTCCGACTTGTCTTTACAGCCAGGGAATTGTTCTGCAATGGAAAAGAAATGTCCCTATCAGGGGGCATTTGCTAGAGGTGGAATAGAAAGCCTACGGGAACTTTTTAACTTTTTGGCTGGATTTTAGGAAATACACGGCGCACGAGACTGACATACTTTAGCTGTTGATGTCGCCCTTCCTTTTCGCAATCGACAACGAATGTCAAGGTGGACTACAGATGTTTCCGCTAGTTGCAGAGGAGATGGTCCAAGCACTCATGAGACCAGGCAGTGTGGAAAGCACATGAAAGCTTCCGAATGTGACGATGGATCAACACATTGAGAATGATATAGACCTTATATTATCATCTTATGTTGGACGTAATTTGCAGACAAAGAAAGCTTTCAGAACATGCGTAATGCATTTTAATACATACTAGGAGTGAATTCCACGCAATCCTACATATATATTGGTTCAAGTACCTTCTTTCTCAGTGTTTTTGCTTGTCTAGTTGAAGTATCATCACCCGTCATGCGCAATAGCAGCAGTCCAATTTTGAGTGAAACGACTGGGAACCGATCAAACAACAAAAAGTTGGCATTTAACCATCCCTCATCAACTCGAAGACTGTTGAATGCCAAGAAACTATGAAACACGTAGCTAACTAAACTCTCTGCAACGTGGAAAGTGAATAGCCAAGCAACTAGATACGAAACCTCATTGCCTACGTTTAACATAGGACGTACAGCCTCCCAGAGCCCACCTAAATAGCAGGCACACGAAATACAAGACTTCCTGAACCTTCTAAGATCTCAGTGACTCCACATATCTCTATGCGCTGCCTTGTAAACAACTTCCGAGCAACCTCCAAGCATCTAAGTACCTTAGCATGTCAATGTTATTCTCCACTAAATATGAGAGGATCATCAAGACAAAAAAGAGGCACGATATCCCTAATGGTATACCACTTTGTTCTGCAATGTCTTCAGTAATCTTACGGAAGCTCACTGGTTGTGATGATCACCAATTTATTGCTCTATCAGAACCAGATCAACCTCAGAAGCCGCAGAGTTCCATCTTGATGTTGATCCATCAATTTATGTTCCCTTTCCAAAAAATAAATTAGTGTTCCTGCACTTTTGGAGCATCACAAATTAGCTAAATAAACGATGTAGGTGAAAATAGTTGATGCATTTAGTAGAATATTTTTACTAAATTGAACCTGCACAAGAAAGTACTGTTTTACCTTAAATTCTTCGACAGAGTAACTCCAGATCCAGCATTAAGAAGCTCCAGTCTACTTCTTATGTCTCCTCATTTGAGAAATTTCCTTTTCAACTTGACTAATTTCGTAATTCAGCTGATGCGTAGTGACTTCTTGAGAATGCTGCATCCCTTGCTGAGTGATATCCCCAATCAAGCTTGCTAGATGCTTTAAACATGAAAGATACTCAACCTTCACCTCAGCAAAACCAGAGACTGACCTCTCACTAGCGAACTGCATGTGAACATAAGATAAACCTGATTTCTATCGCAATCAATCTAAGATTATAAGATCATAGTGGGCTACCCCCACCCTTGAACTTTTAACCAACAGTGGCATCGCTGATTTTAGTGAATTACCATATTGCCAATCTAGCCCACATTCTGAGTAATCTTCCCATATATTCAGTTTAAATCTCGATGGTTTTCTCTGCTTAATTGACATACTGTGTTTCTTTAGTATTGATCGACGGTGGATGCTCCAATAATCAGTTTAATGGCAGGAAGAAAAAGGAAAGGTCTAAAATATCACAACAATGAGAACTAGTGGCAAGAGTTTGAGTAATACTCAGCACCACATGCAACATATTTTTTGTCGCCCTTGTACATCTAAGGCAAAGAGTTTACTCCCATACTAACTGCTAATCCAAATGCCAGTGCTGTAATCTGAGGAAATGAGTCAGATTCACTTCACCAGTACCATTACCTCAGCAGTTGCTAACAATCCCAAATCTAAATTGAATGAGGACATATCACCTAGAAATGTCTTAGTTAGGCTATCCATTAGAAAAGGAAACATGTACAAAAATAACATCAGCACACATCCCTGGACAAGGTAGCCTTTTTCTCAATGACCACATAGCATCAAGCCAAAAATCTATATCTATAAAACTCAGGAAAGCAACACACAAAAAAGAACATAAGGCTTAGTCCACTTAAGAGCAGAGCGATTAACCTCTTTGTAAGAAGACATGCATTGTAAAAGGGCGTCTTCAGCTTCAACAAGATGTGAGTTTTCATCCTGGTCAAAAGAAAAATAGATATGACAAGTCAAATGCAGTGAAGTAGCTCGACAGGATGCTTGCATTATTAAAGAAGTACTGTATAAAATCATAATATAGGCATACGCAGAACTCTATCAGTCTCGGAAAGGTAAGAGGCTGGCCATTGATGTGCAAACTTACAATGAGGAAGGCGGCAATAGATTTAAAGAAAAGTATGATAGGAAGGTGACCAACTGTTCAACATTTCAAGCTAAAGTGTAGCGCAGCATTCTATTCTAACGTAAAACAAGGGTATAACTTCTTTGTGAAAGAAGACTAGAACTTCAACTTTAACCACAGACCAGATTCACAATTATTCCTGAAGTTTGATTGTCTATCAGTAACATTGCTATTAAGTAAGAAGGACAAGAGCAGAATGTGTGCACACGGGATACCCGCCGGCATAAATGTTATGGACAACATAATGCCTAAGCTCCTCAATAAAATAACCAAACAGATGTGATGCAATGAATTCAAGATATCAATGCCATGTATGATCACTGAAAAGCAGCATTGCCCAATTCTTTTGCACGTCTATATTGAATTTGAGCATCTGACTTTCTTAAAGTTCAACGTAATTGTGAAGTTTAACCCATTTTAAAGAATATACAATTAATGAAAGAAGTACATGATATTTTTCTTTTTGACCAGGGAAAAATAGTGCATGATACTCCAAACAAATAGCCCAATTCCGGAACACGTGAATGTTGGAATTGAACTTGATACTCCAAAGTTTACATCATGCCATTAGAAGGAAATAACACAACAATCATCATGTTGCCAAACGCAAAGTAAAGATGCATCCCATGAGTAATTTGGAAAGGTAAAAGTAAACTAATAACTTGATTTTACAATACTAACCCTTGACTCTTGCAATTCTTGCTTGGTAAGGCCCAGAAGCCCTAATGAATCAAATGACTGCAGCTGGAAACAAGTCCATGAAAAAGAAAAATGCCTCAATCAACATCATTAAGCTTAAGCTAATGCCAGAATCAGTGAACCTAAAGGACCCAAAATTATTGAATTGATTTTACTTACGCGGTTGACAAAAGCCAACATTTGATTTTTTAAGAACTGACCGGGGGTACCTTGACCCAAAATGATTTGTTTCAATTTGACAATAGAATGGCGAAACAAGTTTTCTCACATGCCTTGTTGTTTAAGACAAAATTAAGATATCCGACAAGGTGACGGTCAGTGGACTTCCATAACCACAAATTGTTCCTTCAATGTCAAGATATCAAGAGAATGAAATAATAAAAACTTACTAGTACGATCATTGCTATGCGTCCCTTGTTTCCACTCTCTGCAGAATTTCCATTTCTCCATTGACCTCTCTGCTTCACTGATTTGTTGAGTACTTCCCTCGCTATTCTGTCATTGGAAGTTAATTTTTTAATAAACATTAAAGCAAGACAGAATTGACCCTGTCAAAAGTGGAATTTAATCAAACATCATAAAAATAAGCACCACATGTTTTTTTATGTACCCCAGTTCAATCCATTCTAAATATCTCAACAATGTTTATGATCTTCACCCTCTAAATGACCCAACTTCCCAAAGTCCCATAAATTTTCGAAATTGTGATCATGAATGGAAAGGAAATATAGGCGATACATAGCATAGAGACTGCATAGCCAAGTAATGCAGTCTCTCCAAAGAAAGGGTCTCTTGCATGAAGGAAAAGATTTTATGATCGAGGTGAACAAAGGTGTCCTGACAAGGTGGAAGGAGAGGGAAGAGCCCTATAAAAGATTGATGGAATATACACCAGCAACCTTCAAGAATGAAAATTCATGTAGGTAAATGTTTAAGGAAAATAAGATTACAGGACGCTCAAACTAACTGCAATGCTATAATATGACTTTCAAATGCTGCATTATAGCTTTCAGAATCAAAGTTCCTGGCCAAGCCACAGATAATCTAAGAAAAGAAGAGAGTTTGGTAAAAGATTCCTAAAATGCTAAGTAGACAGAGTATTACAGTCATTGACTATTGACTTAGAATACATGAGCCATTCAGTGTGCCTTCTTGTTAAATTCCTCCAAGCTCTTCAGTCCCATCAACTGCGATATAATATCTATTGTCCTCTGCAGAAGGAGGAGCATGATTTCTGTGTAGGACTTAAAAGACAAAATCCTGAAGATCCAAAGAGCATCAAGGTCGATCACAAGATAGTCAGATTTAGTTGTGGCTTACAATTGTTTTACTCAATCTTATGGAATTCAACTGTACAGTTAAAACCTAAGGTTAAAGAATGACGACTTATGATTGTATTAGTAAATTATTAGGATTGCCAAACCCAAATAGATGGCACAAGTCAAAACAAGTTAAATCCTCGAGACTCTATAACCTTTTATGGCTCAAACCAATGTGTGAGGAAGAGAGAGAGAGAGAGAGAGAGAGAGAGAGTATGTTGAAGCTCAAGCCAATAGGGAAGACTTAAAGAATAAAGCAATTTACCTTATCGAGTTGTCTAGGAAACCTTTTGCCTTGTCTAGCTCAACAATTGCTTCTGCTGGATTTCTCTTCCTTGACTGATTGGAAATTAGCATTCCCACCCTAGCCAAGTGAAGCATGTTGGCTGCAACCTGCCCAAGGAGATAAAACAGCAACATGTTTTTTCCACTTCAATCTTAAAAATAGTACTCAATGAGAATAAAGTACAAGGCCTGTCACCATTCTTATTCTTTCAGTACATGTAACACAAGTCCTCAATGAACAAGTTTTGGGAACAATTTGGCGATTCTACATTTTACATATAAAGAAATGAAGATTTAGTACCCTTTTCTTCGGAAGTTATGTAACCAACTTACTATTCAGACCCAGCAAAAAGGGAAAATAATGGTCCACATTCAATGCAAAGCGGTAGTATAATTCAAAGGAATAAAAAAATCTAACAAATGACATAAGACAAGGCTTCAACTTCTACATAAAATCTTCAACAATTCAAAAATCACACTTATGGGAACAAAGGATTATAAAGTGACGTTCTATAACACATCAACGAGATCATGTAGACATGCCCACTTTCAGCAATGCACATCACAAGTTTGGCCAAAGTACCTCCTTGCAGAAAATTTTGCAAGTATGTACGGCAAAGCCATCGAGTGATTCAAATTGTGGCACCTCAAAGTAAACAAGTAGAAATACAAGGTTTATAGCCTAACCAGTGAAGACAAATTTCTCAATTTTCAGAAACAATATGGAGAGAAAAGGCATGAATAAGACATCCAGGTATCAAGAAAAATGAAGAATTTTAAATCATGCTGAGAGTCGATGACAGTAGAACCTGTACGTGGCTTTCTGTCAGCAAAATCTTCCTTGCTTCCAGACACCTATAGGAACAATATCTCCGAAACTTATTTGGAATTTTTACGAAGAATTGTCATTTTCAAATATTAAGATGATAACTCACCTTTCGAGAAGTTCTTGTGCTTCCCTCAACTTTCCGGCTGTCTGTAGAGTCAGGGCAAGTCCTTCAGCAGCCAGGACAGTCTCCACAGAATCCCATCCCTTGTAGCCCATTGAACATTAATTAGACAGTGAAGGAATATGTCAAAAAACAAGGAGGGAACCGTGGTGGCTTCCGTTGATGTCAAAGCAAGTATATGATTAAACCTTATCATGGTAGGTATAGTAAAGAGACAGCTCAAGTGAATCTTACATTACTTTGACAATTGGCAAGTCCAATGGTTGCCGCATATGAATGCATTGCCAATTATCATTGGCCCAAAATAAAATGAATAGGAAAAATTTCATTTCGAATTTCGAATAAAATAATGAAAGAAGTTTATATTAAAATGAGATTAAATTTAATTTAAGTTTATATAAAATAAAGCATAAGTTCCAATAATTTAAAATCCAAACCAAATATTTATTTTTTTGAAGCTATAGCAAGGACAAGTCTCATAGTAAATTTAAAATGACAAATTATGAAGCCAAAAGTTTTGTAAGTCAAGTTTCAAATATAAATCAAAAGTAAACAATATCTTAAGCCATAAAATGACCTATTCTAGAAAGAGAAAAGAAATGTGGAATGCACCTAAAATAGTCAAATGTTGCTATTGAAAATAAATTAAGATGAAAACCATGATTGCACTTGCCCAATGTAATTTATACTCTAAAATAATCATTTGAAACAAATTAATTTTATGCTAGAACTAAAATAAGATGTTTGCACCAAGAGTACATATTGAGATTATCAATGATAAGGATGTTTAATAGAGAAAAAACACTCCCTTAATCAATCGGTTCTTGAATTAAATTGATGTTATAGAAGAAATTTCATGATCGCAGACTTAATATACAAGATTCCTCCAACTTCTTCGTCCGTGTGCATGCACGGTCTGTGGAGCTAGTAGACATTTTATGACTAAGCCACCTATTTTCTTTTTGGCAAAGATGAATTGTTGGCAACTGGACAAACATATTAACATATCACCAAAAATATATTGCAAGTACTCAATGATTGCAAAACTTGTGCCTTCACTAGTCTGCAATTTTCCATCCAAAATTTGTACTTATGTTCAATTTTCTTATCCTTTCCACGAGTAGGTAGGTAGTTATGTGATCATATCACTCAATTGAAGCCAATTCAAAAATGCAATGACTTGATTGAACAATTGAAGGTACAACAACCTGAATCAGTCTCAAAATTGAATAGCCAATTGTAATGTATCATAATCAAGGACCAAAGTTTCAAGTAATATCAAACCTTGGACAACTCCAACATATGAAGAATCTTTCTCTGCAGATTCTCAGCATCCTCAAAACGACTGGACTTTAGATACATCTAAACAAGGCAAAGGGCAATGGTTTGTTTACATAGATGGAAGATCTAAACTAACTTATTATTCAAAAGATAAAAAATCAAGGTAGCATCATAAATAAAAATAAAAATCATGGTCCACTGTAAGGTATTAGGATAATGTTGCCTAAACAAGAGTGGAAAAGGCCAAAAAGCAGATCAAATATCAGAAGGATTCACAATGTTTTGTGAATTGTGATTGGACAATGGCACTCAATTCATAACTGGACAAAAAATTTAGTCCTTGCTTTCATAACACTCTAGGTTTCACTTTTTGGGATAAATGCACCCTTTTGTTATAGTAAAAAGAAACTATATCTAACATAATCATGGCTATTGTGAAGAAAAAAAAAAAATATATATATATATACATACATACATACATACATCACAAGATCATGTCATCTAACTAGCCAGAACCTGTCATGTCTCCCAGAGTTCTACTTTCGATTTTGTCATGATCATTTTATTCCACCTAAAAGGCAAAGCGGAAGTTATACTAATACATTAATATCATTTCTTTTAGTCTTTCATATCATTTGTAGAGGATGATCATTTCTCTAAAGTTCAGTGAACCCAAAAGACCTGTCCAAGAAATTCAAAAAAGTGATGCCCAAATCAATAAGTTTGTACTTTGAAAGCATTCACAATGTAAAATCAGAGTTTTAAACTGAAAATTCAAAAGAACACAACAGACATGTTCGTGCCTAAGGTTAATAAGTTTTCTGGGCCAATCCTATGGTCAACAAGTTGGGATAACAGAAAAAATCTAATATTTATGAAATCTAAATTAATATATAATCAAAAAATTTCCTCTCAAGTTCTTGTATCCATCAATATAAACATCTTCCTTCCAGTATAGGATCTTCCTTCTGGTATAGGAGCCCCCACCTCAATGGTGAAGCATTCTTGAATATCAATCGATGAAATGTCACTATGCTATGCTTTCTCTACATTGCTTTAAAAAGACAATAGCTCATCAAATATGTTACCAAGATTGATGTTTGTCACATTCAGTTGTCGCTCACATAAAATTTCAGACTGGGGAAGCAACAAAGGCCAACATCTAATTTTCATGAAAAAGCCCAACAGCAGAGGTTCCATGTCGACAGAGGTTTGAATCATGTTTGTTAGTCAACAAAAGACCAACTATAAGTGAATGAGAAGTGTCACCTGAGCTAGATGACGCAACCTCTTCAAGCATACCATAGATTCTCCTTGACCAGCTTCCTGCGTGTTATAATTCCAGTTAGAAAGGAGAACAGAAAAAAGAAAATCAGCTTGTCTTCCCACGTACCTCCAAAATCCTGATCGAATCAAGGATTAGAGCATCTGATTCCTTTTCTTTTCCTTGTAGATGTAGCACCTGCAGTTCAATCACATAGCCCTTTCCAGATTATGTTGGCTCAAGGGGAAAAAAAATAACATAGTCATAGGCACATAGTGCAGTGACTCTTCCTTTTGGAATGCCACAAACACGTTAATGAATCTTCATGTTCTAGAAATGCATCATCAATGTAATTGGAACCATCAGGCAGCATTAGATATGTGTAATGACCAGAAACATCAATTAAGAAACTATAAAGCACCTGAACTTGAATAGCTGATGAATTTAGAGTCCAGGGGTAAAAGACAAAAGTTAATTTGTGCAAAAGAAGTACAGTCAGGAAGAATTTAATCACCAACTAACAAAGATATTAACATGGATCCGTTATGGCCTCATAAGCTTCAGGCGTCTCACAAAAATTGGTGTTCAGTGCTGCTATAAACAAGTTATCTCTTATCTCTTTGTAATTTCAAGTTTACGAATATATGTATGCAGAAGAAATGTGAAAAAAAAAAAATGGAAAAGCAATTAATAAACCTCTCTTGAAATAATGTTTGCTAGAAAATGGAGGGGCAAAAGGAAACCATCGCCAAATATGACTTTGAAAGACTAAGGTCATGCAGCTAATGCACAAATGGAGTAAAGAACAGGATATCAACACGGTATACTAATGCTCGAGAACTACCAAGAACAACATATTGCAGACATAGGCAATTTAAGAAGTGGAATTATCAAAACAAGTTGAAGAATACTAATATAGAAAACTGCGAGTTTACCATTCCCAGATGATACATGGTATCTGCATAGTCTGGATGACCATACCCCAACACTCTCCCTTTTATCTGAATCATTTCAACATAACACTGAGCTAACAGTTTCACATAACAAGCAATTGCTTCATCTGAATCACTAAGCATATGCATATTAAAGAAATGGAACTCTGTTTATGCAGACTCTGGTTATTGCTTCAGATATCATTATCATGACTACTACAGAAGAGCTTCAACTGTAAACAAACATTTCCAAAGAGTGAAATTTAATAATTCTTTTTATGTGCCTGTTATAAGCTTGAGCTGATCGAGCCATTAACGATAAAGCAAGTGATGTTGGAGGAGCGCGAAAGTTGGAAAAGTGGCAGCTCTCACGTTTCAAGAACAAGTATTATGCAATTTAGGGAGTTGAGACGAATAACCATGCAAGGAACTACAGATGAATCCAGCAAGTGCTTGCACATATAACCATGCGAGAATGTATGTACGACTCCTTCAAGTGCTTGGACACAACGTTAAAACGTATGGCTCACATATCATACCTTCAGAGCTCTCTGTCCAAATAATCATCGCCGGACCCAGTAGACACAAAAAACACAACAAATTAGAAAAATGAGAAGAAAAAAAAAAGAAAATTTGCATTGGTGTTGAAAATATTATGTATAAACGGCTAAAGTACGTAGCAATCAAACAGGAATTAGAGGAGCATGTAACCACCACTCTTAAATCAACTTAGTAAATGCCAGAGTTTGGCTGATGGTTGAAGCAAAAATGTTTTACTGATGAGTAGAAAAGATGCATCAGACTGACAGTGACTAATCCGCAACAAAGATAATAAAATCACCTCCTTCATTATATGGCATTTTTCAACACAGCAACAGAACGGAGACACACTAACCACTACTCTCTGAATATGGCAAGTAGTTCTACTTAGTTCCTCCCCTCCCTCAAAGCCCCCCCTTCCCCCTCTCTCTGCCCTCCGTCCTCAGAATGACCTAACTTCGACGGAAGTAGACCTATAAAAGGTGACAAAAATCTTTTAGATAAGAATGACATAGTGTCAAACTGTTAGAACCAAGCAAAAGAATTTTCTTTAACTAACCCATCACACAGTTACCCTTTTCATTTCCTAGGCTAAGTTACTGAGTAAAATAGTCATAAAAATGAAAAGAAAAAAAAAATCTCAGCATTAAATTGCCGCATTCTGAGGTCTCCCTATCAGATATAGGCATAGACTCGATATGCACATCATAGTATACCCAAGAATCTAACGCCGCGATTATTGAATATCTTATTTACCTCATAGTAGATTTGAGCTTCTTCTAACTTCCGCTGTGCAAGATAAAACTGGCCAAGATTGTGAAAGGCAACTCCAACTCTGCATGTTACAGGTCCCGGAGAGCAAATCAGTTCATATGACATGCAACAGACTACAGCCCAGTCAAGGCAAAGCAACTAGCAGGAGCAAATATATCCGAACAAACAGAGCAAGACAATGTGCTTTGCATTTTGTACATATCAGCCTATGCATAATTCTGTCACTTCAATAATATTTACCATCATGGTGCAAAGATGCCAAGAAAAAAGTTATAATGGTCTGCAATCTACTGCCAATTTGACATAAGTATCAAGCTATACCGTATATCCTGAGGACCAAATGACTCTTCAAGAATATTGACTGCCGCCAAGTACAGTGGCTCAGCTTTATCAAATGCCTTCATAACCCTATAAAGCTCTGCCTGAACGGAATATTGGAACCCAACAGATTATAATTCAGCACCCGCAGTTTCACAAGTGACATAGCTTGTCATTGATTACTCAATATAACAATTGCATTAAATCAATTCAATTCATCGTTCCCAGATATGCTCACCAAGAGAGATGGAATAGTTATAATGGAACGATATTACTTTGATTTGGGGCATTGAACTAACAGATTCAAAAATCATAAAATAAATGTTCTTAGAAGACCCATAAAAGTTCAACCCTTAAGTATCCAAATAAGAGAGATGTAGTCCTGCTTACATACATCAACATAGTTAGTACTGAGTGAATGATTTAGAAGATGGCTAGAGGAAATATCACAGGCAAAGTTAGCTTTAAACTTCACCAATAAATTCAAAAGATACCATCTAATTCGGTCTTCTTTCCATCAGTTAATACAAATGAAACACAAACATGGTTATCGACATAGATAAGTGAAAGCTCCTTTAGCACAATTTCTTATTCAACTTTCCAGAGATTTGGAACAAGGCAAGCATATATATAGGGAAAGGAAGCATCTGATTAGTTGACCCACGAGATTGTTGCATGAGGATGCCACATGCGGGTCCCTCTCTCCAAACCCTTCTTTAGCTTCTTGCAGTGCAGAAAGGAAGAATCTTTCAGCTTCCTCCAGTTTACCCTAGCATGTTAAAATGAAAAAGATAAAACAACACTGACAATACCAGATTCAGAACAATAGAGTACATCACCAAGGAAGCCTGCCTGGAGAAATGAATCTCTCCCATTATCAGTGAATACTCTCCACTTGGTTGTATGAATATTCGATACAACTGAACCGTCATCAATCCTACGAAGTCCAACAATTTCAGCAGCTTCTGCATTATTTTCAGAGTTTGACTCGATTGACACCCCGTCTGCAAAAGCTGGATTTGAACTTGTCCCAAGAAATATTGCTGCGTCCATTATTGTGCAGATAATTGATTAGAGTAATACCATCACTACATATAAGGACTTAGCATTCAACGTGATCAGGGATTTGCATTGTTAAGCGAAGCTACAAGAATCAACCAAGATTTTCACCATAGGAGAACGAAACATCACTGTGAGACTCACCTTACTATAAATTAGAAAGATCTGGAACAATTCAATTTTGAAGAAACGATCACATAAAAGATGCAAGATAAATACAAGGAATAAACAATTGAAGCATATTGTGTTGGCATCACTACTGTACTGCATATGCTAAGAGCAAGTCTCAAGGGAAGCAAACAAAAATTAAAATAATGAAAGGTAGATTGTATGACCACAACAGAAGTGCATTTTCAAGGGCATGGATGTGCTCAGAGGAAGTTTAACCTTGAAACTGCCAAAAAACTGCCAAAAAGCAATAGTAATTTTTGTCACATTCCTTTCCCAGATAGCACATCTAGTATTCCATCCCAGGAAGCATTGGAGAGTTTGAAACGGGGTTTCTAGAGAGAAAATCTGACAATTCCACAGATTATCTGTGACCAGACACACATACACAACACTAAATGTAAATGCACTAGTTCAATGATAAAGCTTCAGTCTTTGTCCAACTCAAACAAGCATAACAGATACATTGCTCTTGCTTGCAAACAGTTAACAGGACTCAAAAGAAAACAGGAAGCTTGCAAATTGTTTGGGACATGATTGCGTAAGTCGTAAAAAGAAATTCAAAAAAGAACAGAAAGTGGCTAAGAAAAACAGGAATGCAGGTTTCAACTAAAAAATCATTTTAGAAGCAT
This sequence comes from Eucalyptus guilfoylei, assembly GCA_016097605.1. Taxonomy (NCBI): domain Eukaryota; kingdom Viridiplantae; phylum Streptophyta; class Magnoliopsida; order Myrtales; family Myrtaceae; genus Eucalyptus; species Eucalyptus guilfoylei. The sequence goes on along the minus strand of CM027865.1, from coordinate 32,714,205 downwards.
AACTAAGTTGTAGAAAGATCGCAAGAAAAGTTACCAGCTTGAACAGCCACAACAACCCACCAAGGGAACTCCTCACGATCCTTTCGCCATGCATCACCACCCAATCGGAACATATGCGAACCCTCGCGGGGCCTACCACATTCTTTAGAAGACGGATCAGGCAATTGAAAGACAAGATCCACAATTCCTTTGTGACAGTAAGCAAACAACAAAAGAACCAAACACTAGTTTCGATTAACAAAATAGGATTAGAATATATAGTCCACAAACTTATTGAATTACAGGTCAACATAGGATTCTTCTTCGTTTCGCACCTCACTCATGCACTCGACAAAAACATCATGATATCCCATGTATATGTTGTCAAGCAATGCTTTGCGATAACAGTTCACGATATCGTCAAAAAGAATGAGCCTAACTAAGCAACACCTATGATGCAACAGCGAAAGGATTTGGGCAACCGCTCTAATCATCAAGAGCAGCATTCTGCCAAAAGCTGCTCAATTGCTCCAAACTAAAGCTTTTGTAGGTAATCACAACCTCGAGAACCGTCGTTCATCAAAACCATTGTCACGCCGGACGTCGGGAATAAGCATTTTCTGGCAGATAGCAAGAATTCTCAAACTGACAAACAATGCTCGAAGCAGCAACAACAACAACAACAACACACACACACACACACAACACGAGTGGTACGAGAGAATCGTACTTGGAATTGGAAGAGCCAATGGGTCGGTGAATGGTGATCGGGGAGGAGGACGAATTCGACGGACAAAATTAGCTGCTCGTCGCAGAAGCATCTCTCTCTCTCTCTCTCTCTCTCTCTCTCTCTCTCTAGCTTGATTCTTCAAAAAACGAGGCTTTGAAGGCGAACGAAGATGGACTGTGAAAGCTTCGGCGGTGAACAGCGTCGTCTTTCCTGGAAAAGTCAAAGCCCTTTGACTCTCGGTGCAGTTTGGAGATTCTGTCGCGGGGTACTCGTGTGCATCCGTGCCTCTCGAGCGCAAGTCTAGTGAAAATCCTGGAAAACTCCCCCTCAAAACAAAGTCAAAGCAGTAATCCCGGTAAATCCTAACTTACCCGTTTAATGTCGTTAAAAAACCCCCCAAAAAAATTACAAAAACTATTTTAAAGTTCAATTATGATTCCATTCTATTATGCCATTGATATTTTATTTGTGAAATTATCATGTAATACGATTTGGTGATTAATATAACAATAACAATCATGCAGTGGTGTCGCCCTATTAATGTGTATGACCTCTCGTGTATTGATTTGAAAATATAAATAAGATTGGCACAAAAACAAAAAATGCACATTATTAAGTTCCATGACTATAAATTAATCTAACCAACGTTTGTGCTTAAATACCATCTCTATTGTGGCAAATTGAAGAAAAACTATGTCATGACCGAATTTTAGTACCCTGGCATTGGCTATTTGCCCAACCGAACCGACCAGAAACTTTACATTTAACCTGCTGAGCAGAATCTAAAGGGGAATTGCAGATTGCATACTCTATCAAAACCAGTACAACCGGAGGTTGTTTCGTGGCGAAAATCAATCATTGGATTGAGCTGTTTTTATTCGATGATAACTGTCGGGGGATTCAGTCAAGTAGTCGTTGGATCTCTTCCTTCCTTGAGCATTCCATAGCAGGAGGTCATTCAAACCTCAGTCGAGCTTCGAGACCACAAGTAACATGTGTCAGGCCATGCCCTGATATCCATCGAAATCGGACCTTCTACAATGAGTGAATGCTTCCAGTGTTTTGAGTTAATGACCGTTGGGGACAGTAACTCACGGTCATTAACTCGGGTCTGTTTTTTTTTTTCGGTAAAGGTAAAAATATATTGAGCTTTAACCAAACTATACAAGAGGGTACGGCCCCAAAAACTTACAACAAAAGAGTGAGGACACACATATATGAAACCAAGAGCATGAAAATTTAGCCCTTCCATATAGCAATTCAACTTGGCGTCTGCCATTATTCGAAGAAACAGACTGACTCATCTTCGCAAGTAAAGCATTGAGGTTACCTTGCCACCTCAGTACAAGGGGCAAACATCGGTAACTGAGTGAACCTATAATCGAAGAAAAACGAATGCAAGCATCCCAATTGGTACACAAATCTTTCCTTGGTATCAAACGAAAAGGAAACCACGATCTCTTGAAGACGAGAAGCTGCAAACTCATGGCTTCCACAGGATGGTGGTCTCTGCAATCATGGAAGTTACCACATACGGGTCCATGTTGGAAGCAGGCCTTCTGTCCTCAAAATAGCCTTTTCCATCTTTCTCCGTGTCTCGCCCAACTCGAATTGACGCACCACGGTTTGCAACTCCCTGTCCAACAGTAAGTAAGAGTTCAACATTACAAGGATTCTGTAATTATACTGCCAAAAGCACCTAGAGATGACACACATTGAGACATATATCTGTTTATACGCCATTCTTAAATAAAAATCTACCATTATCGACAGCAACTTTTCCATCTACCCGTAGCAAAAACGTATACTGTACCAATAACAAAATAAATGCTGCAGTTTAAAAAAACATCCTTTCCCGCTTTCTCCTGTTTTTAACTTACCCATTTGAAAGTGTTGATATCAGCTGTCTCGTGACGTCCAGTGAGACGGCGCTCATTGCCTTCACCATATGCAGCAATGTGCTCCTTGTGCCTCAGTCCAAGCTTCTCAATTGCTTTCTTAATGAGCTCATATCCTCCTTCGTTTCTCATGGACTTGGTACTGGAGTACAATCACATAGAGTTATGCACACGAAGCAGAGAAGGGCACACTGCACATTGAGAGAGAGAGAGAGAGAGAGAGAGAGAGAGAGAGAGAGAGAGAGAGCATGTAACCATTATTCGCAGAAGCATGTAAAGTTGAACTGTTACCTGTAGTTAGTATGAGCACCTGCTCCATTCCAATCACCCTAGAAGGGACAAGTGCAGCAAAAGGAAAGCAAATGAGCCACACAAAGTTGAAATATTTCCAAAGTAGACATCACCGAGATGAAAACTAAAAATATGAAGGAAGGTTGACTAACCTGAATAGGCTTGGGGTCGAATGAAAGGACCACTCCAGCTATCTCCGTTATCCTCTGTTTACAGATAGGCATGTCAGCATCAACTAATGGAAAACAAGAAGCAGCAGAAGCTTCAAATGTGAAGTACCTCCAAAATGTAACGGGCGACCCACAATTCATCTGCCGCTGAAATTCCCACAGATGGACCAACTTGGAATTCCCACTATATTAGGGGTGAGATATTATTTGCACGTTTAATTAATAAATATAATATAACTGCAAAGTTTCACATAACAAGGTTGTTAGGTAAATCTTTTTCTTCTGATCTAGTCTCTTACCTGGCCAGGCATCACTTCCCCATTGATACCACTCACGTTAATGCCAGCATACAAGCAAGCCTTATAATGGGCATCGACAATATCTCTGCCAAATGCTTTATCAGCACCAATACCGCAGTAGTAGGGTCCCTGAAGCATCATAGCAGAAGTCCAAAATCACATAGACAGCACAAGTAAAAGGCACATACCTTTAGTTTTAGGAAAGACAGAAGTTAATAGTTAAAAGGTTACAGTTGAGACTCAACAATCAAACTCTCCTACTCAAGAAAAGGAATGTGCATCCCATTCCTTATGAGAAACAAGGGAAGGAAAGGGCAGATTCTTCACACAGCTTATTGACCCTGATCATGATGAAAAATAGACGATTCACCACAACATGACAGCTATCCTTGCTTCCACTTGGCATTCTATCAACAGTTTTTAAGTCTAAGCACAGGAAAATAGTTCGGATCCAAAGCTAATTAAATGGCTAAGGAGAGTGCCAAGCCAAGACCGCACACCAACAACTATGTTCAGTTTTATAGCTGTTAACTTTACAAGCTATAAATTGCAGTACCTGGGGACCAGGAAAGCCACCAACTGGCCACCCTAGAGGCCATTTAACATCCTTCTGCAATAGGGTGTACTCTTGCTCGAGTCCATACCTATTTTCCACAAGATTAAAATTTGACCATAAGTTTGAATGGATGGAAAAGAGGTAATTGTCAACCAACAAACTAATAAAGAAAGGATTGCAGCATTGAAATATACCAGGGCTCTTCAACAACAACATTAGGGTGGCTGAAGATCTTGGCAGCAGCACACCTCTTATTTGTGGGAATTGGTTGTCCCCCAGGAGTGTAGGCATCACACATTACCTAAAAACCAATTGGGGTTTTAGACAGCAATTTAAGGACGCTATGAATGCAATTCCCAAGAAAAAATAAACAAGGATGCAAATCGTATCGTGTATAGTAAAGGGGAGAAAACTCACAAGAATGTTGTTGCCCCCTCTGAAAGGATCCTTGAAAATTGCTTGAGGACTGTACAAATCGTATTTCCAAAAAATTAGACAGCACGTGTCAATTCGAGCACCAGTAATCGACGAGTTAACAAGCGAAATTGCCAACATATGACTAAACGAAGTGCTAAAAAGTGCTCATCAAGAAGATAAAGCAGAAAACTCACTATAAAATCACTTCACTGTCCTCTCCAGGAGCCTGGTTTGTGCTGGAACCATCATAGTTCCACTTAGGAAGCTTTGAAGGATCATTAACAGGACCAGAGAAAGTCTATATCATCAAAAGGAGCTAAAGTTAAGCAGAGCGTCACCAAGAGCGGTAACAACTTGTTCACTTGTCAACTGCTTGTGCACAGAGTTACTTACCCTTGCTTTGCTCCTCATGTCCATACCAGATCCCCCAATCCTATGCAATGAAACAGTACACATGATAAAAATTAGCATAGTAGAAGGCATCCTCTCATCTCAGGGTCAAAACAAAAAGGCATGTAACAGTTAAATAATTAAATGGAAGCTAAAAAATAAACCAAGTAAGATGCCAGAATCCTCAGATATAAGGCCAAGAATGGACAAGAAGGATAGTAAAAAAAAAACAGTCACTTGATGTCTGACAAATAATCCCAACGGTAAGAGTCTTGAAATATGACCGGAAAGCGTAGACCAATGACAAATCTATGAATGTATAAACCCAGCGGAAATCCTATCTTATATTGAATAGATCCGCAAAAGGCAATCACAAGCGAAGCCTCGGTCGGATAATTCAGTGATTTCTCTTGGTGCTAGTAACAGAGGAAAGACTCCGTTTTCCATGCTCAAGTTTCGAAAACTAAAACGGAAGAATCAAAAGTTATGCAACGCCTCAAAGAGGGAAAAGAAACAAGCAGTCACACGTGAAGAAACTCAAACAAACGACCACAGTCTTCAAAAAAGAAGCGATGAAAACCGAACGCCAACAGGAACCAACTTCTATGAGACTTCGTACACACGCGCACGCACGACATGATCGATCACAGCAAAACTTCGGGACGGAAAGCGCCCGGAAAAAAAAGTCAAGAATCCAATTTCAGCAGCTCCGCCATCTTTTTCCACCCGCAAAACGAAAAGGGTCCGCGAGATAACAGACGAGCAACGCACTGACGAAGCCTAAGGCCCCGACCCAGAGAGACGCTCGGAGCAAAAGCGACGAAAGGAAGCATTTCTTTTTTTGTTCACGAGAACAGAGTCGAGGGCGGGCGGGACGAAGGGTGGGCTGACCATATGTACTCGGCGATGACCTTCTCGGTGCAGTCCGAGAGGTTGAGGTTGACGAGATCCGTAAGCAACGACATTTTCCACCCGAACGCTCCAAGAAATCACGAAACGAAATGCTCTGTTCTCGCGCTTCCTGCTCTGTTTCAGCTGGTTCTGCAGGGGATGTGAGGACGGAGGAGAGGGCCCTGCCTACTTTATATAGCGCGCCGCGGTTGAACTCGCACGAGCTTTCTCACGCAAAAAGAAAAATCAAATAAAAAATTAATTTCGAATTTCGTAATTTAATATAATTTTGCTGAATACTGAATTTAATATAGACGGCATTAATTTTTTTATGGAAATTTTTTTTTTTTTATTTTGTTGCTTTTTTATTGGATTTCTGGCTGGGAACGGTGGGGGGACCCCTGACGACGACGAGAGCTTGTGGAGAGAGATTCTATTCAGATTCCACGATGTGAAGTGTCTGGCTACCATTCGACCAAAAAAAAAAGAAAAAAGTGTCTGTTTACCGGTTAACCGTTGATCCGGTGAGATCTAACCCTTTGGCTCGTGTAAAGATCACACGCGTGTCGGGACACCATAATATATCTATTCTGAACATTTTTTTGTGATACCATAAACTCTAAACTTGTATATATCTATTCACCTTAATTTTATACTTATATAACACATTTACCGAAAATTTATACCCATATATTACATTTACCATTTTTCAAAATTCTTTTAACGAACGTCACTGAAAAATTTATGTGGTTGAGTATGTGGATGACGAAAATTAAATGTTGCTAACATGACAAAAATATGTTAACCCATTGCATGTTTTTTGTTTCTTTTTCCCTTTTTTTTTAATTTTCTCTTTGTTTTCATCCTTGGTTTGGCAATGGTGAGAACAATAGCGATGACAACGGTAAGGACAGTGGCAACGGCAACGGAGGAAGGAACAAGAAAAAAAGAAACCTAGATAGACAATATATGTGTAACTGGAGTCTAAGTTTGAGATTTTTGATATCTTGAAAGATAAATTTGGAATAAAGAATCACAAAAATATAAGTATGGGGTTTTTTATGTCACAAAAAAGTTTATGATTAATATGTCACACGAATATTATTTTGATAAAATATGTTACACAATTAAAAGTTTGATATATTTTATGTAAAAAAAAGTTTGAAATAAAAGTATAATAGCGGGCATAGTTTTTTATTTTTGGTGGTTTTACCTTAATTTATATAAACTTTCATATTGTACAAAGATAATGAAAATTTCGAACATATAACTGCTCATGAAAATATTCCAACAGCAATGAGCCTATAATTGCTACTACTCTAGCTTAAGCGCTTAGGAAGCTAAAGTCAACTCTCCGGCTATTAAAACCCAATGCTATGTTTGAAAAATGGGAGAAAAGGGAGATGGGGAAAATTTGATTGGAAAATTAAAAAAAAAAAATACTTAAATTTTTATGATCACAGAGATGGGCGTTAATAAGACCAATCGAAAAACTTGACAAATAAAATGTAGCAGCACCTGACTCTAGTATCATGTTGGGAAAATGTAATCAAAAAGCTTAAACTGATAGGTGGATGGAGATTGCATATAAATAAAAAAATATATAAATCCTATAATTGGGCGACGTGGGATATTTCGATGACGAGGAAAATTCAATAACTGGTGTTGCTTTCAAACATGGCCTAAAAGTCTAGGAAGTTATTTTGATGTCCATCGTTAGAAACAAAATTTGGAAGAACAAAAGAAAATGAATAGTTTGGTGTTTTGCAGGAAATTTCTAAGCTCGGACTCTGAATTCTCACTTTGAAATGGAAGCATATGCTAAAGGCCACCCCATTTGACATGTTGGGTTTGGCTTTGATGATGACTGCTAAAGCGAGATGCTCGGTGCAGGATGCTCTTCTAGATAGAATGCCTCCTCATCTTTTGCCCCTAATCAATCGATTTTTCTGCACATCCTGTTGTCTTTTTGAGACCATCCAATGGCTCGTGCAATCCCACTTGCTGGATTGTGGACGCGGGGGGTTCTTATCCGCAGTCGAATCGAGATTTTATTCTATGTTAGATAATTATAATTTCGGACATCATCGGATTTTGTAAGTGGAAAGCCCCTTCGCAGAGGCAATGCCCATGCAAATGCTGCTTTTTCTCGAACAAAAGGATCGCCCGAGTGATACACGCGTTTGCCTTCCTTTCTTTGAAGTGCCGGTACAGTTCGGACCACCCGCTCTTTGAGCATCTCGCTTTTTGGAAGCACCAACTCGTGTGCTTCGGTGATTACCTGAAATGTGTGAGGCGGGAAGACCATCACATTTAAACCACAAAATTGCCTTTGCTGTACCAAACGTATGCTCTTTAGGGCCGACATTATGAGTTCAAAATATGTGTAAGCATAACCAAACACATAGAAAATCAACCCTGGTGGCTGTATTTCTTGTTATTATCTTCAGGATATCTATTTGAATACCCGAGCGAACTCATTTATCGCACAGCAACATCGTCTATAAACAATAAATGCAACAAATAAGCAGCAAAGAGTATCTGGTGCATAGTCCATCTCATATATATCCCATTTGTGGAATTCGATTTTTCACCAACATATGAACATATAGAAGTACTTCAAATGCCTCGAGGATTCTGCCCAATTCGTGAAATGATGAAAACTTCAACGATCGGAAGAATGGAGGCGGGGAATCTCGGTTCACAAAGAGACAACATCTTGTAAAATTATTCTAACCTCGACCTGAATTGCGTGTTTTTTAAAACACGCCGGTGGGAAACCAAAACATGTTCATAATACCTGGCTGACCTTAAATTGATCACAAGAGCCACTTGAATCCTATTTAACATTGTTTACCTCTGCAGACGTGCTCCTATAGAACATGTCGTCGACTGAATCCTCTGGATCATCATCTTCTCTCTCTCTCTTTCTCGAATCAGATTCCTCATTCGCGTGCAGCATGACCGCACTGCTACACGCTGGGTCTCTCTGGATCGTCGAAAGGGCGACATGTAAAGCATTATTTTAAACCGCACCCGCCGTTCCGTGCCGTCACTCGTGCGAACTGCGTTGGCCGCATTTGTCAACGTTAAACTCTGCCCAACATCTCTTGCGGTAAGAGTCATCTGGGCGGCTCGTAATTTTCCGGTTGATGAACTATCCTACCAGCCTCATGGACCAGGAGGGCTAAACACGTGGCAAAACTCGGGTCGGGTGGTCTAAGCAGAGCACTGTTTCCATATAGAGATGTAAAGAATCGAACATGCGTCGTGCGCCTAATCTATACACATATTCATTCCTTAATCACTAAGTCAACTCCAAGTGATTTGATCCAAACTTTCTCCCACGGTTGTGCATGCGTATGCATTTGCACATCTTAAACATGTATTCTATTTCATTGCGATCATTATGGCAGATGAAATAGCTTTTACAGCTGTTGTAGTTTTACCTCGACCTGCCTAGACGCCATTGACAATTAGAGCTCTTATCTTGGTTTAGGTCGTGCTTCCATTTGGAGGACATTCTTTTGGTTAAAAAAGAACAATTTAGAGTCAAATCATCCTTTATATATATTTTTTTTTTCGGAGAGTCTTTTAAACGCCACAAAGGTCGCAAGAGGGGGGTGATTAGATTATCTCGAGAGGGCAAGTCCACTCCAACATCTGGTCGCTCGAATTCATTAATACGGTGGTTAGGAAACTGCAAATTGCTATTTATCAAATGTGGTGAAGTTATAAACTCGACGCAGATCACTCGATTATTCAAAGTTTAAGTCGCCGGCCGATTTGCTGCGTTTGGTCCTGGCATTGCATTCTCTGCTTTCGCCTCGAAGAAAATGATCGATCTTGACTTAATTTAATCGTGTCGCCGGAGCTTTGTCATGCCTTTGACAATGCACGAAGCAAAATGCAGCCGCTGGGGTCGCGTGCGTGATGCGATCTGGCAAGAGATGTAGGTGTTCACGCGACAGTATCGTTGAATGATATTTGATGAGGACAAGACAGACAGCATTTCTTTGACATTACGGAATAGCACGACTAATAGGCTGCGTTAATCAAATTCCAACCTGAAAAGTCATTAGCTTCCGTTAAGTTAGTCCCTCCTTCGTTTAATCCATTCAGTTTGTTCGAATCATCTACTGTTATCGACCTTGGTACTTGACTGATTAATTAGGGGATAAACCTCCTCTCTCAACATCAAGCACATTTATATCAAACAATATATATTTGGTCGAATCTAGTATAGACAATAGCTATCTAACAACTCCAGTGATGATTATGTCCAGGTACATTTATCACTGTTATGATGTCATAACATAGGAATTTTATATACATGTGTAATTTTGACTTCACAACGGTCAATCGCGACTAGATGAGCGTCTTGGCTTGTATCCAGATTTTAGACGCCGAATACTGTTGAACTTATAGATGACACATGAATAAAGATGTCTTCACCCTTAAATTAATAAGTTGCAATGCTTATGTTAGTAAGGTGCTCTTGTTAGAGAAACATTACATGTATAAAAGAGGGTATCCTCTCCGGACATTAAGGCCCTGTTTGGTAACCATCCAAAAAGGCCAAATTTTGATTCTTTGTTCCCAGAATCAGTTTGGGTTTAGAATCGCGTTTGGTAAAATTTTTGTTCCTGAGAACAGATTGGGAGTGGAATCAAGAATAAAAAAAAAAAGTTGATTCTTATTTTGGGAACAAATTTGAGAATCAAAACCAACAACTCTTCTTCTTCCTTTCGGCCATCTCGCGACCGCCGTCCACCATCGCTCGCCGCCCGCGCTGCGCGTCAACCGCCGCCCATTGCCCGCCACCGCTGCTCGCCGCTCGATCCCACCGCCGCCGCCGCGCCGCTTGCTGTCTGCGCGCGTCCGCCCGCGTCGCCACCGATTGCCATCCGCCGGTCCGGCGAGCTTGCCAGGCTAGGGCGAGGCTCGCCCAGCCTTGCCGGTGGCCAAGCGGGCCTCGCCAAGAACGGCCGCGGGTGCTGGTGTCGCGAGGGGGCGAGCGACGGTGGAGCTTTGGGTTGATGGCAGAACATAAGCGGCGTCGCGATGCAGCAAGACAGTGGCTTCGTCGGAGACGTGGCAAGGTGGGCTTGCGGACACGAGATCTGCTTGTCGCGGGTCGCATGCGAGGCGAAGCAGAAGCCGGTCGGCACTGGGCGATCGCGGATAGATCAGGGTAGGAGTGGCTCAAGCGTTGAATCGCGCGGTAGTGGCGGTTTCTGGCAAGATAGAGCAGAGCAGGAGTTGGGTAGCGCCGGTGTGGCGAGACGACGGCATCGAGTGGGCAACGATCGAAGCTCTGGCAGATGGCAACAAGGACGCCCGCCCAGCCCCACCGGTGGCCAAGGGAGGCTCGCCCAGCCCCGCCGGTGGCCAGGCAGGCCTCGCCCAGCCCTGGCGAGGCCGGCCTGGCCACCGGCGAGGCTAGGAGAGCCTCGCCTAGCTGCCGGCCACAAGAAGAAGAAGAAGAATAGGAAAAAAAAGAAAAAAGTAAAAAATTTATTTAAAAATCAAAAGAAATTGATTTAGAACGTAATTAATGAGTACAAGATCAAACACAATTCTATTCCAGAATAATAAATTTTGGACAGTTACCAAACGGCTTAAAATGTTTAGAATCAGTTCCGGAAACAGAATAAAAAAGAATCACTTTTGATCAGAATCTACTCCCGGGAACAGAATCGTTACCAAACGCGCCCTAACATCTCAGAGCCCCTACTCTTTCAAGAATCAATGCCAAGGTTTGCTCGTTTTTGCAATTGAGCCCTTCATTGGTGGCATGCTCAAGATCATTAACCATAGTTGACTGATCTGTGAAACGGAAAAGAGATACTAGAGAAGAAGACGCATGAATTTTTAAGTGGAAAACCCATTCAAAATCAAAAAAAGAAAAATCGCGAGGTCATACTAGACAGTTTTTATGCTATTATTATCAAGTTACAATTAAAACAGATGTTGCCTCAATATAAAATGGGAATTTAGAGCCCTTAAAATTCTTTCCTTTTACCAGTTGTAACTCCGTAATAATGTAGTCAAATTGAAAATTACTAAGGTTATGTTAGCGTCCAAAGTCATTTGATATGATTAAGTACATTGGGAAGTAATTTTGACTTAAATGGTGTTTGAAAATGTCACACTTATGAAGGACTTTTGCAATTCTTCTTTTTTTTTTTTTTTAAATAGAACTCTTTATTGAACGTCGAGGAAGGGTTCAAGCCACCGCTGAGCTAGATCCGGCCCCTTGTGAGGGTCACGCAACCTCAAGCAAGGTTCGCTAATAATCAAATCTAGCATTGCCGGTGACGTTGCGCAAGGTGGTCAGTGATGAAAGAATTTTCAAAATATTGAATATTTAGGCGAAGGTAAAATTAGAAGAAAAATGCATTAGCATTCCAGAAATGCCAAGACCCAAAGTTCCTATGGATTGCCTTGGACCGAGGGATTTTGGAAATGTAATACATTTTCTCAAAGCGCTCCAAGAAAATTTGCCTAGTGCCTCAACATCTGGCCAAGGACCTCTGGGAAAGGCCATTCCTAAAAGCAGCCTAAATTGTGCACCAAGGAAGAGCAGGAACACATTATAAGATGCCTGTGATATATATTAGAGTTGGCAGAAATTAAGCCATTTTAAGAGAGTTTGATTAAGTAACCTCAAGCGAGGGCCACATCATAAGAAAGAGTTCTTTTGCTAGAATAAACTTTCCATTTTAAACAAAACATTACAAATAGGATTCAGCACCAACGTTGGAACGATAGATTAAAGAAGACTCTATTTTTCACTTTAGAAAGGATATTGTGAAAAGAAAGGGAAGATGCCGTTGCTATTTAAGTAAAAGCCTAATTTGCAAACGCATGAGCAACTCTATTGTGGGGTCTGAGTCTATACCAAACCCCACCCCATATTGTGTTAAAGTAAGAAGTAGGATTCTACTACGAAAGGTTAAATAATCCTAGAGCAAAACCCTTTTGATGGATAACATCAATTAAGACCCTGTAGTCGCTTTTAAAGCCTGTTGTATTAATCCCAAGGGATTGAGCATAGTTGCAAGCAAGAAGAAGAGCTGTAGCTTCAACTTTCACTGACGAGTTCCATCTTCCTCTTCTTGTCCATTATTGGACTACTAAGTCACTAGCCAGTCATACAATAATATCTATGGCATCTTTATTATTTTTCCACGCACCATCTGCATTAAACCTCAGCCTTGATCTGATGGTGGGAGTCAGGAGTTTGTCCTTTCCTCAAAAAAATTGACTCTTTTTGAACTGATCTCAACTTTGGTCTCTCCCTCTGACTTGTTCAAAAATTACATACTCTTGTAGGACCAACTTCACTGCTTGGAAAGGATTTGGAGTTGCTTGAGCATGTAATGTGGCATTCCTATAATGCCACATTCCAGTTAGAGGATTATTGCATAAAGGATGAAGTGTTTGCAATCCAAGCCCATTTGCTGTGCAAATTGCCTTTGGTCAAGGAAGTGATTTACAATCTCCTCATGCGATGTGAAGTTCCAAACAGATGAGTTGATACTTTATGGGTTGCGTCTCCACAAAATCTAGGCCAAGGTACAATGTTTTCTTTTTTTTTAATAAAACAATTCCACAGGCATGAAAAGAATCTGCATGGACGAACTACACGTAAAAAAAATAGACCCCAACGCTTTGCACCTGGGTAATCCCCTCGTTAAGCCCTGTATTGGTAGGGAAGACACCAATTTCTTGAACAGAAGGGCGATTACAAACTTAGTCATGGGAAGAGGAAGACCCTGTTATGGGCGGGTAGAGCAACGTACATTCGATCGGTCCAGAGTGCTTCGCTGTATGCTATGCAATCTAATTGGTTACCAAGAAACACTCGTGACAGGCTTAATGCAGCTACGAGAAAATTCTGACGGGTTGTTTTAGTGGAGGAGAAACAGACATAATATGAAGGTACGGTGCGTTATCACTTTACTATCCCGCGGGATCTCGACACGTACCTTACCTCTAAAACGTAACTCCACCACCCATCTTCTTGTTTTTCACGTAATAATGTACCATCACCTCCATCAGATCGACATCAACTCGCACCGAATTCATTCTTTCGAGCTAGGTACGGGTAACTTGGGCAACATCATCGTCTCCCGACCTCAACAAGCGCACGTACATCCGCGCACTTGTCGCTTGCAAAAGTCCTTACATTGGCGATATTTCGGGCAAAGTTGGGGTTTTCTTTCGAACTAGTGGCCACTCTTTCTTGACATGCTGATATTTCTTTCTGTCCCATTGGCGAAGGGAAGATGAGATGAGCAGAGCATCTAAAGTGGAGTCCATCGTAGGACTACTGGACAAGAGGTCTTTCTCATGACTCTTGCCGTATAGTGACTGCACCTCTTGTGAGTTTGGATGGATTCCCCATAGACTTGCAAGAAAGTCCTCTGTCCCGAGATTGAGAGCTGCTTTTGCCCTGCATTATTGGTGGTGGATGAATCGACTGAAACTTGACTCGGCACCCACCATTCACACGCAGGATTTGAATCGGACGAAATCCCCAGCGTGTTACGTGGTCACAAACTCGATCGAGCATCTCTATCTTCTTGAAGGATCGAGGCAATTGCGGGTGAGCTCGATGTGCTCGTCTGGCGTGGTTGAGAAGGCCTTGATCCGACCATTGATTTCCAATTTGCTGGATAGATTAGATTCCGTTTGTACGGACTTGGTAGATCCTGAAATGAGAACAACTTATGGATAGGAATCCAACAATTGGGATGCAATGCCTCACCTTTCATGGTGCAAATCAGAGTATCAATTCCATCATTCTATAGTGCGGTGGTGGCAAAAGTTCCCCAACGGCGAATTTGAGTTTAGGCCAATGAGAATTTATTATTGTATACGAATCTCATTTTAGCTTAAGTCCAATATACCCAATCCATCTAAACCGCTCAATCTGACAAGGTATATATAGAAATTCAATGTGATCCACATATATGTTTTTTGGGTGCATTTAATTGGTTTATGCAGTATTTTTTTCCTAAACAAGTAACTAAACTTTCCAAGAGAGAAAACTTGGGTAATAATATCGCAATCTACTACTGTCATAAGCCAATCAAGTTGATAAGAAGCAAGCCCTTATTAGCTATTTTTGGGATGCCTCCCGACTCCCGAGCATGGATCCTATATTTTCAGAAAAAAAAAAAGGGTTTAAGAGCTCATTCAAGTATGTCTGGAAAAATGAGATTACTCAACCGGATTGTTAAAGATTAAAGATGAAATTATTTGACTTGGTAGCTTAAGAGATTTATATTATTAGTGAAATTTACAAAATATTTAAAAAGTTAGAGAGAGAGAGTCTATGCTAGCCTGATGTTTAATTCACGTCAGTTTTATAATCGGATTAGTTCATGAATGGACAATGATCATTCCTAAAAGGTATGAGGACTTTTTCAAATTAGGAAAAAAGCACACGAATGACTTAAAAGTAATTATTCTAGGACCAAATAGGTGAGATCATACCAATGAAACAGAAAAGATTAGAGAAAACACACACACAAAAAAAATCAAAGACTTTAGAGACGGAGAGCCCGAATATGTATAGCCGGAGGCCCGGTCCAGTCAACTCAAAAGGCTCGATCATTCAAAATCAACGGCCCACGGGCCTCAGAACTTCGCCATCACGCCCGGTCCCGAATCAGGAGGCCCGGTCCAGCAACCCAAACGGCTCGATCGTTCAAAATCAACGGCCCACGGGCCTCAAAACTTCTCCCCCACACCCGATTCCCGAATTCTCCCGCCCGAATTCAAAAACCAAAATCATTATATCCGCCGGAAAAGGAATCCGAAATCAGTCTCGCACTCGATCCTCGAAGAAGAAGAAGGAAGAAGGAAGACGACGACGACGCCGCCGCCGACGATGGGCGCCGGAGCCGCGGAGGGAGACGAGCAGCTGCTGACGCGCAAGATCGCCAGAATCCTCGACGAGGCCCGCGCCTCGCACGCCACGCACAACCGGAAGCTCAAGGAGCTCGCGGCCCTCCGGTCCCACCCCGACTTCTTCGCCTCCTTCTCCAGAACCCTAGCCCCCCTCTTCGACTTCCGGCAGCGCAACCCGTCCGCCGAGCGCATCGTGCGGTTCGTCGCGGCCTTCGCCGGCGCTCGCGCCCCTAAAGCCGCCTCCTCCGGCGGCTGTGACGGCGGCACCTTCCTGGAGAAGTTCCTCGGCTTCCTCCTCATCGCCGCCTCCGCCTCCAATAAGACGGCGAGGTTTCGCGCTTGCCAGATCATTTCGGAGGTAACGACTCGGAAATTCACTCCCTCTGAGAAGTAATTTTTGAATTTGAAGTTACTCTAGCTGAGAATTACTTGGACAGAGAAATGAATTTAGGACCGAGGGATATTTTGTGAGGTAGAAACACGAGGCGATTACCCGTTGAAGCATTTTATGAGATAGAGCTAGGATAGTTCACTTCGGTTCCATTTAATTTAGACTTTAATTTGTATCTTTGAAGCATGTATCTTGACAAGAAAAAGTTAACAAAGGATTTTTTTTTCCCCTCTAAATTTCCTGTCTTATTCTGTTTTCCTGTGGAAATTCTTTCTCCGAATCATATTATGGTAAAGAATGCTGGTTTTAATATTCGATTCTGTCATTGTAGATTATATTACGACTTCCAGATGATGCAGAAGTGGACGATCAAGTGTGGGATGAGGTGATAGAGGGCATGATTCTTAGAGTCAAAGACAAGGCCCCCGTAGTCCGAATGTTTGCAATTAGAGCTCTTTCGCGTTTTGTGAATGACTCCGAAAATACTGATATCCTCGATTTGTTCCTCGAAGCAATTCCACTGGAGCCCAGTGCGGTGAGTTATGCTCATTCTTATTTTAGTTAATTCTTTTGGATTTTGCTATAGAAGATGGAGGTCAAGATACCTCGTTTGCACTTGCTGAGAGGACGTAGAACTAAGAAGTATTTGCTACCGTTAGGCAATAAAGATACATTGACCAAACGGCAGCTCCACTTGGCTAGTATAAGCAATGCTCGTGGTGAATTATTTACATCGTTATTTGTTAGATGGTGACATGAGAGATGTAACTTGCCATCAAACGATGGCAATTATTAAGGAAATTCTTCTCTTCTTGGGGCTTTGCTAAGTTGCACTCATAAGCACTGTTCTATCGGTTTTGGAAGACTAGCATATAAGGAAATTAAGTGGTAGCTTTTTTTCTTATTGCTACTAATTGCAGTCCTCCATGCCCATAAGCAGGAAGTTCGCAAGACATTGGTGTTATCACTGCCACCATCAAATGCAACTTCGCAAGCAATAATTGATTGTACCCTAGATGTGAGTGATTCAGTACGTAAAGCAGCCTACTGTGTTTTGGCTAATAAGTTTCCCCTCCAAACCCTTAGGTAAGTTCTTGTTTTTATCTCTTGTTTCTTTGTTCTTTTTTATCTTCCTTATCTCTGTAGTTGTCTGGCATCATAAATAATATTAATTGCAAGTTACTGGTCAAATTTGGTGCATCTTCTGGTTTTTAGATCTTAAGTATTTCTGTTGACTGTGCAAGATTGTTATTTGCATCATTTAGCTTCCAGAGGCAAACAATAACATGCTTCCATTGTATTATTATGTAATTCACACAAAAATGGCTTAACTAGTTCCCTTGCTTATTGTGTTTTCCTTTTATTTATTTTGAATATTCTAGTATTAAGCATCGAACAATAATTCTCCGGAGGGGGCTTGCTGACCGTTCGGTTGCTGTTGCAAAGGAGTGTCTTAAGTTGATGAGAGATGAATGGCTCCTCAAATGCTGCCAGGGAGACCCTATTGAACTTTTGAAGTACCTTGATGTGGAGACTTATGAATCAGTCGGTGAGTCAGTGATGGAGGCTCTGCTGAAAGCCGGATTTGTAAAGATTCATGAAGATGAAAGCATTCAGCACTACATAGGACCACACTCTGACAAAAATGAGGCCGGTAGGCTTTTCAGATATTAGTTAATATTTCAAGTGATTGTTTTTTAGTCTCTACTTATACAAACCTCATGTATTAGTTAATATTTCAAGTGATTGTTTTTTAGTCTCTACTTATACAAACCTCATGTATGCATCTTTTGCTCTTTCCATTTGAGTAAATGTGATATATACAATGATTCTTATTAGGGAATTCGTGTCCATGGCCATTGAATTTCCCAATCCCGACATTGTCTGGCATATTTAGGCATCCACTTGGCGTGCTCCTTTTCTAGTGTAGGATTTCTGGAAATTGTTGTTATCAAGTTCTTCCTGGAGAAGCAATTATCTGTTTGGGAATCTAAAATTCGTCATGAATTGTTCAATGAAAAATGCCAAAAGTTTTGTACTCCGCACAAGTTAAGTGCAATAATGAAATTAACCCTCATTGAGAGAGATGTGCAAAAGGAACGTCTCCTTAGGTCTTTTCAAGTGCGTACATGCATATATATATTTTCATATATAGACAAGTTGTGCAAATTGAAGTTCAGCATACTGAGTTTCACCTACAGTTATTTATTGTTTTGACACCTAACTGAAACTCTAGGTCTATATGATGCAAACAGTTCAGGGCATGTCCAGATAAGCTTTAATTTTTTTCTTTGATCCAAATCTTAGATGGATGTACTTTGACTTTTTCTTAGCCCGTGTTACCTTAAACTTTCACGATATATAAATTCAACCTGTAAATTCACATAATTTTTTTTGGAAATGTATAAAATCTTTTAAAAAGAATTGGCGGGAAACAGATAGTGTTACTTTTGCCTTTTGCTGAAGCATAAGTAAACACGCCCTTAACTAGTTAGGCAGCTATGCTTGACCGCATCAAATTGGACTTGTTGACAACGCCTGCACCATCTCTAGTGTTTGGGTTAAAATATTGGTTCATCATGCATGGAAAAGGTCTACAGAAGTGCTTGTATCATCCTAGGTTTATCATCTAGCTTGTTGCTTAGCTATTGAGACTCTTCACACTTGTACTTTCATCTATTTTCTTGTTACAATCTAACTTAGAAGCACCTGTGGGTACCCCACATTTGATATCACTGTGGTTTCTAAATCCAGGGGAATTATCTGCTGGCACCCAGAGCATCAGACTTATGGAAGCGGAAGCCGTTCTTTATTGGAGGGTTGTTTGCAGGCACTTACAAACTGAGGCACATGTACGGACAGACTATGTCAAGACTTTCTTGATATGCTTAAAATTTGATTTTCTTTAGGAAAGGATGGGATTCCAATATTTCTAAAATCTGTTGTCTAGAAAGTGTCTTTTTTTATCTGTGTTTTCTGATCAAGTAATATTGTGAATATTGCGTCACTTTTGTAAATTTTAGAACTAGAGTCCATCAATTCATGGCATATTCTGGGTAGATGTATACAGCCGGTACTTAGATCTCGGTTAAATGGATAACAATCACAGCCCCCAATTTTAATTTGAGTTAACTTAGCATGCATATGGAAGTGGAGCTTCCAAACCCCACATTTTTCCAGAAACATATGCTTTGGCAATCCTTGACTATATATTCTACTGCAAAAGAAGACTATTTTGTATTTTTGTATTATAATGTTATGAAGGTATCCAACAGTTGGCATCTTTAAAAGGTTCTGGAAAACTTGCATAGCCGTCACATGCCTTAATTTTAAACAAGCTTCATATTCGTCAATATCTTCCAATGGGAATATATATTTTCCTACTTCATGATGTTGGCTCATCTTCCAATGGAATTCTATAGATTTTCATTATGCGATTAAGGTAAGCATGGCATCTTCTTCTTCTTCTTCTTTTTATTTTTTATTTTTTAAGGAAAGCTTCAAAGCCATCAGACCTATTTGAGTTAGATATTTCACTAGATGTGTCAATTCTCTAAGTCTCATCCCAAACTGGTGCAGTAGACATGCTATACGGCTTTGTTGCTGAAATAGTATCTTCTTGTTCTCATATCTAAGACTGTCTATCCATTAATTGTTTTACATCTTTGCAATGATTTCTTTTGAGTTGTATGATTATATACTTGGAAAGAAACAATCATGTGTTGGTTAATGCTGTTTTGGGATTATCCAGACATGGTCAGATCTCTCTGAGAATCAATGAATAAGACTTTTCTCCATTCAGTTTTTCCTTGATACAACATGTGGAGTCTCATAGTTTGACTGTGGTTTGCTTCACTTTAGAGAATGTTTGAAGTGAGGAAGCTGTATTATAGAATGAGGTATTTCTAACATTGTAGGTAACATGTATAAAACACTTGCTTATTTGTGAGCTGTGGTGGTATACTTACTCTTCTCACTTGAATAGTAGGTTTTGGGGTATGCTCAAGCAACACAATCAATTTTTGTCGGTTGGCTTTGCTTGAAAAGGCCTAGTGTTATTTTGGTGAACATTTCTTACCAATTCAAAGTCATAGTTGTGGCTACTTGCTACTGATGGTTAATGACATATTTGAATATGTTGTGCTCCATGCTTAGTCGAACTCTTGGACTCCTTGGGGTTATGATCTCTCTCAACAAATCTTATGTATTATCATGTTTCCCTAGTAGTTAGCATGCAATTATTTTCTTGAGTTACATTTTACCTTCTGAGATTTATTGCAATTATTTAAATCAGGAAAAAGGCTCTGAAGCTGCCTCAACAATGGGCACTGAAGCGGCAGTATATGCAGCAAAAGCTTCAGATGATAATGACCTACTAGAGAGAATACTTCCTGCAACAGTATCTGACTACATCAATTTAGTCAAGGTTCATATTGGCGCTGGTAGGAAATTTAATCGCATCATACACAAGGGAAGTTTGTTCAATGTGTATATTTTGATTTGTTGGTCCTTTTCAGGGCCAAACTATCGGTTTACTTCACGGCAGCTATTGTTGGTTGGTACCAGTCTTGATTTTTCCGATGCTACAAATAGGAAAGTTGCCAGAACCTTTGTGCAAGAGTTACTGCAGAAGCCTCTCGAACATGAATTAGATGATGGAGGAAATATGGTTGCCATAGGAGATGGTATAAATCTTGGTGGAGACAGAGAATGGGCAACAGCAGTTACTGGTTTGGCCAGGAAAGTTCATTGTGTTGCCGGTGAATTTGAAGAAGTTTTCTCTCAGGTTGTAGAAGAACTTGCTCAGCCTTGCAGGGAAAGAGCTGCTGACTTTCTGCAGTGGATGCATTGCCTAGCTGTGACTAGTCTTCTTTTAGAGAATTCAAAATCACTCCGCTGGCTTCAAGGCAAGGCTATTGAACCTGAAGAGATACTTCGATCCTTGTTGCTTCCAGGGGTAAGAATTAAGAAGAAGCTTCTATATAATTTGTTTATTTCCATCTAGTCAGTCCTCTCAGGATTCTTGCCCTATATATTTTAGAGACTTGAGCTAAAATTTACTTGAAAGCCAATCAGTTTCTGGGTGACATGAAGAGTTTGAGTTTAACTCAAAAAGCATCTTGTGCAGTTTAACTTTTGTAAGAGCAACTTAATTTACTCAGAATAATCTGATTCAGTTGTGTATTTCTTTGAACGTGACAACACTGAGAAATCTGCATTGCTTAAAAAGTTTTGTTGTAGGTAGTGGCAATTGTGACTGGGAGATGATGGAACTGAACTTATAAGTTTGGTTATCATTGAGGAATGTGGAGAATGATTGATGTTGACTGTGATATCTTGCCTCCCTAAGACTTGAGCTATCTATGCCCACAAAAAAGGGGAAAAAAGTTCCAAGCTACCCTTTATGCATCTAATATTCATCTATATGACTTTGTATTGGTCAGTGTCATACTTTTGGAAAAGAAAAGAGTTCTAACATTTTCAAGAGTTTGATTTGCAGGCAAAGCATGTTCACTTGGATGTGCAAAGGGTTGCTACCAGATGCCTTGGTCTCTTTGGGTTGTTAGAGAGGAAGCCAAGTGAAGATCTTGTAAAGCAATTAAGGCTATCTTTAATCAAGGGTCCTCCTCTTATCAGCAGAGAGGCTTGTCGGGCTTTGGTAGATCTGATGATGTGGCATGGTCCACAAGAAATTGACAGAGCCCTGGGGAATGATGATTCAACACAGTTTGAAATCCAAAAAGTGGATTCTCTGCCCAGCAATGGTTCAGACATGGAGGAAAGTGTGAACACTGATGTACTTAATCTCTTATGTGGTGGATTTGACAGAGACGAATGGGTGAAAGTTGCAAGTGATGAAAATGAGTCAGTTTGTGCTGTTCTTGGTGAGGGGCTTGCAAAGATGCTTCTCTTAAATGACAAGTATCCAAGCATATCAAAAAATTCACAAGCTTCTGTGCTAAGGAGACTTATCTGCCTGTATTTTAGCAATGAGACGAAGGACCTGCCGAGGTATACTGGTTTTTAATCTCATAATTTTCATTGTCATCCCTTTCATCCTCCTGTATTTCACGTCTCACCCTCTTCACTTTATTATTTTTGTTACCTGCTAGGTTGAGACAATGCTTGTCAGTGTTTTTCGAGCATTACCCAGCTCTCTCTGTTCATAATAAGGCAAGTTATGGATTCTCGTAGAAAGTTTCCAGCTTCTTCAATGAATTACTGCACGTATCCAGGAGGATTGCATCTCTTTTCTTATGAATAGATAGTTATCTCCCTAAATGCAGGAAGTCTTATGCAAGGCTTTTATTCCAGTTATGCGATCAATGTGGCCAGGGATTGATAACAATACCGGAAATTCTCCATCTGTGGTGTCTAGCATGCGGAAACGTGCCATCCAAGCTTCACGTTTTATGCTCCAAATGATGCAAACTCCCGTGTACCCAAAGGAGACTGAAGCACAGGATGGTAATCTAAATTCTGCTGAGGCCACAAATGGCTTTGCACAGTCCAATCTTGAGAATGGGGAAGAGGGGCTCGCCATACGCATAGCAGCAGAGGTAAGTTTCTCAATTGCATGTTACCATCATATTTCAATGCTAGGTCCAAATGTTAAGAGGCATTAAACACATTAGTTTTCAAGAGAAGTGCTTTTATGGCCGGTGACTAGCAGGATGTCCTCAAAACTATAATTTTTGCAGCTGCTGACTAGATCGATTTTCTAATTGTCATTCATTACTGGTGATGAATTATTTTAACAGGACCAATCCCCTAGATATTCATGCTTTTAATGATCCCGAAAGAGCTCAAGCAACTCACTACGTCCATATCTGAGCTATAGGCAATAGGCATTTAAATCCTAGATAACTTTGCTCTTAACATTGCTCTCAGGTACCTTAAATTATCATCCTCCCAATCTTATTTCTTTTCTTGCTTTTCTTAAGGTTGCTCGTTTCCCTGGTAAAAAGACAGCTGCCGAGAGGTCATATATTGCAGCACTCTGTAGAGTACTTGTGTTGCTTAATTTGGGGTCATCAGATCAAGAAGCAGTGAAGTTACTGAGGAGTCTTCTAAACCATGCGTTGGTAATTGTGGCAACAGAGAAAGATCTTGTGAAGGATATGAAGCAGTTCTCTGAACGTCTGAAGGCACTAGATAGGCATCCAGATCAAGAACTTTTGCAGGAACAAGCTGATGTTATATTTGGTGAGGACTAATGACCTTAGTCAAACAATTTTTGAGAACTTCCTTCTTTTTGTCCAGCTTCGAATGGTTCCTGTAGATTATGGCGGTGACTCTCTAGTAGGTAACAGCAAATAATGCTTTATGTGCAGTAGAACTAGTTTGATCAGTACAATACGGTACTTTGCTTATATAATTTTGGCTAGCACTTAATCACGATACTTCCCCCTTACAGTTTTGTCACCTTACTTTCGCTCCATGTATGATGCAGAGAGGTTGCGAGTGGACTTCAAGCTGGATGTCAATAATCTCATTGCCGTGCCACAAACACCGGTCCCATGCTCAACCAGGGCGACCCGTACAAGGAGGCGAGTGAGGCGTGAATCATCATCCTCTGATGATGAATCTTCACCGAACACCATCGCCCCTTCTGTTCCTACTACAGTTGGTGCCCGTTCTCAGAGAGCAAGCAAGACTGCTGCTCTTTCAAAGATGACCGCTAAGAAAGACATCGGGATCGATGAAGAAGAGGGCGAAGAAAGTTCGGGCTTAACATCTGAGGAAGATTCTGATGATTCCGAGGAAGTCGCATCATGAAGTAGACTTGCAGTGCATTTATTAATCAATCAAAATTGTCTGTTTTTGGTATACTAAAATGCGCATTGTATGTGTTATCAGATTGGTCAATCCGTGTATATGGCTAAGAAATAGGCTGGGTTTGTAAAAGTTACATCACGATGAGCAATCGCTTTCGTGTGGATGAACTTATTTCACTACTTAGCTACCATGTCGGTAGCTTATTTCCTCTTCTAGAGAGGTCGATGAATTTGAATAGTCTGATGCGATACTGTCTCCTATCAGAGATATGGTTTTCCACACCTGCTCTACGAACAGAATGTGCATTGTCTGCGGTTGCGAATCCTTCATGTCTACACAATAAGGAAATATTCCAAACGGGCATGATGATTCCTTCTCGGTGTCGGGAGACCACTAACGGTCACTCTCGTGCTCTTGTGTCTTATGTATGCTTTTTATTCTCACAAGCAGAATCTCTGAACGTCTTTATCTGCTTGTGCTGAATCTTTCGCTGCTTTGACCCTTTTGTCGATCTCTTCAGCTGCTTGCCCAATCTACAAATGTGTGGTTTCTCTGCCTGGCCACTCAATCAGGCCTGCTCAGATCTGGTCTATTTTGCATAATAGAATGTAACGTTTTTCTTTGATCATGGGCAGGTTGGGATAGCATTTTTGAAGCCTAGTACGAGACTTGCGCCGGCCCTGCCGTTGATGTTACGAGAGTGGCCCCTTTGGGCTGGCTTAGCAATGCAGTTATTATGTTATAGTTGCTATCAAGAGCATTGTTATTGATTTCAATACCAAA
Source organism: Eucalyptus guilfoylei (assembly GCA_016097605.1). Lineage (NCBI taxonomy): Eukaryota > Viridiplantae > Streptophyta > Magnoliopsida > Myrtales > Myrtaceae > Eucalyptus > Eucalyptus guilfoylei. Next base: position 32,689,707 of record CM027865.1, on the reverse strand, counting down.
ATAAAAAAGAAAAGACATAATGTTTGGCACCATGAATGCGATGCCTTGGGAGCAACATGTCTATCAAAGACACACTGGATCAATGAAGCATAGTCCAAAAATAAAGATCGTAATAGCGATAGTCCCGTTAAGATGCTTATCAAACCTTAAAGAGAAAAGGAAAGGTCTTCTCACAATCTGCTGCCGAGTAACTAGAGAAATAATATTATGTGATGATTTGGATAGATTTGACAATCTTTTATGTCGTGATGGCACAGGATTAGCTTTGCTTGGAAAATTTGGAAAGGAGTAGAAAATGACGAGTTGAATCTGGAAAGTTCGAGTGAAAATCCGATATTTTCCCTCCCCTAACAATTGGGGGACACGTTGATTATGATGAGACAACATTTGAAGGTCATGTCAATCGCAATTAGAAAGGGCTACTCTTTTTCCACAGCCTAAGTTGCTTCTTCCACAAGTTCTTTTTATGATCAAAAGACTGCATTGCCCTTGAGTTGAGGCTCCTTTGTTCCCAATTCATTGATCCCTTCTTCATGAAAGGTCAGCCGTAACTAATCCCTCTTCTATTTTCAGATTATAGGTTTTACACTGCAAGTGTGAAGATCCATCACTCCGTAATGTTCAATAAAAGGTGCCTCTTGAGATGGTGCTTATTCAATGTGTTGTTCAAGGATCACTTTAAATACAGAGATGATAAGAAATATAAACTATTTTGCCATTTGAACCAAACCCAAAATAGACAAATCAAAAATATATAATGAGGGAACACAATCACACACCGCTTGTCTATTATGCACAAATAATATTGTACATATATACATGTTTGGTTCTATGGAAGGCAAGGCCATCTAGACCTCCTCTTTGTTGGGCCCAGTATTGCCCCTTTCACCGAAACTCGTGAATTTAATCTCATTGATACCTTTCGGACTTTTTACCTAAACGCACATCGCTAATTAGGAAAAGCACAGTGGTTGAGGAACTCCTATGTCGACCATTTCTCATGCCTTGCCGTGTGGGAATACTTCGGCCAGTTGCTTTGCTCTGTCACCGCCGCTCTTCCAATGCCTTTTTAATTACCAAAAAATCCCCTCGCATCCGTCGTCCTCAATCCACATCAATCGTTTCACAGCGGGAAAAAGTAGTTCTGATCTGCTCAACTACAAAAGCAGTGGAAACAGCCAATCGTGGCGCCATGAATCCTTAGAGTCCCCCATCTAGAAACGAACAGGTGTGCGTCGATTTTCGCCTCAATCATTTCTCCAAAGTTTCATGGAAATTGCGAGGAGTCGACCCCACTCAACCGACACGGATTCGACACCTTGTCGCTAGCGAAATTTCTCCCTGTTCTCATCATTTTGATTATGGAGCAGGTCGTCGGCACGCTTTCGGTACCCGCTAATTGAACTCCGGACCGACTTGTCGTCACGGCCCGGAAATTTTAAAGGGAAGTTTCTTCCTGGGTTTTCTGTGGGACGCCTGACGCGGCAGGAGCAGCCGACATCTCGCCGACCGCTCGTGATCCACGTAACCCCTCGTTTTCCAACGTTTTCGTCTGCATGCGACAACTTGGGTTTGGATAGGAGAAGACCGGAGTTTTCTCCACTTGGTAGTTTAGACGGCCAAAGTCCATTGTTTTTGTCTGCTCTTGAGAAAGGATTTTGGGATACTCGTACCAAGGACGTTCGTGTTGATTTTTCGTAGTTATCACCCTATCTCGTTTATAGTTTATCATACGTTCTGTATGGAGTCGCTTTCACATGAAAATTTTCACTTTCTGAATTGAATTTCCCAGGTTATTATTATCATACCTCTCATGCTCGATTAACTTGTGATTATGTTTTGCACTGCTTTGCTTTACCCTCATCCATCCCTTACAAACTCTTCTTTTATCCCACACAGCTGATGATGGTGATGGTGAATCCTCAAACAAACTCATATTTTATCGAGATACAGAAAACTATATCAACATGGTGAAGCAAACTAGTATGCATGAATGTGAGGTGACACGTCATCTTATGTATATCGGATGCTTTTATCTTTATTAGAGATTAGTCCATCCACGAGATGTTGCGCTTAACTTTTTCTTTTGGCTCTTCTTCTCGGTCCATTTTGGTGCTTGCTTGACTTTTGTTTTGTTTACTCTTTATGACCAGGAAGCGCATCTCAATAGGTAAAGCAACCTCATTAAAAATTCTCTCTCATTGTATGGACGGATCAAGTAACAGTCGCCGAAATATTACCGATTTGTATTTGGTGGCGTGGAGAATCATGTACAAATAAGCCTAATTGCCTTCCTGTCTATGTACATGCATGCACTGTGAGGCCATGTGCACGTGAGAATTATCACATGGCATGTCAATTCAAATCACAATTTCGCACGATGAACAAGAGGCATATCTAGATAGTCGCCTTTCAAGACTTTGCGGTGCATTGTCCATCCCAAAAGTTTTGAAAAATACTTGGAAAATCGCCAGTTGTGACGCCATTGATCACTTCTTTTTTCTCTCCACATGTCTGGGAAGGATATTCCAAATTAGCGGATAACCCGCTACTTGACAAAGTTACAAATTCAATCCTAATTTTTTTTTTCAATTTACTAGTATAATCCTAAGCCTTCACATGAAATTTTATTACAGTCTTTCCGGTAGATTGGTAATGTGGCCTCTACTCATCGTTGGCCGTTTTACATGGCACGTTGATGTGCACAACTTATCAATGATTCCTAAAGGCTATTGGTTGGAAGGACTACCATGAAATTTCACAAAATTTTTTAGGATTACGTGGCAAAATTGAAAACTTCGAGATTGAATAGACATCCTTACAATAGATTTAGGACTAATAGGGTAATTATCTCCTTGCCTCATGATTATATCCAAATTAAACATGGACTGCAATATGTGGAGTGTCGTTCTTGGTAATCATGATTCAACGGGAATATCATCCACAAATTTCACCCTTCTTAAGTCGAACTATGTTTTGCATACATCATCTATACCTCTCATAAAGATTAAACCAGTCGGTCTATTTCTTATTAAAGCAGCGCATGAAACTTTTGGCATGGCCAAACATAAACTTATTGATGTGACCAAACTTTCTCACTACTTTCATATATATATATACACGCGCGCACGCACACTCTAGAACCTTCTAATTGCTTTCAAACATAGACGTTTAAAAATTTAGTGAATTATAGTAATATGTAAAGTACATATTGGTTAGATCATTCAAAATTAGAGTACAGTGGATCGCACGCCTGATTAAAGTCTAAGGGACTATGAATATTTTATTCCCTTTCGCGTCAAAAGCTTAGCTGGTGAACCTTATGTTATCTCTCTGGACAAAAAAAAAAAAAAATTATATCGGACACCGTAGAAAACTCTCCCTTTGAATTTGATATGTGTGTAGAGGAAAATGGGAAGATTTCCGAATTTCTATAATATTTATTTCATTGTTCTCACACGTTCATAATTGCGCTTAAATTTCCACTATTCAGATGGTCATTAGGTTTTTTTATTCGACTAATTTTCCCGATTTAATTCACTGAAGAAAAAATCTAAAATATAATTTAAATTTGAAACGTTATGGAAAGATTATACGTCAATGTAGGTGTCAATATTTGTATCTGTGGAAAATTTCAAAAATTTCGGATTAATTAAAAAGTGAAAAATAAAAAAACTGTGTAAACACTTCGTTTTTAAGGCGTGCTAGCTTTTTTTTTGGGTCAGTTTTAAGGCGTGCTAGCTGCCAAGTATAAAATGGTTCAATCGCTGACTGAAAAGCTAATAATAAAGCTGCGGATAAAACAGGAGAAAAATAAAATAAAAGGGAAAAAGGAAAAGGCACCTCAGCTATGAAAACGACTTCATAAATAATTAAATACGGAAAAGAGAGTTGACGTCGGAGAACCGGCCTCTCCCCTAAAAAGTCCAATTTTAAGTTTAATATCAATTCCGTCCCTATCTTTATTTTTTTTTATCTAAAAGTAACAAACTTTCACTATGACTCTAAACTGGTCACGCATTCAAAAATCACCGTTTCTTAAAAATTATAAATATTAGAAGACTTTCGTTTATTTTCTACAAAAACAAGAGTATTAATGAAGATGCAAGTTTTGACAATAAATCTCTAACCAGTCTTGATGTTGACAATTTTAAAAAAATTAATAGGGACAGTTGGATGTGGAGGTAGATTTAGGATTGAGAAATGTTTATGTGATTATCTTTAATTTAATATGATTAGATCAAAATAATAAATAATAAATAATTAAAAATTATTGTGGAGTTCATTCTTTGAAAATTTTGTGATTTATATCATACTGTTACTGTTTGGCAAAGCCCTTTTGGATTATGGTGAAAGTTTGCGGTTTTTTGGAGGGAAAAAAGGAATCGGGGTAAAATTGAAAATTGACGTACAGTTGGGGTCCTTTTAGGGGATTAAGTTTGGGACAAGACAACGACCCTATAAAGTCGCATATTACGTGGTTTCCAGCCGAAGAAAAAGCCGCAATCGTCGCCATCACAAAAACAGATCCACCACACATTATATAACCTGCAAAAATTAGGCCAATTTGGATACGACAATGACTACTTCCCCATTTTTTATACCTTTTCAAATTGACAAGGAAGGCAACACCAATGGATTTTTAAATCGATTAATATATTTGCGAAATTTTATGTGGCAATTGGGCGAGCCCGAATGATATCGTGCTGTAACCATCCAATGTGAATGCAATGCCACTTGTAAATGCGGCAATTGTGCATTATTTCTTCTTGACATTGAAATCGGGACATACACGGACTGACCACGTCGGTTGGAAATCACCGGCATGCAAATTGACTATCTTCCGTGACACATAATTTTATAATTTCTTAAAAAATTTCTGATTTTTTTTCATTTTTTCTTTTCTTTTTCTTTTCTAGGGCAGGCCTCACTTGGGGGCGGCATCGAGCGTTGGTGAGAGCCCCCTTGCTGGATTTGGTAGGCCAACTCTCCCCAAGCTAGGGCAACCTCTTCAGGTGTCGATTGGTGAAGGTGTGCCTCGTTGGCAAGGGTGGCCTTGTCTAACAAGTCTCGCCTATGCAAGGACCCTCGCCCTCACTTGGGCAAGGGTTGGCCTAGTCGGATCTAGAGAGAAGCGCCCTCATTAGTGTTCACCCTTGCTTAGGCGAGGCCCGCACAGACCCGACCCTTGCATATGTTTGGTGAGAGCAACCCTCGCTCACGCATGTCCAACCCTCGCTAGCCATTGGCATAAAACAAAGGGAAAGGAAAAAAAAAAAAAGACAAAAAAAAGTTACAAAATTTTTCGAAAATTATTCACGTTAGCATAATGTCCATCGTTGTCTTGGCACGTAAACAACCCGATGTTCACGTATCGTGAATCCACACAAATTGTTAAAATGTTTACAACTAAATTGACTAAATTAAGAATGTTAAGAACGGGATTTAGAACTTTTTTAAGTAATTGCCTCAAAAGTCGACGGAACTTTATAATTCTCGCTGCTCTATTAGTATAATATATATGTTGAGATTAATACAGTAATTTGACACGATCGCTCGCTTTCTGACTCTCCCATCCACAGCATGTGTAAATCCGAGTGCGCCTTCTTTGCGCATGCTTATCTGAAGAAGTCGGGATGACCGGCCGACGGCCATGATATCACATCCAAATGGAGCCTGTAATCCATCAGAATCGCCGGCCGACGGCCATGACGCTGAGTTGTCGTTGGTCGCGCTTCGAGTTCCTAACATCTGTCTTATTGAAGACTTGTAATGATTTGTTATTCTTCAAATGAGGATCTATGATTGCCGTCTATCCGCTTCCAAAGAAGATCATCGAGTAAGACAAATCGGGAAAACTAGAGGACTTTCTTGTTGGATTTCAATCACCAAATCACACTATTCCATTATCCATCGCATCACCAAATCCGCATCACCAATCCACATCATCAATTTATATGAGTATTGAGGGTTTAGTGGGAGCAATGTCAATGAAAAGATTTAATTGCAAACAAATTTAAAAAGATGGATGATTGCACAAAGTAAAATTTACGATAGCAAATAGGATGATGCGAACTAAAACTATACTAATTGTATGACTAATGTGAGCGACCGAAATTGACATTTTATATTCGAAATTGGAGCATCAATTAAAGTCAAAACGAAATAACAAAATTGTCCTAAAAAGTAACTGCATGGACGTTTTTCCTCTTTATTAGTCCATATCTGCGATGCCCTCATTACATAATCTTGCACAATCGTTGAGCGCAAGAGCAGAGACAAAAGAAGCTGTGCGTGAAATTTCCTGGTTTTGGTGCTCGAGTCTCTTTCGGTAGTTGAAGAAGATCAGGGTCGGTTGCTTGGTGGGTGAGGACATCCTATATATTATTGCTCGTGTAGGCTGATGTGGCTATAGTAGCCGGTTTTAAAATAATGTCATCATGAGGAGGGTGTACAGTGATGTACTTTTTTTTTGATGATGTAGAGAAGACCAGTGATGGAAGGGAAAAATTACCAAAAAGATTTTAAATTTATTATAATTATGTTAATTCAATTATAAATTCATTTTTTCTCATTTTAATCTTAATTCTTTTATATTTATGCATATTTAGTCTATTTGCTCAATTTTAACTGACATCAATCAACGGTGACGTGCCAAATTTTTAATATATATTTTTAATTTTCAATATTTTTTTTTAGTTGGCTAGTTCGGTGACCAGCCACTTGTGAGGCTTGCCCTTGCCGTCGTGGGCGAGGTCAAACTCGCCCAAATTTGGCCAAGGGTGGCCAAGGCTCGCCCTTGCTAGTGCTAGATAGGGCGAGCCTCACTAGTGGCCAACGAGGTCTAGGCCCTACCCTTTGGCTAGTCCGGTAGTTGGCTAGAGGAAGAATGAAAGAGAGAGAAAAAAGAAGAAGAAGAAGAAGAAAAGGGAAAAAATTAAATTAAATTAAAAAATTGCCACATTAGTGTCGCTAAACAATTGGTGCCAGCTGGTGTCCACGTTAGCACCAGCCAGCTAAAATTGATTAGACAGATTGAATTAGCACAAATCCAAAAAGTTGATGACTAAATGGGTAAGAAAAATGGGTAAAAAAAGTTTAAAACTAAATTCGCATATGTTTAAAACTGTTTTTGTAATTTTCTAGTGATGGATGGGCTAAGCCGTGACTATAAGAGTTGATGATTCCATTTTTCATGAGATAGTGGCAACGATGCTTCGTTAGTTGAGATGAGTTGTGACTATAGACGAGTTAGATTAAATACTCGTTTGTATATATTGATGAACCACCATGTAATAGGTGCGTATTGTGAAATAATAAGTCATTAGCTTGTATTTGGGTGAATTATTTTTCTGCCACATTGTCATGTTATTTTCATTGCAAATCATGAAAGAGGATTGATGAATTTACCCACCTTCAATTTGTGCATTTAAATGTTTTAAATTCATGCTATTGTATTTAATATCGAATCAAGTGGTAAAATGATCTCCTTCCTTAAACTTAGAAATTTCACCTACTGAATGTTAACTCATCTTTTTATCTCACAAATATGTAGGATGGATCCTCCCACTTGCACTAGGTTTTGGAGCATCTATATTTTATCTGTGAAATAGAGTATATTGAATTTAGTTCCACTGTCTGGTTTGGTGTATGGCTACCAGAGTTTATCCCTCGTGATTGGCTCACGATACATGGGCATTAATGGCAAGTGACTAGGACAACTAAGGGGATATGATGGTCCACTTGCTCATGACAATGGATGTAATGTGATGATGCCGAAAGTCTTAAACCCTTAAGTCAGGCGGTGCTTTAAATAATGGTTTGAACAATGTATAGGCAGGCTTTCGTTTAGTACATATATAGTGCGACCTGCTCCCAAGATTTATGTGATGCAATGTATTTTCCTTTAGGATGCGTATCAATACAAGGGTGACTGATATTAATGTAAAGATGCATATATTAACTAAACTAGTTTGATTTCTTGTGCGGGATGATGGGTAAATATTTTGTAAAATTTCTGCATGTACGAAAAAAAGAATAGCATAAAATATATATAAATATTAAATAAATATAGGAAAAGATATGTGTTGAGCATGACAGAATACTCTAAATTTGTACTGGTGCACTAAAATTTAATGATTTCTTTTGTGAAGTTGATACAACTTTAAAGTTTTAGCAACACAAAAAAAGAAAAAGAAAAAAAAGTTCGAGCTATGAATATTGCAATGTGTATGCTTTGGAATCTCCGGCGACACTATTAAGATGTTTAGGATATTTTAAGACATAGACTAGTGGGATTGACACTTCAAACCAGATCTAGGATCGCCCTCGTTCATACCAGGGTTCGAACACGATCATCACATTGCCCGTTCTAGAAAACACGTATCCCTCCCTCACAACAATCATTGAGCGCCCCAAAAAGACAAGAAGCCGTACGCGAAAATTTCCAGGTTTTGGTGGTCGCGTCGCTTTCGGGAGTTGAAAATCAGGTCCGGGTTGCTTCGCGGGAGAGAATTCCACATCACTGCTACCATTTGATGGCGGTGTAAAATGATTTCATCGGGTCGATGTGAGTCCCCCGATCCTTTTCTCATGCCATCAGTTCGTACTTTTTGTAGGTTACCTTATCGGATTACCACCGAGAAAAGAACGAGACGTTTGCAAAATTTAGTTCACGGGACCGGACGCATTACGTGCTAACAAAAAAAGAAGAAGGGATCTCTTGGATTTATATATATATATATAGTGGAAAGACAAATGAAGTGCTTTATATGATATCCTATTGGACGCGATTTAAACATCTCACGTAACCATTAAATAAGAGGATGAGTAAATATGTATTTACAATATTATGAAAGTATCAACATATGAATTATCTTTTATGGTATCTTGTTAAAATTTTGAGGGTCCAAAAAGTTTTAAACATCCGATGCTTGTTGATATCGGTGTTATAGGCCATCCAAAACTCGATACAAGTTCGAGTTGGATGCTCGGGCTTCATTTGTTAGTTATTCATCATACGAACTGATTTCAAGGATTGTGACAACCTTCATTAGGGAGGAGTGAGCAAAGGAAACCGACCAAACGTGGCTCGTTTGAGGTGGTTTCTGATTGCCAAAAATTAGAACCGGGGACTATCAGTCCCATTCCCGATTTTAGTTGTGACGTCATGCACCTGGCCTATACTAATATACATACATGCATTTATATATATATCAACTCTAATTTTTACAAAAATAAAAACCTTGATTTCTAGTTTGCCCTATTTCACTTCGAATCACTAATTAGATTACCCTAATTTGCTTCTCTCTCCTTTCCCTCATGTAGCGCACTCACGCAAAGACGTCAAGTTCAAAACCTTAATTGCCAATTTGCCCCTTTCTAGTTTCTTCACTCGTGTCTCGTGGTTCTTTCTCGTAGCTCGCTCTCTACTTCGACATTATTGGCAAAGAAGCCAAAACTCACTCTTCCATCTCCTTCTTCTTCAATTGTCTCGAGCTCGTTTCTCCATTCATGCACATCTCGCGAATCTTCTTGTCCATTATTTTGTTCAATCATTTTGAGTTCTTTTTTTTTTTTTTAATTACATTTCATGTGCGTTATTGTGGCGTAGACTCTAGAGCGACCACAAGGTCACCATCACGACCTTCTCGGTCTTGGGAGTTTGTGAGTTTTTTTTTTTTTTTTTTTTGGATACCTTTGCATGTTCATTCACTTTATTGAGTTACAATTTGAAACCCTTAATGGTTCTCCAATCATTTTTTTTGCACTAGAACATTTCCTGTTCCTATGACCAAATATGCAATTCTCAATTTTAAAAATTGAAAATTAGTTATTTTGAACCAATTCTCGATCGTAGAGATGAGAACCGGCCCACTCGAAAAGTGGATCACCCATAGCTTTTGACCGAATGGGGTCGACACATTTGCGGCCCCTGGTTTCCCTAGGGGTCCATGCATTAATTCGAGTTGAATTTCATGGATGGGAATGCAACTCCATGGGAGTCGCTCCAAAAATGTGGCTTTCCCGACATCCATGGAGAGAGTCTCTTTTTTCTTCTTTGGGTCGACATTCAGTAAATGAGTTTATACGGGGGCATCTTCTCGAAACGATTCTCCCCCGTTGAACCAGGCCAACTCCTCTCTTTCTTTCTCCGCTGGTTGGCCTTAGCTTTGTCCACGTCGGAAACACTCGCCGTCCCGTCCCGTCCCGCGGTGGGGGCCAGCGCCAGCAAGCAATTAGCAAGTGGTTTTTGACGGACCGGACGAAACCGGCGCAACGCGACATGTCACGTGACGCGTCAGCGACACGTCGTCTTCGACTTCGACCGCCTCCGAAACGAGGAGAGGTCGAATCCCACACACCATCCCCAAAACGGTCCCCACCCCCACCCCCTCCCGAATTTACCCTTTTGCCCCGAGGCCACGACAAGACCGAAACTAACGCCGGGCCCCACGCCCAAATAATTAATTTAAAGAATACCCCGGGCCTCGCTTTTCTGGATCTTCTAAGGTCTTCGGCCCCTCCCCACCATCACCGTCGCCATTATTAAAACGGCTGTGTGCTCGGGCTTATCTCCTCGCTCATCGTTCCCAAAGCTCTTCGAGAACGAGTACTGCAACGGTGATTTCAGCTCTCCGTGTGGTGTTTCTTTGCTTTGGATTCGCGTCGTGTCGTGTCGTGTCGTCCGAATCTTGGAAGAAGGGTGTTGCTACAAACTAGCAGACATGGTCGCTCTGGTGTCCCAAGAAAGCATGGTCACTCCCACCCTGGTGTCTCGCACCGGTCGGCACTTGCAGCGGTACAGCAAGCGCGGCTCTCGCCAAGTCGTCGGGTTCGTCTCTCTCTCTCTCTCTCTCTCTCGCTCTCTGTGATCATATGTGTGGAGATTGATGTCTGATTCGGTACCGCTACTGATGGGTTACCCAGAACAGAGTAGAGTCTGGTTTATTAGAGGAAGATGAGGTTTTGTGTTCGTGTCGTCATGCGAATCGATAAATAGATCGAGAACCAATTTGGAATGATACTAGGGAATTGCATTTTCGAGCCTCTTGAAAGTGTACTAAACGGGCTCCTTCTTGGTCTCGGTTCTGTGCCGAACTACTTGCAGGTGCATTCCGTACAGATACAAAAGCAGAGAAGACGATTCTTTGGCGGGCGAGGAAGAAGACCAAGTGGAGGTGCTTGTCATAAGTTCCCAGAAAGGGAAAGGTCGTTTGTTCCCCAAGGTATGAAGGATCTACCCATTTCGAGCGGCACGGTTTTCGCAGGTTCGATTAGCGATTGACTGTTAATCTCACCCATGCTTGTTGTTCTTGGTTTGTTCGTCTCAGGGGGGTTGGGAGACGGATGAATCCATGAAAGCCGCAGCTTTGCGGGAGACCGTGGAGGAAGCCGGCGTCCGAGGTACTATTGAGGTGAGCGAGTTCATACAACAGGCTTCCTCTATAAGAAGATTTTTCAAGGATAGAAGTTTGAGTTGCGCAAAAACAAGAAATCCTGAAATTTCACAGAAGATTAATATCTGCACGTGAGCGTTGACCTCTAGGAGTCAAAACCCTATCAAGTTCTTGATATGTATCCGTTTTGATGTCGGCAGCCCACGGATCTCTCTAATTTGGAATAGCTGAACTCTGATGGAACAGGGCCGGCATTTCCCTTTGAAATTAGTCTCTTTTCTTGAATCGAAATTTCCCAATTTGTCGTTCTGTACTTGAGTAGCTTGAACAGAAAATCTGAATAGGTGGAGTTCTGGGAAAGTCAACTGAGTGTTCCTTCCTTGTGTTGCAGAGGCAATTAGGCAAATATAGTTTCAAAAGCAAGAGCCAGGACGCGGTTTGTGAAGGATACATGTTCCCGTTGCTCGTGAACGAGCAGCTGGACGTCTGGCCGGAGAAGAACGTCCGTCAAAGATACTGGGTAAGAGCTAGTGCCGGAAAAAAGCTTTACTTCCCGTGCGGGTACTAACTTAAGTAGATTATTCGGCGAATCTGATAAATGGAATGAATGGTCGATGCAGATGAATGTGAGAGAAGCTAGAGAGGTATGTCAGCACTGGTGGATGAAGGAAGCCCTGGACGTTCTAGTGAAACGTCTCAGGTCTAAGGAAGGAGGTCGCCCCGCATCTAAGGAAGGAGATTGTCCCTCGCTACGACATTGCTCGATCAGGCCCACGTATATAGGATCAATGTGATCACTGAGGGGAGGACATGTGAAGTTGTGTCGTTTAGATACTAAGGCAGGCCGTAGGAGCTATTAGAGATTCGGGAGCGCGTCCGTCCATGTGTTCAAGGCAAATGTATAGCATTGTTTCTCATGGTAAAAGGATCCGAGAAATCGCTTTGCCCAGTTTTAATTTTAGGTGGTTGTATTTGTATACCGTCGCCTGTCTTCTTCAGAGTAGAATTACTCGGTCTCCTCTGTTTGCTATAGAGTTTGTAAAGTCCATCGAAAGCAAATGGCCAATGAAAGTCTGCGCAGCAGCGTGTCGCATGGCACGATCACGCCAGGGATTGGATCGACCGCTTCTTTCGGTCTCTTTCCATCCTGTTGGTCCTCACGAACTTTACGAATTGGAAGCGGTAAACAGAGCAGCACGAGTAAACTGAATATTGCTGTGAAATGTTATGCATCAAAAGTGTCTGGCCAGCTCTCCGAGTCCATTCACTAAAGCGGAGGGATTACGAACATCTGCAGTATTAATGCATCCCCATGATAACAGGAGAGGCTGAACTACATCAGCTCTCTGCTTATCTTCCACACCACACTTTCCAATTCCACCATTTAATGACTTGCCATAATAGTGTGGAAATTATCCAAGAAGTCCTAAATTAACTCTAAATTGTCCTAAACTTTTCAACCGTGTCAATTTAATCTTAAACATTCTTACAACTTGCACATTTTGATGATATGTCAGTTCAATTTTACAACTTCTAATGATTTTCCCAATTTAATTCTTTCGACCTATTTTTGATGGAAAATGCTAATATGGTAATCTAGTCAGCACCCGTCATCCTAACATGAACAATTTTTATATTTTTTTTTATTTATTTCAAGCTACCGAATCTTATCTGAGAGTAGTTCCCAACTATTTCATAAAACACTAACATTTATTTAAAGTAAATATAGCCAGTCATTTAAAAAGTCGACCCCATCAACCACTAGCATGTACCGTCCCGTCGCCAATGCAGGAAGATATGCCCTGTGCGAAAATGGGCCCTGTCACGACACATGTAACAGTTGGGCCGGCTCGGCCCATTTGTAACCTCAAACGGGCTAACATTTTTCTTTCCTCTCTTGCCACAATCATCCTAGTTGCCTAATTATCCCTTAATAAAATCGTTTGTTTCTCTTTACCCAAAAAAAAAAAAAAAAATCGTTTGTTTCACAAAAAATAAATTATTTGATAAATATTTTTACTAAAAATATTCACTTGTATCATTTCAAATAATTGACCAGTGAAAAATGTTCTTACCATTAATTGTACGTTTAAATAATTGCATGAATGATGAAAATACTTTTCATTAATTCATTTTTATAAGTGATTCAATTGATCATTTTTTTTTCTCATGTGTGTTACTCACTCGACGAAACTTCTGCTCGTGACCCAAAAAAAAGAAATCCCCAATGGTGGTCATCTAAATTAACAACGCCGGATCCAAAAAAGAGAATCATTAGTTGAGTCTCTGCACCCGAAAAAAAAATGTGCACTAGGCGAAACCCTCTTTGAATGAGAAGTGGTTGGACACTTGGAGAGCACAAATCCTTCCAATCGACTTCGAAACGAGGAAACTTCCGGTCGAAGTTCATGCGAAGCAAAGCCATACAATTATGGGATCGCCCCTTTTGATCGTGCTCGCCACACCATCAGGCTCAATTATGCACAGAAATCTTGGGTTGAAGTGGCTCTCTTTATGTTCGACAGAAAGCAAAAGTAGATGAGGAAAAAGGAATCGCTTTCGCCTTCCGATCTTTTTCTGAAGGATTTAGCATAGAGAAACGTAACAGGACGAATGCGTTTCGAGTGGCAGTCTGGCTTATCTTTTAGTCGGTCATTTTTCGCTTCGCTTTTTGGCAACTTGCACGCATGTGGTGAGTCAGTCTCTCTCTTTCGCTCCACTTATAATGATATTCCCAATAAGGAAATGTTAAACTACATTGAATGATTTCTTCATGGTATATAGAGAAAGGTATTTTACATTTGATTTGTGAAAGCTTTCTATTATTGACTTTATTTGAGTGCTCGACTCAAGTCTATCACATTATTTAATAAATCCATTTAACATACGAGTCTTACATTTTTTTTTTTTTTTTTTTTGTGGACGGAGAACAGAACATACGGTGACAAATGCCACCAGAACCCCTAGGTGACGCTTGAAAGAAGACCCACCACCACTACTGTGTCGCACTCTTAATACACCTAACTACTCCTCGCCTCCTCGCTTGAAGAAGCGATTCGAACCTCTCCCATCTCTCGCAAAGGATCACTAAGGCCTACCCAGCGGAGCGAGTCTTACATTATTCTTATTAAGTAATAGTGATAAGTGCACTATAAGTCTTAAAACTTGTAATCGAGTTCTAAAACTTTCAAAAAGTGCAATCAAGTCATAAATTCTATCACAAAAATGCCACTGAGTCATAAAACATTCAAAAAACGCAATCAAATCTTAAAATTTGTCAAATTTGTACAACCAAGTTTTACAACTTGTTAATTTGGTGTAATTAAGTATTAAAATTTGTTAGTATCAAGTTGTATGGAGTTAATGGAAGAACTTGATTGCATTAATCTGACAAGTTTTATGACATGATGACATCAACTTGACAAGTTTTTGGAATTGACTGCATAAATTTGACAAGTTTTTAGGACTTGATTATACTTTTTAATATTTTACAACTCAATTGCATTTCCTTGACACATCTTGAGGACTTTCAGTACACTTATTCCTAAGTAATATTAGCCAACAGAAGCCTTGTTGTCACCGCATCCTTCACGAAAACAAAACAATTGCACATTGACAATGCACAAAATCAAGAACCATTGAGTATTGAGTCAATTTGCACTAACAATTCGTGCGGACGTCCTTCTTTATGTTCAATAATAGTCACTTTTTCACCTCACACTTCATCTACGACACTCTCGACACACAAGACACGTCACTCTCATATACCCAAGTGATTAAATTAATTAAACAATCAATAAAGGGAATCAATTAAAGATATCCAACTAGGATTCTGTCTTTCTCGCAACTTTTAACACATTCAAAGTAAGCATATACTAATTACCATAAAGCAAAAGCTGCCCATCCCTTACAGTCTCGCTCGACTTATTTGAGCCGAGAATCTTGCATTGCATAATGGAAAGTTAAAGAAGGCCCAGCAGCACTTCCTCTCCTCTCTAGATGTGCAACCATGTCTGGAACAGCAAAACTCATTTCCCTCTTGATCATCACCATCTTCGTTGTTCCGTCGCATTCCTACACCGATTCGTTCCTCTATAAAGGCTGCTCTCAGCTGAAATACGCCCCCGACTCGCCCTACGAGTGGAATGTCAACTCGCTCCTCACCTCGCTCGTCAACTCGGCCACCTACTCATCCTACAACAAGTTCACCATCGTGGGCTCGAGCCCACAGGACGTCGTCTACGGGCTCTTCCAGTGCCGGGGCGACCTGTCCATGCCCGAGTGCGCCAAGTGCGTGGCCCGTGCCGTGAGCCAGGTCGGGTCCTTCTGCTCTCACGCATGCGGCGGTGTGGTGCAGCTGCAGGGGTGCTACGTCAAGTACGACAATGACACCTTCCTCGGGGTGGAGGACAAGGCCGAGATGAGGAAATGGTGCGGGCCGTCAGACGGGTACGATGCGGAGGCGATGGGCCAGAGGGATGCGGTCCTGGCGAGTCTCGCGAGCGCGGGGGGCCCTTACCGCGTGGGCAGGTCGGGGAAAGTCTTGGCCATGACCCAGTGCCTAGGCGATCTGAGCACGGGGCAGTGCCAGGATTGTGTGGAGGAGGCGATCGGGCGGCTGAAAGGCGAGTGCGGTACGGGGGCGTACGGCGAGATGTTCCTGGGCAAGTGCTATGCTAGGTACTCAACCAACGGGGCACAGTCTTTCTCCAAGGGGAATGATGGCGGTGAGCGATCGCTTCTCTATTTTCTTGTGCGTTTTTTTTTTTCACGCTAGATCAGGTGATACTCCACGAATGCGTTCAATGCAGTAGCATAGATACAATATCACTACTAACCAACCAAATCTGCATCTTCTAATGCCCGACCAAAGTGCAAAGACAAGACCATCTGGCCCTAAACATCGACATAAAAAACATGGTTTAAGCTGCTGCGAAAGGATCTGACTTCCTGGACGACGATCTTGTTTAGCATGCCATGAAAACAGTTCTTTAGAAAACAGAAGACGGTCGCCCGATCGACTTGAGTAATTTAGACAAGTGTTATCTATGCGATTCCATTCTTGAAATGCAGGGAAACCGAAGGACAGAGGCCCGAAGACGTTCGCGATCATCGTGGGCATGCTAGGCGGAGTTGTGCTGCTCATCATTTTCCTCGCTTTCGTAAGGACGGTGGTTTCAAGAGGTAAACATCTCCACGAAAGAACACCAAAAAACATCACAACATGCCTTCGATTATTCAATAAAAAGAGACTATAATTCGCTGGTGTTTTGTTTTCGTTTTCCTTGTGGCAGGTAAATAGCGAAGTTGGGATATTTGGGCAAGATCCGCCATCGTGTTCGACTCTATTCCTGTCCGAGACGTTTGAGGAAAAGAAACGAAGATGCATTTGATCAAACAATTCATTTGGAAAGGATTCAAAATAAGGCAAAGCTTCGATTTGTTGTGCGCGTGAAGATGTTGTAATGTGATCGATTAATTGCAAAAACTTCTCATTCTTACACTCGTTCTGTTTCACCTAACTTTTCCAAAACGAGGTATTTTTCCTTCTTCACTTTGTAAGAAATTCCCATCCTGGCATAATTATTTTTCGCTTAGCCCAATTGAGATGATTTGGGGGGTCCCTTTTTGTCTAGGAAAGGAGGACGCACGAAGCCAATATAAATGTTGGTTCCGTTAGATATTGTCGCGGGCTTGAGTACGCGTATGAAACCTGATTTGCCTTACTTTTTATTTTAATTTTGTTGGGGATAATCTTGAAAGTCCTAGAAGGGAGATCTAATCAGACATTCAAGTTTTTTCTTAAAAATTATAGAGAGTATCAGAGATGAAACGAAATGAGAAAATGAAAGGGAAAAAAGAAGAGAGTGAAGTGACGCTTTCTATTGACGCGAAGCATTTTCTCTGGCTGTTGGTGCATCTACAATTCCTCCTGTATTTGGATGCCACTACGTTTAATTTCGGATCTCGTCTCTTTTTCTTTTCTTTTCTTACCTTTTCCTTTTTCCTCTTTCAATATTTTGTGGCACGTGAAGGTTTTGAATTGAATAGTGGTGTTGCTCTTCTGGGCAGTTGCCTTTGACAACGGTCGACTAGATTGCAGCCACGAGGGGGTGAGTAATTGGAGAGATTCGTTCAGGAATCGAACCGTATTGTCCTTAACCGATCGATCGGTTCCGAATTGTACGAGGACCGAATAGGTTCGTGGATAAAATACATACATAATTAGTTTTTTTTAGATTTTTTCTTCATGTTAACTTTTGTTTAGAAACTAAATAACTATGTTAAAGATGGGCTTCAAACATTAACAGCCCAAAAAATTCATCAAAGTCTTAATGCCTACACCATGCAATACATTAGGCCTAGTTCCTATCTACTTCGAATCATCCGGTTCGACCCCAGACTATTCTCTTAAGGAATATATTATAACATAATAGGTTTTAGATTTTTGTTTTGGAATTTGTATATTTTCTCAAACATATCACCTCATAGTCATTAGTCTTTTTTCAAAAATTGGGGGTACATTTTCGAGTGTTCATAACTTTTGAATATTGTGATTGGATCTAAATAAGTAGTTGTCTCTTTCCCAATTCAATTAAAGGTCTCTTTTTCTTGGCAAAACATTGAATTAAAGGTAAACCTATTCATTTTAAGTGAGGGAGGAGTTGGTTTTGTTAGTGGAGTGGAAAGGTCAAAGTCAACGTTACCTTACTCCCCGACCAAAAGAAAGTCAAACCCCCACCATCCCATCTCTATGCATCATGTGGATTAGCTGACGGGCCCCACTTTGGAAACTTCCCTTCTCAAGATTGCTTAATCATGTGCACAACCAGAAAAAGAGTTAAGAAACCTCGGCACGACAGGTCCCGCACCCACTCTTGCAGTTGAAGATTTTCATTTGGGTATTGTTTTCTACGGATTTTCCATTGTTTTCTATGGGGAGTGCTAATCCTCCGTCGCATCATAATAGACCTAATTTATCTTGTCGAACATTCAATATAGCCGCATTTCAGTTTTTCTATTGAAAATTTCCAAATACGTGTATGATCAGATACTTTATATAAGAGGTACGGAAAAATGAAATTAGATACGACTCGATACGAGAATAGTGATTTCTTGAGGACAGCAGAAGCCCTTGACAGTGCACCTTTTCTACCATGTCCGTTGATTCCTAAAGCAAATGGTGCAAGTTTTCAAATTTTAAAGTGCCTGTGCGCCATGGTCTCGCCACCGTCCCTGAGAATTTTCCATTTTTTCGGCCCCCTTTTCTTCTGGCTAACAATAAAGTGCCCTCTCCACGCATTTTGTCATACTGAGTATGAAAGTCGACCGTCTTATAAAGGAGCATTTATCATACAGTAATAACTCCGCCGCGCAAAATAATGATAATTCGGACCTACATCTTTTGAGCGAAAGACGAAGGAAGGATACACGTAACTATGAACAAAATCGAACACCTCGCCCCTTTCTCTACTCTGTCCGGCGCAGTTACGTTGCCATTTCTCCTCCACCAACTTGCAGAAAACCTGCAACATCAAGATTTTTCAGAAATCTTCCCCATCTAAAAAGACCACCTTCAACTCACTCCTCCATCTCCCACCATTTCATATCAAACCTCAACTACCACACTAGATGTTCCTCACCAGAAACTCAATCGAGTTCTTACAAAACTAAGTCGGTTGCTCCCCATAATTTCACATGGTCAAACCAAGAACCCCGGAATCTTGCTTCGCCAATATCCTGATCCGAAGTCCTCTCTCGCAATGAAACAGAGCATCACCGCCGCCCTGCCCATGTCGCCGGTCATCCTCCTCCTCTTGCTCTGCCTCTGCTCTTCCCCTGCCAGTTCCGACCTCGCCTCTGACAGAGCTGCCCTCATCGCCCTCCGCTCCGCCCTGCACGGCCGCCCCCTCCTCTGGAACCTCTCCGCCTCCCCGTGCTCCTGGGAAGGCGTCAAGTGTGCCCTCGGCCGAGTCGTCGAGCTACGGATGCCTGGGATGGGCCTACGCGGCGAGCTGCCAGCCGGCGTCATCGGCAACTTCACAGGACTCCAGACCCTGTCTCTCCGGTTCAACTCGCTGAGCGGCTCGCTCCCTCCCGACCTCGCCGGCCTCTCCTCTCTTCAAAACATCTACTTGCAGGGCAATAAATTCTCTGGCCAATTGCCGGACTTCTTGTTCTCCATGCAGAGCCTGGTCCGCTTGAATCTAGCTCTGAACGAGTTCGACGGCGTGATCTCCCCGCGGTTCAATAACCTCTCCAGGCTGACCGCTCTGTATATAGAACAGAATAACTTTACCGGGTCGATTCCAGAGTTGAATCTGAGGCTCGATCAGTTGAACGTCTCGTTCAATCAGCTGAGCGGGGCTATTCCGACCCCGTTATCGGGCATGCCTAAGAGCGCTTTTGAGGGGAACTCGCTCTGCGGGAAGCCCCTGAGCCCTTGCAATGTGACAGCGGCGACCGCTGGTCATAAGTTGTCCCGCAGAGCGATTGCGAGCATCGCAGTGGCTTCCTTGCTGGTATTGTTGCTGGTCCTCGTGATCGTTCTATTGATATACTGCGTGAGGAGTGGCAAGAAGAAGCGCGACAATTCGAAAAAGGCCGAAGCTCCGAAGCAACCCGAAATTGGCAATCGCGCCATCGGGAAAACTAGCGATGCTAGCAGGTTTAACAGCATGGTGTTCATAAGGAAGCAGCGAGAGAAGATGTTCGGCTTGGAAGACCTGTTGACGGCTTCAGCTGAGGTTCTAGGGAAGGGGACTTTTGGGACGACCTATAAGGCTTCGCTGGGGGCCGGAATCACCGTGGCCGTGAAGAGGCTGAAGGACGTGAGTGATTCCGAGATTGAGTTCGGAGAAAAAATTAAGGAAATCGGATCGATGAATCACGAGAGCTTGGTGCCTTTGGTGGCTTACTATTATAGCAGAGATGAGAAGCTTCTGGTTTATGACTACATCCCCACAGGAAGCTTGTCTGCTCTATTGCACGGTAAGAATCTGACGTTAATGTTTTGTGTACTTATGTTGGGTTGTTAATCAGAGAGTTTAGTGCATTGTTTTCTTTGCCGACGCCGAATAATTCCATGATGATTTTCTCGATGATAGACGATAACGGCGCCGGGTGGACACCGCTTAGTTGGGACACAAGGTGTCGCATTGCGCTCAGGACCGCACAGGCGGTCGCGCACATCCACTCACGGGGTCCCGGGGCCTCCCACGGAAACATAAAGTCGTCGAACGTCCTCCTGAACAAGTCATACGAGCCCTGCCTCTCCGACTACGGTCTTGCCCGCCTCGCCGGCCCCGCCGTCTCCCCGAGCCGGTTCCATGGGTACCGTGCTCCCGAAGTGATAGACATTCGGCTCGTGTCCCAGGAGGCCGACGTGTACAGCTTCGGCGTGCTAATCCTGGAGCTCATCACAGGGAAGGCCCCCTCGACGTCGCTGCTGGCCGAGGATGGGGTGGACCTCCCGAGGTGGGTCCGGGGGGCCGTTGAGCAGGACCCGACTGCCGAGGTGTTCGACGCAGAGCTCCTGAGGTACCAGAATGTCGAGGAGGACATGATACGAATGCTGCAGATTGGGATTGATTGCACTGAACAGAGTCCTGATCAGAGGCCCTCCATGGCACAGGTGACCAAAAGGATGGAGAGCCTCTCTCAGTTTCATTCTTTTCAAGAAGAAGACTAGGATCAATCTGTTAAATGTGTTTTCAGGTTCATTTTTAGAATGATTTTTCGATTGATCGAATTGCATTCTGAGTCTGCATTTGAAGAACTGATGGTGATCAGATTCGGCAGCAAAACATTGGTATTGGGGTGGTTTGAAAATTTGAGTCAAATTGTAAATTCTTTTTTCCTATTTCTTCCTTCTCTCAAGTTGTTTATTTAGTTTTTGTTTTTGGGATTTCTGGGGCTTCATATCTCTTCAAAAGAATTTAACCTGCAGTTCCAATTTGTCAAAAAAAAAAAAAATCCTTTTCCTGCTTTTGGAGGAGCAATTTGGACCTGATAATTTGCTGGTTTGTTTGGGTAGCCTCGTATGAAACCGTTGACATCAGATTCATTCATCTCAAATAAGAAAAGCTTACTTGGTAAGCTATTAAAAGTTAAGTTAATATACATGATGACACAAGCACGTTGAAGAATATTATATACCATAGGGTCTGCAACTGGACCAGGTTTACTCAGGAACAGGATCAAATCACTTGGAAAATAGGTTCAAGAATAGGTTTCTAATTGAATCGGTCCCTATTTGAACTGGTCTTGGAATCAGTTTCATTTTTTGGGAACTTGTTGAAATCGGTCCAGTTCTCGATTCCAAGTAAAAGCCCACCTGGGAACCGGACTGATTAGACTAGTTTTGAAATTGGTTTTTACTAGTGTTACAAAAAGATTTGTTAACTATTTTAGATAAATGAATAACTTCCTACAGTAGTTGTGGGAATGAAGCTAATAGTAGACCCATATTTGCTGTTAATGTTTATGCAATATTAGAATTTTTACTTTGTCTTGTGATGTTTGTTTATGATAATTAGTTTTGTGGATCTTTAGTTTTATGTTTAGTCAAAAATTTCATGTATTTATTGATTACATGTGCTTAATGTTTCAATACAAATTAAGAAGATTTTTCTCGCATATTTATGTAAAATTCGAAACTGTATAAGACATCGGACTGTTGCAAAATAGGTTCTAATGCAAACAGTGTTAACCTTGGAACCGGATTGGAAAAATAGGGTTCCAAAACAAGTCTAGTGCAAATAAGATAGTATACGAGGTTTAAAAAAGAGGAACTGGTTATAACAAAGTAAGATATAAGATTTAGATCTAGAATTTACTCACCTTGAAATTAATCACTTCTACTGTCAATGCTTTATTAACGAATAAAACAAGCATTTTTTCCTTTGATCCAATGAAGCATGAAACAAATGCCTTTCCTTTTGACTTCAAATTCGAGCACAATCGAATTTTATCTATTGTTCTCATTGCATAATCAAGATGATGAGAAAGAATGGAGAATCATGAAAAAGTCTTAAATTTATTATAATTGCGCCAATTTAATCATAAAGTTTTTTTTTTACCAACTCAGTGATAAACCTTTTGTATTTATGTCGGTTTAGTCCATTCGCCAATTTTGGTCGGGTGACAATGACGATGCATTTTTAAAATAATTTTTGAATAATTTTTTCTTTTATTTATAATTTTTTCACCACAATGCCCTTTCATGGGCCGCATGAGCCAGCTTTAAGGGAAGGGGGAAATAATTAAAGAAAAGAAAAGAAAAGAAAAGAAAAGAATATTAAAATATTATTTTTAAAATGCCACATTAGCGTCGGCAGATCAAAATTGGTTGGATAAATTGAATTGACACAAATACAAAAGATTTATAGTTGAATTAACAAAAAAAATGTATAACTGAATTGAAATAATTACAATAAATATAGGATTTTTTTGGTAATTTTTCCGAAAAAGAAGATTATCGTTCGATGGCTATCCAATATTGTGCTAACCTGACATTACCGAGCCAATCGGGCGATCTTTACTTCGATGAATATGTACCATGTCTGCACGCTGGTTATGAGAAAGGCTACTATCGTCATTGAAATATTTAAATAGAAGTAGAATGCATAAAAAGTCCTCTAAAGATGGACCTTTGCTTTGAGGGCAACCTTGATCCGTTGGGCAGGATGGAGCGGTTTTCTTTCTGTGAGACAGCGACTTTTTCTTTCCAGTTACGACCCGTCGCTTTTGCTTTTAATTATCTCTCACGACATCCTTCTGATCTGTTCCTGCTTTTAGTTAAGAAACCGGCTTGCTTGTCTTAAACCGAAAGTGAGTTTGTTGGGGGCGCACTTGGCTTTAATGACTGGCGTGCCTCTGTGGAACTGTTAGGTCCCTTTAGCTTTCCACAGCCATACAAAAGAGGGCACCATTTTAAGGACCCTGGCGAGACCGAGAGGACGGATAAATGAAGAATGAGGGATGGATGAAATTGAGGATTTCTTTTTTAATGTATGTGTTGGGCGTGAATGAGATTCAGTCACCGAACCAAACTAATTTGATTCGAGAAAAATGCAATGTCAACCTAGTCTAGACTTGTATTATGTGGAGTGTTCGTGCAATGTAGTGGATCACCGCCACTTGGGTTTTAGGTCATGTGTATCATGTTTATGAGGATTATAGATATTTTGTATTCTCAAGATATATTTACTTGTGTTGGCTTCCTTGTCTTATAAAAAAGAAGGGTGATGAACCATAATACCAAATCAAAATCGAACTGGTTAGTTCCATTTTGTTTCGGAATCGGTTAGTTTTGTTCTAAAGCAAATAGAAATAGCCGAAGTTTCATATTAATAATACCCATAATTTTTGTGAACTTTAGTTACTTTTGATTTGCAAAGTACGGTATTGTAATATTAAAAAATTCACTCATCTTTGAGATAAATTATCTAGTAAATTGACTATATGTACTAAAATGAATCAAGACCAGCAGATCTAGCAATATTCAGCAAGACCTACCATTTCGATAATTCAGATCCGATTTATTACATATGATACACTCTATGTGATAAGTTTCTCCCATTCCGTCGTGGAATCTCCTCCATGACTTCTCCATCTCAATTTTCATATTAAAGCCCCGCGCCCTAGATGAACGTGGGCTTGCTACTTAGCTAAAAAGCCCATCTATTAAAAGGCCCAAATCCAAGACCCGTTTGAGGGCCATCCCCTCTGGCAACAGTCTCGGGTCAGGGCCACCACCCATGAAGGAGGCCCAGTCCATCGCCTAACCGGTTCGAAGTGCGTGAAACCGATCCAATTCGCCCGTTTTCATCGATGAACCGACGGTCCAATTGGGTCAATCTTAGGTATTAAATCCCACCTTTTTTCTTTGGCACAAAAAATTATTTCAAGCAAGACCTAGGCTCTGCTCACATAGACTAGAACACTTCAAATAAGTAAATAAATCGGCGATCCATTCTTTAATTTTTTTACTATTTTTTTATTATCACACAATCAATCAATACAGTTAATCCTAATTACTCAAAATCGAAACATGTTTTTATATATATACAGAAAACTAGCATCGACAAATTATTGCGATTGTGCAATATGCATGATGTAAATGTATAGTAAAAGTGAAACCGATCGATTTTGGTTTGATTATTGCAACCGACGGTGGTGTGAAGCTAGCCGTTGGAAGTTCACCTCTTCGACCCTGACGCGTGGTCGACTTTCCTAATATGTGAGGGTTAAACTTGGAAGAACGGGAAAAGTGAGGTGAAATACCCGATCTAACCCCCCCCTCACTCTCTCTCTCTCAGGACAAAAGAAAACAGAGACCCCACTCCCGTCCCGGCACCTCTTATCTTCTTCTTCTTCTTCGTTTGTTCTTCGGCCGATGGTTCGTTCTTTCTCTCTCGCCGGAGAACCCGTTACGGTTGAGCCGGCGAAGACGGCGCCAGTTTCGGCGCGATCGAAGAGGGTGGAGCCGCATCTGGGTCCGCGTGCGGCCGACCATCGTCGACGGCTCGGGGACTGGGTTGTGGGCGGCCGCAGAGGCAAGGCTGAGCGGCGGCGGCGCGTGGGTTCGCTCTGTGAGTCTCTGGAAACTCGATCGCCGGTGAATGTTTCTAATTTTTCTTCCTCAATGATGACGGAATTGTTAGAGTTGTTTGTTGCTAGTGCTTGTTGATTGTCCTGTTCTTGCTCTGTTTAGATTTCCGGTTGCAATCTTGTCGGGAGTTTCTGGTTTTTTTTTTTTTTTTGGGGGGGGGTCTGTTGAATTTGTCTTGTTGTGCTGCACGACGATGGTGCTGCTGGTGTTGTGGTAGATTATCATCCGAAAGAAAACTAGCGCATGAACTTAGAAGGGCTAGGATCTCGCCAATTATCTCTCTGCCTTGCAAAGCTTCACGTGATTTTCGAATTCTCGTACGCTTCGGTAAGTAGCAATTTTGGGGAATTACCTTTTCTTTTGGGTAAAGAAAGTGCCTTATATGGTGCTGTTTCTGACGTTACACATCCTTAAGTTCAGCCTCGGCATTGTCTTGCAAAAAATCTCTCAACTCTGCTACTTTTTACCAATTTCCTTGACCAAAAGATCAACGTACAGTCCACTAGAAGTGCTTGAACCACCTGCTATTC
This sequence comes from Eucalyptus guilfoylei, assembly GCA_016097605.1. Classification (NCBI taxonomy): domain Eukaryota; kingdom Viridiplantae; phylum Streptophyta; class Magnoliopsida; order Myrtales; family Myrtaceae; genus Eucalyptus; species Eucalyptus guilfoylei. The sequence goes on along the minus strand of CM027865.1, from coordinate 32,664,163 downwards.
GACTCTTTCTTAATTTTTCCCCAGCCATCTTGGATGTTTATCTAGAAAACTGTCTCTTAGACTAATGTTTGTCTTTGTAGCTTTCGAATTAGTCTTTGAAGTTGGGTTTCTAACAAAGCCTTCTGGGAAAATTCTGCTTTGAGAATGGACAGGTTTTCTTTTATTAAATATATCTTAAACTAAAGTTATTTAAATCATCTTGAAGTTGCAGTGCTTTTTTAAGATTCCTTTCTTTTGCCATCTTTCTGACTCTCTCCTTATTCCTTCTGTGTTTTTTATTTTCAATTTTCATAAAAGACATGATATTTGGACATTGACAGTTTAACGAGTGCATTTAAAAAAAAAAAAAAATCCTTTTTTGGGTCAAAGAGGCGATAATGTCAATATGACAAGATTTCTTAATTTTTGTAAAAAGTGCCATTATTCTTTGAAGGGTCTTACATTACACGAGACTTCCAAATAAAGCTACTTTTCACGTCTTGAGCATTTCATTTTTGACTAGATAGTTTTTCTTTTCCTCACATACCATTTTTAAGTCAATTGAACGGTATATGGCTTTTCTTGAAACAACATTTTCAACTGAAAATGCTTCTTTGTACTGCGAGTTTTCACACAAAAGGTATTTATACAGCCGTTAGTGCAAAGGACTTTGTTTTGATATATAGTTTTGCAATTTTTTCAAAAGATTATTTCTATAAATATCTTTCAAGTGATCTTGGCATCTTTGTGTTTACATTTCTCAATAAAAATTGAGGATGTCGACAACAACACATTGTTTCTGAAAAAAAGTGCAGTTTTTCTTTGAATGGTCATATTTTACGTGAGACGTTTTCTTTTTTCCAAAGTAATTGCAACCTTTCATGATTTGAAGCATTTCATTTTTGACTAATGGTTATTTTTTCCCTAACAATTCTATTTCCAGGTCAAATTAAATAGTTTCATTTTTTACTAATGATTATTTTTCCCCTAACAATTCTATTTCCAGGTCAAATTAAATAGTTTATTTAAACAGATTCTGCCACTGAAAGGTTTTTTTCTACTACGAGTTTTCATCACCAAAATTTTTATGCAGTCTTCAGTGCAGAGAAGTTCATTTTCATATGCCAATTTTTTTAACATACCTGTCAATTAATCTCGGCATCCTTTTGTTACGTTTCTCAAAAAGAAAAAAAAAATAAAATTGAAGATCACCGTGAGAAGACTCTTTATATCTGTGAAATGTGCTGTTTTTCTTTGAAAGGCCATATCTAACACCAATCCCCAAATATTTGCAACTTTGCACGTTTTCAAACATTTCAGTTTTATTAAATGGTTTTTGTCCTCACGTTCTATTTTCAGGGCAATTAAATAGTATATCTCTTTTCTTGAAACAGCATTTTTCCACTGAGAGGCTTCTTTCTCTATGATTTTTCACCACAAAGACTTTCTATGCAGTCCTAAGTGCTGATGACTTTGTTTTGATATATAATTTTGGTATTTGTTCAAAAGACAATTTTTAAAAATCCCTTTCCGGTAATCTTTGGCATCTCTTTGTTAAGTTTTTCAATAAAAGATTGGACAAGACTCATTATTTTTGTAATAAGTGCCAATTTTCTCTGAAAGGTCATATTTTACATGAGATATCTTCAAAATAACTGTAATCTTTCATTTTTTGAAGCATTTCTCTTTAGACTTTGGTCTTTTTTCCCTCACCTTCTATTTGCAGGGCAATTGAATAGTATATGGTTTTTCTTGAAACAACTTTTTTTTCCCCTTGAAAGGCTTCTTTCTACTATGATTTTTTACACAAGAGAATTTTTATGCAATCGTCCGTGCAGAGGACTTTGTTTGATATATAATTTTGGTATTTTGTTCAATAGCCAATTTTTTAAAATCCCTTTAAGTGATCTTGACATCTTTTTCTTACGTTTCTCATAAAAAAAAATTGAAGCACTTGGTGACAATAGTCATTATTTTTTCTAAGAAGAGCTATTTTTCTTTGAAAGGTCATCTCTTACACAAGACTTCTTCCCTAGTGACTGCACATTTTCTCGTTTTTTGAAGTATTTCATTTTCTAAATGGTTTTTTTTACTAACATTTATTTTCTAGTGCATTAAAATAGTATATGCGTTTTCTTGGAACAACTTTTCTACTGGAAGGTTTCGTTCCACTATGAGCTTTCACCCTCAAAAAACTTTTTATGCATTCCTAAGTACAGAGGACTTTGTTTTGATATATAATTTCGTTATTTTGTTCCAGAGCCAATTTTTTCTTAATCCCTTTCAAGCAAGTAGTCTTGGCATTTTTTTGGCTAAGCTTCTTAATGAAAAATTGAATATTACGCGGTCAAGAATCATTATTTTTGTAAGAAGTATTTTCTTTGAAAGGTCACACGAGACCTCTTCCAAAATAACTCAGCCGATGAAGCATCTTATTTTGTGGTACGAGTATCCACACCAAAGCCTTTTTATATGCAGTCAGTTATGCGGAGGACTTTGTCTTGATATATAATGTTGGTAAATACTACAAAAACAATTATTAATCCCTTTCAAGTAATGTTGGCATCTTTTCTTATGTTTCTTTATTTAAAATCCAAGATCTCGGTGACAACCCTCATTATTTTGTAAAAAGTGACGTTTTTCTTGAAAGGTCATAATTTACATGAGATTTATGCCGAAGTAACTCCCTCTTTTTCACATTTTTAAGCATCTCTTTTTGACTAAATGGTTCTTTTTTACTCAAATTCTCTTACCAGGGCAAATTAATTAGTATGTGACTTCTTTCTACTATGAGTTTTCATCCCCAAGGACCTCTTATGGATTTTTCCAGCGTTGATGACTTTGTTTTTATATGTAGATTTTGTATCTTGTTTAAAAGCCAATTTTTTATGCACCTTTCAAGTAAGTTTGGCGTCTTTTTGTTATGTTTCTCAATAAAAAGTTGCAGATCTCGGTCACAAGACTGTAACTTCTCACCTTTTGAAGCAGTTCATTTTTGACAAAATGAATTTTTTCCTTCACATTCTATTTCAACCGCAATTGAATTGTAACTTTTCACCTTTTGAAGCATTTAATTTTTGACAAAATGGATTTTTTCCTTCACATCCTATTTCAACGGCAATTGAATAGTATATGGCTTTTCTTGAAACAACTTTTTTAACCGAAAGGCTTCTTTCTACCTCGAGTTTTCACTCAAAAGACTATGCAGTTGTTTGTACAGGGGACTTTATTTGATGTATAATTTTGGTATTTTGTTCAAAAGGCAATTTTTATATATCCCTATCAATTAATCTTGACATATCTTTTTTACATTTTTTATAAAACAAATTGAAGTTCTCGGGGACAATAGTCATTTGTTTTTAATGCGATCATTGGCGCAGAGGACTTTCTTTTGATATTTAATTTTGTAGATTACTACTAAGTAAAATTTTGTCAATCCCTCTTAGGTAATGTTGGCATCTTTTTTAAGATCTCCGTAATAAGACTCATTATTTTTGTAAAAAGTGACGTTTTTCTTTGAAATGCCATATTTACACGAGACATAATGCAAAATAACTTCCATCTTATCTCGTTTAAGCCTTTCGTTTTTTTACTTAATGGTTCTTTTTTCCTCACGTTCCCTTTTCAGGGCCAATTAAGTAGTATATGGCCCTTTCTTGAAACAACTTTTTCCACTAGAAGACTTCTTGCTACTACGATTTTTTACCCAAGGACTTTTCATGCATTTTTTAATGCTGATAGCTTGGTTTATTTTGTTCAAAAGCTAACTTTTTAAAGCATTTTTCTAGTAAACTTCGCATCTTTTTCTTACGTTTCTCAATAAAGAATAGAAGAGCTTGGCAACAACTCTCTTTTAATAAAAGGTGCCATTTTTTATTTGAGAGGTCATATTTTACACGAGACTTCTCAACTTTTTCCGTTGGAAGAATTTCATTTCTGACAAAAAAAATTTCCTCACATTCTTGGCAATTGAATAGCATATGGCCTTTCTTGAACCCACGTCTTCCGCTGAAAGGCTTCTTTCTACTATGAGTTTTCACACAAAAGACTTTATGCAGTCCTTAGTGCAGGGGTGGGTTTGATATATAATGTTGGCGTTGTTCAGCATATTTTATAATTACCTTTCAAGTAATGTTAATCTTTTTTCACGTTTCTTTTGAAAAATTGAAGCTCTCGGTGACAGTAGTCATCAGTTTTGGAAAAAGTTAAGTTTTTCTACTGGAAGGTCATATTTTACATCAGACTCCCCAAGTAACTGCAATTTGTCACGTTTTGAAGCATTTCGTTTTTGATTAAACTGGTTTTTTTACTAGCATTCGTTGTCCGGGGCATTTAAATAGTATATGGCTTTCTTGACACAAGTTTTTCCACTGAAAGGGCTCTTTTTACTCTGAGCTTTCACCCCCAAAGACTTTTTTATGCAGTCCTAAGTGCAGAGGATTTTGTTTTGATATATAATTTTTGTAATTTGTTGAAAAGCTAATTTTTTATAAATCCCTTTCAGGTGGTCGTGGCATCATTTTTTAAGTTTCTCAATAAGTAATTAATGTTTTCGTGATAAGACTCATTATATTTGTAGGAAGTGCCGTTTTTCTTTGAAAGATCACACAAGATTTCTTCCAAAGTAATTGCACCTTTTCACCTTTCGAAGCATCAGTTTTGACTAAATGGTTTTTTTTTCTTTTTCCTTACATTCTATCTTGGGGTCAATGCGAATAGTTTATGGCTTTTGTTGAAACTGCTTTTTCCCTCAAAGGCTTCTTTCAACTACGAGTTTTCATACCAAGGGCTATTTATGCAATCATCTGTGCAGAGGACTCTGTTTTGATATGTAAGTTTGTTATTTACTATAAAATAAAATTTTTATTAATCCCTTTCAAGTAAACTTGGCATCTTTTTTATGATCTCAGACTTATTATTTTGGTAAAAAGTAATATTTTCTTCAAAAGGTCATATTTTACACGAGACTTATTCCAAATAACTTTCATCTTTTGTCATTTTAAGCATTTCAGTTTTGACTAAGTGGTTCTTTTTTCCTCATTGTTTTTCCAGTGCAAATTAAATAGTGTATGGCCTTTCTTGAAACAACTTTTTCCTCTAAAAGGTTTCTTTCTACTATGAGTTCTTACCCAGAGACCTTTTATGCATTCTTCAGTGCTGATGACTTCGTTTTGACATATAATTTTTGTATTTTTTACAAAAGCCAATTTTTAAAGTACCTTTCAAGTAAACTTGGCATCTATTTGTTGCTTTTCTCAATAAAGAATTGAAGATCTTGGTGACAACTCTTTCTATATGTAAAAGGTGCCATTGTTTTTTTTAAAGGTCATATTTTACACAAGACTTCTCAACTTCTCACGTTTTGAAGCATATCATTTTTGATAAAATTTCTTCCATCACATTCTATTTCCACGGCATTTGGATAGTATATGGCCTTTCTTGAAGCAACTTTTTCCATTGATAGGCTTCTTTCTACTATGAGTTTTCACAGAAAAGACTTCATGCAGTCCTTAGTGCAGGGGCTTTGGTTGATATATAAAGTTGGTATGTTGTTCATAGAGCATTTTCTATAAATTCCTTTTAAGCAATCTTGATATCTTTTTCTTACGTTTCTCATTAAAAAATTGAAGCTCTCGGTGAGAACAGTCATCAGCTTTGTAAAAGTTTCCGTTTTTCTCCTGAAAGGTCATATTTTACATCAGACTCCTTCTCAAATAGCTGCAATTTGTCAGTTTTGAAGCATTTTGTCGTTGACTAAATAGTGTTTTTTTTTTCACTCACAATTATTGTTCCAGGGCATGTAAATAATATACGGCTTTTCTTGGCAAAAGTTTTTCCACTGAAAGGGTTCTTTCTACTATGAGCTTTCACCCTAAAGACTTTTTATGCAGTCCTAAGTGCAGAGGAGTTTGTTTTGATATATAATTTTTGTATTTTGTTCAGAAGCCAATTATTATAAATCATTTTCAAGTAATCGTGGCACCTTTTTTTAAGTTTCTCAATAAACTATTGAAGATTTCAGTGATAAGACTCTTTATATTTATAGCAAGTGCCTTTTTTCTTCGAAATATCACTCAAGACTTCTTCCAAAGTAATTGCACCTTTTCACCTTTCGAAGCATCAGTTTTGACTAAATGTTTTTTTTTTCCATTTTATTTTGGGGTCAATCCGAATAGTTTATGGCTTTTGTTGAAACTGCTTTTTCCCTCCAAGGCTTCTTTCGACTACGAGTTTTCACACCTTTTCCCTCCAAGGCTTCTTTGACCTTTTGCCCTCCGAAAAGTTTTTATGCATTCCTAAGTACATACGACTTTGTTTTGATATATAATTTTGGTATGTTGTTCCAGAGCCAATTTTTTCGAATCCCTTTCAAGTAATCTTGGCATATTTTGGTTAAGTTTCTTAATAAAAAATTGAATATTACGCTGTCAAGAATCTTTATTTTTGTAAGAAGCATTTTTCTTTAAAAGGTCACACGAGACTTCTTCCAAAATAAATGCAAGTTTTCACCTGATGAAGCATTTTAATTTTTGACTAAATCGAGTTTGTCTTTCCTTACATTCTATTTCCAGTTCAATTTGAATAGTTTATTGCTGTTGTTGAGATAGCTTTTTCACTGAAAGGCTTCTTTCTAACACGTGTATTCATGCCAAAGCCTTTTTATGCAGTCATTTGGGGAGAAGTGCCAAAAAAGTCCTAAATCTTTTGTCTTTGTGCCGATTTAGTCTTAAAACCTTTTTAAGTTGTGCCAATTCAGTCCTTTGGCCGGATTGCTGACTGGATGCCGGCCGGCTGACGTGGCCTGATCGGCGTTGACGTGGATAACTTTTAATAATATTTTAATATTTTTTATTTTTTATTTTTCTGTTTTTCTGTTTTTCTTTTTCTTTTTTCTTCCTCTGGCCGGATTTGGCGAGGGTCAAGCCTTGCCCATGGCCGGCGAGGCTCGACCTCACCAGATCCGGTGAGGGCGAGCCTCGCCGCCCAGGCCTCGAGGCGGCCTCGCGCCGAGTGGGCGAGGCTCGCCCTCACCAGATTTGGCGAGGGTTGAGCCTCGCCCATGGTTGGCGAGGGCGAGGGCGAGGGTGAGGAGGCGGCCTCGCTGCAGTCGTGCCGTCCTTTGCTCGCGCGTCTTCGCCTCTCACGCTCATCACTCGCGCCCTGCTCGCCGTCAGCTGGAGCTAATCCAGCCGCCTGCTATTGCCGTCAAGCTGGCCTCGCACCAAGCTGGTGGGGCTCGCCATCGCCGGCCATGGGCGAGGCTCGACCCTCGCCAGATCCGGCGAGGGTGAGCCTCGCCGCCCAGGCCTCGAGGCAGCCTTGCGCCGAGCGGGCGAGGCTCGCCCTCGCCGGATCTAGCGAGGTCGAGCCTCGCCAGCCATGGACGAGGCTCGACCCTCGCTAGATCTGGTGAGGGCGAGCCTCGCCGCCCCGCCCTCACGGCCACTGGCGAGGTGGCCGGTGAGGTCGACCTCGACCTCGACCTCGCTGGCTGTCGCCTCTGGCCAGTAGCCGAGCTCCAGCAACCGGCTGGAGGAAGAAAAAAAGAAAAAGAAAAACAGAAAAACAGAAAAATTTAAAAATTTAAAAAAATCGAAAATATTAAAATATTATTAAAAGTTGTCCACGTCAGCACCGATCAGGCCACATCATCCGGCCAGCATCCAGTCAGCAAAATCCAGCCAAAATTGGCTGGAAAAGACTGAATTGGCACAAATTAAAAGGTTTATGACTAAATCGGCACCAAAAAAATGTTTAGGACTAAATCAGCACAAAGACAAAAGATTTCTTTGGCACTTCTCCCCAGTCATTTTGTTTGATATATAATGTTGGTATTTACAAAAGCAAATTTTTTATTGGTTCCTTTCGAGTATCATGACATCATTTTCTTATGTTTCTTCATATAAAATCCAAGATCTTAATGACAACCCTCATTATTTTTGTACAAAGTGACGTTTTTCTTTGAAAGGTCATAATTTACATGAGACTTACACCAAAGTTACTCCCTTTTTTCACGTCTTGAGCATCTCTTTTTTGGCTAAATGGTTCTTTTTTCCTCACATTTTCTTACTAGGGCAAATTAACTAGTATGTGACCTTTCTTGAAACTACTTTTTCCATTAAAAGGCTTCTTTCTACTCTGAGTTTTCACCCCCAAAGACTTTTTATGGATTCTTTAGTGCTGATGAGTTCATTTTGGTATATAGATTTTGTATCTTGCTTAAAAGCCAATTTTTTAAATACCTTTTAAGTAAGCTTGGCATATTTTTTGTTACGTTTCTCAATAAAAAGTTGCAGAATGAAGCATTTCATTTTTGACAAAATGGATTTTTTCCCCTCACATTCTATTTCAACGGCAATTGAATGGTATATGGCGTTTCTTGAAACAACTTTCTTAACCAAAAGGCTTCTTTCTACTACGAGTTTTCTCACAAAAGACTATGCAGTCATTTGGACAGGGGACTTTATTTGATGTATAATTTTGGTATTTTGTTCAAAAGGCAATTTTTACATATCCCTATCAATTAATCTTGACGTCTTTTTCTTACATTTCATATAAAACAAATTGAATTTCTCGGTGACAATAGTCATTGGTGTTTAATGTAATCATTGGTGTAGAGGACTTTGTTTTGATATTTAATTTTGTATATAGACTAAGTAAAACTTTGTCAATCCCTCTCAGGTAATGTTGGCATCTTTTTTGAGATCTTTGTAACAAGACTCATTTTTTGTCTAAAGTGACTTTTTCTTTGAAAGGTCATATTTACACGAGACATATTCCAAAATAACTCCGATCTTATCTCGTTTAAGTCTTCATTTTTTACTTAATGGTTCTTTTTTCCTCAAAGTTCTCTTTTCAGGGCCAATTAAGTAGTATATGGTCCTTTCTTGAAACAACTTTTTCCACTAAAAGGCTTCTTGTTACCACAGCTTTCACCCAAGGACTTTTCATGCATTTTTCAATGCTGATAACTTGGTTTTGATATATAGTTTTTGTTTGGTTCAAAACCCAACTTTTTAAACCTTTCAAGTAAACTTTGCATCTTTTTGTTTTGTTTCTTAATAAAGAATTGAAGAGCTTGGTGATAACTCTCTTTTAGTAAAAGGTGCCATTTTTCTTTGAAAGGTCATATTTTACACTAGGCTTTTTTTTTTGGTAAGGAAAAAAAAAATTGAAGAATTTCATATTTTACACAAGGCTTTTCAACTTTTCACATTTGAAGAATTTCATTTTTGACAAAAAATTTTCCTCACATTCTCGGTAATTGAATAGGCATATGGCCTTTCTTGAAACCACTTCTACCTGCAACGCTTTTTTCTACTATGAGTCTTCACACAAAAGACTCTATGCAGTTCTTAGTGCAGGGCTTTGTTTAATCTCGGTGTTGTTCAAAAGGCATATTTTTATAATTGCCTTTCAAGTAATCTTGAAATCTTTATTCACGTTCTCATTAAAAATTTGAAGTTATCGGTGACAATATAAGTTTTGGAAAAGGTTAAGTTTTTCTACTGAAGATCATATTTTACATCAGACTCCTTAAATAACTGTAATTTGTCACGTTTTGAAGCATTTCGTTTTTGATTAAATTGTTTCTTTTTTCATTCACATTTGTTTTCCATGGCATTTAAATAGTATATGGCTTTTCTCGACACGAGTTTTTCCACTAAAAGGGTTCTTTCTGCTATGAGCTTTCCACCCCTAAGTGCAGAGGAGTTTGTTTAGATATATTTTATATGCATTTTGTTCATAAGCCAATTATTGTAAATCCCTTTCAGGTAATCGTGGCACCCTTTTTTAAGTTTCTCAATAAAAAATTGAAGATTTCAGTGATAAGACTCATTATATTTATAGCAAGTGCCGTTTTTCTTTGAAATATCACACAAGACTTCTTCCAAAGTAATTGCACCTTTTCACCTTTCGACGCATCAGTTCTGACTAAATGTCTTTTTTCTTACGTTCTATTTTGGGGTCAATCCGAGTAGTTTATGGCTTTTGTTGAAACTGCTTTTTTCCCTCAAAGGCTTCTTTCAACTACAACTTTCACACCGAGGGCTATCTATGCAATCATCTGTGCAGAGGACTTTGTTTTGATATGTAAGTTTGTTATTTCCGACAAAATAAATTTTTTATTAATCCCTTTCAAGTAAACTTGGCATCTTTTTTAAGATCTCAGACTCATTATTTTGGTAAAAAGTAATTTTCTTTAAAAGGTCATATTTTACACAAGACTTATTTCAAATAACTCTCATCGTTTCTCATTTTAAGCATTTTGCTTTTCACTAAGTGGTTCTTTTTTCCTCACATTGTTTTTCCAGGGCAAATTAAATAGTGTATGGCCTTTATTGAAACAACTTTTTCCACTAAAAGGCTTCTTTCTACTCCCCCGTCCCCCATGGATTTGATTCTTTTGATCGATAGAGTTTTTACCCAGAGACTTTATATGCATTCTTCAGTGCCGATGACTTCCTTTTGATATATAGATTTTGTATTTTGTTCAAAAGCCAATTTCTAAGTACCTTTAAGTGAACTTTGCATCTTTTTGTTGCGTTTCTCAATAATGAACTGAAGATCTTGGTGACCACCCTTTCTATATGTAAAAGGTTCTATTTTTCTTTGAAAGGTCATGTTTTACACTAGACTTCTTTACTTTTCACGTTCTGAAGCATATCATTTTTTATAAAAACTTCTTCCATCACATTCTATTTCCACGGCAATTGGATAGTATATGGCCTTTCTTGAAGGAACTTTTTCCATTGAAAGGCTTCTTTCTACTATGAGTTTTCACACAGAAGACTTTATGCAGTCCTTGGTGCGGTATATATATTAAAATAATGTTGGTATGTTGTTCAAAAGGCATTTTCTATAAAATACCTTTTAAGTAATCTTGTTATCTTTTTCTTACGTTTCTCATCAAAAAATTGAAGCTCTCAGTGACAAGAGTCATCAGTTTTGTAAAAAGTTCCGTTTTTCTCCTGAAAGGTCATATTTTACAACACGCTCCTTCTCAAATAGCTGCAATTTGTCAAGTTTAGAAGCATTTTGTCGTTGACTAAATGGTGTCTTTTTTCACTTACATTCTTGTTTCGGGGCATGTAAATAGTATATGGCTTTTCTTGACACAAGTTTTTCCACTGAAAGGGTTCTTTCTACTGCGAGCTTTCACCCCCAAAGACTTTTTATGCAGTCCTAAGTGCAGAGGAGTTTGTTTTGATATATAATTTTTGCAATTTGTTCAAAAGCGAATTTTTATGAGTCCCTTTCGAGTAATCATGGCATCTTTTTGTTAAGTTCCTCAATAAAAAATTGAAGATCATTATATTTATATCAAGTGCCCTTTTTTTTCAGAAGATCACACTAGACTTATTCCAAAGTAATTGCATTTTTCACCATTCGAAGCATCAGTTTTGATTAAGTAGTTTTTTTTAATTTTTTCCTTACATTCTATTTTGTGGTCAATCCGAGTAGTTTATGGCTTTGTTGAAACTGCTTTTTCCCTCAAAGACTTCTTTCAATTACGAGTTTTCACACCAAGGACTTTTTATGCAATCATCTGTGCAGATGACTTTGTTTTGATTTATAATTTGTTATTTACTACAAAATAAAACTTTTATTAATCCCTTTCAAGTAATCTTGGCATCTTTTTTTGAGATCTCAGACTCATTGTATTCGTAAAAAGTGAACGCTTATCTTTGAAAGGTCATATTTTACATGAGAGTTATTCCAAAATAACTCTCATCTTTTCTCGTTTTAAGCTTTCGATTTTTTTTTCTCCTCACGTTCTTTTTCCAGGGCAAATTAAATAGTGTATGGCCTTTCTTGAACAGACTTTATGCAGTCGTCAGTACAGGGGACATTGTTTGATATAGTATCTTGGTATTCTGTTTAAAAGGCGATTATTTATAAACCCCTTGCAGGTAATCTTGACAACTTTTTCATAAATTTCTCATTAAGAAATTGAAGTTCTCGGTAACAATAGTCATTAGTTTTGTAAAAAGTGCCACTTTTGTACTGAAATGTCTTATTTTACACGAGTCTTCTTCTCAAATAACTGCAATTTTTCACGTTTCAGAGTTTTATTGACAAAAATTTCTTTTTGTAACTCACGCATTAGCCTGGGCGTTTAAATTGTTTGGCTTTTCTTGACACAAGTTTTTTCTGCTGAAAGGCTTCTTTCTACTATGAGCCTTCACCCCAAAGACTCTTTATGCCGTCCAATAATTGCAGCGCAGTTTGTTTTGGTATATAATTTTTGTATTTTGTTCAAAAGCCAAATTTTATGAATCCCTCCCAAATAATCTTGGCATCTTTTGGTTAACTGCTCATAAATAATTGAAGAATTTGCTAACATGACTTTTTTTTTTTTTGGGTAACAAGTGCCATTTTTCTTTGAAAGGTCACGAGAGAGTTCTTCCAAAATAACTGCAACTTTTCACCTTTTGAGGCATTTCAATATTCACTAAATGGTTCTTTTTTCCCTCGCATTCGGTTTTCAGGTTAATTTGAATAGTTTATGGCTTTTGCTGAAACTTTTGTTACTGGAAGGGCTTCTTTTTACCAAGAGTTCTCACCCCAAAGGCTTCTTATGCAGTCACCGGTGCAAAGGACTTTGTTTTGATTGTTTACAGAATCGAAGTTTTACTCATCCCTTCTAAGTAATCTGGGCATCTTTCTGTTCCATTTCTCAAGAAAAAAATCCAATATGTCGTTGATAGGACTCATTATTATTTTTGTATAAAGTGACATTATTTCTTTGCCTACATTCTCTTTCTAGGGCAATAAATAATTATATGACTTTCTTGAAACTACTTTAAATGGTGTGAATACTTGCAGAAGAGAATCAGGAGATTCTATTAAAGATACTTTGGGAAGATAACCATATTTTAAATCATGTGGTTCTTGTCCCTCATTTTTCATTTTGACCGTTTGGCTAGTTTTTTTGTCTTTTGGATATGTGCCTTCTGTCGTAGACGTGCGTGCAATATGGCTTTCTTCTTGGAACAACTTTTTCCACCGAAAGGTTTCTTTCTACTATGAATTTCACTTCAAAGACATTTTATGCAGTTCTCAGTATGGAGGACTCTGTTTTGATTTGTAAATTTGGTATTTTGCTCAAAAGCCAATTTTTATAAACCCCTTCCAAATAATCTTGGCGTCTTTTGGTTAAGTTTCTCAATAAAAAATTGAAGATCTCAGTAACAAGACTCATTATTTTTGTAACAAGTGCCATTTTCTTGGAAAGGACACACAGACTTATTCCTAAACAACTGCAACTTTCACCTTTTGGAGCATTTTTTTTTTTAAAGCATTTCATTTTTTTAATAAATGGTTTGTTCCCTTTACATTCTATTTCCAAAGTCAATTTGAATAGTTTTTTTTTTAGTGGAAACAGCTTTTTATACGCCAATGGCTTCTGTCTACGAGTTTTATACGCCAATGGCATTTTATGCAGTCATCGGCGCAGAGGACTTCGTTTTGATATGTAATGTTTGGTATTTACTACAAAATCAATTTTTTATTAATCTCTTTTAAGTAATTTTTGGCATCTTTTTGTTATGTTTCTCCATAAAAAATCCAAGATCTGAGTGATAAGACTGTCATTTTTGTAAGAAGTACCGTTTTTCTTTAGGGTCAATACCACGCAAAACTCCAACCTAGTTCACTTGTGACAAAGTTACCCAAATTAATTTTTTGACGAAAGAACTGCAAACCGCTATACATGTAATAAATTTACCTTCGGTTAGTTTTTGTTAAATTTTACCGTCAAATTATTGAGTTAGATGTTACGTGACAGTTGAGGAGTATACTAATTTAGGGTTATACTCTTTGTTTGTCACAAGTTTGATTTTTCATAATATTGATCCAATTTAAGAGAAACTAATGAAGGGTGAATTGATCATAAATGTACTAGTTGTGGATTTTTTGAGTTAGCCTAAAGTTAATTTATCACAGGTGTACCGATTTTGAGTTTTTCGTGATATTAACTATTTTCTTTAAGATGTCATATTTTACATAATGTTTATTTCGTAATATCTTTTAACTTTTTATGTTTTAGCTTTTTCATTTTTTACTAGATATGCTCTTTTTTCCTCACATTCTCTTTCCGGGGCAAATTAAATTATATATGGCTTTTCTTGATACTACTTTTTCCTCTAAAAGGCTTCTTTCTACTATGAATTTTCACCCCAAAAGACTCTTTATGCGGTCGTAGGTGTTTGGAGCTTCGTTTTGATACATTACATAATTTTGGTATTTTGTTTAAAAGCCAATTCTGTGTCCAGGTTAATTGAATAGTATTTGGCTTTTCGAAACAGCTTTTTCCATTGAAAGGCTTCTTTCTACTGCCAGTATTCACATGCAATCGACACTGCAGATGACTTTGTTTTGATATATAATTTTAGCATTTGTTCAAAAGACGTTTAAATTACGTTTCAAATTATCTTAGCATCCTTTTGTTTGATTCTCGGTGAAAATTTGAAGATCTTGGCGACTAGTCTCTATATTTCTTAAAGATGCCGTGTTCTTTTTAAGGTTGTATTTTACACGATATAATTGTAACTTTTCACACTATTAATACCTAAATTTTGATAACCCATTTAGCCATATTCATTGTATAAGAAAATCAAGATCGATCCTAATTCCTAAATAAAAAATATATTATTATTTTGCATTGACGTAGGGAAGTTTTAAGCTTAATTGAATTATCTAGGCCCACAGGAGCATAAAGTTCTGCCCTACCCATTTAATATCTTTATAGCCGAAGTTGACATGTGAGGAGCACATGACGGTTGCTAAATTAGAAGAGACCGCATTCTTGATTAAGATTTGGGTCAATAAATTCAATATCTTTTAAGAATTTTGATCATAGGGAAATGATTAAGTGATGTACCATAAATTCTTAGTGAGACAAATTACATGATAAGTAATTACCAATATTATGTAATTTGAATTAAATATCCTACTTGGAATCTACATGTAACATTATTTTTATGTTCAAACTTATAGGATGGAAAGCCAAATCAACAAATTTCGTTAACTTGTATTAATGGAAGAAAAACATTGGTTATTTTCATGTATTCTAGCAGTTTAAATTAAATATTTATCAAAATTTTAGGGATCGCATTGGACAAATTAAAAGTTTTTAGAGATGAAGCTACTTCTTGGGTTAAAAGTTGAGGAATTACATTGAACAAATTAAAAATTCAGAGATGATATTATACATTAAGTCAAGTTCATGGACCATTTGTATATTGAATGAAGTTCAGGGACAATATTGCATGTTGAGCCAAAATTAACTGGGCATATTGCACATTGCGTGGTATCTCTTAACACGTTGTCGTCTCATTTATTATTTAACCCCATCTAAGGAAATTTTATTTTTCGAAACTGACTTACCTCTATGCGAACATATTTCATCATTGTAATTGCTGTACTATTTATCATTATAATTATTGTACTAAGCATTTTGACCAATACCGTTATGGTTGGCAACTAATTCACTTTTCTTAATAGGAAAACGAGTAAAATTTAATAATGAAATTGGAAAAGAGAAGAATTTCTTAGTGAGACAAATCACTTGATATGTAATTGCCAATATGTTGTAATTTGAATTAAATATCCTACTTGGAAGCCACATGTAACGTTATTTATATGTTCAAACTTGTTTTATTAAAACTTATAGGATGGAAAGCCAAATCAACAAATTTCGTTAACTAGAATTAATTGAAGAATAATATTGGTTATTTTCATATAGTCTAGCCATTAAATTAAACATTTATCAAAAGTTTACGGATCGTATTGGACGAATTAAAAGATTTCAAGGATGAAATTGCTTATTGGGTTAAAAGTTCAAGAACTACATTGAGCAAATTAAAAATTTAGAAATGATGTTAGACATTAAGTTAAGTTCATGGACCATTTGTATATTGACTAAAGTTCGGGATGATATTGCACATTGAGCCAGAGTTAACTAGACATGTTGCACATTGCATAGTATCTCTAACACGTTGGTGTCTCATTTATTATTTAACCCTGTCTAAAGAAATTTTTTTTTCCGAAACTGGACATACCTGACTATGCGAACATGTTTCATCATTGTAATGGTTGCACTGTTTATCATTATAATTGTTGTACCGAGCATTTTGACCAATACTGTTATGGTTGGCAACTAATTCACTTTTCTTAACAGGAAAACGAGTAAATTTTAATGTATGAAATTGGAAAAGAGAAGAATTTCATCAAGGAAAGTGAATTTAATTGTTTTTGACAACTTAAAAAACTAGTTGAAGTTTCCGATTCATTCAACCGACGGTGGAATTTGGACTTCACGTTCGGTTGATAATATAATAAGGAGAAAAAAAAAATAGAGTTATGATATTGTTCACCAAAAGTGAAATCCAAATTCTACGGTTAGATATATGGGAACTTCAATGATACTGATATATTTATTAAAAAATTGACAAATTTCTATTTTCGATATACATATGAATTGATTATCTATAAAATAATAATAATAATTGATACTAGAAAATTAACTAAAAGTCAAACTGGTCTTTGATTGATGTTAATTTGAAAGTTAGTAGTTTAACTTAGTTGTTAATATGGTTTATTTTAACTTTTTCCTATTTAAGTAGATTTACATGTATGACAGAAGAATATATAATAAAAATAAGTATAACTCGAGCAGAAAACACAATATATGAAAATGATAGATATGCTATAATTTTTAAGGTTAATATCACAAAAAATCCAAACTAATACACTCGAGACAAATTTAGCCTCATTAGATTCTATTAAATTTTATTATCAAATTGCGGAATTTGATGACATGTGGAAATTAACAAGTGTATCGGTTTTTGATAGGTCTATCGATTTATAATTTTTTGTGGTGTTAATATTATTTAATGGAAACTAAGTGAGGTTATTTGTCATAAATATGTACTAGTTTAAAGTTTTTGGTGGTCAAAATTAGTTTGAAGTAAATTTATCACAAGTATACCAATTTAGACTTTTTTGTGATCAAAAAATTTATTTAGGATTAATTTGTCACAAATGTACTAGTTTAAGATTTATCATGATATCAACCTTGATTTTTATCTTACTATTTTAAATTTCATTTCGAGTTTATTTAAAATGGATCAAAAATAGGAATAAGTCATGCTTAACATTTCAAATGGATCGAGTTTATTTAAAAGTGATCAAGTTATGCTTAAAATTACACTTGACTAAAAATTAGTTGCACTTATGCTCACTCTAATATATTCCATGCTTACCTTAGTAAGTCCTTAAAAGGCTATGACATCCTGGAAAGACAGGATAGAGGCAGGTAGGGGCCTCAATAAAGATTCCCTCCTTATTGCTGGATTGATCCACACCCCCTCTAAGGGGGAAAGGCCAACAACCTGAAGTGGAGACGCTAACCGCTTAATTGCGAGGCTAAACTCCATGATGAAAGGGCTCCTCCCTCAGAAGGGGAGGAGGTGGACCGGACCTTACTTTTGGTTGCCATATATCAGGCTGTTGGATTGTGCGTAAGAATAAAATGCGCAAATGGGTTTTGTCTCATTTTTGGGGGTAACACCCCTCGAATTCACACTGTCGATGGACAGGGTAATAATTTGAATAAATTGCGCAAATAGGTTTTGTCTCATTTTTTTGGGGTAACGCCCCTGGAATTCACATTGTTAGTGGACAGGGTAATAATTCGAATAAATTGCGCAAATAGGTTTTGTCTCATTTTTTTGGGGTAACACCCCTGGAATTCACACTGTCAGTGGACAGGGCAATAATTCGAATAAAATGCGCAAATGGGTTTTGTGTCATTTTTGGGGGTTACCTATTTCAACGCCCCTGAAATTCACAATCAGTGGACAGGGTAATAATTCGAAAAGATAGCCAAAAAAGCTTAAGAATTTTCCATCGTGGTCAAATCTGACGTGCAATAAATTATTGGCACGGGACATCTTATTCTGTAATCACTAAACGTAGTGATGCTCCAACTCTAGGGCATTTTCACAATTAGAACACCTTGTGTACTGACAATTAGGATGATCTTGCCCTGGTCGATAAACCTAGAGATGTGCCCTGTGCTTTGCTCGTCGTGCGTGAAGAGTTCCTTTTGTCTCTATCACAAGAGTATCCAGTTTCGGCCACCTTTCATGTTGAACTTTTTTAATCTTCCGAAAATCATGACGACAATGAGGATGATTTTGCCCTCATCGCTCCATTTCCCAGAGAATCCGTACCACTTGTCCTCGCAGCCTTCAACACGTCTTAGTTGTCGATCGCAATTGTAACCTATTGTGAACCCCACATTCCCATATGCACTGCAATTTCTGAAGTCGTTAGTTAATTATCCGAATTTATTCGTGTTCTGTATGCATGCCTGTCACTTTCCCTAAATCATTATACGAATAACTAAATATTCTTCTTGAAAATGTTTTTATATGGATAATATTTTTTTTTAAACAAATGCACCGCGGATTCGATTGTGCTAACACTTTTTTTTATATTTTTTATTCATTTATTTATTATTTTCATTCGATTAGATGTCCAGGAAAGTTTCGAAACTTATGGAATGTTGTGGAGATGGAATTTATAGATCATTTCACTTCGTCTGAAATATTCTTTATGATGTGACCGTCTATGGAAAGGAGAGATGGGCAAAAAGATGCTTACATTATCACATTAACCACAATGTTCGACGCGTTAAAATGGAGGGAATCTTTATGATTATTTTTAAAAAAAGGAGAGAAGGGGAAACAGAGATGCTTACCTTATCACTTCGACCACGATGTTGAACACATTAAAGTTGAGAGGATCTTTCGTCATCTTTTCCTTCTCCGTTATGCAAATCATGATGATAAAGATGGCCAAGTAGGAGAGCTGTGAGAATATGAGATTCTCCAACAGTAGTTTATGACTACGTTTCGGCTTTTTTCTTTGCCCATTTCCCAGGAGCTCCTCACCAACTTTCGCCGGAAGGAAGGACGTGTATGGCGGAAGGTACCTGAAAATCGTAGACATGTAAGTACAATAAACTTACTATGCACATCACAGCGTGTTAAGAGAAGTAAACATTTTAGGCGTTGTGGTAGGTTTAATAAAGAATAATGCTTTTACTAGGTACATTTGGGTTATTCATGCTCGTTGAATAGTACACTCTTTTAGATATGGAAGTGATCTTCTCGTACATTTGGGTATTTTTTGCTTGCTTACCATTTTTTCCCAAGTATTTTCTTAAAGCATTTGAGTCACGAATCCTATATTACGTCGATTATCTTAATTTAAGACAGGAATCCTATTCTAATAATCCAACAAATGAACAGGGCAAATTGAAATTTTGTGATAATTTTAAATATTGATTTCTTATCGAGAAAACAAAATTTTTTCTATTCCTGAATGGGTAGGAGAGAGAGAGAGAGAGAGAGACTAACATCATGACGACGAATAACACCAAGATGGCAGGAGATACTTTGGACAGATTAACAATCTTCTCGCCCGTATAAAGAATAATGCTTTTACTAGGTACATTTGGGTTATTCATGCTCGTTGAATAGTACACTCTTTTAGATATGGAAGTGATCTTCTCGTACATTTGGGTATTTTTTGCTTGCTTACCATTTTTTCCCAAGTATTTTCTTACAGCATTTGAGTCACGAATCCTATATTACGTCGATTATCTTAATTTAAGACAGGAATCCTATTCTAATAATCCAACAAATGAACAGGGCAAATTGAAATTTTGTGATAATTTTAAATATTGATTTCTTATCGAGAAAACAAAATTTTTTCTATTCCTGAATGGGTAGGAGAGAGAGAGAGAGAGAGAGAGAGAGAGAGAGACTAACATCATGACAACGAATAACACCAAGATGGCAAGAGATACTTTGGACAGATTAACAATCTTCTCGCCCGTATAAAGAATAATGCTTTTACTAGGTACATTTGGGTTATTCATGCTCGTTGAATAGTACACTCTTTTAGATATGGAAGTGATCTTCTCGTACATTTGGGTATTTTTTGCTTGCTTACCATTTTTTCCTAAGTATTTTCTTACAGCATTTGAGTCACGAATCCTATATTACATCGATTATCTTAATTTAAGATAGGAATCCTATTCTAATAATCCAACAAATGAACGGGGCAAATTGAAATTTTGTGATATTTTTAAATATTGCTTTCTTATCGAGAAAACAATTTTTTTTCTATTCTGAACGGGTAGGAGAGAGAGAGAGAGAGAGAGAGAGAGAGAGAGAGAGAGAGACTAACATCATGACGACGAATAACACCAAGATGGCGGAGATACTTTGGACAGATTAACAATCGTCTCGCCCGTATAAAGAATAATGCTTTTACTAGGTACATTTGGGTTATTCATGCTCGTTGAATAGTACACTCTTTTATATATGGAAGTGATCTTCTCGTACATTTGGGTATTTTTTGCTTGCTTACCATTTTTTCCCAAGTATTTTCTTACAGCATTTGAGTCACGAATCCTATATTACGTCGATTATCTTAATTTAAGACAGGAATCCTATTCTAATAATCCAACAAATGAACGGGGCAAATTGAAATTTTGTGATATTTTTAAATATTGCTTTCTTATCGAGAAAACAAATTTTTTTCTATTCCTGAACGGGTAGGAGAGAGAGAGAGAGAGAGAGAGAGAGAGAGAGAGAGAGAGAGAGACTAACATCATGACGACGAATAACACCAAGATGGCAGGAGATACTTTGGACAGATTAACGATTGTCTCGCCCGTATATCTGGTGTTCACGCACTGAAAGAGCACGCCCACAATTTTCTCGTACGAGTTTAGTCCATCTAACGATTCTGAATCCCACTGCATTGAGCAGAACATTATGAACTGAACACCAATAAACCCCAACACCGTTACCACCAGGAGCGACGAGTAGAGGCTCGGAAGCAAGTGCTTGTAACCAATTTCACCTGTTCTGCTCAACAAATAATCGATTTCTGCTTTCTTGCTGAATTTTCCCAAGAGCCAAAGTACAAGCCGTAAGGTCGACGGGAACAGCGTGTTCCCGAGAAGGACCTGAGGGATGAGAATTAGGAGGAGGCCGGAGTTCTTGCTGAAGACAGTCATGTTTTCGTTCGTCGGGACGAACCCGCAACTGGCAAAGGTCGACACGGTGGTGAAGATGGAAAATGTCATCATTTTGAGGCCCTTCCTCTTTAGCACGTCTCTCGCGCTGGAAACAAGTATCATATAGAGCGAAACTGCGGCAACACCGAGAACATTGACTCCCAGAAGGTAACCTAACACTACAAGACACAAAACGTTAGCGGAACGATATTTCAAATAGTCGAGATCTGAGGACTGGTCTCGAGGTCCGTGCAACTGAGGTTCTACTCGAGAGTTCAGGCAATCTGAATTCGCTACTACAGCTAACTCTACGTGGTCAACAACATCGTTGGTTGGGTTCGAAGGGCAGAGATTGGTATAGACGGAGGCGACTTTTTCTTCGGTTTTCAGGAGTGACCGGAGTTTCGATATCCTAAAGTGAAGCCTAGCGAGAGAAGTGAAGACTTCCCCTCCGACGAACATCAGGACGGTCATCACGATGAGCTGGGAGTTGGAGAAGACCTCCATCTCCACCGTGGACATGCTCGAGACAGTCGCCGAGGAGACAGAGGTGAAGAACAGATCCAAGTCCCTAGGCCTAAAGGAATGGGTTCGCGGCCTCGATGCCTTAAGGACCCAGAAGCCAAGGAGCGAGAGGAAGACGAAGTACAAAAGCTGGACACAGAAGGAGTTGACTCGGAGGAGCAGGAAGCGGAAGTACCAAGAAAAGAGGAAGCAGAAGGACCTGGAGAGGCGGGCTATTTTGAGGCATGAAGCAATACAAAGACACACGACTTCTTTGCCTAGACAAGGAAAGCGCATCATTTTTTGGGAATGAAATTGTTCTTCTTGATGTTAGAATTTGAGGGATGGCGGTGGAGGTGTATATAAAGGAGACAGTCAACCTGGTCTTTAAACAGAAATTATGGGTAGCCAATAAACCTAAATTTGGCAAAAGCCGTGAGTATACATTGGTAGAATTGCCTAAATCTTTTTAGATTTAATTAAATCTCCACTGTGAAACTTTAGAAGATAAAATTTAATTAAATTAATAATTTGAAAATGCCAATGAAATATCATTATTTGGATCTAAAAAATTAATATCATCTTTGAACTTTATGAAAAAATATCAAGATGTCTTATTGTATATAATGATTTTTCTACGTGTACTCCTAGATATTGCTCTACCATCATATATACTCAGTGTACAAATATCTCGTTGATATTGTCAGGAAAAAAAGATAAATTTGTTAATATAGTAAATAAAGAGATTCAATATATATTTTGGACTAATAAAATTAAAAAATAAAAAGTTCACCAAGAAAGTGAGTTTTTGAGATAACATGAACAATAGATAAGTTGTTATAAAATCAATTATGAATGAGAGACTTTTCAATTTTTTACTAATCCCATCGGCAATATAATTTTATATGAAACATGTAAAGCGTTATAGGAATATATAAGAATGCACTTTTTCTTTAATTATGATAACTAAATCCTAAATAGAAAATAAAAAAAATAGAAAAAATAGGAGTGGGGCTTTCTCTTTTACTTGCCATTAAAAGATTGATGGCAATTTTGTCTTTTTTTGTATGAATAGGGTAAATTTAGTTATTTAGGTGGTGAAAATGCTCCAAACTAATTTTTAGGGAAATCTTTTATTTATGGTTGTATTTTGTAAATGATATGAGATTAATTTTCTTAAATATGTTACAGGAAAATTATCAAATACACATTTGAGATAATATCTCTAAAATAATCTTATGTCTCATGTTCAAGTGTTGGGCATTCGAGCTTGAGTGCATGAGATCGAGCCCGACTATCAGGGACGCGAACGTGGTTGTCAAGATCATGGGACCAACCTCAGGGGACACAAGCCCGACCTTGGGTGACTTGAGCTCGACTGCCGAGCATTGAGGCATGTTCACAAGGGCATTGCGTTCCCATGCCTAGTGCCATGGACCTAGGTCTGGCATAGATCAATCTGGAGATTTACCAATAAAGCGAAGAGTCAACTCGAGGCTCACAAATGATCGAGATGTCAAGAAATTTCTAACTTAAGAGCCGGAAGTTATTTGGTCAAATCCAATCAAGTTTCATTCAAAATCGCCATGAATTTGGGTCACTTATATGAACTAAACACTTGATTTGACTGATTCATAAAAAGCGCAAAAATCTTTTTTTTGAAAGGGGTCCACCTGGTACAGATGTCCCCTGGGCACCTCTAACATTTTCTATCATGGCGATAGATGGAATCCCAGAGGATCAAAAGGAGAACGTTTTCTGTCATATCTGAGGCTTCTTCGATGGAAAGGATGGTTCAGATATCGGGGTCAACCCACGCAAATTCCCTCCCCAACCTACGCTTGTTTTTCTTATTGTAAGATAAGTTATTCTGTTATGATCATTCACATTCCCTCTTGATCTAACGATAAATATTTTTTTAATTATTTGTAGCTTTACTTGAATGTTCTCGGATTCTGTTTATTTTACAAAGAAGGGATATATACAATTAAAGTCCTAAATTGATATGCCACAATAGATTTTTCACAAATTAATTTTCGTCTCACAACAAATCTTTTATGAGTACCATTGATGCAAGTCTACAATCTATTTGCATTTTGTCTAATATCCATTCACAATTCATAAGTGTGAATACACGTGGATTTTCTACATCGGATCTATCATTCTCCACGTCACATGCCTACATTTTAATAAGATATGGGACGGAATGCTCACAGAGAGTAGATTCGAGTCGAGAGTACCGGATATTTATTAGTATTAACTCCTAGTGAAAATATTTCAAAAAAAAAAAAAAGGTTCAATGGATTTCCTTAAGTTCGGCTGTATTCTGTAGATTATATGGGGGGCTATTAAGGTAAGGTATTGTGCTAGCTACCCGCCAGATAGCCGGTCAACTACGATCGAACCCCTGGATTAAAAAAATAAATAAATACTAGAAGAAAAAACAAAGAGAGCCCGCATCGTGAGAGGAAACAAATTATATGATACACAATCACTCCACCTTCCCCCCCATAACTTGAAGGAATCGCGATTTAAATTTGTAGAGACTTATTAATATATTTATAAATCATGATTTTGTGACTAAATTAATATTATATGCCTGTAAGTCACAATGGATTTCTGGAATCTTTGGGGGGAAAAATCGAGATTGGAATCATCTTCTAAGTTTTTCATAGTATGTTAAGCGATTAAGATTCCTTATCTTTTTTGGTTCCTTAATTTTCCATCCCAGTTTTGCATCAATACCTAGTTTATAGAGAGTTGTTCCTTAAATGGAGCAAAAAGAATCGAGTTTTTGCATATGGCAGCCAGGTAGGTCATAGATCAAGCAAAAATTTATAGAGAAACCCTCGAACGCCAACATTATGGCTATCTATGAAAAGGAGAGGAGGGGAAACAAAGATGCTTACCTTATCACTTCATCTTTTCCGTCTCTGGGATGCAAAAACCATGATGATAAAGCTGGTCAGGTAGGAGAGCTGTGAGAATATGAGATTCTTCAACAGTAGTTTAGCACTCCTATTTGGCTTTCTTCTGTCACGATATCCCGGGAGCCCCTCACCGCCTTTAGCTTAAAGAAAGGACATATACCGCGGAAGGTACCCGAAGATCATAACTATGAAAGTATACTTATTGGACGGAGATGGCATAATCGTCGTTACATACGCACATCACATCATGTTAGAGAATTAAACTTCTTAGATATTGTGGTAGATTTAATTAAGAATCATGCATTTACATTATGTATCGGATCCACACTCTCAACGCTTGGATGATAAAAAACTACTCAATCAAAGAAAACTATTTCTATGGAATGAAAATAACAAGTTTAGAGTAGGGAAAATGACTTCACCAAAGAAAATCATTTCTTGCGATTTTTCAAGAATAGAAGCTACCTTTAATGGATTCACTTATTATCAAGCACCTCGAAACTGATTTTTCTCAACTTATTTTCAGCACAAACAAATGCCATAAATTATTTACTTTCGCTGAAACTGAATTTCCTAAAAACATTTTCCAACAAGAAGTTTTTAATGAAATAAACACATTCCAATTCCATACATTAACATAGTGCAAACCTTATATTACAAGAATAGTGCACACCTCTTTAGAAGAATATAGTTTCTATTAAAAAATATTTTTCAAAAATATAATTTTTTTCACGTAATAAACGAAACTTTATATAAGTAAATCTCTTAAGTGTACAGGCGTCTGTGACATTAGTCAGATCAAGCATTTGCATGCGGTACCATCTAATTTGTCTGTTAAATAATTGAAAATGCCATATGAGTAATCTATAAAAATCTGCAGCAACTAATTAGTGTTCGAAAAAAGTCGGAAACATGATATGACCTATTATATTTCATACATATTGACCGTGTGTCAAATGCATATGCGTTCAATCTCAATAGAGTTTTTGTCGACTAATTAATAGAAGGGGCAATGATTGGGTGGTCCGAAATTATTGATTTTTTTCACTGTTCAATGGATCCCTAATTTTTTTTCGTTCATTTTGTTGTCCAATGAGTCCTACTATTGCCCCATTACGAGCATTTCTTTGACGAGAACAGTCACATCGAGAATTATTGGCCAAAAATAATGATATAGACCATCACATCATAATTTCAAGTTAGGAATTGAAATTATGGAATTGTGGTCATGTGGGCTTCCAGCATGGTAAATCTAATGCCAAATTAATAGGAATTGTGATGACATCAGCGAAAGTGCTACATTTAGTGACTTTTTGAAAGTTAAAAAGTTAGATTGAATAAAAACAAAAGCTTATGAATCATATTGAATATTAAAGAAAAATATAGGGATCACCACGTGATTATCTTATTAATGAGAAATCTTTAAATTATACTATAAATTCAAAGTAAAAAAATATTTATTAAATATAAGTGGTTTACAATTAAATAGCAAAATAAGGGATAGGGAGAGGCAATTAATTGCTAGTTTTGTGAAAGGAAAAGGAGCTCATATAATTACCTAAGCAAAATGGCAAAACGCAATAACGATCGAGCCATGACTCTCAACTGCCATGTTGCATCTGAATTATTCATCCGTAACTTGGAGGGGATCACAATGGAGAGTACTAGTTCAATTTTGAGTTAGATTGATTTACATGGAAGACTTGAAGAATATAAAAGTGGAAGGTAATATCGGTTCTATTCCAAATGATCGTATGATTGCATAGAAGTTACAGTAATATGAGATGCAATCTCTCGCACGTGTTTCTCTCGCATCGATTGCATCGAGAAGTGGCTTAGAGAAGCCTTACTTACCCTTATGTCAAGAAAAGTTGCCGGTGGCCTCAAGGAAAAACTAAAATTTGTCGTGAAATTAAAAATTCAGAAGTATGGAAATTTAGCCCGGCCCGAAATTCCTCAGCCCAAGTAGTTCGGTCCGGGACTTTCGGGCTCATTATATTCTGGACAAATTCTGAGGATTTAGCCCTAAAAAAGTGAAAAAAATGGACAAATCACCCTTGATGCTTTCAATTGGTGCTTTCAATTGGGTGACAATAATCTGGGAAAATTTACATGCCCACCCACATCCACCTGTACATATAAGATAATTAGCACATTTGATTGTTGCCATTGCACAGATAACATAAGCAATTGTGACTCTATGATGTAGTCGAAAGAGTCCCAAAAAGTTACTACAATCAAGAAGAAACTATATGTTCTGTAGAATGAAGATGCTCAAGTAAGAAAATGCGTAATTACACTGCCCTCCAAAGGAGAAAATATTCAGTGGTATGATCTCCTTGCCATAACCTTTTTGACAATTTGAAAAAGAGTTCTGAGTTGATAATGAAGCATGTTCTGGTATCTCCTTTCTGTACCAACGGAGAGAAACGGTCAACTCCCCAGGACACTGTCGAGTAACACGATAAGAGCTGAAAATGCAGACTGACTTGGTGAACTCCCTCTTTAAGATAGAATGTTCGATGGGAGAGAGAGAGAACAAAATTATACTTGAGGGCCTATAACTTTGTCATGCCGATTCATGTCACGACTATTCTAGTAGCACCATTCTATAGATCCAAAAACGAAGAATGCCTAGACAATTTCCAGAGAACAATTCAAATAATCTCACTTCTTCAAAAAGAGGGAAAGGGTTTTCCAGTAGAAGCAGCGGTAAACGAAATTGTATGGCCAAGCCCAAGATGCGAGTCAATTGCCATCCGTATGAGAAAATCCCCGCGGCAGCAAGGGAACTCGTCAGAAAAGTCGCGGTTAAAACACGGGATGGATAGGGGAGTAATATTTGCTGTCAGACCGGTGGATTCTTTTACCTTCTGCCGTCTTTTCATGATGGATTCACTTCTCTGTGCAGTCTTTTCTGCCACCTGAAGAATCATGTCTTTCCTGGATAGGTAAGTCACTTTTTCCAAATGGTGCACTGGCAAACCACTATTGCTTTGTCAGAGAAGATATCTGAATCACGATAAGATATTGGGTGCAGTTCAAGGCCAGACAAAATCCGAGTCTATTCACCGAGTGACATATGTCGCGTTTGAGTCCACCGTTAGATATCCTACATCTTATCTTTCTCTTCAATTAATGTTTTTACTTATCTTTTTTTTCTATTTTTTTTTTCACCTTTTTCCTCCTTCTTCTTCCTCCTTTCACTCTGCCCGAGATGCAACGCCTCACCGTCTCAGTCCATCGGAGGCCACCACCTCACCGTCTCGGTCCCCACTGTGGCTGCGAACGCCGGTTGCCGGAGAAAACGGAGACTCGCCGACCGTCCGGGTTGCCCCGTAATGACGAGAAATGTGGGTCTTGCTCCGGCGCTCGCTCGGCACCGCGAGGTGCACCGGCCCGACCTTTTCCTCTTTGGTACACAAGCGCGCTCTCCTTCCAAACTCGAGGGATCGCCATCGCAATCGATAATCACAACCTCAGAAGATAACGTGGGGGTTCGGGTCGGAGGTCGAGGCGTTCGATCCACGCCTCGTGGGTGGGTGGGGACGATTTCGAAAGAACAAAAGAAACAGGAAAAGAAAGAGAACAAACCGTCTCAATCCACCACCTCACCACCGTCTCCGTCCTCCGTCGTCACGCTCAAGCTCGGCCAGCGAACTTGAGCCTCAGATTTCAAATCTAAGCTCAAGCGAGCTCTAGATGGAGCTCTAGATTGCGATCTAGAGCTCAGCTCGACCTCGAATCTGATTCGAGGTCGACCAGGCGTAGGTCGACATAGGCAATGGACGAGGCGAAGGCGAAGGCGACGGCATGATTCATCGACGCGACGGAGGGCCTCGAGCTCCTGGCCAACGGCGCGGGAGGAGTTGGACAGGAGGTGGCGGCGCTAGAGGTCGGAGAAGAAGTGGGCGAACATGGCGGCGAAGATGGAGGTGACGTGCCGGAGGAAGCGGAGTTTTGGGAGTGTGGGAGGGCTTTGAAACGCAGAAGAGAGAAGAGGGAAAGTTGTACGATTGAAGAGAGAGAATATGAAACATTAATTGAAGAGAGAGATAAGTTGCAGGGATAAATGTCGCCTAGCGAATGGATTCGAATTTTGTCACGCTGGCCTCTGAGCTCCACTCAATATATTCTCCTAAACCACAGCTTTGACGAGACCCGATTTGGAGAGCGAATTTTCCAAATAATGAAAACGCCAAGAGAAATCTGGTTCCGGAATGGTAAACAACTGAGCCCTATTTCGAGATCCCGGGCACGAAAAAGACCAGCAAGTGCAAGACCCTTTAAATTTAACAGGTCAGGTTCGGTCCCTCGGCAGTAGGAAGATAAAGCCAATCTCAGTTCAAGGATGCTTAGACCGTGGAGCTACCCTTGCTTTGTATTCCATCAGAATATCTTATCTAACCATACTAATGTTCGCCTTGCAATTCGTTAAGCCCCTCCGTTCAACTCGAGAGGGTTGCAACACAACATTTCCATTTTTAAAGGGGAAAATTGCTAATAATTTTTTTAGAAGGGATTGATTAAATTTATATGACACGAAGTGGGTTAATATGAGTTAAACTTGTCAATTTGGGTTGAATGCATTTTCAACCTATCCAAACTTGATCCAATGTACCCACTTAACGAGTTTACATGCTGATTTGATAGGTACTTACAAAATGTTATATCAACTATATAAATAAACCTTTTGTGAAACTCTATGAATTTGTTTTAGGCATCAAATTACACTCTGTAAAAATGTAAATATGGAACAACCTCCTAAAACCACATCCCATTTGAAATTCAAATAATTCAATAAATGTTAACTGAACATTTTAATTTAGCAAAATGAATTTCACATCCAATAAAAAATCGGCATGTCTGGATTAATTTTTACATTTGATTTAATCTAAATATTGTTACTCTCGCACCCGGTTTTCTTTTAGATCGTAAATTCCCAAATTTTTTCCGCCACTCAAATATTAGCACGTAGTTTTGCATATAAATTTTAAATAATTTTTCCACATATCAGTTGGCGATTTTCTCCTCGGGAGAAAGCAAAAAACCTGGCGATTTTCTCAAGGGTGGCTGGGGGAAAGACGATGCTGTCGGTTGATAGAGACAAAGGAATGCTCTGTCCAAGAAAAGAAAAAGGAGGGACCAGCAATAATTGCCGTTATGCTTGATATGTTCTTGCTATTGATTCCTAAATGAGGACCATACGAAGCTCGTCCACCTACCAATCTTAGAAAGCCTTTAACTTCTAATTTCGGCATATATAGCACCACCAAATTAGAAGCTCGTGTCACGAACGGTGATGTCACCGCTCCCGTTACCTTTCCAAAAGCACCTTTTTCTCTCTATTTCGTGTTCGAAATAAAGTAAGCATCCTATTGAACATGGACCGGTGCATAATATGGTAATAATGAACAAGTACATTAAAGATACTTATCCCAATATATTCACAAGAAAATATTTAGAGTTTTTTCTTTTTCAATTTTTCAGTGTGGTCATGGTTGAAGGAAATCTTCCTTCTTTCGATCATTAATTCGTCCGTTGAAGTTATACTTTCGATATTTAAAGTAAGGCTGTGTTCATAATACATGAAATTGGAGAGTTACTTCTAGAAAAATGGCTGAGAAAAGTGCATCTATGGCATATGAAAAGAATCCTAATTAATTGATTGATCAAAAAGCTTTTAACGATTATATCTACTCCTTTAATTTTGGGAGTATCTACTGGATTTTTCTTCATAAGACAGGGTTTCGGCCGGTTGTCACTTGATGTGCGACCCAAGCTTGTGATTATCATCATCAATTATTATTAAACAGGTGTTTGATGTAAAACGTCGGGGAGCTTTGGTATGTGCTCTTCAAAGAAACAACTAAGTGATCGATAGAAGGCCAAAGGTAATATTTCCCGTAGGCTGAAGAAAAGCGACGAGGGCTCGTGATAAATCGTGTGATAATGGGAAAGTTAGAAGCTTAGACTTATTGCATGTGAGTTAAAAGAAGAGGAGTCAGATATTGACCATGTCAAATTGTGCTTCAGCAGGTGAGAATGGAAGTTTAAAAAAAAATGGCAAAGGGAAAAACATGGGAGTGGCATGAAATTATGGCAAAGTTATAACAGCTGGCCAACCGTCAAGAAGTTGGTCCTCCTGGTATCTTCATCAGAAGCATCCATGGAATCAAGTCAATATGAAAGGAAGCTGTGGTCTACCGTGAAACTACGAAATGATCCTGGTAGCTCTCCAATCATCCATTTTTAGGGAATAAGTGTCGAATTGGTCCTTAATACTTTGAACATTCGGCAATCGAGCTTTTGAACTTTCAATTTGGTGAATTACATCTTTCAATATTTTGACAGTAGTCGAGCCGCTTCCTTAGCGTTTCAATGGATTATGTGCTCCCCAATAATGGAGATCAAAGCATATGATTCCTCGGCCCCACATAAAAGTGGAAGATGTGAACTAAATAATGGAGGAATGGGCCACCTATTCTTGGATATGTTTGGAAAAGTTGGTGTAGACTGACAAGTCCACAGTGTGGAAAATTAAATAAATGGACCGGCCAATTCCACAAATGAGCACAATCATCACGTGATAGAAAGATGATTACAATACAAAGATGTCCATCAGATAATAATAAAAGAAAGAGAAATTAAAGCAGCATCCATTAGCCACGAAAAGACATTCCATTGTCCCTAACGATATTAAACTCGATCGACATAATCATACCTCTCGTCGGATCCGCTAGAATTCATGTAATATCCACGTGAGGCCTCTCGTTTTTATTGGCCCAAATTAAATTCAAGATACATAGATTACACTCATATATAATAATTTCTCCCTAGTAACAACAATTCACGAGCTGGGAATGCTATCATGAATTCAATCCAAGTATTTGTATATTATGCGTTTCTTGTTAATATTGATTGATTGTATATATGAGTTGTGTTTGAAAAGTTATAAATCAGATTATTGGTATGGTGCAGAGGAGTTAATATATCCTAATTAACTCACAATTTATTAATTTAAACTTTTAAGTGAAGGTGGATCTAATTGGAAATGTTAACGAGTTCGGATTTAACTCTCCCTTAGCAATCTTCTTAAATAAAGATATTGAGTCTCTACTGTACGCTCTCAACAGATTGTCATGAAAAATCATATAGAATTTTCTTCTTGTCTTTTGCTTTCACATTGGAGATACTAATTCTCAAATGTCCATATGTTACTCTTTCTATGTATTGGGATCATAAGATACCATTGAAAAATGAATGAGTGATTGAGCAACGTCCTTGGATTTTCAAGAGAACAATGTCATTAATCATCATGTTCCTGATCTAAAAGGCCCATCATAAGATTTGGTCACTCAAATTACAAACCCAATAGGATAGGATAAATAAATTAATTTATGTTTGGTAGTCATGACAAAATTTTGAATAAGATGTAATTTATTTCAGAGCTTTATTAGCATAATAGTTATTGGTGTACGGTGGTTGCGAACTACAAGTTCTTGAAAGAGTGGCTCTAAAGCAATTTATAATTATTTTTTATTTAATTTTTAGTGATTCAAAATAGACCGTTATTCTCACGGTACATAAAAAAATTTCACACAATCATGACCATTTATTTTATATGATATTTGGTTCCCCAAAATAGGATGCAATCAAATACGAGAGGGATATAATTTGGATAAAAATATCCCATGGAGAATGTGGAATAATGTGGAGATGATTTTTTATATTCATAATATAAAATTTATTTTTGCTAATAACAAACTTCTTAAATTTTAAAAAAAACTACAATAATATTTGAATTCTAATTATAAAGAAAATTCAAAATAATATAACTAACAACAATTTCTTTTTTATTTATATTTTTGAATTTCATTCTATCTTTTAATATATATTCAATACATAAATATATATAGTATTTATAATGATCACATTTTTTAGATATGTTAGTATCTTAGGTATATTAGTATAGTTTACTATTTAAATTTTTTATTAGATAATGATGGAAGGGGAAAAAGAAATAAAAAAAAGAGGAAAAAAAGATAAAATAAGTAAATAAAAATGAAGTTAGCAAGAGTTTAGTAAGTGATTTTTAACATTTCCGTTTGTGCAATTCCTAAATATGCTATTTATACTAAATAATGGACATAAAATGATACGAAAATATATGATTTTATTATTATTATGATTCATCAAATAATGTGTAGAACATAGTAAAATTTCTGAATTCCATATCTTATTTTGACTAGAAATCCAAATAACTAACGTAGCCTAAAAAATTTGGCCGACAAAATTTGGACCCAAAACCTAAAATACATTGACTCACTGGCATGGTCAAAGCAAGTACATCAACCATTGCCTGTGTTGATACTCGGCTAACCGATGACTAATCAGCGGCCCTAGTGATGGCGGGCGACTGTATCTTTACCATTCTATCTTGGTTCTTTATGCGAGTTACATGCGTATCCTCAATTACCTGCTGATGATGTTTTAGAGAATGCGGGTCTAATGAGTCCGCGGCGGTTCCTTCCGTGACCCGATGAATCGGGGGAGATGAAAGAGCACGCGCCAACTGCTGCGCATCAAAGGGCAACTGACCAACCGGGACTAGCGGGTCAGCAATCACCACGTGCTTTTGGAGCAAAAAGCTTTAACCTATTTTCTTGCCCAAAACAGCAAAGCATCACTGCCTCTCCTCCTCCTCCTCCTCCTCTCCTCCTCTTTCCTCAGACCAACCCACAACACCAACCTCACATATTTTTTCTTTACCTTCGCTCGATCCTGTTGTCGGTTTGTTTCTGGGGGGGTGTGCCTGTGATGGAGGACTTTCTGGGGTTAAAATGGCAGGAAAACCCACGAGCTGGGAAGAAGAAGAAGAAAGAGAGTGCGTCATGCGATTCAGGTACTTACCGCAAATTACTCACAGCTCTGGTTCTGGTCTCGCTTCATTTAATTGAAACTGTCGATTCTCTCTCCTGTTTAGCTTCTGAAAAGATGAATTTGTTGAGACCATAATTGTCGTCTCTTTGAATTCCATATGTTTTCGACCGAAAACGGTCGTTGCATTTGTAATTTGTGAACTCGGGGGGACGGAGGACATGAGATCCATCAGGTTCGTTCGTTGCTCATAATTCCAAACTAAATCATCTCTCTCTCTCTCTACGGCACGTTATTGCAAATAGCTTCGGTAATAAATTTGCAAGCATCGAACTCCAGGGATTGACTATCTACCGAGTACAGTTAGACGTGTCATGTAATTATGCGATTGAGTGAAGTGACTGTTGCTCAGATGTTACTTCCTCCATTGTTGTTTTCAGAGCTCCAGCTGCAAAACCCGCAGGTTCACTCAACTAGTTCACGTGTTTCTTCTAAGGGTGACTACTTCTACTTCTCGTGAGTGTAGTTAGTTTTTTCCTGCAAACGGTATTGTACTTCTGTCCCTAGTGAAAATGGTGTTTGTGACAAATAGCGTCAGCCGCCACTGAAGTTTGAATTGATGTTGTTGCGAGACTGAAGGAGACCAGAAATTTCAAACTTACGGCTCTTATTCTAATATGTGTAATTTCGCATCGCGGGACACCACGGCCCAACCCTAAAATTTAGCCATCTAATGGACAGAGGCATTTATTAGACGAATGCTTTTAAAACTAGCGCATTTGCCATGCCGTGAGGACCATCTATCGATCAAAGGGAGTTTATACATTTCATTCCACAAGTGGATTAGAGATTCGCACATGGGAATACAACTTGCCAGAAGTGATTTCTGTCAGTGGAATAAAGGTTCCCTTTTCTAGTTAAGAGTCACGAGATGGGATGTTTTCATTTGTCTCACTTCGGATTTTTGGAGTAAATCATTTACAGTGGGGCAAGCAAGACGGTGGAAACAGGTCACAAACCGGACTCCCCAATATATAACTTTGGAAGCAGCTCAACTGCAGCTTGTGGGTCATGATCATCCCCTCTTTTTGCCAACATCCAACAAGTACCCCTTTGATTTCAACCACAAACGCCCACCTTTCCTCGAGGTTTGCTTCTCCACTTTTCCCCCTCTTTTACATTATGTTTGAAACCCTTCTATTCTTTTATTAATGGATGGATGGTGTCCAATAGTTGGTGATTGTTTTTGGAAATTTCCTAAGAGCTGCTACTCACATTTACAGATTCGTTTCACCCGCGCCGCCTGCATGTACACAGTTTAGTACGCACCTACTGTCCTTAAGTTATACACCAAATGTGGAATAGAATTCCTGAAATTATTAGAAGAGTAAAGAGAAAGGGGTTCTTGCCAGCTCAGGAGGAAAAAGTGATGGTCTAATGCAACCAACCATAAAACTGCCCCATCTTCTGAATTTATTTCTTCCTTTTGATTTTGCAGGGATATCATGATGCAGCATTGAAGTTCCCTTTTTCCAAAGAAGTCCATCATGGTCCAGCTCTAGTTGAGATTTCATCTGTGGAACCGTCCTTCATCTCTCAGGCTCAGACCACAGATGCATCAGCCAAAGGCTCCCTAGGTCAGACACCTGAAATTAGGTATGTGGCTACAGGTGCAACCATGACTGTTCATACTGATTGGGACAGTATCATATAAATTGGCCGTCTAAACTATCAACCATTGGCTTTTTTGTTAGATTGAAAGCTTGCTTAAGAGTTACTATCCGGATATTGCAAATTTTAAGAATGTCGAATGATTGATCCACATATGTAGGAGCGAAGCAATGTTGTCACAAGGACCCGCACAGCTCACCATCTTTTACGGAGATGGTGTTTATGTGTACAGTGATATCACTCCCGAGAAGGTCACTCTCCGAGCTACATTCTATCTTATAAGGGATTTTTCCTCTCTCTTAAAAAAAAAAAAGAATCTTTCTGGGCGAGTGAATAAGTTTGCGATAACCCTGATTCAGGCTGAGCTCATAATGTCTATGGCGAGAGAGCAGCCGACCACATTGTCCACGAGCCAAGCACGACAACATCTTGAAGTCGCTAGCAACATTCATCGTCCCCGTGCAACTTACCCTCAAGGCAGTATGTTCTTGAAATTAATTGATCCCAATTAATTTTACTACGGTACAGCGAATGGACCTAATTATTGTAGAAATACTTGTGATGCAGCTCTGCCTCAAGCCCGCCGAGCGACCTTGGTACGATTCTTGGAGAAGCGCAAAGACAGGTAACAAGGGTTTTGCTTATTAAATCTTCTCTACAGTATTATGAATATCTTAGATTATGACAGTGGAAGAATTATTTTTCACTGCATATGGCGCAATAAATATAAAAAAGGATGACCATTTTCCTAATCTTCGTTGCAGATTGAGCAGTGACATTTACAATCTCATAAAGAAATCATCCGAGAACACAATCTTTCCCCAGAGGAGCTGAATTAAAGCAGCTGAACTGCAAAAATTAACCTTCTCGTGTTTGTTTAGTCATCTTCTTTTTATTGATTACCCATTAATCTCTGGCTATTACCTGGCATGTTACGAGACCGGTAATGCCTTCACAATTTCGACATCGCTAAGTATAAGTAAGCTTTTGATAATTACGTGGACAAACTTGTTGCATCTACCGATGTCTTTCATGGCTATCCTCAAGGCGGAATGTGGTTATATAGGGAAACAACAGTACATGATTCTCATTGGTGTTGGATTAGATTAATTTACACACGTATCCTATTCCTACCGCTTTTTTGTCCGAAAACATACTTCGTTAACTATATATAGAACCGAGAACGTTAAATTGAGTGTGGCATTAGGAAATTTAAAATGAGAAATAGCTAATCGGCATGAAAGTTACCGAGACTAATAGGGATTATTGTCAGAGAAATTCTAAATTTACTGTTGTGGCACCCCCCCGAACGGCCCCCGATCCATTAGGGTCGCCACAGTTCGATTTCCTTTCAGTTGTCCTGATAATATATCACTCTAATACCATAGAATTATAATAGATCTATAAGTCCTGGTGGTTTATATCATTTAGATCGGTCCCCGCGGAGTATATATAGCGGAAGCACATCCATCAACTCCCATTTCACAAATTAAAACGATGCACACCAACTAAACACATTTATAGGTAATAAGCCGAACACTTTTATTTACATAAAACTAGATGGCCATCTTTAGTCGATACACCAAAATGCCGTAGTCTTCTATACTCGGTTATACTTCAAAAGATGACCGACATCTTTTCCAACAATTGTATATTTAAAGTCCATCAATCAGTGTCGGCGTCCAAAAGTTCCTTCCTCTGTTGTCCTCCTCCTCGCGGCCATATCCAAGCACTTGGTCCATCTTTTAGTGGCGGTGGCGGTAGAGGTATCTTGTCTAGTCTGAAATGTTAGTCCCCAAACGGGGTGAGTACAACCACTCAGCAGTAAAAGATTCATCAAATTATATCAAGCAGTACCATCAATATCCAGATTCATGCAAGATAGACAGAGACGAGTAACCCAAGAATAAGTATGCATCCAAATCGTAAATTTTTCTTAATGCAATGGCAAATGCAGTTTTAAAGGATCAAGATGCATTGTGTCCAGTTACACAAGTCCCGATCATAGGGCCAAACTGTAATGACACCTCTCATTCCATGCCATACAATTTAGTCCGATAACCAGACCACACTCATACTTAATATAATCATCCGTTTTATTATTTAAAAGGTTTCATCCCCAGAGGACCAATGTTTGCATCCTTCCGGGCATTCGCATCCACCCTAACATCGCGAAAGCCTCCAGGCATGTATTCAAAATACAACCGGGCATCCAAAGGGCATCAACTCATTCGAACCTTTGGGCATCTTACACCCCACCTGGCATCACGAGGAATCGCTGGGGCTCGCCATGAAAATGTTTACCCCTACCCTCCGGGCATGCATCATAATACAACCCCTCACCCTCCGGGCATGTATCATAATACAAACCGGCATCCCGACACTCCCGGGGAAAAACCTCTGGGCATGTATTCATAATACAACCAGGCATCCAAAGGGCATCAACTCATTCAAACCTCTGGGCATCTCGACTCTCGAGACATCGTTGACCCGAGGGTCCAACGGCAGCAATTAACATCTTAATTTCCAAAAATACTTTCAAATGCAATGACAATCCATTTCATGCATTCACTATCCAATCTCATAATTGCACAAATATCCACAACCAGTACCATCATATCACATAACCATTTCAAACATATTCACCTTTGGGACATTTTGTGAAAATTCGAAAATAGAGCAACCCGATTTTACCATGCACAGTTCTGGTAAATATTTCGAAATAAATACTAAATGAGCTCGAAAAATTGTGAAATTGTGACATGTTATCAATGAGACCCTAAGGAAAAAATTTCGTGAAGAACACCAAGTCAAATTCCTTATTTATCGAGAGTAGAAATTCCGGTATTCCTTACTAACGTTCTGTAAAATTTCCAGATTTAACATTTCCGTATAAAAATCATTTCGTCGACCAAATATTGTCCATTTATGCTAAATTTTTGATATGTTATTCTTACAGATGTGCTATTTAACTTCCATTAAGGATTCGAAGTCAAATTTTGGCTAGAAAATTCCAGAAAAATCGAGAAATCACCGGAGGTCATACTGTTCTTACAAAAACAGTTTACTAACCTAAAGAGAAATATTCCTATCCTTGAATCTTGGCATCCAACGTCCACGGCCAAGTATTTACAAATGTATTACACCACAATACAGCCTCTTTACTTCCGAAAATCCACCATAGTTAGATCCTTGAGTTCTCATTTCAATTCAAAAGCGAAATCCACCAAAACTTGATTTGTTTTTGCTCAGTTTCTTAGTCCCGCTTCATCTCATCCATCCAAAATCAACATGCAGCTCCAAATTTCACATTTTCTCACATCTACCAACTCCTCACTAGATAAAAACAGCAAGCAAAACATAGATTGAAGAACTTCTACTTGCCTCAACACCTAGCTTGCTCGGCAACCAAAAACAGAGACTTGGGACTTTGGACGCAGCTCAATCGGCGACGGGGATCGGCGGCGTCAACGGCGGCAGCAGGCGTGCTCACAGCGGGGCTAACCTCCTCTCCCTCTCGCCGTTCACCGCCTTCTCGCGAGCCCTCTCTCTTTCTGTTTTGTGTTACGAAGCTGCCTCGTCCTCTCACTTTCTCTTAAAACTGAGCCCCTTGTTTCCTCTAATGTTAGTAAGCTAATGATGATTTTGCATGTAGGGGTTTCGGTGGATGCATGCATGGAGAACAGGTGGAGGAGGCGAGGACAGGTGGGTGTGAGACGTGGCTGTTCTTGGTGGCCCTCTCTGCCACTTGGAGACACGGTTGATGCAGCTGTCCAAAGCTTCTTCTTCACTGGCCACAGCATTTTGTTTTATTTATTTATTTATTTTCCAAGTCTTCATTTGCTGGTCGACAACGGAGGAGCAACGTGGCCACCATTGGCTTTCTCTTGGTCAACAATTCCCCTCTCAATTGACCACCACCATTACGTGTGCATGGCCCAACGAATCTAAAATCTTCGAGCAGCGTGGGTTTTAGTCAAATGGGCTTATTTGGTTGACTCCTATAAACGCGGTTTTCAATTGCCGCATGAAGAAGGGAAACTTGGCGTGGCTAATTGGTCCTTTGTGCATGGCCGCGCATGAGTACTCCGATGGTCTTATAGGAAAATATATTAGATGTTTCGGGATGTTGGGTGGTAATGAAACAATGATCACATGTTGTGCCGACGGCGAAGAACTTCGATCGCATCTTTTTGTCAATCCGTGATGTATCATCAATAATTTCCAAAGTCGGCAAGATGCAGATAAGGTCGGTCTCACTAGTGATACTACATAGGGAAAATGCCATAACTCATTCGACGATCGATCCGTTTCTAATTGTGAGCCCTTGGTCCAATGGTAGTAATAAAACAACGCCCGTACAAAATACCAATGACACCATCCGACGATACTCCCATCGATCGGTCACGGTCATCACATGTCCGAGGGTTGTCGAAATTCTCGGATGCCACAATTGTAGGTGATCAATTCGGTGATAAACATTTTAATTCGATCTATTTAGTCCTAATATTTTTTTATGATTTTTCAATGTAGTCCTTATCAATTTTGGCCGGAAATCATTAATGTTGCTGCCAGCTATTTTACATAACACGATTGACATTAGCAAGCATAATCTTGGCAATTTTGTTTTATTATGAATATCTTTATTATTTTCTTTCATATTACTTTTTCTTTATTTTTTAATATTCATCTTCCCGAAAGCACCAGCGGAGTGAAGTCGCCGGACCCTAATCAATAGCAAGAAAGGGCGGCCCTTGCCTAGTGGCTAGCAAGGGCGTGCATTGGATTTTCATTGATGATTGGATTACAATAGCCAACATTTTTTGCTTTTGTTTCGTCCACGCATGCTCTGATGGGTGCTTCCTTCTAAAGCAAAATGCTCTCCTACCGATGCATTTTTGAATCATACAACTTTAGCAGATCAATTAGCCCCGTGTGCTTTCAGTGCAAGAGTACTAGACAAACTTCCTGACCGTGTCTACACCTCTGTCTCCTTCATCAGTCAGAGATCATTTGGAGCCTTAATTAGTGATTTGTGCCATTTCTCTCTTGACGATGAAACTCATACCCCATCGTGTCATTGGCAGTCCAATCCCCATTATTTGGAAGTCATATCTAGTATTAAGAGTTTGTCTAGATTTGATATCACTAGCACGACAGGTGAGAGTTTTTCTAATGTGAGATACATTAATTAATATTGTAATTTATTATTTTATAGGATTGGTCTAAGATAAGATAGAATGTTTCTTAATTAATCTATTATGGAGCTAGCTAATGTGGACTGAGTTGAGCCCGGCCCTTAATGAGTCATGGGTAGAAACTCTATAAATAGTGTTCAAATCTTTCATTTAACCCTAACATGTGATAGATTTTGAAACAAGTGTGTTAATCTTTCTATTCAATTATATGTGTTCTTATTTTAACTATGGAGATCATAGCGATTGCGTTTTTTGCGACTAATAGATGGTATCGGAGCTTCCATAGATTAGAACACAAATGTACAGTTTTTGCCATTTTTCATGATTTTTTGTGCAACAAAAATAAATTTTGATTATATAAATGGGAATAGCTTGTCGAAATGAACAAAACCGTGGGCGGCGCACTGTTGGGAGAAGTTGCATGCACCCCCATGCGCGGCCACATGTTGCTGGTCTTTAAGCACGTGCAGCCATGTGCCTTCATATGCCTTCATGTGCGAGCAAAGCTAGTGCGCGCATTGCATGCACCTGGGCTGACGTTGTCGTGATGTCAGCAGCTCGAGCAACCCAACTTGACAAGAGATCCAACTCATTAATTTGTCCGAACAAATTCACCATTGATTGAACCGGCCAAATTGTCCGATCGTATAGTCAAACCAAGAACCAGCCGGGCCATTTCCAGTTGGATCAAGAAACTGGTTGGGAGCTGCACCACGCGCGTGCTCCACACACAGAACACATAGGTGGCGCGTGTGGGCACGTAGAGGCTCCGATTAGCCCGTGGTCGACAGTTATGTGCTCATATGGTGATTCTCTATCTAATGGTGTATTTATTTTATATGTTTGATGATTTTATTAATGTGAAAATATATACATAACCTTAAATATGTGTATTTTTTTTTGTTGTATATTTTCATGTATTTTCTTGTATTTTTATGTGATTTTGGAAATGCAGGTGCTGATTTACAAGTATATTATCATATAGATGTTGTGTAGAGTGTGATTCATTGATAATATACATATATATATATATATATATATATATATATGTATCAATGAGTAAAGCAATGTAATTGGTATGATATGTGATTTTAGTAATAAATTGCCTTTGTTATTAAAGTTAAAATCACATGTATATGATGTATGTGAGAAATAAAGTTTATATCCTCGATATGAGAGAGTTTCGAGGATTTAATTGAGTTGTGACAGTATAGTGGAGGAGTGACTGATCCTAATAGTTTTTTTTTT
This sequence comes from Eucalyptus guilfoylei, assembly GCA_016097605.1. Classification (NCBI taxonomy): domain Eukaryota; kingdom Viridiplantae; phylum Streptophyta; class Magnoliopsida; order Myrtales; family Myrtaceae; genus Eucalyptus; species Eucalyptus guilfoylei. The sequence goes on along the minus strand of CM027865.1, from coordinate 32,622,647 downwards.
TTGGTGACCCAGGGAATCCCGTAAGCCGACAGCCGGTGAGCAAACCTTGAGGAAGCGACTGTAGGACCCACCACCACAGTACTCCAGGTAAGAATCCCTAACGACACCTCTGGGATTCAAACTTCTCCCATTCGTGAGGGGGAGAGAGCCCAAACCAGTTGCGCCACTGCGGGCGATGGTACTGATCCTAATGGTTCATACACCAAAAAGTGATGAATTCACGAAGATTGCAATATATTTTCATGGACACTGTTATGTAGAGAATATACAACTGCATGTTATGTATTCAGCTTAAATGTGATTATGTGATGATGCATGTAACTTTCTGGATGTATACTTGCACATCTTCAAGTGCATGTAACTTTCTGGATGTATACTTGCACATCTTCAAGTTACATAGTAAATTTCTATATAGTTTGCAGTTAAAAGTCAATCTTTGAAAAGCTTAAACAAGAGGTAGCATATCTGTTGTAGCTAACCTGATTTTCCCTAGTTTTGAGCATAGATCCATTCATGTAGTATCAAAGCCATGGTTTCATTTGTGATTTAGTTGTTTCACGGGCTTAGATGGTGAATCTAATGTTGAGAAAATTTCTTCATTCTCATGACAAATCTACAAACTCTCAATGCTCTTGTTACTCTTACTCTTTCTCCATTTTCCTCTTCTTTTTCAAATTTTCATGTGTGAAATGTCTCTAAGATTGACTATTGTTATAAAGTTTCTTTTAGTGATGATACTAAAATCTCTGAAACTCAACTTCCTTTTATGAACCATATTCATCTTTTGCTAAACCTTCTTCATTGTTTTCCCCTATCCGTTCAATTCGACATCTTGTTCGCCACACTCCTAAAGAAGTGAAACAGTATGTACAGTCCTTCAAGTTTGATCAGCATTTTATTCCGGCCATTGAAAAGAAGTACTTTGTTACTTTCCAGATCTCTCTAGAATTTCCTAAATAGTGGAACCAATAGGGATATTCTTATATTCATTAGCTGTTCGTCTTGTAGTTACTTTTCATGATTGAAAATGCTTGCCAATTGTAGCCATAATGGCCCTATTAAACACTCGATTCCTAGAATACCAACACGCTTGCATTGACACTATCCAGACCACCCTAAATACTGGAATAGTTTTTGTAACCTTGTATCCAAATTTAAATGTTGCCCTTTCAGGTCGTCAATTGCTTTCCTTCTTGAAGGTTCAAATTCAGCTTACTAGAGCACCCTAGGCTGCTTATTCCATTGTAGCAACTCTGCACTACCAAATGGTCTATTGAGTACAAAATCATGCTCTTGATCTTAATTTCCAGTATGGAAATGAGGACGCACTATTCATTTCCATGCAAAATAATCAAGCATTCTGCATCCACGTTCCTAGGCAGATCCCCAAAGAAAAGCTAGCCAAACTCCTTCCAAAGACTTGGATTACCAACTATGAAAAACTGCACTAAAACAATAAACCCCTCTAGTCCTTAGATTCCGAATTTGTGAGGAAAAAAGATGGCGTTGTTGCCACGGAAAAGAAAAGGAAGAAACCCCTTCTATCTTCCAAACTTTGTTCATGATTCAGCCTTGCATTCTAGATCCGATCCCAAGCCAGACCCAAAAGGGCTTATCAAATACTTCTATAGTGATGGACATCCTGTCCACTACTATTAAGACCCTTATGGTCATTGTTTTTGAGATCCTTTTTGCCAATAATTTTATTCCACAAATTCTCCTAATGAGGTGGACCCGACTATAAAGCCAAAGCGAAAAGCCCAAAAACCAAAAGATGGTGTATACCAAAAGTATTTAAACGGAGATCTCTCTGTTGATACATTTGGAGAATGTGATAAATTTCAGTTTATGGTTTCTTATTCTCCATCTCCACCACCTTCATATGCATCATCATCATCATCGGCTTTGCCACTTTCACTCCTTTCGGCTTTGCCACCTTCACCCCTTCCTTCACCTCTTCACAAAAAAACTAGCTATTTGCCCATTTTATAAGCTAATCTTTAAGTGGGGAAAAAAGCATTCATATCCACTTGAGGTTCCAAATGAGACACCGCCTAGCCATGAGCAGTATAAGAAGGTTAATCTTTCTATTTTCATGTTCCATGATATAGACTTTCCCCATCTTACTCGAGAAGGCTCTTAGCTTTCTTTTCCCGTTGCCAAAGAATTTATTGATTCATAGGAAAAGTTCCGACATGTTCTAAAAATACCTACTCCAACTTATGTGGACAAACATGGAAGGTAAAAAAGAACTTCTGTTGCCGAAGTTGTTCTAAATTGACAGTCAAAAACCCTTTTGGCATACAATTCTGCTTTCAAAACTATTGGCTCAATAATAGTTGAAGTGCATAAAGACCTCAAAAGGCATAATGAAATCACCAAAAAAATGATTGTACATTTCCAAGGCTTCATACCTTGGAATCGGAATAGCATTTGGGATATCATTTTCTTGAAAGCCCAAAGACCGAAATAAAAAAACTCAAGAGGCAAATCCAATTTCTTGAAGAAGAGAAATTCAAACTTTTTGATCCATTCTCAACTTTGTTAAGAACTGAGTATTCTCTTCTGTAACCACAAAGTACTTCAATCTTTGCTACTCTTGCGGAGACCTCTACCAGACGAGATAGAACTAATGTGGTAGAAATGCGAAATTGTCTCCAAGAAATGGATAGGCTAAGAAAAGAAAAAAAGGAGGAGAAGATTCCAAAAGAACCCTCTAGATCCATAAAGGAGGAATCAAATCATATGATGTTATCTAATCCGTTGGAATCATTCCTCAGAGATCTGAACAATCCGAGAATGGACAACTTGATCCTACTAATCCCGTTGTCTTGAAAACACATGATCAGATTCCTATGGATCCGATCCTTCCAATCGAATTAGAATCGGAACCAGATTCAGTATCTCTTTCATTTTTCTTTTTCAATTCCTGCTGTTGAATCATTTCCCATTGTATCAATTACTTCTCAATATTTATGGCTGATCCTCTAGATCAGGATATGGATTTGAACCCTTCTAAACTAGAGGTTATTCAACCAAATAACCCATCTCAAACTCCAACCACTTCCAAATAGTTTTTTACCGTTGATGATATTCCTTATTCCAAATGACTAGAAAAATTTAAAGAATTCCACCCTTGGTTAAACACTCGAAATCTCACAAATCATGACATGTACGAGGTCCTTCGCAAATTTGTTATAAGGTTTACTGAGAGCTTTAAACATTGGTGGCAATAAGTTCCATAGTGAGACCAAGTTCAGTTTCTGCTCTTGTCAAATTTTGGTCAAGCCATGACATCCATCTACCACTTCATCATTGAAAAACATGCTGACCTCATTGAGCTCAAAAGAAGGGAATATTTCAAAAGAAAATATTATTTTCTCCAGAAAAGACATCTCGATATACATTATCGAGAAATGCTTAAATTTTTCTATGACCTTAGAGCTGATGCAAATCTAAAATAAATTTTCCTAGCCTTTATTCCCATAGAGCTTTCCTAGTAGGTTTGAGAGATCATTTCTCAACAAGTAAAGGAGAAGTGTGGATATTCCTTGTGAAAAAATCTAGCGGGAGATTTATCTTTGCCTCGATGATTTGTACCTAAGATGTCAGATGATGAAAACCTATATTAGAGACAATCGAAAACTTGATGGTGCTTATTCGTGCCAGCATTTGAAGACAAATCTTCAAAAAAAGGATTGTGATGGCTCTTGCGGAAAACCCTCGAGGAAGAATAAGCATTTTAAAAGATATTGGGTGGAAAGGTCCAAGCATAAACTCAAGCATTTCCGAAGAAAGAAGAAATGACAATTTTTTAGAAAAATGAAGGACCACATGGATGGCAAGAAATCGATTCCGTGCTTCATCTGCAACAAAAAAGGCCATTTCACCAAAAATTATTCTTAGGCACAAAAAGGTCAGAACCACTTGATACACCATATTGAATTCGAAACTGGTATTTCTCTTAAAAATAATGATGTCGAATCATTATTTTCTGTTGATGAAGATCCGTTTGAATAAATTCTTTATGTCATTCATTATTATCAAACCCCTAGCTAAATCGATTCTGACTCAAACTCTGAAGAACTCAATCATCTATTTTTAACATCTATGGATCTAGATTTCAATATATATTCTAGTCAAGTTTATTATCCACATTTCCCCATAAAGATTTTCACTTCAAGTTTTGCTAAATCCATTTCAGTGATTGCTCTTATAAACACTGGTGTTAGTCCTTCAATTTTGGATACTAAAGTCCTCCCTAAAGAATATTAGACTTCTTGTGTCCGGTACTTCAACTCTACTTCAAGTGATATTTTCTCCACAAATATACGAATTACCCTAGTAACCATCCAGTTCTTTCCCCAGGGTTCTATAACCATTTAGGTCTTTGGATCTAGCCTCCCCAACAAAGACTTGATTATTGGTTGTGACATCATGATTCAAATTCCCCAACTCCGAAGCATTCATGGAAAAAGCCTTAAGTATAAAGACTAATTTTCCGAATTCATCAATATTCAAAGGCTCTTTTCTATTCAAATGAGTTGATTAGATCAAATCATGCAAAAACTGTTAGAATCTTATTCACAATCTCACTTTGACTTCTCACAAAAGCCTCCCTTTCCAAAAGAACAAGGATATAAATCCTACTGAGGCGAGCCATATGTGAATGAATCAAGAATATCTTACTTTTACTTAGAAGGAATATTCAGAGCTACTACAACAAGGCCTTATTAAGATCTCAAACTCACAGTGGGCTTGCGAGACCTTTTATGTCAACAAGCGAGCTGAGTAAAAGAAAAATGCGATTGGTAATAAATTAGCAACCCTTTAACCTTTTCCTTCAGGATGATAAATTCCATTTGCCCTCTTAAAATTCCATTTTTGCTAGATTATTCAAAGCTCACATATACTCCAAATTGGACCTCAAAGCTAGATTCTGGCAATTGGGTATTCATCTTAAAGACAGATCCAAGACAGAATTTGTATTTCAAACTAGTATGTTCAATAGAAAGTTCTCCCTTTTAACCTCAAAGTAGCTCATTCATTGTTCCAAAAGGTCATATGTTGCATCTTTCAGCCAATCTTACCGAGTGTAGCGATTTGTATTGATACATTATTTTATAGCCCTAATGAAAAATCTCATGTTGACTTCTTGAGCAGTTTGCAAATATCGTAAAGAAATATGGAATCATGCTCTCTCAAAGAAAGATGAATATTGCCACATATTGCTCAGGAATTGTTGAAATTTCCAAAAAAAAAAAAAAAATTCACGACAAAACAAGTTCAACAATTTCTTAGGATAATCAATTATTCTCAAAGACTTTAATCCTAACATTACAAAATTGTTGATCCCTTTACAATTGATGCTGAAAAAGAATCATCCACTTTGGGGAAAGACTCAAACTAAAGTAGTTGCAGAACTGAAAAAAGTCATGCAGACTCTTCCCGCTTAATAAATACCATCTACTAGAAAAAGAGTATTCCAAACTGATGTCAGTGACGAATACTAGGCAGCCATATTGTTCAAAGAAATTGAAGGTAAGCAACATATTTGCGCTTACAAAAGTGGAAAGTTCTCCCAAATGTATTATCATTCTATTTTCAAGGAGATATTGGCAATAGAAAATGGAATAAAAAAATTCGAATTCCATCTTGTTGACTATCATTTCCTAGTAGAATTGGACATGGCATCCTTTCCCTAGATGACCAAATTCAAGCAAAAACAGATTCCTCATTCCCAATTGTTATTGTGGGCTGAATGGTTTTCAAAATACTCTTTCGAAACTAAACACATTGCAGGAAAAAATAACGTGCTTGCTGAATTTCTCTCCAAACTAAAGGTTCCAACCGAAATCAACATGTACATCCTGAGGCATCCTTTTCCTTAGGGAGAAAAATACAAGATCGACAAACTGCAAGATTAGCCAAGTCTGGAGTACCACTAGGAGATTAATGAACAAATTCATAATGATGATCCCTCTGAAAATCTTGACAATCTCATCTGGCAGTGTCATATAGATCTCTTTAGATACCATGGAGGCTCAAATATTTATCCTTTCGGATTAAACCCCAGGTATCCATTCATACGTCCATTAATTTGGAAGGAATATGATTTCCCTAACAAACTTTGATGGTTGTCATGGTACTTAACCAATAAGTATTTGATAGCTATTGAGTTTTCCACTAGAAGTTTCATTGTCAAGTTAATCAGGTTGATTATGCTCGATCGCAACAATAAGAACGAAAGTGAAATGAACCATTTCATTGTACTCAACAGGTTTTACCCTCTGACTTATTGGAAACACCTTTTCCTCCAAGAACAAAGAGATGCCCCTCGAGCAGAACCGAAAATACACACAATTGTGTTCTTTTGTTGACCATGAACTCTTGTGCTAAATAATGGCACCCTCACTAGTGCATCAGAAGGAGTAGGAACACTGACATTTTTAGATTGCATTGGATCTGTTGAATACAATTATAGAGAGCTCCAAAGAGTCTTGTGCTAAGAAAACTAGACCATTCCTGAAGAAGTAGTGAACTGTTCAACACCTGTCCCATGGGACCACCATGATCTTGCACCTGAAGCCAAAGAAGCACTCGAGGAATTCAAACAAGCACAGAATCAAGCAAGGACACCTCCATCACAAGAACAAGAAATGGCAAACACGGATGATTCTACACGGTCCTCTAAAAAATCCTACGCTCAAGCATCATATGCCCAATGGGGAGGGCCTCTCTCTCAAGACCCATATGATCAAGGATCCTTATTCTTATCCCTTGGATTAGACCCCAACACAGTCTCTCATTATACTCAAACAGCAAATTGGCCCCAGCCAATTATGCCTAAAAGAATGGACCAAGACAGTGTTCAAGAATCTTCCAAGACTCATGAAGGATCCTCCTCAACTAGCCTAAACATGTGGAATACATTAATATCACAAAGAAAATTCACCCATAGCACTTACAGTCCTCCTGCTTCTGACGGTAGACTCGAAGATCTTGAGCAACGACACATGGAAGAACAGCTTGCAATGCATAGCTCTGATGACTTAGACTATACTACAACTCTTGAGATGGAAGATAGGCCTGTAGCAAAGTTATTGTAGCACAAGTCACTATAGCAAAGTACAGTAACAATAAGTTAAATAAATCACTATTCATAGTCACTGCCCATATCATCTAGGATAATTCTCGACTGGAATTCCCAAAGCCTGTGTGTTTAAGACCTGTTAGCATGGTCTTTGTTTTTGTGACCTCTTAATGCTTATAGAATGTAAAGAGGATGTAACGTTTTGACGAAGCCCCTTAAAGTAAAGTGTGAGTTTGTGAAAATTCTCCTTATATCTCTTTAAACACTTCATCTTCTTCCGCCTAATAGGATCCTCTAAGAAATACAGCTCGGCTAAGTTAGAAATGCTACCATCCTGGCATCATTAAGCATCTCTATACTCTGAACTAAATTTTTAGGTAGTTTGCAGCTAAAAGGCAATCTTTGGAAGGCTTGAACAAAAGGTTCACATAGTATGCGATAACATATCTGCTATAATTGACTTGGTTTTCCTTGGTTCTGAGCATAAATGCCCTCATCATATATTGCTTGTTTTTTAGTCACATTTTCTATAAATGGTAACTTTGTTACTGTTGACGTTCTTGCTAATTCAAACTTTAAGAAATGTAAAGAAGATTTGTTTGGTGTGGAGATGATAGATGTTCATATTGCTCTTAATGCTGATTAGCAGGCAGATCTTATTGTCAAAAATACGGAAGCTCAGAAAGCATAATTTAATGCTTAGGAAAAGGGCAATCGAATTTGATTACCATCCATGAAGCGTTTCATTCAAGAACACTTGAAAATTGATTTGCCTGCGGACTGCACTGCTAGACACATAAACATATGCTATAATAAATATAAAATTAAGTTGTCCAAGAGAACCTATAATGAGTATAAAGGGATTCATAAACCAAATGACACCAAATCAAAATAAATCAAAGCTCAATATGGGAAACAACATTAAAGTTAACGTCAAGTTCGTGGGAGATGTTATTTTGATTCTAGATTTTGGCTTTAGGATGATGTTAAGAAACACTTTCTACATATTTTCCTTCAGACAAAACTTTATTTCTTTGTCTTGTTTGGACATGTGTAGATACTCTTTTAAAATAAAATAAAAACAATAGTATTTATATATTTTTTAATTAAAATAAGGTCGGGTATTGCAATATGTCCAATGGATTGTACCAATTTTGTTTATCTTCCAATGATATGTACGTCACTTATATAGTTGAAAATGTTGTTTCCAAAATATCTCTGCTTGAGGAATAGTCATATGCATTGTGGCATAAACACCTTAGTCACATCTCTATAAAAATAGAATAAAAGCTGATAAAGGCTGACATCCTGCCTATTCTTTAAAGTGAGTTAGAGATTTATGTAGACTGTTGTAAAGGTAAAATGGTTAAGATAAAGAAGAAAATCGTAGTTCAAAGTTCTGACCTATTAGAGGTCATTTGCACTGATATTAGTGAATCATATACGGTAACTTTATGTAGAAATTTTTATTTCTTCACATTTATTAACAACTATTCCTGATATCGATACCTGTACTTGATTAAAGAAAAGTTTGAGTCCCTTGACAAATTGAAGATTTTTCGGACTAAAGTAAAGAACCAATTGAGAAAAGTCATAAAGATTATCAAATCTGATCATGGCAATGAGTATTTTGGCAAGCATGGTAATGTTGGATAACTTAAAAGGCCATTTAACAAATATTTGGTAGATTCTGGGATAGTAGCTCAATTTACTACGCTTAGGAGTTCTGAATAAAATGGTGTGGCTGAAAGGCATAATCACACTATTATGAATATTATAAGAAGTATGATTAGTAAAATAAAATTTTCTTGTTTTTTGTGGGATGAAGTTTTGAAAACAGTGCTTTACATTCTAAATTGTGTTTCCATCGACTCCTTTTGAGTTATGGACTAGACGTAAACTTAGCTTGAATCATCTTAAAGTCTAGGGGTATCCTGTAGAAGTGAGCTATATAATCTAACATTGAGTAAATTGGATTCCAAAACTACTCGGTATTATTTCGTATTTTACCTGGAACATTCAAAGGGGAGTTGATTTTATAACCTCAATGGATATACAAGAATTGTGAAATTACAGACAACAAAATTTTTGGAATTTGATGTAATCGAAAAGAGTAGCTACTCACAAATTATTAAAAATGACAATATAGTGGGGATTATTGGATCCCTATTTCTTCTTGTGCAGACAATTATGAAATCTCTTATGCCACAAACTGAGCCTATTATGGCCAAGGATCTTGTTATTGAGGCAGTTCCTAATGAAGTTCTTTGAATTCCTCAAGTGAGGTTATAATAGCTCCACTCAGGAGATCGACTAGGAAAATAACTTCAATTATATCACTACCTAGGAGAGTATGATTATAACATTGACTACATTGTTGATCCGGTGACTTATACAGATGTCGTTTCTCATCCTCAATTAAATTTGTGGCTGGATGCAATAAAAGAAAATGTAATCTATGAAACATAATGGTGGTTAAGAGCTTGTTAAATTGCTTGAAAGTGATAAGCCCATCGGTTGTAAATGGATATGTAAAACTAAAAATGATTCCAAAAGAAAAATTGAGAAGTTTAAAGTCAGACTGATAGTTAAAAGTTTCACTGAAAGAGAACGAATAAATTATGAAGCAACATTTTCTCAAGTCTCTTTTAAAGATTCTTTTAGAGTGATTATGGTATTAGTAACCCATTTTGATATGGAGTTACACCAGTTAAAATTACTTTTTTAAATGGAGACCTTAATAAAAAGGTCTATATGATGCAACTCGAAGGTTTTGCAATAAATGATTTGGGTAAAGTTGTATGTAGATTGAAAAAATCTATTTATGACATCAAGTAAGCTTCTAGACAATGGTACTTAAAGTTTCATAGTGTTGTCATTTCATTCAGATTTATTGAGAATAAAGTAGATAAGTGTATATACTACAAGGTCAGTGGGAGGAAATATATTTTTCTCATGTTTTATATAAATGATATCTTATTTGTGAGTTGTGACATTGGATTATTACATGAGATAAAACTGATGTTATCGAAAATTTTTGATATGAAAGACCTTAGTAAGGCATTTTTTTCTTCTTGACATTAAGATCCATAGGGATCATTCTCGCCGCTCATTAGGTTTGTCTCAGAGAGCATATGTTGATCGTATTTTAGAAAGATTCAATATGCAATACCGTAAGCCATGAATTGCTCATGTTATTAAGCGTGATAAATTGAATCCTCACAATGCTCTAATTCAGATTTTGAGAAAACTCAAATGAATGATATACCTTATATTAATGTACTTAGAAGAATTATATATGTTCAAATTTATGCTAGACCAGACATCGCTTTTGTGATGGGACTTCTATATAGATATTAGTCAAATCCAAGACATGATCGCTAGATCGCTACCAAGAAGATTTTAAGGTACTTAAAGAGTACAAGAGATTATATGCCGATTTATAGACATGTTTCGAACTTGTAACTAGTAGAGTATTCGGATGCAGAATTTGCTGGATGTTAGGATGATATGAAGCTGACGACAAGATACATCTTAGGTGAAATATCATGAAAAAATGAGAAACAAAAATCTATATCATCTTCTATTACGCAAGCGAAGTTTGTAACATGCTTTTCAGTTGCTACTCAGGTTATTTGGCTCCGAAACCTCATTGGAGAGTTAATCGTTTTCGGATTTTGTGGATAGGTCTATACAATTGTATTATGATAAAGGAGATATAAATCTCAAAGGGTCTAAGCACATAGCAATCAAGTTTTTGACCATTAAGGAGATAGTATAGAATGGTGACGTTATAGTAGTCATGTTTTTATAAATAATATGGTTATAGATCCACTAACTAAATACCTACGTTGTTGTGTGTTTGAGCGATATGCCATTAGCATGGGCTTAGGAGCATCATGGAATGTTACTATTTAGTGGGAGTTGTTTTGATTTTTTCTCTAACAAAGCTTATATATGTGCTTGTTACATCTAGTATATATATCAACATTTGTATTCAATAAAGTATTTATAAATGTATCGTCATTTTGTTAAATACATATTGATAAAAATCTCAATATATTATATAAACATCGAATGAAGGTTAGGGGCATACGATTATTAGCCTTGAGCATATATCTTATTACTTTTCATGGCGGATTAGATCCAGTAACTGGGGGTCTATGGCTAACTGATATTGCTCATCATCATTTAGCTATTGCAATCACAATAGGTGTACTTGTAATTGTGTGGTTAGAAAGAGAAATATCTGCACATAAAAAAAAAAAAATTTATCTGTAATGATAAGACATACGGGCTCAATGAACCATAAAGATATTTTCTAGTGATATGGGTTTTTGTGACACTTAAAATAAGAGAATGTTAACCAACAAAGGAGATAACACATAAAGTATTACTCTTTACAAGAAGTGTTATTCATTTGCTATACTATCATATTGAATCTATATCAATAAAGTCAAAAGCACAACTCCATGTGCATATATGAAGTTACAATCATGATTCAGTATTTGAGACTTCATGGGATATGATTGATTATTAAGGATTATCTCTAAATCAAGATATGCACATATAATACAATTTCAATTAATATAGCCCAAGTAAGAGAATGTAAGAGTTTTTATGGCGTGGGCTACATTAATTGATATTAAAATTTATCGTTTTGCATGATTGGTCTAAAGTATAATAGAAGATTTCTTAATGAATCTAATACGAAGCTAACCAGTGTTGATCAAGTTGAGCATGGCTCATAGTAAGAGAGCCTGACTAGAAACTTTATAAATAATGTTCAAATCTCTCATCTAACGCTAACACACATAATTATCCTTACAAAGGACTAATTGTTAAGGGTGAGGGGTTATCTCATTGAGCTAGTAATACAGAAGGTGATAGATTAGATCTTCACTTTTTCCGCATCAAGGACGATGGATTCTAAAATAGATACATTAATTTTTCTACTTAGTTATATGTGTTATTGTTCTAGTTATGGAGATCATCGGACTATGTTTTTCACAACTAACACATCATACATCAAAACAGTGTATTACCTGTAGAATATGTAAAGCAAAAGTTCGTGTTTTACTTGGCCAATTTAAAAAGTGTAATTTGTCATCGTAAGGGATTTTTTTTTTTTTTTTTGGATTTAGCCTCAGAAATATATATATATTTCAAATAAAAGTTATAGGGAAAAAAAAATAAACCAAAAGATTTGAGAGATAAGGTTGCCAGCTCTGCTACTGATTTGGGTTTTGTCTTTTTGCAATTTTGAAGTGTGTGTGTGTCTTTTCACTAAGAATTCAAAATATTTTAATGCGCACAAGTATATTCGTCTATCATTACTTGAACTTCTCTTCATATTTTTAATTAAAAAATATATATTTTTTATTTTTGACGGAAAATTAGAATAAGGGTTTCATACTAAGGGAGGAGGTTTTAAGAGTCCGTTTTGTTGGTCTCGAAGCAACCTAAAATGTACCAATTCTTTGTATACTTTTTATGAGTTGAGATGTTAAATATTAAATAAAGACATAATTTATCACATATCCACTTAGCGTTGAAGTGACAAAAAGTTCATTTCTGACATTTGAACATACTACATTAGCACATTTATATATTGATATAGAGCATACAAATTTCAATCTACTTTCACCAAAAGTAATTTGATAAGTAATCATGTCTGTCATTTGAAGGATGGAATCTTATTCAATGCATTTGGACGCTCGGACACGGTGATATGAATTCATCCGTGGAAATAATTGAGCCAAAAGTTACAATATGATATCTTACCGGAACGAGTGGTTGCATCATGCATTTTGAACTTTAACAATGGAGTACAACTTTTGACAGCATCCCCATTGGCCCTCAGCATCCTTTTCGCTGGTTCACGGCAATTTTGACAGCGTCGATCGTGCGCCACCCCAGGGGGAGGGGTGGGGTGTGTAGGTCTGTGGGGTGGGGTTGGGGTTAAACATCTCGATCCATTAGCCCACAACCGCAAGTCCACTAAAACTGCCACTTTTCAACTGCAAGTCGTAAGCCCACAAAGTTAGTGACATGTGGCCCAAAATTCAGGAGCATGAATATGAAGCCTCATTGATTTTGAATGCTTTGAGGGATCTCGACAAACCAATGGGGATCGAGAGTTTCTAATTTTCACTGAACTTTTGAGAGTATCGAATGAGGGAGGACCAAACATACATAGAGATTACATGAAATTTAAGCTTATAGGCAGACAATGACGGCATGTATAAAAGAACGTAGACAGGAGACATGGGATACTATAAAAGGGTTGGCACAGCACTCTTGTCCTGTCGTAATGAGTTAATTCCTTGGCAAGAGAGCCTTGACAATAGCCTCAAGAAGTGTCCCATAGGACAACAATGATGTTGATGCTATATATTTAGATTATATAACAGAATAATCAAGTATTACGACCTACGTGGAAATCTGCTTTCATAACTGAAAATATCTAAACTCCGGTCTGGTCCGTGTTACTTAATATGATTAAGTTCGATGAACTTTGCATAATTTTATTATAAAACAAAAGAAGCTTCTTTTTTCTGGCTTTTGTTAGTCCATGATTTTTCCCAGTCGTCCAAAGTTGCCTGTCCCGACTCCGAAGCACACGGACCGGGCTTAGCAGAAAATAATTGCACGAGAAAATCTTGCAAAAGATGCCTATCTAGAAGAAGATCCGTACAAAAGGGAAACGACAAACACAAAGGGCTGTCTGTACTAAGATTGACGGGGGCGTCTGCTGAGATAGCTGGTAAGCCCCCCGGTAAAACTGATGAGGAGGTCCATTGAATTTTCTCCTTAAGCTATCACACAGAGCTGTACTCAGATTGACGTGAACACAGACAAAGAGCTACCCGAAAATCATGGAATACTTGCAAGTGCCATAAGGCAATATAGTCCAGATATTTGGATGTGACAAGTGACCTTGATGCGAAACAGTTTGCATGCAATTGATGAGATTCAAACAAATAACGAGATTCCGTAATTATTATTATTGTTATTTTCATTCACTTTCATGTCTATTTATTTTCACTTCAAATTACCAAATGGTCCACGAAGGAATCTCAAGCTATTATTCCTTCATAACAATGGATCGGGACTGCTAGGCGGCCTCCACATCACAACAATCCGTGCCCCAAATTTATTCGTCCAACTTAGCTTGAATTCAAATTAGCAAAGCTTTTGAAAGAAATACTCAAACGTTGGTCCCAAACAACGGACCATATCTTTATTAACTATCTTTTCATGTTGATAACCCAACAAGCTTGATTATGAATATGAATATATCATGACAAGCTCCTCCTTAACAATACATAGTATTGCAGAGAGTGATATATATGACTCTAATTTACAAGAGATTGATCATTCTCCTAGTATTTACTCATAATGGATAGATGCATCGTATACTGGCCCCTAGGGGTGTTAGAACCAAACTGGTCCAAATTGAATAGAATTTTCGTGTATTTTCAATTTGATTTGGGTTTTGATTCAGATAATAAAAAGATAACTATCTTTTTGTTTTTATTCTAGTTTGAATAGTTACCGAATCGACTAAAAATCATTTATCTTCTTAATATTACAATTCACACAATCTCTCTCATTTTCTACTAAATCTCTTTTTAATATTTCAAAAAAGAAAATTGAAAAATTGAATTGAACTGAGTCTTCACTTTGGGTTATATTTGGTTTGGGGGACTATTCAATTTAAAGATAATACATATCAAAACGGTTCGGTTCGATTCGAGTAAGCTGAAAATCTGAATCGAATTAAATTGAAATGCTGACACCCTATTGGCCCAAGAACAATTTATAACCAAGGAACGCTTACGACATGCCCACGTCATGATGACCTCATGGAGAAACTATCATCTCTCGGAGTCGATAGGATCATCCATCTTGGAAAATCTGGTGGGGGCTTCTGGGGGAAAAGTAGAATGGGGCTCATACGTTCGTTTGTCTAGAAGCTAAAATAAAAGCGTAGGAAAGTTCTCTTTAATGTCTACCAGATTTAGCAGACAATTACAAAGATTTTTGCGAAAATATATTTCGTCCGATTCCTTTAATTGCACAGCGAAACGCGAAGAACAACGACCAATCAAAATCCCGCCGTGAAGACTGAAAAAACAGGGGTGCCAAAGTTTTCTTTTCCCACTCGCAAATAGACAAGTGCCACCACCACCTCTTCATCGTTCAACAAAACACAAAATTGACGTGAGAAGATTCTTTTTGGTTTTTCTGCATGATTTTTACCCCGTTGACGCCAAGTATCCCACGGCACCGAAATTATCATTTTCCTTTTGACTAAAAACCACCCTTGTTGACTGACCATTCTTTGTTTATGCGTCTGAGACCTCGTTCATATGTTTTTAATATCACCAAGGTCGGTTTTGCCCGCGGCGATAGCCTTCGGAATACAAAAGATCAAGCTGCGTACCATTCGGCATGCTTTGCATGGGAGTCGATTTAGTCAATGTTTTGGACCTTCCAAGTGGTGTATGGGCGCTATCCTTTTTGACAAATGGCCACCGCCGTCTAGGGTGAGCAGACACAGACGCACAATAGGAGAGGGACCATCCATGCACGTGTGCTCGACAAGCCGAAGACAATCACAAGCTGCAACCTTATTATATCTGATTAAACCGAGACTCGTCAAACTTTTTCTTGAAGAGCGCGCACGGAACAGGGCATAGGGTCGGCTCGTATTTTCAAGGGAAGTGGTTAATATCTTCTCTCACATCAACCATCTCTTCTTTCATCCAAGAGAGAGAGAGAGAGAGAGAGAGAGAGAGAGAGAGGTTAAAGTGAAGTGGTTGCAAAGCTAGTAAAGATGTTGGAGCTCGTTGGTCAATCCTATTCGATTCCAAGACAATTTCAAATCTTTTCTATGGGATTGATATAGAAAATGATGGTTGAACAGTGGTGGTCAATTGTATGCGAATCCTCAACGCGCATAGTGCGTGGCAGCTGTTCTTCACGCGGGATCGAGAAAATTTTCCCATCTCCACGCAAGAAAGACAAGAAGATTTCTAAAACTTTAGAGGTCGAGTTTACCGGGGACGCTTCTACCCAAATATGGAAAATGAAAGGGGAAAAAGTAATAGTATTACGATCCCCTCCTCAAGGAGCTACCTAACTCGTCAGCTAATATCGTGCAAATGAGACTTTTTGGTTTGTCTATAACATTTCAATGCATCTCTCTCATGTTACCACAGGCGTGTGGTTTAGATCTCCCACACTCACTCACTATCTGATAGGAGCTTCCGAGCTTCCGTTCCTTCGGGAGCCGACGATTAGTTTGAAACCATCGGGTTCATCATCAGCGAGAAGATTATTTTACACAAACGTTGTTGATCTCATGACCCGTATAAAGACTCAGTTGGCTTCACATATAGACATTTGATTGCCCAAAGACCCGACCCGGAAGCCTAACGGATAAGGGAAAGGAGACTGCATGTACACGAAGAGCATATAAACCCTATAATCAAGGGACATGGGATATTCCAACAGTGATGATGTTAATTAATTATATTCGTGTCAAAGAAAACAAGTCTCCACCGACGGTGCATCTACCCAAAAAAGGAGGTGAAAAAGAAAACACAAAGAAGAGTCTACCGGCGTCGGCTTATTTGAGCTGGTCAAAGTTAAAAGCTGTAGCATGACGCAGCTCGCAAATAGATTAATTCCTCATGACCATTATACAAATCCAAAAATCATCGTGCAGCTTTTCCAGAACGATGGATTGCGATCGTTCTTCAAAGAAGGGCGAAAACACGGAGACAGCAGATACAGGTTGGAGAATGTTGAAGGTCTGCTAGGGCCTAGATCATAAGCAGGCGACACAAAAGTAAAACTCGAGTCGTCAATTGACGCGAATCTCCCATATCTAATCTTCTCAATCGCAACTCAATCAATGGACCACCATGGGGGCAATCGCGACTGACTCATTCCACCCAGCACGTTCCTCTTTGTACGAAAGAAGAGGACTTGGAGGTGGAAGATTGATTTCCCCCCAACGACCCGCCGTGCTTCACATTTATGCAATGTCTTTTTCAGATGACTAATGCCGTAACTAAGAGTTTATTCTTGAGATTGTCCGGCCATTGAAACCCGTCTGCTTACATAAGTTCCTTCTTTCATTTGGCGATCGATGTATCGAATGACTTGACATAACAATAGCCTCACTAAAAATATCTAGAGAAAAACTGGTTGTTCACACACGCCAAGATCCGAAGTAGCACTATACCAAATCTACGCGTAATTAATTTAATTTTTGTTTCTTTTCCTTTTTTATTGTTAAGAGCTGGTGGGGGCTGTTGATCCTCTGCCAATGTCGCGGTCCTTAACAAAAGAAAAAAGAAAGAAAAGAAATCAATAAAAAATTAAAATTTGTCCACATCGCATCAATCACGCCACGTAGCATTTAAGATGAGCGATACGTGTCAACGATTTTCAATCAAAATTAATTAGAATAACTATATTGACAAATCTTCAAATGGTTTAGGACTAAAAAAAAAAATGTGAATGACTGAATTAGCTGTCGTACGATAGATTTAGAGCTTTTTAAACAATTCACCCTAATTAATTAGGTATGCTGATGAGCATGAACTTGAGCTCTTTCCTGTGGACCACCCTATAATATTAATCTAGACAGCAAATCCTAACCGATTTATGGAACACCGAAAAACTCTAGCAGGATTTATGTATCTTAAACGAGTATTAAAGAGCTAGCACCATATGTCATAATGAGTTCGAGCATATTGATTTAAAGAGTCTTGTGAACTAGTGCACCAATACGCTTCTTATTGAGGATATACTCAAATTGTAAACTATTGATTATACATGTCACCGATCAATGCATTGAGGCTTCTTTTGTTTAGCAAAAAATAAATGACTTGAAAATTTTTTTCCTTAAAAACGATAACTTATATTATTTGAAATAATTAATCGATACAAAATATTTATATTACTGATAATTATATATATATATATATATATAAACATTTTCATGGATGATAAAAATATTTTTGGTTCATTTTTTTATCAGCCATACAAACGATCATTTTTAAGGAACATGTTATCTAAATCATTCATTTTCTGTGAAATAAATGATCATGAAAATTGTCATGTTTTCAAATTTGGTTGTTGAACAAGTATATGAGGATATTCCTTAAAAAAAATCTAAACTGAAAAGACCAATGGAGAATATTGACCGCAGAACTCGCATATAAACCAAAAAAAGTTTTAATTTCCTTTTTGGCATTGTATGCAATTAATCCTCATCATTGACATTTTGCGAGCGGTCTTCGGTCGTTTTGTCGAGAGGATAATGACCTACGTCCCCAAGCTGTCCCATTTTGTCTTCAACCGCCCGGAGTCGCCAGTGGAGATTACGATCTACATACGAATGTGTAACTGCACTTTGGCTCTTAATATTTGGAATTTATCTCCATTTTCCTTGCTTGTTCTTTATTTCCCTCAATTGACTCCCTCAATTTAGTAAAATTAGCTCAATTTGCCATGAACTGGGGAAAATTACTCAAGTTGATCATAGGCCTATTGTTCGGATACCAATTTAATCCTAAATTTTTCAGTTTTATCAATTTGGTCCTAAAACTTTATACGAAATTCCAATGTAGTTATTTCAGTCAATTTTCGCCGAAAATCACTGACATAGCAATTCAATTATCACCTGTCATCCCACGTGGCATCTACCATATCAGCGATTTTCATCGAAAGTTAGTCGAAAGACTAAATTAGAGTTTCAAGCAAAGGTTTATGCCTAAATTAATAAAACTAAAAAATTTAGGATTGAATCGATATTCATACAATAAATTTAGGATTGATTAGACTCCTTTACGTCATTGCGGATAGTATCTGAGACCTCATGTCAAGTTACCCCCACTTTCTCATTAGTCCTCGATATTTTTATCTACGGAATTCCTTGTAATTTCTCCGCCAACCCACCGAATTCCGTAGAATTTGAGGAGGATTCGCAAGAATATGGCTGAAGTCAAAGTTAAAAAGGCCAAAGTCAGCCAAATTAAGTGAAGCAAGCACCGAGATGGCATTTCGCCTTCTCAGATGGCATGAGAGAAATGAAAGAAGTCGGAGCAAAGGTGCCTTCAGATCTAACTGAACCCTCGTCAACATTCCTTTCGTTTTGATGGCACAACCTCAAATGTCCAAAGATGATCTCAGAAAACCCTTCATTTCTAAGGGACAACGTCGGCAACCAAACCCGGTGTTTTGTCTCAACTCACTCGTTCGATTTTCTTGGGAACTGGACATGAGAGTCCACGCCTTATCTGAATTGAACCATTTTGTTTAGGTATAATTTCCGAAACTTGTAGGAGAGAGTTAGACTCGTCTTGTCATGATACATGGTAGGATCGATAAAAAAAAGAAGAAGAAATTCCATCATGAAACTTTTGTGGTATTTTCTCTAACGTGACATGACCATTATGTGGGGAAATGTATCTAAAAAGTCTTGAACCTATTGTACGGTGGCCAATTCGATTCTAAACCTTTTAATTTTTTCAATTTAGTCATAAATATTTTGACAACATGCCAATTTAGTTCTAAACCTTTCAATTCTGCCAATTTAGTCCTAAATCTTTTGACGACACGCTAGTTTAGTCCTTCCGATCAATTTTAGTTGAAATCATAGACGTGGGCATCGGCCAATTGTCGATCATCCTACATGGCGTGACCGATACCGATACTCAACCATGGCTCCCAAGAGTCACCCTCCCTAGATCTAGCCAGGACAACCCTCGCCCATGTTGCGAGGGTCAACCCCTCACATGCCCCTGCCTATAGTCGGTCGCTAGCCATGATTGAATACTAGCCACAGGCTAAGGGAAAAGAAAAGAAAAAAAAAAACAAAAGTTTGTCCAAGTCGATGCTGACCATGCTATGTAGGATGGTTGGTGTTCACGTTAGTGATTTCCGATCAAAATTGGCTGGAATAACTAAATTGGCAAGCTGTCAAAAGGTTTATGATTAAAATGACAAGTCGTCAAAAATTTTAAAACTAAATCGGCACAATTGAAATGTTTGGAATTGAATTGGCCGTCGAGTGATAAGTTTAGGAATTTTTAGACAATTATCCCCTTATACGTACGCTTATGTTGAGAAAATAATTATTGTCTCTTGTCTGAACTCCATGTCTTAACTGTAAAGTCATAGCTTCCAAGAGGAATATCATGACATCACAGGCCTCAAGTACATCGAGTGCTAGCGCAGATGAATAAGCTATTCACCTAGTTGTCTTGAAGCACGGAACATTTTTTTATTTGATGGGAAAGTATGGATAAGCCCACTACTAGGAACCGTGCACCTTTTATAAACTTTAGCATTGCTATTGCAATGCGACAAATGATAAGAGAACGATCCACGATGTTTGAATGCACGAAAAGACAATGATATAACTTAGGGAAGCAATACAACAAGCTCTCCGATGGAGACGGGATGATGAATGGAGGTGTTTTGTGAAGAGGGAGTCAGCTTCTCGGGCACACCCGCGGACACTTGAAACTGCAGCAATGAATGGGGTGAGGTGGCGCTTTCTGAAGTGGACGTTGCGGGAGCCCTCTCCCTACGCGTCTCTCTTGCCGAGTTAGCGACAAGTGGCCAAAGTCAGAATTATACACTCCCACTCGCGAAAGGAAAAAAGAAATATGAAATGACAAAAGGAAAATGCATATTTCGAGAGTCGTGAACAACCCAAAACAATATATAAAAACAGAAATAGAAAATTAACAATGATGAGCACCAAGGCGGGGCCATCTAGAGAGTGAGTTCGATTATATAAAGGGGTTGGTGCCCCATGTATTCTATCCTGTTGTGTTGCAATTTCTCTCTCTCTCGGCGGGATCTCTCTGAGTAGTGTTTGCTAGTTTTTCTTGGTGGCCTAGCTTTTCAAGTATTGCTTGGAGTTGCATAGAAATAGAAGGGTGAGAGGTGAGGAGGGGTTGGTGAGAGAATATCTCGACAAAGAGGGAATAAAGCTTTGTCTCTTGTTTCCTTGTTTTTGGTTCTTGGGTGGGCGATCGCAGAGAGAAAGGGAGAGGGAGAGCCGAAGAATGGGAAGACAACCGTGCTGTGACAAAGTTGGATTGAAGAAAGGACCATGGACAGCTGAAGAGGACAAGAAGCTCATCAACTTCATCCTCACCCATGGCCAATGCTGCTGGCGGGCTGTTCCCAAGCTTGCTGGTCTCTCTCTCTCTCTCTCTCCCTCTCTCCCTCTAACCGTGCATCGCAATCTAATCATGACCTCTTCATAGTGGCTTAAGCTTTCACTCCTTCAGATTTTCTTCTTCTTTCCATCTTTCTAACCCAACTTTCGCAGACTCGAAAGAAGTGTTTGTTTCGTAAATGAGTCGAAGAGACAATCAAAATGGACATTTATGAAATTTAAGTTGATCGTAATGCATTCATTATTCGTGGGAAAAAATGAGAGGATGGGTAATGTTATCGAGATGATGATGGGGAAAATTTGCAGGACTGCTGCGGTGTGGAAAGAGTTGCAGGCTGAGGTGGACCAATTACCTGAGGCCAGACTTGAAGAGAGGCCTTTTGTCCGAGAATGAAGAGAAGATGGTCATTGATCTCCATGCGCAACTTGGCAACAGGTCATCATTGCCTTGCTTTTATCTGTCACCAGAAAAAGCTCTTTCTCATCCCATGCTTCCTCCCCTGTTTCCACATATATCTCTCTCTCTCTCATTATTACTGGTTTTCTTTTTCTCAGTATCATCGCTTAGTTGAATTGCAAAAAATTATTGTATGCAGCCCAGTTTACATCTAGATCCTAAAGTCTTTGATATATAATTTACGATTTGGCCCGTGTAACATCATCTTTGAAATAATCAATCTAGTCCACTTAAAAGACAATAATATGAACAGTGCCATTGACTTTTCCTTTCTTCCATCATTTTTTTTTTTTTTTGAGAAAAGTAAAGTTAAAGTTACAATAATTTTGAAAGTACGGCTAATCTTGCAAACTGATGTTCATGGGTCAATTCTTGCCGTGTTGTAATAGATGGTCAAAAATAGCCTCTCACCTCCCGGGAAGAACAGACAATGAGATCAAGAATCACTGGAACACTCACATCAAGAAGAAGCTCAAGAAGATGGGCATTGATCCTCTCACTCACAAGCCATTAGTCACCAACAACGACAACACAACCGATCAACAACCCCCCCAAGCAGCGACCCATCCCCAAGAATCAACTGATCCAGAACCAACCTTATCATCACCCACCAATGATGCTTCGTCCCAGACAGATCACAACAAGGTCGATCTCGAGTCACCACCGACCGTGACTGAGTCAAAAGAAGAAGAAAGAAGCACGCTTGATGATGCAATGGAGGCCATCAACAGCTTCCTCTGCTCAGATGACGTCCCACTCATTGACCCATCTGAGATCTTCCCTTCTTCTTCTTCATCGTCCTCTTCGTATTCGACTTCACCATCATCGTCCTGGGAGGACAACAACATATTCGAGGACCTGCATTTGCCGTTCATGGACTGGCCTCAGGGCGATTTCTGCGAAGATAACAACAGCAACGACAGTTTTGGCTTTTGGAAAGATGAAGACTTCAGTTGGGACATGTTAATCAACGCCGATCCAGTTTTGGACCAAACGTCTGCCTCGTACAATGGGCTCTTGTGATTGGAGATTCGGTTGTGTAAATACATAAATACATGTTCTAAAATTCAGTTATTAGCAGAATAAATAAATAAAAAAGTATTGGAGAACCGGGGAAAAAAACCCCATCTCTGCCGATATGTAGCAAAATTTCAGTTTTTCCTTTTTGGAGGGCACTTTCGCCCTTTTGGAAGCATTTTGCTTATATGAAAGAAAATGAATATATGAGAGAGTTTATGTGGACCACGGAAGGATCAAGAAATGCTACAAAAATCCATGGTCTAGAGGACCAGTTGTTACTCTTTGATTGAAAGTTTTTATTTTTTCGGAATGAATCCTAATTTTTGGCAATTTTGATGACCTTTTTCAATTGAAAATGACTTATTTCATTGCTTTCATTGTTTGAATGGTAATGGGTCGTTGTCATTGTTGTGATTGGAGATGTTATTGCAGGGATTGGATGCATGACCTTTGAGTCCATTTTTACCATCAAAACTAACATGTCCCTTCAAATTTAACTTAAAATTTGACAGATTTAACGATTTAAATTAATGGAAAATGTGTGCACCCTTGTTCGTACCGTAACTTCTTCATTTTTTGAGGGGGCTGTGATTGTCTCAATTATTTTGTCTTCTTATTGCACAATTTCTAATATTTAGTTTTGGAAGATAGACTATATTTATGTAATTCCATTGATTTTGCGATAAGCACGAAGTAACTATCCTTTGTGAGATTTTGGAGAAAAACTTCTTCTCCTTGGATAACTTTTGTAAAGCAAAGTGACCCAAGTATCTAGATGAAGTAACAATCTTAATAGCCAGTGATGGAGTTACTATATGGACTCTCAAAATAGTATAATGAGATTTCTCATCCAAAGAAAAAGTTCAAAGGGTTCAAGTCACGAATGACCTAAGCTCGTTAGGTGTTAAAGCATCTTATTCTAATTAAAAATTCATTGGAAGTCACTTTCGAACATCTACGACACGGAACCTAGATACGAGCCAACCCTTTTTGTAGGCAACAACTCGCTTTTAAATCAAATCGATAGAATGAATCTGCATATGCTTACAATCTTGACAAAAAAAGCCCAATTTGCTGTAAATCCGACAATTCAGTTCAAGTCAGCGTAGGATATACCGCAGACGGATCTGAGGCTAATCCTCCACTCCTTCATTTCTCTTGCCTGGTTTACATTTCCATCGTGTTTTTTTTTTTTATTTATAGCTTTCGCGGCTTGGAGGCCAATCCTAAAACGTCCTCTGAGGTCTATCTAGGGCAATGACAATCCTGACCACCGGCGTCCAAGAATATTTTGATATTCAGCCTATCGTGTTCTTTGAAACTTTCGCTCTAAGTAAGCACATAGTGTAAAATAATCAATTGTTTTAGTCGATTAAGCAATCTAAGCCGGCACTGCGTATAATCTGTCACAAATTTGGAAGCATGTTTGAAATATAAGTACTAAATTGGAGGGCCAGCTGTTTGTGTCATGTCTTATGGTTAGGATCAGTTCCTGAGGGAGAGATTTATCATTTACAACTGCAAATAAACAAGGAGGGGAAATCGAATTAGTTGCGATGACCGCTTTCAAGGAACGGAAAAGTCAACCGAGTTTGGGATCCTGAAATCGACGTTTGAATGGGCCAATACGTTGACCGTTCAACTCCAATCGAGACACGGAAGGAGAAATTGAAGAATATCGCAAGCCGAGGAACTCGTGCTGGCAATATGATTGCAAGGTTGGGAGGAAATAGTTGTTAATTTGCGAAACAAGGGGAGATCGGAGTTACATGATTTGCGATTGTGACCTCTCAAACTGACAAATGAAATTTTTATTTAAAAACTTCAGCTACCAAGAAAATCAATTTCAGCTGAAAAAAATTTCAACAAAAGAAATCATGTGTGAATTCTGTTTTCAATGATAACGTCAACATGTCAGTTTGGGAATTTATATGATTTTTTTAAAGGGAAAATTATCCAAAAAAATCATAAACATGTTATATGAAAGCCAATTCAGTCATAAATCTTTTAATTGTACCAATTTAGTTTTAAACATTTTTATAATTTACTAATTTAATTATAAACATTTTAACAATTTGCCAATATAGTATTTTTGGTCAAATATCCAAATAATAGATTTATAACTAAATTGACAAATCTTCAAAAGGATCAAGGCTAAATTGACATAAAGAATGATTTAGAGCTAAATTAACACAATTAAAAAGTTTAAAGCTAAATTAGCTATCGTATGATAGGTTTAGGATTTTTTTGACAATTATCCCTTTTTTTTAATGCCGGGGT
The DNA here is from genome assembly GCA_016097605.1 of Eucalyptus guilfoylei. NCBI lineage: Eukaryota > Viridiplantae > Streptophyta > Magnoliopsida > Myrtales > Myrtaceae > Eucalyptus > Eucalyptus guilfoylei. The sequence continues at coordinate 32,597,582 of CM027865.1, read as the reverse complement.
TATGAAAAATCGCTGATCAAATCTAGATTCATTTATGAAATCAGCCCTTGTTTTAAAGTTAAGAGACAAGGTTTTAATTAGTTGGAAGTAAATGATTTTGCAGTTCTTAAAATGAAAATTTGATGTTATTAAAATCGAGAGAATGTACTTGCATTCAAGAACACCTTATGAAGAGAACGAAATGAATGGACATTAGTGAAAATGAAAAAGAAGCAAAATTATTGTGATGCCCGTCAATTTTACGTTTTGCAGTTTACACCCATGCTTTTTTAAAAAATTGATTGTGGCACCCCTAATTTTTTCCCGAAAATGTTTGTGATGAACTCTTGTTAGAAGATTTCACTTTTGCGAACAAAATTAGTTGAAATGATAACACGGTTCAACTCATTCGGCACGTTGATGTCACAACGTGCAACATAAATAGACTGACAGAGCACCTAAATTACAGTGGAGTAGTGTCACAAATTCATCTAATAATGGCTCAATAAAAGAGGTCTGTCAATCTATTTGTATAAAATCAGTGCATTCTTTTCGTAAATTGGAGGGTATCACGGCAATTTGCCCTAAAATCAATGTGAAGATTTTCAAAAATATGCATGATTTGACTTTGGATGCAACCATGCAAATAAGCAATCAAAATATCCATTTTTGTAAGTCTTCTATATAATTAACAAATCAATGGTCTTTGAGCTATCCGGTCGGTCTCGACTCTCGAGTGCATAAAAGAAATGAAGAAAGGGTCGGACCAGGCCAATTCTTTGTTCCAACTGCTCATTAATACTAATCCAACGTTGATGTCATGGTCAAATAAGTAATTTCTAAGTTTAGTCTTTTTAAAAATGAATTACTCCTTAAATCTTTAAGAGAAAAAGACGCCAAAAATTTCAAATTATGTCCACTGCCACTTTTTTTTGTAAAACCAGAATTCTCAAACTTGTGCTCATGTAACACATTTATCTTCTTTCAAGGTTTCGTCAATAAGTAATATTAAAAATCTGCCTACATGGATGCCGGAAGGCAAATGGTTTTGACATGGCACTGAGTGAAATAAAAATGATGTTATTTTGACTGGAAAATTGCTTGATCGAACTCAAAGGATAAATGAGTTACATAAGTGCAAGTTTTAGATTATTTTTTTTATATGTCTCGACAAAAAGTTTAGGATAAATGTGTCGTAATAGGAATGATTGAGTTTTTAATGTCACAAAAATAGTTTAGAGTAAATGTATCACGGTATGTATAATTTAATTTTTTTTTGTGACTTTTTCTCAATTGTTAAATAACTAAATAAAGAAAGTTCCCAATTTTCAATGCACTGCCTTGTCCGTAATATGTCTTAAAAATGAGTGATCTAAAATCGAACAATTCTCTTTGCTAGTAATTTGTTTTTTTTTTCCTTTGAACCGAATTGACCATGGACTTAATCAATAAATAGGCCGTTCATGTCGGGATTTGGAGAATTTGAAAAGAATTATTAGTTACTTCTGTATGGCTTAACCTCAAAATGGTTGTGTCGAACGGGAATTAAACACCTCATGCTTCTTCGGGCACAAAGCTTAAGCTCTTACAAGTTCGGCCAGTCCCATGAGATTTGAGGATTTTGTTCACATGTGTCTCTGAGACACAAGTTAAACACCCAATTAAATCATATTATATCTCATTAATGAATTGAAAACCAAAATCTTTCCTTATTAAGTATACTCAATAAGTGACCCAAGGGCAACATTTAACAAGACCCAAGATCTAATTGTATGCACATTAGTGTATGTAAATAGTCCGTGCGCCTATCGTTATCCTGATTTTCAACAAAGTGAATATCATATTGGTATTGCTATAATATAACTTCAAGGTATTACAAGAGAAGTATTAGGTCACCCAATTTAAGTTAAATAAACATTTTTGGTAGGATGATTCAATCATCTTCCTATGCAAGCATCACAAAGATTGCTTGATCAAACAAGCTAAAACCGTAAGCTACTAGTAATAGCGACATGCGTCCCACCATTCGTAATGGTAATGACAGACTAAGTTAGGATGTGAAATGTGTCATACTATAATAGCCAATTTCTTGAGTTCCTTGAATTATTCAAGCTTTCATTGGTAATTACCAAAGTTCATTTGCCATTAATTTTGACTCTAATTAAATATTATAAAGGATTCGTGCGAATGATCCGAGTTTGAGATTATTAAATCGTTTTTTTCTCTCTTTATATAGGACCTAGACTTTCCAATCTTTCATCCTACTCGACCGGGGCTTTGTGAGGAAATAATAGTTACTGATATGTCATCCCATCCTTGACTATTCCAACGATTCTATGATGTACCGACAATTTCCTTTTATAATAACCATACCGATCAATTAATTTTAGGCTTCAACATTCAATTATCAGGATAAAACATCTTGTACTCCACACAATTTCGCCATGTATATTTGTTAAAAGTATCAAAGATTGCTTGTGGACAGGGTGGTTTACATACTCTTCGGATATATACGATCTCTCTCCAACTATTAGTTTGAGCTTATTGATTGGATATTCTACCCATATTAACTATGGACTCATATTCGACATGTCTTGAGATCCTAGGCATACATTGATGTGCGTAAAAAAGACTTTTGCATTTATATACTGTGAGATTCGATGGGATCATTGCCAATTATATTTAAAGTTTAAGCTGTTTAATGAATGCGTGATTTATTATTTAAATATTCTAACACATCCACTCACGCTTAGTTTAGACTTTTGTCTAGTACTAAATGTGGGAATATTCTATTTGGGAGGCAAATGAGGCTTGAAAAGATTTAAACTCAAGATTTCTAGCTTTGATATCATGTAAGATTTTGTGAAACCACAGTCAACTGTTTTAAAAACTTAAATTGTTAGATTAATAAATAAATTATTATTTAAATATTCTAACACATATAAATATAGATTCACTTTGGACATTGTCTAATTAATTTTTCAGTCAATTACTAACAAATAAACAGACAGATTATCAGATGATCCATAAATTACAACAACTGAAAATATAATCCACTCTTCTTCATCAAAGCAATTTCAGTTTCGATCAAGTTACTTGAAAACGAAAAAAAAAACAAAACAAAACAAAACAAAACAAAAAGAAAAGCGAACCATTACGATCGCTACAATTGAATAACAAAGACTAGGACTCACAATCGAATCCGAAGATCTCAAGAGTTTTGTCAAGACAAAAACACAGTTGACTTTGGGGATATAAATTCGTAGAAATGTCAAAATACACAATCTCCGACCAGAAGCGCCGTACTAACCTGATCCGTACAGCTGGTCAACTATGTCCCAACCGGTATTTATGAAGAGACATTTGCTTTAAGAACAAAATCAGCTTTGAATTCAGTCATTTTTCATCGGGTCAAAGTTGAATGGTTCTACATATGCTTGAGGCGAGATCAAGAGAGAAATATAAACTAAATGAATAAAATAAAGTAAAAATTAGGAAGAAGAGGGGGAGGTAGATGTGAGAATGTTAGCCCCTGCGGCAAACATGCATAGGAGGGCTTACTTGAATGCAGTTGATCATATAAATTCGTTGACTAGGTTAAATTCTAACGTTGCCTTTCTTAATCGTGAAGGAATCATACCTACCACCTATTGTTACTTAAGTTGATGACCTCGTAAACAATTCTAGGTTTTGCCAGTCTTTGGTAATTTTATGCTCCCCTATCTGTTTTTCATTACATGTTTGTCACGAGAGTTTATATCCATGGAATATTTTCCGATGAGCTTGACAAGAGTGTTACTAGTATTTGTCTTCAAAATTAGAAACAGATGAGCAGATGGATAAATTGGAAAATGGATTGGTTCAATGTGAACGATGAAATTAATAATAGTACAATGGCAAGAAGATGTTAGAACAGGGTTTTGTTCCGGGGCGTGTCATGATATTTTTTGAAATGCAATTGGCTTGACCTAATAGAAAGATAACAATTCTTGATTTTTTGCAATGTGTAGGCGCTTGAAATTTGAGAAATTTATCAATAAAGCCACAAACCTATTATACAACAGCTAATTTATTTTTAAATCTTTTGACGATTTGTCAATGTAATTGTTTTAGCCAATTTTGGTCGAAAATTACTAACGTAGATGTCGACTGTCCTACGTGGCACACCCAACGTTAATATGGATAATTTTTGTAATTTTGTAATTTTTGGAGTGTACTTTTTTACTTTTCTTTTCTTTTTTCTTCTTTTGTTTTTCAACTCTAGGCCAATAAGGTCACCAGCCATAAGTGAGGACCGCTGACTAAGAGTAATCGGTTCCATGGTGGATAGGTTCCAAAATTGAAATATGGAACCTAACATGTTATAATTAATTCTCAGTTTTTGGACCTTAGAATCTACCATATTTGCATAGAACCGGTTTTGGAAGCCACCCTATTTTTCTAGTCCGGTTCCAGGGTCTACCTGGAAACTTTTTTTTTCCTTTGTTTGGTTCATTTTTAAAACCATATGATATTATGAGCAATAAAAAGGTTCAAATAAAAGATGAACAATAGAAATCCCCATCCGCCAAAAACAACAATCCATAAAGTGAACACATAGTCACATACAATTATAAACAAAAAAAAGGTTCAAACATGTAACATAAAATTTAAATTATAAAACTCAATTCCCCATTTATCCATAAAAATTTAGGGGAAGTGGAAAGACTAGTGAGAAGTTCCGAGGAAGGACAAAGGACAAAGTGCTAAGGTTAGAATTTAGGGAAAAAATAAATTAGGATTTTGACTTTTTAATTTATAAAGCTAGTTTTGAAACTGGTTTTAAAATAGTCGATCTGAACCAATTCTCAGGTAGGTATTTACTCGAAATATATTTATGAATTGATTTCAACCAGTTCCAAAATTTTGGAACCTTTTTCCCAAACCAATTCCAAAAATTTGGAACCTATTCCCAAACCGGTTCCAAGGGAACCAATTTCCAAACCTATTTATTAGGTGGTCTAGTCCAATTCTCGAGTATAACTGGTCTAATTGCACACCCCCACTAATGGCCACTAGATGAGGGCGTCACTGTTCTCGCTAGCTAACAATTGAGGGTTGGCCCTTGCCTAGATTTGGACGAGAGCCCACGCCTTCACTTGGTCCAGGCAACTTCCAAGCCCTTGTCCTCTTCCAGACTACGCGTTGGTTGGCTAGCAACCTCGTCAGCCCAAAGTTGGAAAAGAAAATTAAAATTAAAATTAAAAAAATTGTAAAATTATCCACATGAGCAATGATCATATCACATAAGAGGGCCCACATCTATGTTAATTTCTAATCAAAATTGATCGAAATGACTATATTAGCAAATCGTCAAAAGATTTAATATTAAATTGACACAATAAAAATGTTTAGAACTGAATTGGTCATTGTATGATAAATTTATTGCTTTTTTTTGTTATTTTCCTTTTGAAATTTCCCACCACAAATGCATTCGTGCTTTCAAAGATAGCGATGAAGAAAATGTGAGCCCAGGTTCATGCTGGTGTGAAAGTATGAATTCTAATTTTTCGGCATATGCTGCGAGTTTCAGACCATTAATGCCCTTCAAATTTTAAAAAGATGGTCCAAATGAAGTCACACTCTCTTCTTTGGTGCGATTTTCTGATTTTTTTTTTTTTATTCTTCTAAATCGCCACGTGAATCACCCGACGAGATCTTCCGTCTCATGATAGATTATCAGCCCATTTCTGACAACAAAAGGTAAGCAACTTGGGTCATACGGAGACGCGAGAAGATGTCAATAATTAGGTACATCTCCATGTAGAAAACAAAAATACTGATTTTAATGGTCCCGCTTGGGGTTTGTTTGTAAGCCACTAAGTATTTTGGTAGCTCTAGGCAAAATCAATAGTCCACGCTCATTATGGTTATTTGATAAAGTGGAGAGAAATCAAAAAGATATAATGGCCCGCGTAGACACCATATGTACGAATATAATAAGTACATCATCAATCAGTTGAAAATAGTTGCACTTCATAATTCTTTTTAAAATGTGTGATAAAGTTACAAAATTGATCAACTTCTCTGTTACCCAGAAAGGACAATTTTTTTTATTTTTTTATTTAGTCTGCCACATTGAGGGCAGTTTTTTTACTCTTTTTATTTTATTTTATTTTTCAAGCCCTTCTCCAATCTGTGAGATGAATTGTTCTTAGAATATTTACCTGAAGTATAAATTAACCTATCTTATTTCTTATACAGGAAAGATGCTTAAAGTTGTCTAAATGTTTGCAATTGGTCGAATTAATTCATCACAACCATAACAACTGGGTCCAACAAGGGTGGAATAGTGATCATCAAGGCGAGAGAGACTAGACAAGGTGCAGCTTTTGGAGGGCTTTTAGGATAGCGAAGGAACAATAATGAATCAAATTACATACCTAACAGAAGGAAAAGTTTTAACTCACAAGAGTCACCTTTTGATATAAAGGCGTCGTTCAGCAATTGTACTCCACTGTTAACTATATTCAGGTGAGAGCTCTATCAGAATCGGTGACATCCCGGATAAATACTTGATGACCCATACCCCGAAAAAAATAAATTCCATGAGGCTTAGTATGAATGAGTCAAAACGACTGATATCTCAAGTGACTTGATTTGAAGGCATCACAATGACATTTGTACTTCAAGCTATTATCATTACGAATATACAACGTGGTGCCCATTGTCATTTAGTGCATAGAATCTGGTCTTATTATTTTGATGACAGCAAAGAATGGCTTCCACAGAAACGCGAAATGAGATTGGCTGATTCATTGGCGTGGTCGGAGATCTCACCAGATCTCACCACGGGAAGATAGCTATTTCTTTCCGAATACATTAAAAAAAAACACTCTGGTGTGAGATCAGCTAATTGAGTGGGAGGGAGCTTCTGTTCCCGTCACCGACATACGCGTGAACAAAAGCAACGCGGGAAGCGAATTAAAAGATCTCCGGTAAGGTTAAAAGACCAGCTCGACGTGGCGTCATGTTATGCCGCTCCGTACTTTCTATGATTCTTTATTCGAGTCAAACTGTTTCCTTTTCAACTTGGAAATTTATGTGTGGCTGATCGGTGATCGGAGCGAGAGAAAAATTTTGTTGAGTGTCACTTGTCAGGACAGAGGAACAGAATCTTGCCTCCAACTTGTCACCCACTTTCGTCTCAGTCGATGATTCCTCCTTTCGACACGTTCACACGTTATTTGACTGAGATGTTCTCCGGTGACTCGCTTGTCCATGAAAAGTGATTATGAATGATCCAGAAACATGTGTTGCAAGCTCATTTGCCTGCGAAAGTGCTTGCTCCGGGTAAATTTTAAGTAGGTTTTCCCTTACCTAAATTGAGGAAATTTGAGTTATATACCTTTTCACAAGTTCATGTACACTTTTTCAAATTTTGGAATGATATTCAACCCTTGCTCATGAAATTTTGTTTTTAACCCGCTAGTGTACCACAGTAAAACACCCTACAATAAAATACCTTAATAGGGAAACGATTATTATAGTTGACGTAAGTGGGAAACGTATCTTGCAAAATGTTTAAGTACTAATGCTTGTGATAGTTCATCCATTATGACTATGATGAAATGCAAATGAAATTTCTTTTATTGCAAGAAACTAATTATTCCAACACCATAATGAGGTTTCCATTGATGATTCTATGACACACAACATTGAGTGTATAAGAAGAGTAGATTAAAAACTATGCTGGGGAGGAGTTCAGATGGGTTCTAGATTCGTGTATTAGGAAAGTTCCCATTGCATCAGTAAACCAAAATTAAACACAAATGTGCCCATCTAATATAAACGCAAGGACAGTGTTTCAACTCGTCATCGATCATAACAGTGCATCACACTATTTCATTACTTATATCCTGTTGTAATTACGAAGAATATAATGCTGATGATGCATCGGTTGAGGACCTTTAATAGTCGGGCGACATAAATTATTTGACAATACTAACAATTTAATCATTCGATGCGAGAAAAAGAGTAGATTTATAGGTGGTCCTAGAAAGGCATATATGACATAGGCATGAAGTCTGCATGATAACTAGTTGAGGACCAATTAGAATTCTTGCTCATCCCAGTTGGTAACATACGATTTCTTGGAAACCCTAATTAATGATGGTTTCACTCGCAATCCTTACGTCATTTTGACATTGAAAGAAACTAATGATATAATCTAATCTTTTTTAGGCCTCGGGCTCATTGGATGATACAATAATTAGAGGGCAACACCTGTTTACCTCATCATATCATGAACATAGATTAGAATTTCCATAAAACCAATCATGGAGTCCAATCCTTTAAGCAAGGTGAGCTTACCCCAGTGGCCACGCCATTTGACTTCTTTTAAGGAGGGCTTTTCCAACATCATAGTGGGGTGGGGGAATATCCTTGCATTTCATTGGAGATAACATAAGATATGCAAGGTGAAAAAAGGGAGGGCTTTTATAAATAAGTACCTTTTCAAAAGTGAATAACAGAAAGAAAGGAGAAAAGAAAAGAAACCCATGTGAAAAGAAGAATGCCAAGTACACCACAATCATTGTCTCCATGGAAGGGCTACCATATCCCATCTCGACACTTAGAAAGTTCAAGAGAAGACAAGTAGTGGGATGTAGCAAAGAAGGGAAGATAAGAGTACCAACTAGCCAGGTGTCTGGGTTGCAAATGCAATCTTGAGGATGAGGAAGAGAAGTTTGGTGAATATGTCGCGTTGCTCTTTTCTATTCTTTCTTTGTTTTCCCCCTCCTCGTGTGCTTAACAGGATAATGCTAATTTGTTGAGTAATTATTTCAATTTGATTTCGAAAAATCTATTAGTGTAATCAACACATCGCAATCACCTACCAATATCTCATTATATCCCAAAATTAACGCCCGTTCCGATCTCCATTTAATAAAGGAGATGGTGGGACCATCATCATGTCGACATATTAGGAATTGTGTGCATTACCTTAAAAGAAGACTTTTCTAGTTTAGGAAAAGTTCATGGGGATAGGGCAAAGGTGGCAAAAAGAGGAGAGAGAGAATGGGAGAGCAAAAATTGGGGGGATTAATTGTCATTGGGGCGGTCGCAGGATCGAAGGGCCTGTCCTCCCAAGCACGCCCACCGACTATTCCGTTGGCCTACTTAGTGGCTCTTTTTTTGCCCCACCTTCCACTCTCTCTCTCTCTCTCTCTCTCTCTCTCTCACACACTCGTTTGTGCTGAAAAACATTGTTCAATTTCCGAATTTGAGCCACTCAAAACATGAAAACTTGTCAAATCACGAGCGGCCATTTGGGGAAGATTTCGAATAAAGTCACAAAGGAAAATCATTGCCTAGACCCGAGTCCACTGGATCTTGTTACACGCGATCGTCGAATTTTCCGGACTCTTTATGCAAGCCTCTCACATATAGATCCCACGAGATCAAACGGTTTTGATCCTTTGATCCATTGAAACTAAATTTAAATGGCGTAAGAAAAAGTTTGTCACTCGATAATAACTTTTATTTGGTGAATGCAATTAAAAAGTGAAAAATGTCCAAATGTTATCCAGAGGAGCCCTTGTTAAATAATTGACTAGCAAAACTTACGAATTTCATAGCATTTGAACCATCTAGCAATTATATTGTTTAAAATAATATACTTAGGTTGTCAGCCCGTTCGGTTTCTAAGTAAATCAAAAGGAGATGTGACATTTAGTATCCCAACAAATTTTTCTCAGGAATAGACTATCAAAAGGCACATGAGTACCGCATCCGTGCAAAAAATCAACATTTAAAAGACTTTGCAAAATGACTATAGTACGAAATACTTGAATTATTAATTAAATAAATTATTGAATAATAAGAAGAAATTGTACACATATATTTAAATTTTCTTCCTGGTATAATTCTTTATAAGATCGAAAATATTTAAATTTATTTAAAGTACTATGAGATATTGATTAATGCATTGACTATTGATAGAATATTTATAAAGGACTAATTGAGAAAACGTTGATACTAAAAAGGATTGCGATACCTAAAATGTATGACTTCATCTTTTCTTTATATAAAAGATAGTAATAGAGATTACGTACTTTCTTGAAAATTTCTAACGTCGACACGAATGTTATCTTTTTTTTCAACTAAATTCGAAAGGCAGACTTAGTCTAGTATGAAATGGTCATGACTACCGCTTCATCGCGATTGAAAAAGAGAAACGCTCCGTCGGTTGATGTGTTATGTCTTTATGTGTCCTTGGTATAAGAATGTATAATCGTGTAGAGGTCCATCTGTAAAGCGCAAGTCATCGAGAACATTCTTTATGGATACAGAGAAAAGCAAACATCACGATAAGGAGTTACACTATGGCAAAGAAGATGGTGATTAATCGTGAAAGATGGTCTCAGGATCGAATGTGCTTGTTTTGCGGGTTAAACCCCACTGACTGACTGATTACAAATCTGGTCCCGCCAATGTTTTTTAAAACCCTAAATTACAATGGTGGAAGCCCGTTATTTGTAATTTAGTTTGATGTTTTTACTGACTTATAGAACATAGAAAAGACAACAAAAACAAAATCTTAGGCCACTTGAAACCCTGCCGTCACTCTTAACAGCTTCCACAAGAATTCTTGGACAAGGAAAAGCGAATGCTCTCATTGCTTGGTATGTTCCACGAACACTTTCAAATCCAGAGATTAGAACTTTAAGTATTGATCACGGTTTTATCTAACAAATTAAACTTTTAGGATAAGTCAATCTCTAATGGTTTCAGCATAAGAAGTCTCAAGTTTAAATCTTTTCAAACCTCTTATTTATTTCTATTATTAACTTACCCTTGAAAGGGAGTGTTAAAACGGTATTTTTCAATAATTTAAGTTTTCAGAATAGTTTGAGAGTGAGTGGTAGAGTAGGATTAGAGTAGGACCGACCAAAAAAATGTAGAAATCTTTCTTCGACCAAAAAAAAAAAAAAAGAACGTAACAATCTTTCTCCTTCATAAATGACCTCCGAATCAACGATAATGCCAACAAGGGGGTCTTCAACGATAATGCCGACAAGGGCGTCTTCATCAAACTGCTTCCGCAATGTTCTTTCGATCACTTCGTCTTGAGGTATGAAATTGTTGTGGGACGCGTTATCATCAACTCAAGACGCTGAATAGGAAGACAGAACGTTTTGGAGGGTGCCCACGCACCTTCATTTTCTCCCGTTTCATTAATATGAACGGTTCGCATTGTCATTCCGGTAGCAATCTGTGTTGAGACACAGATGCCGACCGCAATTTGTGTGCGCTTGACTTATTCTTTTTCTTTGCGTTCTCAATAGATTATCCGTCCATCAATCAAATGTTATGGTGAGATACCTGCATCAATCGCTGTTACGCCCACATCAGCATCGATGCAGATCGTCGGTTTTCATGAGTTTGGCATCCGGGATAGACTAATTTCTGCTACTAAGATGTAAACATATGACAGATATTTATCGGATGTTGAATATTTTGTGCTTGCTTTTTAACGTCTACCTATGATCGGACGCATCACCTTATTACTATAAGAGACTGAGTCCGAGGAAGTCCTAATCGATGATGGCGACGGAACATTAGATTGACTTACTGGATAAGTGAATACTTCAAACCAAAAGTTGCTTACCAAACACCGCTAGTTGCTTAAAGTATAATAAATCTTAGATGGCTTGAAAGAGATGCACGGGGGCTTCCGTGAAAAGGTACCGCAGAATGAGAAGTTTGAGAGCCCGGGGGACACGGACAAAGTGTTTTACGCAATGCCGACAAGACTTAGCGGCAATGAAATAGTATAACCGACCAATCACTACTACCCACGCGTTATGAATCTCATCCCAATTGGTGCGACGTGTGCTTATCTACAAGGTTTCAATGGGTCTTCTATTCAGATAACTTCCCTACGTCCATTAGTTTAAAGTTTTTTATCGAATTAACAACACCATATCAAAGTTAGGCTCCCGCCCAGCATAACTCATGTGGTTTTCGGTCTCGTTTGCATGTGAGAAGATAGATATAAGTAATCCACGTTTATAACATTCCAATGGACCTTACATTTGTATGATTCATGTTTACCGATCAATTTAAATATTTGGATTTGAACACTTATTTTGATTGACTCGATATGTCATGTGTAATTACCTAAGATTTGGTGGTGTCTACGAGCAATGATGAAAAGTCACGGCGAGGGAGAGACATTTCCCATTATAGTTTTCTAAATTCAAAGATGGCGATGGACGGGGGAGTGACATGATGCAAGCGTCACCGTGACGTTAGGAGAGCACACTCCTAGACTTTGGGGCACGGCCAATGTCGCCATAACTGAACTTGTGGACCGCTTTTAATAAAGCTGGGGTTTTGATTTCGGGGTGGGGAGGGGAGGAGGTGTCAGCGTCGGTGCACGGGCATTGGTCGTTGGACGAGGAAGTCTGTGAACTCGACCAAACATAGTGAAATCGCACAGAGGGATTTCGAGAGAGTCTTATAGACCAAGACAATCGACACTCGAAACATCCACTTCAAGCATCTCTCACCTTTTCCAAATTTATGGAATTTTTTTTTCTGATGTTCATTGACAAAAACAAGGCAACGAGCGAAAGGGAACATCCGGGTTGCTGCCCATGCGTGTAGAGAAGACAAAACAATAGTTGTTAGGGGCAAAAACATTTGATTAAGCAACCCTATGAATCTCCCTCGATAATTTATTGAGTTTCTAGGCTAAAAGATCGATACAAAAGTTCTCGAGTCAAAATTTTCATTTAACGATATATCTTCTACGTCGCTCAAAGGAACGTGCAGATCGAAGAGATTTTTTTTTTTTTTTTTATCTAGGATCTGGCCTGGCACATCTTACGAATGCTCACGGCCACCGCCAGCCCGACAAGCCCAACGGAGACAACCGACTATACTTGGAGGGAAGCTAGCACAGGACCCCAACATCATGGCCCCCCACTTAAGACATATTAGCAACGCAAAGGTTCGAACTCTCAACCTCAACGTTGAAGGAGAGAACTAATACTAGATCAAAGAGATTTTTTTTTTTAAAAGTAAAAGTAAGTATATATTAAGCTCTAAACCAACTATGCAAAAGATCCGGCGCCAAAAACTTTCACTCATAGTGTCAACAAATCAGAACAAGTGGAAGGGAGCCAAAGTAAAAGAAAGCCAGCCGCAGACAAGGCGGCCGAGAAAACAAAGAAACAGCCTAACCCACAGGCACAAACAACAACAAAAGATTCGCCACTAAGGCAGGAAGGAAGAAGCAAGGAACGGCAGTCTTCAAAGTAGGGAGAACCACCACAGCTCCGCACAGCAAAACAAAGCTAGCCACCCACCAAGTGAACAGATCCAAACAGTAGCACAAACCAGCCCTCCGAAGTCATCGACATCGCAAACAAAAGCTTCCAACAACAAAACACTAGGAAGGTAGGAAAATCGATCCTCCAATGTAACTCCGAGCTCGGAAAAAGCACCCATGAAGCCACGCAACAGGACTAGCAACCAAGGCAAAGAAGGCAACTGACACTAATTAGGAAGGACCAGCGTCGTAGAAGAAAAAACAGAGGGGTCAATACCCCAGCTACGTTGGAGCCTCCTATTTCTTGGGTTATCGACCACATTTCTGAAAGTCAAAGTCTTGTCCCTGACCACTTTAATAAGATGGTTTTTCAAAGCTGACACCACCAGCTCTTCTCCCCTAAAAATAATATAATTCATCTTCTTCCATATCAGATGGCACAGGGCACCAAAGGAGAACTGGGCAATGGAGTGGAGGAAATCCTTACCTGAAAGGAACTTCAAAGCCCATTGGAGGTTCTCCGACCAAGACCTATTTCGCCACGGAAGATTGCATCTAGCAGCCCAGAAACCAAATTGAAGAGATTGTTTTTTTTTTTTTTTTGGTAAAAGGTAAGAAACTATATAGAGCTTTGGAACAGTATACAAAAACTGGCACCAAAAACTTACACTCTAACTGCAACAGCAGAAAGAGTGAAAGGGAGCCAAGAAACAAGCCAAACAGGCAAAGAGCAAAAGAACCAAAGCTAAACAGCCCAATCCAAAGGCCAAGCGCCAAACAACAAACCCAGCAACCCTCATAAATACAAAAGGGTAAGGGTCGAAGAAGAGAGCCTAAGAGAAGGCTAGAAAGCGAAACAAGGCACAGACTAGATGCTTAGGACGAACCAGGCGACTGAGCAAAAACTGAAGGGTCAAAACCCCAACCTTTCTGGAGTCTCTTGTTCTTTGGAGACGCGGGAACATTTCTGAAGGTAAGAGCTCGGTCCTTGACCGCCTTAATAAGGTGATTCTTCAAATCCGAGATCGCGAAGGATTCTCCACAGAAAATGATGCCATTCCTCTTTTTCCATATCACATAGCACATAGCTGCAAAATCGAAGAGATTGTTCATCTTGCTTAATAACATAAAGTACGGTGAACACAACTACCCTCGAAAATTTCTTCAAAAGAATGAGGCCTCGCAAACAGCACCCCGTACTATCATTTCCTTAATTTGAGGCTATAAATTAGGACCACCGATATTCGAATCATGCAGAAATTTTTAGACCCGAGGCTTGGGAAAAGCCGGACCATTTGTGGGAGGCTTCAACAATTCGACCAAGCCCTTCAAGTTGAAAATGAAGTAGAAAGACCTGAAATGTGAAGCTTGGGGCTTAGCTGAGCCGCTCGAACTTCTAGAGAGCCCACCGATTTCAAGCCTTAATCAAAATCGTTGGGAAAGATACAAGTGGCTATAGTATTTCGCAAAGAAAGCCAATAGGCCCAATACAACCAGGCTGTGTTTGGTGGGCTAGATATAATTCCAGATGAGATAACTCTGAATCTATTTGATGTTTGAGCACTGCAAAAGTCAGATACTCCGGATATAATCCGGATAAAAAAAATCCCACCTAAGGGTAAGGTATACTCGGATTTCTACTATCTAGTAAATCAAGGAGAAAGAACAATAGCCACAGTTCACTTTACACGACCAAGACCAGCATGCGACCCTCAGTATCGTTCAATGTCGCAGCGTTGCCTTGTCGTCGTGGCAGGCCTTACCCCATCCCATCTCAAACGTCCCCCCGGGGCCTCTCTCTCTCTCTCTCAAGACTCTATATCCATTCCCTCACCATGACCCCAATCACATGGCCTGAGAGAATGGCGACTTCAATTCGAGTGTCTATATCCATGTTATATCCGGACATTTACAAAATGACGCAGCGAACATTACAAATTATATCTTGTACTTAACCTATTTGATCTTTATCCGATGTCTAATCGTCCCAAGGCAACCCCTATTTCTTTATAGATATCATGATGTGCTCGAATTAATGAAATAATCTCCAACAGTGCGAAATGTACATCTGAAAGAACAAACTAATTGACTAGCGTAAGTTAGAGCTCACTTTGCTAATAGTCAGCACATAACTTCTATCTAGAAAAGACAGTTTACGCTCACTAAGTTTCTACTTCTAGGGTGGATTGTCATCAGCCATCTTTCAAGAAGTATGTACAATATGACCATTATGATAAACTAAAGCCCCGCCTCCATTTTAACCTGTGAGATCTCCAGGTTTTCACGTTCCATTGAACCCCGATGTTCGAGAAAAGAACACTACAAATGCCATAACTTGGCACAAAGGAACATTTAAGTGCCATAACTTACGAAATGTATACTTAAGTGCCACATTTGAAGAAAAGCGGGACACCTGAGTGCCACCTCCGGCAAAGCTAGCCGGAAATCATACGTGGCAATTAAATATTAATATTTCTCATTGAGGTGGCTCGCTGGAGAGCTGAGTCAGCTTTAATTCACCCAAAACGATGTTGTTTCGGGTGTTGGCCAAAATCGAACCCTTAAATCGACCAAAACGACGTCATTTTGGCATAATTTGAATTTTAATATAATATAAAAATTAATTAAATTTAATTTAAAACAAAATAATAATATAATTTATATTTATTTTTAAAAAAAGGGGGAAACGGAGGAGGAAGAAGGCAGCCGGCGGCCGAGGGCTGAGCCCTCGCCGCCGCCACCGCCTCCCCACCGTCGCCGGAAGGTGGGGAGGGTCGGCTGGGGCCGCCGGCCCTCGGCCGTGGCTCGGCTGCCCCGGCCCTTACCGCCGGCTGCCTCCCTCCTCCTCCTCCCCCCCCCCCTTTTTCTTCCTCCTCCTCAACTGCCGGCTGCCTCCCCTCCTCCTCCTTCTCCCACCCCCTTGGAGGATTTGAGCAAGGGCCGCCAACCCTCACCGAATTTGGGCGAGAGCTCACAAGCCCTCACCGCCAGTCAGCCGGGGTCGCCGACCCCTGGCTAGAGTTCGACAACCCCAGCCGACCCTCCCCCCTTCGTCGTCGGCCCTTCCCGGCGACGGCGGGGAGGCAGTGGCAGTGGCTGAGGGCTAAGCCCTCAACCACCTCCCCACATTTTCTTTTATTTTTTTATTTTTAATTTTTTTAAATTATTATTTTTAAATATTTTAACTAAATTTAATTTTTAATTTAATTTAATTAATTTTTATATTATTTTTTTACCACGTCAACCCCAAACGACGCCGTTTTTGCATTATTTGCCACGTCGGCATGCAAAACAAATATTCGTTTTGCACTCGCTTCGCCGGAAAAATGCCACGTATGCAATTTGGCCGGATTTTGGTCGGATTAGCACTCAAGTGATCTATTTTGCTTCGATTTTGACACTTAAGTGTACCTTTCATAAGTTATGGCATTTAAATGTCCATTTCTGCCAAATTATGGCACTTCAAGGGTCCGCATCTCCCCGATGTTCTGTTATCTTTCTGATGTTGGTTGGGACAATGCTTCCCCCATTATAGCCCTCGATTAACAACTTCCCTGTCTTCACCCTCCATTCGGAGATAACCATCTCATTCCTTTGGTCATGATAGACAAATAGTGGGGTGTAGCAAAGAAGGGAAGATAGAGTACCAACTACCCAGATGTCTGGGTTGCAAATGCAATCTTGAGGATGAGGAAGAGAAGTTTGGTGAATATGCCGTGTTGCTCTTTTCTATTCTTTCTTTGTTTTCCCCCTCCTCATTGCTTAACGAGATAACACTAATTTGTTGAGTAATTATTTTAATTTGATTTCAAAAAATATATTAGTGTAATCAACACATCGCGTCACCTGACAATATCTCATTATATCCCTAAATTTATGCCCGGTTCCAATCTCCATTTAATAAAGGAGATGGTGGGACCATCATCATGTCGACATATTACAAATTGTGTGCATTACCTTAAAAGAAGACTTTTTTCTAGTTTAGGAAAAGTTCATGGGGATAGGGCAAAGGTGGCAAAAAGGGGAGAGGGAGAGAATGGGAGAGCAAAAATTGGGGGGATTAATTGTCATTGGGGCGGTCGCAGGATCGAAGGGCCTGTCCTCCCAAGCACGCCCACCGACTATTCCGTTGGCCTACTTAGTGGCTCTTTTTTTGCCCCACCTTCCACTCTCTCTCTCTCTCTCTCTCTCTCTCTCTACCTCACACACTCGTTTGTGCTGAAAAACATTTGTTCAATTTCCGAATTTGAGCCACTCAAAACATGAAAACTTGTCAAATCACGAGCGGCCATTTGGGGAAGATTTCGAATAAAGTCACAAAGGAAAATCATTGCCTAGACCCGAGTCCACTGGATCTTGTTACTCGCGATCGTCGAATTTTCCGGACTCTTTATGCAAGCCTCTCACATATAGATCCCACGAGATCAAACAGTTTTGATCCTTTGATCCATTGAAACTAAATTTAAATGGCGTAAGAAAAAGTTTGTTACTCGATAATAACTTTTATTCGGTGAATGCAATTAAAAAGTGAAAAATGTCCAAATGTTATCCAGAGGAGCCCTTGTTAAATAATTAACTAGCAAAACTTACGAATTTCATAGCATTTGAACCATCTAGCAATTATATTGTTTAAAATTATATACTTAGGTTGTCGGCCCGTTCGGTTTCTAAGTAAATCAAAAGGAGATGTGACATTTAGTATCCCAACAAATTTTTCTCGGGAATAGACTATCGAAAGGTACATGAGTACTGCATCCGTGCAAAAAATCAACATTTAAAAGACTTTGCAAAATGACTTTAGTACGAAATACTTGAATTATTAATTAAATAAATTATTGACATAATAAGAAGAAATTGTACACATATATTTAAATTTTCTTCCTGGTATAATTCTTTATAAGATTGAAAATATTTAAATTTATTTGAAGTACTGTGAGATATTGATTTATGCATTGACTATTGATAGAATATTTATAAAGGATTAATTGAGAAAACGTTGATACTAGAAAGGATCGCGATACCTTAAATGTATGACTTCATCTTTTCTTTATATAAAACATAGTAATAGAGATAACATACTTTCTTGAAAATTTCTAATGTTGACGCGAATGTGTTTTTTTTTTATAACTAATTTGAAAGGCGGACTTAGTCTAGTATGAAATGGTAATGATTACCGCTTCGTCGCGATATAAAAAAGAGAAACGGGTAGAGAATCCGATCCCTTTCATAAAAAATTCGGATAAAATCAAAAGTGCAGAGATCGCACTTTCTCCGTCGGTTGATGTGTTATGTCTTATGTGTCCTTGGTATAAGAATTGATAATCGGGTAGAGGTCCATCTGTAAAGTGCAAGTCATCGAGAACAGTCTTCATGGATACAGAGAAAAGCAAACATCACGATATGGAGTTACACTATGGCAAAGAAGATGGTGATGACTCGTGAAAGACGGTCTCAGGATCGAATGTGCTTGTTTTGCGGGTTAAACCCCACTGACTGACTGATTACAAATCTGGTCCCGCCAATGTTTTTTAAAACCCTAAATTACAATGGTGGAAGCCCGTTATTTGTAATTTAGTTTGATGTTTTTTTCTGACTTATAGAACATAGAAAAGACAACAAAAACAAAATCTTAGGCCACTTGAAACCCTGCCGTCGCTCTTAACAGCTTCCACAAGAATTCTTGGACAAGGAAAAGCGAATGCTCTCATTGCTTGTTATGTTCCACGAACACTTCCAAATCCAGAGATTAGAACTTTAAGTATTGATCACGGTTTTATCTAACAAATTAAACTTTTAGGATAAGTTAATCTCTAATAGTATCAGTATAAGAAATCTCGAGTTTAAATCTTTTTAAACCTCTTATTTATTTTTGTTATTAGCTTACCCTTGAAAGAGAGTGTTACAACAGTGTTTTTTCAATAGTTTAAGTTTTTAGAATAGTTGATGACAATCCCACAAAATCTCACATTAGATGCTTCTTATTTACTTGTGAATGTAGCAATCTTTTTTTTTGGTAAATGGTAAATATATATTAAATAACTAAAGAACCAAGGAGCTACACAAATGTACAGCAACAGACCCTGGCACCAAGGCTTCCACTCAGAAGACAACCAGTCAAGAGAGTGGAAGAAAGCCGGGGAAGGGGGGGGGGGGGGGAAGGAGCTACATAAAAAGGAACGAAAGAACAGCAGCTAGAACCAGGCTAAACATCAGCCAAAAAGAAGAGAAGGGGAAAGACGAAGGCACCCGCGCAGGGGAGAAGGAATACAACCAGAAAACTGAAAGACATCGAGCTAGGGACACCATGGAAACATCCAAAGCTGAAGAGACCGGACGCCGCATCACGCAAGGGGAATATCTTGGAAGCACCGGAGATAGCCAGAAACCAATGTCGAGCAAAAAGCGAACAGCCAACGAACGGGAAACCTCCGGGGGAAAAACGGAGAAGGAGGGAGGGTGTCCTTAGAAAACTTGCCGAGATGAACTGCAAAGAAAACCAACCAGAATCTTGGATGAACTGACCAGTAAAAGGTAACGCCTTAGTCAAAGATTGAGGGATGGATACCCCAACTGAGTTGTAGTCTTCTATTACGAGTCGTATCCGGGACCTTCGAAAAGGTAAAGGCTCTATCCTTGATAGCCTTGCGAAGATGTTCCTTTAAAGCCGGGAGGAATAAGGTTTGGTTGCGGAAGATGATGTTATTCCTCTCCTTCCAAATAAGGTAGCATAAGGTGGCAAAGCCAAACCGAGCCACCGATTGATAGAAGCTAGTGTCGGAGAGATGCTTGACAACCCAATCTAAGTTATCCTTCCACGTAGAATTCCGCCATGGGAGATTTGAATGTAGCAATCTTGCCGGGGAAAATTACCAAAAAAGTTTAAATCTATTGCAATTATGTCAATTCAGTCATAAACTTATTTTTTTGACCAATTAAGTTATAAACCTTTTACAATTATTCCTGACCAGTCCATCCGGCCAAAATTGATCGCTAGCGACGACAACTTTTTTTAATAATATTTTATTTTTTGAAATATTTTATTAATTTTTTTCTCTTTTTTCCTTTTTTCTCTTCTTTTCTTTTTCTTCTCCCTCAACCTCCTCCTTCCTCCTCTTATCTCCTCCCTCCTTCCTTTGGCTTCGGCGACCGGCCAGAGGGGAGGGCTAGCCGGTCGCCGGACTGAGGCGGCTGGACTAGCTCGCCTCACCGTCGCTAGGCGAGGGCGAGCTCGCCCAACCACTGGCGGGGCGAGCCCTCACCAATTGACTGGCTCGCGCCCAACGATGGGCGGGGCGAAACCTCTCCAAATCTGGCAAGGCGATCCGGCGAGCTCGCCTCGCCAATTGGCAAGCTCGTGCCCAACGACGGCTGAGCGAGCCCCCGCCGGATCTGGCGAGGGCTCCCCTAGAGGTCGCCGGGTGAGGCGAGCCCTCGCCAGATCCGATGAGGGGGGCTCATCATCGCGTCTGGCAAGGCCCTCCTCGCCAGATCCGACGAGGGCTCGCCCCGCCGTCGCTAGGAGCGAGCTCGCCGACTCACCAAAGCCAAAGGAAGGAGGAGGGAGGAGGAAGGAAGAAGTAAGAGGGAGAAGGGAAAAAAAGAGTGAAAAAAGGAAAAAAAAAAAGATAAAAATAAAATATTACTAAAAAAAGGTCGCCGGCCAGCTAATTTTGGCCGAATGGACTGATAGGGAATAATTGTAAAAGGTTTAGGATTCAATTGATCAAAAAAATAATGACTGAATTAACATAATTGCAATAGGTCTAGGACTTTTTTGGTAATTTTCCCTGCCGACAAAGGCGTATTCATCAAACTGCTTCCGCGATGTTCTTTCGATCACTTCGTCTTGAGGTATGAAATTGTTGTGGGACGCGTAATCATCAACTCAAGACGCTGAATAGGAAGACAGAACGTTTTGGAGGGTGCCCACGCACCTTCATTTTCTCCCGTTTCATGAATATGAACGGTTCGCATAGTCATTCCGGTAGCAATCTGTGTCGAGACACAGATGCCGTCCGCAATTTGTGTGCGCTTGACTTGTTCTTTTTCTTCGCGTTCTCAATAGATTATCCGTCCATCTATCAAATGTTATGGTGAGATACCTGCATCAATCGCTGTTACGCCCACATCAGCATCGACGCATTCATGAGTTTGACATCCGGGATAAGAAATGAGCAACTGCTCGATATTCTAAGACTAATTTCTGCTACTAAGATGTAAACATGCGACGGATATTTATTGGATGTTGAATATTTTGTGCTTGCTTTTTAACGTCTACCTATGATCGGACCCATCACCTCATTACTATAAGAGACTGAATCCGAAGAAGTCCTAATCGATGATGGCGACGGAACGTTAGATTGACTTACTGGATAAGTGAATACTTCAAACCAAAAGTTGCTTACCAAACACCGCGAGTTGCTTAAAGTTTCATAAATCTTAGATGGCTTGAAAGAGATGCACAGGGACTTCAGTGAAAAGGTACTGCAGAATGAGAAGTTTGAGAGCCCGGGGGACACGGACAAAGTGTTTTACGCAATGCCAACAAGACTAAGCGGCAATGAAGTAGGATAACCGACCAATCACTGCTACTCAAGCGTTATGAATCTCATCCCAATTGGCGCAATGTGTGCTTGTCTACGAGGTTTCAATTGGTCTTCTATTCAGGTAACTTCCCTACATCCATTAGTTTAAAGTTTTTTATCGAATTAACAACACCATATCAAAGTTAGGCTCCCGCCCAGCATAACTCATGTGGTTCTCGGTCTCATTTGCATGTGAGAAGATAGATATAAGTATTCCGCGTTTATAACGTTCCAATAGACCTTACATTTGTATGATTTATGTTCACCACCGATCGACTTGAATATTTGGATTTGAATATTCATTTTGATTGACTCGATACGTCACGTGTAACTACCTAGGATTTGGCGGTGCCTATGAGCAACCATGAAAAGTCACGGCAAGGCATTATAGTTTTCGAAATTCAAAGATGGCGATGGACGGGGGAGCGACATGATGCAAGCGTCACCGTGACGTTAGGAGAGCACACTCCTAGACTTTGGGGCACGGCCAATGTCGGCCATAACTGAACTTGTGGAGGGCTTTTAATAAAGCTGGGGTTTTGATTTCGGGGGTGGGGAGGGGAGGAGGTGTCAGCGTCGGTGCACGGGCATTGGTCGTTGGACGAGGAAGTCTGTGAACTCGACCAAACATAGTGAAAGCGCACAGAGGGATTTCGAGAGTCTTATAGACCAAGACAATCGGCACTCGAAACATCCACTTCAAGCATCTCTCACCTTTTCCAAATTTATGGAATTTTTTTTTTCTGATGTTCATTGACAAAAACAAGGCAACGAGCGAAAGGGAACATCCGGGTTGCTGCCCATGCGTGTAGAGAAGACAAAACAATAGTTGTTAGGGGCAAAAACATTCAATTAAGCAACCCTATGAATCTCCCTTGATAATTTATTGAGTTTCTAGGCTAAAAGATCGATATAAAAGTTCTCAAGTCAAAATTTTCATTTAACGCTTAGGATATATCTTCTATGTCGCTCAAAGGAACGTGCAGGTGCAGATCGGAGAGATTGTTCATCTTTCTGAATAACATAAAGTACGGTGAACAGAACTGCCTTCCAAAATTTCTTCAAAAGAATGAGGCCTCGCAAACAGCACCCTGTACTCTCATTTCCTTAATTTGAGGCTATATATTAGGACCACCGATATTCGAACCATGCAGAAATTTTTAGACCCGAGGCTTGGGAAGAGCTGGACCATTTGTGGGAGGCTTCAACAATTTGACAAAGCCCTTCAAGTTGAAAATGAAGTAGAAAGACCTGAAATGTGAAGCTTGGGGCTTAGCAGAGCCGCTCGAACTTCTAGAGAGCCCACCGATTTCAAGCCTTAATCAAAATCGTCGGGAAAGATACAAGTGGCTTATAGTATTTCGCGAAGAAAACCAATAGGCCCAATGCAACCAGGCTGTGTTTGGTGGGCTAGATATAATTCCAGATGAGATTACTCTGAATCTATTTGATGTTTGAGCACTGCAAAATTCGGATACTCCAGATATAATCCGGATAAAAAAAATCCCACCAAAGGGGTAAGGTATACTCGGATTTCTACTATCTGGTAAATCAAGGAGAAAGTACAATGGCCACAGTTCACTTTACACGACCAAGACCAGCATGCGACCCCCAGTATCGTTCAATGTCGCAGCGTTGCCTTGTCGTCGTCGCAGGCCTTACCCAATCCCATCTCAAACGTCCCCCTGGGTTTCTCTCTCTCGACTCTATATCCATTCCCTCACCATGACCCCAATCACATGGCCTGAGAGGATGGCGACTTCAATTCGAGTGTCTATATCCATGTTATATCCGGACATTTACAAAATGACGCAGAGGACATTACAAATCATATCTTGTACTTATCCTATTTGATCTTTATCCGATGTCTAATCGTCCCAAGGCAACCCCTATTTCTTTATAGATATCATGATGTGCTCGAATTAATAAAATAATCTCCAACAGTGCGAAGTGCACATCTGAAAGAACAAACTAATTGATTAGCGTAAGTTACAGCTCACTTTGCTAATAGTCAGCACATAACTTCTATCTAGAAAAGACAGATTACGCTCTAAGTTCCTACTTCTAGGGTGGATTGTCATCAGCCAGCTTTCAAGAAGTATGTACAATTTGACCATTACGATAAACTAAAGCCCCGCCTCCATTTTAACCTGTGAGATCTCCAGGCTTTCACGTTCCATTGAACTCCGATGTTCTGTTATCTTTCCGATGTTGGTCGGGACAATGCTTCCCCCATTATAGCCCTCGATCAGCAACTTCCCTATCTTCACCCTCCATTCGGAGATATCCATCTCATTCCTTTGGTCATGATAGACTCTGTCGCAATAGTTAAGCATCGTGCCCAAGCCAGTATTTGGTACCCAGCCGTATTCCATTAAGACCCGTGCTTCACCTTCAGTCAAGTCTTCCCCAACCTTAAAATGGACAGATCAAGAATTATCAGTCGACGCTAGTCAAGAATGGTTGCATGCAACAATACAACCGTATATGTTCCAACCCACCAGTGATTTAAATTATATGCTTTAATTTGATCAAGAGTCTACATGTACTAAAGGTCAGAAGAAGTTAGTCGATAGTTGGCCAGACATGCAAGCTATGGAAAGCAATAAGGAAAATCAAGACCAAATAACCAAGGAGGACATTACTGAGGGGATACAATAACAGAACAACTGCAAAAGTGCACATCATTTCGGAATTATTTAAAAAAAAAGGCTCGATTTGGGAAAACAAAGTAATATTACCGTTAGCACTTTGTTTTCGATTAGGGCCACCCTGCTACAGCTAGTTAGTTTCATGACAATCACCAACCGCTTAATCTGCCAATCAATAGGCAGTGAATCAACCAGCTCAAAGAAATATGTGGCATACCCATAATCCGGACGTTCCAGGACTATTCTGAAATTGAGTGGAAAAAGAATGTATGACCGTGAGGCAGGATACCAAAACAAAGGTTTAAAGCATGATTAAGGCTGCCATAATCTCCTGTTATGCCTTTCAAAGACAAATATAAATGATTGAAGGTCCCGGCACCAACCCCATTCGGCTGGCCACTTCCGGAAATGCAGATATCGTGTCTGAGAGAGAGAGAGAGAGAGTAGCATCAAATAAAATGATTGACTATCAAAAGGCACATGAGTACCGCATCCGTGCAAAAAATCAACATTTAAAAGACTTTGCAAAATGACTATAGTACGAAATACTTGAATTATTAATTAAATAAATTATTGAATAATAAGAAGAAATTGTACACATATATTTAAATTTTCTTCCTGGTATAATTCTTTATAAGATCGAAAATATTTAAATTTATTTAAAGTACTATGAGATATTGATTTATGCATTGACTATTGATAGAATATTTATAAAGGGCTAATTGAGAAAACGTTGATACTAAAAAGGATTGCGATACCTAAAATGTATGACTTCATCTTTTCTTTATATAAAAGATAGTAATAGAGATTACGTACTTTCTTGAAAATTTCTAACGTCGACACGAATGTTATCTTTTTTTTCAACTAAATTCGAAAGGCAGACTTAGTCTAGTATGAAATGGTCATGACTACCGCTTCATCGCGATTGAAAAAGAGAAACGCTCCGTCGGTTGATGTGTTATGTCTTTATGTGTCCTTGGTATAAGAATGTATAATCGTGTAGAGGTCCATCTGTAAAGCGCAAGTCATCGAGAACATTCTTTATGGATACAGAGAAAAACAAACATCACGATAAGGAGTTACACTATGGCAAAGAAGATGGTGATTAATCGTGAAAGATGGTCTCAGGATCGAATGTGCTTGTTTTGCGGGTTAAACCCCACTGACTGACTGATTACAAATCTGGTCCCGCCAATGTTTTTTAAAACCCTAAATTACAATGGTGGAAGCCCGTTATTTGTTATTTAGTTTGATGTTTTTACTGACTTATAGAACATAGAAAAGACAACAAAAAGAAAATCTTAGGCCACTTGAAACCCTGCCGTCACTCTTAACAGCTTCCACAAGAATTCTTGGACAAGGAAAAGCGAATGCTCTCATTGCTTGGTATGTTCCACGAACACTTTCAAATCCAGAGATTAGAACTTTAAGTATTGATCACGGTTTTATCTAACAAATTAAACTTTTAGGATAAGTCAATCTCTAATGGTTTCAGCATAAGAAGTCTCAAGTTTAAATCTTTTCAAACCTCTTATTTATTTCTATTATTAACTTACCCTTGAAAGGGAGTGTTAAAACGGTATTTTTCAATAATTTAAGTTTTTAGAATAGTCTGAGAGTGAGTGGTAGAGTAGGATTAGAGTAGGACCGACCAAAAAAATGTAGAAATCTTTCTTCGACCAAAAAAAAAAAAAAAGAACGTAACAATCTTTCTCCTTCGTAAATGACCTCCGAATCAACGATAATGCCAACAAGGGGGTCTTCAACGATAATGCCGACAAGGGCGTCTTCATCAAACTGCTTTCGCAATGTTCTTTCGATCACTTCGTCTTGAGGTATGAAATTGTTGTGGGACGCGTTATCATCAACTCAAGACGCTGAATAGGAAGACAGAACGTTTTGGAGGGTGCCCACGCACCTTCATTTTCTCCCGTTTCATTAATATGAACGGTTCGCATTGTCATTCCGGTAGCAATCTGTGTTGAGACACAGATGCCGACCGCAATTTGTGTGCGCTTGACTTATTCTTTTTCTTTGCGTTCTCAATAGATTATCCGTCCATCAATCAAATGTTATGGTGAGATACCTGCATCAATCGCTGTTACGCCCACATCAGCATCGACGCAGATCGTCGGTTTTCATGAGTTTGGCATCCGGGATAAGAAATGAGCAACTGCTCGATATACTAAGACTAATTTCTGCTACTAAGATGTAAACATATGACAGATATTTATCGGATGTTGAATATTTCGTGCTTGCTTTTTAACGTCTACCTATGATCGGACGCATCACCTTATTACTATAAGAGACTGAGTCCGAGGAAGTCCTAATCAATGATGGCGACGGAACATTAGATTGACTTACTGGATAAGTGAATACTTCAAACCAAAAGTTGCTTACCAAACACCGCTAGTTGCTTAAAGTATAATAAAATCTTAGATGGCTTGAAAGAGATGCACGGGGGCTTCCGTGAAAAGGTACTGCAGAATGAGAAGTTTGAGAGCCCGGGGGACACGGACAAAGTGTTTTACGCAATGCCGACAAGACTTAGCGGCAATGAAATAGTATAACCGACTAATCACTGCTACCCACGCGTTATGAATCTCATCCCAATTGGTGCGACGTGTGCTTATCTACAAGGTTTCAATGGGTCTTCTATTCAGATAACTTCCCTACGTCCATTAGTTTAAAGTTTTTTATCGAATTAACAACACCATATCAAAGTTAGGCTCCCGCCCAGCATAACTCATGTGGTTTTCGGTCTCGTTTGCATGTGAGAAGATAGATATAAGTAATCCACGTTTATAACATTCCAATGGACCTTACATTTGTATGATTCATGTTTACCGATCAATTTAAATATTTGGATTTGAACACTTATTTTGATTGACTCGATATGTCATGTGTAATTACCTAAGATTTGGTGGTGTCTACGAGCAATGATGAAAAGTCACGGCGAGGGAGAGACATTTCCCATTATAGTTTTCTAAATTCAAAGATGGCGATGGACGGGGGAGTGACATGATGCAAGCGTCACCGTGACGTTAGGAGAGCACACTCCTAGACTTTGGGGCACGGCCAATGTCGCCATAACTGAACTTGTGGACCGCTTTTAATAAAGCTGGGGTTTTGATTTCGGGGGTGGGGAGGGGAGGAGGTGTCAGCGTCGGTGCACGGGCATTGGTCGTTGGACGAGGAAGTCTGTGAACTCGACCAAACATAGTGAAATCGCACAGAGGGATTTCGAGAGAGTCTTATAGACCAAGACAATCGACACTCGAAACATCCACTTCAAGCATCTCTCACCTTTTCCAAATTCATGGAATTTTTTTGTTCTGATGTTCATTGACAAAAACAAGGCAACGAGCGAAAGGGAACATCCGGGTTGCTGCCCATGCGTGTAGAGAAGACAAAACAATAGTTGTTAGGGGCAAAAACATTCGATTAAGCAACCCTATGAATCTCCCTCGATAATTTATTGAGTTTCTACGCTAAAAGATCGATACAAAAGTTCTCAAGTCAAAATTTTCATTTAACGCATAGGATATATCTTCTACGTCACTCAAAGGAACGTGCAGATCGAAGAGATTTTTTTTTTTTTTTGATATCTAGGATCCGGCCTGGCACATCTTATGAATGCTCATGGCCACCGCCAGCCCGACAAGCCCAACGGAGACCACCGACTATACTTGGAGGGAAGCTAGCACAGGACCCCAACATCATGGCCCCCCACTTAAGACATATTAGTAACGCAAGGATTCGAACTCTCGACCTCAACGTTGAAGGAGAGAACTAATACCAGATCAAAGAGATTTTTTTTTTTTTTTGGTAAAAGTAAGTATATATTAAGCTCTAAACCAACTATGCAAAAGATCTGGCACCAAAAACTTTCACTCATAGTGTCAACAAATCAGAACAAGTGGAAGGGAGCCAAAGTAAAAGAAAGCTAGCCGCAAACAAGGCAGCCGAGAAAACAAAGAAACAGCCTAACCCACAGGCACAAACAACAACAAAAGATCCGCCACTAAGGCAGGAAGGAAGAAGCAAGGAACGACAGTCTTCAAAGTAGGGAGAACCACCACAGCTCCGCACAGCAAAACAAAGCTAGCCACCCACCAAGTGAACAGATCCAAATAGCAGCACAGACTAGCCCTCCGAAGTCATCAACATCGCAAAAGCTTCCAACAACAAAACACTAGGAAGGTAGGAAAACCGATCCTCCAACGTAACTCCGAGCTCGAAAAAAGCACCCATGAAGCCACGCAACAGGACCAGCAACCAAGGCAAAGAAGGCAGCTGACACTAATTAGGAAGGACCAATGCCGTAGAAGAAAAAGCAGAGGGGTCAATACCCCAGCTACGTTGGAACCTCCTATTTCTTGGGTTATCGACCACATTTCTGAAGGTCAAAGTCTTGTCCCTAACCACTTTAATAAGATGGTTTTTCAAAGCTGACACCACCAGCTCTTCTCCCCTAAAAATAATATAATTCATCTTCTTCCATATCAAATGGCACAGGGCACCAAAGGAGAACCGGGCAATGGAGTGGAGGAAATCCTTACCTAAAAGGAACTTCAAAGCCCATTGGAGGTTCTCCGACCAAGACTTATTTCGCTATAGAAGATTGCATCTAGCAGCCCAGAAACCAGATCGAAGAGATTGTTCATCTTGCTTAATAACATAAAGTGAGGTGAACACAACTACCCTCGAAAATTTCTTCAAAAGAATGAGGCCTCGCAAACAGCACCCCGTACTATCATTTCCTTAATTTGAGGCTATATATTAGGACCACCGATATTCGAATCATGCAGAAATTTTTAGACCCGAGGCTTGGGAAAAGCCGGACCATTTGTGGGAGGCTTCAACAATTCGACCAAGCCCTTCAAGTTGAAAATGAAGTAGAAAGACCTGAAATGTGAAGCTTGGGGCTTAGCAGAGCCGCTCGAACTTCTAAAGAGCCCACCGATTTCAAGCCTTAATCAAAATCGTCGGGAAAGATACAAGTGGCTATAGTATTTCGCAAAGAAAGCCAATAGGCCCAATACAACCAGGCTGTGTTTGGTGGGCTAGATATAATTCCAGATGAGATAACTCTGAATCTATTTGATGTTTGAGCACTGCAAAAGTCAGATACTCCGGATATAATCCGGATAAAAAAATCCCACCTAAGGGTAAGGTATACTCGGATTTCTACTATCTAGTAAATCAAGGAGAAAGAACAATGGCCACAGTTCACTTTACACGACCAAGACCAGCATGCGACCCTCAGTATCGTTCAATGTCGCAGCGTTGCCTTGTCGTCGTGGCAGGCCTTACCCCATCCCATCTCAAACGTCCCCCCGGGGCCTCTCTCTCTCACAAGACTCTATATCCATTTCCTCACCATGACCCCAATCACATGGCCTGAGAGAATGGCGACTTCAATTCGAGTGTCTATATCCATGTTATATCCGGACATTTACAAAATGACGCAGTGGACATTACAAATTATATCTTGTACTTAACCTATTTGATCTTTATCCGATGTCTAATCGTCCCAAGGCAACCCCTATTTCTTTATAGATATCATGATGTGCTCAAATTAATGAAATAATCTCCAACGGTGCGAAGTGTACATCTGAAAGAACAAACTAATTGACTAGCGTAAGTTAGAGCTCACTTTGCTAATAGTCAGCACATAACTTCTATCTAGAAAAGACAGTTTACGTTCACTAAGTTTCTACTTCTAGGGTGGATTGTCATCAGCCATCTTTCAAGAAGTATGTACAATTTGACCATTACGATAACTAAAGCCCCGCCTCCATTTTAACCTGTGATATCTCCAGGTTTTCACGTTCCATTGAACCCCGATGTTCGAGAAAAGAACATTACAAGTGCCATAACTTAACACAAAGGAACATTTAAGTGCCATAACTTACGAAAGGTACACTTAAGTGCCACATTTGAAGAAAAGCGGGACACCTGAGTGCCGCCTCTGGCGAAGTCAGTCGGAAATCATACGTGGCAATTAAATATTAATATTTCTCATCGAGGTGGCTCGCCGGAGAGCTGAATCAGCTTTAATTCACCCAAAACGACGTTATTTTGGGTGTTGGCCAAAATCAAACCCTTAAATCGGCCAAAACAATGTTGTTTTGGCATAATTTGAATTTTAATATAATATAAAAATTAATTAAATTAAATTTTAAAAAAATAATATAATTTATATTTATTTTATAAAAAAAAAAAGGGGAAACGGAGGAGGAAGAAGGCAACCAGCGGCTGAGGGCTGAGCCCTCGCCGCCTCCCCGCCGTCGCCGGAAGGTGGGGGAGGGTCGGCCGGGCCGCCGGCTACCTCCCTCCTCCTCCTCCTCCTCCTCCCCCCCCCCCCCCCCCCTTTTCTTCCTCCTTCTCAATTGCCGGCTGCTTCCCCTCCTCCTCCTTCTCCCCCCCCAAGGAATCTAGGCGAGGGCCGCCAACCCTCACCGAATCTGGGTGAGGGCTACAACCTGGGGCAAGGACTCACAAGCCCTCACCGCCGGTCAGCCAGGGTCGCCGACCCCTGGCTAGAGTCCGACAACCCCAGCCGACCCTCCCCCCTTCGTCGCCGGCCCTTCCTAGCGACGGCGGGGAGGCAACGGCAGTGGCTGAGGGTTGAGCCCTCAACCACCTCTCCACATTTTCTTTTCTTTTTTTTCTTTTTTTTTTTAAATTTAAAATTTATTATTTTTAAATATTTTAACTAAATTTAATTTTAAATTTAATTTTAAATTTAATTTAATATTAAATTTAGTTAATTTTTATATTTTTTTTACCACATCAGCCCCAAACGACGCCGTTTTTGCATTATTTGCCACGTCAGCGTGCAAAACAGCGTCGTTTTGCACTCGCTTCGTCGGAAAAATGCCACGTATGCAATTTGGCCGGATTAGCACTCAAGTGGTCCATTTTGCTCTGATTTTGGCACTTAAGTGTACATTTCATAAGTTATGGCACTTAAATGTCCCTTTCTGCCAAGTTATTGCACTCTAGGGGTCCGCGTCTCCCTGATGTTCTGTTATCTTTCTGACGTTGGTCGGGACAATGCTTCCCCCATTGTAGCCCGCGATCAACAACTTCCCTATCTTCTCCCTCCATTCGGAGATATCCATCTCATTCCTTTGGTCATGATAGACAAGTAGTGGGGTGTAGCAAAAAAGGGAAGATAGAGTACCAACTACCCAGATGTCTGAGTTGCAAATGCAATCTTGAGGATGAGGAAGAGAAGTTTGGTGAATATGCCGTGTTGCTCTTTTCTATTCTTTCTTTGTTTTCCCCCTCCTCGTTGCTTAACGAGATAATGCTAATTTGTTGAGTAATTATTTTAATTTGATTTCGAAAAATCTATTAGTGTAATCAACACATCGCGTCACCTGCCAATATCTCATTATATCCTTAAATTTATGCCCGATTCCAATCTCCATTTAATAAAGGAGATGGTGGGACCATCATCATGTCGACATATTACAAATTGTGTGCATTACCTTAAAAGAAGACTTTTTTCTAGTTTAGGAAAAGTTCATGGGGATAGGGCAAAGGTGGCAAAAAGGGGAGAGAGAGAGAATGGGAGAGCAAAAATTGGGGGGATTAATTGTCATTGGGGCGGTCGCAGGATCGAAGGGCCTGTCCTCCCAAGCACGCCCACCGATTATTCCGTTGGCCTACTTAGTGGCTCTTTTTTTGCCCCACCTTCCACTCTCTCTCTCTCTCTCCCTCTCCCTCTCTACCTCACACACTCGTTTGTGCTGAAAAACATTGTTCAATTTCCGAATTTGAGCCACTCAAAACATGAAAACTTGTCAAATCACGAGCGGCCATTTGGGGAAGATTTCGAATAAAGTCACAAAGGAAAATCATTGCCTAGACCCGAGTCCACTGGATCTTGTTACTCGCGATCGTCGAATTTTTCGGACTCTTTATGCAAGCCTCTCACATATAGATCCCACGAGATCAAACGGTTTTTATCCTTTGATCCATTGAAACTAAATTTAAATGGCGTAAGAAAAAGTTTGTCACTCGATAATAACTTTTATTTGGTGAATGCAATTAAAAAGTGAAAAATGTCCAAATGTTATCCAGAGGAGCCCTTGTTAAATAATTGACTAGCAAAACTTACGAATTTCATAGCATTTGAACCATCTAGCAATTATATTGTTTAAAATTATATACTTAGGTTGTCGCCCGTTCGGTTTCTAAGTAAATCAAAAGGAGATGTGACATTTAGTATCCCAACAAATTTTTCTCAGGAATAGACTATCAAAAGGTACATGAGTACCACATCCGTGCAAAAAATCAACATTTAAAAGACTTTGCAAAATGACTATAGTACGAAATACTTGAATTATTAATTAAATAAATTATTGAATAATAAGAAGAAATTGTACACATATATTTAAATTTTCTTCCTGGTATAATTCTTTATAAGATCGAAAATATTTAAATTTATTTAAAGTACTATGAGCTATTGATTTATGCATTGACTATTGATAGAATATTTATAAAGGACTAATTGAGAAAATGTTGATACTAAAAAGGATTGCGATACCTAAAATGTATGACTTCATCTTTTCTTTATATAAAAGATACTTTCTTGAAAATTTCTAACGTCGACACGAATGTTATCTTTTTTTTCAACTAAATTCGAAAGGCAGACTTAGTCTAGTATGGAATGGTCATGACTACCGCTTCATCGCGATTGAAAAAGAGAAACGCTCCGTCGGTTGATGTGTTATGTCTTTATGTGTCCTTGGTATAAGAATGTATAATCGTGTAGAGGTCCATCTGTAAAGCGCAAGTCATCGAGAACATTCTTTATGGATACAGAGAAAAGCAAACATCACGATATGGAGTTACACTATGGCAAAGAAGATGGTGATTAATCGTGAAAGATGGTCTCAGGATCGAATGTGCTTGTTTTGCGGGTTAAACCCCACTGACTGACTGATTACAAATCTGGTCCCGCCAATGTTTTTTAAAACCATAAATTACAATGGTGGAAGCCCGTTATTTGTAATTTAGTTTGATGTTTTTTTCTGACTTATAGAACATAGAAAAGACAACAAAAACAAAATCTTAGGCCACTTGAAACCCTGCCGTCGCTCTTAACAGCTTCCACAAGAATTCTTGGACAAGGAAAAGCGAATGCTCTCATTGCTTGTTATGTTCCACGAACACTTCCAAATCCAGAGATTAGAACTTTAAGTATTGATCACGGTTTTATCTAACAAATTAAACTTTTAGGATAAGTT
Organism: Eucalyptus guilfoylei; assembly: GCA_016097605.1. Lineage (NCBI taxonomy): Eukaryota > Viridiplantae > Streptophyta > Magnoliopsida > Myrtales > Myrtaceae > Eucalyptus > Eucalyptus guilfoylei. The sequence continues at coordinate 32,563,780 of CM027865.1, read as the reverse complement.
AATCTCTAATGGTATCGTATAAGAAATCTCGAGTTTAAATCTTTTTAAACCTCTTATTTATTTTTGTTATTAGCTTACCCTTGAAAGAGAGTGTTACAACAGCGTTTTTTCAATAGTTTAAGTTTTTAAAATAGTTGATGACAATCCCACAAAATCTCACATTAGATGCTTCTTATTTACTTGTAAATGTAGCAATCTTGCCAACAAGGAGAAAATTACCAAAAAAGTTCTAAATTTATTACAATTGTGCTAATTCAGTCATAAACTTTTTTTTTTTTTACCAATTAAGTCCTAAACATTTTACAATTATTCCTGACCAGTCCATCCGGCCAAAATTGATCGGCTGGCGACGGCGACCTTTTTGTAATAATATTTTATTTTTTGAAATATTTTATTAATTTTTTTCTCTTTTTTCCTTTTTTCTCTTCTTTTTTTTTTCTTCTCCCTCAACCTCCTTCCTCCTCTTCTCTCCTCCCTCCTTCCTTTCGCTTCGGCGACCGGCCAGAGGGGAGGGCTGGCCGGTCGACGAACTGAGGCAGCCGAGCTAGCTTGCCTACCCGACGCTGGGCGAGGCGAGCCCTCGCCAATTGACTAGCTCGCGCCCAACGATGGGCGGGGTGAAACCTCGCCGAATCTGGCGAGGCGATTCGGCGGGCTCGCCTCGCCAGTCGGTGAGCTCGTGCCCAGCGACGGCGGGGCGAGCCCCCGTTGAATCTGGCGAGGGCTCGCCTCGCGGTCGCCGGGCGAGGCGAGCCCTCGTTAGATCCGGCGAGCAAGGGCCCCCTCGCCAGATCCGGCGAGGGCTCGACTCGCCGTCGCTGGGTGCGAGCTTGCTGACTCACTGGAGCCAAAGGAAGGAGGAGGGAGGAGGAAGGAAGAAGGAAGAAGTAAGAGGGAGAAGGGGAAAAAAGATTAAAAAAAAATTAATAAATATTTCAAAAATAAAATATTATTAAAAAAAAAGTCGTCGGCGCCAGCCAACCGTCAATGTCAGCTAGCTAATTTTGGCCGAATAGACGATTGGGAATAATTATAAAATATTTAGGATTCAATTGATCAAAAAATAAGTTTATGACTAAACTGGTATAATTGCAATAAATTTAGGGCTTTTTTGGTAATTTTCTCTACCAACAAAGGCGTATTCACCAAACTGCTTCCACAATGTTCTTTCGATCACTTCGTCTTGAGGTATGAAATTGTTGTGGGACGCGTAATCATCAACTCAAGATGCTGAATAGGAAGACAGAACGTTTTGGAGGGTGCCCACGCACCTTCATTTTCTCCCGTTTCATGAATATGAACGGTTCGCATAGTCATTCCGGTAGCAATCTGTGTCGAGACACAGATGCCGTTCGCAATTTGTGTGCACTTGACTTGTTCTTTTCCTTCGCGTTCTCAATAGGTTATCCGTCCATCTATCAAATGCTCTGGTGAGATACCTGCATCAATCGCTGTTACGCCCACATCAGCATCGACGCATTCATGAGTTTGACATCCGGGATAAGAAATGAGCAACTGCTCGATATTCTAAGACTAATTTCTGCTACTAAGATGTAAACATGCGACGGATATTTATTGGATGTTGAATATTTTGTGCTTGCTTTTTAACGTCTACCTATGATCGGACCCATCACCTCATTACTATAAGAGACTGAATCCGAAGAAGTCCTAATCGATGATGGCGACGGAACGTTAGATTGACTTACTGGATAAGTGAATACTTCAAATCAAAAGTTGCTTACCAAACACCGCGAGTTGCTTAAAGTTTAATAAATCTTAGATGGCTTGAAAGAGATGCACAGGGACTTCCGTGAAAAGGTACTGCAGAATGAGAAGTTTGAGAGCCCGGGGGACACGGACAAAGTGTTTTACGCAATGCCAACAAGACTAAGCGGCAATGACTAGGATAACCGACCAATCACTGCTACTCAAGCGTTATGAATCTCATCCCAATTGGCGCAATGTGTGCTTGTCTACGAGGTTTCAATTGGTCTTCTATTCAGGTAACTTCCCTACATCCATTAGTTTAAAGTTTTTTATCGAATTAACAACACCATATCAAAGTTAGGCTCCCGCCCAGCATAACTCATGTGGTTCTCGGTCTCATTTGCATGTGAGAAGATAGATATAAGTATTCCACGTTTATAACGTTCCAATAGACCTTACATTTGTATGATTTATGTTCACCACCGATCGACTTGAATATTTGGATTTGAATATTCATTTTGATTGACTCGATACGTCACGTGTAACTACCTAGGATTTGGCGGTGCCTACGAGCAACCATGAAAAGTCACGGCAAGGCATTATAGTTTTCGAAATTCAAAGATGGCGATGGACGGGGGAGCGACATGATGCAAGCGTCACCGTGACGTTAGGAGAGCACACTCCTAGACTTTGGGGCACGGCCAATGTCGGCCATAACTGAACTTGTGGAGGGCTTTTAATAAAGCTGGGGTTTTGATTTCGGGGGTGGGGAGGGGAGGAGGTGTCAGCGTCGGTGCACGGGCATTGGTCGTTGGACGAGGAAGTCTGTGAACTCGACCAAACATAGTGAAAGCGCACAGAGGGATTTCGAGAGTCTTATAGACCAAGACAATCGGCACTCGAAACATCCACTTCAAGCATCTCTCACCTTTTCCAAATTTATGGAATTTTTTTTTCTGATGTTCATTGACAAAAACAAGGCAACGAGCGAAAGGGAACATCCGGGTTGCTGCCCATGCGTGTAGAGAAGACAAAACAATAGTTGTTAGGGGCAAAAACATTCAATTAAGCAACCTTATGAATCTCCCTTGATAATTTATTGAGTTTCTAGGCTAAAAGATCGATATAAAAGTTCTCAAGTCAAAATTTTCATTTAACGCTTAGGATATATCTTCTATGTCGCTCAAAGGAACGTGCAGGTGCAGATCGGAGAGATTGTTCATCTTTCTGAATAACATAAAGTACGGTGAACAGAACTGCCTTCCAAAATTTCTTCAAAAGAATGAGGCCTCTCAAACAGCACCATGTACTCTCATTTCCTTAATTTGAGGCTATATATTAGGACCACCGATATTCGAACCATGCAGAAATTTTTAGACCCGAGGCTTGGGAAGAGCTGGACCATTTGTGGGAGGCTTCAACAATTTGACAAAGCCCTTCAAGTTGAAAATGAAGTAGAAAGACCTGAAATGTGAAGCTTGGGGCTTAGCAGAGCCGCTCGAACTTCTAGAGAGCCCACCGATTTCAAGCCTTAATCAAAATCGTCGGGAAAGATACAAGTGGCTTATAGTATTTCGCGAAGAAAACCAATAGGCCCAATGCAACCAGGCTGTGTTTGGTGGGCTAGATATAATTCCAGATGAGATTACTCTGAATCTATTTGATGTTTGAGCACTGCAAAATTCGGATACTCCAGATATAATCCGGATAAAAAAAATCCCACCAAAGGGGTAAGGTATACTCGGATTTCTACTATCTGGTAAATCAAGGAGAAAGTACAATGGCCACAGTTCACTTTACACGACCAAGACCAGCATGCGACCCCCAGTATCGTTCAATGTCGCAGCGTTGCCTTGTCGTCGTCGCAGGCCTTACCCAATCCCATCTCAAACGTCCCCCCTGGGTTTCTCTCTCTCGACTCTATATCCATTCCCTCACCATGACCCCAATCACATGGCCTGAGAGGATGGCGACTTCAATTCGAGTGTCTATATCCATGTTATATCCGGACATTTACAAAATGACGCAGAGGACATTACAAATCATATCTTGTACTTATCCTATTTGATCTTTATCCGATGTCTAATCGTCCCAAGGCAACCCCTATTTCTTTATAGATATCATGATGTGCTCGAATTAATAAAATAATCTCCAACAGTGCGAAGTGCACATCTGAAAGAACAAACTAATTGATTAGCGTAAGTTACAGCTCACTTTGCTAATAGTCAGCACATAACTTCTATCTAGAAAAGACAGATTACGCTCTAAGTTCCTACTTCTAGGGTGGATTGTCATCAGCCAGCTTTCAAGAAGTATGTACAATTTGACCATTACGATAAACTAAAGCCCCGCCTCCATTTTAACCTGTGAGATCTCCAGGCTTTCACGTTCCATTGAACTCCGATGTTCTGTTATCTTTCCGATGTTGGTCGGGACAATGCTTCCCCCATTATAGCCCTCGATCAGCAACTTCCCTATCTTCACCCTCCATTCGGAGATATCCATCTCATTCCTTTGGTCATGATAGACTCTGTCGCAATAGTTAAGCATCGTGCCCAAGCCAGTATTTGGTACCCAGCCGTATTCCATTAAGACCCGTGCTTCACCTTCAGTCAAGTCTTCCCCAACCTTAAAATGGACAGATCAAGAATTATCAGTCGACGCTAGTCAAGAATGGTTGCATGCAACAATACAACCGTATATGTTCCAACCCACCAGTGATTTAAATTATATGCTTTAATTTGATCAAGAGTCTACATGTACTAAAGGTCAGAAGAAGTTAGTCGATAGTTGGCCAGACATGCAAGCTATGGAAAGCAATAAGGAAAATCAAGACCAAATAACCAAGGAGGACATTACTGAGGGGATACAATAACAGAACAACTGCAAAAGTGCACATCATTTCGGAATTATTTAAAAAAAAAGGCTCAATTTGGGAAAACAAAGTAATATTACCGTTAGCACTTTGTTTTCAATTAGGGCCACCCTGCTACAGCTAGTTAGTTTCATGACAATCACCAACCGCTTAATCTGCCAATCAATAGGCAGTGAATCAACCAGCTCAAAGAAATATGTGGCATACCCATATTCCGGACGTTCCAGGACTATTCTGAAATTGAGTGGAAAAAGAATGTATGACCGTGAGGCAGGATACCAAAACAAAGGTTTAAAGCATGATTAAGGCTGCCATAATCACCTGTTATGCCTTTCAAAGACAAATATAAATGATTGAAGGTCCCGGCACCAACCCCATTCGGCTGGCCACTTCCGGAAATGCAGATATCGTGTCTGAGAGAGAGAGAGAGAGAGAGAGAGTAGCATCAAATAATATGATTGACTATCCGCATTATTGTAGAGTGGCAAGGAGTATATGAGTCATTACCTGCTCCACCAGAGAGAGAAGGCAAGCCAGGCAATAACTAATTTTTGCATCCTTTGAGCCACGTATAGGTGGAAATTTTAAGAAAGATTGGCGCTGAGAATAAAGCTGTTCCAGCCAGAAAATAAGCATGATTGCAGTTCAACTTCATAGGAAGAGATTAATTTTTGGCAACAATATGTAATCCTCTGATACCAATGCCTAAGACATGCTACATACTCAATTATTATATGTAATGCAATTAATCAATCAAAACAACATCAATAGAAGTACTAAATATAGAACATATATTTGTGAAAGAGAGAAGAAAAATTGAAAATTAGACAATGCATCGTTTGACATAAGGTGCCATTTCAAAACAATAGAATAAACACCTTTCATTTTTGTGCAAGTTTCCTGATAGACGACCGTCACTGCATGAGTGCAACAATTTAGTGGGAGCAGCATTCTTGTCAATCATCACAGAGCATGCTAGAAATTATAAACTTCAGGAACATGATTGTAACTAGACATAAAATATTGCTGACATCTTTAACACTAACTATCATCTATTGAAAAAGAGGGCAAAAATGCACATCACTACTAACCAGAATCAAAATCCAGCTGACGAAGCATACATAAAAAGAGGTTTACTTCTGCTATGTCAACTTTCAAGCATGCAGTCCAACAAACTTTCAGCTGCACAGGCTTTTGAGAGAACTGAGATGATCTCAGCTTCGCATAATCACATCACAAAATGACATTATTAAAGGAGGAGAACAAGCCACCTCATTCAACTTTCTAACATCTTCAAGGCCCCAATTACTAGTTGAATTGGCATGATCTTCATTTAGAATTCTTTCTAAGGGAGAATTTTTTTTTTTTTTTTTTTGGGCTAATACTAAAAAGATCCAAAAGACAGGAAACTAAAAATGTACGGCTCAGAATACACAATATGCCTAACCCCAAACACTATAATCAAATGAGCCAAGTGAGAAAACACTAAGCCAATAATACAAGAAGTGACCACAATTGTCAATAACAGTAAGGCAATTATACAAGAACAATTGAAGAAAATACTGGTAAAAAAGAAATTCCTGCATATAACAAAATTGCTGACCTTTGATATTACATCTTCAAGCTCGGCAAAGCCATTATTGCCAGAAGATTCTTCCACAAGTTCATTGCTCTCTGCCTCCCCATAAAGCTTAATTTCATCAACTGTAACCCCTTTGTCAAGTAACACCTGCCAAAGTATTATTCAGAAAGATCTTGTATTTTGTTAGGACAAAGAAAAAAATAAAAGGAAGTGTCTTTAAAAATACCTTCAGAAGTCCTGGTACATCTTCTTCCAAGGCAGTTTCAACTGAATCGCTGCACCGGGGAAAAATATCACTGTAATGGGCTTGAAGCTCATAAAATTATTTCTTCCTTCAGTTTAGTCATTATTCCTGCTTGTCACTTTTCTTCTCTATTGAAAACAGATTTATGATGATTTATTTAACAAATATGGACCTTTATGTGTATGTATGCATGCCTGTACGAATGTATGTATTAATGAAGGCACCTACGTGGCACTCTTTTTTCTTTTCCGCAGACGCTTGGGCAGAGTCAGCTTAACGGATTCTGGAATTGGATGACTGCTTCCACATACAGAAGGGATGAGTTCGGTGTAACAACTGTATGTCTTATTAGTATCAGCCACAGAATCTATGCGTGATGTCAGTAGTTCTAAACGTTCTCGCAGCAGCATATGGTCCACCTTGTCTGATGAAAAATCATCAGAGTCTTGTGCTTCACTCTTTACTGGTAGCATCTTCACGTTTAAGTTATCCTTGGAAGTATTATCACTCTTTGGCATGGCATGATGATCTGGAGGTTCAATCTTAACCTTGGTAGATTGTTTCAAAGCTGCAGCAGGCTTTGTTATCATCATTGGACATAAACCAGGATCCTGTACATCGCACAAATTTGACTTGGGCAATTTTCCCTTGGATAGAGCAGTGTCTACACTTTTTTTAAGTTCCACAAAATCTCTTGACTTACTTGACGGAACACTCTCAAATACAATAGGCAATGAGGAAACTTGATTAGCTCCAAAACAACATTGTGAAACAGAAGTATCAGATGCATCTGTCACTGTACTTCCACATATATCAGAATCACCTCGTTCCAACATGTCACATGAGTCAAATCCAGTAGACACTAGCAAAGGCTGGATCTCATCCCTTGTAGTTCCATCAATATTCTTTACGTAGTCATCTCCTGGGAGACCCTATCCAAGACAAAAAGATGTTTACTGTTATCAACACATAAACTTGAATGCACTATGGCCCATTTCATAGCTGCTTGACCTTTCGGCAAATACAATTTCCTAACTTTACATTTTGGCAGATACTACATGTAATGGCTCATTTCTCTTCCACAATGTGCTTTCTTTAGCCAAACCCACAAACTGTTAGAAGCATTAGTTGTCCTTTTTGTTGTTACATGGCCATTTATCAAGTGCAATAGTAGCAACCTTCTACGCCCTTCCACTTCCATAATCAAATATTATTGACTCCACATTCTTAGAAATCTGAGGCAAAGAAGAACCTGTTTGCCTGCACTTCTCTATTACTTCTAACTTCTACCTATGACTTTCCCTTCAGAATAATTTAAATTTTCAAAATTTTCAAAAAAACTATAAATGATTCTACATGTTAATATTGGAAAAGTTAAAAGGTTAATGTGTTTGGCGCAAATAAAAGTCAAAGTGCGGCTTTCACAAAATTCACAAAAATCCAAAAGTTAAAAGCATAAGTTACTCTAGTATATTACCTAATATCATATCTCTTAAAGTTACAACAAAAATATCCAAAAACCATCATAGCCAATTACGACATAACTCTTCTGACCCAAAGAAAAAAAAAATTACTACATGACTCAGACATTATATGAAGTTCACTGAAATAGATTAATGTTAGGGAAATTTGTAATAGCCAAGAGTATCCTGTTTCTCAAGAGGGCAGAGAAGTCCCGAAGAGACTATAGATCTGATCATCTCAAATATTTCAAAACACAGTAATTGTTGAATAAAACCCAAAGTGATCAAACAAAACCACAGAGATTGAGACAAATTTATTTACCAAAGGATGAAGTTGTTTCTCTTCCTTTACAACTGCAACATCATGATGGGACCTGCGCATAACAACAGAAGCCAAGATTCTAAGTTCATTCCGCGAAACATTTCAGGAGGCATCTTTCAAACAAAATAACAAAGGAAATAACACTCACGTGCATGCGCTGTCATTTACTTTAGATATAGCAGATTTAGGGCTATCTGCACCTGGAACCTTCCTGCCTGCTAACAACATTTTTCTTCGTAGTAGCAGCGGAACATGGTCGAGTTCATCTGACCACCCATCATCTTGAATTTCACCATTTCTTTTGTTCAATCTCATCTCTGAATCTAACAAGTGGGATACGTCAACAGCAGAAATTTGCTGGTTGAGTAAGTCATTGTCATCAAAAGGTTCAATTTTAACTTTACTTGAGGTTACACTGTTTGAAATTATCATATCATGCATGGCTCCAGGAACATTATTCTGCATATTAGACTGGTTTTCCCCCAAAGGCAATCGCATGGGTGAGCACATGAAATCAACTTTTTCTCGATTTTGAAATTTTGCAGGTTCACCATCCAAACCATTATCAGGAAATCCAAACCATTCACTTTCTCTGGAAGGGAATACTGCTGAAGTATCAACTGAGGTATGACCTAGAAGTATTGCTGTGGTATCACATGATGTATCAAATGCCATAGTTCCACATTCATCCTGTACATTCTTTTCATGAAATTCCCCCGACTGATTTCGACCCTGTGAGGATTTTCCATCAATGGAACATTTCCTTATTATCTCTGACTCAGAATAAAACTTATTGCCTGCAAAATCTCCTCCACTATCAACCTGTGACGCCAATTAAAGAGCAACACAGAAAATGTAAAGATAAGACAAAATCAGTGCATGCATGATCAAAGAAAACAGCTTGCCAACACATTCTAGAAACCTAAAAGGAATCAGCAATAAACATCTAAGCTCAGATAAGTCAAAAAAGGAAGTTAGAGATTGAATCTGACTCTTGAAGAAACTTAGCAATCAGAAAATTTGACTAGCATCGAAACAATGCATACGAGATACAAATAAACAGTACAAACACCATCTTTTTTTTCTCTTTGTCAAACACAAAAATTTGCATCTCAGAAAAATTTCAACTATTACGCTATCATCCCAAACCATATTTGGAGATGTTCTTCAAGAAACAGAAACACAACAGCAAATTCAGCCGGCCATGGATTTCTTTTGTGATGGGTAAGTTGGAGTTCCTATTCCACACATTTCAAAAACAAGAAGCTAATTCTCAGCTAAAACAAAAGAGACAGAAGATAGAACACAACTGGAGCACCCACAAGCTGTAAATTTGGAATGACAATAAGCAGCAAGATTCACTGCCGGTCACAAATCAACAAGAAGGGTACCTGCATATTGCAGTCCTCGTCTTCCTTCTTAGCAACAAGACCATCTCCGCCACCCCTGCACAACAATATCTCTCAGTAAATAAAATAAAATAAAATAAAAACCTTTTTTTCTGAACCCTAAAATTGTCAAATTCTATGCAGCTCATGAGCACCATAACAGAACACGTTAGGAAAAAAGGGAAAAACTTGAGAACTCACGCGACTGGCTTCTCCACTTCTCCCACAGGCGCGGCGCAATTCGGAGGAACGCCATCCGCGCGAGGCCTCGACTTCGTCAGCCAATCCCTCCTCCGCGCGAGCGGCACATGGTCGAGCTCGCTCGTCGACCAAGCAGAGCCGCCGCCGCCGCCGGATCCGAGCCGCGCCACCGTCGCCCTTCTCGCGGATGTCTCAGCGCCGCTCCCCATAAGCCCGCGTGGATGTGATCACATCATAGCACCGGCGAGGAATATCCAAGGGGGAAGAGATTGAGGGAATTCCGACCGGCAATCGGGAGGCGAAGGAGACGGGACGGAGGAGCAGAGCTGCGGGGATCGGGGCTTCCGCTCGGTTTTGAGGATCCGAGTTTCCAGGGGCGTTCGCTGGCTTTCCCTTTCCGCTTCCGTTTGGCGCGAGAAATGTGTTTCGGTTTTCAAGCTCTTTTTTCATGCCGCCATTGCCGATCAATTCACCGGGAAGAGGAGAGAGCTACTGCCAAATATTTTGATTAGGCTTCGGGAAGGCCTATCCTAACGCTAACTCCTTCCTTTGATTTAGGCTCGGATGTTTCGTGAAAAATATTTTCCTCTCTTTTCAAAATTTGAATAAGAAAAATTAGTTAACAAAAAAAAAAAAAAGATTCCTTCTAAAACTTAAATTTAAGAGAATAATTTCTTCTTTTAAAAATAAAAAATCATTTCTCAAATTATGATAAGATATCAATACTTTGACTAGAAACTTGAACACGAAAACCTCAATATTTGTTCCTCGGGCATTGATAGTGGGGCTACATCCCTGCGCCCCGGTTTAGGTCCATCTAGGTTGTGCTCGAGACCATGTCCATTGAGTTGTGGCTCGAGACACTAGTGTCTATGCTTGGGATGTGAGGTCAGATTTTTGACATCTATGCCTAGGTCCATCAAGGTCAAGCCCCACGCACTAGCGCTCTGGCCTAGGTCCTCAACTTCCAAGCTTAAGACTCCGATGCTTGTGCCCAAGTCCCTTATGCCCATGCCCCAACCTATCAAGGTTAAGCCTCGGTCCATTGAGCTTGTGCCCACAACCCCCGCGCTTGAGCCCAAGCCCATCAAGGTCGTGCCAAGACCTCGATGCCCACACCCATGTCCTTAGTGCATGGGCCGTGTCCATGGAGGTCAAGCCCATGCTCAAGACCCTCGCCACCCACCTTGGGTCCATTGAGGCTAGGCCTCGAACCACAAGCGCCCACGGCCAAGTTCCCAACGCTTGAACTCAGGTCCAACGAGATCAGGCCATGGACCTTGACACTAGCACTTGGGTCCATCAAGGCTAGGCCCTGAAACCTAATGCCTGCATCCGAATCCTGAATGCCCAAACCCGGGTCCATCGAGGTTGTGCTTAGGACTCAAGCAATCATGTTCGAGTCCACCAAGGTTAGGCTTAGGTCCTCCACACCTGCGATCGAGTCCACCGAGGTTGAGTCTGGAACTTTGATGTTGATGCTCGTGGTCAAGACACCAAGCCCCAAGTATATCAAAGCTAGGCCTAAGACCCCGATGCTAGGCCTGAGACCCCAGTGATGTCCAAGCTCGGGTCCATGGAGACTAGGCTCAAGATCCCAGCGTTTGCGCCCAAACCTAGTTGCGAACGACCCAAGCTCAGACACCAAGGACCCAAGGTTGGCCTCAATGGACCTAGGTATGGGTGCTAGGGCCTTGGGCCCAATCTTGATGGACATGAGTACAACCATTGGTCTGGAAGTTCCAAGCCTAACCTCAATTAACCTAAGCCCGAGCACTAGGGGTCTCGTTCCCAATCGCTAGAGTCCAAGGACCAGTCTCGATAGACCTAGGCTCAACCTTTATAGACCAGAGCATGGTCACCGAGTTCTTGAGCTCAATTTTAATGGACCCAAAGTCCCAAGACTAGGGCTCGGGAGTTGGGGATCTGCACTTGAGACCCCAATGCCCGTGCCAAGTTCCCTGGCTACCATGCATAAGTCAATGGCGCTCGAATAGTGAATCTTTATATAGAAAAATCATATGAGATTTTGCTCATTAGATGATAGAAAAATATTTCTTAGTTCATAATTAATTATGATAACTCATAATTTAATAGCCATGCTCCCTATCTATTATCAAGAAATTTTATTTTTAATGTGTACTTTTCATGAATTAGTTAAAACCATTTTTATAATGACCGTTCAAAATTAATCACACAATATGCATTTGCATTAGAACAAATATTATATTATTACATCCTTAATAGTATGATTGAAATAATAATTATACAAAACTCTAAGCCTTTCTCCCCTCTCTTGTAAAAAAAGGAGGTCATCTCGTCCCTTCTTTATTTTTAATGCTCATGGCGATTCCGATCAAACGAAGTTGAAAGATCATTCTTCACCTTCTCCTCCAGTATCTTCTTCAAGTTCATCATTGCCAACCTCTTCAAATGATGTCGCTGAACCGGTGGTGCCAAGATCAAGGAGATTGTTTGACATTTATGAAGGTACCAATGAGCTTCACCTTGTATGCCTTCTTGCAAATTGTAAATTAATTGTCTATGATGATGTGGCCAAAGAAAAAAAAATGGAGAAAAGTCACGAATGAAGAAATTGATGCCATTGAGAAGAATCAAATATGGGAGCTTGCTAATCTTCTAAAGGACAAGAAATTGATTGGAGTCAAATGGGTGTACAAGGCTAAAAAGAACGAGAAAGGAGAAGTGACAAGATACAAGGCTAGATTAGTCGCGAAAAATATAAGCAAAGAGTAAGAATCAGCTATGATGAAGTTTTTGCCCCTATCATCCGCATGGAAACAATTAGATTAGTTGATGTTATCGTTACTCAAAATGATTGGCAAATTTATCAAATGGATGTCAAATCAGTATTTTTAAATAGCATCCTTGAAGAAGAGATTTATGTTGAACAACCCGAGGGATTTGTTGTGGAAGGTCATGTAGACAAAGTGTTGAAGTTGAAGTTGAAGAAAGCTCTATATGAGCTTAAACAAACCCCAAGAGTATGAAATTCTAAAATTTGATGCATATTTCAAGGCGAATGGATTCTCTCAATGTCCATATGAGCATGCACTCTTTTTGAAGCAAGAAAAATGTGATGTTTTACTCGCCTATTTATATGTTGATGATCTTAAATTTATAAGAAATAATCCAGTGATGATTGATGCTTTTAAGGCATTGATGGTGAAAGAATTCGAGATGATCAATAATGGTCTCCAGAATTATTTCCTTGAGATCAAAGTGAAGCAAAGTGCCAAGGGGTTTTTATTTCCTAAAGAGGATATGCAGAAAACATCGTTGAAAAATTCAATATGAAGAATTGTACTCCGATCAATACACTAATGAAGTGCGGAATGAAGCTTTCAAATTTTAATGATGGTGTCGATGTTGATTCGACGTATTATAAAAGCTTGATTGGGAGTTTGAGATACTTGACATGCATGAGACCGAACATTATGTATAGTGTTGGAATTGTGAATCAATATGTGGAGAAGCCGAAGTAATTTTATCTTAAAGCTGCAGAGAGGATACTTTGGTACATCAAAGGTACTACTTCTCATGGCCTACACTGCTATTGCTCTAAATCCTTCCAACTTAGAACTTATTCGAATAGTGATTATGGTGGAGATATCGATGATCGAAAGGGTATTACAGGCTTTGTATTTTTCTTGTGTGACATTTCTTTCACGAGTCATCAAATAAGCAACCTAGTGTCACTTCATTGACATGTGAAGCTGAATAAATAGGTGCATCCTAATTTGTTTATCATGCAATATGGTTGATAAGACTACTTAGAGATATTTTTATGGGGCAAAAGAAAACATTTGAGATTTTTGTTGATAATGTTTCTACTATTGCATTGGCGAAAAATCCAGTTTTAGCAAATATATCGATGTTCGATATCACTTCATTCGAGAGTAATTTTAAAGAGAATGAGGTTGAAGTATTGCATATGAAGACTGGAGATCAAGTAGCAGACATTTTTACTAAACCTCTCAAGATGAATGCTTTCGAAAAGTTCAAAAGCCTGCTTGGAATGATCGATGAAAGAAAATTTAGTTTAAGGGGAAGTGTTAGAAATTAAATCAAATTCATCGGTGCCGATACTTCGACACCGAAATCCCAAAATTGATATCGAAGACGGTTTGATACCCGCATCGAAGAAAAGTCATATTTGCTACGTTATCTTTAATGAATTTGTTCATATTTTTAGGTGTAGTGATCGTTTCTATAGACATGATGAGATATGGTGAGATATTATGAAATAAAGTAAGACATGGTGACTATTTTATTAATTTATAAATCTTATCCGGAATGCTAGCTATTTTTATGGGGAAGAGCAAATGTCATATAACAAGTTTATAAATACGAGAGTCTTGCAATTATTTTTTGTCAAGGTAAAATAAATCTACAAGCCTATCTATCTTTTTCTTTTCCTTATGTGAGTTGGGAGCGTTTCACTTTCAAGTTACTTCTATCAAATTGATATATATATTTAATTATGATATTTAGGTAATCATACCTAATTGTAAACAACTAATAGTGTGCTAATTGTTCCATGTGTATATTCTCAATATGGCAAAATGATTATGTCACTAAGAGATCATATTTACTTGTTACTAGATATACTATTTAACCACTAAGGTTTGTCCCAGTGGCCACCCTTTCAAGTGGAAGGGAAAGGTGGGGGGTTCGAATCCCCACCTTCTCACGGGGATTGGGGTGGGGACGATTTAATTTCAGGAGTAGGTTTTGACTCCCACGCCCTGCAAGGAGGCAAGGCAAAAGTCTAAGAGTTTGTAATGTGATTATGTTGAAATAACTGTAATATTTTCTATCATATTGAAAATTATATAAATATTTATCATATGATCAATAGGAATTGCAATTATAATTAAGCCGTTGGTTGTTATCAAATAAACAATGGATGGCTTGCTGACGTGAATCTTTGTACGATAGGCAATTATTTTATGGTTTTTAGGATAAATAGCACAAAAGACTTCAAATTATGTCTATTATGACACAAATATCCTCAAATTTTTTTTTTTTGTGTAACTAAAAATCCTAAACTTGCCCACTTTGACAAAATTATCCCAACTTTCTTTTTTTTTTGGTAAAAAAATTATCCCAACTTTATTTTTAGTTCTAAGTGCATTAAAAGTCTTAAAACTTATCAACAAAGTACAATTTAGTCTTAAAACTTTCAAAGAGTATAATCAAGTCCTAAAATTTACAATAAAAGTGCAATTGAGTCTAAAAACTTTAAAAAAGTGCAATTAAATCCTAGAACTTGTCAAATTAGTTAAATTAGGTCCTTCCGTTCAAATTTTTTTTTTTTTTAAATTTAAGACTTGACTTGATTTCAATGATAATTTTTATGACTTGATTGTCTTTTAGAAAATTTTAAAACTCAATTGAACTTTCATTACAAATTTTAAGATTAAATTACACTTTTGTGATAAGTTTTATAACTTTCAGTGCACATATCCCTTTTTTTATATCACGAAAAATCCAAACTTATACATATGTAATATATATATTTTCTATTTCAATTACATTCAAAGTATATTTGTCTTAACGGTATAAGTTTAGAGTTTTTTATTGCACAAAAAAATTGAGGTTTTTGTATAATGATAGGCAAGTTTAGAATTTTTAACAATACAAAAAAATTCGGACCTTTATGTCATGATGAGCATAATTTGAAGTTTTTTGTAATATTAATGTGGTTCTCGAGGGAAAAAAGGGAAATGAAGGGAAGAGAAGGAAAAAGAAAAGAAAAGGAAATGGACGTAAAAGAATGTAATGGGAATTTTAATAATCATTGTGTTGGTTGGATGTATATGGTCGAATTGATTCGATATTTATTGAAGGGAAATAATGCGGGGGGCAACAAAGTGAGGCAAATTTACTCAAATATTTTTTGTCTTTGTCTTGTCTACATTTTGATAAAAAGCAGTGGGCAATAATGGAAGCGACCGGCCGTGGTGGCTCTGCTAGGTAGGCTCTTGCCTTTGAAGGGAAATGTCAGGTGTTCGAAGCCCCTGCAACTTGCGCGTTGTAGGGAGACTGGCAGACCATTAGGTGTATTACGTGTGGTGCCATGGTAGGTCCTGGGCTAGCGTCACCTGGGGGTTTACGTGGCGGCTATCGGCCAAAACGGTTCCTCCAGCACAAAAAAAAAATAATAATAATGGAAGCGACGTGCAAATGAGTTAATTTCCGTTCAATTCTTTCTAACTTTTTAAAGGGGAATAAAAGCGTGGGTCCCGGGAATGTACCATCCCCTCTTTTAAATCAATTTCCTTCCACTTCCACTTCCACCTAATTCTTTTTTCAACAGAAAAAAAAACAAAAAAACAAGGGGTACCTCCTTAGGATTTCATTTCATTTCCTTTCATTCACTCGGTTCCAATCAAACACGGCGTGGGTCTACTTTATTCTATTTTTTTTTTTTTTTATCGATCTTCGCTATCTTAAAAATCTACTAGAAGCACACTTTGTCTAAAGCTCATTTAGCTCTAACAGTCACTCTCTGCCTTCAATAAATCAAGTTATTCTGTGTGAAAGAATTGACACCCTCATTACAAAAAGGTTGAAGTAGGAAGAGAGAGACACACACACATCCTAAAATTCTTTAGGTAGAGATATAAGGTGGATCTCAAAGGTGAATTGTACATGCTTTATCTTTGATTAGATGGAATTTTCTTCTATTAGGTTTTTGTTTGGTTGACTATATGCTTCTTTACTGTCTATATATGCAAACTTGGCAGGAAAAAAACATACAAAACGAGAACAAATTCCAAAGCAAACTACAAATCCTACACACGTAAGCTCATATCTCCTCTCCTCTCCTCTCCTCTCCTCGCTCTCTCCCTCTCTTCTATACGGCATCGCCAACCCCTCCCTGGGCAATTTAGAGTTTGCCAAGGTTGCACCCGTAAGTTACAAAGGTCGCAGATTGTGCAAGCGAAATAAAACTTTTCCATTTTGAATTATGTTATATAATATAAATTTCTTGCTTAAAATCTTGTCTAATCTATACTCTCCCTCCTATCAACTCTCCATTTCAAATTTTAACAAATAGATTCATGCTTAGACCCTCTTTTGTCACATTTTGCATCCCCGTGATAATAAGCTGATTCGGTTTACCATCTTAACCTCCGAGAAATATCCAATTATATAGCATTGTAAGAGTTGGACTTTATTTCGGTGCAACAATTTGGTATTTTATTAACCTAAAGAGGATACTAAAAGTCATTAATGTATATTGAGATTTTTTTTTTGGGATGATGGATAAAAAAGGCACTAATGAATTGCAAATTGTCATTCTTGAGAGAGAACAAATTTGTGCGTAAATGCTCATCGAGGACAAAGAGAAAAAGACGAAAAAAGCAAAAAGGAATTAAGGGAGAAAACAGAGATATGTTACCGTTGAACTTCCGTGCTCCTTGTTCTTTTGTTTGCTCAAATGCTTTGTACTACACCATTACCATCTGCTGTTCAGTTCAGCGTTTCAATTCACTCTCTCCTCTTTTTCCATTCAGCTTTTTGTTTTTTTCCCCCCTTCCTCCTGAAACTCCAGGAGATTTACAGCAAAAAACAAAACATGGGTATAACCAAACAAACCAGAGGGCAAAAACAAAAGGTGGGCATTGTAACGGCTAGCTTGCAGCTATCAACAAGAAGTGCCTTGGGTTCCTTAACAACTAGTCTTTTAACACAGCCATGCTTCCTTTGACAGGAGAGAGAGAGAGAGAGGATTCCTCAGCCGTTGGATCTTCTGACAAACTTTCCACGTGATTTGTGGAGACCATTCTTCTCTCTCTTGTTTCTGTCTGCTCCTTTACACCACTTTCCCTCTTCTAGAGCTGATCCTTTTTATACCATTTTCATGTTCACACTCAGGCCTCGCTTTCTCTCGCTCTCTCTCTCTCTCTCTGGGTTGTGATTACTTCATTATTTTGTTCATCTCAGATTCTCTTTTTGGAGGGAGAGATTTTGCATTTGCATCCGCCATGGCTGTGCCCCCCTTTGTTCTTCTTCTGCTTTTAGTGGGTTGTGCTTCCACCGTGACATCTGACCAAGGTGGGTTTATCAGCTACTAGCCTACTACACTTGTCTCTGCTTCTTTGTTTGTATGCACTGTGTTTTTGCTTGAGTTGAGCATGGCTTCTGGGCTTGTGGGTATTTAGAATCCCCCTTAAAAATGCAATCTTTTCGTCACTCTTAGCTTGCTCTTCCATTTTTCTGCTCTCTGCACGTCTTTGTTGCTCCTCCTTGTACACGGGTTTCTGGAGGGTTTTCTAGCTTATTGTAGGAAATTCGCAAGAGAGATTTGGTATCAACTGATCGGTTTTACTTTAAAAGGAAACTATTTTAGATTGGAGAGGCTTCAGCCTTCAATTTGACATGAAAATGAAAACAGGAAAGTGGGTTTTGAGTGCTTGTCTACTCTGACTGGAATGTTTGATAGGTTAGCTATTAAATAAATAGGATTAGGGGAAGTTGACGGGCCTTTTAAATATAAGCTCAAGTGCTTTCTGCTCTTTGTTCCCTTAAATAAATCGATGCAAATGCAGTGCGGAGTCACAAAGACAACAAGGGCAAGAAAAGGAGCTCCATTTGCATAATACGCATGGCCATATTCGTTTATTAGTTTCTGTAAAAGAAGCCAGGACTCTGGACTGGCATGGTTTTATTAGCTTGCCCTAATTGATGCA
Organism: Eucalyptus guilfoylei; assembly: GCA_016097605.1. Lineage (NCBI taxonomy): Eukaryota > Viridiplantae > Streptophyta > Magnoliopsida > Myrtales > Myrtaceae > Eucalyptus > Eucalyptus guilfoylei. The sequence continues at coordinate 32,545,275 of CM027865.1, read as the reverse complement.
AATGAACTCATTCAATTGCATACTCACAATCACCTGAAAACTCAAAAATACTAACTTGGGCTGATTTTTTTGTTTTTTTGAGGTATTATTGTTGTATGAGGAACTAGGCCATGTTCTCCCAGCAAATGGCCAAGTTGGCCCATGAGGATAGTATTAATATCTTAGGATTAAAATGTATGTGCACTTTGGGATGTATATTGGCGATGGCTTCTAAAATGCATGTGCCCACTATGATGACCGATGATGATTCCATCTAGTTTAACCTGATGCCTTCTTTTGTCTTTAGAACTTCACACTCTGTCGGGTTCAAACAATAGTTTCTGTTCTGTTCCTCTCTTGCACCTGGATAAACACATTGAAGAGGTAATGGGGAACTTGACGATTGAGCAAGGGACGATGTCTTCTGTGCTTGTCATGCTTCAGGAGTTTCAATATTGCCATGTACTCCATTTACAGGGGTTACGGCATTAGGCATCCTTAATCTTATTAATTCCAGTTGCCAGCAATGCTTCATGTTAAATTTGCTGTTGTTTGAAAGAATACGAGTTGGTAATGTTTTGCTCATGTCTCACTCATTCAGACTTACAAGGACATTTTTTAGGATAGAGGATCAAACGTTTGTCCATAAATATCAAGTTAGTGAGTCCTCGTCCTTGCTACTCTTTGAATGAAAGACCTTTTTAAAAAATTTCCAAAGCTTAATTAATCGAGTGTTGTATATAGTTCAATCTATTGTTCATCAGCATGCAAGCCATCTTTCAAATGAAGTTCACATTTCTAAATTAGAGCAGGGCCAATACAGGACATGGGAATATGCTGTTTGTATTTTTGATGCATATGGACATGAACTGGATGGATCCAAATCGAAAGCAGAGAGCATTAACATCCTTGGTGATTTTTTCTTTTTTCCCCTTCTTGCAGATCAATTCATAGGAGTGAACATAGGAACGGATCTTTCTGACATGCCACATCCAACTCAAGTAGTTGCTCTCCTCAAGGCACAGAACATAAGGCACATCCGCCTGTACAACACTGACCGTGGCATTCTTGCTGCACTAGCGAACACGGGCATTCAGGTCATTGTTTCAGTCCCCAATGAGCAACTCCTTGGAATCGGTCAATCCAACTCCACAGCTGCCAACTGGGTCTCCCAAAATATCATTTCTCACTACCCAGCCACCAACATCACCGGCATTTCCGTGGGGTCGGAGGTTCTAACAGCACTCCCCAATGCAGCTCCCATCCTGGTAAATGCCCTAAAGTTCATCCACTCGGCTCTAGTCGCCTCAAACCTTGACCGTCAGATCAAAGTTTCCACTCCTCTGTCCTCGTCCGTGATACTGGACTCTTTCCCGCCTTCCCAAGCATTCTTTAACAAATCCCTGAACCCGGTTTTGGTCCCCATGCTGAATTTTTTGCAATCCTCGGGATCATATTTAATGCTCAATGTATACCCCTACTATGACTACATGCAATCCAATGGTGTCATTCCCTTGGATTATGCGCTGTTCAAGCCTCTGCCGTCTAACAAAGAGGCAGTGGATGCAAACACTCTTCTCCACTACTCCAACGTGTTTGATGCTACGGTCGACGCAGCCTACTTCGCAATGGCTTTTCTGAACTTCACCAACATTCCTGTTGTGGTGACTGAAACAGGTTGGCCATCAAAGGGTGATTCTAACGAGCCAGACGCCACAGTGGATAATGCCAACACATATAACAGTAACTTGATAAGGCATGTGCTGAACAAGACTGGGACACCCAAGCACCCTGGCATCATAGTCAGTACTTATATTTACGAGCTTTATAATGAAGATACAAAAGCGGGTCCGCTATCTGAGAAGAACTGGGGATTGTTTGATGCTAGTGGGAGCCCCATTTACATATTGCACTTGACAGGGTCGGGATCAATTCTGGCGAATGACACGACGAACCAGACATATTGTACTGCAAAGGAAGGTGCAGACCCGAAGATGCTGCAGGCTGCTTTGGATTGGGCCTGTGGAGTCGGCAAGGTGGATTGCTCACCCATGTTGCAAGGCGAATCATGCTATGAACCGGACACATTATCTGCACATGCCACCTACGCATTTGATACATACTATCATCAAATGGGGAAGGCTCCTGGAACTTGTGATTTCAACGGGGTGGCTGCAATTACCACCACAGATCCAAGTAAGACCTCAGTCCAAATGTCTGTTCGAAAAGATTCATTCATCCTTTGTATTTGCATAGGATCAAATCCTGACATTTCTCATGATCTCTTTGGTTTCCACTCGTGTAGGTCATGGTACTTGCGTATTTTCAGGAAGGTAAACATATGCTTCATTATATAGATCTATCACCTCTGCAACTTAGATGCAGTATTAGATGATTAACTGGCTATGCTTACTCATGTCGTCCTCTACTTGCAGTCTTGGTAGAAACGCGACATCGGTGAATGTGACGGCCCCGTCTATGAATTCGACAACCTCGGGATCACCTGCCTTAAATTATTACACCAGCACGTCTTGCTTCTTGTTGTGGATGAAAGTTCTGGTCTTGAGTGCCTTGTTCTTGTAGAATGGTACATATCTAGGTGAAGAAACGCAGTCTGTTTCTGAAGATGATTTTGTGATTAGACCGACTGGATGGTTTTAGGGAAAGTGATCTGGTCAAATTTTGTGCAAATCAAGCGGGAAGCCTCACTCAAAACTGAACGCTGTTATTCTTTTCAGGTAGATTAGATAGTTTTCCTCTTGTTATCAACTTGAATCACTTTCCTTTCATCTCTCATTCTAGTTTTCCATTTTGGAGTTCGAACGAATCGCGTCGTTTTAGTTCGTCTTTGATCGAACACGAGGGGAAAAAGGGAGATCAAATTGTAACCGGAAAATTAGCAGCGTTTTGGATTTTTCCACACCTGTCAGTATCGGCCGGCAATTTTGGTCCAATTCAGTTTAGATTGTGGGTTGAAAATTGAGTTACTCTTCTGTTCTTTCTGGCACACTCCTCGTTACGGGTGACCTTGTCACAAATCTGACATGGGGTGGTTTGAAACGATGAATGATTAGGCAGGAGCTGTAAAATGAACAGCGAGGAGCGATGGTCGTAACTATCTCATTTTGTCTTATCATTAGAGATTCTCATTCATCGCGAATTGCTCAATTTGAGTCGCGTTAACAATTCGGTGACCTTGCCTTTGTGACCGTTCTAACAGTACGACTAGACCGCCAAGAACGATGTCGTATCCTAGAATTAGAAAGGAAAATATTGCAAGTGAGCATATGGTTGAATGAACATGTTCTTCGCCTAGAGTTGCATTTTGGTGCGGTTTCCAAATGATGCAAGACCCTCTGCAATGCTTCTCGTGCTAGTGTCTCGTCTAATTTTTAACCGATTAAAAACATAAATAAGCTAGTCCTCAATCATTGACTTATAAACAAGTCATGCATCAACCGATGAGATAAATAGAGACAATTATGAACTAAGTTGGCAAAATCAGTACCTTAATGTGAAATTGACATATAAATATATGTGATTTTTGAAAATAAAAAATATTTATTCAAGTTACGAAGAAATACTCTTTTGTTTTTGAGTAAATCAAATTATATATGAGTATATATATAAATTTATGGTAAGTGTATTATTAGGATTTTTTTTATAGTAAAGAATTAACTTTGAATAAATATATTGCAGATGTATCATTGAAGATTTTTCGTGATATTTATCTTTAGTATACATATTTATCTATGTATTATATATTTTTCTTTTAGGTGCCCATTTCCTCCGGAGTTCAGAATGGCGCTATAAATGGTGAAGGCGCACGCACAGACGAAAACCCTAGTCGTCTCATCCATGGAGTTGCCGCCGCGGATCGGCTTCTGCCATCGGCACGGCCGCGCTCTCTCCATCTTCCGCTCGCCTTCCCTCTCCTCCGTCGTCTCCGTTTCTCCTCGGATCCGACCGTAAGCTTCTTCTGCGGATCTCTCCCTCTCTCGATCTCGCGACCCCCAAAAAATTGGCATCCACTATGATTCCATGCTGCTTCTTCCTGAATAGCGCAAGGAATACGAAACGATGCGACAGCAAAATCTCACGGGCGCCTCTGGACATGCGGCTTCCCTTTGCTCATTGCGTGGAAGTCGCATTTTCTCGTAGGCTCCACATTGCACCGCCGCCCCCACCGATCATCGATCGATTGAGGGGACGGGCGTCTGTTGTCGCGGGGGGAGGATTGCGGGGGAGATAGATTATCGTAAAAGGAATGTCTTTTAGAATGGAGGGTGGGATGTTGCTTTTTGGGTTGTCGTTGCATTGTTTGATTGCGTCTTGTGGTATGAAGGGCTTGATGAAGAAGCTCGGTGATGATTGTTTTTCGCTTTAACCACACTGAAGAGTGACGGAGGAGAGGTTGGACCCCGGCGTCATTTTACTCGAGAATAGCACTTTCCGACTTGTTGTGGTAGGTTTGTGCATGAAGACTCTCTTCTCGTTTTTGGAGATCAGATGAATGTACTGAGCCTGCACGGGAAGTGGGATCTTGCCTATTCTCTTGGCTTAAATGTCGCCGGGGTCCGCTCCCGAACTTGTCACTTTTGTGGAAAACGCTGGCCTTTGATCTGAGAGCTTGGGGTATCAATTCTAATACTTGATGGGATTTTAAAATTTTTCTTTCATATCGAAGGAAAGAGAACTTTATTGAGCTGGATGTTTACAGCGAAGCTATGTGGTTGTTTTGATCTTACTTTTGTCTTTGGGAGTTGGAGATATCAGAAAGCACTTGGTGCGGTGAAACTGTTGACCGCGGGCGTGTTTGAAGTTGAAAGATTTCCCTTTCTGTTGATGAACTCAAAATGCATGGTTCATGACCCTCGAGCTATAATTATGTGGAAGTTTATCAACAAGATAGGGAACGCATCCAGCTGCCTGCCTCCCCCTTTTTGAAATGGCACGGGCAAGACATGACTTTGCAGACTTCCAAAATGCTGCCTTGTTTGAGTTATTATACATTAGCTTGTATAGTCAGTAATTGACTGTATTCATTTTTCGTTATGGACAGTAAACTCATATAATTGCTCGATGATGATCATTTTGCTTTAACCACACCGAAGGTAACTGGGCAAGGTTGGACCCTTCATTTTACTTAAGGGATAGAGCTTTTCCATGCTTTCACATGTAGTGCTTGGTGGTGCACGAGGACTCTTTTCTCTAATGGAGAGGAATTCTCTCTCTTAGAGATGAGAAGAGTGCATTGTCAAGCATTAGAAGTGGGAATCGCCTCTTCTTTTGGTTCAAATGCTGGACATCCTCCTCCCAATTATGTTACTTATGTGGAAAAATTTGGCCATTGACTGAGAGCAAGTAAATTATATCTGTATGTGATTCCCCTTTTATTTTCTACTTCTAAAGAGGTTTATGCACGCAAACTTACTAATTGGTGGTTCAGTTCTTTGAGCTACTATTTGACACCGTCTTCACCGCGAGTCTTGTGCCAACGAATGTTTTCTGATCGACCTGCATTCTTCTCAAGTCTCTAGAACTTTGTTATGAGCCTTGCAGGAACTTATATACTTGTTTCTGGGATTCTCAAGTGTGTATTCATGCAGCCTGTTATTTCGGCTTAAAAGCAGAGCTGCTCCATCACGTACTACAACAAGGCTGGAGGGTCAGGCTCCACAGTTTTAACTCTGCCATGCTTTCGTGGGCAGGAATCTGAGAATTTTGGTAGGCCTCATCCATGGAGGTTCTCCATCCTTGGTCATCATGAGTTTACCTGCTTAAAAGCCGCAGTAGAAGAGAGAGAGAGAGATAATCAGTTAAAGAGGATATGGAGAATTGAAGGCAGCTGTGGTCTCTGCATGTGGCCATGGCTCGAACTGATCCATAGGTTGGGTTTTGGAGCTCATCTTAGTTGTCCATCTCTATCTCGAAGTTTATCCATGAAACATGTATTAGCCCTTGAAAGACGGTATTGTATGAGAGTCAATGTGGTTTCTGACTTTTTTTAAGTCTACCTCATGGTTATGTACATTGAGGTCTTGATGAATGTTTTCCTGAAATTTTTATGCAAATCAATTCAGGTCGTTAGATATTGGATGTCATTCACTTCTTTAGGAGCCAAACGTGAACCTTGGAGTTCCAGTTTGTCCAATTCACGTTTGCATTATGAACCTCAAGTTCCAGTCTAGGCAGTTCTTATTTGAACTGCGGTAGTCTGGTTTCAGAGTTTCCTTTCCTTGTTAATCCTCTATTCAAGTTCTTTTTGCACGAGAAATACGAAACAGGATATTCCCTGTCGATTGTAACATTTGAAAATATATTTTAAAGTCTAATCTATAGAAGCTCGTCGAGTGCTCTTGTTGTGAACATCGGTAAAATCCTACTGTAAGGTTATTTCTCGGCAGTTTCCATTTTTCCGAATGAATAATTGCAATATTCGAGTAAGTTGAACATATCATTTTCAAGACTCTGCAGAAGCAGAAACATCTACAAAATACTCATCTTGTATTATCAAACAGTGGGTGCATATGTTTGCATTACAAGCATAGGAGCAACACTCAGGTTCAGGTCACCTCATACCTGTGAACAGAGTATTATTCTGAAGTCTATTATTCCGCGAGCATCAAACCTACAACCGTAATTAGTTGTTCTCGGTATTTGAATTTTCGATACATTTACTTTAATAATACTCATCATGTAGGAACTTGCCAGCCTTACAGGGTACACAAACCTTAAGCAGACCAATTCAACAGTTTGCTTGTTAATCCTCTATTCAAGTTCTTTTTGCACGAGAAATACGAAACAGGATATTCCATGTCGATTGTAACATTTGAAAATATATTTTAAACTCTAATCTATAGAAGCTCGTCGAGTGCTCTTGTTGTGAACTTCGGTAAAATCCTACTCTAAGGTTATTTCTCGGCAGTTTCCGTTTTTCCGAATGAATAATTGCAATATTCGAGTAAGTTGAACATATCATTTTCAAGACTCCGCAGAAGCAGAAACATCTACAAAATACTCATCTTGTATTATCAAACAGTGGGTGCATATGTTTGCATTACAAGCATAGGAGCAACACTCAGGTTCAGGTCACCTCATGCCTGTGAACAGAGTATTATTCTGAAGTCTATTATTCCGCGAGCATCAAACCTACAACCGTAATTAGTTGTTCTCGGTATTCGAATTTTCGATACATTTACTTTAATAATACTCATCATGTAGGAACTCGCCAGCCTTACAGGGTACACAAACCTTAAGCTGACCAATTCAACAGTTGCCTCATTGGCCAGTGGGTGTCGGTGCGATGGAAGGGGAAACGGAAAATAAGCTGGAGAAAAGCTTATCAGCAAGAATGGCATTGGCCGCGTCCGAGGGATGGAAAGCATCCCAAAAGACGTACTCATGGCGGTTTTTGCATAACTTAGAGTTTGGCAAGCACAGGCCGCCTACAGATGTATCCACATTGCAACATGACGTGTTGGAGACCTTGAATCCTGCATGAACATGATTGAAAGACTTAGGATGTCATTTCTTTTTCTCAAGAAAGTTCTTCAGTTGTTTTTTCAAAAAATAGAGGTTTAATTACCATAATTGGTGGGGTTGTCGATCAAGTCCAGGACCGCCTGATAGGTGTCAGCAAATGTGAATCCTGCGGTTGGGAGCCGTTGATTCAGAGAGGCGAGTAGCTTCTGCACTCTGGCGTTGAACACGAGCACCCATTCATTGACTCGATGCAGGCACTGGCCTTGCTTCGATTTCACTCTCTGTGAAGGGATACAGCCAAGAGGACCAAGCCCGTGGAAGACAATCTTCCGTGCGCCGAGTTTGTACAGCCTCTGGCATATGGAAATTCTTTGTGAGGTGAGTCTAAAAGTATGTAGGGCATGCATCTGCTTAACAAATGAAGTTACAAGCCAGAGCTATCGCTAATTCTACTTTGTGTTCACTCTATCTTTTATCACATTAAGTTCGTTCTTGCCCAAGGGAGAGAAGGATGTTGGACAGATCTAATTTACCGTGAGTTGCTGATCTAAGGTGGACAGCAAGAGTTCCAAGAACTCATCATGTGTATATTGCTGACCATCGGCTAAGAACGGCTGCAAAAAATTGTTCACGTAGTCATTGCTGCCTGAAAAACAATATCGAAAATAAGATTAGTATCCATACATTGAAAAATATTTGAGGCACGATACATCATTTGACAAAGAAAATGTGCTTTTCTTCTGTTGCTATTCTGGTATTAATCTCGAATATCATGGCTCTGCATCTGAAAGATTGGAGTTTGCTCTTTTTCATGTTGAGTAGCACTCATATAAATCGATTTAGACAATGCTGCGGCCTCACGTGCTGCCTTCTTATTTGTTTATATGAAGCATCGGAAAAAATCTATTGCAATCCTAAGCAAATATGATTTGCTTTGTTTCGCAGAGGTGCTGAGTAGTGAGCGTTATCAATACCAAGGCCGATGAAGTAGAGGGCTTTATTGCAGAACTTGTTTGCAGCTTCCTCTCCAAGTTTAGCGATGATCACTTCTTTGGTCTTGTTGAAGTAGTTGATTTGATCATCGAATGATAGCCTCTGGATCTACAAAAACAGATAGCCGCCGTGGCAAAAAAATAGTTGCAGGAACTGATATTCAGTGAAGAGCATAAGTGACCTCAAATAGAAACAAACTACATATCGTTAGAAGATGTTCATTACAAAATAGAGCCCAGTCTCGTTGAGAATTCCTGCTCCACCAGATGCATAACTGACCCCTTGAAGAATTGCATCATCGTTCGGTGACAGTGACAAATATGGTGGCGGCGAAGAAATCCCAAGCTTTGCAGCTGCCAGTGTTAATTATAACAAAGATTAAATTCTGGGAAATTGCTGATACTGATAGTGCATGTATGAAACAGTCTTCCCTAAATTTAAACACGAAAAAGAAGCCAAGAACAAGCCACGAGATCAGTGTAATTACATAAAATGTCGCCAATGGTCCTCCCATTTGTGAACCTCCCAGTTGCCTGTCCACCTTCATAGTCTATGCCGTAAAACGGATAGTCCGACCTTGCCAGAGAGTACTGAAAGTGATTGTTGTTCCCGACTTCCGTTAAGGAGTCGCCAAAGATGAATGTGACCAGCGAGGCCGAAGCACTGATTGCCATAACTGCCGTGACGGCAAAATAAACAATGAAAGAGAGCTTCATTCTCGGCATTTTCGAGTTTTGTCTGGGATATGGGAGTGGTTCAAGGGAGTAGGACTGATTTTATAGTAGCTGATACGAAAAATGAAATGGAAGGAAGTCATGCCCTGTTCTCCAAGTTTGCTATCTATTAGGTGAAACTTTTTCCTATACCATTGAATGATTCTAGCAAATGGTGGAGCCGAAATACTAATTGTGAGAGTTCATTAGAGGGCCTCTAAATTTCGAATTGGGCAAAAGATTTCTGATTTTCCATTTGCTTAAACGGTGGTTAGGGATGGTCTCAAGCAGCAGTTGGCCTACTCTGACTCATGGAGTCAGAATTGGTAGACCTGTGAAGATCTTTGCCTTAAGCGTGGTGAAGGCAGTGGCTTTGTTCTGTACAATGAAGAAATCCGGTTGCCCAGTTTGAAGGGTTTATTACTACTGCAAGATGGGTGTGCATGGACGTTGTTCTAGTGGTTTGAATTGCTTGCTTTGGTGCTTTTATCTTCTTATTGTTTCTTGGTTGATTCATTCTCAAGAACTTAATAGTGGGTTCACCTACAAGCAAGAAAACTTGCATAGAAATTCATCGATCTTGAGCACGGTTCTTGTAAACCGCATTGGGGAAGACTTTTTCGCCGAAAGCCCAAAAGCGACCCAATTCTGGATAAACGAACTCTAAGATATGCTAAGCCCATTGATCAAAATAGCAAAAACAAGTTGCTCTAGCATGGATTAGTCGAGAATTCTGGGTTGTTTTTACTCTCGGCTACGAAGTTAATCCATCAATTACCCCCGAAGGCAAGTGCCGGCTTACACCGGGAGAAGCTGAGACTCCACTCCAACCCCCTCCATGCATTTTATATTCTGCCGTTGGATTGACCGACGGAGGCGTGTTTGTCGTCAAATAATTATACAATTAGTTCATCTGCTGCATGGTTTAACTATACGCAATAGGCAACAGACTGAATACTGTTTGGGAGACAAAGAATCGCGGTCGCGGTCGAGTGTCGACCGGGTGATTCAGACAGGTGCTTAAATGCTGACTCTATGTCTTGGCCAGACGACACCGATTCTCCCGTCATGGCGTTCCTTAGTTTGCATCCACATGATTTCCTTCATCACTAACATTTGTTCAGATTCTGGTTCCGTACAGAACATGTGAAAGGGAAACAACACGGCGCGTGATATGCATTGCGAGAGAGTGATGTCTCGACGTATTCGTGACGTGGAAACAAAAGACATTCTTTGACATTATATAAAACTGAGAAGTCTCTTCTTCATTATCGATCTTGTAACAATTGATCTATTTCTGGTCTCTCTTATCTCAAAATCTCACTTTCTTGGTGAAGTTTTTATTAATTTCATTATCTCTTTCTTTACAATATCAATGAATTTATTCTTTTTCCTTATCATACTAGTGATATACGTTTATACAGAGCATGTAATACATTAGATGAATATATAAGAAATCACCAAAAACATTATGCATAATGAGGTATTTTGATTTTTTTGTCAACAATTATAAAATGATATTAATTTTTGTCAATCCAAAATAATGATATTTCACTAGCATTTTCAAAAAAATAAAATAAAAAAATCTTACTTTGTGCAATGTTTTGATTTAATTAAATTTCATATACTTAGCAATTTATCCATAAAAATATTCAAGGGAAAATTTCAAATTAAGGCTTGAAGTGCTCTCATTTTTTCCAATTAGGATCAGATGTACATATTGTTTCAAATAAATGCCTACAATGGCTATATTAGTCCTAAAAAGGGCTTAAAATAGTTATGGCTATTTCCAATAAGGATCTAACTTCCTTGACCGATCGATGATATTTTTGTCTAAACACAAGTTAAATTTAAATTAAATTAGATTAAAAAAATTTTAAACAAATTTTAAAAAAGGAAAAACATAAGGTCGTCGCCCTATCACCAATGGCATGGCAGTGAAGGCCAGCAACCCTCGTCTACTAGAGGTTAGGACTAGCAAGCCCATGTCAAAAGCGGGAAAGGGTGGTGACCTTCTCCCAAATTTGGGCAAAGGTCGCTGGCTCTCGCATAGGCCTAGCGGCCCTCGCCTTGCACCTCTAGACCTCACCCTAGGTTCGCGGGTGCTGGGTGAGGGCCGGCGACCCTCGCCCAAGTCGGGGGGAAGGTGGGTAACTCTCACCTAGATTTGGGAGAGGGTCGCCGCTCTCTCCTGCTTCTATTGAAGGCCCTTCGCCTTTAGTTGGTGAGGGTTGCCAGCCCTCGCTCAAGCGTTGGCGACCTTGCCCGTCTTCATCGTCACCGCCCCACCGGCGATGGGGTAGCAGCCATAGGTGGAAGCCTATGTTTTCCCTTTTTAATTTTTTTTTTGGTTTTTTATGAAAGGAAAAAACAAAATAAAAAAGAAAAATTATAAATTATAAAAGGTGAAATTGCCCTTAACAACAGGTGAATTCAAACTCATTTTTGAAACTGACATGAGCATTTCAAAACCTTATTTGAAATAAGCTTCACTTTAAGCTCTTATTTGATAAAATGAGGACATTTCGAGCCTTTATTTGAAATAATGCCCACTTTAGACTTTTATTTGGGAAAATGATGGTACTTCAGGTTTTTATTTGAAATTTTCCCAATATTTGACTATGGAAAAAATAATTAGATTAGAAAAGTTCTCTTTTCGACAAAACAAGTTTTTATGGAAGTAATATCTAACAATTAGAAAAAAACATAGCACCTTTAATATACATGGAAAATCTACAAAAAAAAAAAAAAAAAAAACCTACATATTGAATTCTTAATTATGGTAAGTAGATCCTACATAAATCTACAAAAAAATTTTTAAAAAAAGGGAAAGGAAATAAATTTGACACCACCAATTTAAATTGCAATTAAATAATAGAGGGTGACTTTATCTTTTTGGTAGAAATTGGGTGGATTTAGTCATATAGGGATGGAAATAGCGCCGCCTAGCCAGTACCGATGCAATTAGTTTAAGACTTTTTTTTAATACTTTTCCCATTTTTTCCCCTATACTCAATTATTAAAAATGCTTGTATGATGCAAATCAAATTTATTTGAAGATTCCAATTCAATTTTATTTCTGACCAAGCAAAAGAATTTCCATTTCTTTGTTATGTCTTATAATTTATCAAAATTGAAACCATCTTTTCATTTCATTCCATCCTCTCCGATTCTATTTCATTCCATCCTACCATATGTAGTAAGGGTGATCGGGTCTAGGGTGGGTAGGGTCTAGATCTGGACCCTATACCCGACCATGTTATAACCGGTTCTCCTTTTTTGGATCCTATACCCGAATCTGTTTGTATTAGACCCTATACTCGACCCACCCTGTTTTTCCGATCCGGTTCTAAGGTTAACCCTGTTTCCACTAAACCTGTTTTGCAATCTCTCAATATCCTATACGACTTCGAATTTTATATTAATACACAAGAAAATAACGTAATCCTCTTAATTTGTATTGAAACATTAAGTACTTGTAATAAATAAATACATGAACTTTTTGATTAAATGAAAAGTTAAGGATTCACAGTGCTAATTATAATAAATAAAATCATAAGACAAAGAATTGGCAACAAACATGGGTTTAATATTAATCTTATTTCCACAACTACTACATGTATTGAAAAATTAAGTACTTGTAATAAATAAATACATGAACTTTTTGATTAAATGAAAAATTAAGGATTCACAAAGTGCTAATTATAATAAATAAAATCATAAGACAAAGAATTAGCAACAAACATGGGTTTAATATTAATCTTATTTCCACAACTACTACATGAAATTATTTATTTATGCAAGTATAATTCATCCTACAAAAGAGAAATTAGGCAGGCCAATCCATATGATACATAAGAATTTGGCGGTGACACACACCGTTCGTCCGTCGAATGGTGCGAGAGGGAGCTGGTGAGGGAGGGAAGCAAGTGAGCAAGAGGAACGACGAAGGAAGAGTGCCATGCGTGTTAGAGAGAGCCAAGAGGAAAAATGCCGTATAATTGCGGAAGTAAGAATAGAAATCAGGGTAAAAAATAGGATTTTGGACCTCTACTTACCAAACCGGTTCCAAAACCGGTCAAGGAACCAGTTCTGGGTGGGTAATCACTCGGAACCCGTTCCCGAACCGGTTTAAACCGGTTCCGAATTTTGGGAACCGGTTCCCGAATCGGTTTCAACGGGAAACGGTTCCCGACCCTATTTTCCGGATGAGTCGGTCCAGTTCTCGGGTAAAACCGGTCCAGTTGCACACCCCTATTATGTAGCTGTTCAAATAGGAAAGTATTTTAAGAACTCAAGATGAGCGATCTCAATGTTCAAGAATATACGAGGAGCCGCGATGGGGTGGCAGTGGCCATAGCGGTAGCGGACACCGGCGGCGGCCACTGCACACCGGCGGCGGCCACTGCAGTGCTTCTCCACTAATCACCCAAATCGATGCTTACTCTCATCGGTCTATCTTGTTCATTACGATAAAGAAAGAAAAAGAAGAACACGGCTTAACGTCGTGTGTTTGATGCCTCGAACATAGATGGCTAAGCATCTTGTCTATCCACTTTTAAATCCTGTGACGTTACGGTCAATCAAGCAAGCCCGAAATGATCTATAAATCATTAATACACATCACCTAGAAAACACAAGAAAGATAGAGATAGGTGTCGCCATGCGGAGATTTTCAACGTACAATAAATCGAGCATCATCAAGAAAGACCGGCAAGCATTAAAGCATTTAAAGGGTGAAATATCCTAGAATATCTCGAAGGGCGAGTTACATGGGAAATGTACACTATTTGGAGAATTCTTGTAATTAATGTAGAAGTCGGTACATGACAAGATAAGAAATGATTACGTGACATGTTATTATAAAAAATCAAACAACAAATAATCATAAATTATTATGAAATTTATTTCTTCAAAAATTCATAACTCAAAGATTATTATGCTTGCAAAGGTCGAGGAAGATAGAAGTTTCGTCGTTCCTTCCTTGTTAGATTGAAAAGATATATATACAAGCTGTCATCCCCTCTCATTTGTACTGCGTCTCACAGGTAAAATACATATTAGAGATTCTCAGACGCCGGCACCATGTCAGTCTCCTGCGGCGATGACGGCGTGGACTGCCTGGACTGCCTGCGATGCGGCGTGTGTGGCCTGGACTGCCTGGTGATCCTGGGCTGCTCCCGGTGGGTCTGGAAGCGCTGCACCTACGTCGGCTCCGACGACAGCGCCGCATGGGCCTCCGCCACCCCCGACGAGTTCGAGCCCGTCCCCCGCGTCTGCCGCCTCATCCTCGCCGTCTACCGTCCCGATATCCGCCACCCTGAGTTCCCCACCCCCGGCGGCCACCGCCTCAACCCCGACTGGCTCGTCAAGCGCGTCACCTACGAGCGGACCCTCGGCCATGCCCCACCCTACATCATTTACGTAGACGATGACCACTGCGAGATTGTCCTCGCGATCCGCGGCCTCAACCTCGCCAAGGAGAGCGACTACAAGCTCCTGCTGGACAATCGGCTTGGCATGCAGACGTTCGACGGGGGTTACGTCCACCACGGGCTGTTGAAATAGGCGACTTGGCTGTTGAATGAGGAATCGGAGACGTTGAAGAGGCTTTGGGTCGAGAATGGGTCGAACTACAACATCGTTTTTGCCGGCCACTCGCTTGGGTCTGGTGTGGCATCGCTCTCGGCAGTGATCGTGGCGAACCATGGGGATCAGCTGGGCGGAGTTCCGCGGAGTAAAGTGCGCTGTTATGCAGTGGCTCCAGCAAGGTGTATGTCGCTTAACTTGGCGGTGAAGTATGCTGACGTGATTCACTCCATAATCTTGCAGGTAATTGGATTGGTCAAATATCTAATTCTTTGGCTTTGGTTTTTGGTTGACTGTGCAGCAAGTCAATGTTTCTTGAACTGTTGAAAACTTCACTTCACTTAGTGGTGTAGCTCTGACTCAGTTTTTTTTTTTTTTTTTTTCTGGAGGTCAAAAGCTCTGACTCAGTTCGGCTGTTAACTTTAGGTGATTGTTGCTGTTATGTCTTCAGCCAATTCATTCTGGGGTTCTGTTGTTGTTCACTCTTTTATTCGAGGATGCAGTTTCTGGTGGTCCAACTCTTAACTTTCGGTACCATGAGAAATGGTAGTCATATTAGGCTTTCTAAGTTAAAAGGACATGTATATATGTTCGTGAATAGACGTTATCGTGCCTAAGTTGTGCGTAGGCAATTTTTCTGGCAACCCACTGGCAATTTTCAGCCTAAACTAGAACCCTGCGATGAATCCCTTGAGAAAACCCAGGAGCTATAAGAGTGATGTGTTTGTTTGTTGTATGTTGGCTCATCTTGATCCCGACTAAATAGGCAGTGGGTAAACAGTTCGTTCTTTTTAGATACTAGGAAGATGTGGATCTCAATTCTCAAAAATTTCCTAATGACCATCTGCCAATATTCTATCGCATCCTGAGTAGTACGATGTTGGGATTCGGGTTTACCTAAAGGAATTGACATAGGAAGGAGATCGGAGGAATTTCATTAAGCAACTGCATCTGCTTTTCCTCTGTAGGCGTTTGAAGAAAGGCAATGGTCTCCTGTAGTTACCAAGATTTCTTTTTCGGCAAAGTGACCCTGCTGTCATCTTGTTTGTCCAGGATGATTTTTTACCAAGAACTCCTACTCCCTTGGAGGATATTTTCACGTCAATTTTCTGGTGAGTTGCATTACAATTTATGTCATGGCTCATCTCTCTTTCTTTCTTTTTGTGTGTTCCTAAAGACCTCTTGGAGTGAGTTGTCATCGTCATTTCTTAATTGAGGCTTTGGTGCTTTGGACAGCTTGCCATGCTTACTGCATTGGGTCTGCCTGAGGGATACTTTTATACCTGAGGGTAGGAAGCTCAGAGACCCGAGGAGACTTTATGCACCTGGAAGAATGTATCATATTGTAGAAAGAAAATTCTGCAGGTATCAACACAGTAGGGACATTGTAAGATTTAATATATTGCGTTATTAGATTTTGAGCTAGACTTGGTGTAGAAAGATCTTAGCATGCTTGTTGAAAGAATATTCTGCAGCTATGAACTCAGTATAGACATTGTAAGGTTTAATATATTGCATTATTAGATTTTGAGCTAGACTTAGTGTAGAAAGATCTTAGCATGCTTTTGGTCTCAAAACTAAACTGAATAAGGGACTAAGATAACTTATTAGTTAAGGGCTTTTTTAATCAGCATCTTTTTGCTTCAAATTGTTTCCTGCATCCTTTAGTGTAGGATAATCACACTCTGTATCCATGTTTTCACGAATCGCACTTCACATTCTACAGTTTGTGCATCAACTACAACTTTGGATTATCTAATTAAAAAACATTATGCAGCTGTTAGAGAATATTATAATTAACTTTGGTTGCTGTTACTGTAAACTAGAAAATACTCTGCAATGACATTGTAACCGTTGGAAACCAAGGAATGTCCTTGTATCCAAGGTCCTGTTACTATGAGATTGTTAGCACTCTCATTCACGCTCTGTGTATGGCTTTATCTGTTGTTCTCTTTTCTATTGATATCTTCAACTCTGTAAATATGTTGCTAGTTGTTACACTAACTAGCAAAAGCAAAGACGTTAGTCTCAGGATGTAAAGAGTGATTAGGGAAATACCAGGGAATGGGATCTGTAATTATGTTTATATTACGGGGTGCAAATTATTAATTTTTTAAATAATTTAAATATTTTTCCTAGCTTGTTTGTGCAAATATTCTCTTTTAACTGCTGCTGCTGGGCTAGACCTACAAGGAAGAAACGACCGTATCATCTTGTCTGTAAATTCTGAGCATTTAGGAAGCTGTTACATACATGGAGTTTGAAAAACCATTTTTTCACCTTGCATCTCAAATGAATTGAATTTGTTTGATTGTCTTTAGGTGTTTTCATTATATTTCCGTATCTTTTTGCAATTTTAATGATTGCATTTCTTTTACTTTTTCACTAAGCAATTGTTGTATTGCAGGAATTGATTGACGTCCTCTCATTTTGATTGTGAAACGTGGAAGTAGTTCTTATTTTTTTTTTTAATTTTTATCTTTTTAGCAGTATTAGGAGAAAAAGAAGAATGATGGGATGGTAAAATGGTTCTGTTTGTCTTTTTATAGAAGCAAAACTTATACTTGAATGTCTAATCCGCGTCTTTCACTTCTCTGTATGTGCAGGTGTGGGAGGTATCCTCCGGAAGTAAGGACTGCAATTCCGGTTTATGGGAGATTTGAGCATATCGTCTTATCTTGTAATGCCACATCTGATCATGCAATTAACTGGATAGAAAGAGAAGCAGAGAAGGCTTTGCAAGTAAGGCTGACTTGGTAATTTTCTGGTTCACACCGATTCCTAATTTACCCTGAACCTATCTATTCTTGTTGCTCTTCGATTCTTAAATGAGTGTATGTAAATATGTAGCATGTTGAGATGATAGATGAACTCAAATTGACCGTGACAGAGAATAAGGGAAAGCAGTGCCGAGACCGTAACAACTGCCCCAAACATACAAAAGTTCGAGAGGTTGAGGACGCTAGAGAAGGAACACAAAGATGCAGTGGAAAGAGCAGTAAGCTTAGACATTCCCCATGCCGTGATGTCTCTGGACGAGGAAAACCCGGATTCAAATCCTCAAGATGAAGAGTCACAGCCTTCACAGGAAGAAAAGTCTGCTGACATCGTCCTGGATGACAAAGCCAGGCCTCGCAATGCGAGGACCAATTGGGATGAAGTCGTCAAGAAGCTCATGAACAGAGAGAGATCAGGGAAGCTATGTCTTGAGAGAGAAACAAATAACCCAACGTAACGCTGCGCGCATTCCTCTTCTTCGGACTTCATTTTCTGGGGCATGTTCTTCATTGGATCTATCCTTTTTATGGTGCGTATTTACTGATTCTTTTGCTGGGAACAGGATTCTGGTGCAGCTCGTGATCCGATTCTTGTACTGCTATTTGGCCTCGTCATTGTTACTTCTTTTTCGTCGCGTTTTTTCTCACTGTATAGCATTCTATAGAGGGTGAATTGTCTGTGACAGATAAGGTGAACTCGTTTACCATATTTTAGGTGGTGGCAATACCTTAAAGGAGTGGTGCTGGAGGAATGGTGCCTGGTTCATCATTGAAAATCATTTTCACAAATGATGTGTTTTGTTTAGTTACTTAAAGCGGGAGCTCCTATGGTCCATTTTAGTCTTCAATAATCACTTTTCACACCATTTATTGAATAAAACTTAGTGCTTTCTTAGTATAAATTAGCATTTCTCGTCAATGATCTGCAAAATTGTAATTTTCTCCCCTTAGTCTTAACTCTTTAAATTCAGCTCAAAAGTTTATCACTCCATTGTAACACTTATGATGTATAATTCAGATAAGGTAAACCTGATTGGTTACACCATATTCGATTCCGTCCGAGCGACTATGGACTACTTTGGTTGGGTTAATCTCAAGAATGATCGCACCACTTACATGTCTTTTATTTAATCAATCAAGGAAATCAGTTGCAAATCAACTACGTTAAAAAATCTAGAATGGAGGTGAATGCTGTTTTGCTGAACCGTCAAAAAATTGTGAGTCTTCTGTATGTTCTTTACCTCTTAACGCTTGATCACGAAATTTACTTTCCTTATTCTTCTCTCTCGACCGTTGTCAAATCTCTCGCTAAGGTAGCAGCTACGTCATAGCCATTTTTTTCAAAGATTTTGCATATCAAATTGCTTAACCATCCCTCTTGAAGAGTTTCGAAAACCATATTACGTGGTAATTAACATCTTGAAATTAAATAGTAGGTACCAAATCAAACAATCAATACAAAGTTAAAAAAGAACACTCTACTGTTATTATCCCCAAAATCAATTATATTTCATCCACCTTATCAAAGGTAGATGTTCAAACTGAGATAGAAAAGACTTCTGACTCCGCTTGTTTCGCAGAAATTATCACATTTATAGAAAATATTTTCTAAGTCATTTTTCAAGAAAATGACGATGTTTTTCAATGTTCAACTAAAACCTGAAAATAAAGTGGAAAATATTTTCTATCGCTTCGATATCTGATTTGATTTTCTAGGAAAAATTACCAAAAAAATCGAATTTTATTTTTTTAATCGACAAAAAATAATTTTTAATTTATATATTTTTAAAAAATTGAATTTTTAATTATATTTTATTTTAAAAAATCAAAATTTTATTTTATTTTTATTTTTTTTATTTTTTTTATTTTTTCTTTTCCTTCCTCCTTCTTTCTCCTCCTTCCTCCGCCGTCACGTGCCTCGGTGATGGTCGATTTGCCCAACAATCGACCAAGACGCGGATTGGCGAGCTCGAGGCTCGACCGATCCAAGTGAGCTTAAGCTTCGCTGAGGCCGACGAGCTCATGACTTGCCCGATCCAAGTGAACCCGAGCTCCGCTAAACCAAGCAAAGCCAAGCTCTACTTAGGTTGGCGAGCTTGGGCTCCACCAAGGTAGTAGGCAAGCCCGAGCTCCACTGAACCAAGCAAACCCGAGCTCCACCGAGGCCGACGAGCTTGCGGCTCGCTACATCCAAGCGAGCTCGAGCTTTGCCCTCGCCAAATTTGACCTTGGGCAAGGCTTGAGCTCGCCTGTGGGCAGTTGTCGAATGTTGCCATGGCTAGCGATAGAAAAGGAAAGAAAAAAAAAAGAAAAAGATTAAAAATTCGATTTTAAAAAAGAAAAAATAAAAAAGAAAAAAGTATAAAAATAAAAGGAAAATGTGTTTTTTTTTTTGTTGGTCCTACTCTAATCCTACTCTAACACTCACTCTCAGACTTTTGCCCTGCCTCCGTACAGGGCGTGGGAGTCGAAACCTACTCCTGAAATGAAATCATCCCCACCCCAATCCCCCCTAAGAAGTGGGGGATTTGAACCCCCCACCTCCCCCTTCCAATGTATTCGGTGAAAGAAAGGGATGTGGAAGAAGTTACGGAAAATGTTCCCACTTTTGAAGGTGTTTTTTTCAATCTTGACTAATTCATTTTCTGTTAAACGAATGTTGGAAAATCTAGAAATGTTTCTTTAAAAGTTATTTTTCATGAAATAAACGGAATTTAAGAGAGCTGAATACAAGTGATCTCATTGTCCGAGTATACAAGGAGCTGCAGTAGGGGTGGGGCGGCCATAACAGCAGTGTGGACACTGGCAGCCACCGTCGTGCTCCCTAATGATCACTGTTTCCGATCGGTACTCTCATCGATCTATCTTGCTGATTACGACAAAGAAAGAAAAAGAATAACACGACATAATTACGTCTTACGCGTCGAACACAAATGGCTAACATCTTGTTTGTCCACTTTTACACCCCGTCACATTACAGTCAATCAAGCGACCAACTTCTACATCATTAAACACATCACTCAGAAAACACTGGAAAGACATGAGACAAGGATCATCACGGTCTAGAGGTTTTCAACGCAAGAAGGACCGAGACAAGAAGACCGGTTTAACCTTGCTTGTGCACTCGAGAATATTTCTGGGGGTAATAAAGAAAATGTGTACTCAGCTAGAATTTTCTGTAATTAATGTGAGTGGTTGGTAGATAGTGGATAGAATTTCTACCATTAGATTAAACAGAGATCTATGGTTGTGATAAAGGGAGATCTATATATGCATTCTATTTTTTGTATTATCTTAGCAGTAATGGAAAATCTTGATCTTCCCTCTTTAAAAGTTTCTCTTTCTAGCATCGTTGCTGACTCGAGAAGAAGAAGCCCACCGGGCCAACCATCGCTGCACTGAGTAAAGCAAAGAACACAGAGTGAAAAAATAATAATAATAATAAATAAAAAGAAGCAAACACCTTCAGGGATAAACATGGTTCGAACAAGTGATTTCCATCTTGGAATCAGGAACTGTCCACTAAAGGTGAGTGGTTTCAAGTTTTTTATAGGTTTTACCTAAAACTTGGAATGAATCCATTGGAACAAATTTGGAACCTACCCTCATATTCTAGAACCTGGAACTTTCTTTATATATTTCAGAATCCGGAACTTTAGGGTTGGTTCTAAGGTATATCCAGATTTCACATATATTATTAATTGAACGATTATAGTGAAGTAAAACCTTTGATGACCACCACTTCCTGCTACAATTCATTGACCATAATTTATATTTAAACACACGAAAAATATGAATATTAATAAAATAAAAGTTTCAGTTATAAAATGGAAACTTAAACTAGTACTTCCTGATTATACACTCATCATCAAAAGGTATGGAATATCGCAAAATCGCGATAAGACATAGAGCAAGAAAAACATTAAAATTTGTTCCAAGTTCTAGATTTCAAGTTCTAAGTTCCTTCAACTAAGAACCTATAACCTATCCGTCGAACCTCTAAAACCTACTTTGTATACCTTAGGATCTGGAACCTATAGGTTCTCATCGGTTCAGTATTTATGTTTTAGGTTATACCTAGAAACCATACTTGCCTTTACTGCCCATTAAGGACCGGTTTTGAAAAATTGGAATCGAAATTGCCTGTTGATTTCACAAATTCATTTGGAACCAGACTAATTCGAGAACTAGACTGTTGATTCGGTCTGGTTCTCGAATGGATCCATGGAACCGATCTCTAGTCCTTACAAAATTGCATTCATCAATTAATATTGTGATGAACCTAATTTCTACGCAGAATGAAAGCTTGCTCGGTCTTAAATTCTGGTTGAATTGCAAGCAATTGATTTTGATTAAGGATTAAATACTATAGGGCGAAAAAAATGGATAATACTCGTTAACTAGAAATTTAATTTCTCTGAAGGTCATGAGGTAGTCCTCTTAGCATTTTAGTCTCTAATAAAATTCCTA
Organism: Eucalyptus guilfoylei; assembly: GCA_016097605.1. Classification (NCBI taxonomy): domain Eukaryota; kingdom Viridiplantae; phylum Streptophyta; class Magnoliopsida; order Myrtales; family Myrtaceae; genus Eucalyptus; species Eucalyptus guilfoylei. Next base: position 32,523,269 of record CM027865.1, on the reverse strand, counting down.
ACCTCCACGAAAGCCTTTAATAGTTTGATCCATCTTTTTTCAACGTCAACTTGATTTAATCATGGGGATGACTATGGAGAGACCTTAATATTGCTCTTAAAACAAGCTATTGCCTCTTAATTTCGTATCATGATAATAGAGCGCTGCAACATTCTTCGATCGATCTCCTCATCTTTTTTGTTTTTTTTGTTTTAATTAAGAAAGTAAGTAAATGGATTACGAGATAAGTGCATTAGAAGTCATAAAACTCGTCAACAAAGTGTAACTTAGTCTTAAGACTTTCAAAATATGCAATGAAGTTCTAAAACTTGTTATGAAAGTACATTTTAAAACTTGTCAAATTGATTAAATCAAGTCCTTTCATTGATAGCACATTTTGAAAATTCTAGAACTTGATTGCATTTTATGACAAGTTTTATGATTTATATTTTGAAAGTTTTAGTGTTCAATTACATTTTCTTGATAAGTTTTAGGATATAATTACATTTTTAAAAAATTTTAGGACTCAATTATACTTTGGTGATAAACTTTAAGACTTCTAGTGAACTTACCTCATAGATTATTAGAATGAACAAAAAGTAGGAGATTAATCCTATTACACATCCGAGAGATAAAATTAGTTAATAATGTCCAATACTAAAAATATAACACTATAAAATAATTAAGTAATTGAGTTGTAATTTTTTTTTAAATTTATATTTAAATACACTGATCTAGTCCGGGTGGGAGGGCAATTGAGAACCGAATTAATACTCATCAATTCAATTAAATTGAAATTGGGAACTAGAACTGCCAATTCCGACTGGTCTGGTTCAGCTCCAGGTGATTCCTGATTCCTTTGTACAGTCCCCAAGCACCTTCGTTTCAAGAAGCAAGGAAGGCACCATTGCCACTCCACTTGAACATGAAGAGATGCATCTCTATTCATTTCCTCGACGCCCACAGCGACCGCCACCTTCATCCCTCATTACCCTGACGTCAAAACTCGCAGACAGCGGCACCATCTTCTTCTTCTTCTTCTTCTTCTTCTTCTTCAATCACAGCAACTGAAAGAAATCAACAAACCAGGAATATCCTGGACCTGCCATGTCGGTGTCCTGCGGCGTGGAGTGCGTGGTGATCCTGGGCTTCTCCCGGTGGCTGTGGAAGCGCTGCACCTACGTCGGCTCCGACGACAGCGCCACGTGGGCCCTCGCCACCCCCGACGAGTTCGAGCTCGTCCCCCGCGTCTGCCGCCTCATCCTCGCCGTCTACGAGCTCGATCTCCGCCACCCCAAGTACACGCCCTCCGGCGGCTACCGCCTCAACCCGGACTGGGTCGTCAAGCGCGTCACCTACGAGCAGACCCTCGGCCACGCCCCGCCCTACATCATCTACGTCGACCATGACCACCGCGAGATTGTCCTCGCGATCCGCGGCCTCAACCTCGCCAAGGAGAGCGACTACGAGCTCCTGCTGGACAATCGGCTCGGCATGCAGATGTACGACGGGGGTTACGTCCACCACGGGCTTTGGAAGTCGGCGATTTGGCTGCTGGATGAGGAATCGGAGACGTTGAAGAGGCTGTGGATCGAGAACGGGTCGAATTACGACCTTGTTTTTGCGGGCCACTCGCTCGGGTCCGGCGTGGCTTCGATCTTGGCGGTGATCGTGGTGAACCATGGGGATCAGCTGGGCGGAGTTCCGCGGAGTAAAGTGCGGTGTTACGCGGTGGCTCCGGCGAGGTGTATGTCGCTTAATCTGGCGGTGAAGTATGCTGCCGTGATTCACTCTATAATCTTGCAGGTAATTGGATGGTTCAAACTACTAAAGGCTTTGGTTTACGGTTGACTGTGCAATAAGCTAATGTTTCTTGAACTGTTGGAAACTTAACTTCACTTAGCGGTGTAGCTCTGACTCAGTTTTTTTTTTTTTTTGTAGTCAAAAGCTCTGACTCAGTTCGGCTGTTGACTTTAGGTGGTTCTTGCTGTTATGTCTTTAGCCAATTCATTCTGGAGTTCTGTTGTTGTTGCTGTTCACTGTTCTATTTGAGGATTCTGTTTCTGGTGGTCCAACTCTAACTTTGGGTATCGTGAGAAATGGTAATAACATTAGGATTTGTAAATTAAAAAGCTCTTGTTTATATCTTTGTGAATAGAGGGCCTAGGTGGTTTTTCTGGCAACTCAGTGGTATTTTCAGCCTAAACTAGAACGCGGCGATGAGTCCCTTGAGAAAACTCAGGAGCTAATAAAGTGATATGTTTTTTCGTTGTCTAGTGGCTCTGGTCATCCCCGAACCCAACTACATAGGTGGTAGGTAAACAGTCTGTTCTTTTTAGGCACAAGTAGGTTGTTGATTTCAATTCTCAAGAATTTCCTATAGACCACCTACAAATATTCTATCGCATCCTAAGTAGTACGATGTGGGATTCAGCTTTACCTTAAGGAATTGACACAGGAAGGGGACCTTTAAAATCAGAGGAATGTCAAAGCCAGTGAATGTGCTTTTCCTCTATAGGCATTTGAAGAAAGGCAATGGTCTCCTGTAGTTACTGAGCTTCTTTTTGGGTAAATGATCCTGTTATCATCTTTTTTGTCCAGGATGATTTTTTACCACGAACTCCTATCCCCTTGGAGGATATTTTCAAGTCAATTTTCTGGTGAGTTGCATTACGTTTTATATTATGGCTCAACTTTCTTTCCTTTTGTGTGCTCCTAAAGACCTCTCGGAGCGAGTTGTCATCATCATTTCTTAATCCAGGCCTTGGTGCTTTGGACAGCTTGCCATGCTTACTGTTTGAGGTCTGCCTGAGGGAAACCTTTATACCTGAGGGTAGGAAACTCAGAGACCCAAGGAGACTTTATGCACCTGGAAGAATGTATCATATTGTTGAAAGAAAATTTTGCAGGTATTAACACAGTAGGGACATTATAAGCTGTAATATATTGCATTGTAAGAAAACTTTTGGAGATTTTTTAGCTAGACTGGTGCAGAAATGTCTTAGCATGTTTTGGGTCTCAAAAGTAAGCTGAATAAGGGACTCAGAGAATTTATGCAGTGAAGGGCTGCTTTTTTTAACCCGCATCTCTTTGCTTGGAAACATTTTGGGAAATTAAGATCTGCACCCCATGGTGTAGGATTATCACACCTCGTATCCTTGTTTTTATGGATCACACTTTGCATTCTACAGCTTGTGGAGCAACTACCACTTTGGATAATCTAAGTAAAAAAACATTATGCAGCTGTTAGAGAATGTTATAATTAACATTTGATGTTGTTATTGTAAACTAAAAAATGCTTAGCAATGACTTTACAACAGTTGGAAACTAAGGAATATCCTTATGTCCAAGGACCTATTACTATGAGATTGTTAGCATTGTCACACATTCTATAAATGGCTCTATCTGTATTTCTCTTATCTATGGATGTCTTCAACTCAGTAAATGTGTTGCTGATCGTTACACTGACAACCAAAAGTAAAGATGTTTGTCTCACGATGTGAGGAGTGATTAGGGAATTACGGGGGAATGGGATCTGTAATTATGTCTATATTTCGTGGTGCAAGTTATTAATTTCTTTTTCTCAATTTTAATATGTTTCCCAGCTTGTTTGTGCAAATATTATCTTTTAACTGCTGCTGTGGGCTAGACAACCAATTAAGAGATGGCAGTATCATCTTGTCTGTAAATCTAAGCATTTAAGGAGCTGAAGTATTGATTTGTAATCCATTACATACCTGGAGTTTGAAAAACCATTTTTTCACTTTGCATCTCAAACAAATTCAAAGTATGTCATTGCTTTCTTTTTTTGATTGTCATTAGGTGTTTTCGTCATATTTCCATATCTTTTTGCAGTCTTACTTGCATTTCTTTTTTTTCTTTTTTTTTTAAAGCAATTCTTTTATTGCAGGAATTTGATTGACTTCCTCTCATTTTGTTTGTGGAAAGTGAGAGTAGTTCTTATTTATTTATTTATTTATCTTTTCAGCAGTCCTAGGAGAAAAAAAAGAATAATGGAATGGAAAAATGGTTCTGTTTTTAAGAAGCAAAAATTGTACTCGAATGTCTTACCCAAGCTTTTCACTTCTCTGTATGTGCAGATGTGGGAGGTATCCTCCAGAAGTAAGAACTGCTATTCCGGTTGATGGGAGATTCGAGCATATCGTCTTATCTTGTAACGCCACATCTGATCATGGAATTATCTGGATAGAAAGAGAAGCAGAAAAGGCTTTGCAAGTAAGTGAGGCTGACTTGGTATTCCTTTGGTTCACTGCAATTCCTAAATTACCCTGAATCTATTTATATATGTTGCTCATTGATTGTTCAACAAGTGTACATAATTATGTAGCATGTTGAGATGATAGATCAACTCAAATTGACTGATAGATAATGAGGGAAAGCAATGCTGAGACCGTAACAACTGCTCCAAACATACAAAAGATTGAGAGGTTGAGGTCAATAGAGAAGGAGCACAAAGATGCACTGGAAAGAGCAGTGAGCTTAAACATTCCCCATGCTATGACCTCTCAAGATGAGGAAAATCCGGAGGATTCAAATCGTCAAGATGAAGAATCACGGCCTTCACAGGAAGAAAAGTCTGCTGATGTTGTCCTGAATGACAAAGCCAGGCCTCGCGATCTGAGGACCAAATGGGACGAAGTCGTCAAAAAGCTCATGAAGAGAGATGAATCAGGGAAGCTACATCTTAATAGAGAAACAAATGACCCAACATAACGCTTTCCTCTTCTCCGGACTTTGTTTTCCGGGGCGTGTTCTTCACTGGATCTATCCATTTTATTTCTATGGTGCATATTTACTCGTTCTGCCAGGAAAAGGATTCTGCAGAATCCCGGCGCAGCTTGTGACCCTACATTTTCGCTGATTCTTTTATGGCTATCCGGCCTCTTGTCATTATATTACTTCTTTTTGGTTGCGTTTTTCTCACTGTATAGCATTCTATAGAGAGTGAATCCTCTGTGACGGATAAGGTGAACTCATTTACCATATTTTAGATGGTTGTAATATCTTAGAGGAGTGGTGCTGGAGGAATGGTGCCTGGTTCATCATTAAAATTCATCTTCACGTATGATGTGTTTTGTTTAGTTACTTAAAGGGCGAGCTCCTATGATTCATTTTGGTCATCAATATTCACTGTTCACATCATTTGTTGAATGAAACTTAGTACATTTTCTTAGTGTTTATTAGCATTTCTCATCCATGAACTACAAAATTGTAATTTTCTCTTACCATTTTAGTCTCTATATAAAATTCCTAACCTCCATGAAAGCCTTTAATAGTTTGATCCATTTTTTTTAAACGTCAACTTGATTTAATTATGGGGATGACTATGGAGAGACCTTAATTATGCTCTTAAAACAAGCTATTGCCTCTTAATTTCGTATCATGATAATATAATGCTACAATATTCTCCAATTAGTCTCCTCATCTTTTTATTTTTTTGTGTTTTTTATTTTGATTGAGAAAGTAAGTAAATAGATTATGATATAATTGTATTGGAAGTTTTAAAACTCATCAACAAAGTGCAATTTTAGTCTTAAGACTTTCAAAATGTGCAATAAAGTTATAAAATTTTCAAAAAGTGCAATCGAGTTCTAAAATTTGTCAAATTGATTAAATCAATTACTTCCATTGATAGCACATTTTCAAAATTCTAGAAATCGATTGCACTTCATAACAAGTTTTATGACTTGATTGTATCTTTTGAAAATTTTAAAATTCAATTGTATTTTTGTGATAAATTTTAAGACTTAATTGCATTTTTAGAAAGTTTTATGACTCAATTACACTTTCGTGACAAATTTTAAGATTTCCGGTGAACTTACCTCATGAATTATTAGAATGAACAAAAATTAGGGGATTAATCCTATTACACATCCGAGAAATAAAATTAGTTAATAGTGTCCAATACTAAAAATAAAAACAACAAAATAATTAAGTAATTGAGTTGTAATTTTTTTAAATATATATTTATATACACCGGTCTAATCCAGGTGGGAGGGCAATCGAAACTCAACTATTTGGAAACTAGACCGATCCTATGATAACTGCCAGTTCCGACTGGTCTGGTTCAGTTTCAGGCGACTCCTGATTCCTTTGTACAGTCCCTAAGCACCTTCGTTTCAAGAAGCAAGGAAGGCACCATTGCCACTCCACTTGAACACGAAGAGATGCATCTCTATTCATTTCCTGGACGCCCACAACCACCGCCACCTTCATCCCTCATTACCCCTACGTCAAAACTCGCAGACAGCGGCACCATTCACCATCATCTTCTTCTTCTTCTTCTTCTTCAATCACAGCAACTGAAGGAAATCAACAAACCAGGAATATCCTGGACCTGCGATGACGCTCTGCTGCGGCTTGGACTGCGTATCGATCCTGGGCTGCTCCCAGTGGGTCTGGAAGCGCTGCACCTACGTCGGCTCCGACGACAGCGCCACGTGGCCCCCCGCCACCCCCGACGAGTTCGAGTCCGTCCCCCGCGTCTGCCGCCTCATCCTCGCCGTCCACCTTCCTGATATCCGCCACCCTGAGTTCCCGCCCTCCGGCGGCTACCGCCTCAACCCCGACTGGCTCGTCAAGCGCGTCACCTACGAGCAGACCCTTGGCCATGCCCCGCCCTACATCATCTACGTCGACCATGACCACCGGGAGATTGTCCTCGCGATCCGCGGCCTCAACCTCGCCAAGGAGAGCGACTACGAGCTCCTGCTGGACAATCGGCTCGGCATGCAGATGTACGACGGGGGTTACGTCCACCACGGGCTTTGGAAGTCGGCGATTTGGCTGCTGGATGAGGAATCGGAGACGTTGAAGAGGCTGTGGATCGAGAACGGGTCGAATTACGACCTTGTTTTTGCGGGCCACTCGCTCGGGTCCGGCGTGGCTTCGATCTTGGCGGTGATCGTGGCGAACCATGGGGATCAGCTGGGCGGAGTTCCGCGGAGTAAACTGCGGTGTTACGCGGTGGCTCCGGCAAGGTGTATGTCGCTTAATTTGGCGGTGAAGTATGCTGACGTGATTCACTCTATAATCTTGCAGGTAATTGGATGGTTCGAACTTCTAATGGCTTTGGTTTTCGGTCGACTGTGCAATAAGCTAATGTTTCTTGAACTGTTGGAAACTTCACTTAGCGGTGTAGCTCTGACTCAGTTCTTTTTTTTTTTTTTTGGTCGAAAGCTCTGACTCAGTTCGGCTGTTGACTTTAGGTGGCTCTTGCTGTTATGTCTTTAGCCAATTCATTTTGGAGTTCTGTTCTTGTTGTTTACTCTTCTATTTGAGGATTCTGTTTCTGGTGGTCCAACTCTAATGGGTATCATGAGAAATGGCAATAATATTAGGATTTGCAAATTAAAAAGCTCTTGTTTATATCTTCGTGAATAGACAGCGTAGGCGGTTTTTCTGGCAACTCAGTGGTATTTTCAGCCTAAACTAGAACGCAGCGATGAGTCCCTTGAGAAAACTCAGGAGCTAATAAAGTGAGATGTTTTTTCGTTGTCTAGTGGCTCTGATCATCCCCGAACCCAACTACATAGGTGGCAGGTAAACAGTCTGTTCTTTTTAGACACAAGTAGGTTGTTGATTTCAATTCTCAAGAATTTCCTATAGACCACCTACAAATATTCTATCGCATCCTAAGTAGTACGATGTGGGATTCAGCTTTACCTTAAGGAATTGACACAGGAAGGAGACCTTTAAAATCAGAGAAATGTCAAAGCCAGTGAATGTGCTTTTCCTCTATAGGCATTTGAAGAAAGGCAATTGGCACAGGAAGGAGACCTTTAAAATCAGAGGAATGTCAAAGCCAGTTAATGTGCTTTTCCTCCACAGGCATTTGAAGAAAGGCAATGGTCTCCTGTAGTTACTGAGCTTCTTTTTGGGTAAATGATCCTGTTATCATCTTTTTTGTACAGGATGATTTTTTACCACGAACCTCTACCCCCTTGGAGGATATTTTCAAGTCAATTTTCTGGTGAGTTGCATTACGTTTTATGTTATGGCTCAACTTTCTTTCCTTTTGTGTGCTCCTAAAGTCCTCTTGGAGCGAGTTGTCATCATCATTTCTTAATCCAGGCCTTGGTGCTTTGGACAGCTTGCCATGCTTACTGTTTGCAGTCTGCCTGAGGGACACCTTTATTCCTGAGGGTAGGAAGCTCAGAGACCCAAGGAGACTTTATGCACCTGGAAGAATGTATCATATTGTTGAAAGAAAATTTTGCAGGTATGAACACAGTAGGGACATTATAAGCTTTAATATATTGCATTATAAGAAAACTTTTGGAGATTTTTAGCTAGACTGGTGCAGAAATATCTTAGCATGCTTTTAGTCTCAAAAGTAAGCTGAATAAGGGACTCAGAGAATTTATGCAGTGAAGGGCTTTTTTTTTTAACCAGCATCTCTTTGCTTGGAAACATTTTGGGAAATTAAGATCTGCACCCCATGGTGTAGGATTATCACACTTTGTATCCTTGTTTTTACAGATCACACTTTGCATTCTACAGCTTGTGGAGCAACTACCACTTTGGATAATCTAAGTAAAAAAACATTATGCAGCTGTTAGAGAATGTAATTATTAACATTTGATGTTGTTATTGTAAACTAAAAAATGCTTAGCAATGATTTTACAACCGTTGGAAACTAAGGAATATCCTTATGTCCAAGGACCTATTACTATGAGATTGTTAGCATTGTCACACATTCTATATATGGCTCTTTCTGTATTTCTATTATCTATGGATGTCTTCAACTTAGTAAATATGTTGCTGATTGTTACACTGACAGCCAAAAGTAAAGATGTTTGTCTCACAAAGTGAAGAGTGATTAGAGATATATGGGGGAATGGGATCTGTAATTATGTCTATATTATGCAGTGCAAGTTATTAATTTCTTTTTTTCAATTTTAATATGTTTCCTAGCTTGTTCGTGCAAATATTATCTTTTAACTGCTGCTGCGGGCTAGACGACCTAGTAAGAGATGGAAGTATTATCTTGTCTGTAAAATCTAAGCATTTAAGGAGCTGAAGTATTGATTTGTAATCCATTACATACCTGGAGTTTGAAAAACCATTTTTTCACTATGCATCTCAAACAAATTCAAAGTATGTCATTGCTTTCTTTTTTTGATTGTCATTAGGTGTTTTCATCATATTTCCATATCTTTTCGCAGTCTTACTTGCATTTTTTTTTTTTAAAGCAATTCTTTTATTGTAGGAATTTGATTGACTTCCTCTCATTTTGTTTGTGGAAAGTGAGAGTAGTTCTTATTTATTTATTTATCTTTTTTTTTGGTGAAATTATTTATTTATTTATCTTTTTAGCAGTCTTAGGAGAAAAAAAAGAAAAAGAATAATGGAATGGAAAAATGGTTCTGTTTTTAAGAAGCAAAACTTTTACTCGAATGTCTTACCCAAGCTTTTCACTTCTCTGTTTGTGCAGATGTGGGAGGTATCCTCCAGAAGTAAGAACTGCTATTCCGGTTGATGGGAGATTCGAGCATATTGTCTTATCTTGTAATGCCACATCTGATCATGGAATTATCTGGATAGAAAGAGAAGCAGAAAAGGCTTTGCAAGTAAGTGAGGCTGACTTGGTATTCCTTTGGTTCACTGCGATTCCTAAATTAGCCCGAATCTATCTATATATGTTGTTCATTGATTGTTCAACGAGTGTACATAATTATGTAGCATGTTGAGATGATAGATCAACTCAAATTGACTGACAGATAATGAGGGAAAGCAGTGCTGAGATCGTAACAACTGCTCCAAACATACAAAAGTTCGAGAGGTTGAGGTCAATAGAGAAGGAGCACAAAGATGCACTGGAAAGAGCAGTGAGCTTAAACATTCCCCATGCTGTGACCTCTCAAGATGAGGAAAACCCGGATTCAAATCCTCAAGATCGGTCACAGCCTTCACAGGAAGAAAAGTCTGCTGACGTCGTCCTGGATGACATAGCCAGGCCTCGTGATGTGAGGACCAATTAGGATGAAGTCATCAAGAAGCTCATGAACAGAGATAAATCAGGGAAGCTGTGTCTTGAGAAAGAAACAAATAACCCAACGTAACACTTCACACATTCCTCTTCTCTGGACTTCATTTTCTGGGGCATGTTCTTCATTGGATCTAAGCTTTTTATTTTTATGGCGCTTATTTACTCATTCTTTTGCTAGGAACAAGATTCTGCAGAATCCTGGTGCAGCTCGTGATCTGATTCTTATACTGCTAGTTGGCCTCTTGTCATTGTTACTTCCTTTTCATTGCGTTTTTTTCTCACTGTATAGCATTCTATAGAGGGTGAATTGTATGTGACAGATAAGGTGAACTCATTTACCATATTTTAGGTGGTTGCAATACCTTGAGTGGTGCTGGAGGAATGGTGCCTGGTTCATCATTGAAAATCATCTTCACATATAATGTGGTTTGTTTGGTTACTTAAAGCGTGAACTCCTATGGTTCATTTTGGTCATCAAGGGTCACTTGTCACATCATATATTGAATGAAACTTAGTACATTTTCTTAGTGTTTATTAGCATTTCTCATCCATGAACTACAAAATTGTAATTTTCTCTTCTAAGTTTTAAATTCAGCTCAAAAGTTGATCACTTGATTATGAAACTTAGGATGTATGATTCGGATAAAAAATACCTGAGTAGTTACATCATATTCGATGCATTTCAACGTCTAACGAGTACTTTGATTGGGTTAGTCTAAAAAATGATCTCGTCAATTACATTTCTTATATCTAAACAATCAAGTAAATGAGTTGCAAATCAAATATATTAACAAATCTAGAACAGAGGCGAATGCTATTTTACTGAACTCACAAAAAAAGTTGAGTTCTCTGTATGCTTCTTTACCTCGTTCCTCTCTCTCTCTCTCTCTCTCTCTCTCTCTCTCTCTCTCTCTCTCTCTCTCTCCCTCTCTCTCTCTCAATCAATTGTTATCAAATCTCCCACTAAGGTAGTGGCTGTGTCATAGTCATTTCATATAAGATTTTGCTTACCGAATTGCCTAACCATGCCACTCAAGGAGTTGTGAAACCCAGATTATATGATAATTGGAATCTCGAAATAAAATTGTAGATACCAAATCAAACAATCAATGTAAAGTTCTAAGGGGTCCGACGTAGCAATAGCATACCGGTTCAAACTCAAGGGGTCCGACGTAGCAAGTCATGCCAACATCCAGTCAGGAATTTGAGAGTTGAATATGTGGGTGCAAATGCACATTTTCCCAAAAGGATGTTTAGTAACTACTAGATTTTGTCCCTAAATGCACCACAAAATCTGACTAAGATACTGCTTGTTTTAAGGAAACAGAGTCAGATGGGGCTGAAATTCAATTTTATTCATGTCATTTCGTTTCTCTGGTAACAAGTATCTGTTGGAAATTTCCTATAATATGGGCTTACATTAATTAATTGATTTTCTATTTTAAATAATCGGATTAATGGATATTCCAATATTTGTTGAACCCTACAAAGTGATCTGATTGAATTGGGTATTGGCATCTATTGATAACGAGCCTAGTTGAGCAAAGAAAGTGTAGGCAATTGTGTTTATTGATCAAGCCCGTAATGGGAAGGGCGCTTACACGCTGTTGATTATGGTTTGCTTGGTCCCTCTCTAGCCTATAAAAGGGTAGGTTATACCTATCGATTGCTTTAATCCCATTGAAAGCTGCTATATCGAAATAGGTCATAGAGAGGAAGATCGACATTCTAATAGATCCCGATTATCGAGTGATCTACTTTTCGTAAGTAATGGCTCAAATGCAGTGCGCTTTAATTCCGCCGTATTTATTAATAAATGTGTTTTACAATCATATATGGATCCGTTTTTTCTTGATTGATTAATTATTCATGTGAATAATTTTCTACATGTGGTATCGGAGCGAGTCATATATGATTGTAGAACCCAAATTTATTTTTATAAACAAAATTCGAAATTTTCCTTTTTGAGCCGAATATGAGCGTTATTTTTCATGTGAATTTTTTGCTCGATTGATCTTGAAACCTTAGGGCTTTTATTCTACATGTCGAGATCTTTCCAACCATATATAATTTGCATAATTTCGTTGAGAATTGAGAGAGAATTTTAAATTTGAAATTCTAGGGTTTATACATAAAAAAGTTCTAGAATTTTCAAATTACTTGCAATCGATTGATGTTCGTTGTAAATCGTTGCATGGGTATTGTTATATATATGTTTTAGCATCCTTTTGTTGCATTAAAGTAAGCCCCCATCTTCCTCTCCGTTCTCTAGATTTCAAAATCTTAATTTGGAAAACCATTGCTTCATGTTCGTTCCTTCAGTGACATGATTGTTTTGGCGTGATCGGTTCGATAATCGATTTGGTTTTTCTCGGATGGATTGGTATGGGAGGGGTACGAGTATGGATTTGGATTGCTTTGCTATTGATAGCCTCTTATGCGCATGTTTCGCATTCTTGTTTTGGTGCAATGACCCTGTTAGATGCTGACATTCGGTGTTTTTGGATCATGGGTTTGCCAAGATTCTTTTCTTTTGTGAGCCTGTTCAAGGGTTAAGTTGATCTCTTGAATCAGAATTTTTTTTTTTTTAAGTAATGTTCTGGAAACTGTGGAATGAAGGGTCTTCCTTCTTTTATGCCCTGGGGCTGTGTTTATGGCGGGGGAGGAGCTGACGGTGTTTTTAATTGAATAAAAATAATGCATTCACATTGAGTAGATTGGACATCGAAATATTAGATTTCCTGATGATCCATGCATGAAACGCCAGAAACCCACCGATGACGAGCACGTCCGATTCACCGCACGAGAAGGACGGCGTGATTGGGCGCGGTCCCGCGCCCCCTCGCGAAGCCCTAGGGCTCCCGTTTCGGGTGTCAGGGAGTTGTTAGGGTTTTTTGTTTGAGTTCGGATTCGATTGAAACGTGATTCGTTGAGGTGGTTCTTCGTTTGCAATGTGGCGTGCGGATGTGGATTTACTTTTGAGTATTGTTCTTCTTTGGCACTTTAATGCTGCTGGGACTAGGGATTTTATTACTTCAGGTGGTTTTGCATGAGAATAAGTGGCATGCTTGCCGGGGATAGTGATTTGTGTGTGAATTGAGTGTATGATTTGATAGTTCTTTATGGGATCTCCGTTTTGGCTAAGCAGTAGGGAAAAGTAGTCGGAACGATGGCTTCTTGAGTAGTTCTGGTTTCGTGTGAGGCGTTTGTAGCTAGATGGAAGTGGATGATTCCATGGGAATCGGAGACCATTAGTGATGGTTTTTCTCGTTGTGGTGATGGTCTTATGGTTTTTTTTTTTTTTTTGGGTTTGGAGATTCTCTTCATGATGTAAAGTTACATGAGTTTTGGATTCTAGGCGGGGTGGCAGAGGCCAATTACGGTTAGGTCATGTTAGCCAAAAAAAAAAAAAAGTTTTGTCGTTGAAATTACATGACGTGCTTTTCTCTACAAGCTCACATTGTTCTTGTGCAAGCAAGTCTTACTGATATATGGAGCTTTAAGATCTCCACTTATATGTTAATCATCTGGTTATGATGTTGCAGCACACTTTGACTGTGAATCAAAGTCCAGTTTCAAACTCTACAAGAAAAGTAAGAAGGGAAAAGTAAGAAGGGAGAAGTAAAAAGTGAAGCTAGTCCCTATTCTGGAAATCGATTTTCTAATTGATGGTTGTTTACCCTGGAAGAAAATAGAAATCGTAACAATTCATTTGTTCATTGTTGGTAAACTAGTCATGGAAATTAGTGTATGTGCCTTTCTTTTGTCCAGAAATTTAGCATTTACTATTATTGGCACTTATTTTGTTGTAAGTGCTCAATTGGGTGAAGTGTTCTACTATCTTATCCAGTGAAGGTTCTTGGATGGTAATATTCGCATAAGTTGGTGATTCTCTTGGTCTTTGTGGCGATTTTCCAGCTAGTTTTAGTAATAAGGAGAATAACTATTTCATGCTAAAAATTACTGCCCACTGACTGCAACATAGAAATCTATTCATTCAAATACTTTGCTAATCCGTGTTGTCTGTGGGAAGTTAAAGAATGATCTTGAACTTGCATCGCGTACGTGTTGTGCGGGATCATCATCTGTGGGAGTGATTTTTGTATCGTTGGTTGGTTGTTGATGTCTCTCTCTTCTTTTGTTCTGATTTTTTATATGTTACTAATTTGAGAAATATATGGCACTTTACTTGCTTCCCGTCGCCCATTGTCGGAGAGCTTAGCCTACGGGTAATTAGGATCTCGGGCCCAAAATTTGTGGAAGTGATGCTTTCTTTCATAACATATTGCAATTCTTGTTGCAGAATCGGCGTTCACTTTTCTATTTGCTGTTTTGTCTTGGTCTCTTGCCTATATGTACTTGGGACTTGACGTGAGTGCTTAAGATTTGCTGGTGGTGCTTTTATTTATTAATTTAAACATGAGGACCTATTGACTAAAGGTGACAGAATGGTGGGTTGTTTTCCCTGTCGAAGTAATTGGTTACGGTGCTTGCTTAGAGTGTCCTTCATTCTGTTTTAGTTGAGGTCGAGATTGATGAATGTACGCAGCTTGGGTGCCATTCTTTTTTCTTGTAAAAATTGTAGTTTCTGCCTGGGTGCCTTTGTTTTGGATTTGGTGACATGAGTCGTGTTGTTGGTATGTAGTAAGTAATTGGGTGCCTTCGCAATTCGTGACCTAGTCGAGCTTTCTAATGACTGTGAACATGCACTGATTGCCCTGCGGAAAGAGCAAACGATTAGTTCAGGAAAAGTTCTGATGATCTAATGGTCTTAGTGTGTAACTGAAAGGGAAGGGAAAGAGAAGGAAACCTGGAGGAAATCCGAATCCTATGGGCGTGGTTTGGTTTAATTTTTTTCAATATTATTAAGGTTTATGATATCGAATACACAGGAAAACTGCGGGCTAGACTTTTGACTTGAATTGTCAACTCGAGGAAATTTGTTGAAAGATAAAGAATGGTACTTTCCACATACAAGAGTAGGATAATGCTTAATTTTGAGTTTGTTTTGGGGAAACGATCCATTGGTTCCGACTATGTCGGAGTCAACTGTCGAATTGACTTGGGCTCTTTTGCATTATTTCTTCATGAAAGATCGGGGCTGAGCACATATATGACATGTAAATCTATTCGATGTGCAAATCACCCGGCTCGCGGTGTTTTGATCCTGCCCCTGCTTGCGAATTTGAGGTGTGATGGTCGACGGTTGGCTCAGCTCTCGGGCATGCATGGTGTGTTCAATTCTATTGAAAGTACCTTTAAGCCAGTTGCATATACCTTGGAAGTGCGCAAATTTATTTTGCTACCCGGGTCGTTCCTCTTGTCAAAATCTGTTTTTGGAGTATGAACTGCCATTCTTTTGACCATATGCTACTGGGCAGCTCATTATTGTTTCCTTGACTCCTTTGGCGTGAAAAATAATACAATCCGCCCCATTAGAATAGAGATTTTATGAGGCCGTGTATTGCCATGGAAGCTGCTCATTCATTATCTTGGCCTTTCTGGGCTTACCAATGTGCTATCATGCATTCATGGATGCCCAGGAAAGGTGCTTTTGATGAGTGATAATTTAGTCTTATGCCAATGCACTGGAAACTACTGATACATGAGTTGTTGTGTCGGCATGCTTAACCTGAAGGAGAAGTCTAATGTACTTTAAGAGTAGTATGACTTGAGACAATTATTCTCATTGCCTGCATTATACATTCTCCTTGAGTTCTGAATTTCCTACGTTAGCCCTTTGCTTGCTATGCTGTTGCAGTTTTTACATTCCAAGCTTCTGTTATTATCGTCCAATCTTACGCAACGTGTTTGACTTATCCTCAATGCGACCATGTTTTCCTCTGTTCATCAAAGTTTCATGAATCTTGGTTAATCCTGAAAAATCATAATGATGATCAAGTTTCCCGAGTGGTTTGTCAAAGCGCCCTCATCTATACTAAGGAGCAAACTCTTAGAGGTTAAATGATATCTTTAAACAGATGCTTGTTGGGGTATGAAATCTTCACTATGACTTTGAAAGATGATGAAACAAGACTTCCTTTGGCATTTACTTAAAGGTGCTTTGAGTGGTTTTTCATAAATTACTTTGTTTCATCATAAAATTACCATGTCTCATTGTTCATATGAGATATATTGCATAATCTTTTATTCCGAGTGTTTCCTTTTGAGTTATTGTGTTTGGATTGGTTCATAATAGCACAACAACGAGAAATGCTTAACGTGTTTAGTTCTATTGCGTTTTGTGGATTTACAATCTTCTGTCATCTAAGTTTTCATCACAATATATATATATATATATTTTTTTTTTTGGGGGCTGCCTTTCTTTCCTGATTGTCATCAAGTTGCTCTGGTTGATTCAGATTTATTTCTAGAATTCATGGCTCAGAAAAGTACGAGTTTTTCTTGTGTGTGACAGGTTAGTGATATATTTAGGAATAGTTGGAATTGTGGTGAATTATGGGTGTAAGCTTAGATTGGATGCTGCACACTAATAAATAAATAAATAAATGAAATTGTGGCAAAAATTGTTGTTTGATAAATGCAATATGATCTTGGGAAGCACATGTTGTAAAGTGCTTCATATTGTTAGATGAATTTTGGGCATATATTTTTTTGGAGTTTCCTATTGATAAAAATTAGTATATATAATTACTCGCCCAAAGGGAGTTCTTGTGTATATTAATTTGAAAATTGCATGAAGATAAATTCCAAAATTAAAAGATGGGGATGTATGACTCAAAAAGATTTATCTGCCCAAAGGGGATAAATTTTTTAAAGTTATATGTAATTCCCCTCTATATTGATATATTAGAGATGAATGATGGGGATGTGTGACCCAAAAGATTTATCTGCCTAAAGGGGATAAATTTTTTAGAGTTATATATAATTTCCCTCTATGTTGAGATAATGGAGATGTATAATTTAAAGGATTTGTCTGCCCAAAGGGGATTGATCCTTGAAGATTATATGTAATTCTCCTTTATTGTCTCTATATATTGATATCATGGAGATGTATAATTTAAATGATTTGTCTGCCCAAAGGGGATGGATCATTGACAATTATGTGTAATTCTCCTTGTTATCATTTCATAATCTTCATGTTGTGGAAAATAATGGTGCATTATACACTCTGCCCAAAGGGGAGTTTATGATGTGCTAATTATTTTGTTGAATTGCTCATTGCCCATAATTGATCTTATTGCATTATATATGATAACACTACAATTGTGTGTTATTTTAAGAATGACAAGATTATCAATGCGTCCAAACACATGGAAATCAAATATTATACTGTTAAGGACTTGGTCAAAAAGGGAGATATTGTAATTGAAAATATTATAACTGAGTCCATGTTGGCTGATCCTCTAACAAAAGGTTTGCGACCCATTTTGTTTAAAGAAACATGTAAAGAATATGGGCGTTTTAGATTCTTTTGATTTCTTTTGTTAGTGGGAGTAATACAAATTATATTTCTGGATACTATAGTTATATGCAGATTGATAATGCTTTTATGATGTTTATTAAAACATTTATTTTGATAATTGTTGTTATCGATTCTATTGTTATCCTTTCTCCTGTTGACTGAGAAAAGGAAGTATAAAACAGTATCTTTAAACAAATTTTAGTTTAAAGATGACTGGATGTCACTGATTATGAGATCTCATGTTGGACTGTGACATAGTCGTGCAATTTCATGTTGTTTAGAAATTGCGTTAATGTAGTTTCATGTTGTTGAGAAATTGCATTAAGGACCGATAAGAAATAGTGTATATTTTGATCACATGTTGGCACTATTTCTTACTACACTACTAGGCCCATGATTCATGAAAATATAATGCTTATTATATGTGATTATGGAAGGTCTTGTGTTGTGGCATTTTCTTAACACATTGATCTCCATAGTCCTATAGTGAGGTTATATAGGATTGGATTGGTTTTGAGATGCCGTTATTGGAATATTATTTTTTAAAGTTGTGGCGACATAAAACAAAATTTTCAGTTATTAACCCGATAGTGTCGTTTTCAATATAAAATCTTTTTCAAAATAAAATAAGTTAATTAATGTAGCCCAAGTGGGAGAATGTTGGAAATTTCCTATAATATGGGCTTACATTAATTAATTGATTTTCTATTTTAAATAATCGGGTTAATGGATATTCCAATATTTGTTGAACCCTACAGTGATCTGATTGAATTGGGTATTGGCATCTATTGATAACGGGCCTAGTTGAGCAGCAAAGTGTAGGCAATTGTGTTTGACTGAAGCCCGTAATGGGAAGGGCCCGGTTGACACGTTGATTAGGGTTTGCTAGGTCCCTCTCTAGCCTATAAAAGGGTAGGTTATACCTATCGATTGCTTTAATCCCATTGAAAGGCTTATATCGAAATAGGTCATAGAGAGGAAGATCGGCATTCTAATAGATCCCGATTATCGAGTGATCTACTTTTCGTAAAGTAATGGCTCAAACAGGTACGCTTTAATTCCGCTGTATTTATTAATAAATGTGTTTTACAATCATATATGGATCCGTTTTTTTCTTGATTGATTAATTATTCATGTGAATAATTTTCTACAGTATCTTCTAAGTTAACCACCATCATTTTGGAGGTTTAAAATGCAATTAAATAATGTTTGTCACTGGCCACCATCTTAAGTCTTTATCGCAGAGGTGCCGAGTAGTGAGAATTATGGGAAAATTTCAAAAAAGAACTCGAAATACCCTTATTTTCTCAAATAAATACCCTAAATGAACTTTATTTCAAATAAATGCCTGAAATGGCTTTGGTTGTTTCAAATAAGGATTTGACATCGCCAATTGCCAGTTGGCTTAATTTTCAAATCAATCAAGGGTATTTTCGTCATTTGACATTTTCCCATTTTTCTTCCTCTTTTTTTTTTTTTTCCTTCTTCTTCCTCTTCACTGGTGGCCAGCTAGCCACTGGCGATGCCCATAGAGGGCTTGGCAAGGGTCACCCTCACTAGTGAGGGCCACCCATGTCGACCACAAGCGAGGGACGGCCTCACCTGGGCGTGGCGACCCTCGCCTAGGGCCATCCTTGAGGTTGGCTCTTGTCGGCACCAAGTGAGGCCAACCCTCGCCAAATTTGGCGAGGGTGGCCTCGCCCACGATCGACAAGGGCTGGGCAACCTCGTCAGCCTCTTGTAAGGGCTAGCGAGGGTTGGCCTCGCCTGCAATCGGCGAGGGCTTGTAGGCCCTCACCAGCCCTTACCAGTAGCCGGTGAGATCACCCAGCCCTCACCAACCGCGAGCAAGGCCACTTTGGCAAGGGTCGGCCTTGCCTAGGGCTGGCGCGGGCCAACCTCATGGATGGCCCTTGGGCGAGGGTTGCCACCCCCAGCAAGGTCGTCCCTCGCCTGTGGCTGGCGTGGGCGGCCCTCGCCCAATCTTCTGTGGGCATCGCCGGTGGCCAGCTAGCCACCAACAAAGAGGAAGAAGAAGAACAAATAAATAAAAAGAATAAAGGAAAGAATAAAAAAAGAAGAAAAATGACAAATAGCGAAAATATCATTGATTGCTGGAAAGTCATATTCTTATTTGAAAAAAACATAGTCACTTCAGGTCCTTATTTAAAACAAACATAACCACTTCAAATTTTCATTTAAAACAACATTCACTTCAAGGCCTTATTTGAGAAAGTGAAGAGACTTCAGGTCCTTATTTAAAATAAGGTCCACTTCGGGCCTTATTTGAGGAAAAGAGGCCGTTCGGGGTCCCTTTTTAGAATTTGCTCGAAAATTATCAATCCCAAGGCCAATAAAGAAGAGGGCTTTATTGCAGAACTTGTTTGCAGCTTCCTCTCCAATTTCAGCGTCGATTGCTTCTTTGGTCTTGTTGAAGTAGTTGATCTGATCAACGAATGATAGCCTCTAGATCTACAGAACAGAAAGCCGCCGTGGCAAAAGAAAGTTACAAGAACTGATACTCAGCAAAGAACATAAGTGACCTCAAGTAGAAAAAAAAGCATTTATTGTTGGAAGATGTTCATTACAAAATAGAGCCCAGTCTCGTCGAGAATTCCTGCTTCACCAGATGCCTAATGCCTAACTGACCCCTTCAAGGATTGTGTCATCATTTGGTGGTAACAATGATGTTAGAAGTACGAAGGGTAAACTAGTATTTAGCACTTTTAGGGTTTATTTTAATGTGTATATATATATATATATATATATATATATATATATATATATATATATTAAACTTTATTGAATAATGCAAAATTAGTTTTTCCTCACATGATATTAGAGCTTAGGGCTTAACCCTAGACGACAGAGTAGCTACTCGCCACCGTTGACTCACTAGAATAGTTGGCTGTTGCCGTCACAGCTTGTCACCATCAAGCGTCCCTCTCTCCTTCTCTCGCTTCCTCATGCAACACCTTTCCTCAAGTGACTTCTGTTGCACTGCTCACGTGGCTCTCGCGGCTCGCACAACTTGTGCAGCTTGATGGGTCGCTGGCTTTGGTTGCGCAATTCCATCGCGTGACTCATGCGACTTGCTGGGTCACTATTTTTTGGTCATTAACTCACTGGATTCGTAGAGGACCGACAACACCATCAGGTACAACGTGAAGAGAAGGGACTGACGCCACACCAAGCTTGGGTTCTGAGGTGTTTTCATGGGAGAAGATGCTTCTGCGGGTTAAAATTTTAAGTTGTTGAGAAAGAGACCTCAATGTTTTGGTTGATTATTTGATTTGAGATTTGAGACTTGTGATGAAGCAAAATAGTTGCTGCTTGGAATAGTGCAGTTATTTGTTACTCTCGACCATTTTTTTTTTTTTTATATTTGATGATCTGCAAGTTGTGGTAGCTTCTGTTACTTCATATGGGTGGTGAAGATTTTTTGTGCGGTGTAATATTGGGTTATTAAATTATTGTGGTTGAGTTGTTTGAAGGAAACTAAGGTTAGAATTTTCTTATTATTATTTGGAAAATGGACGATCCCTCGAAGAGTACAATTGAAGTAGATCATGAGAAGAATAATGATGTGATGACTGAGGTGATTTCCTCTTCGTCTAATCGAATACTGATAAGAAGCTTGAAGGTACTGCTAACTTCCACCAATGGAAGAAAATCGTGAAGCTTATTTTGACAGGCAGGAATCAACATAGACATTTAACTGAGTTTAAGCCTAGGGATGATGTAACTTGGGATGCTGTTGATACATGTATTCTTGGTCAAATGCTAAATTCTATGGAGAGCAATGTAATTGATTTGGTAACTCATATTGATACAATTAGGCACCGTTTGGTGACCATCCAAACAGTGCCCGATTCTAATTTTTCATTCCTAGGATCAGTTTGGGAACATAATCGTGTTTGGTAAAATTTTTCTTCCTGGGAACAAATTTATATTTTTTTGTTCTCGGAAGTAGATTTAGAACAGAATCAAAAAAAAAAAAAAGTTGATTCTTGTTCCAGGAACAAATCTAAGAATCATTTTACCAAAAAAAAAAAAACAAATCTAAGAATCAAAATCAACTCTTCTTCCATTTTCTCTTCTTCTTCTTCTTCTTCTCTTTTCTTCTTCTTCATCAACCGCCATCTCACGGTTGCTATTCGCTGCCGTCGCCAGCGCCCGGTCCGGCGAGCTCGTCGAAGGCAAGCCCAGTCACCGGCGAGCTTGCCGGAGGCAAGAGCCTCGCCAGGGACAGGCTAGCCTCGCCTAGCCTCGCCGGTGGCCAAGCTAGCCCTGCCCAGCTGCTGGCAAGGCTCGGCCGACGAGGGCCGGTGACGCTCCGGTGAGGTCGCCGACCACCATAAGAAGAAGAAGAACATGAGAGAGAAAGGAAAAAAAAAAAAAAGGAAAAATGAATTTTTTTTTTGAAAATTAAAAGAAATTGATTTGGAACAGAATCAATGAGCACGGTACCAAATGCAATTCTATTCCAATCATAAATTTTGGATAGTTACCAAATGGCTTAAAATGCTTAGAAATTGTTCCCGAGAACAGAATAAAAAATAATCATTTCTGATCAGAATATGTTCTTGGGAACATAATCGTTACCAAACGCGCCCTTAGAGAACTGTGGGAGTATTTGAATGTGTTATATTCTAGCCTAAATAACTTGTCACGGATTTATGAGTTATCGCAAGAGTTATTGGTCTGAAAGGAAGGGGCGTTCTATTACGCAGTACTTTGCTGATTTTAAGAGAATGTATGAGGAGTTGAATGTCGTTCTCCCTATTTATGCTAATGTTCAACAAATGCAACGTCAGAGAGAACAATTGACTGTAATGGGATTCTTAGGAGGCCTTGGCTCTAAATATGAAACTGTTAGGTCTCAGATTCTTGGAGGAGAGAATATTGCGTCACTCACAGATACGTTTGCTCGAGTTCTTCGAGTATCTCGTGAGTCTTCTCAGGATACTACATCTATGATAGGGAGTTTAGCTCTTGTGTCCAAACTCGAACTGGTAGTGGTAATAGGAGTGATGGAGGAAATCGTGGTGGATATAGTGGGTGTGGTGGCCGAGGAGGAGGCCGAGGCATAGGAATAGGGAGATGTCAAGGTCATTAGCATCTTTATGGACAATCCCACAAGTCTACTAATAATTCGGGGACTACACGAATTTGTCATTACTGTGGCAAACCTGGTCATATTAAGAAATTTTGTTACAAGTTACATGGGAGACTGGGGCAGCAACACCAGTTCGCAAATACGACTTCTAATATTGACTCTACTCCATAGTCTTCTGAAGGCAAGGTAGTGGCTATGTCTTATGAGGAATATGCTAAGTACAACCAGTTTCAAATCTCACAGCTTGTTTCTTCTATTGCTACTTTGGTACAGACAGGTAATGTTATTACACATGCCTTTTGGCTACGTCTCGTCCTTGGATCATTAATTTAGGGGCTTCCGATCACATGTCAGGTCTTTCAAGTATATTTTCCTCTCTTTCTCCATCTTTGTCCATAGTTACTCTAGCCAATGGATCATCTACACATGTTAAGGGAATTGGCACAGTTCATCTAACTCCTTCATTGCCATTGTCCCCAATGCTTTATCTTCCACAGTTTCTGTTTAACCTCATGTCTATTAGTAAATTAAGCAAAAATTTTCAGTGTTCAGTAACATTTTATCCTGATTCTTGTATTTTCCAGGATCTGGCTACGAAGAAGACAATTGGTAGAGGACGTGAGGTATGGGGGTTGTATGTACTTGAAGACGCTCCTTCAATTGCTTGCTCAAGTGTTGCATCCCCACATCAAATCCATTGTCGTCTTGGTCATCATTCTCTACGTAGTCTTCAAAAGTTGGATTCTAGTTTTCAATCTCTTTCTAGTATAGAGTGTGAGTCATGCCAACTTGGCAAATTATATTGTGTTAGTTACACACCTCGAGTCATTAAACGAGCAGCATCTCCTTTTTTGTTAGTTTATTCAGATATTTGGGGTCCATGTCATGTGGTTTCTAATTTGGGTTTCAGAATTTTGTTACTTTTGTTGATGACTATTCCAGAGTTACTTGGTTATACTTAATGAAAAATCGTTCATAATTATTTTCTCTTTTTCGTGCATTTATATCTGAAATTTATACTCAATTCGGCGTGCATGTTAAAGTTTTGAGTTTCGATAATGCTAAGGAGTACTTTTCCACATCTTTTTATGATTTTATGACTCAATATGGTATGATCCATGAATCTTCCTGACTTGATACTCCACAACAAAATGGTGTTGCTGAAAGGAAGAATATGCATTTATTGGAAGTTACTAGATCCATGTTATTTGAGATGAAGGTCCCCAAAACCTTTTGGTATGATGTTGTTCTAACTACATGTTATCTCATTAATCGCATGCCTTCTTCTATTTTGCAAGGTGGTATTCCTTTTTCTACTTTGTTTCCTAATGAGCCACAGTTTGTCCTAGCATCTCGTATTGTTAGTTGTGTTTGTTTTATTCGTGATTATCGACATGGAGTATCAAAACTTAATCCCAAGGCAATCAAGTGTATGCTTATGGGTTATTCCCGCACTCAAAAGGGATATTGTTGTTATTCTCCATTACTGAGAAAATATTTTATAATAGTTGATGTTTCATTTTTTGAATCCACTCCTTATCATGATGTTTCAATTACCGTGTCTGAATTGGATGAAGACTTGTGTGTGACCACCATTCGATCAACTATTCCAACTGTTTCACTAGTATCTATAGAGGAACCACCTCCTCTCTAGGTTTATACTCGATGTCCTCGAGTTGCTGCTGCTCCCCCCACTCCTCCTATCACTATTACGTCATCTGCTCCTCTAGATCCACCATTAGCTGACCCTCCTCTTGTATTTGATCTTGATCTTCTTATTGCTCATCGCAAAGGTACACGTACTTGTACTCAACATTTTATTGCAAATTTTATTTCACACTCTTCGGTGTCTCCTACTTTTCGAGCGTTTTTAACTACTGTTGAACAATATCCTCTCCCCAAGTTTATCGTTGAGGTATTACAAAGTTCTGGCTAGAGGACAGCAATGGAAGAAGTAAAGGCTCTCGAGATTAATCAAACTTGGGACTTAATACCACTTCCTCTAGGCAAAACTGCTATTGGTTGTCGATGGGTATATGCTGTAAAAGTTAACCCCGATGGTTCTCTTGCTCATTTAAAAACAAGACTTGTTGCCAAAGGGTATGCTCAGGTGTATGGGGTTGACTATCTAGACACATTTTCTTATGTTGCCAAGCTTAATTCTGTTTGTATTTTGATTTCTCTTGCTGCAACATATAACTGGCCTTTGTTTCAACTTGATATCAAGAATACTTTCTTGCATGGCACTCTTCATGAAGAAGTTTATATGGAGCAACCTCTGGGGTTTGCTGCTCAAGGGGAGTATGGACTGGTTTGCAAATTAAAAAAGTCTTTATATGGTTTGAAACAATCCCCACAGACATGGTTTGGAAGATTTTTTGAGGTTGTACTATCTTTTGGGCTGTCTAGATGTGGAAATGATCATTCTTTTTTTTTTTTTTTTTATAAACAATCATGGGGAGACAAACTATTCTTGATTGTGTATGTTGATGATATTATCATCACAGGAGATGACTTGGTTGGTATAGCTAAGCTCAAAACCTATCTTCAGCAATAATTTCAAACTATAGACTTAGGAAAATTGAAATATTTCCTAGGAATTGAGGTGGCGCAATCACAAAAAGGTATGTTTCTGTCATGGTGAAAATATGTCTTGGATTTGCTCACTGAGACAGGTATGTTGGGATGGGTAGTATGTACCTTTGTTGAGGTGCATACCAAGAAATTCAATTTCTGTTTGGGTAATATTCATTTTTCTTTGAGAAAGCATAATGCCATGCTTTTTTACGATTTTTGCGAATTGCTCAAGAAGTTGACAATGCGACTACTCATCAGGACTGTAGAGCAAGATGTCGTCAATGTAGATTGCTGCACTAGACAGAATTGGTTGGAAGATACGACACATGGCCTTTTGGAAAAGAGATGGTGCTACCTTTAGGCCAAAAGGAAGTACTTTCCACTAGAAGTGCTGGTTTGGAATACAGAATCCTGTTTTGGATCTGTTTTCAGGATGGATGCCCAATTGCCAAAATCCGGCTTTGAGGTCGAATTTGGAATAGATGTGGGCCTTGGTTAGACCAGTAAAGAGGGAATCTCTGGAGGGTAATGGGAACTTATCATCTTGGAGAAAAAGGTTGAGAGGTTGATAGTTGATTACCAATCTCATTTTTCCCCTATTTTGCTTGACACGCTTATTGACATAAAAGGTTTCACAAGTCCATTGGGAGTTGGAGATTTCAATAAGGTCTTGTTGCAGTAGTTCTGAGCATTCTCTTTGAGCCAAAGCCTGATGTTCTGGCTTCATTCCCATGTGACTCGCCTTGGTTGGATTGATGTCTTCATTCTTTTTGAAAGGAAGGCGAACAAAGAATTCTGGATTTTTCCATAAATGATGAGAACACTTTTGGGCGAATTCAGAATGGGATTCGGAACAAGATTCTAACAATTTTTGCATGATTGGATCTGGTAGACTCATCTGAATGGAAAATAGTCTCTGAATATTGACAAACTCAGAGAATTGGTCCTTATATCTAAGACCTTTTCTAGGAATGATGCGAAGTTGAGAAATCTGAGTCATAATGTCCCGCCCAATTATCAAATCTTTATTGGGAAGACTGGATCCAAAGATTTTTGTGGTTATGGAACACTGAGGAAAAAACTGGATAGTTACGGGAGTGGTTCTGACATTTGTGGAGAAAGTATCTCCAGAGGCAGAGTTGAAGTATCGGACATGGGAAGTCCAATATTCTTCGGCAGGACTTTAGTATCTAGAATGGAACAGCTTGCTTCGGTATCAATGAGAGCAATAACAGTGATTGGTTTGGCAAACTTTGAGGTGAGGATTTTTACAGGGAAATGGGGACGGTGAGTTTGACTTGAAAATATGTCAGGAGTTTGTTCTGAAGATGTGAGGGATATATGAAAGATATCTTCAGAGTCTGAGTCTGATTCAGTTTCACTGGATGTTTGGTAAGAAGGAATGACACAAAGAGTTTGTTCAGATGGTTCTTCATCAGCAGAGAATAAGGATTCAATATCATCATTTTCAAGAGAAATACTAGTTTCATTTTCAATATGATGAATCAGACGATTCTGACATTTTCTTGTTTGAGGACAGTTTTTGGCAAAATGCCCCTTCTGATTGCAGATGAAGCAACGATTTGATTTCTTGTGGCCTGTGCGATCTTTCCTTTTGCGTAGGTATCGCCATTTCTTCTTTCTTCGGAATTTCTTGGGCCCATGTTTGGATTTCTTCATCCAGAACTTCTTAAAGTGTTTCTTTTTTCGAGAAAACTTTCCACAAGTACCATCACAGTCTTGCTTGGAGCATTTGATCTTTAACTTATGGCGAGAGCAGGCTGTTTCGAGGCTCTTGTCATCTGTGATGTAGGTGCGGACCATCTGGCGCTTTAGGCACAATTCTTTAAGGCATAGATGAATTTCTTGTTGTATTTCTCCTAGGGGAATATCCTGTACTCTCCTTTGTCTTCCAAAGAAAGATCTTTCAACCATCTGGGATAGTTCTTTAGGGGTGGAAGTCAGGAAAACATGCTTAAGATTTGGATCAGCTCCAATCTGATAAAAAAGCTTAAGCATTTCTCGATAATGCTTATCAAGATATTTCTTCTAGAGAGAGCAACATTTTCTTTTGAAAAATTCTCTTCTTTTCATTTCTACGAGGTCAGTGGGTTTTCCCACAAAGAAATGATATAAAAGAGTGATGGCATGGCTAAAATCAAGTGACATTAGAAAATGGATCTGGTCTTGTTCTGATGCTGATTTCCACCAAAGTTTGAGGCTTCCTGTAAACCTCGTGACAAAATTGTAAAGGACATCATTCATATCATGGTTGGTAATGGACTGAGTATTCAACCAAGTATGAAATTCTTCGAGTCTTTCTGGCCATTTATGATTGGGGATATCATCGATGGTGAAGAACTGTTTTGATGTCATGGACACATTTTGTCCAAGATTGTTCATGTGAACAACCTCTGGTTCAGAATAGTTTGATTCCATATCCTGATCTGGAGGATCAGCCATGAATATTGATGAGGTTACTAGTGCAATAGGGAGGGAATCAACAGCAGGAATTGAGAACGATGAAGGGAAGGAAAGGGATATTGAATCTGATTCAGTATTAAAGATGTTAGGAAAAGTTTGTTCTGCTGGAAAAAGAATCTGATCATCTGGAATGGCTGGAATGGCAGGATCAGACTGTTGGATGACAAGATCAGGCTGTTGTTCCTGAGTACCCAAATCCTTTAGAAAAGATTCTAATGGATTTGATAGCATCATCTGATCTGGCCTTTCTTTTATAACGATCGAGCATGATTCTGCAGGCACTTTTTCTTTTCCTTTATCCTTCCGTAGATTCTTGAGATGATTTCGCATTTCTGCCATGTCTGGGTCTTTTATGAAAGAATCTTCTGGGATGGCAGCAAAGATAGACATTTGAGGTGGTGGAGGCAAATACCCAGTTCTTACAGTTATCGCAAATGGATCGAAAGGTCGAAACCTTCATTCTTCAAGAAGTTGGATTTGCCTTTTGAGCTTCTCTATCTCTGGCTTTGGGCTCTCGAGATGATGATACCCTAGATGTTGTCCTGATTCCAAGGCATGAAGCCTCTTTTGGAATTCAGAAAGCATCTTCTTGGTGGTTTCATCATACTTTCGAAGATCTTGTTGCACATTTCCAATCTTGGAATTAATTGCTTTGAAAGCATTGTTTTGTGCTAAAAGAGTCTCTGATTGCCAATTTAAAACAGCTTCAGCAGCAGGAGTCTTTCTTTGTCTCCCATGTTCATCCACATCAGTGGGGGTAGATATTTTAGGAGTATGGCGGTACTTGCCCTATGGATCAATGAATTCTTCCGGAGCAGGGAACGTAAGTTTAGAACTTTCCCGGACAAGGGGGGGAAAGTCTGTTTCCTGGAACATGGCTATGGAAGAAATGAGCGATTTTTCTGCTGGAGCCTCAAGTGGGTAAGAGTGCTTCTTAGCCCATTTTATGATTGGCTTATAAAACGGGGAGAGAGCTGGCTTTTTTTGGGAGATGACGGTGGGGGTGATAGTGGTGAGGTTGATGAGACTGAGGGTGGAGCAATAAACTCAGGTGATAGAGGTGGTGCGTAGGAAACTACGAATTGGTATTTATCACACTCACCAAGAGTATCAACGGATGAATCTCCGTTTAAGTACTTTTGGTACATGAGATCTTTTCGCTTTTTCCTACGAGGTGGAGGCTTTGCAAATGGATTTACCTCGTCAGGGGAATTTATGTAGTAAGAGCATTGGCAAAAAGGATCCTAAAAACAATGACCATGTTGGTCCTTGTAGTAATGGACAAGATGTCCATCATTGTTGAAGTGGCGAACAAGCTTTCTTGGATCTAGCTCGGAAATTGATTGAGGAACACAAGGTTCAATCATGAAAAGGGTTTGGAAGATAGAATGGCTTTCTTCCTTTTCCTTGCCAAATTTGATGGAAACAGTTCCATCTTTCTTTCAGACAAATTCAGAATCTGAGGACTGGAAAGGCTTGTTACTTTGGTGCAGCTTATCATAGTTTGTGATCCAAGTCTCTGGAAGGAGAGTGGCTAACTTCTCCTTTGGAATTTGTCTGGGAACATGGATACAAGAAGCTTGATCATTTTGCATGGAGATGAACAAGGCATCTTCATTTCCATTGTTGAAGTTTAGATCAAGAGCATGGTTCTGCACTCGATAAACCATTTGGTAATGAAGTGTTGCAGCAACGGAATCAACAGTTTGAGGAGGTCCAGTGAACTGAATTTGTACTTTCATAAAAGAAAGCAACTGTGGATCTGAAAGAGCGATATTGAAATTAGGATACAAAGTTACAAAAACTGTGCCAACATTTAGGGTAGTTTGGACAGTGCCAATACAGGCATGCTGGTATTCTAAGAAACGTGTATCCAATAAAGCTATTCTGGCAACAACTGGTAGACCCTTGCGACCATGAAAGGTGAGAGCAAGACGAACAGCGCCATAATGAACATGAGTATATCCCTGTTGAGCCCATTGTCTGGGAAACTCCGAAGGGATCTGAAGAGTAACAAAATACTCTTTTTAAGTAGCTGGAATGGGGTGCTGGTCGAATTTGGAGGACTGGACGTACTCCTTTACTTGCTTTGGGGTTTGGTGAATGAGTTGGCGAATGGAGCGGATGGGTGAGAATGATGAAGTGGGTTTAGCAAAGGCGGAGTAAGGATTCATAAGAGGGAGTTGGGTTTCAGAGATCTTGGTTTCATCACTAAGAGAGACTTCATAAAGATAATCTATCTTAGAAGCGTTGGAAATACGAAAATCTGAAGGGGTTGAGGATGAAGGAGCAAGAGTAACAGGTGCTTTGAGGATTTCTAGTTCTGTGGACATGATGTAAAGAGATCTTCTTAGCACTGGATTCTCCTACCAAGCGCATGGAACGGATATCATTAAAAACGAAACCATGGCTCTGATACCATGAATGGACCTAAACTTAGAACCAGGGAAGACGGAGTTAGTGCCCTACAGATAGGTCGAAACCTTCGTTCTTCAAGAAAAACTGAATCAGACTCAAACTCTGAAGATATCTTTCATATATCCCTCACATCTTCAATTCCAACCAGAAGGTTCATTGCCAACCTCACTAGGATATTCTTACTTGGAAGAATTGGAGTTCTCGATACTGGTGTTCACAACATCCAACAGGTCCTGGATAGGATTTGTGAATTCGGCCTTCTCTACTGTCTAAGTGAGGTTTATAGGATGTGGTTCCTATATCCAGTGGGGCATTGATTATACTCCCATTATTTCTGAGGAAGTGCCATGGGCGTCGGAAGAACAGGATGGTATGGACTTCAGGATTTGGTGTCATGGTCTTTAGTTCTTTCTCCAAAAGATGTTTCCAATTAGTAGGAGGATAGAACCAATTGAGAAAGTCTAAGAGATTTTGATCACTTTCTCTTTCAACATTTCTTCCAAGTAAGAATATCCTGGTGAAGTTGGCAATGAACCTTTTAGTTGGAACTTCAATAGCTATTAAGTACTTATTGGTTAAGTACCATAATAACGTCCGGAGTTGATCAGGGAAATTATCTTCCTTCCAAATAAGAGGATGTATGAAAGGATAATCCGAATTTAACCCAAAGAATCCTCTGCCAAGAAAACAAAACCATTCCTCAGGATGTCTGGAACTATAATGTACCCACTGCATGGGATCATTATGACCTAGCATCAGAAGCCAAGGAAGCACTCGAAGATTTCAGACAAGCCTCGTCATCACAAGAACATGATATGACAGAAGCAGATGATATTGTCCAATCAACATAGGACCCCTATGCCAGATGGGGAGGACCTCTTTCCCAAGATCCCTATAATCAAGGACCTTTGTCCTTATCTCAAAGCATGGACATATCTAATTATGCTCAGCCATCCAATTGGCCTCAGCCAAGCATTCCTGCCAACACTACAGAAGATGACAATACAAATTGGAACCAAGAAGAAGCATCACACTAGGCACATGAAGAAGCATCCTCATCACGTCAGCAAAATCAGATCCTCTCACTAGATGATCTTGAAGCTCTTGAATAGAAATATGAAGAACATCTTTTTGCAACAATGCACAGCTCAGATGACTCGGACTATGACTACAATACTCGTGACGGACGAGACCGCTGAAAAACCGTTGTCCATACAACTTCACCGTAACAAGTTACTGTTCACTTTTACTATAGCAGTAAGCTAGGGAAATCACTGTTCATTGTCACTGTTCATAGCCGTACGAATAATTCCCTACTGGAAGTTTCCGGTGCCTCTGTTTGTATTTGGACCCGTGAGCTTGGTCCTAGCTTGTGTGTGACCTCTTATTGTCTATATAAGGCAAGGAATGTGTAATGTGTTGGACAGAGTCCCTTGAAGTAAAGTGAGTGTTTTGTGAAAAACCTCTCTATGGCTTTCTAAATTCCTCTTCTTCTCCAGCCTGGTAGGATCCTCCAAGAAATGCAGCTCGGGTAGGTTAGAAACGTTTCCATCCTGGAATCTCTGAATGTCTCTAAGCTCTGAACTAAAGGGCTGAGTGGTTCTCTACTAAAAGGCTATCCCTGAAGGGCTTGAACGGGAGTGTTCGCCCACTGTGGGAAGGCATATCTGCAGGGCACTGACTCCGTCTTCCCTGGTTCTAAGTTTACGTCCATTCATGAGCCTCTTGATTCACCATGGAATAAGGGGTTAAACTGGTTGCTGATGGAGGAAAAATTCTTAATAATCCTGAGAGATATAAAAGACTGGTTGGGTAAGCTGAATTATCTCACAGTTACTCGACTAGATATTGATTTTCCTGTTAGTGTGGTAAGCTAGTTTTTGTTTTCCCCTCGTACATCTCATTGGGATGTAGTTATTCGGATATTGAGGTATTTGAAGAAAGTTATGAGGAAATGAATTGTCTACCAAAACCATGGTCATATTAAGGTTGAAGGATTTTCCGATGGTGATTGGGCTGGATCTTCAGATGATAGAAGATCAACTACTGGCTATTGTACCTTGGTCGGAGGAAATATAGTATCATGGGAAAGTAAGAAACGGAGTGTTGTTGCCCGCTCTAGTGCTAAGTCAGAATATAGAGCCATGGCACAAGTGACATATGAGTTAGTATGGATTCGACAGTTATTGACTGAGTTAGGCTTTAAAGATTTAGTACCAATGACTCTATGGTGCGATAATAAAGCTGCAGTGTATATAGCTTCCAACCTCGTGTTTCATGGGAGAATAAAACACATTGAGGTTGACTGTCATTTTATCCGAGAGAAGTTGTAGAGTAGAGTGATCCTTCCCAGTCATATTCGAACTAGTGAACAACTTGCAGACATCTTTACTAAATCATTGGGTAATGGGAGGATAGAACATATTTGTAACAAGCTGGGCATGATTAATATTTATGCTCTAGCTTGAGGGGGAGTGTTAGAAGTAAGAAGGGTAAACTGGTCTTTAGCACTTTTAGGGTTTATTTTAATGTGTGTGTGTGTATTAAACTTTATTGAATAATACAAAATTAGTTTTTCCTCACAAATGAAAATACGGTAGCGGCAGAGAAATTCCAAGCTTTGCAGCTGCCAGTGTGAATTATGACAGAATAAATTCTAGGAAATTGCTGATACTGATATCATATGCATGAAGCGGTTTCTCTAAATTTAAGCATGAAAAACAAACCGAGAACAAGACAGGAGATCTGTGAAATTACATAAAATGTCACAAATGGTCCTCCCATTTGTGAAACTCCCATCTGCCTCTCCACCTTCTTAATCTATGCCGTACCACGGATTAGTTCAGACTTTGCCAGAGAGTACTGAAAGCGATCGTTGTTTCCAACTTCCCTCAAGAATTGCCGAAGATGAATGTGACTGGCAAGTCCGAAGCACCCATCGCCATAACGGCCGGCCAAATAAGCAATGAAAGCAAGCTTCATTCTTCACATTTTCCTAGTTTTGTCTGGGATAGGAGTGGTCCAAGGGAGCCAGACTTATTTTATTGTAGCTGATACGAAAAATGAATGGAAGTCAGTCATGCCCTGTTCTTCAAGTTTGCTACTTATTAGGTGAAACTTTTTCCGATACCATCGAATGATTCTAGCAAATAGTGGAGCTGAAATCCTAATTGTGAGAGCTCAGTAGAGTACCTCTTAATCTTGAATTGGGCAAAAGTTTCTGATTTTTCATTGCTTAAATGGTGGTTAGGAATAGTCTCAAGTAGCAGTTGGCCTACTCTTGACTCCTGGAGTCAGAATTGGTAGACCTGTGAAGATCTTTGCCTTAAGTCTTAGCGTGGTAAAGGCAGTGACTTCGTTTTGCACATTGAAGAAATCCGGTTTCCAAGTTTAAAGGGCCTTTTACTACTACAAGAAGGGTGTGCACGGAAGTTGTTCTAGCAATTCGAATTGGTTGCTTTGTTGCTTTTAACTTCTAATTGTTTCTTGGTTGATTCATTCTCAAGAAATAACAGTGGGTTCACCTATAAGCAAGAAAACTTACATAGATTTTCATCAACATCAATCTTGTCTACATGCAGACTTGTTAGAAACTGCATTGGGGAAACCTTTCTCACAGAAAGCCCGATAAATTGAGTGACCGGATTCTGGATAAACGAACTCAAGAAATGCTAAACTCATTGACCAAAGCAACAAGAACAGGTTGGTCTAGCATGGATCAGTCGAGAATTCGGGGTTTGTTTTTCCTCTCAGCAAATAATTATACAATTCAGTTCATCAGCTGCAAAGTTTAACTACACGCAATACGCATCAAGCTAAAAACTTTTTGGGAGACGAAGAATCACGGTTAGTGTTGACAGAGTGATTCATTCAGGTGCTTAAATACTGAATCTTTTCTCTTGGCCAGATAATACTGAGTCTCCTTGTTATGGCGTTTGCTTAGTTTGCATCCACATGTTTTCCTTCATCACTAAGATTTGTTCAGATTCTGGCTCTTTACAATATTCTCTCTATGTAATTTTTTCCCTTGTTTTTTACGCACTTGTCAAAAAATGTAATATTTTTCTGTCCTTTGTCAAGTGATAATTCGAAGAGAATATATGTTAAGCAAAACACGCAAGACTATATTCTCTCTATGTAGTTATTTTTAACATTTCTATATAATTTTTTCCCTTATTTTTTATGCCCTTGTCCAAAAATGTAATATTTTTCTGTCCTTTGTCAAGTAATAATTCGAAGAGAATGAACTTTTAGCAAAACACGCATAACCTATGTTAAGCTGGTATTTGATGCCACATATGTATTTCTAGTCCTGTTAAGCAAGAAAAGGCAGTGAAATTTATTTTCATAAAATTTAGGCCATTAGCTAATTGCATTCAACGTGTAAATCGTTACTATATATGACAGACGTCTTGAACCTTTCTAACAGCAATTCTAATACTATTAAAATTTCTTTGAAAAGATCAAAGAAAAAGAATATGCTAAATGTATACAACTCATTGCTACTCGAAACAAGAAGTACATGAGTTGTTACAATACAGAAAATAGTTAATACCCTGAAAAACCCCAAACTGGTACATCTGTGATAAATTTGCTCAAAACTATTTTTTTTACCATGAAAAATTCAAAACTGGTACACCTGTGACAAATTTACCCCAACTGACCACAAAAAACTCTAAATTGATACATTTATGATAAATTTACCCCAAACTAATTTATTTGACTGCAAAAAAACCCAAACTGGTAAATTTGTGACAAATATACCCTGCGCTAAATTAGATTAATACCGCCAAAAAAATCACAAAAATGTTAAACTATGACAAACGGAGTGTATAATCCCAAATTGGTATACTGGTCAAATGTCACGTGTCATTTAATTTAATAACTTAACAGTAAAATTTAACGAAAATTAACATAAGGTAAATTTATTACAAGTGTACTAGTTTGGAGTAAATTTATCAAAGGTATACCGGTTTGGGATTTTTGGTGGTAAAAAAAAATAATTTGAGATAAATTTGTCGTAGTTGTACCAATTTGGGTTTTTCAGGGTATTAACTATTAACCCATACAAAAACATTGTTTTACAGAAACAATAAGTATATGAGTTTATGAGTTTGTTATATATCAATTATTTTCTGCTTTTTAGATGCTTATTAAAACAATGTTCATGATATATATTTTGATATATGTATGACCATTCTTAAAACGTCGAAGGCACGAATTAATCGCTAGTACATATAAAAGTCTACAAATATAACTTTTCCAACTCGCTCATTCTTATGACCAAGGAAAAAAAAAACTCGCTAATTCCAAGGAAGTATATTGCACGAGCATTTGAACAACATATGGATCATGCAAATTGGACGTTAGATGAAAATCACAAGTTCAGAAGGTGTTTGTCATTTAAGCACTAAATTGATTGTTAAGTTAGATCGATATATGATGACTAGAAAAAAAAAAGATTGATATGTGATAATTAGGAAACTCGATATGTGATACTCCATATTGCTTTACATGCAACCAAGAATGATATAAATGGTCCATAAATTTTGATCAATATGGAATGTCATTCCTTAACTATTATTTGGCTCGATGTGATTTTTAAATTTTGGTCTAATGTGCATTGTCACCTCTAAAATTTTAATTTAGTCAATGTGGTCCCAAAATTTACATGTTCAATTTAGTTTTTAGATTATATAAAAATATTCAATGTTTTCTTTCTATTAATTCATGTTAAAGGAATTTGCTGATTTGGTTTTAAATTTAATACGTTTAAATGGTTAACCAAGAAAAGAAGAACGCCACACATATATTATCCACAAAAAATTCAACTTAAATTAGAATATAATATCCTTGTTAATATTTTTTTGTTCAATTTTAAGAAAAATGGTTTTTATTTTGTTGAAAATGTAATTTTGAAAGTCAAATCAATAAATACCGTTAACTTAAATTAATGTGAGGATTACATTGAATAATTTTATACAATCGGGAACTAAATTGAATTCTTTATCAAAAGTTCGGAAACTAGATTGAACAAATCATAAATTTAAGGATGACATTGTATAATTATTCAAAGTTCATGAATTATTTGTATAATTATTCCTAAGAATTCATATTCTATTTCATTCCGGTGTCACAATTTATCAAATAAAGATTTGGTTCTATTTCCTCTTTTTTGATTTCATTTCATTCTGCCCATCTAAAGGTAGTCGTTCAAATTCGGGTCAAGAAAGACTTTAGAACCTCAAGACTCTATAAACTAGAAGTGATCTCAATGTGCAGGGAGTATACGAGCATCAGCAACGGGGAATGGGGCAGCCATGACAGCAGCGGCGGCGGCCGCCGTGATCGCTCTTTCCGACGATCGGTGCTCTCCCGGGTTATTCTATTAATGAAGAAGATAAAAGAAAGCAAAGAAAAAAGAAGAACCACGACGTGGCCACGTGTCGGAGCCGCGAACACAGATGGCAAAGCATTTTGTCCACTTTTACAGCGTGTCACACTGCAGTCAAATCGAGGGACCAAGTCCACTGCCTCCGCACTGATCTGTAAATCTTGAAACGCATCATCGCCCTCACAAGAAAACACAAGAAAGACAGAGAGACAAGGAACCCGCCGTCGTCACTAAGCAAAGCAGAGAGCGCACAGATCCAGGCTCAGCTACAGCAAAGGAAAGCTGACCCTCTTCATTTCAAGAAACGGGGCAGCAGACACCGTCGCCGCTCCCTCACTAGAACTCGAAAAGACGCGAACTTTCCGCCTTCCGGACGCCGGCGACCTCCGTCCCTCACGACCCTGATGCCAAAACCGGCAGACATTGGCGCCGTCTTGGTCTCCTTCTTCGATCGCGGCAGTTGTTGAGGAATCAAGAAACCCCCGGGGGGGATCTCCTGGGCCCGCCATGTCGGTCTCCTGCGGCGTGGAGTGCGTGGTGATCCTGGGCTTCTCCCGGTGGCTGTGGAAGCGCTGCACCTACGTCGGCTCCGACGACAGCGCCACGTGGCCCCCCGCCACCCTCGACGAGTTCGAGCCCGTCCCCCGCGTCTGCCGCCTCATCCTCGCCGTCTACGAGCCCGATCTCCGCCACCCCAAGTACCTCCCCGCCGGCGGCTACCGCCTCAACCCAAATTGTGTCGTCAAGCGCGTCACCTACGAGCAGACCCTCGGCCACGCCCCACCCTACATCATCTACGTCGACCATGACCACCGCGAGATTGTCGTCGCGATCCGCGGCCTCAACCTCGCCAAGGAGAGCGACTACGAGCTCCTGCTGAACAATCGGCTCGGCATGCAGAAGTACGACGGGGGTTACGTCCACCACGGGCTTTGGAAGTCGGCGATTTGGCTGTTAAATGAGGAATCGGAGACGTTGAAGAGGCTGTGGATCGAGAACGGGTCGAATTACGACATTGTTTTTGCGGGCCACTCGCTCGGGTCCGGCGTGGCTTCGATCTCGGCGGTGATCGTGGTGAACCATGGGGATCAGCTGGGCGGAGTTCCGCGGAGTAAAGTGCGGTGTTACGCGGTGGCTCCG
This sequence comes from Eucalyptus guilfoylei, assembly GCA_016097605.1. Classification (NCBI taxonomy): domain Eukaryota; kingdom Viridiplantae; phylum Streptophyta; class Magnoliopsida; order Myrtales; family Myrtaceae; genus Eucalyptus; species Eucalyptus guilfoylei. The sequence continues at coordinate 32,485,720 of CM027865.1, read as the reverse complement.
GCGAGGTGTATGTCGCTTAATCTGGCGGTGAAGTATGCTGACGTGATTCACTCTATAATCTTGCAGGTAATTGGATGGTTCGAACTTCTCATGGCTTTGGTTTTCGGTTGACTGTGCAATAAGCTGATGTTTCTTCAACTGTTGGAAACTTCACTCGACTTAGCGGTGTAGCTTTGACTCGGTCGGCTGTTGACTATAGGTGGTTGTTGCTGTAATGTCTTTAGCTACTTCATTCTGGAGTTCCGTTGTTGTTTTTCCCTCTTTTAATTGAGAATGCAGTTTCTGGTGTGGTCCAACTTAACTTTGGGCATCATGAAAACTGGTAATCATATTGGGCTCTGTGAGTTAAAAGCTCATGTTTATGTCTTCGTAAATAGGCGTTATTTAGGCAGTATTTCTTGCAACCCAGTGGTAATTTTCAGCCTAAAGCTAGAGCGCCGTGATGAATCCCTTCAGAAAACTCAGGAGCTAATTGAGTGATATGTTTTTTTGTTGTCTGGTGGCTGTGGTCATCCCCCAACCCAACTACATAGGTGGTGGGTAAACAATTATTTCTTTTTAGATACAAGTAAGTTGTTGATCTCAATTCTCAAGAATTTCCTATAGACCACCTACTACTATTATTTCGCATCCTAAGTAGTACGATGTGGGATTCTGCTTTATCTTGAGGAATTGACACAGGAAGCAGACCTTCAAGATCAGAGGAGTCATTAAGCAACTGCATGCTTTTCCTCTATAGGTGTTTGAAGAAAGGCAATGCTCTTCTGTAGTTACTGAGGTTTCTTTTCGGGTAAATGATCCTGTTGTCATCTTTATTGTCCAGGATGATTTTTTACCACGAACTCCTACCCCCCTGGAGGATATTTTCAAGTCAATTTTCTGGTGAGTTGCATTACGTTTTATGTTATGGCTCGACTTTCTTTCCTTTTGTGTGCTCCTAAAGACCTCTTGGAGTGAGTTGTCATCATCACTTCTTAATCCAGGCCTTGGTGCTTTGGACAGCTTGCCATGCTTACTGTTTGCGGTCTGCCTGAGGGACACCTTTATACCTGAGGGTAGGAAGCTCAGAGACCCAAGGAGACTTTATGCACCTGGAAGAATGTATCATATTGTTGAAAGAAAATTTTGCAGGTATGAACACAGTAGGGATGTTATAAGTTTTAATATATTGCATTATAAGAAAACTTTTGGAGATTTTTTAGCTAGACTGGTGCAGAAAGATCTTAGCATGCTTTTGGTCTCAAAACTAAGCTGAATAAGGGACTCAGAGAATTTATGCAGTGAAGGGTTTTTCTTAACCAGCATCTCTTTGCTTGAAATCATTTCGGGAAATTATAATCTGCACCCCATGGTGTAGGATTATCGCATTTTGTATCCTTGTTTTTACAGATCACACTTTGCGTTCTACAGTTTGTGGAACAACTACCACTTTGGATTATCTAATTAAAAAAAAAAATTATGCAGCTGTTGGAGAATGTTATAATTAACATTTGATGCTGTTATCGTAAACTACAAATTGCTTAGCAATGACCTTATAATCATTGGAAACTAAGGAGTATCCTTATATCCAAGGACCTATTACTAGTAGATTGTTAGCATCGTCACACGTTCTATATATGGCTCTATCTGTATTTCTCTTATCTATGGATGTCTTCAACTCAGTAAATGTGTTGCTGATCGTTACACTGACAACCAAAATAAAGATGTTTGTCTCACGATGTGAGGAGTGATTAGGGAAATACGGGGGAATGGGATCTGTAATTATGTCTATATTTCGTGGTGCAAGTTATTAATTTATTTTTCTCAATTTTAATATGTTTCCCAGCTTGTTTGTGCAAATATTATCTTTTAACTGCTGCTGCGGGCTAGACAACCAATTGAGAGATGGCAGTATCATCTTGTCTGTAAATCTAAGCATTTAAGGAGCTGAAGTATTGATTTGTAATCCATTACATACCTGGAGATTTAAAAACCATTTTTTCACTTTGCATCTCAAACAAATTCAAAGTATGTCATTGCTTTCTATTTTTGATTGTCATTAGGCGTTTTCGTCATATTTCATATCTTTTCGCAGTCTTACGTGCATTTCGTTTTTCTTTGTTCTTTTTAAAGCAATTTTATTATTGCAGGAATTTGATTGACTTCCACTCATTTTGTTTGTGGAAAGTGAAAGTAGTTCTTATTATTTATTTATTTATCTTTTCAGCAGTCCTAGGAGAAAAAAAAAAGAATAATGGAATGGAAAAATGGTTCTGTTTTTAAGAAGCAAAAATTATACTTGAATGTCTTACCCAAGCTTTTCACTTCTCTGTATGTGCAGATGTGGGAGGTATCCTCCAGAAGTAAGAACTGCTATTCCGGTTGATGGGAGATTCGAGCATATCGTCTTATCTTGTAACGCCACATCTGATCATGGAATTATCTGGATAGAAAGAGAAGCAGAAAAGGCTTTGCAAGTAAGTGAGGCTGACTTGGTATTCCTTTGGTTCACTGCAATTCCTAAATTACCCTGAATCTATTTATATATGTTGCTCATTGATTGTTCAACGAGTTTACATATGTAGCGTGTTGAGATGATAGATCAACTCAAATTGACTGATAGATAATGAGGGAAAGCAATGCTGAGACCGTAACAACTGCTCCAAACATACAAAAGATCGAGAGGTTGAGGTCAATAGAGAAGGAGCACAAAGATGCACTGGAAAGAGCAGTGAGCTTAAACATTCCCCATGCTGTGACCTCTCAAGATGAGGAAAATCCGGAGGATTCAAATCGTCAAGATGAAGAATCACAGCCTTCACAGGAAGAAAAGTCTGATGTTGTCCTGAATGACAAAGCCAGGCCTCGCGATCCGAGGACCAAATGGGACGAAGTCGTCAAGAAGCTCATGAAGAGAGATGAATCAGGGAAGCTACGTCTTAATAGAGAAACAAATGACCCAACATAACGCTTTCCTCTTCTCCGAACTTTGTTTTCCAGGGCGTGTTCTTCACTGGATCTATCCATTTTATTTCTATGGTGCATATTTACTCGTTCTGCCAGGAAAAGGATTCTGCAGAATCCCGGCGCAGCTTGTGACCCTACATTTTCGCTGATTCTTATACGGCTATCCGGCCTCTGGTCATTATATTACTTCTTTTTGGTTGCGTTTTTCTCACTGTATAGCACTCTATAGAGAGTGAATCCTCTGTGACGGATAAGGTGAACTCGTTTACCATATTTTAGATGGTTGTAATATCTTAGAGGAGTGGTGCTGGAGGAATGGTGCCTGGTTCATCATTAAAACTCATCTTCACATATGATGTGTTTTGTTTAGTTACTTAAAGGGTGAGCTCCTATGATTCATTTTAGTCATCAATATTCACTTTTCACATCATTTGTTGAATGAAAACTTAGTACATTTTCTGATTATATATTAGCATTTCTCATCCATGATCCACTCAATTGTAATTTTCTCCACTTAGTTTTAACTCTTAAATTCAGCTCAAAACTTAGTACATTTTCTGATTATATATTAGCATTTCTCATCCATGATCCACTCAATTGTAATTTTCTCCACTTAGTTTTAACTCTTAAATTCAGCTCAAAAGTTTATCACTTAATTATAAACTTATGATGTATGCTTCTGATAAGATACATCCATGTAGTTACACCTTATTCGATTCCGTTCAGATGGCTAACGAGTACTTTGATTAGGTTAATATGAAGAATGATCGTCATTTACATTTCTTCTATCTAGTTAATCAAGTAAATCTGTTGCAAATCAACTATGGCTAAAAATCTGGAATAAAGGTGAATGTAGTTTTTCTGAAGTATCAAAAAATGGATTTTTCTATATGCTTTTTTATCTCAAAGCTCGATTATGAAATTTACTTTCTCATTTCTTCTCTCTCTTGACCGTTGTCAAATCTCCCATTAGCGTAGGAGCTATGTCATTCCGTGCAAGATTTTGCTTACTGAATTACTTGACCATGCCAGTTAAGGAGTTGTGAAAACCAAATTATATGGTAATTAACATCTCGAAATTAAATTGTAGGTACCAAATTGAACAATCAACGCAAAGTTCTAGGGAACACTCTACTGTCATTATCCCAAAAATCAATAACATACCAAGTTCAGACTCGAGGTTATTTCATGGCAAGCCATGCCAGCATCCGGTCGGCAATTTAAGAGCTCAATGGATGGGTGCAAATGCGCATTTTCCTAAAAGGAAGCGTAGTAAATGCAATTTTGAATTTAGCACTCACGTTAATAAATGCCAGAGTTGGTCCCTAAATGCGTAACAAAATCTGACTAGGATGTAGCTAGCTTTAAGGATAACAGAGTCAGATGGGGCTGAAATTCAATCCCGATTCATGTGGTTTCGTTTCTTTGGTAACAAGTGTCCTCTAAGTTAACCACCATTATTATGTAAAAACACAGATATAGGTGGTTTTCAATTGAAAAATCACGGTTTTCACTATTACAGAGAGAGACAGAGACAGAGACAGACAGAGACAGAATCTTCTCGTCACTCGGCTCGGATTGTCGGTAAAATTGCCACTTCTCGCCCGCCAAAAGCAACTCCCTCCCTTCCGACGTTACAAAACAGCACGCACACGCGCACACACCCTCTCCCTCCCCCTCCATCTCCCTCGCTCTCGACGAAGATCAGTGGGGAAAATGAGACCCCGACGGAGGTCGCCAAAACGAAGGAATCCAGGCAAGTGATCGTCGTTCATCTTCATTCCGAGTCAAAATCATTTCTTTCTCGTGTTGTCGATTCCCATGTCGAACTTTGGTTTCTGGGTCGATCGCCTCTGCATATTCGAGTGCTCGTCTTGGTCGGTGGAAAGATCATCGGGTTTTAAGAACCAAAAAATCTGAAATATGGTGTCTGCTCTTCGTTGAACGGGAGTTGAAATGATGAGTGCGTTCGGTACTGCTAGGCATTAGGTTCTCAGTTGCCTGTGCAGTTCAAGGAATGTTTTGGTTCAGTTTGGTGGTATTAGTTCAGTTGGCATCGCTTGGCATAGTTTCGCTGGGTTCATCACAGATGATGGAGTGAGAGAAGCTTCTTGTGGTATCAATTTTGAGAATTGGTTGGATTTCATGCAATTAAAGAAGTGGAAAAAGAATATCGAGAAATCGGGCTTATTAAAGAACAGATATTAAACTGACAAAGCACCGAGTTGGATAATCCGAGTCTCTTAAGTAGAAATAGGGGAAAATCTAAGTGCCTTGTGGGAATGTCTTTGTTTGATCATGTTTTTCTCTTGTTGGCCACTGCTGTTGCCGCTAGTGTGGCCTTCTACCGGTATTTGACCTGAGGATTTAGGTCGGAGATTAATCGCAATACCTGTGTTATTTATGCTGCATCTTCAGAGACTCATGCTCAGCCTCAGGCATCACAGCAAGCAGCCAAAAGACCTCCGAGAACGGCCAGTCAACGTGGCTCGTCAAAGAAGAAGCGAACAGATGACTCTCTCGATCAATGTCCTGAATCTAGTAGACAGGTAAGCATACCTTTTGTACAGCACATTCAATGCTTTACACCCAATAGCTAATAGGAAGCTTTAGGGAATTCATAAAGCTGTTCAGTGTTCAGTTCGGGGGGTTAAGTACTACCTGTGTTTCTTTTGACTCCTTGTGCTCGACAGCGAGAACCTGAGGAGAAAAGAAATGATGAGCCAGGTGGTGAAAGTGGTCATGCAGACAGTGGCCGAGAGGTAGAAGTTAATGAAAGAGGTTGCTCTCCTTCATTCTCCAGGGAAGACATGGATGGTTCTGACTGGGAAGATGGCTCGGCTCAAGTCATGGAATCCAGGGAAAGCCATGTTAATGGGGTGACTGTTGAATTTTCTCACTCTCCCGATTTGATTCGACGAAAGCCTCCTTGTCGAGCCTCTGCTGAAGAGAAGGTAGTCAAAGCCGGTTAGGTAGCGGTGGATATTATATGCTACAAACTGGTTTCTTTTTTTGAAATTGTTACTTGTTCCATAATTTGAATATCTCTATGTGGCAGGTATCGGCTGAACTACAGCATAGAGTTCATTTACTTTGTTTGCTAGCACGTGGGAGGTTAATCGACAGAGCTTGTGATGATTCTCTCATTCAGGTTGTGTATCAGCACAGATTTTGCCCGGAATTTCCGTTGTGGATGTTTCACTGTTTAAGTATGTATCAAGTATCGCAATGAAAAGATCATTGCAATCACAGAAGTTTGTCAATAATCCTAGCCATAGGATTTCCTTGACTGCCGTCATGCTTTATCTGACTCCTTTATATTTTGCAGACATCAGAGATTGATGCTGCTTTTGTTGTTTCTGCCTGTTTCTTTCTAAAGTTGTATTTTTATCTTTATATTTTTATGGGCAATGGTTATTAGACATCCCATTGCAGTGGTAGGAATAAAAATTTTACTTAGATTTCACTGCATGTGCGTCGGCAATTATGCAGGCGAAATATATACAGTATTGATTTGATGTAATAATAAAAGTTTGTAGATATTTGTGAGGATAATATTTAATTGTATATTCAAATATTCCTCTCTTATGTAACATTAGATGTTCACATGCTTCTGCTGTGTAAGAATTAATCTCTCAACCAAATAGGTGCAACTTTCGTTATAATACCTCTTTACAAAGGAGAAAGAAGATGAAAACTAAAACATATTGCTTGTGAATTAGGCGATGTGTTAAATTATTGTATTCAAAGTCGGAATTTGGTAGAGTACCATCAGCACATTCGAAGAGCTTTGATGTATAGATATTGTTGTCATATGTACAGTTACGCTCAGATTATTCAGAGATGGTTGAACATTTTGAAACTGCAGGGGTTGAGTTTGTGTTTGATGAAAATCTTAGAGGGGTTAGTCAACAAAATTAAAAAGCATGGCAGAAGAAATTGAGCGAAGAGATAAATAAATAATGTCAGTTTTCAGTGACTGACCACAACAAAGAAATGTGACAACTTTCCTGCACATTCAAAACAGTATTCAATTAACACAATCAGCCATTTGCCCATGTTCTTTCATGTAGTCAATGGTATGTCAAGTGAGCATTTTTTGGGTAGAGATCAGGTCTAGAACAGGAAAAGATATAACTAGATGAACTTGCTGTGAAATGATGTGAACTTAAGATGGGTAAACAAAAAAAAAAAAGAAAAGAAAAGGAAATTAAGAAGCATCTGATTATTCTAGGGATGTAGACCTGAAAATCACTTGGAATCATATGTTTTGCCACCTAGCAATGTGAAGAAACACACGATATTGAAGCATGGTGAGGGAAAAAGAATGCAGAGACGCACCTGAAAGTAGCGTCCAGGATACTCACCCCAACCATGTGGTCAAGCTTTTCCAGCTTATGGGTTTAATGCACTGAGTATAGAGATTCTGTCCAGCTTTGGATGCAGATCTTTTAGTTGCTGGGTGCTATTTAAGATACAGTGTTTTCACCGTTATCAATATTAGGGAAATTAAGCTGTACTTGGTATAGAGGCACTTCAATATGAGAGATCTAAAAGCTTAAGCTATTAGACGAGAGTCTATTTTTGTATGTCAATGCTTTAGCACTTCCTCTCATCCGTAGGCTAGGATTTTGCTTCACATTAAGTGTGGAAATTGATTATATCGGGAGACAAATAAAGGGCTTGGAGTGAGCTGAACGCTAGACCCCCATGCTTGTTACTTACATCCAACCAAAAATTTCATGCTATTAGATAGAAATACTCTGCATAAGGCCATTATAAGCCCCATAAAAGTGACGTGGAAAACTTTTACAAATTCAGTTTCAATTTATGCTAGCTCAAACGTTAAAATTAGCAGGTGTTCTGATTTACTTACCCTTTGGTGTGAAAGTTTCCTCCCATTGAATACATTTACATTTGGTTCGATGTTAGTGAAGAAACTCTTCAGAGTTCTCCCAAGTGTAGGATAACCATAAGGGGTTGCGAGTTTTTAAGAGGTCAGATGATTTTGACAAAACGATAAGAGGGCTTAAATGGTGGCTTTGTATTTTGTTGCAGTACTCCTAGGTTGTGAAAGAGGGCATTTGATTTGTGATTTGAAGTTTAACCATAAAATATGTTCAAATTTAGTGAATCTTTCTGTTGGTTTCATTCACATTTTGGGCAAAAATTTCCATTTGAAGTTTAACCATACAAAGTGATAGTTAGCCAATCTGACAAATGGTAATTTAGGCTCCTTGAGTCTGAAATTAACTTTCGTTTTTTAACTTGTATTCTGTTGTTTTTTAATGGCTATAATTGATTTAGAACATTATGTTGATGGTAAAATCGCTTGGATTTAAACTTATCAAGGGATGTCCTTTTTTAACCTTCAAAATATGGGAAGTATTTATGTATGATGTGCTAGATGCGTGGAGAAGCAGAAGCATCGGGCATAACTATCTGGGTGTTTTTGGGATCCTGTTAAGGCCATATCATTTACTTTCTACATTATCTTAATAATGTTTTCCAAAGTGGAGAAGTAGTATATGGGTTATTTATATTCAGGTGTCCTTAAGTTCAAAAAGTCGCAACTTGTTATAGTGTTACCTTTCAGATAACAATCTGATTTGTTGTCTTCTACTTTTAGTCATGAAAGTGGAACCAATTATCATCTGTTCTTCTTACCGCGGAAACTTGTTAATGTGGCAGGCTTCTTTACTTTCCCTTCTACCGAGAAACTTGATGGAGGACATACTAGACATCAAAAAAGTTACTAAGATGACTTTATCACGTCTTGTGTATTGGGTATGCTTCATTTATTATTCCATTTTTTAATATGAACTGGAGGTTCTTTACTGCACTTTATATTGGTTGTTGATTGTGTCTCTTCATTGCTATGAATCTTGCAGTTTCGTAGCTTCTTCAGAGTTAGGGAATCAACGAGCGCCGAGAAATCTTTTGATTCTGCTTTGGCACATGCCCTTGAAACTCGGGAAGGGACTTCGGAAGAGGTAGATTATTGATATCTTGACACTGGAAAATTTGAGATTCTTGATTCCCTGGCAATTCATGTGCTAATATCAATTGTGGTAGCATGGATGTGAAATGAGTTTTATGAAATTATTGCGTATGTGTGGTTCATCTCCATGGGCTTGTGTGCATATGTTGGCATGTCCAAGTGCATGTGTGCTTTCTAAAGTGGATGGTGGCATTGCTAATTTGCTGTTGTTCTGTTAGACATGTTTTCTAGGTGATCTAAACTTTTTACTGCGTTCACATGTCTTGAGACTCAATTAATTGTTGCTCAAGTTTGTTCACTTATATCATATTGGTAGTCACAGAATAGTTAGGACAAGGGACTCCTTTTGTTTTTGGAAATATCTGTGGCATTCATGACGTAACCTTTAGCGTAATCAGCTTTACAATTATGGACACCTTCAATGACATGCTCGCTGATTTCCGAATTAAGTGAAGTGGTCTCTTATAGCACAAATTCAGAATAGTTTCCTTGTTCTGACTTTTGTTTTTTGCAGATTGCTGCATTATCTGTTGCATTGTTTAGAGCTCTGAAATTTACAGCCCGGTATGGTTTGCAGTATCTCCTATCCTCTTTTATAGCACGTTTTCAATCTTTTGAGTAAATCATTGAAGAGCACCAAAAGGGGGCCTGCCATTTGCAGCCTATAATTCAGAATGACGTTAACTTTTGGAATTAATTAAGAAATCATTGCCTTTTCTGGTCTAAACCATTGCTTTTCGAATTGTATTTATGTGGTACCCATATGTGCCTTGGTTGTGGTAATTTTTCCTAGTCTAGGAACATAAAACATTAGAAGCATGTTATACCATAGTAAATATATTCTGAGCAGTGATGAGTGTGGCAGGGGTGATTGAACTTCATACCAGCTGAATGTTCTGGTTGAATAAAGAATTATCTATTTATGCATGACATATCAAAGGCAACTGAAAGCGGAAATTAGATCATATCTCATAGTCGCGGGTGAATGAGGTCAACCCTTGTCCAAACGCCTTTTTTGTAGTGATAAAAGATCATATTGTATAATTCAATGGAAAATAAGATATTGATGATGTGACAGATGTTGGGTTGGTGCTTATCCCAGAGGCTAATTGTTTTCATGGCTGAGTACTTTGAAGCGATTGATTTCAAAGTTCTATAACATCACCACATGAAATTGGAGTCCTCAGGACCCATTTTAATAGTTAAGTTGACACAATATTAGAAAACAGTTAGATTGTGCATTTGTGGCCATCGAATGGATTCCAAGGGTGGAGTTGTGTGCTCTTACTCTGCAAGAAGAATGTTAAAGTTACCCGGAAATTGCTATATATGACACTGTTTCTTCAGAAAGGTAATAACATTTTCACCCACAATAGCCCTTCTATGTTGAGAAAAACAACAACTAAAAATCTGGGGTCTTTCCTTTCTTGCTTGATTGTGTTCCATTCCTTTGGTTGACTTATACTTAACCGAAATTATATTCAATTGTGGACAATTATAAATTGCTTGGAATTGTTTTCTCAGGTTTGTTTCTGTATTGGATGTCATCTCTCTAAAACCCGAACGTACTGAATCCGATGCTCCTGAAAAGGTTCAAAAAGTCAATAAGGGAATGTTTGACTCTCCAACTCCTATGATTGCTAAGCCTAATCAAGTTTCTACATCTTCTGTTGGATCGGTTTTATCCAAGGAGGAAAGAGTTGACTCTGGAATTTGTGATGATCTTTCACATCAAAGTAAACAGATAGTTAATGAGTCAGAACTTTAATTCACCGACCATTTTGTTGTATCCTGTAATGATGTAAAGTTGATTTGTTAGCTTGCACAGAGATAGCCGAAACGAGTGATGCGAAAACTTCTGCGGGATCCAAAAGTAAAGCCGAAGTCGAGTTTGAGATGCAGTTAGAAATGGCTCTCTTAGCAACGGCTATTGAAGTTCGCGAGAATAATGCTGAGCCAGGGGTTGGTGACTCATCCATGTTGCTGAAAAGATTGAAAAGACTTCGTGGTGAAGAAGGTCCAGCTTTGTCCCAGGAATCGCCAGCTTCATCCCAGGTAATTTCAACAGCAGTTGGAGCAAGCAAAGTTGGTTGTCCTCTCTATTGGGCCGAGGTCTATTGCAGTAGGGAGAAGTCAACCGGAAAATGGATGCATATTGATGCTGTCAACAATTTTATCAATGGGGAGCATAAAGTAGAAGCAGTTGCCTCTGCATGCAAGAAATCTTTGAGATACGTAGTTGCTTTTGCTGGTAATGGGGCGAAAGATGTAACTCGCAGGTTCTTTTCTCTTGCTATATTATCTTTGGACTGTACTCTTTTTTAAATTTGTCTGCTCATGTACTTTAGATAAAGATCAAGATACCGAAAGGGACATCTAGAGGGAAACTTTTATTTCTTTTTCTACCTGCACATGGATGTTACCACTTGTCATGCTTTTAATTGCACTCTCAGCGTCTCAGTTTCTTCATACACTGTTCAATCAGCATATTCCTAAAGTGAACCATTAGCTGTTTGGTGATGAATGTCCGATAATTGCCCCGTGGTCTTAACAGTGTAATCAAATTCTATTGTTGTTGTTGCTACAGTACCATTAGAACCCTCAAATATTTGGTGTTTGATTAATGTACGAACAAATCACATGAAACTTCTGATGTGCACTTTCGCGTTAGGTGACAGACTAAGATGTACGTAATGGAAATGCACCACGCCTCATTTGCTATCTTTCAATGCATGTTTTGTGATGGAGTTGATTTATTATTTCAATGCCTTCAGAGTAATTGAGAACGAGCAGTTATGATGAATGTTATTTGTTTCTAAAAAGGTATTGTCTAAGATGGCATAGGATAGCATCACAACGTGTGGATTCAGTTTGGTGGAATGCAGTGTTGGCACCACTAAGGGAATTGGAGTCAGGGGCTACTGAAGGTATCATCCATTTGAAGTTCAACTTTTGTTTTAGAAATGGGTGGGACTATAAATGCATTGAGTCTGGTCATTTCACGTGCGATCTTGTAGGAGATATATACTTGCCTGAAGAGGCAGCAGAATCTCGTGCAATCTTGGATTTACCTCCAAATCCACATAAGGAAGTGGAGTTAAGAGCAACTAGAGGTATTGTCCATCCCCAAACTCAACTTTGTTCTTGAAATGGGTGGGAGTTTGACCAGACCTTGAGTCTAGTTACTTCCTCTACTATTTGTAGGATATACCCATTCGCCTGAAAAGGCAGTCTCAGGTTTGTCTGAGCACGATTGGGAGAGAATGGATCAAGAATGTCCTCGAGAAAGTTCTGTTGTATTGACGAGAAGCTCTCTTGAAGATAAGGAGTTGGAGACCATGGCATTAAGTGAGCCTCTTCCAACCAATCAACAGGTACATAATGATTCCATATTTTGATTTGCACAATATTAAGTTATTATTGAAACCCACCAATGTGAGAAAAAATTTTAACATTTTTTTCTTGTTGCTTTTCTTTTTCTGTTTTTTTTTTCTCATCTTTTCTCAGGGCAGGGTAGGATTGTTTTATGAGATCATGTCTTCAATTCATTGAAAAGCTTATTCCATTAAAGATCCAAAACTTTCTTTTCTTGAAGGACGGATCTTAAAAATCTTGGATGATATTAAAAATATTATTTCCAATTTAATGAATTATTTTCTGATGGAAGATGTGTTTTCATTCGCAGGCTTATAGGAACCATCAGCTATACGCTATTGAAAGATGGCTTACTAAGTATCAAATAATTTATCCAAAGGAGCCGCTTTTGGGATTCTGTTCTGGTTTTCCTGTTTATCCTCGGGCTTCTGTGCAAACACTCAAGACCAAAGAAAAATGGCTGCGCGAAGGCTTACAAATCAAGGATGATGAGCTGCCTACAAAGGTTTGCATAATGTCCTGTCATTGACTGCAATGTGTGAAACAAGGTTGTAGCTTATCTGGATGATTTATATCTTGTGTAGGTGTTGAAGCAATCTAGAAAGGTTGGCAGAGGGAAAAATCAAGAGTCTGATGAATTTTTAGAAGATGATTCTGAAGGAAACATAAACCTTTATGGAAAATGGCAAACTGAACCTTTGCAACTCCCTGCTGCGGTAAATGGGATTGTTCCTAAGGTGAGTTGGTATTGCATGAGCAATTGGTTGTGACTTGTGATGCACCAAATTGCAAAGTTCACCACATTTGCATAATGGAAGAAAGCTTGAGCCTGCATTTGCTTTGATTCTGTAAGCAAACATCCGAGTCTGCTCGTAATCTGCTATGAATCTTTTTTTCCCCCCTGTATGAATCTCTTATGTTGCTTAAAAGCATTTTTTATTTTATTTTTTAAACATGTTGGATGGAAAAAGAAAGAGGAAGAAGTAAACCTACTTATGAAAGAACCTCATTGCCCGATCTTCATTGATGTATCCATTTCTTCTGACTTTGTTTTAACTCACCCTTTAAAAGGAAGGGTTGCAGACAAAGTTAGCGTAAAAATCAAATGGTTGTGCCTTTCATTTTGTCATGCCATCTGGGTTACCTAAAAGTTGATATTCAAAAGGAGAGACGTCTTTCTGCTACATCTTTGTTGATAGTTGATTGTTATTGATTACTATGAGGCAGTTGGGGTTATCTTTTGCTCTGCAAGCTTTCATGCACTGCTTGGTTCTGTTAATTTAGTAAAGGAAAGCATAGTAGTACACATGTGTGCATGCACTGACCTGCACATGTACAAGAACGTGTATGTGCAGTTAAATCATGTTTGGTGCTCGCCTTTTCTCCAATCTAAGTCTTTAGCTTTTGTGGGAAATTGCACACATAAATATATGAAAGAAAAAGAAAATGGCTTTGGGTTTTTTTTTTGGGTGGGTGGGAAGGATAGTGCCTAGGAACAGCATAGGCATATTTTCAGAATGGCGTTGGAAGATTACAGTGATGGAAGGAGTGGCTTCCCTCATAAGCACTTTGCAATCAGTTTGGTTTCAGAGTTCTTAAATTATTTGTCACCCTCAATATCTTCTTTTGTTTCTTTCATTACCACTAGAGTGTTTGGTTTTTAAACCAGTGTAGAAAATTAGACACAACAAGTTGATGTTTTCCTGACTGACTGTGCTCTGTGTGTCTGACTTGTAGAATGAACGGGGCCAAGTGGATGTCTGGTCTGACAAATGCCTCCCACCGGGGACTGTGCACTTGAGGCTGCCGAGGATATTTGCTGTGGCGAAGAGGTTAGAAATTGATTATGCACCGGCTATGGTTGGCTTTGAATTCAGGAATGGGCGAGCAGTGCCCATTTTTGAGGGAATTGTGGTGTGTTCTGAGTTCAAGGACGTAATATTGGAGGTAACATTACTTTTCATTTGTACATTGTAAGTAACATTTTGAGAATTTGCTGTTTAAAATAAATCACTTTTAGTTCTCCCATTGTTTATATCCTCATTTTCATTGTATCCATTGTTTGGTCTTTATCGTCAGAGTAATATTGCACTTTTGCTGTTCCTCCATATTCGGTTTTCGTTTTTTTCTTTTTCCCTGGTGGGGTTGTTCTTTTGGTGGCGGGGTTACAATATTTTAATCTTTTAGTCTGCCAATGTGAAAATTTCTGCCATCTGCATCTAGCATTGGCCTTTAACGAAAAGGAGAAGCATAAATTATACTTGCGATGTGACTGGGTGTTGGTAATGCAACAGTAATTCTATATGTACATTGTAAGTAACCTTTTGAGAATTCGGGTGTTGGTGATGCTTTATGACGCTTTATGAAAGAATTCAAATTTAGAGGCAAAATAAGGTAAGTTATGCATAACTTTAAAAACTAACTTGTGGGAACGTTCTTCATCTTTAGGGACCAGAGAGACGTGTGCAAACACAGATAGATTATGCGAGAGTATTGTTATGTATATTTCTCATCTGATGCTTATCATTGACTATTGTCAGCATTGATGAGTTCTCTATCTCCTAAAATACTAGATGATAAAGAGCCATCTAAAAGAGCTTGTGGTTTTGTTTCGTAGGCATATGCAGAAGGTGAGGAGAGAAGAAGGGCTGAAGAAAGGAAAAGGAATGAAGCAGAAGCTGCTTCTCGGTGGTATCAGCTTCTCTCATCCATTATAACTCGGCAAAGGTTGAACAACCGCTATGGCAATGATGGTTTGACGTCAACGCAGTCCAGTGTCTCTGCAAAGACGAAGGAAGAGTCAAGTACTCAAGTTTTCAGGAACATGACGGAGACTCCTGGGTCCGAGCAACCAAATACATCTGTCAATGCTTCACCAGTGGTACAAACAGGAGACCATGAGCATGTATTCTTGAAAGAAGACGAAAGCTTTGACGAGGAAAGCTCGCTGAGGACCAAACGATGCCGGTGTGGGTTCTCGGTTCAGGTGGAGGAACTGTAAAATCATCAAGTTTTTGTGGTGATGTGCAACTTAATGGTCGGGCTCTTTAGTTTCATACAACTTGACATGCGAGCCATTATAGGAAAATTTTCTTCTATTTTCTCGTTTGTTTTGTTTCTATTCTCTGCACCTAAAGGGAGCCTCTTGGTGCATAATATCGGTACATTGCTGCTTGGAGATTTAGGTAGAAAGATATGATTTTCCAGCAAATGCACTCGGTCGGCAATTCTGGTTCCATTCAGGGAGGTTCATTGAATTTTCGTTTACGTACATCCTTTTTTTCCCCCTACTGAGATTACTTACACTCTTATAGATATTGACGCTGACATGACTTTTAGTCAGGGAAATATCATGGCATGCAGAAAATTGTCACAAAAAAAATATCCGCATTACTCAAATTCTCTCCTAGGATTAACGTCAATTTTTATTTATAGTGGATCCGAATCTCACCGTATAGGTTCATAGAATTATAATATTTATGAAACAATATAGAGTATATGTAATATTTCGATCACATAATGATGATATGAATCAAATAGAATGCATGGAAACATAAAATAAGAATGTAAATTAATTTCTTGACAGCTTTTTCATTTTGATGAAGTTTTCATTTTGTGCCATTGATTTGGTTTGGAAAAGGCTAACAAAATATTTTTGTAGAATATTCTTGAGAGGAAAAGAGCATCTATTCTCTCCTCCTTTTGCTACTCCTTAGTTTTAGAGAGTTAGAATCTTAGAGGTGATATTTTCGGGAACAGCTTCCAATTCCAAAGATTTCTAACTTCAGCCTTCAATGTCAGCCGACATACTTATTTTTGTTCTGTTTCTGTTTTGTCCTTGTATTTGTAACAAGTATTCTTCGCACGTCGAGCCAAAAAACTTTTTCCTAAAATTCTTGTCCCAGTTCTATTCATACTTATATGGATCAAGTTAAACTAGAAGTATAGAACTTAAAAAGAAAAAAAGTTGGACTAGAAGCATTTGGTTTTATTAGCTGGCCCTTGCATCTCTCTCACTATTACATGTGCCCAGGAAGACTTTTACACACGTCTTGACGCAGCTGAAGCGCATTATCAAACAAGCAATTTCTTTTTTTCTTTTTTGCATACTGAAAATCGAATGAGATTAGGAGCTATCCTCAGACTTGCTCTTAACATCGTCCGTGAAAATGTTCTCTCTCTTGCCTTGAACAAACAGAGATTGCATAGCACACTATGTTGGATCTATATTTTGAGGTCCATAAACAATGTCCCAGCACTACCATATGGTACTGAAGTTATTGCAAACAGGAAAAGAAAAGAACTTCATTCCTGGGTTTACTGAAAAGACTGGCTTAATCCAGAATTACACATCAAGTCACCAACCTATCCCGGCTAAATGCAGCCCCAACATATTCAATAAAAGTGTCTGGGGGATCTTCACACCGAACAGTAGTACCCAAAGATTCAACTAGCAAACTTACGTATATCCTATAATTAATTTGAATTTGCCGCGACTATGGTGGATCAAGCCCCAAATTAGGCACTGAGAATCGCGCATTATTGACTGTGTACTAGCTAGTCGTCACGACAAAGCTAAACAAACTCGACTGCACCGAGTTTCAGGGGCATTTAGGGCCTCCTTCCTTGGTCTTCCAGTTGTTGTAGCAAGGGCAGACTTGTTTGTTGCCGTAAGTTCCAGGAGGCACGCACAGGCATTTCGCGCAGCACTTTTGGCAAAAGAACATGCACGGCTTCTTGTGTGACGTCGCCGAGCACCGGAACTTGCATTTGTTGGGGCAATCTACAACGTCGTAAAGTCAGATTTTTGCATTGCAAGCTACATTACTTCGCAGAAAGTCGTACAGTAACATCAGGCAGATCTTGCGACTCGAAAGCACTATTTAGTTACCTGAAGGCCGGAGCTTGCCGCGAACCTGTCGTCCCCGCAAGTTAAACAAAACAAGAACTCAGTTCATCTCCTTAATAAAGCAATACCCATTTGAACAAAGAAGAGAATGGAACGAATCAAGGGAAGCATGCATCACCTCAGCCACATTGGAGAGCGCGATCAAGAGGAGAAGGGAGAGCACCAAGAAGGGAGTGTACGGACGTCCCGCCATTGTCCTCGCCTCTTTCTTTTCTCTATTCTATACCCACTGCGAAACTTGTTTCCAAAGCAGGGAGGAGTTTTTGTACGTCAATGGAGGGAGATGGAGGGTGACTTATATAGAGCAAGATGAGTGCCCGAAGAATGATTCCGGGCTTGCAAAAGAAGATCGACAATGATGAAGTACAGTGCATGAGTTTTGAAATTGCGTGGGTTGAGGCGTGAAATCAGGGGGGGCACGGAAGGGAAATCCCCCCATATGGAAATCCCCATAAAAAGCGGGCGGAGAAAGCGCCGTGTCTATTGCTCTCGTCAATCTTTTCATATCTATACAAGTGTTCTTGGTCAATATATCTTATGTCCTTTTGTTCTACCACTATTTACACGTGGTTTGTGGGCGCAGGGGAGGGGTGATGATCTAATGTGAAGGTTGCTATTTCCATGAATGGAAAAGCTAAAGAGCGATGAGCTAGAGTCGTCTCGAATTCACCCTAATTTCCAAATGGGTATTTGTTTGCTATAGTGTAGGGGTTTGAATCTCACTCTTCCTATGTAGATCCTGCGTGCGTAGGCCTTTTGTGAACTCCCTTTGGACCTAAAAGTGATTCTAATGAAAATCGGCGGGTCGGTTGAGTTGTGTGCATAGCAAAGAGTGGACCCCTTTAGCCTACGTGATTTCCGTGAGAAATCTAGCAAAGACCTCTTGCCCTAATCAAGCCTGTCCTCCGGGATCCTTCTAGCGGTAGATATTTGGAGCCGACTGTTGACAAAAAAAATAATAATAATAATAATAAAACTCCATTATTGCTGTCAAGTCACTCTTTGTTCAATCACGGATTCAATCTCAATTGAATTGAAGTAATGAGCCGGCCTTTACTGAAAAAGTAGATTGCGGATAAATGCCATCAATGCGTGCCAATTTGACCCTTTATGGGCCATGGGTTATTTAAACGTTAGATAGTTTTCAGCTTGCCGAATTGTCCTTTCTTTTCTCCTTTTCGCTTTTTGAATATAAAAATTGAAAGAGGTTGCATCTTTAATTAAAGAAAAAGTTAGCAAGATCTGCGGCCATGATGCTTGGCTTTCTGGTATGAAGTTAGTGTACGGGTGTAGTACGGCGTCCGGAACAGAACATGTAATAACGTGCCAACTTGGAGTATTCTGTTCATTCTAGTAGTTGCAATTGGCTAACTAATATAATCCTTATAGCAAACAATGCTTTTGTTTGGGTTTTCTAGGCACATGCACGGTAGTTGGCGTCCTCAAGTAGTATAAACACCACGTTCTGGATGCCTTGCTACGGAAACTATAGAATGACACCTTAGACGATCGATCGAATCTCTCTGTTCTTTTTTTTTTTTTTTGTAAGTTTCATGTGCATAGCATTGACAAGTTCAAACATGTGTCGTGCCCCCGAACCGTTCGATTAGGCTAATACCGTCTTATACACGAGAAGTCGAGAACTACTGCTCAAATCAGAACAACTTGTTACTAAGGCATTGAATTTGTCGTTGGTCAGTGAAGCACCGCTCGATCTAGATCCAGCACGCATCAGATTCCGTGGAGGAAAATTCGTGTCCAGGTTTCGTAACTCACCGCTTTTGTGCAGAAGACTTCAAGGACGAGCTGAAAGATTAGTTGGCCATTTTTTATTTCATTTCATTTCATTTTTTTTTCTGTTCATCCCATAAGAACCTAAAGTCACATTCCAGGAACACACCGACAAAAATGTCATTTGGGCAAAGAGAAGCCACGCACTGCAAAACGCGAGAAAGAAAATTTGAACAAGTGAAAAAGTGGGTCGAAGGGGAAAATGACCCTTTTGCTACTAAATTCACCAGAGTAATAAACATCAAGAAGCACGGCTTGACCATTGAGGCCCTCACTATATAAAGAAACGTGCAATTGCAAACTGTCGCCGCCTCTTGCGACGCCTGCACAAAGATCATTGTTACAGGTAAGAACCAAAATCCAATGAGAAATAACCTTTGCCAACCACTTTCATTCTCCTTCCTCTGTGCCAATTCAATTAAAACTCAAAACCCCAATGTAGTGAGCAAAGCACCATAAATTAGTCACCGCTTATTGTGAATCTACCACAAAACTAGAACTTAGGCAACCAAAATCCATAAAAACTCTATAAAAGGGGTCGGCCAACAAAATCTGGCTACTGTGACTAGTTCAACTTTGCCTTGGACCCAACAAAGATCTCATAATATTCGAGAGAACTCATCCTCGGCCCATTGTTTCATGGGCAACTTCGCAATGATCTATGCCTCGTAACTCTACCGTTATAGTTGTTGAAACTGTCCTCCAACCAATAGCCAGTCTGCGTGGGAGTTAGAAGTTCTGAGGGAGGTTTAATTTCTCGAGCAGTTTGTTCAAGTCCCAATCCCCAGATTGCAAATTCGGGAACACGACTGCAGCAAAGACGGCCAGGATTGCAAGGACCATCAGAATCTTCAAGCATCCGGGGCCCTTCGACAACCGCCCCAGCATGCTTTTGCAGTACTTGTCAGCATCTTTGAGTAATGCATGGTGAGAAGCATCATCTTCCTTTGCCAAAGCTTTCTCATTCTGTGAGCACAACACAAACACAGTAAATTGATAAGTTCTGCCCACTCTTACTTTACAAGTTTGTTCACGGATTTTACTTAGCTAAATGAACGCAGCAACTGAAAAAAGGTATTCAATGTGGGATGTCTAGACTAAAGCCGGAAAATTAGGGGAATAATCAGGCGTTAGATGATGAATGGAGAAGGAAAATATCACCTTCTGCTTGAAAAGCTTTAAAGTTTCTCTCAAAGGATCAAGATTAGGTTGCTTAGATGAGTGGATTCTCCAGTCATCAGACAACTTCTTCAAAATAAGGACACTTGCATCCAGATTATCCAGATAAAGCTTGTCCTGTTTCCACACGATTACTTTGTCAAAATTTCAATGTGTGAGAAAAAGAAATATGAACTTCACCAAACAAAGAAACAAAATGCTTACCCAGTGCTTGTAACATTCACTATTTTGACTCAAACACCAGATGAAAATGTTACTAGCTTCATTGGATAAATCAGGGATACCTGCGTATATATCATATATTAATCCATGCAGATAATATTTGACCCAAAAAGAGAACAGAAAGTCAATACAATTATTGATATTGCACTTCCACAAAAGAAGAGTTGAGGGAGGGAACAATGGACATCTTTCCATTACCTTCTCCAGCAGCTTTGATTGCATAATTTGAGATCTGCAGGGCTATCTGCTTCAATGCTTTGCTTCCAGAGGAGCCAGCAAGGGCAACCTCTTTTAAAGTCGGATAAATTGCCTCAAACCTCTCAGTTGCCTACCAGCAGACCAATCCAAAATGGTTCAACAACCAAAAGAAAAAACAAATCCATTTCACTACATAACCAAAGATGACGATCCAATAGCTAAAGTGAATTTACAACCTTTACACGAGTTGAAGGTGCCGGGAAAGTGACTTTCAACAATTGATCAAGAGATGCTGGTGGTATTAAGCGTTCGCCTTTCCTGACTGCGCCATTTAAGATAATTGGCCGGGCTTTTGGGGAGGACAGCATTCTGATAAAAGAGGTGAATAGAAAATAGATGAGGACGAGAACATTGCTTAGAATATATGAAGAAAACTAAAGCTGCAGGTTTTACAACCTTTCAACTAGCTGTAAAATCAAGTCTCTGGACTGCGGATTGCAAGATTTGCCACATAGCAGGGGCAGGAGAAGATGAACCCACATGTACAAGCCCACAACCAAGTCTCCTTGGGAGGCCTAAGAATGAAAGTTAAAGCATTGAAACATGAAAACCCACAGCGCTATTGGAGAAATAATCAATCAAAAATCAGAAATTACCTGAAGAATCACCCAAACAATGACCGGAAGCTTATCTTGACCCACATATTTAGGATTTTCCTTCAACACAGACAGCAAACTAATCAATGCATCAGGTTTTCGCCTCACCGCCATTGCCAAGACAGCAAATATGGCGACCTGCAATTCCAACATTCAGCTGATCAAGCATTACTTAGAATAATAATCAGAAATATAGAGACACAAATACCTCATGCGAGATGAAGTCAAAGAGCTTAACTCATTAACTACTAACAACACCCAAAGTTAAAGAATAAATTATTGAAGAAAGTTAAAAATAAAATTATCTACAACAACAAAGTATAATGTATAGTAACTTTGGTTTATAAGGAAACGCAAACATCTCTTCCTTCCTATGTGCCAGTAGGAGACCCCATATCCATGTAATCAAGAAACCAACTATATATCTCCACAGATGCACCTAAGCCTCATTTGTAGAGGGTAAAGTTTCCCTCCACTAAAGTTGCTTACCGATAATGACAGCCAAAAAAGAACCTGATACAATCTCCAGAAAGGTCAATAGGAGAGGCCAAACAAGGCTTTCAATTTAGTTTCCTTGATTATCGGGGTCCAGTATAACAAAAACAAAGGACAGAAAAAGCCAGCTCAGTGAAATTAATAGTGCATCACTAGCTTACTTAACCAAGTATCCAGACAAATGAAGGAATGAGACATATGAAGTATATGTTAAGTTTATGCTATTCAGAATTAAAGTCACTTTGATAAACTAGGAGCTAAGGCTCTTATGAGGCTTTAAACTCACAAACAGTTGAAAAGGCAATATTAATATTCTATAAACAAATTGGGCAATATGAGCCATCCAAAGATTGAAAGGTAGAACTATTTGTGTACATATGTACTGCAAAGCTGTGCATAAAAAGTTTGTGTTAACTGTATACAAATCTTATTCAGGGGCCTCAAAAGTTTGTGCTAGCAATATACAAGTTCACTTCAGATTACAATTTGAATCTGTGATGATCTAAAGATTTAAGTTCTGAAAAGTCAAAATTAGGATGTACAGAGTAGTCAAAACCATAAAATACTACAGGACACAGAACGTAAAATTTTCCATTGTAGCAAATGCTATCAGATAATAGATGAAGCCATCAGCTGAAGCCATCAGCTGAAGGATATTATCTTGTCCAAGTGATCTGAGGTGGCCACTTATGCGTCCCCTGGGCTATCTTGGGTTATAAGAGGATCTAATGAACAGGAATTATGGGCTTGGTAGGTCTTCTTTTTCCTCATGTTAAGAGAAGGAGGATTTCTTCAACACCTCTTGCTGTTTTTGGGTTGATTTGGAAAGAGTGGAATAAGAGTGCTTTCTTCAGAGGGGAGACGCCAATTTTTGTAATTAATGAAACTTGGTTGAAAGACTTTTGGAGTAGTGAAAAGTTACGTCTGAATTTAAATGTTTTAATCAACATAACAGGTGATTTGTCTTGTCACTGAGTTCTTATGGTTCTGAGATCTTTTTGTATATGGGTTTGCACCCGTTTGTTGCAGTATAGTAATCTTTTCTTTTACCTATCAAAATAAAATAAAAAAAATTCTCAAAGTTCACTTGAAATTAACAAAGCAACAGTTAATGGTTTTTGATGCAAGAGCAGTAGAACAAGGAAGAAGAGACATTGCCGGAGATATTAATACCCCAAAAGGTAACAGTTCCACATCTCTGGCGTACCATGGGAAAAAAAAAGTATAATATTCTACAAATAAGGTCCTTGATCTAACTCTGCAGTCTATGGGAGAGGAGTAAGGTCACTGTAGGATGAAAGGCCCGGCATATTATGCACAAGATTCACTGACTTCCTAATTCAATCATATTCCTCACAAAATTTTCTTATATAGTTCGTCACAATTTTCTTTTTCTAGTGCGCGTTCCTCATGGGCATACAGAAGTTGGTCTCTTCATGGTCATTGAGACCTGACCAAGGATTTCGAGCCTGAAAAAAGACCGCCTCAGCCAAACAGGCCAATCTTGCACAATGAAATCATATAGATCCAATCTTATTCATCCACAGCACATTTAGACTCCAACAGAAGATCGTCTTAATCCTTCACCGACCAATTGATGGTATAATTGCATCTCATGCAACCAAATTCTACCTGGCATGGTACATACATGGAAGCAAACGAATGCTAAAAGGAGAACACAGTTACCTCCACCGACCCCTGTGCCTGGGATGTGCTTATATATTAAATTACTCCAGCAAGTAATTGGCCTTTTACGGTTGACCCATTGTTTTCCTTTGAAATATTAAGTCTCATTGTTCCAAAAATCTTAAAACACATCTCTCAACAGAGCTCCATAAAATTACTTTAAAGCACAGTCAGAATCAGAATTGTACCTGAGACTTAGATGGTGCTGGCTGAACCACCTTTTTGGATCCCTTAACAGCTCCAAGATGACTAGTCAGATCAGTGACAATGCTATCAAGCAACCATAATACAAACGAACCAAGTGCTTCAGGGGTTTTCTGGCTGAGCCAATCAACCGATGTCTTATAGACATCTTCTGAGATATGAGCCAGAGGGATCTGATAGAAAGTGAATTTATTATATGTCAAGTCCTCAAAATATCAAATACATGAAACAACAAAAGCATGCCTTTCCATCTCGATGCAATCAAACAGAAAATACATTAAAGAAAAAATCATCAAGAAATCAAGCGCGATTGCAAAAATAATATGCTATTCAAATATGCAGACTGGAGCTATTAATTTGACATGCGACTAATGCAATATCGTTCCAAGAATAAAATGGACAAGTTTCCAGGAGAAAAGCATCTCAAAGGTAACGATTTCAGGAGCAAACATTCAAGAGTCAAGATAGAGGGGCCAATTTGAGAAAACACTTCAATCGACATCAAAGCCACCAGGGACATTTAAAAATGATTCCTTGAACAACTATTGGCTCAGGAGGGGTCCAAATTCAAACCATCAGTAGACACATTATAGACAAGATCTTCCAAAGAATCACATCCTTCTCTATCTCCTGGGTAAATTCTACCAACAGCAAGATTTAATACTCACATCAACCAATTTTGCCACAGGAGACTCCTTGAATATCTTCAGCCAAGGGAATTGTGCAGAGCCCACTGAGGCAAACGCACGACCAAAGTAATCGGCAAACCGCATCAGTTGTATATCCTGCTGCGATTCATACGATGCCTGCGCACAAACAAATGGCAGCACCAAAAACCAAAGATCACATCTTTATTTCACAGATTCATAACCTTAACAACAGATCAGAGATAAACAAAGGAAACCCAAGCGCAGTTTTAACACGAGATCACCGACCGTTATGTCAGCGAGGAATACACTGAGATGCCCGGCGTCGATCTTCGCAGCCGCCTCAGCCACTGTGACCTTGGGCTTCTTCGGCTTCTTCGGCCTCACCTTCTTCGCCTCGACGCCGCCGTTCTCGACCGCGCCGGCGCCCTCCGCGTCGCTATCGTCCTCATCGTCGGAGAGCCGCTTCGATCCGCCGCCGCCGGCGCCCGCCGCGGCCGCGGCGGCGGCCTCCTGGGCCTCGAGGACCCGCCGGCGCCGCTCCTCGGCATGCAGCTCGATCGATCGGAAGACGTCGGCGTCGCCGTTGAGGCGGACGTCGTGGCCGGGCCTGCCCGGCTGGGGTTTCGCGGCGGCCTTCCGGTGGCGCTTGGGGTAGAAGACGGTCTGCCAACCGTGGCTCTCGTCCTTCTCCTTGTGGCTCGAGCCCCGATTGGCGACCTGGCCCCCCTCCTCCTCCTGCTGCTCCCTCAGAATCTGCTGTATCAGGGCTGAATTCTCGTCCATTGCCGCCGCCGCCGCCGCCGCCGCCGCCGCCGTCGGAAATCGCTCAATCCGGTGAGAAATCAAAAGGCCCCCTTTTCACCTACACTCCTGCTCTCTCTCGATCTCGAAAAGCGCGATTCGACGTCGAACCTTCGAGAGCGATGCGAGAGGAACCTGCGGAGAGCGAGCGCGATCGCACAGCGAGCTAGAGAGAGAAAGCGAGAGAGAGAGAGAGAGAGAGAGCTACGAAAGAGACGAGGACGACGAAGCACTCTCTCTCCCCCCCCTCGCCTTCTCTCTCCTCTATTTATAGTTTGAAGGACACGTGGCGTGGTGATGGCATGTGAGTTGACGGTTTTGGGCCTCCCCGTTGGAGGGAATGACGGGTGGGTGCCATTATCGTCAGTAGAATTCCGGATTAGGATTTGGATTTAGGATTCGGATTCGAACTTAAACAATTTAATTTTTTGGAATCGAAATCCATGTCACTGGGGGGAAAAACAAAACACCACTTCATCTCACTTTTTTGCTCTTTCCAAAAGTAACCTTTTATAAAATAATGCAAAAAAAGTTAATAAATAAATTAGAAATTTTCGTACATACACAGTAGCTTGTACAATACATATTAAAAAAGGCCGGACAAAATAAAAGTTAGAAATCCCAAAAACTTCATTAACTTGTGAAATAACTGTAAGTTCCTTTTCATTGACTCATGCTATTCTTTTTCTCGTAGCGCGACACATGCTATTTGTGTAGAATTTAATAAAATTGAGGATGCGCGAATTGTGAAATATATGTCGTGGGCATGCTGCATGAGTAGGAGCGCATAATAAAAACAGTACGATAAAAAATTAGGTTTGGAATATTATTACCAGAGGAAAAGAGAAGAAAGGGCAGAAAAAAGAAGGGAAAAAAAACAGTGAATATTCACCATTCAGTTAAAGTTGGGTGGGGGGAGATGCATACGGATTAGATATAAACAATTGGGTCAGCTGGAAACTACTGGTTTGTGAAGGGTTGGGTAAAAACGTAATTTCGTCTCGCGAATTCATCTGCTTTTGAGATTGAGATCCCATCCAAATTTTGGAGATTCTAAAGATGTCTCCTTGATTGACTTAAGAGAGAAAACTGAAGCTGTCTCATTAAAGGAGCTTACCAATTTGTGCGTACATCGGGACAAGGGTACAGGCCAACTAGGCTGCCCTGCATGTATGAAGGGAGAGAGGGGGTAGATCTATCTAGCCCTCTTCCCATCCCACGGAATGACCCTACCGGACCTCTTTCTTTATGGTAAAGATGGATGTGGAACTCACGTGAAAAGATATCGAGTCGATTGAACCCTGCACTTCTAGCATGTGAAGGTTGTGCTGTATAATTGATCGTGTGGCCAATACCTGTTAATGCGATATAAGAGATCGAAATTGATCGGAAAGGAAATGCAATGAACCTTAGGTAGTGTGATCTAAGATGGAAGCTTAAAAGGGAGGTAAGTATGGTCATTTGATGCATTAAAAAAAAGTACAAAAAAAAAAAACAAATTCAAGTTAACATTTAATAAGATCATCAAAAAAATATATACATTAGCGTAGTCTATCGTACCATATAGATAAACGAACATCTATTTCCAGTCAAAATTAATGTAAAACGTGAAAAATTTTAGAATTAAATTGATATAATTGAAAATTTTTTGACTGAATTTGTGTAAATAATAATAAATTCAGGACTTTGTTATGATCTTTTAGACTATGACTTGGCCCTTTATCATCGTTGATTTTGTTCACTAGTCCCCATGGACCCTCCTCTTGACTTTTGGCCAATCATTTTAGTCGATTCGTTCAGCAGGGTCAAAGTCAAATATAGTATCCTCTCCCATCCCACGCCGATTGAATTTCTCGAATCACATGTTATATTTGGCGAAACTCACCTAGGGTTTACCAAATTTCATGCCCAGAGCTAGACCGGGTCCATTATAGCTACCAGTTTTATTGCACACGTATGTGGGGCCTGCGTGGGACCCACAAAAATGATCAAGGCTAGAGGTGTTAAATGGATGGGTCGAGCCGGGTCATTAATGGTCCGACCCAAATTGACCCATTAACCCATTTATACCTAATATAAATTTTCCGACCTATACCAGACCCAACTCATATCCGACCCATAATCGACCCATTTAACTAAACTTAAAAAAGTTTATTTCTTATATATATGTTTTAAAAAAATGGTATTACTAAAATAGTTTTATACAACACAAATTTAATGGACAATTTTTATAATTTTTAAAATATATTTTAAAAAATCGAATTTTAATTATTTTTTTATTTTTAAAAATTATTTTTTAATTATTTTTTTATTTTTTAAATATAATTTTTAATTTGTAATTTTCTTTTTTCTTTTTTCTTTTTTGTTCTTCTTTTTCTTTGGCCGGCCACCGGCCACCGGCCACGACAACAGCCAGCGGCCGGCCATAGGTGAGCCTCGAGCTTGCCAGATCCGGTGAGCTTGAGTCTCGCCAGATCCGGCAAGCTCGAGTCTCGTCGGCAATCGACAAGGCCTTCGCCTCGCCAGATCCAGTGAGCTCGAGGCTCGTCGGTGTTGGGCGAGCTCGAGCTCGCCCCTCGCCAGACGTCAGCGAGGCCTCTGCCTCGCCAGATTTGGCGAGCTCAAGCCTCACCGGCGTCAAGTGAGGCTTTCGCCTCACCAGATTTGGCGAGCTTGAGGCTCATCGGCCATCGCCGTGCCGGCGACCAAAGAAAGAAGAAAGAAAAAATAAAATAAAATAAAATAAAAAATAATTATAATTTCATTTTTAATGGGTTGATAAAATGAGTCTGCTCTCAGACCCATTTAAGACCCATATATCTCAATCTCTTTATTTTCAAAACCCATTACGGGTGTTTTGGGAAATGAGGCTTGACTCATTAACAACCCATTTAACACCTCTAATCAAGGCTGTGCGCATTAAATTAATCGAATAGGCCTAAGCCTAAGAAGAATATCTCACTTTTTTTAACCTTCGATGTACCATTTCGTGAATGGTTGTCCAACCATATTTATGTAAGTTTAACTAAATAAATAACCCTGAGATAGATTGTTCTTTTTAATAGAAGGTAAGGATATCGCAAGTAACCAACTTTATCCGCCTTGCAATGAGTATCTAAATTTTCTAATTTTGTTCTATTGGGCACTCAATCTTTTTTATATTTGACTCAATGTGAGGCTTTGTTAAAGTTATGGATAGAAAAATACCCACATATACACTACAGTCGTTAAATAGCCATTAATTGTGCACATTGTTGTTCGATGTGTCCTATTGAGATAATGTCACGTTAGTAGAGACATATTGAATGGCTAAAATCACCTAGTCAACGGTCTCCCTTGCTTCTCATCTTCCTATATCTAAATGAAGTTAGCATAATTTTTGTCAAGTAAGCAAGCCATATGATAATTGCGAAAAGTGTTAGAAAAAACCTAAGGTTGTATTTGGATATCAGGATATAATTCATGATAAGATATAATTTATTTTATTCTGTGTTTGGTCTTTGGATAAAACATAATAAAATTGGATATGAAGAGGATATAAACAGGATAAAATTATATTATGGGGAAGGTGGGATAAATATGGATAGGTTTCTAATATTCATAATAGAAAAGTTATTTTTCTCAAATGACGAACTCTTTAAATTAGATATATTAAAATTATATCTCATTATAAATAATATTTGAATTATAATATGAGAAATTCAAAATAAGAAAACATAACAATTTATTATATTTTATAAAATAATTTCAATATTATAAATATAAATTTATATTTATATTTATTACATATTTTTGGTATTTTAGCATTTTAGGTATATTAGTATAGTTTACTATTTAATAAAACTTTATTGAAGAATGATGGGGGAAGAAATTAATTAATAAAAGAGAGGAAAATATAATAAAAAAGCAAATAAAATAAAGCAAGTAATAGTGTTGCGAGAGATTTTTACTTGTCTCCGTTTGTAAAATTTTTTGTTCATTTTTACTAATATATCGTTTATTCCAAATATTGTGCATGATGTGAATATATCGACTTTATTATTCCAATCACCAAATAGTGGACGAGATATATCAAAATATATTGTATTTCATATCTTATCATATCCACTCTTATCCAGTTAAAAGTTCGGACGACCAAACGTAGCATAAACTTATTGAATTGGTACCAATTTAGTCATAAATCTTTTAATAGTGCCAATTTAGACATAAACCTTTTAACACGGTGCCAATTCAAACCTTTAGCTGGCCGAATATTGCTAATGTGAATATTTTTTAATAATATTTTATTAGTTTTTCGATTTTTAATTATTTTTTCTGAATTTTCTTTTCTTTTTTTCTCTCAATTGTTCTTCCTTTTGTTGATAACCGGCCATCGACCATGGCAAGGTTGGGCCCTAGTGACGATTAGTCTAAGCCAACCCTCGCCAAATCTAGCAAGGTTGGCCCTTGCCTAAACTAGGGTGACCTTGCTAGGTGTTGCCTAGGTGAGGCTAGCCTACTTGACCATCACTCGTGGCCGGTGGCTAGTTACTGACAAAAGGAAGAAGAAATAAGAGAAAAAGAATTATTGGAAATTTTCTACGTTAACACTTGTGGTGCTATATAACTCAGTCAACGTCCACATTAGCGATACCCCGCCAAAATTAGCTGGAATGACTGAAATGACACTAGATCAAAATGTTTAGGATTAAATTGACACTTGATCAAAAAATTTAAGACTAAATAAGCACCATTAAAATGTTTATGATTAAATGGGCACAAATGTAATAAGCTTTAGGATTTTTCTAACACTATTGTTTTCACAGCTGTTAAATCACGGTCGGTCAGATGTAGATTGATGTCTCGTGATCTCAAGATTTGTGAATGTATATCGAATCGAGGTTGTCCGGATTCAGGAAAAAGATGGATGCTGGTACTGATTTGATGCGAGGGAAGAAATCAAGAGAGCATCTCACTTTCACCACTAACGTAACGTCACTCAGTGCATCACATGATGCCATCAACTGACCATCTGCGACGAATACCCTCTCTGCATGCCTAACACTTCGCAATCGCAGGCCTTTTTCACATGCATCAATTTTTTCTTCGGTCTGGCTGGACTACCCTTTCTGAATGCATGATCGAGACGAGTGACTACGAATTCTACTTGGCTCTCGAACAACAATTACACATCTTAATCACTTGGTAAGATGATGTATAATTAGCTTGCTGTAGAAATTTCAGTGAAGAGAGGTGCCACGAATCAGAATTTACAGGTCTTCAGTCGTTTGACTTCTAAGCATCACAGGCGCTCGTGGTGCAATATCTCTCCTGCCAAATTTTACGGTGTGCATATTTATAAGGTCATCTGTCTAATGAATGCTTGATTTTGCAAGGGTTATGTGAAACTAAAATCAAGAGGAAGAAGCAAAGAAAATCCAATGGTAATAGCCGACACTTAAAACGCATGGAAGATTGTTGTGCCATGCGGAACAAAAAATATGCATGAATGACAGTGTGTGCTTAGATTTGAGCAAGACATGAGCAGAAGGTTTACACTTTCACACGAGCAAACAGCGTACCAACAAACCAAGCCTTTTTCCAGACTATGTCTGTGTATGACACTAGCCTGGAAATAGTTTCCCTATCAGCAAGGGCTTGTTTTTCTGAAATAAGCTAAACTCAATCACTCCATACAAGTTTTCGATGCATACGCATCCAGTAGATCGGAAGGGAAGGGAAATATGATGATTGGTCACGGCACGGTTGTGAGTAGTGCACATTTAAAATTTATTATGTGAAATGTGATTGTTCCTCTGTCAAGGTATGTAGAGTGCAGATTTATACAACGTGACGCGCGGTTGGGAGACGATGCAATATATATCATTTAGAGCAGAGTATACCAAGCCCTGTCTGTCACCTTCACACTTTATCCTCCCTTAGTCGTGAAAGGATCACAACAAGAACCTTTCATTGACGTTGTCACGAGAAGAGACCCCCATGGCATGAGACCAGCGGCCTTGTTCCGTCTGTCTCTCCATACTTCCCAATCAACAAAAGAAATGAAGAATTTGTCCTATTGAAAGACCATTGAGATGTATCTTGAGGTTTCCTTCTTATTTACCATTTCTGTGCTCGATGTAAAGCTCGATCAAGCACTAATTTAGCTAGAAGCACCAAGTAAATGAATTAAGATGAGCTCAAGCCTCGCACTGTATCCACTCAATTTAGCTTAATTACTCTCCCCAACATTTACCTTCCAACTGCTGTCCTTGGTAGGAATAAGGGAAGAATGCTTTGGAACCACAAGAGAGGACATCAACATCAACAGCATGAATTTCTTACACAGAATTTCCCCAGGCATCAAACTCGATCACCAAGTGAAGATGCTCAAAAACTCAAGATTACTTATCAAAGTGAACCATAACCACATTTGCAATGACAAGATAGATGACTTCCACCTTCTGTGATCCAGGAAAATGGATACATAAGTGAAGAATGCACTTAGATAGAGGAATGTACAGTAATATGACTAGATGAATGACAACAGATTTCTATCTACAGAAGGGCTGTGAACTCATTTCCTAGGTTATATAAGCACTCGAAAAACTGCCTATGCATCCATAAAAAATTCTCCCAATTCTAATTAACATTAGCTAAGTCGAACCAGCACTCGTCGGTGTGATGCACACACCGAGATTGTAGCTACAGGAGGTAACACATACTCACTTCCTGGTAAGTACTTCCTCGATAATCATCCTCAACCGTCGACCGAAAACGTCCAACTCTGCAGACCTTTGATCTAGCAAATGCCTTGGCCGATCCTTGAACGCGCCAAAGCTAGAGTCGAGGCTTTCGGAAAGGCAGCTACATCTGCAATAACAACGCACAGGCGGCTCTTGCGAAATACCCGCCTTGATCTCTTCCAAAGACTGATCAAACACATCCAGAGCAGCTCTCTTCACCAATTCACCGATCCCACCAACACCACCACAGCCTAAGCCAGCAGTAGTCTCATTCGAAATCACAACCCTGTCCTCTCGCCCGCCGAAATCGCAATCCACGTTCACCTCTTTCATCTTCAAGCCTCCATGACAATCGCCACGCGTGGCATCAGCACCATTTGCATTGCTGTGAACGCCGTCCGCGACATAATCCTCCTCCCATTCCTCCTCCGCCTCCTCCTCCTCCTCGTCATCCTCCTCTTCCTCTGCGCAACAGATCACGCCCTTACCATACTCGTCCCGGCCTTTCGACCCCAAATGCAACTCCGGCGCGAAACTAACCCTAACGCCTACCAAGCCAACCCCATCATCAGGCACGACATCGCCGCCGCCGCCAGCGAAATCCCTACTCACGTCGCCGCCGCCGCCGCCATTGCCATTGCCATTGCCATTGCCGGCGGCGAAGGGCGAGACGGAGGCGTAATTGGGGCCCCAGAGCCTGTCGGAGAGGTCGAAGAGAGCGCGGTCGTGGGGGGAGAGGCGGGAGGGGTCGAGGGCGCCGCGGTCGAGGCGGGAGGAGACGGCGCGGAACTTCTTGCGGAGGCCGCGGAGCTTCTCGTAGAGCTGGGAATTGGAGTAGGGCTGGGAGGGCGGGGAGGCGGCGGAGAAGCGGCGGTAGAAGACGCGGAGGTCGCGGGGGAAGGAGAGGCGCTGGGAGGAGGCGCAGTCGAGGAGGCACTGCAGGAACCGGATCTCGTCCGCCTCGGACCAGATCCGGTGGAACTTGGAGGGCGGGGAGGCGGCGGCGGGGTCGCGGCGGAGGAGGCGGCGGTGGTCGGGGGTGGCGGGGTGAGGGCTTTTGCGTTTGATGGGGAGTTTGGACGGTGGCTCGAGGGGGGTGGTGGTGGTGGTGGAGGCGTGGGGGAGGAGGAGTCCATTCGGCTCCGGCTACGGCTACGCACGAACCCCCTGTCGCGGCACAGGAGACGGGCGGGCGGGCTGGTTGGCTTGGCTGGTTTCGTTCGTGGATCCAACTAGGTCGTGGTCTGTTCCCCCGAAGAAATAAAATTTTCCTTTTTTTTTCCTTTTTCTGGTTGCCTTAAAAATTATTATTTACGGGTAAAATTATATACGGGAGAAGAGAAGAGAGTTTCGACACCGCTCCCATACATGACATGAGCTTAACAAAAGAAGAAGGGAAAAAAAAAGTGACACGATAGATGTGATGTTTTGGTAAGTGATCGACGACATTTACCTAATGTCGTGTGCACTGTCACTAGCGTCGCGTTAAATTTTATTAACTCTTCTTTGACTTACTTTCTTTTATATGATTGTCATGTCATCTCGTGTGTAATAAAAGTTACATTAAATTATAGTTGAGAAATTATTAGTCACTTCATTTGCATTGGCTCTAAAAGGTGACTCATCAAACGTGAGTAAAATTGGAGGACGGTACTATTTCATTAAAGATTTTAGTTATCGTATTCATTTACTCTTTCTAAACCAGGTTTATAAAAATTAAAATAAAATACACATGGTATCGTTGTAAGTGAGTCACGCGTGTAATTAGTGCCGTGCATTCTAACTAACTGCATCATCGAATTTCGACAGCTCTTGCTCGGACTTATTCCTTTACTACGGTTGTCTTCGGCGTGCGCGCGACATAAGAGTTGCACTAGATTATAGTCAAGAAACCAATAGTTGCTCCACTTGTATTAGCTCCGAAAGGCAATGTTATTCAAATTTGGAGGATGATGCAATGTTATTAAAGCACTTTGATTACAGGATCCATTCACTGTTTGCTAAAATTTGCTTCCAATCATACGTATCTGGCGAGCGCGCATGACAAATATACTCACATTAATGGATTCCAGACCCATCACTTCTAGTCGTACGTGCTAAGACGAGACATGGACAATCGTCGAGCAAATTTAACAAACGGGATGTACGCTTTCATCTAATTAATATCATAAAGTGACCTTTTTTTCTTCTTTCCTATTCACGACCCTTTATAATTTCCATTAGGGCACAAAACCAATAAGATGCCAAAGTGTTGCTTTCATGTTCTGGGCATGTGATTTTAACGAACAAAGAAACCAGCGACCCACGCCAACAAAAATACAAATTTTCGATTTATATGCAGCTCTTCCGAGAATAACTTTGGAGCACCTCTTGAGGGCATCTCCGTCCCAGCGAAGGTTGAAGACAGATCCGTCCAGTGAGTAATGAGTCAAAAATCGCGTCATGAACTGTGCACATATTCCTCAACAGTCGTCGCATAGACACCTTCGGTTATATAGGGGGCTATGACCCAACGGAGACTGGGGAGGAAATAGGAATGTTCTGTTCCTAGTCCATGAACCATGGGAGGAATGTGGACCGCCTTAGGATCTAAGAAAAATTTGCGCTGACCACCTACTCTGAGACCAGAACTGTTGATTGCAGGAGAGCTAGGCGGTTTTTTGTAAGAGTAATCTTCTCCTTTGCTTCCTCTGCCTTTTCTCTCACGCCACGCACCACATCCTCTGGTGCTTTCTCTACAAACTGCAGGCCCAGAAAGCAAGAGACGAATGTCATCAACATGCACTAAAATGCTGAGAATGAAATAATATAAAGTTACACGTACTCCAAGCGAACTTAACAAGCTTCTCCTCGAGTGAAATAAATGACACAAGGAGGCGTTTTTAAAGTTACAAGGTGTCAAATTATCATCCTGATTCTTTAGCCTGACATAAGCGGACACTCAATCCAAGAAAGTCCATCCACACGTGCAAGTGTATGATATGCCAACAAATTAAGGGGGGATCAAACACATACTTTAGGGGAATTGAGACGAGAAACAAGCCCATCATACTCCGTCTGCATTTTAGATAGGCGTTTAGTAAGGCGTTCAAGTTCAGCAGAGATATCGACCATATCAGCAAGGGGGAGATAAGCCTCCAGTCCTTCACCAGCAACTAAGTGAACAGATTGGTTTGCATCTCCTGAATTTATAGGCGTTGCATTAACCACAATATTTTACAATTCATGAAGGCACCGTGAGAAGGAACATATAAACAACACACAACTGACTGTAATCTGCAAAACACCCAAAAAAAGAAAAAAACAATATACGATACATACCTGGCAGAGATTCAGTAAAATGGACATGATCTAAATCTAGGCGGGACAATAAAGCTAAAACCTCCTTTTCTTTCTGCAGCAATAAATGATATACAAGGTCAATTAACACTTTGCAAAACTCTGTAAAGTAATGTCTCCGATTAGAAAACACTATCAAGTAAAAGTTAAAGTACTCAAAGAATGGGTTAAAATGCTTTTAAATTAGAAATTATCAGGAGATGAGGGATGAATCAGCTAGGAATAATGTGACATTGAAGGAGCAAGCCTGATATACAACATATCAACAAGTTAAATAAAAGTATCACTTGCATCCCAGAATTCTTACTGTGGTTAATGCAGTGCAAAATATTGATTCTTGCTTTTCCCCCTGGAAACTATATGTAGTATTTTATTACCATGTTTCCTCATCAAGGGACTAGCGTAACTGCTTCTTATCATATTTACCACAATAAAAACTTGTTTAAACTCCAAAGACAATTCCGTGGTAGGATTAAGAGGCAAACTAAAGCAATATAGTAATGTTCTAAGAAAGTTAACATTCTAAAATCGTCAAAACTGTTCAGCTTTTTTTAATTGTCCCCTTCAGCATTTGTCAGTGAGGGTAGAGTATGTGACAAAGAACAGAACATCTTACAGATATGTAATCAATGACATCAGAGCTAGCCACAATGGATGCAGAAATACGCTTTGCGGGCTCAACAGAGTACTCAGCTCGAGCATTTCTGATAGCTCTTGTCTGAATATAACAAACAAGAAAATAATCTGATTAGATATCTCATTTATGATATACCTTCTATTAGAGATGAGATAATAAAAGTTTCATGCAAGTTTAGATTGTTTCCTGATAAGAAGAATCAGGAATCAATCCATATAACTTACCAAAGCCTGTAAGTTTTCATATTTTTTGATTGAATGGATTTGCCTCGGAAGTGAAGTTCTTGGCCAAGGAGATACCATAAGGGCTTCTTTCCTAGTTGGCAGAGCCTACATGTAGATCAAAAGATTGAATCAGAAAAAGCTTAGATAGTAGTTGTTCAGGTGTGATAATATACATAGTGCACAACAAAGTATACTGAACCATTCCACACTAACCATAGTTTTTTAAACTGACTCCACACTATTGTTAAACTTTGAATAAGGTATGAATGAAGCTACAAATTTACCGTAACTTACAGAAATTTGCAAAGGAAAAAAAGGAGAGTAAAGGGATAGCGAGGCTCAGTATACTGATCAAGCTGAGTAGCAAGAATGCCAATGCTAAGCTACAATGTGTTTCTACAGATTATCACAGTTTTGTATGATTAAAAACAAATCAGAATGTTGTGCATTAGAACATCAAAGTAGAGCATATAGACTCATAAAAACAGAATAAACAAAAGGATTCCTTCTCTCTATACCAACTTCCAAAACCCTGACCAGGGATTTGATAGAAAGCTTCAAAGCCAAGTGAAAGGAGGAAAGTTAGGATGCACAAAAAGATTACAAGCCAACAGCGCAGAAAGAATTTGATAGACTGATAATTTCAAACGTTCATGATCATTAAATATTTCTTACCGATATATAAAATTTCAAAACTAATTGCAACTCATCAACCAGAACAAAGAACAGCATCACAGGTTTAGAATGTCCTTTCACCTGCCATAGTTCTTCGGTCACGAAGGGCATGAATGGATGCAGCAATTTCAATATATTCTCAAAAACATACAATAGAACGGCCTGTGCAACTAAAGCTATTGAGTTGCTCCCCTTGTGGTAAAGCCGAGCTTTGCTTGTTTCAATGTACCTAAAAGCATGACAGTGAGAAAATTACACTCAGACAAATGGAAAGAGGATAAAAGTTCATGCAAAGAATCCATAGTCACCTATCCAAAGCTAGTTCTTACCAAAGAAAGCATACCAATCTCAAACATGTTTTCCCTTAAAAAAAAAAAAAGTTTCTCTAAAATATTCAATGCAGAATTACATGTTCATTAAACAAAAACGTACAGCTAGATGAGTAAATTGCCTTTTTTGAGAGTACCATATTTGGTTTTGAGGATTGTGGTACTATTCGAGAGAAACAAACATCTCCAACACCCAAAAAGGAAAGAAAGAGGGAAGAAACAGAAGGTTGACAACATTCTGCATCATCGAGTTTAACATTTCGACCTCAAAGAACAATCCTCCGAATGAAACTTGTTCATGCTTATATGCTACAGAGAGATACTGAAAGTTTCATATTGACTGCACCTATATTAATTGCCTGTGGATTTAACAAGACAGATTGTTCTCCTGAAGAGTAGCTTCTACATAGTCCCATCTACATGTAATTGCAATTGAGCAAGCTAACTCAATCATAATGCATGACATACCAGTCGGCAAAATCGCCCCAAAAGAAATCATATGTTTCTCTTCCAACATCTCCAAAGAAGAACTTGTCATAGCTTGTGGTGACCACATCAATAAGCAAATGCAGTTTAGAGACCTGAAAAGTTGAAGCTGTCAGACTCCATTTGGAGTAAGCAACATAAACCAGAGCAAAAAAAAAAAAAAATCTCAAATTTCTCACCACCCAACATTCTGGTAAAGGTAGCCTGAGCAAAGTCTCCTCTTGGTCAAACTGGAAAATTGGAACAAGAGCATATGTGTTTTAGGTGACATGATAGGTGAGAGTCACCCTTCTAATATATATAAAATAGCAAAAGCAAATGAAGTTTAATTTCATTATTCAACCATAGCTACTACATATTCCATGTGAGTCCATATCTTAACTTGAGTTGAACAAGTGCTGAAAGTTTTCTTTCAAATAAGAATTAGAGACCTTCCCTAATTTAAGATTTTCAGCTTCCTTCTGGTTCTCTCACACTGAAAATATGCCACATGGGTTAATGTAGGCATTTTATCCAAAGTCAAAAGAACCAACTCTAAATTTAGTTTCTATCACTGTCCTCTTCCAATGCTTAAATTTGGAATTACCGGTAAAGTCCAGTGCACATTCAGTGATCAAAGAAAATGTGGATATTAGATGAATTCCAAGAATTTAAACTATTATTTTCCAAGGTGCACCAACTGCCATAGATGCGGCCAAACTTCAAAATATCTTTGCTGCATAAATAAAGCAATTGAAATGAAGAACCATAAAAAAGCTGCACCATCGGATGGTAGGGTTACATCAATCCAGGAATGAGGATGAAGAAAATAATCGTAAACTGTCTCAAGATAATTCAAGACTTGTGTGTGATGGTTTACAAACCAATGAAATTCACAAACCTTATAAGCTGATATTGCTTCCCAAGCAGATATATCACTTTGATCAGGCAAATTCTGCAGCACGAATTTGCCAGCATTCCATAGTTTATTGGTAAAGGCCTTGTTAGCAGTCAACCTCTCAGTTGATAAATTAAGATCCTACAAGAAAAGCAACTACTATTAGCAGATAGAGTCACATCTAGTACATGTTGGTGTTATGCACATCCAAACGCAGCAGTTCTTTGGACATTTCATTATCTCAAAATCATCATATACAACCTTGAACAGATGATTCAATCTCCCAGAATAATACGAACCTGACCAGCAGTTCCTAAAGCAAGTGTAAAACGTAAGGCATCTGTGCCAAACTCCCCAATAGTATCAATTGGGTCTATCACATTTCCCAATGTTTTTGACATTTTCCGCCCCTTAAACATTTGAAAAGAAACAGGTAAGAGTAGCTAAAGAAAATTACAAGCAAAAATATGAGTACAAAATGTCCAATGTGTAGCTTCATAAGAATTACTGTGCCTATTACTATGGTGCTATGGCCAAAGCTGAAATTCATCAATTAAGGTGTCATACTCACTTGTGAGTCACGGATAAGACCATGCAGATAAACATATGAAAACGGAACTGTCCCTGTAAATTCAATTCCCATCATGACCATCCTTGCCACCCAGAAGAATAATATATCATGCCTGAAATGATGGAAAAGACACTTTTCAGGCAGTAGAATAAGAGGACAAAAGTCTATGTGGAGTAATATACTCCAGAATAAAAGTTAACTTATTGGCAGGAAACACCTTGCAAGTCAAACCAAAAAGCCATTGGAGAGATTCACTACAATCACTTGAATGAGCCCATGGAGTCAAAGCAGCAGAAAGAACAAGCCCACAAAAATTTATGTGGAACAAGTAATGCATATTCTCTTGAACGCACTTGTGTGCTGGTTAAGGGAGTTATTAATAGTGACTGTTTATAAAACACTGCATAAAGTCAAGCAAGCTTCCAGCCAGGGAGCAGTAACCAAATCTCCAGTTAGAGATCTTGGATATAGAAATCCTAACAGAGAAGCAAACAAGATGTACTCACCCTGTTTCTAGCATTGTTGTTGGATAAAAGCGATTTAAGTCTTCAGCCGATACATCAGGCCATCCAAGAGTACTGAAAGGCCATAAGGCGCTGTAGAGCCCACATAGATATATATTTAGTCAAGCGGATGCAGCCAGTTCTACAAGTTTCTTATAAAGTGTCCGTCATGAAAACATGATATTGAAAATGAATGCAGAAATTCCGTAAGCTTCATTTACTTTAAACCCATCGACGGTAGGGAGGACAGGTCTTTCTATTTTTCACATGCTACCATCATGACATAGGAGAATAAAGAATTACAACCATTTTTCTTTTATAGTTCTGAGTAGCTACGACACTGAGAGACACTAGAAAGACAGCTCTGCTCTGTAAAACAGAGCAATATGCATATGCTTCATGGTACCAAATATGCTTTTGACCATAATTGAATGCTCCTCTTCACTTTTACACATGTTTTAGACGTCACGAGTAAAGATTATGAATAGTTCTACAATATTTGGTTTGATTATAACAAATTGTCCGTATTAATTTTCAAGCATATTTGGAGAATCTGAAACTTTAGCTAATAAAATAGCAAAACTGAAAAGGTGAAGATTGTTGTAGAAACATCTTTACCACGTAGTACCTACAAGTACCCCCATACATCATATGCTCAAGTATTCATTATTCTTGCAGATAGTTTACGTCAAGAGAGTTTCTCATGAACACATATATGCTGACTACGGTTAGCAAGTCCATTTAACTTGCCAAGTGAACTGACTTAGGGAAGAAATATTTTCCTACATACGTGACCTCATGAATAAGCTTAGAAATACTTAAAAGAATATATGTGAATATAAAAAAGTCACTTAGGCAGGCATCTATGATGCCCATAAATAAAAACTAAACTTAGTTTCCCCGTAATGAAATACAGAATCGTTTTAATGCTCACAAGTTTTTTTATTCTTTTGCCAATAATCCTTCCCAAGTACTAATTAGAAGAACAATTTATTTAAGGGATCTTACTCTAGCACGATCTATCTCAAATCTGCAAAAGCCCATCCTTGTATAATTACTATGTCCCAATAAGGCTTGCTACTTCTAAGAGGAAAAATCTTCACTATCTAATGAAGCAGTTAACAGAAAGGCTTTTGATCAGCATAATAAAGAGGCATAGAGAAACTCTAGCTCTAACAAAGAGACAGACCTTGAAAACCAAGTATCAAGAACGTCTGGATCTTGGTATATTTCCACATTCTTTCCATACTGCTCCTGAGCTTTCTGAAGAGCTTCATCAGCATCCCGGGCAACTATATATACTTCTTCATTGTCCTTGCCAGCAATGTACCAAACAGGTATGCGATGTCCCCACCACAATTGTCTACTTATGCACCAATCCTTAATATTTGATAGCCAGTGATTGTAAATCTGTAATGGAAAACTAACTGGCTGAAGTGAAACAATGAAGCAAATACTGCTGCACTGAAAGAACAGTCGGTACGGATGACACTCTACAAGGTCATTCATAACAAATAACAAAATAGTCGACCCGATCATATATCACCATGCAGAAATCACTCTTTCCTAATCCAAAGGAGCACTAAACAGTACTAAAGTAGCAAGCAGTAATTAAAACTATTTTTGTCGGGTGGATGGAAGTGGAGGGAACCAAAATGAAATAATTTTTGAAGGTAATGTATTCCTTAAGAAGGAAATTTATTAAAATGATTTTAAATGAGAGAAATAATTCTAGCCCACTATTTGTCCCCACTTTATGGGTAGGTTTTAGGTAAGAGCATTCCATGCCCACAGTTGGTTCCCATGGGAGGTAACAGAGGGAAACTGGTGTACTATTATTTTCTTTTCCTTCAAAAAGGAAAATGTGAATACAAAAAATGAGAAGTCAGATCAATGCTAAATCAATCTTTGTCTACTTTGTAACCCTTCAACATACATATGAAAACGTTAAGGGAATTGCAATTTCTTCTCTCTCCCTTTTCCTTGAATTCCCATGTAACATAAAGTTATCAAACAAAGTCTAAGAAGGGTAGTGCTCCCCAGTAAAGCTACTAGAAATAAACCATAGGAACACTCTAACAAAGCACAATAAAATTCCAAATTTATTATGACAGATAAAAAAGACTTCCTTCAGTTTAGCATACCTTCTCAAATCTCTCAGGCATGATTGTCAATTGCCCTTTTTCAACCGCTTGAAGTGCCTTCTCTGCTAAAGGTTCCATAGATACAAACCACTGCTTACTTACCAATGGCTCTATAATCTGAACAGAGTTACAATGGGGAAACAGATAAGAACACCAAAAGAAAATGACCCTTGCACAATATTGGTAGCAGAAAAATGAGCAAGAATATTTTTCAAACTCACTTCTCCACCACGTTGTGATCTGGGTACCCTTGAGGTATGTGGTTCCTTTTTAACAGCCAAACCAGTTTCTTCAAGGTCTGACCAAAGTTTCTTCCTTGCTTCAAAACGATCAAGGCCACTGGAGATTGCAAGCACAGAATAAGTAAGACAGTTTTCTCTGTTGACTAAAAATTAAACTCATGCAACTAGGTTTACCGATAAAGCCCAGCAACTTCATTTAGCGTCCCATCCTTGTTCATTACATTGAGTATAGGCAGACCAAACTTTCTGGCAAGAAGGTAATCATTGTGATCATGCCCTGGGCTTATCTTCAAGACACCAGTACCAAAGTCCATATCAACGTACTGCACCATTGACATAAATCAATAATCAGCATCAATGAAATATACCTATAACTTCTTGAAATAAATATGATGAGCAACAAATAAATCAAATAGAGAATAATAAGGAAAGAAATATCATTGTCCTTCCAATTTAAAGATCATCACATAGTGAACAGTGATAGCCAACTTCATGAAGTTGCTTGGATTGGCCAGAACTGAGAGCTAAGGTGAAAAGGACAAAAGTGACAGCAGGAACCAGTTTGGCGTCACAGAAAAGGGATTTATTGAGAGATAGGACGAAGAGTAAGTAACCACCTGCTACTTTCAATGCCCTCGGACAGCAAGCGGCAGGTTGCAGCTCTTTCATATATTTGCATTTGAAGGGTTGTAACAAGGACAGTAATTGAAGAGGCATAATTATAGGTTTGACAAGAGCCAGAAATTAACAACCCATTGACACCTTGATCTATTCTGTGGATTGTTTAGGGAAGGCGAAACGAGTGGGTCTAAAAAGGGATCTTTACCGAAAGGGAAAGGACAGTCTATAATTTCACATTCTTGAGATACCAGCAATAACATGTTGGACGGACATGCTCCTTTCAATACTACGGACACTATGGATACAATATTTCTTTATGGCACTTATGTTTGCTGAAATCCTGTTGTCTTCAACAAGCGCTTATGAATCAATTACACTGCCCGGCCCCGTTCACAGTCAAGATTTGATTGTTCATCTATTTAAAAAGTACTAATCAAAACTTTGGCCTAATTTCACCGGAGATGCAGGGAAACATAGTATGATATGTAAACAACTTTAATAATATCAAGGAACAATGAAAGGCTTTTA
The DNA here is from genome assembly GCA_016097605.1 of Eucalyptus guilfoylei. Taxonomy (NCBI): domain Eukaryota; kingdom Viridiplantae; phylum Streptophyta; class Magnoliopsida; order Myrtales; family Myrtaceae; genus Eucalyptus; species Eucalyptus guilfoylei. The sequence goes on along the minus strand of CM027865.1, from coordinate 32,442,706 downwards.
CCTTATCTGAGATAATTGGAACATGACGGCCATATGTCATGGGTACTATTGCCTGCCTACCAATGTACTTTGCGTATCTATCATCCTGCAACAATGCAATCACTTTTAGCCTTACTCGTTGTCAAGACAACCCAAAGCAAACTGCCTGGGCTGACCCATATGATCTCAAGAATATTCCTTTAAAGAATTAAGCAATAAATTAAGAACAATTAGAAGCTAGCTAGAAGTTAAATTTTAAATTTGACCATTACTAAACTAATTCCTACCACATTCCATGTCACAAAGAACTCAAAGCACTTGGCCTCTACTCAATTCCATGATCAGGCTTTCCTATCAAAGCTAATATACCTTAGGATTGACGGCGACAGCAACATCAGCAAACAAGGTTTCTGGACGAGTAGTAGCTATTGTCAAGTAATCATCCCTACAAGAAGGGACTTATGTTATTATGGATGAACCAAGCAATGCTTGTCAGATAATTGCAAAAGAACCATCAACCTCAAAATCATACAAATCCAAATAAGAATGCCAATAAACCATGTTCACATTGAAGTTTATGTTCATCAGTAAGACACCCAAAAAAGAGCCACAACACTCCCAATTTAGCCTATACGAGAATGAAACTCGTATGAATCTGTCATTGCTGATAAATTAAATAGTTTTATTTTACCACAATGAGATAAAGGAAAAGCTGAAATGTTCAATTTCTTAGCTATAGTGGATTCTTATGTTTTCAAATTGCAGTAGTCAATTAAACTGTCTTAAAGACTAGAACTGAAGGACATCTCAAACCTTCCAAGCAATGATATCGTTCAAATCAAGGATGATTATAATCAATGCCAAAATTCATGCCTTGGCAGCCAGAGGTGGCAACCCTTGTCTATCCTCCGGAAAGGGTCGATCTTAGCTGTGTAGGAGTGGTTCTGTTGCCCCCTCTCTCTATCCCTCTCTCTCACCATTTTCTTTTTTACTTTTTATTAGAGTTTTCTGTGTGTTGTGATCTGGCACCAGCACAAGATATCAGCACCACATGGAGTTCTTGCCACGTCCACAATTTGATGGAGTAACTAATGGCAAATGATGCATAAACTTGATTGCAGAAATTGAGCAAGTTGGATGACTTGATCACATAAACAAGAAGCTAGAAGATGAAGATGAAGATGAAAATACACCACGAGTTAGAGGATAAAGAATGGACATGATCCAAAATACCAAAATTTGCAACTTTCTGTAGATGCAAGAAAGAAAAACATTACCAAAGCAGTTAATACCTTGAACCCCCAGCAACACGATACTTAATGTGGTACAGTGTACCATGTTCTTCAGAATATTCAACTTCCTAATGAAGAAATGAGATTCATGTCAAATATTATGACCCAAAGAAAAAATGAAGCTGTAGAGTTAATTACTCAATAAAAGATAAAAGAACTTACTAGGTCAGAAACTGCAGTCTGTAGGTTAGGAGACCAATTCACCATATATGACCCTGAAAAAACCACCTCCTTTCAATTGTCTACTTAAAGAATTTGCATCTCCACTTGCATGCCACAGAATTGATTAACGAGCACTGGTTAAAACAGAGATACGGATTCATATCTCTGATAAATCATGAAATAATCTGTACCGATACAAGTTTATGAGAGGCCAAATCTAAGCAACAACTCATACTCAAGCAGATAAAATATGCTTCTATCAGATTAGTTTTCATCCTTGGGTCATAAATATCACATAGCAGGCCCAGCAGTCTCCTTTTTTTAATTTTCTGTCAGGAAAGAGTAATGTCGCAAGTTGTGAAGCCAAAGGTAAAGTGCACAAGAACTCAGTTGCCTGTTGAACTCCAGTTTTCATAACTTCCATATAATTCCTTAAAGAGTTTAACTGACCTTTACAATAATCCAATTATTGAGGATGCTTAAGATACCAAAGCCAAACATTTTCACGAGGTCGTTAACACAGACTGTGTTAAGCTTCTTTTGCAAGTTATTGAAATTCGAAACTTGGACAGGACCAAGAAACAAGTGGTCACTAATTGACATGTAGCCAGACAATATTTGACCAATATTCTCAGGATTGGTCAAATACAATGATATAGCAACCATGGAGGACAAGATTGCAATGAGATACAAACTTCTAATGTCTTTCCTCCGGTTTGAACCTACCAATTAGCTTTCAATTTGATCTAGACCTAATCAAATAATCCAACTCAAAGTTTACAGTATACCTTGATAAATCAAGCCCTTCTCATGAAGCTTCACAAACGCTTCAACTACGGCTCCTGAAAACACAATAAAAGTCACTCTCAGAATAGAACCTTAGGAAAAAAAGCCATGAAACCTAATGAGATTATGAGTTAATCATTACAAAATCTCGCATGCATCAATTGGTCAAAACTTCATAATTTTAAAAATGAGTTGAACTAGCAAGATAATGACAAGAGAAAACAGCTTTTCTGGAAAGGTAAGAAGAGCGAGAAGCTAAGACATATGGACATCTGAAATAAGTACAATCAAGAATGATGAGACAAGACTAGATAAGAATTGTTGAGTTATATATAAGCATATCCATAGACAAATAGATAGAAGAATAAAATTCATATTGGGAGAAGGATAAAGAAATCAAAAGGTAGGCCCAAATCTGATTAATAAAGAAGAAAACGAATCAGATGGAAGCAGATGTAATGGTCCTCATTTTCAGCAAGAATTGAAAATCATGATCATTAAGTAGAGCATCCATCCAGAAGCCTATCATTTAAACCTGGTTGAAGCACCCTATTGAGGCATCATCTATCTCGGTTGAGGTATCCATTAAAAAGAACTTCGTTCCACTACAAGTATCAATCAATGTACAATAGCTCATTCTCAAGCACTTTGTTGCCAGCTTTCAATAAAGTTCACATTGAGAAACACAACACTTTGACCCGAACTCCATGTACTTAAATATAGAGAAATTAGCTGCAGTTCAGTGATTACATCATAACATAATTCCATTGTTATGCAGGATATACTTTAGAATAAGAGTCATAAGAGAACAGCTATTGAAAGACTTTCATTCACTTATATAGTTTACAAGATATGAAAAAGGATAGAGAAGCATCCAAAAAATTTCTATCTCTTAGGATTCTACTTGGTTAAAAACTGCCTTACGACTTAGCTGCTCATCAAGGGTGAAGCGTTCTCTAGACCAATCACATGAAGCACCAAGCCTCTTGATCTGTCTCGTTATGGTTCCACCGTACCTAAATGTCAAGGATATATAGATGTTTAAGGGAAGATGTGACGAAAATTTAACTATAGAAAAAGCGCACAGCATTCATGTCACAGTTAATGCAAAAAGAAAATATTTACAACTACAACACAACTACCAATCACAGAGCACTAACTAATTCTAACACCAACCAGGTACCACCAGTACTTTTGCTGGCCATAAATAGACTTCAAACAGATGATATGGAAATTGCATGGTCCCATCTTCATCTCTAAGGTTTAGGAAAATGCAATGCTGAATTATGAAAGGCTACTACCATAGTTAAAAGTCATCAAAATAGTAGTTTCAGTCTCACAACCATGGAGTAGCGAGGAGGTACCACAAGAGGCATTACAATCAATTTCAAGAACAGTCATTCTCTTGGCGCAAAGTAATTTCCACTACAATAGAATCATAGCATACATCCAAATGTCAAAGTACGTCAATTGCTTGTATGAGGAATATTTTGAAATTATATACATGTATACTCTTCCACCAAGTAACTTGAACTTTTCTGTTGGGACTCTAAACATGATATTAAAGCTTAGCTTAATTTCCAACAAGCCATTTAAAATTCAATTTACCATCCTACTCCTCCTTCTTCAACTACACTACAGCTGTCATTCTCTATCCGGTTAGCACAAGATAGGATTTTAAAGTATCTCGCCTTTCTTGTTTACAAGGTTCATTGATGTGCTTGTCGACACATATCCTCCTTCACTTAATAGATTAAGGTTCTCAATTGGAACTCTCAACATAGAAAAATGCTTATTTATTGAAGTTGATAGAGAAGTGAGGCAAAGCTAGGCCAAAGGGGAGTTTGGAAGACCAGCAAGAACTCCCCATTTAAGTAATTACATGCAGCACTCCAAAACCAAGATTCCTTAACAACTAAAATAAACAAGCTATGGGTGTTAAATGTCAAGGGTTGGTAAGGTTTTGTGTGGTGTGTCAAATGAAACACATTCTCTACCACTTATGCAGGTCCCCATTAACTCCTTCAAGTATCAATCTTTTGACCACAATTCTACATGGAGTGTTTCACACATTAGCTCAACCAAGATCCACAAAGACCAAGGACAGACACTAACCATTAGCTACCAGGGTAGCTAGCTCTGTCATTTTATTCTTAAGCTAGTAAAAGTCATCACTTACATTCTTCTATCAAACTCATAAATAAGGTCATTCTAATTGATTGCTAGGCAACGAATTTAATTGAACAAAAGACAATTTGATAGCAATGCTTGGTAGAAGCAATCCTTTAAACAAGAAAAATTCTAGTTGGAAAGGCATAAATACTTCTCCTTCCATTCCCATACACGTTTGGTGAACTCATCTCTACTCAAGTCGGCCCTCTTTATTCCTTCAGATGCAAGCATTCTTTCAACTACCAACTGCAATAATACCGAAGACAAAAGGCAAATGAGTTTCAATATCCACATGAACTTGGATCGTCTCAAAAGTAACTAAAGTTCAAAGATGATAAGGTTATATGGCATATCAAGAGAAAAGAGATCATAGATGTCATCAGCAATCCTATTGCTAACATGGAGATTCTTGGGGACATACCTGGGTAGCGATTCCAGCATGATCAGTTCCAGGAACCCAAAGTGTTGGTCTTCCCTTCATGCGGTGGTATCTAACCATGATATCCTAAACAAGTAGACCATGAAAGAAATTTAACCCTTATATCATAGTCAGCTTTTTTCACATATTATATCAACAAATTCAAAGTGATATGAACTACAAGACAAAAAGCTAAGTTTTTGGCTCCTCATACGAGTATAAGAAGCAGTGCAAAAAACCCAGGAGTGAAAGATATTATAAGCAGATAAGATGAAATTGGAAATGTCATGATTTAGCTTCAGTCAAATCAATGTAAATTAAGAGCAAGTCTCACAAGATTAGCATAACCAGCAAGTACTCAATCAACAACTTATAAAAAAAAAGAGTAACGACCTCGAGTGTCACAAACATCGCATGCCCCATGTGCAGCGAACCAGTCACGTTAGGAGGTGGCATTGAAATGACAAAAGGATCGGTTCCTCGATCTAACTGTGGCTTAAAATATCCTTGAGCTTCCCACCTAACAAGAAACAGCCAATGTTACATTACATCTAAAACAATCGCTTTACTGTTGTCCATTCATCAGCTTGAACATTAGTAAATGGATACACATTAATTCGCAAAATATCGATGTGTCTATATTAGACAGCTCGCCATAAGAAAATTACTCTCCAGGGAATCCCATGTGCCAAACAACATGCGGGCTAAGTTGCATAGACAGGCACCCTAGCAATTGGCAACAGCAAGATTGATTTCAAGCACTCATCAATTAGAAAAGTAACAAATTTGAGAAACTAACAGGTGTAAGGAAAGCAAAACAGTAGTTAAGTTTCTGGCAAACAGCAAAATGGTCAGTGTTAGCAATCAGTGTGCGAAAGCAATAACCACCAGCACAAATCATACAAGACCTGTGCTTCCCAAGAGAAAAAAAGAAACCTTCAATAAAGCTCCCAAATTTCGCTAACACAAGTAATGCTTAACAAAATTATCTACTTGCCCACAGTGAGCTGCCTAAAAGTTTTCCACTTTCTTTGCATCAATTGTTTGTGGAGTCTGCTGATTTGTATAGGTATTGGATCAAACACCACTTTCCACTAAGAGCCAAAAGCAATCAAGCCACAACAAGCAACATGCTTGAGGGAGAGAGTAATCAAACTCTGAAGAAAGTCACGGTGTCGTGCCTGGTAATGCAAAGCCATAACACAAACAAGCTGCTAAATTCGCCAAAATTACGTCTTCCAGAGAGTAATCAGACTCGAAACACATTAGCTACTGCCCAGCAATGGGCTTAACGACACTCATTAGCATTTCCCACTTAATAAACAAACACACTCAGACACTAACGCAGTTACGCAGTGAGCAATCAATTCCGCCAAGCATAAAACGGCCACTTCGACCGAGAAGACGATACCAGTTGTAGATTCTCTCCTCGGAGGCGAAATCGAAGTTCTTCGCAATCTCCGGCGAAGTGAAAACGCCATTGCCCGACGCCGCGGCAACTGAAACGCGCTCGAAACAAAAACTCGGCGAAGTCAGAGCAGAGAAACGAGCAAAAGCACCGGCTTACTCCGGAAGCAAACAACTCGCGGAAACGACCGCGTCGTGTCGGAGCGACGACTTTACCCGCGAAGAACCGGAATCTCGAGCCGCAGAGCCTCCGGCGAGGAATCCCGGCGCACGGGCGCCGCGCCGAGAGGAGGAGAGGGTTCAGCCGGCAAGCCGAGCGGGAGGAGAGGAGCGACGGCCCGGAGACGGCCATCTGGAGCATCATTCGCGGCCCTATCTCGGGAGCGGTGAGCAGCGGGGCCCTTGGAGACGCTCCGGAGCTCTACAGGCGCGGCGGGAGGAGGCGATGTGCAGTGGCGGAGAGCTTCATGGGCGCGAGCGAATGGCTCGGCTGGGCGGAGGAAGACGAAGCAGATAATTGGGAGGGAAAGAGGAGAGGCGGGGAGGAGGATCGGGAAGATGGGATGGAAAATGGAAATGGGCCTCATGGGCCGGTGTGGCTGATTCCTTCGAATTGGGCCCAGGCCCGGGAGCTCGAGTTTAGAGAGCCCAAGCATTGGTTTACTATCGGCTTCGAGCCGAAAGATTTTCGGAACTCTCTTGAATTGGAATCCATTCCAAACACATACCCATACAGCGATTGAATTGTGGCTGCGCTGCGAAATCTGGGCGTGACAGCCTCTTAAAAACTGTTGGAAATTGTTGTAGGCCTATGGTTGTGGCTTGCGGAGTGGCAGCTATGTGACTTGAGATGCTTGTCATGTATCTTATGAAAGCTGCTGCACCCTTTTTCTATAATTGAAAATGTCGTAGGAAAACTTTAACAAACAGCGTTGCAAATCTATAATGCAAATTAAACGATAGATGATTGTGAGATGTGTTGTGAAGACCAATGCATTGTGTTTAAGATTCAAGAGCGCAATCGTCATTTAAGCCACGTGACTAGTGGTGCTTTGAATTTTAAAGATTCACAAATTGATTCTTGAACCTGTCTAAAATATTTCCGCATTTTGTTAAAGTTCTTTTGAATGCATGTCATTCATTCGTGAAATGTGATCAATAGTCAAAATTGAAAAGAAAATGGATGCCAATACTCATGGAAATTTGCCGATCGAGAGTTGAATTCGACAATGCATCCTCTTCTGATGTCAAATGCAGATTAAAAATGAAGTTTGGAGATTTCCCTTTTCGGCCAAAATGGTAAAATTGAAAATTAAGTGATGAAAATGAAAATAAAATGTTGCTTTATAATAGCTGAACATTGAGCATTGAGTATATTCTTTCCCGCAAAAGACGAGACTGTCAATGTCACTGGTAGGTTTAAGGCTTTTAACAACGTATTAGGCAAGGTATATTTTCAACTTGGATGCCTTTTCTATCGAACGAATAAAGAATCCTCATCCTTACTTAGCCTATTAAGTGATCTGACTTAATTAGATATCCTAAATCAAAATTAGCTATGGTAATCAAATGTGCTTAATTTTGTTAAATGTTGGTTCTTAGCAAGTGTTAGGATGCACGTGTGAGTGAATTATATTAGAGAGTTCCACATTTGTCTCAGTAATAGTTAGACACAAACTATGAAGATGGTGAAAAAGAAAATAGAGAACAAAGAGAAAGAAAAAAGAAAAAAGTGAGTTCTTTTTCCTTATGAAAGTTTTCAATCTCTTTGTGCTATGATCTTAAAAGAATATCATTATTGTATTTCAATTTTCTTTGAAGTCTAGTGGATTCATAAAATACCTCTGCGTAGAGACGTAGTCTAGGTTTGGGTGAACTTTGATAACAAATTTTACAGTATGTTTTTCGAATTATGTTTTTTTATTATATTCTGCTTGATGAATTGTTTACAAGTGTTATTTTTTAGGAATTGGCATGCGATTTCCCGACAATTGGTATTAGAGTCTGGGTTGGCTAATCAAGAACATCGAGGGTTTTTCGATAACAAAAGATAAAATTAGAATCGACGACTATCTTTATCGAAATATAAAATTAGATAAAATAGTATGGCAAAAGATGAAATTATAATCGATAAGTGGATTTTGAATAATGGAAACTCCAAATTGAGGAATATCTTCATCATAAATATCTTTATGCACCATTTGGGGGTTGGAAACCCGAGATTGCAGAAGTGGATTCGACAATAGAATTCATATGGAAAATTCTTGATCATATTAAAGCCGACCGTTATGATTACTAGGCAGGTGGGCATTGTAGCGTAGCAAAGTGGGCCCACAATTTGATGCAAAAAGATAGTCGAATTAGGAGGGAGCAAGCCTAACATTAAGCTCACACGTGAGGAGTGAATTATTATTAGACACGTATGAGTGAGTTGTGTTAAAAAAGTCTCATTGGAAAATTGATGCGATGTAAAGCAATTAATATTTGCTAGTTGATTCATAACTCATTGGCTTAAGTTTTTGAGTGAATGTTGGTCCAATTAAATATATAGATGGGCTCAGACTTAGACTCATTCTTGGCAATCTTCTTAGACGAAAGTATCGAACTTCTACTGCTGCTCCCAACAACAAGTCCATTGATTCCAGGCTTGAGACCCTAGTGCTCATGCTTTGGTTCCCGATGCTCATGCTCGAGTCCATTAAGGTCAAGTCTCGGACCTATGTTATGGATTCCACCTTCGGGATCGAGTCCTCGACACTCAGGCTTAGGTCCATCAAGGCTCGGCGTAGGCACCACAGACTTGGTCTCGGCCTCCAACATCTTGAGCTTAGCCTTGATGGACTTGGACACGGGTGCTAGAGTCTCGAGCCCTACCTCAATAGACCCACACTTGCCCTTAGTGGACCTTGGTAGACCCAACTTCAAACTCTAAACCTAGGCCCGCCACTAAAGGCTCGGGAACAAGTGTTGAGTGCTCAAAAATAGAGTTTCTAATCCAAGCTCTAATATATAATTATATTTCAAAAAAAGATTTATAATGTTCAAAAAAGAAATCATCTTTTTGAATTTAAAAATAGATTTTTCATTAATTAAGAAAACTTTGTTCGTTAACTAATTTTTCCAAGAGATCCAAGCATAAGAAGAAAAAAGAAAAATATTTTCTTAGATGGGGAGTTCAGATGTTGGCAGAGCATTAGAGAATATTCGATAACACCAGAATTTGGTGGTTTCTGCCTTTGGAATCTCATCTCCAAAACTTGTTTGGTGTCCATGGGAGTCAAACCGATGTATTTGCTCCTCCCTCATTCACGCATATAGCAATCGATCACCGGTCTGCTAACTTCACGGACCAGGGGGGAACACAAAGCTCACCGGACATCACGTTGGATAATCACAAATTTTCGAAAGAAATCTCTTCAAATGGGAAGAAATTGAAACTTCATATCTCCGGTTCTAACATCGCCGAACATTGAAGTACGCGACGTTCTTGTCATGAAAGCTTGAGGAACAACGATCTTCTTATACTTCAAGCGAATAATAAGTAGGCGGGGGCATGTAATACACCACAATAATTAAAACCTTATAACATCATTTTCTCAATTAATTTCTAGGCTAGTTTTCTATGTTGCATCATTAGAGGAAAACATGAAATTCCACGTCTCCTGCGGATGTAGGCGAGTCTTCCAAACTTTTGTCTTCATCACAATCGAGACAAAAACTCCTAAATTTTTAAATTTCCAAAAGCTTGTCGCATGGCAGAGAAGACGAGTCGCTCAATCCATGCTAACGCATGAAACGTTAGAGAATAGTCCAACGCCCGTCGACTGTCCCATGCGTGGAGCTGAACCACTAGAGTCCAACCAAGGCCAGAAGGAATATTGCGAAGACCCACGTTTGGGCGCTCCAACCAGCATCTTCCCCGGTCCTCCTCCTCCTCTTCTTTTATAATTAATGCAAAAATGAACACAACTCTTCCGAACTTCAAACTTCAAACTTCATCTCATTTGCAATGGCCCTCTCATCTAACATCACTTGCCACGAAAATTCTTCTCTTGCTCGCCATTTCGTTCGTAGCATCGCCAATTACGATCTCTCTAGATTAAACCGCTCTCCCCGACTCGGGAGTCTGTGGCTTCCGACGAAAGTCCGGGCCATCCAAGTGGAGAATCCGTCATCGACAGTGCAACCGTCTCTGGCCCCGGATTTGGTGCTACCAGAGGATGGGAACGACCTTCTATTGCCGTTCCAGTTCGACCACTACATGGCCGCAAAGGCCAAGCTAGTGAACCAAGCCCTAGACATGGCGGTCCCTTTGCAACAACCTCTTAAAATCCATGAAGCAATGAGGTACTCCCTCCTCGCCGGCGGGAAGCGCGTCCGGCCGATCCTGTGCCTGGCCTCGTGCGAGCTCGTTGGCGGCGATGTGTCTTCCGCGATGCCGGCAGCCTGCGCGGTCGAGATGATCCACACCATGTCACTCATCCACGACGACCTCCCCTGCATGGATGACGACGACCTCCGCCGCGGGAAACCCACCAACCACAAAGTGTTTGGTGAGGAGACCGCGGTCCTTGCCGGGGATGCCCTTCTCTCGCTGGCCTTCGAGCATGTGGCGGCTAGGACAGGCCCCGAAGTCCCCGCCGACCGCCTTGTCCGGGCCATCGCTGAGCTTGGCTCGGCTGTGGGGTCTGAGGGGCTCGTGGCGGGGCAGATAGTGGACATCGCGAGCGAGGGGAGGGATATCAGCCTAGGGGAGCTGGAGTACATCCACGTCCACAAGACAGCGAAGCTCTTGGAGGCATCGGTCGTGTGCGGCGCGATCGTCGGAGGGGGGAGTCAGAGTGAGGTGGAGAGAGTTAGGAAGTACGCGAGGTGCGTCGGGCTGCTATTCCAGGTGGTGGATGACATATTGGATGTGACCAAATCGACCGAGGAGCTAGGCAAGACTGCCGGGAAAGACTTGGTGAGTGATAAGGCGACGTATCCGAAGCTGATGGGGATCGAGAAGGCCAAGGAATTCGCCGGGGAATTGGTGGAGAAAGCCATCGAGCAGCTTGGTCATTTTGATGCTGCAAGAGTAGCGCCACTGTCGCATTTAGCAAATTACATTGCCAGTAGACACAATTGAAAAATTAAGAACTATGCATGCTATTTTGATCTCATCTAGGATGTATTTATGTACGTACATGTGCCGGTCCAAGGCAAGATTGGCTTCTCTACTTCAAATCGCAAGTTTAAAATTGATTATAAGCAAGTAAATAAATCATGGATAAGACTAAGAAGTGAGGCCTTCGCAAACTGAGTAATTGCACGAATCGAGCTTCATAGCGTAATGTGCAGACATGATCAGTGATTTTCGTGGGACTTACATGGATATCTGTCGCCACAATGATGGAGGGATGTGAAGCAATTATATGGACTCGAATTCGACGGAACACAATATGTTTTTTCAATTATGTCCTACCAATCGCCTCAAAATATCATAGGACAAGATAGGATACATTATTTTCTCCTGTTGAAGTTCGACTTTTAGGTGAAAATGCATCATGATGTCGTGTCTTGTCAGTGTCATCATCTTCAAACACTTTCGTGCTATCTGCATAGATTATGTGGAGGACAATGCACTGAAAAAGGAAGCGACGTCAAATAATTGCGTTACCACCACCATCTTCCTAGCTCGTGTATCTCACCCAACTAGGATCATGAAGTTTTTCGGTCAAATAGAATCAATCGTGAAGTTAGACTCACCACGAAAAAACCCCTCCATAGAAATTTAATTCGAGCACTAAATATTTCTAAGAAAAAAAGTGACAGAAAATCTTAAATTATGTTTATTGTAACATATTTATCAAAAAATTTCTTGTGATACAAAAAATTCTAAATTATACTTTGGTAAGACATATTTACCCCAAATTTTTTTATAATATAAAAAAATCCTAAACTTGGCGTCTTAAAAAATAATTTGAGAGAAATGTGTCACACTTACCCAAATTTTTTTTCCGTGACATAAAAAATTTCAAATTATACTTGATATAACATATTTACTCCAAATTTTTTTATAATACTAAAAACCCTAAACTTGGCATCTTAAAGAATAATTTGCGGTAAATGTGTTACGCAAGTATAAGTTTTAAATTTTTTGTATCATAAAAAAAGTTCGGAGTAAGTGTGTCATACAGGATATATTTGGGTTTTTTGTGTCACAAAAAAAATTGAAAAAATATGTCACGGTTTGCATAATTTAGAGTTTTTGGTGGCTTTTTTTCCTATTTTAAATTAATTGATTTCGATGCATAGATATAGATTGGATCCTACGCATCATTTCATCATATAATGCGATCCACCGTCAAATTAATCATACACGCTCGTAAATTTGACCGGACATTTTGCTCGATCAGAAGAAACCAAGCTAAATCGTTGTTGAACCTACATATATTATATACGAAAAGTACTCCCGAAAATGAGAATGAATAATAAAAGACTTCGGCATTTGCAAAGTTGACTGGTCACTGTGCAGCGTCGCAGTGTTATAACAAAACACGTTGGATCGATCGATCCATCCATCCTCGGACCCAGCAAAACTTCTGGACCCAAAGGGTCGGGTATGGTCGGTTTCACCATTAAAAAGTTAGTGCGAATCCCGCGTTCAATTTCCCATCGGTAGGTCCCTTCTAGATGGCCTTGACTTGCTTCTGTTCTGGTGTCTCTCTCCTGCCTTGGCCGAGAAGCAAATTATAGTCTAAAATTCAATCCCAGTCCCGACATTATGAATGAAAATTGGCTCCTAGAGCCTAAAAAAAAACAGAAAAAAAAAAACTTCGCAGTTGACCTTGCTCATATGTAATCATCTTGTCATACAAATTATAAAATATATTGATGGTGCAACTACCATCGAACGGTTCAACTATGGAGCGCGAATACTAAAAGAGATTAGACGTCATGAAACCTTTGCTAATAGTCGATGTGGCCACGGCTGATTAACACTCAATCGAGGTGCGTCGATGCCTTCAATGCAACCCGACCCGTTAGGACCGAGAACTGGCAACGAATGCTTTATCTGAAGAACTAATCAAACGTCCCATCTCGAACGAATTAAAGAATAGCTTGTTAAAGATCGGATCCAGGTCATTTTCCACTCGAGAATAAAATATTACCTCTGACAAAAAAATAAAAATAAAAAATTACCTAGTTGGAAATTAATAATATCATTTTTTTATCCTTGCGCGAGCCAATGGGAGAAAATTCCCACTCGTTTTCTTTCTCGTCTTTTTCCTCATCGTTGCATTGACCGAATGACTTGGTGCCTTGTCTGATGTTATATAAAGGGTGCGTTTGGGAACCACTTTTGGGGAAAGTCTTTAGAAAAATGCAAAGACCTTTGAGTTAAAGGTGTTTTCCAAAATGCAACTGTGTTTGGTAAATTATATTTTGAAAGCTCTTTGTGAAGCACTTTGAGCAAAATGGTGTTTAGGGAAATTATATTTACAAAGGACTTTGGTGATAAAAAAAAATTATCAAAAGAAAAAAAAAAAAAAAAAAGATCGGCAAGGGCGGGGCCGTGGCGTCGGACGTCCACCGAAGACCTCCGGCGAGGGTCGCCGGACGTCGGACGTCCACCGAAGACCTCCGGCGAGGGTCGCCGGACGTCGGGCGACCACCGAAGACCACCGGTGAGGGTCGCCGGACGTCGGGCAACCACCGAAGACCATCGGCGAGGGTCGCCGGACGTCGGCGACCACGCCGCGACCCGGATCTGGGCGGCGAGGTCCCCGCGACCTCGCCGCCCCCGGATCTGGGTCGCGGCGGGGTCACGCGACCTCGCTGCCCCCGGATCTGGGTCGCGCGACCTCCGGCGACCGCCGCGACCAAGATCTGGGGCGGCAAGGTCACGGGAGGACCTCGCCGCCCTCGAATCTAGGTCACGGCGAGGTCGGCGACCCAAACCTCGCCACGACCCACGGCGATCGCCGCGACCCAGATAAGGCGGCGGTTGCACCACTCCTCGGCGACGGTCGCCTGGGCCACCACGACCATGCCGAGCCGTCGGCGGCCGCTCACAGCTTCGAGCAACACGTCGTCAGCCTTCAACGGAGAAGAAGATGAACAGTACAATGACGAGGGCAAAACCGGAAAAATCGAGAGTAAGTAAGGATAGTTTTGGAAGAAATAAAAAAAAGTGAACAGTGTCACTTGTATGCCGAGAAAGCTGAAAGCCCAAGGCACCCTCACACCTGCCTTGGGCTTTCAGCCTTGAGAAGGCCAGCTTTGGCCTAATGGGAATTTCAAAGTTGTTCCCAAACACCCCAGCTTTAGTCCAAGTATCTTTAGAAGCCCAAAGCCCTTTGCAAAGTTGATTCCAAACGCACCCAAAGACGCTCGCCTGACGTTGGACTTGGCCATCGACCTACTTCTTTACTAAGGAGAGACATAGGATCGCCTTCCTTTGTCGTTCTTGAGTGTTATTATCATCTCCCTCCTCCTCCTCCTCCTCCTCCTCCTCCTCTTCTTCATCTTCTGCATCTGCTTCTTCAGCTATGGAGCACCTGATGGGTCTTCTCAGGATCCACATCCACAGGGGCGTCAACCTCGCCATCCGAGACGTCAAGAGCAGCGATCCTTACGTCATCGTCAAGTTCGGCAAGCAGGTTGGTTCCTTTCTCGTCTCCTTGTTCCTTCTGGATGCGTTTTCTCGGTCTTTGGTTTTGGTTGTTTGGGCTCCCTCTTGTCCGTGGAAAGTTATCGATATCCCGAACTTTGCGGTTTTCGCAGAAATTAAAGACTCGGGTCATTAGGAAGAACACGAACCCAGAATGGAACGAAGATCTTACGCTGACCGTCGCCGATCCTAGCCTTCCCGTTAAACTGGTGAGTTCTTGGAATAAACTACTTCAAGCTGTCTCCTTTTTAAGTGATTAAAACGGTGTTAGGAATTTCGAGTTTGATTATTCACTGGCGAAATTTTTGCAGTTCGTCTATGACAAGGACAGGCTGAGCTTCGACGACAAGATGGGGGACGCCGAGTTCGAGATCGGGCCCTTTGTGGAGGCGCTGCGGATGCGCCTGGACGGGCTTCCGAGCGGGACCATCATCACCCGGGTCCTGCCCACCCGGCAGAACTGCCTCGCCGACGAGAGCCGTGTCGTCTGGGCCGACGGCAAGGTCGTGCAGGAGATGGTCCTGAGGCTGCGCAACGTGGAGAGCGGCGAGATTGAGCTGCGGCTCGAGTGGACAGATATCCCCGGGTCGAGGGGGCTGTGAAGTCACGTCGTCACGGCGACCCTTTTCCGATCTCACCCTCGCTGCTGCAGTGTAAAGTCGTAGAGAAAAGGACTTAGCCGAATAAAAGCGTAATCGACGGGTGAGAACGAGAAAGTTCCTTTGATGGTCCTTGGTGAGGAGAGACGAAGAGAGCAAATGTGTACATTTGAATACTTCGATTTGGAAACGCTTGACTTTTTTTGTGAAGAAAATCGATTTTCATTTCCGGTCACCAATCCACCAAATCGTCCCTAACCACCGCCACTTTTGCCTTTTTCTTGACCGAAAATATTCCCGAGCCAAAAAGGAATCCACACCAAGACTCAACTTGGCTTTATCTAAGACATTATCGATAGCACGAGCCTATAAAAATGGCGCTTATTTTATGTTCGCGCAATCGGCGACTAATTATAACACGTTTGCTTAGACTGAAAATGAGGCAATCACGGAAAAAAGAGAGACAAAATCCGAATCTCGAGGAGTTTTGGGTAACTATCTTTCCAGGAGATCAACCGACCTTATTAATTGCATCCATAAATATGTGGAGGAGCCTTGCGTTGACCTTGTGTGAGAAGATCCGATCGGCTGTTTAATCTAAAGAGTCACCAAAGAAACAATCAACTCTAAACGACACCGCATAAAAATTCAACGAAAACATGTTAACGTCGATGGGCGGAGATGACGGAGTCGAACCATCTCCTACTCCATGTATTATTCCCTGCGGTCTTAGCCTTATACATTGAAACGAGACGGCGTCTCGAGACGGGCATCAAGATATGTGCAGCCAGATTTTAGCCAAAATGAAATATTCCATGATTGTTTTATTTTGTTGGGCCGGCGGGAAGAAGGCGACAGTTTAACTTGACTTTCAAAGCATCCATTTATTTATTTATTATTTTTTTTCTAGAATAATGTATTATGGATAATTACACGTGAGGTGTCTGAACTTTTGGTCCATGCAATATTATTTTTCCATTGGAATTATTGGTCCTACATGAAATTATGAGGAATATTCATGGCAAATTTCTGATCGGGCGACGCCATGTGTAAAACCATTATGTCTGAAATCGAAGGTGGCTGTGGAAAGTAAGAATGTAATCATCCCCTTTTTTCTTTTTATTCGTAAATTGTAAGTGTGATTCATATTGTAAGGACTTCCGAAGAAGTTGCTTTCAGCAAATAGGAGGAGAGGAGGAAGCTGTAAAGTCAGCAATAACGATGAAAAGGGGTAGATTTCAAAGGAATATTCCGAGAACTTTTACATGAGAGAGCCGCCTCGAGATCCGACAAGACATAGGACGTGTCGTGGTTTTCGAACCAATTAGGGTTTTCGAAACAAAGCATTTTCTGCATTTTCAATTTTAAGATGGTGCTCAGCTTTCATTCCACGAATATGACAAGGCTCCACGATTGAGTGAAATAGACAGCTTGTCTTTTGATTAGAAACGCTTGGTGAAAAAAAGAGGAAAATCCACCGCAGTCCTTGACCTAATATGAATCCAAACATGATTACACCTTTATTCGCATGCACAATTCAGTGGTTTCGGTGGTAAATATACGTATTTTCTTTATTGCGCTAGCGATATTTTATAAGAATTGATATGTCGGAAAATCTTTTCTAAAAAAAAATGATGACTCCTTTTGTGAGTAACTCAGTGGTAACTTAGTTACCAACACTTTTATGAAATTATTAACTTTTCTTTAATAGACTACATATCAGCAATTTTTATGCTAATGTACCAGATTCTACTTGCATAACTCCAATTAAAGTGATTTCCCAACTTTCATCATATTAAATTACAATCTTATTTTGGATGATCAATTTTTATTTGAATTACTTAGCAATGAATAACTGTTTTCTTTTTAATTTATCATTTTTTCTATGGAGCTAGTAATTTTTATTTACCTTAATTACCAACCCTTTATATTCTAAAGATTACTAACCTAAATTACTATGACTCACAAGCTTTTCCCTCATAAGATTATTACATAGTGTTAGGCTATAAACCCTAATTTGAGTTACTTACCGACATTTATGATTTCATTTTCTCAAATTGTCAACTTTTCTCATTGTTTGCAAACTTCTATTTGCATTGGCGAGAAAGACAAATATCAAAAGGTATGCTGAGTTAATAATTTACAAAGTGTAAAAGATGTCAATAATTTCATAAAAGTATTGGTATCTTAATGATAAGTTATAAAAAATTAGGTGATAACTCTTTCTATAATTTTTTTTTTTTTAATATTTACCAACTTTTTTAAAAATATATTAGTATGGGAAAAAAACCGATCATAAAACAATAGAATTGCACTATTCGCATAACTTCAAAGCTAGGATTGACAATACACATCGATGTTGCTCAATACGTACGTATGCTTATAAATTATCTTGTTGCAATATATTTTAAAGTGACGTTAGGCAGCGGCCGTTGATTGGTTCCATGCATCTTTAAGGAACGAAAATTTAAATAGATCTGCACCAGTTAGTGACTGATTGATAATGAAGTTTAATCCATGTGCGATCATTACAATGATCTAGGCATAGACAATGGACCATCTTCTGTACTCCACTATATAATTTTAAAATCAAGAGATTGATATATAATAGGGAGAGGGCATTGAACATCCCAAGTCAACTATACTTTTTCAATTATTCAACATCTTATTGAACGCGATAAGTTCTGCACTATTACTTTCAAATGATCAAATTAGAATTCAAAGTGACATATCTCAAGATTAATAAGAAAAGAGACTCGATCTTCCTTATGGTCAAAGGGCCGTTTTTATTGACACCTGAATTTTCTTCAACAATCAGACACGCACACATTGTTGTAAAAATAATAAAAAAATCAACAATAGTAAAAGGAAAGAAAAAAAAAAAATAAGAGAGTCTCCGATCCGGTTATGTTAGCAAGTATCGGGCCTGGGTCAGTTAAAAAGGAAAAACCCAATTCGATCGGCCCAGGTCTGATCAACAAGCGTAGCCCAAAAGAAAAAACCCGTACCGTAAACAGGGATTCGGATCGGATCATTTCGGTCCGGTTCAGGTTTCCGGCTTTTCGGTGAATTCCGGGACTAACCAAAACGGAAAGAAACCAGCCGACGACAACTCATCGTCTAAATATTCATTCTATGATAGCAAAAGGAGGTGATTCTCGATTCCGAAGACAGCCAAAAAAAAAAAAAATTTCTTGAATCTGTGGTGGGGCCTGATCCGAAAAGACCTGAAAATTTTGGGTTGGTTTAGTTCGGGCCGGAGTTTTTTTTTTTTTGACAGCGCTAAATTCTTCCTCGGCAAAGCTCTCAATGTTGGGCCTGCAGACTACGCGACATTGAGAGCCGAAACAGATTTTCCGGGGAAATTTCGAGAGATAGGGGGCTGAACGTTACGACGCTTGGTAGAACATCAGAGATCGAAGAATTACAGTACTTTCTTCGATTCAACTAGGAATTACTGCTTGAAAATGGATTATGTACGCGAGTTCTGTGGAGAACAGAGGTCTATGATGCATTGCTGATCTGATGCATGTTTTCGAATGTTCGCTCTGCCATTGCCCTATCCGGCCGCCATTCAAGACCTGCTGTTGTTAGGCGTGCAGAGGAGAGGGTTGGATTGGTCATGGGACCTCTACCTCTACATCAGCACATGACATTGAGCTGTTTATATAATTGGCTGTACTTGGGCGGCACAGCTTTCGTCGATCTGGTCATTCCTGTTAGACTTCGCTTCTGCAAGTGAATCCGTTTGTGAGAAGGAGAAATTGTTGTGAGCATGGCAGAGATTAGCGTAAACGAAATCAGAAAAAGGAGGGAATCCAAATGCACTGGGCTGATGAAAGGAAGCACACGTTTATAAAAGAGCTGAGTGTTAAAAATTTCCTATAATACGAGCTTACATTAATTAATTAATTTTCTATTTTAAATAATTGGGCTCCAATATTTGTTGAATCTGACAGTGATCTGATTATTGGGTATTAGCATATATTAATAACGGGGTCTAGTTGAAGCGTGAAAAACAGTATGCAATTGTGTTCAACTAAAGCCGTCAGAATGGGAAAGAAGACACGCATTGTGATTAGGGTTTGCTAGGTCCTCTCTTTAGCCTATAAAATGGTAGATTATACCTATCGGTTGCTTTAATTTCATTGAAAGTTGCTATACCGAAATATGTCATAAAGAGGAAGATCTGGCATTCCAATAGATCTCTGATTATTAGAATGATATATTTTTACTCAAGTGAAGTAATGGCTCATGTACGTATAATTCCGCTGTGCTTATTAATTTCGGTATTTTACAGTCATATATGGATCCGATTCTTCTTGATTGATTAGTTATTTACGTGCATAATTTTCTTTAACAGCTGCCCCAGCTCATGACGGTGTCACCGCCATGCCCGAGAGTCTGGCCGCTGTCTGTTGATTTCGCCACGACCAGATCCGAGTTGTTTCCCTTTCTATTAAACTCTAAGAGTTGATTTCGCATTCAATATTTTCTTGCGTCATCCTTTATCTTTGTCCCGATGTCGTTGTCGTAGTTAACTCTCTGGTCGAGCTGAAGGCATCGCCGCATTACTGGGTTTCCGCTGCCGCTCTCGCGCGAACAGAAGCATTTGAGTGAAGTACCTTTCTGCCTACTTGAAGCAGAGCAATATTGGTGATCTAGTCATGCTAGACTTTGCATCATAGCATCCCATGTATACTTTATATACGTAAAATCCTCGCCATTAGAAAGAATCTTTTGTGAACAAGTGTTCTGATGCACATTTAGGATGTTCAGTTCGCATATTTGTTCACATACATCACCTACATGTCACGAAGATAGCGTACAACAAAATCATATCTTACATGTTTACCGTGTTCGTTAATTTTTCTTTTAGTGACTATTCCCTCGGTTAGAATGCTCCTTTAGTTTAGAGACAGGCGTAGGCTTTGATTTTGAGACTTAGCCCATGGGATTCATGTCCCGAGGCTCAACAATAAGGCCGTGTAATATTCTTCATCCAACTTGTATCAAGTTTACTTTCCTATACTTTCCATCATTATTTTTATTATTGCTCTGTTTCTTTGTGATATGATTGATCACTTTACATGTGTTTGATGTTTTTGATTTCCTTCGGGTTCATTTGACGATTTGGTCACAATTCAGAAATAATCTAAATCAATCCAAACAGCCGCTTAGTGGAAAGGAACTTAGAATTCCATAATTTGATAAGACCTCATGAGTCAATTTGTAGGCAAAGAAATGGAGTTTCAAGTCACAAAACTTAGATTCTTTGATTCGTACGACATAAACCGTTCTCCCACATAATGCTCGACTCCTAGCTAGCCCGACTAAGTGAGTAGCAACTCACTTCTAGAATAGAATCTCGTTTTTAAAACATTATAAATAATTTGCCCAATGTTACATGCGGTAAAGATTTGGAAGAACCTGCGCGGAGCAAGATCGAGCAAACCTCAAAAAGTGGCGATCCACGAAATCTTTGAATCTTTGCAAGAAGTCTTTAGAATTTGACCTCAAATGATCACAAACGTGGATAAAGAACATGGCCCAAGATGAGCCTTTCTTTTGATATTCAAGTATGAGTTATTGCGCCCTATTTTTCTTTTTCTTTTTCTTTATACGTTTTATCTTCCTTTATACTTTTTAGGGATAAAGAGAAAGACGCCGCTATCCCTGCACTTTCTCAATTTACTCAATTTCATCCATAATACTCTTTATTAGCCAATATGTCCCTAAATTGTTGAGTGCAAAGCATGATTTTGATACTAAATATTCAAAAAGCTCGAGAACTCAATTGAAAAAAAAAAAACTCTTTTTAATTGAAGGCACACTCTATAATATTAGTTTGAAGAACTTTTTGCGCACAAACACAAATTAGAGCACTTGACTATTTATAACCGTCCCCTCACAAGAGGATGGTTCACTCCCCTGTATCACTCTAGAAATCAATGGTTCACTCACTCCCTTTATAGCTGGCGTGGCTGTAATAAAATTAAATGCCATGGCATCCTAAATGTAACTCAAAGGATTAAGCACATAACTCAAAACAGAATATATTTGAAACTCTAAAAAATTAGAAATTTGAAGGAAAAACAAAATGCGAAATACAATAAGGGGAGAAAAAAAAAAAACTATTGCGGTGGCGGCAGCGGCAACAAAGGGTTGACATCCCCCTTCGGGCTTAGGTGAAGCCGGAATGGACACCACTGCCACCTCTGCTACTGAAGCAGACCAGTAAGTACAAGATGGCGTGTGTCGCTAGTGAGCGGGCAAGGGCAGTGGCCTTCAATCCACTGCCACTTCGCTCCTCGATTGCGAGGGTCACGACTCTCCGCAGATCTGGGTGAGGGCAGCCATGCCGTGTGTCCAATTAAAATTGAAGGACGCAGTTTGATACGATGGCCGGGCGGCAATCGAGTTACAAATCCGCAGCCCCCTGCCGACACCATTCTTGCACGGGCGTTTGCAATTCGCTAGAAAACCCCACACAACAACAAACAGTCACAGGTATCATCATCAACATAGAAGGCAACAAAGGAAGAAAATGACAATTGTACAAGGACGACTGGTGTCTTTGTCCCGCCTCATTATGGAATGATGAAATCTACAGGTTGGCTAGAAGTTTTTCAACCAGGAAAGAGAATAGGAACGGTCTATCTTTCTAATGTAAGACGGCCAGCCTTAATGGCTTGGGACCATTATGAAGCTTCAGTGTCGCGGGTAGCCCCCCGTTTGGGACCCGGTCGGGGCACCGCAGATCGTCCTGTTCCATCTCTCCACAGCTACCTAAGCTTATGGGGCGTTCCTTTCTCATTCATTTCGTATGATTCGCTGATCATTTATTTCTGAACCGCCCGAGTGCTCCCCATTTACTAATCATCGCATGCGACCCTGCCCTGTGCATCAATGGATTCTCAGGACCATCGTCCCGTGATCTTTTGATGTTCTCTTTAAGGAAAAAGTACAAAAAAAGACAGACTTATTGTACTTAGGCCAATTCAATTCTAACCTTTTTAATTATATCAATTTAATCGTAAATTTTTTGACGATTTGCTAATGTAGTCCATTTGGTCAATTTTGGTTAGAAATCATCGATGTAGACAAGTTTGTTAATAATTTTTTGAATTGTGTTGTTTTTTTTCCCTTTCATTTTAGCCAAGGAGGGTCACTGAGGACCCTTATCGGCCACTAGGCGAGGCCTAGCGAGCCCACACCGGTCGCTGGCGAGGTGGTTGTCGCCCAAATCTCATTGTCACGATCGTGTTGACCTTTTGCGGATATTGCAACTATTGCTTAAAAAAATTTGCATAATCAAGTAGTTTTAGATTATCAATGGGAGACTGTCTTTCTTGTTCACTAAATAATAATTAGCATATCCATTATTTATTTTCTCTTTTGAATTTTAGTGATTTTTATGTGTCGGAAAGAGAAGTTATTGATTCGGGGGCACATCTATGGAGCACGAATTACTTCAGTCTCTTGGTAGCTGAGTACTAATTTTGTTGCGGAACAACACCAAAAGGTGCCCTAATCGAAGCACAAATAGCAAAGGATGAAATGAAAATTGAAACCAAATGAGACATAAGATATATGTGAAAACTCAAAACAGGAAAAATCATTAGGAGAGAGAGGGGTTACACCATCTTCAACAACTAGTACAAGAGTATAATCCAAAATCTCAAAAACCACTTGGTAAGCCACAAGATCTAAAAATCTAACAAGAAGATAGGAAGAACAAAGGAGGGAGACAATGTGTAGGCTAGAGTTAAAGATGCCTGTTCAACACATTCCTTTTATAATCTCCCTTCCAAAAACCTTAAAATAAATATGCATGGTCCAAAATACCCTCATCACTAATTTGAAAGTCAAAACTTAACAAACCTTGTGATATAATTTTTCATGGTTTAAGACATCCTACATCAATTTATGAGGAAAATAATGTTTGAAACTGGTCGTGGACAATATAATATTTAAAAGTCATGTCACTTTAAATTGGACTACAGTAAAAATAAATATAAGGATAATGACACAAACAAATCATGAACTTTGGCCTAATGTGAAATGTGGTTCATGAACTTTTAATTTGTTTAATATGGTACTTAGACTTTCGGTATATGCTTAACTTAGTTCATAAACTATATAAAAATGGTCAATATTGTATTTCTATTAATTCAAGTTTCAAGAGAACATTAAACATTTTTGTATAGTTCAAGGACTAAATTGAATATATATCAAAAGTTGAGGAACAAATTAAAAGTTCAGAGATTACATTATATATTTAGTAACAATTTAGAGACCACATTAAACAAATTGAAGGTTCAAGTACCAAATTGCAAACTAGGCTAAATTTCAATGACTATTATATCATTTTCCCATAAATATATTTATGATGACGGCCTATGTGACCGAATGAATCGCTGACTTAATGGGGTTATATATCTACTCCTGACAGTATCATCCCTCCTTAATTGGCTTGGAATCATGCAGTATTTTTGGGAAGCATGTTTGAAGCATCATTTACGTAAATTGTTTTATGCGAATTTGAAAAAGTCTACTCTGTCTATGTTTCCACAAAAAACCTCCACGGAAAACACATGAAACACGTCCACACCAGACGATGTGAAAACGAAATTCTACATAGTTTTTGCCGAAAGTAGAAACAGCCGGTTTGGACCTTTTTCGTGCGTGCATGCACTTAAAATATGTAGAGCGGATATGTTGTAAAATTAATGCAGAAAGTATCGGATTTTGCAATTAACCAATTGGAGGTATAAGGTCGACAAGTCGGTTTAGAAACATTGTGTAAAGCACAGTTTGACCTTGCAGTGGGCGTTTCACTCATCCCTCCACCATCATCGACGTAGGCGGCTATTAGATTGGCTTATCAGTTCCTCAAACGACCCTTACGAGATGCGGTGGAATCTACCCTCCCCACTTGAAGGGCCCCCAATTCTCGAGTATGATTTTTTCTTTCCTTGGATATTTTACATCCCAAAGTTAAGATGAAACGATTTTAGGACATTCGGTCCTTCATGTACTTGAAACATGTAGAGTGGATATGTTGTAAAATTAATACAAAAAATATCGAAATTTGCAATTAATCAACATGAAATTAATATAGAAGTAAACGATGAACAATAAACAACATAAGAAATTTATGTGATTCGATCGAAATATCGATACATATTTCACCAACAGAGTCAGCAGCAAATAGTCTACTAATAATCGGAGAATCGGTGTTATAATCGTTCACATGCTCGAGAATTTCTCACACTTAAATTAAGCCTAAACTCATAGTATTTATAAATAAGCTACTCAGTTTAGACGTAAAGCTCAAGCATAATGATCTCCGTGTTCAAGATCTTCGTGCGACTCAAGAAGCGCTCTCTGTATGGCTTCTGTTGAAGGTGAACGAAAAAATTAAATCAATAAATCCACGCTTTTTACTTTCTCTGACAATCTACCAATATTCCATCATATTTAATCTATTTTCAAGTTGGGACCACCGAATATTTAAATTCCCTTTTTCTTGTGTGGCTTTTAGACGAGACGTTCACTGTGCGTCTTCTTGATACGTTTTTTTTTTTTTGGTCGGAGTCTTCTTGATACGTTAGATAAATATAAAATAGGCAAGCAAGAGAATTCAACCTCTGATCTTGGTCAAATTTGAACATGAGGACTTTAACTATTTAAGAATTCGGTCAATAATTCCTATTCACATTAGGAGTTGGTTTTCGTACAAATTCAAACTCGAGATATAATTTAATAATTATTATCTTGACTTGATGTTTGAAGTCAAGTCATGATACTTATCATTCATGTCTGCGCTTCCAATGCCTCGACAGGTGTTTATTCTCTACAGACACCCATCAAGCTCTAGCATAGCTTGAGTTTTGCCAAGGAAATAGGCTTTGTCATCTTATCTACTGGGTTTTTCGTTATCACGATCTTGTTCACAACAACCTTACCCTTCGTTAAGGCATTTTGGCTAGTAATGGTACTTGATGTCGATATTCTTCGTTTGCTTGTGATAAATCGGATTATATGACATATATTTCACACCTTGGTTATCATGGGATATATCAACACTTTTCTACTTTAACCCAGAGTCTAAAAACAAACTTAGTGATGTTGTCTTCTTTGTTGTAAAGGTTAGTGCCATGTATTTTGCCTTAGTTGAAGACAAGGAAATGTGGTCCTATGATGACACCTTCCAACTCACTACACCACTTGCTATTATAAGCATGTACCCTAGTAAAGACCCGTACTCATCCATGTCGGCAATGTGATTCGAATCCACATAACTTGTGGTCTTTTTGCCATTTTAATTCCTTCATTATATTATATCACGCACCGCCCCCTCCAAAACCACTCCACAGTTTCTCAATGAGCTTTATTAGGACATTTCATGTAACGACTAACTATGCTCACAACTTGTGAAATGTCAGGCCTGGTGCATACCAAGGTTGCCTAATAATACCTATTGCACTAGAATAAGGACACACAAGACATTTGATCCTTCTCCTCCATAGACTGTGGAGATAATTTATTAAAAAGTTTAAAGTGCTTTGCTAAATGTGTACTCACAAGTTTTACTGACTACATTTTAAATTGTGCCAAAATCTTCTTAATATATTTCTTGAGACAAATATAAAACTCCTACAATTTTATCATGCAAAATCTCCATACCCAATACATGCTTTGTAGCACCAAAATCTTTCATCTCAAACTTAGCACTCAACTACCTCTTCTAAACATCAATATTAGACATATTCCTAACTGCAACCCTATTGGCCCTTTTGGGTTCCAGGGGTAGTAGCGGCCTTGCCGCCCTTGCCCTTGGCTCTTTTAAATTAAGATTTTAGTTAAACTTAGAATTTAATCCAAAACGTTGTCATTTTAGCCTTGTGTTCCAAGTTTTAACCACATCATCGCCATGTAGGAAATATAAAATATTATAAAAAAGTCACGTCAACATTTTCCGTCAGTCTAAATGGATGAAATTATGAAAGAACTCAATTGTACCAATTTGACAAGCTTGAAGACCTAATTATATTTTTTGTAAGTTTTAGAACTTAGTTATATTTTCCTGATAAATTTTAGAACTTCCAGTGCATATATGTCTTCAAGACTTCTCAGTGTCATGGAGCTGCCATGAAAATGATGGCAAAGAGATCAAAGGTGCCTTGAAATGAATAAGACGGTTTGCCTGTGGCCCGCAACTTCCACAGTCTTCTGTTCATATCAAGCTCAAGCCTGTGACCACATATCACGGTCCCATGCCCAACCAACTTCCAGCCAGTCAACAGGCAACCGCAATCTCTTTTATGCATTGCGAAGATACAGAATGTTCAATCATAATGGTTCGCTTAATTGGTGAGAGGCGAATGGGAGCTTGGCCCACAAGCTGTACGAGGCTCAAGTTCAGTTATCTATTAAGTTGTTCAAAGCTTTCATGGAATGCCTGTTTGTACTGTATATGACTCTCTAGAAATCGTCGTCTTTTCGTGATGCTTCTTTCATTGTAAATCCTGACTTGATAGTGCTCCAGATTAAAAAGGCCATACGAAGGAGACTGACCAGGTGTGAAGATGGTAGAAAGAAGGTGAATGTTGATAGGCATAGATCATTGAGTGTTTGACTGGTTGGTGTACAGATTCTTGAGGTTGCAGTAGAATTTGCTCTCCTATTTTGCCGTCGATACTATATTAAGTTCTTACTTATGTAGAAAGGAAAAAAAAATTCCGTACATTTCTCCTAAGTCCGGGGGTTATCATATATTTAAGCATTTTGTTTGCCTCCATCCACATGTACTGTAGCAATACTTGCAAGTAAACTTCATTTGTAGTCATCGTGCTTTGACATATTTGGCGATTGAGTCATCAAACTTTAATTTTATCAACGACTGTATTGAGCTAAAATCTCTATTTAAGTAATCTGACAATTTTCTGACTACTTTTCAACCAACATGATGTAAAAACATCGTTGGTAATTGCACTTAGAGTTTAATAAAAATTCAGTAACTACATATGCAGCTAGTCATGGTGAACTAAAGATGATTTTCTGTGCGGTATGCAATGATAGAAGTGGCCACATATAGTCTTTTCATTGAAATTTAGCCAGCAAACAGTCAGAGAATATCAATTACAACGAAAATGAAGTCTAGTCCATTTGATAATTGAAATCAAAGCTCCATGACCCAACTGAAAACCGCATCAAGAGTACAGTCGATAGGATTTATAGCAATACATAATTGAGTTTGAAATGTTGATAGCTCATTTGAGAAGTTGTAACTCGAGCAAAACCTCAAAAGCAAGAAATTAATAATAAGCCCTTTGTTTAACTTCATATGAGTGTTGTTTTACTGCATAAGAAAGTTATCATGATGTATATAGTTTTCCGCTCACTATGCTCTTTAAATGTGACCACATGGCTGAATTTCATATACTCCTAAGATTATCTACTCTTCCTTTCATTTATTACGACATATATTTCTCTCTGGGTGCTATTTTTATTAATCCAGATGTAGAAAGCAATCCTTGGCGTATGAAGGTGGACAGAGTTAATTCTTTCCCTTCGAGTTGAAGCGTTGACCAGAAACATATTTCTCTCCATACCCTTCTATGGTAGGGTGGCCTTTGCAATCAAGTTCACATTTATTAATGGTGTAGTGTCCATGTAATGGGACCCAAACATTTTATAATTTTTTTAAAATTTAATAAAGAAATGTTACCATTAATAATAACAACAGCCTATGCCCTCTTTTTTATAAATAAATTTACATTGACTCATTTTCGCATGTGATATAAACCATCAATCTTTGGAAAATCTCTTCCTTATAATCTATTCTGTACAAGACAAGCACATATTTCCTAAAAAAAAATTATTCTTTTAATGCACTAAGCTACACATAATACAAGAGAAACAATGCATTAAAGAACGACATACTTTTCTTACTCGGGTATGTAACAAATTCCATGAGAAACATTTGATCATAATTAGATTATCAATGTTATTGAGTGTAGATAATATCATATGCGGACCATTTATTTGGATTTTACTTGATTTTTATTATTTTTGAGGTTAATAGGGAACTATTTCATGCACTTCAACTACGTCCTGCTAGTCAATTCCTAACGCATCAC
Source organism: Eucalyptus guilfoylei (assembly GCA_016097605.1). Lineage (NCBI taxonomy): Eukaryota > Viridiplantae > Streptophyta > Magnoliopsida > Myrtales > Myrtaceae > Eucalyptus > Eucalyptus guilfoylei. The sequence continues at coordinate 32,414,087 of CM027865.1, read as the reverse complement.
ATTATTGTGGAAGGGGTGGACAACCCTAACGATTTTTCCTAACGTCCAGCCAGTCAATTCACCCACGTGATAAAATGCAACATGAAAAAGCCCTAACGATTTTTCCTCTCCTCAATCCTCTTTCTTCTCCTCCGTGTTGACTGCTCAGCCAACGCCATTGACCACCTACGCCTTCTCTTTACACTGCCATCGGCCTTGCCATGCCTCCGTCGAAGCCCTCACCATCACCCGCCAATCCTGGGGTCTCCCACCTCTCTTTCAAATGTGCATTGGCTGCCTCTCTAGCTGTCTTGACCTCAGATCAAGGCCGCTATGTTGGGAGTGCATAGCGAAATCCTAATACTTTTTGTCTAGGATGATTGCTAAGAGAAAATCAAAATTCGAGTATGTTACCTTCATTCAAAAACTTAATAACTTATGGATCAATCAGGATATATTAAATGCTATACACCATACCAATTCTCTAATGTGAGATTTTTCTAACATAATTCACACGAATATCTTAATAGTTATGTGATTGACCACCCCTATGTAGAGAGAGAGAGAGAGAGAGAGAGAGAGGAGGTGGGGGGGGGGGGGGTTTGAGGGTACCCCATGGGAAGTGGAATGGGGATGAATTTTAGGAGTAATAGAAGGTTAACATTGTTCAAATCTATCCAACTTTAATCCCTGAAGTAAATATAATTTCAAATAATACGAGATGAGCCCTGTTTATTTAGGGTCCGCTTGCTATTCTTTTCAATGGTCAATAAGCAAATTTTTAATTTTCCTGCAGTAATTTAAAATATTATCTAAGTTTAAGAAAATAGTGAAAAAAATTATATGTGAAATCTACATGTAGGCATTTGTATGTTGTGACAATTTTAGGTTTTTCGGGCTAAGATAAAAAATCAAAATGTTTTGTCACGAGATTTAGATATAAAGCAAAAGGCAAATATAAAAGTCTAGCTAGACATGTATAGTTAGCTAAAATTCGAATCTAAGATGAACGCTATTTGTAAATAATGGTAGATTAATATATATATATATATATATATATATATATATATATATATATATATATATATATGTGCTAGATAGACTCTAAAGCATTAGCTTCTCCGAAAAAGCACTTAATAAGGGTTCTCCACGATGTTTGTGTATTTGGAGAGTTTGAACATGGTAATTTAAGTACCTGTGTATAACAACGTGCATCATAGGCCAAATTGTTATTAGGTAAGCGGGGTCCATGTATCCTAATGCCATATTAGACTGTTAGATTTGACAATCTCACGTAAAAAGCAGTGGACCCGTTTTAATCAATGATGTGCACAGCCTTATGATGTATCTACCGGGGATATGTAGTAATGGCTCTCATTATAGCCTTTGAAACTTGATTGACACTATATAGTTTAGTCCGATTATGGAATAATCCGAACATAATGCCGGAAATTGATTAGATCACAATTTTGCTCTAGAGACGAAGTTTGGAAGTTGGCATGGCCCTAATACGGTTAGAGAGGGTTAGAGTGAAATGTTAGATAAGTTGACTATCCAACGTCTAGGTAAGGTGGATGAAATGATGAGGGGGGACATAAATTGTTTGCAAAGCACGAAAAAGAATAGCAGACAAAATTGGAAGATCAAAAGAAAAAAGATAGAATAATCCTTGATATACTAAAATTGATATATTTAGTGATGTGACAATCTCTTATTAGGTGTTGAATATAAGTCGTTTCTTTAAAGGTGCAGTTTGCTGCATTATTTAATATATTAATTTTATAGACAAGTCGTAGTATACCTAATATCATTGTAAAAGATTTATATTTGCAAGATTTCTAAATATGCGTGTGCCCCTGTGGTGGGCATGCGATCAATGGAGAAATTATCGATTGACTTTGTCTATCAGATTAGGATTGGAGACAACTTATCAAAGAACAGTAATAGATGTACTCACTATTACAAAGACACATATTAATGCATATTTTTCACATTGCATATCATTTATATAATAAATCCATCTAATTCTCTACCTAAAATTTAATGGGATAAGTGTCCCAAAAGTTCAAAATTTATTATACAACAACCAATTCCAGTTTCGATTTTTTCAATTTGGTATTTTTGATAATTTGCTAATATCATCATTTCGGTTAATTTTGATTGGTAATAACTCCTGTGGATGCTAATTGTCCTAAATGACACTATTAGCCCCGACATGGATGATTTTTGCAAAATTTTTGAATTTTTCTTTTCTTTTTTATTAATTTTCTATTTCCCTAAAAAAAGAAAAAGATTCAGAAAATCCAAAAAGTGCTTTTTATAGCAATGAATGTCATGAAGCAATTATTTAATGAAGACGGGGAAGGAAAACGCTTTTAGATCGAATTTGGATTGCTGCTTCTTGCCTTTAATGAAAGAGATAGGGAGAGTATCATGAAGGAAAGCCTTTTTCAATTAAAAAATTATGAAAATCATTCATGTTAGCACTAGCTGTTGTATGTAAGATGGTCGGCGTTGACTAGATCATCGTATAATTGATTTTGGACATTCTGTCGTTCTAGTTTTGCTTATTCATTCTCTTTGCTTATTATTCTCTCTTTGCTTTACTTGTTTCATGTCACATTTTATTTTATTTTTTCTTTTACAACTAAGGTGATATCCAACATGATTTTCGCATGGCAGAATACAAGTTTACCTACTCAATTTAGTTAAAATGAAGTCACCTACACGTGGACAATTAACGAGAAAATCACTTTGACGTTTTCTAGTTCTAAATAATTCTAAAAGACCAAATAAAAAATATGACAATCTTAATTAAGGAAATAGATCTAGTAGAGTTTCCATCCACTCCTCAAATTAGTTAACCGTAATGTCTTGCTTGATTCAAAACTAAAAGAAGTCCAAATTTTTAAAATAAAAAAATTATTTACTTTAAACTTTTCTACTATCATTTTTTATGTCACCTAAAGCTATCATATTTACACAACTTAAATTATTCATAAGCTCAGCTCGAGCCGGTCCAAATTAACTCGAAAATTAAACTCATAATGATCTTACGACTAGCCAAAAAGTAAAATGTATTTGAAAGTTTAAAGTATATTTGTTTAATTATATCTTTTGCTTTGATTGTATCTTTTGCCTCACTGATTTTTTTTTTTGTACAACCCCACTCGTTCACCGTGCCAGCCAACTTTCAATTCAAAACAATTAAACTGAATAAATATGTATTGTGTTTTAGTTCAACAAATGCCACAAAGCGATGTATTGCAGTGTATAAATTTTCATTTATTCGATAATTATTGACACCTAAATTTTTGCATAATTTTTGGGGTTAATTTTTACTAAAAAATAATTTAAAAAAGAAACACACACACATGGCATATAGTTTAGAAACGTTTTATTTTTATTTTGTTTCATTTTATTTTAGGCCGTCGGTGAAGGAAGGATTTTTCACATATTCCATTCAAATTTTTCACATATTTAGGCAATATACACCAAATGATGTATTTTCAAGCAAAAAGGAAAATTTTGGATGGAATATTTGATAAATGCAAAAGAGAATATTGCGCTGGTGCAATGATATATTCAGTGGTATTTTGCATTAGCAAAATTAGAAAGTAAAATATACCACGAAGATCCAATTTTTTGGTTTATAAAAGGGATCGCGTACGGACAAAGAAGGGGGCTCTCTCTTTTTCGAAAAAAAAAACACAAAAAGAAAAGGGTGAGTGGAGAGTGACGTGAGAGAGAGGCAAAACCAAAAAGAAAAAGAAAAAAAGAAGAAGTGCCGAAATAGTGCTGAAACCCTAATCGGCACTGTTCATCTTCCCCGAGGAGCAGCCGGCGCCGTTGCTGCTCACCGCCATCGGCCTCCATCCCTGCCGACGCCGCGCCGACGCCGGAATCCGAGCCGCCCACCAGTCCGCCCGAAGCCCGCAACGCCGCCCCTCGTCTGAGCCGCCCTTCTCCACGTCGTCGCAGCCGCTAGTCTTCGTCCGCGAGCCTCGACGCGAGCCCCGCTTTGCGTCGCTCGTCCCCGATCTGCTCGTGGAGCCACCGCCGCTACAGATCCGTGGTCCAGATGTCGGGATCTCTCCGCTTGCAGGTGTCTGAAGCTTCGGTGCTCCTGTCCCGACGCCGCCGTGCCGCCCCGATCGCCAATCGACGGAGCTCGTCCCGCCGCTCGCCAGTCCCCCGTCCAGATCCCCGACGCAGCCGCTGCCTCCTTCGCCGACACTGGTAGCCGAGCTCCCTGCGGCCTCGCCGTCGCTGCGCCGGAGTTCCCCTGCACTCATGACGCCGCCCCATGCCACGCCGCTGACGCGCCGTTCCTGTCTCTCTCGCCGGAACCCTAGCCGGCGAGCTCCCTCTCACCGGCCGGTCACCAATTTTTATTCTTTTTTTTTTTTTTAAAAAAGAAAACAAAAAAAATAAAAAAAGAGGAAAAGAAAAAATTAGGTAATTTTTTCTTTATCTTTTATGTTATTTATTTATCTTTTATTTTTTATTTTATAGTTGATGTTGCATATTATTTGCTATATTTAATGTAATCATCCTTTTAGTATAGAATTGAGAATTCATATTATGAAACTGCCTTGAAATTAGTGATTGTCAGTTTGATTTTCGCGCCCGAAATCCGACTCGCAATCACTTTTTTTAAAAAAATCGCTAATCCAATCTCCCGCCCAAGATTTGATTCATGATTTATGTGAAATTGGCCAACACGATCTCATGCGCGAGATATTGTTTGTCAATTTGGGTATCAATGTTGCTTGATTTGCTGTGGTGTTATTTAAATTAATTTTTAAAAAATCAATCAAGAGATGTAGGTTAGAATTAGGGTTTGCATGTTTAGAATTGAAATTTTATTTTAAATAAAAAATAAAAAATCAATTGACTTAGGTTGTTATTTTTTTAAACTTTAGATTGCATGTTTAATTATTAGGCAATTGTTAATTTCGAAAATTAAAAAAAGAAGAAAAGGAAAATTAGGGTTAGGTTTGCTTTTCTTATTTTGCATGTTTATGATAGAGATTTTATTTTGAATCATGAAAAAGAAAACAAAAAGGAAGCATATTCATTTAGAATGTTAGTTTTATTATTATTTGATTTGCATGTTAAATTTTAATTTCGAAATTAGTAAAAAAACAAAAAAACCATCATGCATATATCATATAGGATTATGGCATCTTTTGCACGTCGTTGCATCTTAGGATAAAATTGCACTTAGTTTAATTCTAGGTAATATTTTCTTAATTTATTATAAGTTTAGGTATTTTCTTAGATAGATTGCATCTTAGGATTATTTGAGTTAAGACAATATTTTAGTTTAAATTAGGATTTAGTTTAACCTAATTCCTAATGTAAATTGAATAGGATCTTAATCTAGTTAGGTAATTTCCACATTTTATTTAATTCCGAATTTCATAAAAAATACAAAAATGCCTTAGGCTAAATTAGTTTCATCATTTAGGATAGAATGCATTCTTTTAGGAAAAAGAAAAAATATCATATGCACGTCATTATGGTTAGATTCATTGAGATGCATGCCATCTAATATTTTTGCTAGGCCCATTTAATTAGAAATTACATGTCATTAGAACTAGGTCATTTAGTTAATATCGCATTGCCTATTGCATGATTTTCATTAATTAAGTGAAAAGAAAAAAAAAATGAAATTGCGTGTTAATTAGAAACCATATTTAGGGTTGTTGATGTGGATTTTAACTTAACATTGCAGATGCTTTCGTTGCTTTGAGGTAAGTTTTTTTTTCTTGCAATTTATTTATTGTTTATCTGGGTGTTAAATTGGTGGATTGCGCACCGCATGTTCACCTCACATGTTAGGGAAATAGATTTAAAATCAATTCAAGCTACTTGCCGAACATTTTTTAAAAAAATAAAAGAATGGTACCAAAAGGGCATTAGAGAAATCTAGTGTAACCAAGTTCCCATACCCATAGTCTCTGGTTCGCAAGAGTAAAGTAAAACTTCCATTCCTTTACTTGGGTTTCTAATTGACCCACCAAAAAATAGATTAGTGGAAACTCATAATTGAAAATAATTTGTATGTTAAGAACTTGAACCAAAGTCGTGAATTGGTATGAGCTTGGGAGAGCTCGAGTTAAGTCTAGGCTTAACAATCCATTAGCCAAATTCACACCCCGAAAATTGGTCACGACGGCTTGGCGACTCCGCTGGGGACTTGTGTTAAAACACTTAGTGGACTTAGACCAATTTCTTTTTGAAAAAATGTTTTTGTTTGGCAGCGAGGATCCCAAGTATGTCCCTAACCTTTAAAGTGTTAAATGTTTTTGCAGGATGGGAGGTATAAGGGGAGTAGTGATTGTTAACCCTTGTCTTGCAGGTTGGAGTCGAGGATGAATGTTTTAAATTCAAGTTATTGAAGTGTTGTGTGATTTAAACTGTTGTGTATGCCTTGCATTTAACATTATACTATTGCACACACAACTCGCTGCCGGACCTAGGCCATATAGGATCATTTAGGATGGTGTTGAGATGGATACCACTCCGACCGCACGCCCGCGGTACGAGTCGCCCATCTCAATCCCAAAGTTTCTTTCATGGTGTCAAGAGTACCCACCTCGGTCTGCATGCCTGCGACCCGGGTCGACTCTTTGACAAAGCCGGAGTCATGAGGACCCGACATAGTCCATAAGCCCGTGGCTAGTCTGATCATCCTTGTGGCTCCACCTTGATAAGCCTGATAGATTAGAAAACGAGCCACTTACCATGCGCATGTCTATGTGATTGCCCATCATTGGTGAAGTAAGTTCCCTAAATTTTTGCATTTGCATTTTACTTACTTTATCGCATTGTTTTGTCAGTCCATGGTATTAGGATTGTCCTGAGTCTTGATCAATATACAATGGGGACACCGGACATTCGAATTATTCTCCCTCCAAAGGAAGAGCTTAGCACTTGGTGGAACAAGTTAGATCAAGATGGATGTCAGTTTGTAGAGTCGCACATCGGTCGACTGCTTCCACTACTGCGTATCAACATCCATGGCGGCCTCATCCAAGCACTCGCCCATTGTTGGTGCCATGAGACTTCTACCTTTATCTTCAAGCTCGTCGATCTCAAACTCACGCTCGTCGATACGGCGAGCCTCGAGCTTGATGCTTGCGCTCGCCAATCTGATGAGCGGAAAATATTTTCTTTACCGAACACCGAAAAATATTTTTCGAAACATTTTCAGGTTTTAGCCGACCAGTAGAAAATATTGTCATTTTCCTGGAAAATGACTTATGGGAAAATATTTTCCGGAAATTGCCCATTTTTCGCGAAACGAATGAACTCTGAGATTCTTTGCCAAATTTGCTCCATGTCTATATAGAAAAATGATTGTGTGACAGTCTTTAATGTACTGTGAGAATAACAATCTGTTTTGGACCACACAAAATTAAATCACAAATAATTATAATTGCTGTGAGACCCATTTTTTCAAGAATTTATGTCTTACTATAGACTATTATTCTCACAGTACTCCTATGACTGTTACGCTAGCAAAGCCTATTTATATATTGTGTAGATTCTGGTTCCCAATTGCATCTCAATGACACTTCGTGGTAAAAAATGCACTGTTATTCACAAGGAACAAAGGTGCCATTAGCTTAGTAGCCGTGCAAAGAAAATGCATGATAGATAATTTGAAGGTGAAAACACTTACAATTCACTTGTTACATGTCTTACTCTTAATTGACTCGTGAATATATCTACCCTTCCAAGAAGATAGATTATGGGGAATTTATAAAATCATTAAAAAGACATTGAAACACAAACAATCACGGTGCATCCATGTAGAGGTGTCAAAATGGGTCACTTGTTTTTGACAAAAAGTAGTTAAATTGGTTTACTTTGATAGGTGGGTTTTAAGTGGGTCTTAAGTGGGTCTTAAATGGGTCTTAAATGGGTTTGGTTTTAAGTGGGTCTTAAGAGAGAGACTCTCTCTTTTCTCTTTAACTTTACAAAAATATTTTTTTATAAATACCGAAATTATAATTATTTTTTTATTTTAAATTTTTTTTTTTTTCTTGTTCTTTTCTTTTCTTTCTTCATTTTTTTTTTGTCTTTCTTCTTCCTCCGGTCGCCGGCACGGCAATGGCTGGCGACCGGCCAGGCGAGCCTCGAGCTCGCCGGATCCGGCGAGGCTCGAACCTCGCCGATCTGGCGAGACTCGAACTCGCCGGTGTTGGGCGAGGCTTAAGCCTCGCTAGATCCAGCGAGGTGCAAGCTTGAGCTCGCTTGACGCCGGCGAGCCTCGCCAGATCCGGCGAGGGGCGAGCTTGAGCTCGTCCGATGCCAGCGAGCCTTGAGCTCGCAAAATCCAGTGAGGGGCGAGCTCGAGCTCGCTAGATCTGGCAAGGAGGAGGCCTCGTCGACGTCAGGCGAGGCTTGAGCCTCGCCGATCTGGCGAGCCTCGAGCTCACCTGCGTCGGGCGAGCTTGAGGCTCACCTATGGCCGGCGGCCAGCCAAAGAAGAAGAAGAACCAAAAAGAAAAAAGAAATTTATATTTTAAAAATAATTAAAATTTTTATTTTTTTAAAAATAAAAAATAATTAAAATTCGATTTTTTAAAATAATTATTTTAAAAATTATAAAAATTGTCCATTAAATTTGTGTTGTATAAAATTATTTTAGCAATACCATTTTAAAAACAATAATATATATATATATATATATATATATATATATATATATATATATATAAGAAATAAGCTTGGAAGTTTTTTAGTAATATAATCTTTAAAAAAAAACATGAGAATAAGTTTTCCTAAATTTGTTTAAATATGAAAATATTTTATTAATATGGTTGGGGCCACAAGAATAATTAAAATTCGTTTGACACCTCTACATTCATGTTAGACATTTATGAATTTAGTTTAATTACTACCAATGCCATGGTTGGGGCCACAAGAAGCTGGAGATGGTTGTGTGTGGATGTTAGACATCCACAACACTCGCTTTCACTCCGCTCTCGCAACCACAATACTTCAAAACGTATATTTGGACAGATACTGAATTTTGATCTCCCTGTCCCTACTTATATATATGGCTTTTCCAGGTGAACCTTTGCAGCAAAAAAGAGTGCGTGCGCACACGGGAGAGACAGAGAGAGGAGACAATGGAAGGAGCTGCAGGAGTGAGAAAAGGTGCATGGACTGAGGAAGAGGATGTACTGCTGAAGAAGTGCGTGGAGAAATATGGTGAAGGAAAATGGCACCAAGTCCCCCGCAGAGGAGGTATACTATTAATCACCCAAGCGAGAGAGAGAGAGAGAGAGCTATATTTGCTGTTACAATAAGCGTATGTATCAATGTGTTCGAATTTGCAGGGTTGAACAGGTGCAGAAAAAGTTGCAGGCTGAGGTGGTTGAACTATCTGAAGCCCAACATCAAGAGAGGGGCATTCCAAGACGACGAGGTTGACATGATCATCAGGCTTCATAAGCTTCTGGGTAATCGGTGAGTACTGCTCTCAAAAGTTTGTGAAACTTGTCGCATGTCATATATATCATCATGTCAACATGTCAACACTAATGAATCCGTATATCTCTTCAACCATTTCTTTCGAGGCTTTGAACGTGAGTTTCACCGGCGAAATCATGTAAAAAAAAAAAGATGGAAAAGACTAGGTTCAGAAAATATTGTATGTAGAAGAGACGTAAAGGACTTGTTGAGTACATGAATATGAAGCCCATATGCTAAATAAGGCCTTGTTTGGTCATCTAAATTCAAATTGGGATAGTTGGATAAGGTGGGATCTGAAATCATCCTAATATTCACCGAATTGTAGACAATCTTGTCATTTATTTGGTGCAACCTAAAATCAGATTAAAATTTTTTGAAAATCTTTAAAAATCCCACTTATCCAAAGCAATCTCCCATGAGAAATAAGTTTTAGAAACGTAAGAATGTCAACCATCACTTCTAACCTTCTTTGGAAATTTGAAATCAATGCCCTTCAGTAAACTTCAACATCAAGAAAAAGCTGTGAAGTCCAGGCGTTTTCCAGAACACTTCCATAGTATTTAATTTCGTCATGGCACAAAATATGGGTAGCTGAGGCGATACAAAAATAAGTAACACTAAACCACAAAACGCCAATCTCTTGGATGAGGATGATTCAACTCCCAAAAAATGAAAAAGCAAAAAGGGAACATCAGATAAATTATAAATACTGGTCATTGTATACGTACCTCATTTCGATTAGCCACACTCCACTTGAAATATAGCAAATTAAAGAGTATGTACGTAATAGGAGCTAACACGTGTCTAATTTGGGGAGCAATAACAATTCTAACTTCTTCTTCTTTTTTCTTTTTTTAAATAAACGCGTTTATGAACTTTATTTTTTCAAGAAATGAACTCACGCCAAATATTTGGGGAAGAGAAACTGGAAATGAAAAAAAAAAAATCTCGATGGCATAGAACCTGCCAAATATGGATAGGGGCTTCGGCACAGGATAGGAGAGCCCCGTCTTGATTTGGAAAATGAAAGAGACTTTGTACCGTTCAAATATTTTATGGTCCATACTCTTGTCAGCCCCACAACCAAAGTAAGTCCAATGCTCCTCGGAATTATTTCGTACAGCTTTTTTTTTTTTATAAATAATTTTATTCTCAAAACACTTCAGAGTTTACCAGGGAGTAATAACCTTACCATGATAGTCTCTATATATACAAATCAGTTTTTACATACATGAGTAATTAACACAATTTCACCGAAATCCAATGATACTTTCTCGTCAAAGTATTGACACGATAGCCACATGATAACGATATGAATCTAAATCAATCATGTGTAGATATCATGTGGTACCTAAATATATATATGGTGCGCTCGATTAGTTTGGATATCATCAATCAAATCTACTCGTTTAAGAATATCAAGTTCTTAGTGAGCTAGATGTCGTAAATACTTTAAGATTAGTCATCATTATCAATAAGACAGAATGAAGAGAAAACTGACACTTGAGAATGAGATTGATCGTATTACCTATTGCTTGACCCCAGAATGCATGTTGTACATGTTGAGGAAAATGGATGTTACAACAAAGGCGATCTGAGGCACTTGGCGTCGAGGACTTGTGTGTTGCCATCAGTGAAATTCTCGTCACGATTCTTTTTATCGGGCAAAAGTAGACTTTTAATGAAGAACATCATTGTCTGAAACGATCCTGTGCCGTCAATTTTTGCCATAACAGTCCAGCTTTTAAAGTCTTTGAATTTGCCTTCTAGCACTTTCTTGTTTTTGATGGAGATGGTTGGATTGATGAGATGACAGAGATCGACACAGAAGCGATGCAACAGTCTAAGTGTCGGGTCCACATTATGTAGGGCCCTTTACAATGAGCATTTACATGGGGGAAAGTCAAACTTATCCGCAGGGTTTTAGTGAAACGTTAGACCAACTTGAAGAGCAAATGTAGGGTTCTATTTTAATATGTAATATCGTAGTGGCACTCAATAAGCAACTAAATAAAAAACATTACAATTTTCAATGCATTTACTATATTCATAATATGCACAATCAATACTTTAAAAATTGAACATTTTCTTATTAAGGTATGTTTAACAATTGCCGAACACTCGTTAATAGGACTCTAAATATATAGACAAAAAAGAATAATAGACTAACTTGCTTAAGAGGTGAGAGATGGTCTAGTGGTACTTGTTGAAATTTCCAAATGCGAGGTTGCAAATTCGAATGCAAAGTATCTCAGTTTGGGGAATGATCTATGGACTTCTAGCACTTTAGCGAGAAATTATGGTGACATGACTTCCCAATCTCGGACCAATGGGTCGTGAGTGAGGCCAAATGAGGGTCCTTTCATAGTCTTAAGTCTGAATACTACGTAGCGAGTGGTGGAATTCTCTTAGTAATGCTTAGAGAGAGCAGGCAATCTGGTTTTCCTTGTTCGCCTTTTCGATTAGAGGGAAAAAAGGAAAAAAGAAAAAAAAAAAAAGAGGTGGCATATACAAAGACAATGGAATTGAATAATCAAACCTAAGCGCATAAGACATTTAAAAATTTTAGAGGTGCTGTTGTAGGCTTTGAGGTAACCAAAAGGGGTAAACACAAAAGCAAAGTGATCAAATGTTTTGAATTCAATCGAGAAATGCATACAAATAAAAATAAAATATTACTGTTGTATTTAAAGTTCTGGACAAATGAATCAATCTCAAATTTGAAATACAAAACTTTTATATGCAAGAATATCAATTAGAAAGGGGACAGATTACTGATTTAAAGTATCAAGAGAAAGTTGGATGTTTAGAGGGCGTCGGGATGTAGTTATGAGTTCGAAATCACCAATGAGTAAAGCAACGGAGTTTAGGAAGTTGTGGAGTAAATAAAAGGCGATTCGAAGATAGCAACCGCTTGAAGATAAGATCATACCATTGTGGAGTATGGATACAAGAATCTCAAAAATCAGGACTATCACTATAATCATATGAGAACTGTTTAGAGATGGTTATGGCACAACCACTATAAATACCATCGTTCGTCTAATGGATACCTCCCACACAAACAAACAAATCTACTATATTTTAGTCATCTTAACTTTCTTGCATTGTAGTTTTTGTTTCCAGCTTTGTGTCGTTGATTAAATTTCAACGTGTTTTACAGCTATACATTTTAGATCCATGTCGTTAATAAAATTTCACCGTGTTTCTACATCTTGAATGTCACGACATTGATTAAATTCAGACATTGCAACTTTGCGTTATCAAGATTTGATGTTGATTAAATTCCAACATAATTTGTTTATGTTCAGTTTCGTTGAAGTGGCTGTATTTTCTCATCTACATGTGATATTTTCTATTTGGAATCATCACAAAACCTGTCTCCTTTAATGAAGATCGAAAAGTGATTTTCGGTGAAAGATGTCATTGTCGAATCCATTGGCGTAAAACGCTGCTAATGTTATGATGATTTGATAATTGAGTTAGCTGGCGATATGGACGTTGAAATAAGCCCATGCCTGCACGAATAACTGAAGAATTTAGACATAAGTGGGTGCGTAGAATTGTCAAGTCATATTAAAATTCATGACATAAGGGGGGTATGTAGAATTATTAATCAAAATTCATGCGTATGCTGAATGCTGAACTATTGAGTCATTCTTCCTAATTATCATATTCTAAATAATGATCTGTCCAAGTTCATGCAGGTGGTCACTGATTGCGGGGAGACTTCAGGGAAGAACCGCGAATGACATCAAGAACTATTGGAACACCCGCTTGGCTAAAAAGGTCGTCTATCAGAAGCAGAAGGAAGACAAGCCGCCTGGGAAATTTGTCACTAAAGTGAACATCATAAGGCCTCAACCTCGGACATTATCGAAGAGCTCGGTACGGATCAACGGAAACGCCACGCAGGTGGCTTTAAGGACTCCACCAGGTGACAACCTTGGACAACCATCTCCAATTTTATTTCATCAGGACAAGGAGAATGCTTGGTGGGAAGATCTGCTAACCGAAAGCAGCCCCAACGAAGGGCTCGTCACCTCAACAAGTGGCTCAGAAGGACAGCCAGGCGTGAAATCGTGGCCTCGGGAATTTGCTATGGATGAGGGACGCATTGGTTGGAACGAGCTCTCTTTCGATACCGACATTTGGGAATTTCTCGACTCGAATCCTCAAGCCATTATCTAGCTATCGCTTTGGTCGATCTGTCTTGGTAGCTATACCGGGGCAAATTAAGTCGTTTATGTGGTATGTAATTCTCTTAATAGTGTGCTAAAACTAGGTCATTTATTAAACTAGTGATTGATGCATTAGACTATAAAAGAAACTTGTTAGCCCCTTGTGAGAAATAATGTCTTTGTAGTCACGTCCATCTTTAAATTTGTCAAATTATGTGACTATGAGGCTTGTGATGGAAATTGTTGGAACTAGCTCGAGAATTCTTGGTTATTGGAATGTGGTGAATAAACTACACCTAAATTTGATGGCTCTGAACGGAGATATCCGAGTTGCTGTAAAATTTTCCACACATAAAGCAAATAATAATGGGTTGGGGCTTCTTGACACCACCCAAAAATATTGGCCCAATTATAGAGAATTTAATGATTCAAATTCAGTCATTACAAATATAGTATAATCTATAAAACCCATTAACGGAATGCCTAATGAGCTCATCAATCATGAAGGTCATAGTAGTGTAACCCACAAGGTTCATTGATGGACTACTTGATTAGCTCATCGATCACGAGTTTCCAATAGACAGAGTTTAAGTGGAGTACAAGACACGAGATCCTGATCAATTGGCTCGAAATAGAAAAGGATGTTGAAGACTGAGTTAAGGGTCCATTGACTGAAGGAGAACTGTAGATGAAGGATCGGGAGCGGTCACAAATCTCTAGAATAGAGAGCAAGTCAAGAGGTAACTGGATAATCTTGCGAATGAAAATTAGGATGCATGATGGAGCGGCTCATAAAAGATATATGAAGAATCACTAGAGAAAGTAGGGTATCACTGTGACCCCTAGCCATTGGGAATCCAAGCTTATGATGGGGCTCCTTTCTCATTGATTTCCAATGATTAATTGGTTAAATTGTCCTTTTCTGGGCCACCTGAGCGTTTCCCTATTTACATGGAACTCGCGCGAGACCATGGCCCATGCTCTTTCGCTTGCTCACCCACAATTCCGGGCGAAGCATTTAATCTCTCATTGGTCCCATCACATCACATTAATCCCTAATAATTAATTTCCTATCTTCGGAGAAAAATCGTCACATGCTTAGCACCATACATGTTGAACTTCACACATCAATCTCTGACAAATAATTGTGTTTGCGTTACCTTGATCCAAAATGAGTTTCAAGACACGATTACCAGAATGAGCGTTCTGATTCTAACAAATAATATTGATCATTTCCTAATTATGGAAAGCTCAATGTTGACACCTAAATTTTACTATTTTACTTAAAAACTAAATGGCATTAAATATTAGGAATTAGTCACCAAAAAAGAAAAAAAAAAAAAAAAAAATAAGAGATTGAAAATGGTCGGGTCGGGCCGGATCCGGTTTTGGCCCGACCCACCCCTTTTCTTTTCTCTTCCTCCCCCGTGCTGGGCCGGCCCAAGCCTCCTTTCTCCTTCGGCCCGGCCCGCGCTCGCTTTTCCTCCCTCCAGCCAGTCTTCGCTGCAGGACCTGCAAGAAAGAACAGAAAACAGATCAGCAGCGGAGAGCAGAGGAAGACAGGGAACAGAGGAGAAAATATTAGGTACGTGAGGTGCTCCAGGGTGGCAAACAAGAAGGCGGTAGGAAGGCGACGCGTGTCTTCGCGGGGGCCACAATCCGGACTGATTGAGCAGGACGTGAGGCGCCATTTTGAAATTTTTTCGCTCCTGTAGCTGCAGCAAAAGGACGACAGACCCTCTACTTTCTTCGCGCCTCTCCTCTTCCTTCCTTCCGTAAATTTTCAGGTTCCCTCTCTCTCCGGCGCTCGCTCGCTCTCTCCGGCGCTCGTGTTTGTGCTATATTTGAGCCGATGTCGTTGGCAAGGCTCCTGCTCCCGTCGACGTCCGCCGCAAGCTCGCTCGACCTCACCTCCATCTTCACTGTCGCTCTCGGCCTCTCCCTCGCTCCCACTCTCCCTCCTTCGATCTTCCCCCACCCAGCGCTGCCCCTCTGTAGATCATGCTCACAGCCGTGCCGTTCGAGAACTCGAACCCCCGACGTTGGTGTTCCGGAGGACGGCCTCCCAACCGGCAACGCGGTCGAGGGAGCTGAGAAGGAGGCCGCGGTGAAGTAGTCGAGGGACTTGACGTCGACGCGGCGAAGCCTGAGCTCGGCGCTCTTGACGCGGACGGTGAGGGCGAACCCGAGGAAGGCGGCGCGGAGGATGACGATCGGGGCGAGGGCGTAGACGAAGCACTTGCTGCTGCTGCGCCTCTGGTTGCGGCGAGGCGGCGGCTTGGCGAAGTGGGCAAGCTCCACGTCGTCGCTCCGGAGGCGGGGTCCAGAGGGCGCGATGGGCTGGTCGGATTTTCTTTAGGCATTGCGAAAGTCGGAGTTCAAGCGAATGCGAGAGAGCACGGGTCACTGTTCTTGATGGTGGTGCTTTCGCTCCGGAGGCGGGGTCCAGAGGACGTGCGGGACCGTGTGAAAGCTGGGTCTGAGTGGGTCTGTGCTGTGCTGCTCTGTCGCTGTCGCTCTTTGAACCTCCGCCGGTGATGACCCGCGCAGGGCGTTCAAGGCGGCGCAGGAAGGTGCTAAAGCCCGAGGCAAGATCAACGGCAGCGGAGGGTGGAGGAAGAAGAGCAGATGGGTAGTCACTCGAAATTTCAAGTGTCAGCTTGACAGAGTGCAGGGCTTCAGAAACCAAAGCACATCGAGCGGCCTTGCGCCTCTTCCATCAACCATAGGAACAGTTTTTCCTTTGTCGGGAGTTTCCTCCTTTGCCACCGCCCCCTTGTTCAACTTCACCTCTTGAAGGATTTGTCTCTCCTAACAACCAGAAAATTACAGTGTTAATGAATACCAACATAACGTGCATATATGGGGGAATCTGAATAGTAATCTGATTTAAAACCAGATATTAAATATCTGTGATATAAGTCAGTTTAGTTGAGAACTACCCATAAAATTAGAGGTTTAACGCATATGGCTAAGATATTCATAATAGGCCAATTACGTGGCTGACATTTCTAGTCCCAATTTTCACAACCAACTTCTTCAAGTTGACCTTTGTTCTGCTTAGCAAGCTCTTGAATTGCAGCTCACTGTGTCTTTGAAAAACATCAGTCCACAAAAAATGGGAAAAACAACAGAGAAGATTGCCCACGAGTTTTTAGACTGGCATTCTCTGTTTGTAGAGGCATGTCCCTACATAAACACTGATGTTTAGCGTCCCTGTTGTGCATCAAGCTGGATTTGGGCTTCTAGAAATTTCTGCTTTCTCTCTTAGAAGATGCCGACTAGATTGAAATGGTAAGGAGCCAATCCAATACATTCTGGTAGTGAAAGCGAGGAAAAACATGTGGGTGCTTGATTAACATTTTCTATCTTGGATAGGTAAAGTTTGAGATTGGCCTAATCAAGTCACCCCTACTAAATTTTTATGTTCGAATCTAAATGAACTCGACCATGGGAAAGCAAAACAACTCTAGATTGCTAATTATATGTTTCCGAAGGCATGGTTACTTGTTTTAAGGACCATGGCATATTCTTTTAAGTCAACATGCAGTCGCAAATGTTGCAGAACTCAAAGACTCAGATCATTGCCCATTTATCTGCATCAATCTGTACAGCTCCTCTGGTGATAAAGATTGACCCTCGAGTGAAATTGACCGGAAATGATCTCCGGAGACAAATGATCCAAATCTGCTCTCCCAGATATAGAATGAAAAAGAACGAGAAGCAGCAAGAAAAAGATTTGGAGAGGAAGATAGACCAGATATAGTATTATATGCCTTTAAAAGCTTTCTATTCATGATTTCTTGAATCGCATGAACACGATGACAATCATCCCGCAAACCCAAAAAGAAAAGCGAAAGCACCACCATCAAGAACAGTGACCCGTGCTCTCTCGCATTCGCTTGAACTTCGACTTTTGCAATGCCTAAAGAAAATCCGACCAGCCCATCGCGCCCTCTGGACCCCGCCTCCGGAGCGACGACGTGGAGCTCGCCCACTTCGCCAAGCCGCCGCCTCGCCGCAACCAGAGGCGCAGCAGCAGCAAGTGCTTCGTCTACGCCCTCGCCCCGATCGTCATCCTCCGCGCCGCCTTCCTCGGGTTCGCCCTCACCGTCCGCGTCAAGAGCGCCGAGCTCAGGCTTCGCCGCGTCGACGTCAAGTCCCTCGACTACTTCACCGCGGCCTCCTTCTCAGCTCCCTCGACCGCGTTGCCGGTTGGGAGGCCGTCCTCCGGAACACCAACGTCGGGGGGTTCGAGTTCTCGAACGGCACGGCTGTGAGCGTGATCTACGGATGGGCAGCACTGGGTGGGGGAAGATCGAAGGAGGGAGAGTGGGAGCGAGGGAGAGGCCGAGAGCGACGGTGAAGATGGAGGTGAGGTCGAGCGAGCTTGCGGCGGACGTCGACGGGAGCAGGAGCCTTGCCAACGACATCGGCTCAAATATAGCACAAACACGAGCGCCGGAGAGAGCGAGCGAGCGCCGGAGAGAGAGGGAACCTGAAAATTTACGGAAGGAAGGAAGAGGAGAGGCGCGAAGAAAGTAGAGGGTCTGTCGTCCTTTTGCTGCAGCTACAGGAGCGAAAAAATTTCAAAATGGCGCCTCACGTCCTGCTCAGTCAGTCCGGATTGTGGGCCCCGCGAAGACACGTGTCGCCTTCCTACCGCCTTCTTGTTTGCCACCCTGGAGCACCTCACGTACCTAATATTTTCTCGGGAACAGAGGGGCATCGGAGACTGGGGAAAAAAGAAAAAGGGAAGCACGCGGAGAGAGAGAGGGGGAAGGCTCGAAAGAGGGAGAGACGGAGAGAGGGACGAGAATTGGCACCACAAAAACACAGAGAGGAGAGGGAGAAGGGAGAGAAGAAAGCGGAAACCAGAGAACGAGCGAAGGACGAGAGAGAAGAGAGGAGGCCGAAGAAGGAAGGGGAGGAGGAGGAGACCCCCTCCCGTGATCTTCCGACCGCTGCTGGAGCCGCCAACCGCCTCTAACTCCGTCGGATCCAGGTTGGTCTTCTAACAAGCATCTGGTGTGCGCTCCTCGAGACCAAGCTGGCCGGAGCTCGCCCCGACCAGTTCGGACAAGCTCCGGCCGCCGCCCGTCCCTCATTCCCTTCCATGATGTTCTGGTTTCTTGTTCTTGGAGTTTAGGACCTACGCTCGGGCCTCGGCCGAGCCATTAGACCCTTAGGATCCGCGCGCGCCACTTGCTCGACGAATTGCCCGAGTGAGTTCCGCCTCCCTGACTCCTCCGTGTAGAGCCCAGCTAGGATTTTTGGGCCACGGAAAGCCGCCGCCTTTTGCCCGGAAGCCGGACTGCGTCCCGCCAGACCGAGGCGGCGCCGTCGCGGCCTCAGCCGGAGACCGGCTTTGCCCTTCGTCACTGCCTTCTCCTCTGTTGCGGCCGAACAGCCGCTGAATGGGGGTCGCGGGCCGGCAGAGCCTTCGATCGGCGACTCGCCGCCTCCGGCGGAGCCCTGACCGGCGCCGCTGCCTTCCTCGGAGGACCCCCCGCTGGTGACACGCCGTCGCGGCCTCCCTAGTCGCGACTAAGCGGTCGCTGCCAGGGGGCCGCAGGCCGAGCTGGGCCAGATCCGCAATCTGGCCCGCTCAGCCTCCTCCGCCCCGCAGGCCAACAGCCCGAGGTCAAACTGGGCCTTGGGCCTGCGAGGGGGGTTTCTTCTGTGAAAGGGGTTCGGCCCGTCGACAGGCCCAACCCCAATTGAGAGATGGCTCGGCCGCTTTTGGCCGGGCTCTGTCTCTTTTCGGAGCGGGTCAACCGACCCGCCTCCTCAATTGGACCGAACCCGGGTCCGGCCCTAAAAAAAAAATTATTTAAAAGAAAAAACAATTTCGAAAATCCAAAAAAATTAGAATTTTTTTTAAAATTTTAAAAATTTAAAATTTTTTTAAAAAAATTAATTAGAAATTTCGAAAATCCAAAAATGATGGGGTTTGGTTAGGAATTGGTATGTTTTGCCTTTTTTTAGTGTAATTAGGCTTTTTATTTGCTTGTATATTAATTATATTGTATGCTTAATTTGCATATCTAATTATGTTTAATTGCATGTGTTTAATTTTATTGCAATTTACTTTAATGATTGCGCACATGCATGATCACCTCACATGTTAGTGGATAAGCATAAAATTAATTCGAACTGCCTGACAAAAATTATTTTGTTAAAATGAACATAATTAGGTATCGAAAGGGTACTAATTGGTTAATTAGTGTAATCAAGTCCCCGACTCTAGATTATCTGATTGCGTAGGAAGTGAAGCACGCTCCCATGTCTCACTTGGTCTCTAGTCGACCCCAATAGATTAGTGGCGACTCATTTTGTGCAAAATTCCTAAAAATATCCCAATATCACGCGGGGTATGGGCTTGGGAGAGCCCGTGCCTGATCATGAGACTTAGATCCGTCCTTTAGGCAATATCCCTAAACCTATTCCCTCCCCCCGAGGGTAGGTCGCGACACTCAATAAGATCTCAGTCATTAGTCATGTATAGATGTCTAATAAAATTAAGGGATAATACCACGAAAAATCATAAATTGATATACTAATAATAAATTAACCAAAAACTAATTTTTTTATCTACGAAAAATCACAAATTGATACACCTGTAATAAATTTACTCTTAACTAACTTTCTGATTATCGAAAACCAATAACGATACATTTATAATAAATTTATCATCCGTTAGTTATTGGTACACCAATGATAAACGGAGTGTAAAACTCTAAATTGTATACTCATCAACTGTCAAGTGTAATTTAAAATGTAAAATTTAATGGAAATTAATGAAAAGTAAATTTATCACAAATGTACTAATTTTAGGTTTTTTTTTTTTTTTGTTTTAAAAAAATTAGTTTAGGGTAAATTTGTCATAAATGTCATAATTTGGGATTTTTTGTAGTATTAATCCTAAAATTAAGGTTGGATGCTTGTGACCAACTATGATTGACAATACCCACCGGCTGATAAAGTACTTGCAGGTCCTCCAAATAGCTGCAAGGGACTATTATATGATTCGGTCAAAAATCATAGAAGACGAAGGGGAGAGTGATTATGAAGGCAAGAATCACGGAGACTATCATCTTCGTTTTCGCCGTCGGTGGATAGACGAGCACATGTTTCGAGACGACGAAAAGGGGGACACCCGGGCATTGCTAGAAGCTCTCGGAATGAAGGTGGAAAACTGCCTCACTGAAGAGAGTCGCATCACATGAACAAAGGCAGAGTCGTAGAAAAACGGTTCTCTGGCTTTAAAACGTTGAGTGAGGCGAAGTCGAGCTCGAGTTGCAGTGTATCCATGTACGTGATGATTCCAGGGGATTGTGAATATATGTTGCAGAGTTTAATATGCCGCGATGTTCATATATCTTCATTTTGACCGTGAACATATTTAAGGACATAAGACCAAATTTGGTTCCTTTGGCCATCACCTGGAGTGATAGTGAGAAACTTGAGCGTGTTGTATTCTTCTTTATGCTGATATTATAGCTCCATTGCTTCACGGAAAATATGGTATTTTTGAAAAATATCTTTTGAGAAGTCATGTTCTAGGAAAATATAATTATTTTCTGATATTTGGGTGAAACCTAAAAATGAAGTGGAAAATATTTTTCATTGCTCGGTGAGGAAAATATACATTATTTTTCATTTATTTTATTTCTTAAAAATTATTATTTTTAATTTTTTTAAAATCAATTTTAAATTATTTTGTACTTTTCAAAAATAAATTATTTTTATTTTTATTTTTTCCTTTTGTTTGTTTTCCTCTTCTTCTTCTTGGCCGGTTGCCAACCACGACGACGGTCGGCAATTGGCCATAGGTGAGCCTTGAGCTCACCGGTTGTCGTCGTGGTTGGCAAATGACCACTAAAGAAGAGGGAAAAAAAAAATTCGAATTAAAAAAAGAAAAAAGAAAGAAAGAGAAGGAGGAAGTGAGAACTTGCAAGCGAGTAAGATAAGAGAGATCGAGTGAGGAAAATATTTTTTACTTTTCAAAAGTGAAAAATATTTTTCTCTAGTTTAGAAGACTTTTTTTCTTTTGTGGAAAATGTTTTCTCCCAAAGCAATTTATTTTCCGTGAAACGAACACCGGAAAATTCGGAAAACGTTTTCTTGAAAATTGTTTTCCATGAAACGAATGAACTATATATGTGTTCGTTTTATGGCCAAAAAATACAATGAGGATACGGTTTATGAGAAAGTTTACATACTATTTTTTCTTCGCAAAATCGAGGAGAGTCCATATGATTATCTCACGAATTCAATCGCATGACAAGCTATGCTATTGCACCGAATAATGGTGGGTGGTTTTTGAGGAACATCCCTGTCTTCCGAATACGAGCACTCTCAGACAAGTTCAGCACCGTGTATCGGTCATGCAGACTCAAGTTTTGCTGTGGGATCTTGGTTCACATTCTTGCTTGTGTAGAGTCGTGTCCCTTACCTCTGTCATCTCTCCCGTGAAAAGCACCGCCACAACACCTTTCATCTGCCGTCTCCATGACAAACAAATAATGCTTCGTCATTAGAGCTGGATTGAAATCCAATATTCTGGACCGTAGTACTACCAGGAATTTGGCTCTCCGGTATGTTAAGGTACACTTCACGGCATGAGACAAGGATAGGAACAATCTATTTTCGATTTTCTTAGTCAGATGCAGGTAGTGGGGGATCAGTTGGCACTCTCAGAGCCCACATGGAATTATGACATCAATACAGCCGTACTTGTCAGAATCCCGGTTAATGCATCTTTGCTTAATCGCACTCCTCTACCCACATTAGGAGCTCATAACTGATATCAAGTTAGAAACAATAATAAAAACAAATTATTATAGTACAGGACCCTAAAATGCATTACAATCAAGTATGGGAACAATTTTTAAGAAATGAAGCAATCTAACTAGGGCTGATCGGAACTGGGAACCGGACCGGGAGGACCACTGGGAACCGGATCGAGACCGGTTCCTAGATTCCAGGACCAGGAACCGAACCGACCGGTCCTGGAATCGGGAACTGGACCGATTGACCGGTCTAGTGAAATCTGTAAATTTGCTTTTTTGGACCAAAAATAAAATGAAAAATGGGAGAAATTATGGTTTGTTTCTTAAGAAATTTAAAAAAATTATATTATATATAAAATTAACCGGTCCGGTTCTCATATTGGAATTGGGAACTAGATCGATCGGCCACCGGTTCCAAAAGTGGGAATTGGAAACTGGATCTCCCTCTTTGAGAACCACCTAAAACCGGCTGGTTCGGTCCGATCCGGGCAGTTCCCTAATCGGGCGGTTTCTGGTGCACACCCCTAAATCTAACAAGAAACTATCTATCGAAATAATCAACGAAAATTATATAATTAATTACAGTCTCATGTAATCCGAAAAAACTTCGAAATATTATGATAATATCCTGACAATTATCAATATTCATCATTATTCCCCGAGATATCCAAATGTCAACTTATATGCACGTACGGACATCATGACCTCAAGCATTTATCAGTTGCATATTATATAGATAAAAGTGACTATTTATGGCATTGAATAAGCGGTGACTTTTTTTTCTTTTTCTTTTTTTCGCTCCTAACATTCTAACTTGGCCTTTCGAAACAAGGAAAGACAAACTTGGCATTGCAATGTTATGTACCCAAACACATCGAAAAAGAAAAGAAAAGAAAAGAAAACGCATCAAGAAAAGAAGGGTTCTCGACGGCCTAATATGTATTTTGCATTTTGATCAGATGTATCTTGAGAATATAACTAAGACATATATGGAGTTTTCTTTGGAATAGATAGCTAGCGATATTTAACCCGTCAAGATCATATTTGACTTTGTTATAATGCATAGTTGGAATGAGACATATTTAAGAGACACACAACTCTTCTCAATGTCACGTAACGCTTGCATGTCCAATCATTAAACACAGTTCTTTAATAAAAAAATAAAAAAAGCACAGTTCGTACTGTCCATTGGCGGATTATAATGTATAGTTGCAATTCTTGTTTGGAAATTTGCTTGATTAATAAGTTTGAAATTTTATCCTTAAAATGAGACTGTTTCTTTTCGGCCAGATAATAATTTGTATTTTCATTATTCATTTTTTCTTTTGAATTCTAATGTTACACACACACACACACACACACACACACACACACACACACACACACACACACATATATATATATATATATATATATATATATATATATGGTGCTCGGTAGGGGTGAGCATCGGTCTAGGGTCAACCCTGGACCGGCCCAACCCTGCCGGTCCTGGTTCGGTTCTCAGGGAGATTAGGTCGGTCCTTGGTCTTAAAATTTCTGGACCAACACTGTGTGGATTGCTCCGCGATCTTAAGAGTTCCGAATCGGTCCAACCCTGATTATATATATTACTTATAATTTTTTTATATAGAGAAAAATTTAAAATAAACGGCATCAACAATATTAAACAGCTCTTTCGTGAGGAATTCAAGTAATTTTACATTGTTCTTTAATAACGTAGATTTTTAATGTCTTTTACGGCGTCAATAGTCATAATTTATGAAGGAGGAAAATGTTTTTGAGAGGAGTCCTCACGGCGTCCAAAAAAACATAAACAGTTCCTTATGGCATCATCCTCTAATATTCGTTTTTGTTTGTCTTATTTATCCTCTTAGTCTTCAATTTGCAAAAATCGAAAGAAACAACTTCTCCACTCATCACTTGATACTTGCCTCGCTCGCTTTGGGTCACTCGTGACGCTCGCCGCTCGATGCTTGCTTGGCGTGTTGCTTCCCGCTTGACATTCAATGCTCATTCCGTTCAATGCTTATATCACTTGACTCTCACCGCTTGCCTTTCTTAGCTGACCTTGCTCATCATCGAACCCATTGGGTCGGTATGGTCCTCGGTTGTCATTTTAAAAAGAACAAAAAATGAAATAAAAAATTATTGATTGGTCCTGGTTTGATCATGAAATTGGACTAAACTCATTAAGTCAGTTCGGTCCTCAACCTTTTTTTAAGGAGTACAAAAAATGAAATAAAAAATTATTGGTTGGTCCTAAGTTGACCTTGAAACTGAATCGAACCCATCAAGTCAGTTTGGTCCTCAATCGTTTTTTTAAGGAGTGCAAAAAAATAAAATAAAAAATTATCGATCGGTCTCGGGTTGATCCTGGAACCGGACCGAACCCATTGAGTCGGTCCGATCCTCGATCCCAAGCTCAATAGGGTCGGTTCTCGGTCCCAAAATTGAAGACTAGCACTGTGCGGGTTGGTCCTAGGGTTAGGGGGTGGACCGGCTCAATTCGGACCATGCTCACCCCTAGTGCTCGGTCCACCGCAGGATTGCATATAAATCGGTTCATTCTCTTCCTTGCTCAGTACAAATTTACAGTGTCGTATAAAATGATTTTGTGATATTTTCTTTTTTTTTAATGACGGCCTATATGACCAGGTGAACCCTTTGATTTAGTATAGATTTGTATCTACTCCTGACTCAATCATCTCCTCCTTATTTGTCCATACTGGCTTGGAATTGGGCATTATACTCATGAAACTTGCATGAAGTATCATTTACACGAATTATTTGTTGGACGAATTTAAATACGGCTTTGCTAATATAACAGTTCTTGGGATACTGCAAAAATAACAGTTTATTGTGAACCACAAATTTTTGAAGAAATGAGTTCTATGACAATTTATAATTATTTGAATTTAATTTTTTATGATTTAGAATAAACTGTTATTCTCACAATATATTGAAGATTATCACACAATCAATTCTCATTTGAATAAGTCTACTCAACCACTGGGGTTTGTCCCAGTGGCCACGCTTCTAATATAAAAGGAAGAGGTGAGGGTTTCGAATCTCCCTTGAGAGTGAGGACGATTTAGTTTCAAGTGTGAGTTTCGATTTCCACACTTTGTAAGGAGGTAGAGCAAAAGTCTGAGAGTGAGAGTTAGAGTAGGAGTAGAGTAGGACCGATTAAAAAAAAAAGAAAACAAGAATAAGTCTACTCTATATAACTTTCCAAAAACGACCTCCACAGGATACATGAAACATATCGAATTTAGATGATGTGAAAACAAAATATAACTTGGTTTGTGTCCAAAGTAGAAAAACATCCGGTTTGGACCTTTATCGAGTATGCATGCTCTTGAACTATCTAGACCGGATATTCTTTTTCTCATGA